>CM057450.1:236062500-237312500 GCA_016271365.2 Neoceratodus forsteri
TTCGGGAGGATTAGAACCCATGGAGTCCATGAAGGTGTGCTTTGGAGAGCTGGCATGTGAGGACTGTTAGGCACCCACAGATTTTGGTGGTCCTGCTTTGGCAGGGACCAGTTTATTAAAGTAGATGTGTGGCTTGTCTCTCTAAGCTAGACAAGACTACACCATCCTATCAGGTAACTGACACAGTGGATCTGTGTGTGTGTGTGGGGGGGGAGCTGCTCACTGAAGCGTAGCTCCCTCTTTCAACTGTATGCCACTGCATTTTCAACTGCTGTCATAGGCAGCTTCAGCAGTGATTGGAGAACTGTGACCACGCCTGCAAACACACTGACTGAATTGGAAGATGCTGACACACCTCTGAAAAACTCAGATGATGGCACTATGTTTCTTGCACATGCGTGCAAGCAAACATAAAAATGGGAAGCAGCCCAAGACTTCCCCAAGATCCAAAAGAATTGGTTGGCTGATTTGGCTGTCAGTCAAAGCTAGAGCTCCCCCTTCAGTTACAAAAAAGGCACAAAAACTCAAATCGCAGTTCCTAAGATTTTGAATTCAGACAGCTCCTGTAGTCCGGCTACATTTTAGGTCCCACCAGAACTGTTTTGTCCAATTTGCAGTCCAGGACCAAGATAATGGAGACAAACAAAACAGTCCTTGCTACAAAGAAAGCAGGTTAGACAAACTACATTATCCTTATCACTGTAAATGATTTTCAGCAAATAGTTACATCTTTCAACAGAGCTGCCTCTCAGATTACTGATGATGCAATTAGGCAGCTCTTAAAGAGACAGTACACAGAGGCTATACAAGCTCTGGTAATCACATTTAAACTGCTAAAACGCAGGACACCAGCCTGGCAGTGAGCATTTAGGCAAGTTCCAGGAAGACTTTTTGGGAACCCCCATTTGTAGGGGTTACATATCTATAGAAAGTTTTGTCCCCTACTTTTACTGTTCATGCTAATGTTTCCTTGGTTTGGACCTTTGCTCTGCCTTATTGTCTTCCTTCCTGCTTCGCTTAGGATGTTTGGTATTCCTTCTATCTTCATCCCTCTGCATTTCTTTATAGTTCCTGAAGGCCAACCTTTTGGCTCTGACCTTTTCTGCTGTTTTGAGAACCAAAGTTGTTTCCTCCTTCTTTACTGTTGCTTTTCTCCCTAACACAATGGGATATTGCTTCAAGTATTGTTCCTCTAATGCTTACCCACTTTGCCTGCACCTCACCTGTATTTCTTTTTGCCAGGGCTAGCTTAACTCTGTTGGCCATCTTATCAAAGTCAGCTCTTCTGAAGTCCCATATGTTTGCCTTGGAATGGGATGATTTAGTTCTAGTGGCCACCTTTTTACTAGCTGCCCATCATCTCTATTGTCCTTTCTCCCACCTCTGCCCCCCATGAGTCCACCACCTCCCATTCCTCCACTTCCCTGGCCTCCGGCTTCTCCTTTCACCAGGTTACCTCATCCGAAATGCTAAAAGTGCTTTGGGCACTCAATCCCTCCAAATGTAAATGCACCACAGGACTGGACTCCAACATGCTTCACCTATCTGCCCCGGCCATTGCCACCCCTCTGGCCGCTCTCTTCAATCACTCTTTCTCACTCGCTGAAATCCCATCTGACTGGAAATGTGCAATAGTCATTCCCCTGCTGAAAGGAGGTGACCCCTCCTCACCAGGCAACTACCATCCTATCTCCCTTCTCCCCATTCTGGCCAAATTACAGGAGCACCTTGTTCTCTTCCAACTCTCCTCCTTGCTCGACTTCTCCTCATTCTTCAAGCCCTACCAGTCTGGATTTAGGAAGTCACACTCCACCATCACCTCACATCTAAGGCTCACCGACACCATCCTCACTGGCATGGATAATGGGCACACTATCTCAGCTATTTTTGTCGACCTAGCAAAGCCCTTCGACACTGTCTTACATGCCCATCTAATATCCCAACTCTCCCATGCTCGACTCTCAGGAGCTGCCACCAGTTGGTTCTACTCCTTCCTAGCAGGCAGGTCTCAATCAGTAAGAATTTTTCCTCACACTTCTGTCCACCTCCCTGTCACTACAGGGTCCCACAAGGCTCGGTCCTTGGCCAGATGCTGTTCTTCATTTTCCTGAATGACCTTCCCTCGGTCTGTCCACACACATCCATTCACATGTACGCTGATGACAATGTACTGTATGCATCAGGTCCCTTCCCCGCCAAAGTGGCTTCTAGGCTCCAGCAGGATTTCAATGCAATGTAGCTCTGGTTTTGTTCAAACCAGCTGTTTCTTAATCCCAACAAAATGGTCTCCCTAACCTTCGGCACAAGGCAGAGACTCTGCCGACTCCCCTCCACCCCCACTTTCCACATCATCAACAGGGCCCCCTTGGAGGCTTGCACCTCATTCAGATACCTCAGTGTCTGGCTCGACCAGCACCTCGACTTTTCTACTCATATCGACGTGATCCACAAGAAACTACACCCCAAACTGGACACCTTATATCGCAATAGAGTTGCATCCTCTGTCGACCCACAAGGCAATTGTACAGAAAATGATCCTCCCTATGTTTGACTATGGAGATGTAGTCTACAGCGCAGCTCCTAAGTCCGCCCTAGTCAGACTAGACCCTCTCTTCCATTCTTTCTGTCATTTTACCCTGGTCTACCCTCCCATGACCCACCACGGTGCCCTCTATAGGTCTCTAGACCTACCAACGATCCAGGATTGGAGACAGACCCACTGTGCCCGGACCACAGCAAAATTCTGGTCTCAGTCCCTTCCCTCCTACCTCAGGTTGGCCCTCTCAGTTCAACCCCATCCTGCATTCTCACTCAGGTATACCGACTCTCAACTTCTGTGTCTCCCTCTTATGACCACATCCAAAGGCCAAGCTGCCTTCAGTTACCACATGCCTAAATTATGGAATGCCTTGCTGGCAGACATTCGGCACAATGACTCCACTCAACACCTCAACTACCTCCTCAAAACGCATTTCTCCTCCACCTGCACCTGTGTCTAGCCCCTCTTGGGGGGCCAGTGTCTCCCACCACCAATAACATTTTACCTCTTGCTGTGCAGTACTCAGGTCCCTTGCTAAGTGCTCACAGACCACTGCCAAGTTAGTATTGTATTTGTGTTGTTCTCTGTGCTACTATAACTATATGTACTACTTTGGGCCTCTAGCAATATATTAGATGTGAATTCTATGTATATATTCTATGTACAGCAAAATGTATAATCATAGCATGGTTTACTCAAATTTCCAATGCTTGTTGCTCACATCTACTGTAACCACTGCAGCTATTGTATTGTACTGTATATTCCTTGTTATTATATTGTTTGTTCTCCACTCCCCCTACCCCAGGATGCATCTGGAATTGAGCGGTACTCCGCTCAGTATGCCTTCCTGGTAAAATTCTTAAATAAATAAATAAATTGATCCATTCCATGTGATGGTCACTGGCCCCCAGGTGACCTTCTACCTGGAGATCTGTGATCCTTTCCCCATTAGTACTAGATCTAAGACAGCTCTGTCTCTTGTGGGTTGTTGTACCCGTTGTTTAAGGCCCTCCCCCTGCAGAGAATCCACCATGTGTCTAGTTCTGGCAGATGTTCCTTCTGGTATTGACCAATCTGTATCTGGCATGTTGAAATCTCACAATATCAGAACCTCCCCTTGAGCTGTCATGTTTTGTATATCTCCTAACAGTAATGTGTCTATGTACTCTCCCTGTCTGGAGGCCTGTAGACAACCCCAGTTCATATGGCTGTCCAATTTCCTGTTTCCAGGGAGACCCACAGTTCTTCTGGCTCCTTATGTGCATTCTGAATTTCTGTAGCTTTGATATTTTCATTGATATAAAAGGCCACCCCCCCCTCCCTTTTTGCACCTTGGTCTCTTCTGAACAGTGCATAGCCGGGTACTGAATTCTCCCAAGTATGGTTACTGGTGAACAATGTCTCACTAATGGCTACTATGCCCAGTTTATCCTCTGTCATTGTTGCCTGTAGGTCTGGGATCTTGTTTCCCAGACCTCGGGCATTTGTGCACATGCTTTTCCATTGGCCAGATTTTGGTGCATTAGTTGCTGGGTGAGGTCCAGTGTTTTCCCTGCACATATGGTGAACCGGACTTTTTTTCCTTACCTGGTGATGCAAACAAACTACAAACATGTGGAACTCCTGTTTGTTTAGTAGCTGAGTGGGGAGGGGTGTTCTTCAAATTCGATTTATCAGGTGCTGCACCCCTCTCCCCATTTGCTAGTTTAAATAATCTGCAAAGATGTCAATCTTCTGCTCCAAGCCACCGACTCCCTTCTTAGTCAGATGCAGTCCATCGAATTTAAAGAACTTTCGCTCCCAAAACTGTTGCCAGTTACCAACAAATTTGTGTCCTTTCTCCTGGCACCAGCCCTTGAGCCACATGTTTAGCTCCCCATCTCCCCTTCTCTGACCTTCCTTCTATCTGACCCCTTTCCAAGACTGGCAGGATCTCAGAGAAGGAGATGTTGAACGAAATGGATGACAGCTTGTCTCCCAGCCTCGTCAGGTGTTCCTTGGTCTCCACAACCGACCGGCTGGCTGAGATCGTTAGTCCTTATGTATACCAGGACGTCAATGTTTTCTCCTGCTTTCTACGTGATTTTAGCAATGCGGTCAGTGTCTCTCCACATTGATGTACCTGGGAGACATCTGATCATTACCCCTGGCTGGAGGTAGGTATCAACTTCCGGAATCATGGAGTCTCCAATGATCAGAAGTGTTTTGGATTTCCTTTTGCTTTTTTTTTTTGGTCCCAGTTTTGGCGAGTTTTGTAGTGGTAGCTCCTGTGCTGCAGTGTCCTGCTTGACAAATGCTTGTTTGAAATCTGTCTTCCTGTAATCTAGAACCTCATCCTTTGTGAAGGAGAAGAATCAGCATTTATATAGCACTTTTCATACACAATGCATTCCAAAGCACTTTACAAGCAATGCTAGACTGGTAATGAAGTGACTGAATGTGTAGTGGCAGCCATATTGCACATCAACACCAAAACACAGGAATGTCCCTACTCTTTGCGGAGAATGCCTTGGGTTCTTTTATTTCCATCTGGACACCCACTAGGACAACACCAGGAAGGGTAGAAGGGACCTCGGTTTAATGTCTCATTCAAAGGACGGCACACCCCAACAGTACAGCACTCTCCAATACTGCACTCTAGGGAATCCAGCACCAGATCCACTGGTGTTGGATCCCTGGATCTGGCACCAGATAACACAGGATCTGACCTGGGATCCAATGATCAGATCCACAGGCAGATAGTGATGGTATCCAGCTAGATACACTATCCTGCCACGAGGGCAGGTATCTGGTGGATCAGGATTAGTCCTGATACCATCCGAGCATCACTAGATGAGAGCCCATGACTTCCTGGTGTAGGGGCGGATGTGCTATCAACTGAGTCATGCTAAGTTGGTAGCATATCCATGTAGCACATGTGGTTTACTTCCACCATAGTCCTTACCAAGTGCTTGAGGTCTGTAGATCATGCCACTAACAAACAGTTTCTCTGTTTCCTTTCTATTGGGTGACCCACAGTACCTCCAACTCCAACTCTTCCTTGGACTCCCTGTTCCTCCACTACTTTGACACCCTTCATTAAGTACAGCACCACACTCCTCCTTCCCACCCTAACCTCCCTTAACTGAGTATAGCCTGGTATGGCTATGTGCCTGTCCTGGTTTCCTGTGTACCACAACTCAGTAGTAGCCATGATATCCAGGGCTGCCTACACCATGATAGCCTCTAGGTCCAGAACTGTGTTACTGAGACTTCTTGTATTTACACATGTAGCCCTCCACACCTTTACCACTCTACCTGCTACTCCCCTTTTTCCTTTTTTGCCATGCCTCCTTCTCCCCTCTTTTTACAACTCACATTCCCATTCCCTTTCATTTCTGCTACACTGCTTTTTTTCTTTATTATGCATTTTGATGAGGTGATACCTCCCATTGAGTCCTCCCTACTCTCTACTTCAGTCTGTTGGGGGAGGGGAGGCAGTTTATGCCTCCCTGCTTTCTTCTGCCACCCCTCCAGCTAGTTTAAAGATTCATCAAAGTAACATTTAAACTGTCTGCTGAGGACTATGATTCCCTTCCCAGACAGTGGTAGGCTATCACCCCTGTATAGGCCATTATCCATCCAGGTTGATCCCTAGTCCCTAATGCAACCGTACTTCTCACCTCTACAATATTCCTTCAACCATGAGTTGAACAGCCTGCTGCAGACAACCCTATCCTCCCCCCAGTCTGAGACAGGCATCATATTCTTGAAAACCACTGAGCAGGCTAACTGCCTAAGACCCCTCCTCAGTTCCCTAAAATCTCCCTGCACAATCTCAGCCTCATCCTTCACCAGGTCATTAGTCCCCAAGTGGACAATTACATACAGGAGGCAGTATAGCACAGTGGTCTAAGGCTCTCAGCTGCAAATCTGGTGACATCCAGCAGACCAGACCTGGGTTTGAATCCCACAGCTTCCACTTGTATACTGTGTGACCCTGAGCAAGTCACTTAACCTTCTTGTGCTCCCAGGTCGCTCCTGTAAAAAAGCTTTCAGCTTAGTGTGCTATACCCGCTTAAAACAACTAAAAAAATACAACTCCCTTTCTGCTCCAGCACCCTAGCAATCCTTAGGATCTGTTTTCTATCTCTCCAAGCCGAGGAGGAAAGCACCTACTGCCCACTTTCCTTTCCTTCCTGTTTCCAATCTAACCTCTAACAATTGAGTTCCTCACCAGAAGTTGCTTCCTTCTCTGATGGGGTCCTCTTCTCCCAAGTTGGGGCTCCCTATATGGAGGACCCCACATCTCTTCCTGGCCACAACTGTCACCTGGCAGTCACATCCCAGCACAGCAGTGAAAACATTTTGTAGTGGCACATGTTAAGGAACATGCCCCATTACACCACCCCCACCCTCCCAGAGTCTATCACTGTCCAGCTAGCCCTCTCAATGTAACGGAACAAAAATGTAAACATGGAGGAGAGGAGGCACTGTGGGTCACCCTGGAGACTGGAAATGGAAATGGCATCATAATTCATGCAGGGGGAAGAAATGGACAAGGAAATGACAGAAGGCATCCTTAGGATGGCAGAGAAAGGGGAGATATTGTTGATGGGGGACCTGAATATGCCAGATGTTAACTGGAGTACCATTGCTGCAGCCACATCCAAGAGCAGGGCCATTATCGATGCCCTACGGGGGTATGCCTCAGACAGCTAGTCTTGGAACCCACTCAGGAGGAAGCAATACTCTCAAATGGGGATGGAGAGAGGATCTCAGATCTAGAAGTGGGTAACCATCTGGGAACAAGTGGACTACCAAACCATGTGTTTCATGATAAACTCAGCTAGCAGGGTCAAGCCTCACAAAAGTGAGGATGCTGGACTTCATGAGGACTAATTTTGTCAAAATAGGAGAGTGCCTCAGAAAAGCACTAGCAAACATGCAAGAAGGAGGGGTGGAGCAACAATGGGGAAATATCAAAACTGACATCACAGAGGCAGTAAGCCTTTGCATGAAGCAAATAAACAAATCGAAAATGAAAGAAAAAAGCACTATGATTCCCAAAAGTGGTGGAGGGGAAAGTTAGGGAGAAAAGAAAAAATTACTCACTTTAGTAATTATGTTTCTTCTCATGGAGTCTTGCTGTATTCTGACTATTGCAGTTAGTCCCAGCCTTTAAACTGCCCCGGAGAACAAAGGGTTAACTTTCTATGCAGAGCATAGAATGCTGAGCTCGAGCTCGGTTGAGGTTTCTGTCTGGAGCCCTTTGAAATCCAACTGTCAGATTATTACGAGATAAAACTCACTAACTATTCTATATGGAAATTGTAACATTTTTATTAGCCAACTGGCAACAAAAGCTTTGGATCCCCAAAGGAAGACTCAAGTCAGGAAACCCAAAACAAAAAAAAAATCCAATTAAGAATAAAGATAAAATAAACACCCAAACCAAAAGAAGAAGGTGTAAAAGGAGCACCCCTGAGATGCAACACTGTACCTGCCTGCCCACTTCCCAAAAACAGGTTCTGAGAGGGAGGTCAGAGGAGTTTAGAATATGCAAGACTCCATTAGAAGAAACATAATTACTAAGGTGAGTTATTTTTTCTTCAAACAACATGAAGTCTTGCTGTATTCTGACTATTGCAGATCATCAAGCAGTACCTCCATGGAGGAGGGACAGAACCTACTTTGGGAATAGGTTTGAAGTATCAGCCGAACTGAGTATCACTGTAGCATGGATATCCAGAGAGTAATGTTTGCAAAGGCATGGACTGTTTTCCAGGTGGCTTTTGACAAACTTAAGAGAGGAATATCCCTGGCAGCAGCCAGGAAGTGGCTGTATCTCTGGTGGTGAACCTCAGGCCTGATGGTGGAATTTTCCTAGTTTCATAGCAGAATTGTATGCAAGATACAATCCACCTGGCAATAGTTCTCTTGGTGGCAGGTTTGCCCTTCCCACTTCTCCATAAGTGAGAAACAGCTGAGGACTCAAACCTATGACCCTTGGTACGCCTATATAGCAGCTAAGGGCCCTTTAACATCTAAACTGTGTAGCCTCCTCTCCTGGAAGAGGAATGATCAGTGAAGAAACAGGAAGAGACATAGACTGATTCAGGTGAAAATCTGAAACCATTTTGGGCAAGAAGCTTCTTATTGGTTCTAAGGGACCACTTTATCCCTATGAAAGGAGATAAATCAGGTTCCACTGACAGGGCTTGCAGTTCACTGATACGTCTGACAGAGGTAATGGCTACTAAAAACACAGTTTTCCAAGTCAAGTACTTAAGCTCTACTGAGGACATAGGCTTAAAGGGAGGTTGCATCAGTTGAGCAATACAAACATTTAAATCCCAGACAGGGGCAGGGTCTCTCAATGGATGATTGTTATGAAGCAATCCTTTGAAAAATTTACAGAACACAGGATGAGATGATAGTGAGGAAGACTTCCTCACTGACAGAAAAGCAGAGAGAGCTTCGACAAGTGAACTTTTGAGAGTAGCTGATCTGAGGCCTAGGCCATTAAGATGGACCATATAATACAGAACTGTAGGCAATTCAGCAGTGTCTAGGAAATATGTTGCTTAGAACACCAAATGCTGAATTTTCCATTTGAGTTACAGGTCTTTCTAGTGGCGGGCTTTTGAGAGGCTTTGAGGATGTCCAGAATCCCCTGAGACAGATGCAAATCTGTATACTCTACTCTTCAAGAGCCATGCCTGAGATTGAGAGACTGAAGATTGGGGTACCAACCTCTCCTGAGAGGAGGTTACTAGGTTGTAATTCCTGGAAGAGACAGGAGAAAATGGACTGCTAGGGACAGTAACAGGGTACCAAGGTTGTTTGGCCCAGTCTGGAGCAATCAGAATCACTTTGCAAGGTTGTGACTTTTATCTTGACTAAAAACTTTGAACAGTAGAGGAAAGGGAGGGAAGGTATACAGAAATTTTCTTCTCAGTTCAGAACAGAGCATAATAGCTTGGCAGAAGACACCAGGAGAAAGGACTGCTGTGTGACTGGACTCTCTGCTGGGACTATATTGCCCTCCTTCCTCCTCCACTCAAAGCTAGTTCCTACAGCTAGTCTCTATTTTACAGGCACGGATTTGACTGTCAACAGGAACTTCCTGTTTGGGAGCAGGAAGTGAGTGATCACAGAACCACCAAAGACCCACCATCCTAGAAGGGCAAGAGTAGCTCTCTGGCCCTCTGCTGTTGGAGGTCTGCCTTCAGCAAGTAAGTGGTCTACTGAGAACTATAGGATATTCTTGTCTCAGAACAGACAATCAGGAGCTTAAAGGCACACAGGCAGAAAGTAAGTGAGGGAGAAAAACAGAGGAAAGAGTAAGGACTGCAAACAGTTAAGGGCCAGAAATAAGACATGATTGAGTGTGGCAGTGGTGGCTGTGGAGCAGCAGTCTTCCTGGAGACATTCTGAGATGCTGTGTTGTCCCATCTGCAGGCATTCTCTAGGCTGAGGGAGGAGGCTGCTCATCTCCAGGCTGAGTTGGCCAGGATTTGTGGGACCTCTCTTCCATCCAGGGATCACCAGTGCCACCGCCGCTGCCTCAGAGGTTGCCAAGAAAGAGGAGCAGTTGGACCACAGTGGGCTCAGGGAGGGTGAGGATGGTGGAACAGAGGCATCCCTCCAGTTGTACCTCCACACCCTATGCCATTCTGGCAAAGTGGTTTCTATGAAGACAATTGCAGTGAGATTAAAGGAGGATGTTGGGAACTCCACAAAGGAGACCACAGGAGGGTGGTAGGGACCCTGCAGGGAAGGAAACAACTGCTGGTGGGGACCTCATTGTTAGGAAGGTAGAACTGGGGAGGAAGGGAGAGGGAGTGGTGCTGCTGCCTGGCGCCATGGCTTGAGGGACAGGGAGCGAACCTCAGGATTGCCGAGTAGCTGCAAAGGGAGGGAGTTGTATGTCATTGTCCACCTAGGGACAAATGACCTGGGCTAAGAAAGGGATTAGAGAAGTGTGGAAGAGTTTGTGAAATTGGGAGGGGCCTTGGTCAAGTAGTACGTTACGTGTAACCTCCTCGGAGGTGCTGCCCATCTATGGCATGGAGAGGCTAGGGTGTTGCGTACCATGGATTCAATCAGTGGTTGAAAACTGTGTGGAGCTCGGGATTTGGCTCATTGGGGACTGGGGTCCACCTGGAGTGATGCAAGTCATACTGGCATGATGGGATGCATCTGTCCTAGAGGGGATCCAGAATCCTAGGTGATAGGTTTATATGCTTCATTGGCAAGCATTTAAACTAGCCAAGGGGGGAGGCACTGGAAAGGAGCAGGGAAATCCTAGCCCCCCCCAAATAATCATGGTAGTAAGTGCAGCAAACACCAACATAGAGGTGTCGATAGGGAGAAGGGCAGGGTAAATGGAGAAAGTGACAAAGGCAAGAAGGACAAGGATGGGGCAAAGGGAGTAAGGCCATCAGGAAATGGAGGGTAATGAGTACCAATGCCTGTAGTCTGGGGCAACAAGCTCCCTGAGCTGGTGGCCTTGATGGAAGAGGATGCCTGGATATCATAGCAGTCACAGAAACATGGTACACAGTGAACCATGACTGATGTTAACATACCAGGTTGTTATAACTCATGGAGTATATATAGGAGGGAAGAGGAGGGGAGGAGTAGCCTCATGTAAAGGAAGGGATAAAAGCAACTGAACGAAAGAGTAAACAGGGAGGAGAGGAGGCACTGTGGTCACCTTGAGACTGGAAAGGCACCAATCCGCACAGGGTTGTGTATAGACCCCAGTGTCAGGGGGAGGGAATGGACATGATATTTATTTTATTTTTTATTTTAGCTTTGCTGACCGGGTAAGTGCATCTAGACAAATCCCGCCTATTTTCAGGCACGACTCGGGAGGGGGATACAGATGAATGCCAACTGACCTTGAACCAAATTAAGCTGTTGGTGGTATGTTTAGTGAATGAGGGAAATTGGCTGGACACCGGGAAATTCTCACTTTTTCGGGAGCAAGTGCCATGGGATCTTAATATCCACCTGAACTACCACCAGTCCAGGCAGATGGGACCTCGGTTTAACGCTCTCATCCGAAAGACTGCACTTCAGAAATGTAGCACCCTCTCATGCTGCATTACAGTGTCAGTACTGGACATTAACCCAAGTGCCAGATGTGGGAACTGAACCCAGCCCTCTGATCTCCCCGCCTCAGAGGTAGTGTGTTACCCACTAAGCCAATGACACTGCAATGATATGATAGAAGGCATTCTTAGAATGGCAGAGAAAGGGGAAATACTGATGGGAGACCTGAATATGCTGGATGTTAATTGAGCACATTTGTCTGCAGCCACATCCAAGAGCAGGGCCATTCTTGATGCCCTACAGGTGGCACTTGACAGCTAGTTCAGAACCCACTATGAGGGAGCATCTAGACCTCATACCTATGTGGGGGCAGTGAGAGGATCTCAGATCTGAAGGGTTGTTATCTGGGGACAAGTGACCATCAAACAGTGTGTTCATGTTAACTGAGCTAGAGTCGTTACAAATGTGAGGTACTGGACTTAGAAGGCTGACTTGGCAAGATGGAGAGTGCTCAGAAAAGCACTAAAACAGGCTAGAAGGAGGTGTGAGCACGGGAATTATCAAACTGCTATCACAGAGGCAACAAGCCTTTTGTGAAGCAACAAACAAATCAAACAAAAGAAAAAGCCACTATGGTCTCAAAAGAGGTGGCTGTGAAAGTCAGAAGAAAAGATAGCCTTTGAAGTATAAGGAACACAGAAGGAGCAGACAGAGCTGTACCAGTTAAGGCAGAAGGAAGCAGGAGGAAGTCAGAATATAAAGGCCCAAACTAAGGAAAAGATAACCAACTCAGTTAAGAAGGGGATAAAACTTTTATAGGTACATAGCAGTATGAAGATAAGCGGTGGGGCTGAGGCAGAATGAGCGGGTGGGCAGAGGGACAGTGAAAAGTAGGATACTGAACGAATATTTCCTCAATATTCACAAAAGAGGAGGAGAAAGTGCCTAATCCAATTAACAGAATCATTCTTGATAGGGGGTCAATCCCAGTCCTTTCATAGAAGAAAGGGTCTGCAAGAACCTGAAACTGCTGTGGACAGCAATGGGTCCTGATGAATTCACTTTGAATGCTAAAAGAATTAAGGAGGAACTAGTAACCACTGGCTACTCTTTTAATAAATCATGGGAGGATGGTGGTACCTGAGACTGGAGGAGGCAGATGATTCTTCACAAAAGTGGGACCAAGACAGAGGTAGGAAACTACAGACCTGTCAGTCTGACCTCTGTAGGGGAAAGATGGAGTCACTTGAAGGAAAGAATTGTTGAGTACCCAGAGGCTGTGGAGCACAGGACCCAAGGCAGCATGGGTTTACATGGAAGGTCATGTCAATGACCAATAGATTTATTTGACTGGGTGACCAAAGTAGTAGACCAGGAGGCTATGACATGGGCTCACTAGACTTTAGCAAGGCATTGGACACAGTCCCACACAAAGATTAATAGTCGAATTAACCAGCCTGGGAGTGGGTCCTAGGTGGTGGCTGAAACATTGGCTGCACAACAGGACACAGAAGGTACTTGTGGGAGTCCACTTGAAGAAAGAGGGTTTTATGGGGTACCGAGTTCATATTGGGCCCAGTCCTTAATGTCTTCATCAGTGACATTGCAGAGAACTGAAGGATATATGCCTTTTGCAGATGACACAAAGATCTGCAACAGGGTTGATACACAAGGAGTATGGAAAGGATGAAAGGACTGCAAGGTTGAGAATGGTGGGAAGTATGGCACAGGATTCACGTAAAGAAGTGCAAAATAATGCACTTAGGAAACAAGAACCTAGGGAAGAATACACAATGGTGGGGAGGTAGTAACAACAACAAAAATGAAAGGGACCTGGGGTCAACTATATCAGATGATCTTAAGGTTAGCGGGCCGTGAGAAGGCAGGGGAGGGCTGGTGTATACTGGGATGTATAGGGAGAGGCACTGCAGCAGAAAACAGGAAGTTGTTATCCTCTGTACAGACAGTTGGTGAGACCCCATCTGAGTACTGTGTCCAGTTCTTGAGACCCCATTCCACAAGGACATAGACAGGATAGAGGTAGTCCAGAGAGGGCAACTAAATGGTGCAGGCTCTGCAAGAGAAGCCGATGAGGAGACTGAAGGAGTTAATATGTAATTTTGAGGAAAGAAGGAGAGGGGACATGATAGAAACTTTTTGTACCTCAGTGGTCCAACAGTCCAAGAGGGTATCATCTTCAGAAAAAAGGTGTGTGTAAGAACAAGGGGACAATTTAAAGATAGAAGGAGGGCGGTTCAAGGCAATGTGATGAAGTATTATTTCACAGAGAGGTAGTGGATGCATGGAACATTTTCCTGAGGAGGTTGGGGTCTAAAATTGTGAGAATTAAGAATGCATGGGACATAAGGCAATTCTTGTGGGGGGGTGGGAAGAAATAGGCTGTTGATTAACTAGGATCTGCGGCCTATCCTGTAGTAGGGAATGGGATTAGATGGGCCGTTTGGCCTTATCTGTCACCAAAGCTATGTTTCTATGTTTCTTCTATGTTTCATCCAGAGGATGTGCCCAAGACTGGGGTCTGCAACAAAGGAGAGGAAGTTAGTGATTGTCTGGGGCTCGGAGATTCATTCTGGAGGCCCACCTTGAAAAATCACCACAAGACTAGAGGGTTCAGGGATTTCTTTATGCCCTGTGAACTTGCTTCAGTGCATTCTAGCACATTGTCCTCCCCAGAAGGTGGACTGCTATCAGAGAGGCTTGTAGGTTAAACTAGGGACCAACTTATGACTCTGTGCATAAGGCCATAGATCATGGGCCCTGCTTGTTGATACCACATGGTGGTGGTGTTGTCTGTTTGACTTGAACCACCTTGTTCTGTACTGACTGAGAAAGTTTCAGAGCCATAAAAACTGCCCTGAGTTCCGTGAATGATATGGAGAAGAAATTTCTAGGGACCACTGTCCATGGCAGGAGGGTTCCCAGATGGCTTCCCAGCCCAGGAGGGAAGCATCTGTGGTAAGGACCTCTGAATGAGACTGAGGGAAATGGGACCCTGTTTGCATTGTCCTGATCCTGCTACCACTGAAGGGCTTGATCAGGTCCAAGTTACTGGATCAGTTTGGTAAGGGAATTTTCTTTGGATCAAAAGGCCCTCAGATGGAACTAATGCCCTTATCTGGAATCTGCCCTGACCATTGTTGTAGAGGCTGCTATGGGCCCAAGAGTTGGAGGAATGCCTGTTGGTCAAGACACCTGAAGGAAGGAAGAAGCTGCCTATAAGAACCTTGTCTTCCAGGAAGAAAGGTTTCTTTGATAGTATCCAGCTCTGCCCCTATAAAGGTAAGTGAGCTGCACTTTTTCTAGAACCATTTGGAAGTTTGAGAAGAAACTTAAAGAAGTGGCACTTGTTGGTCATTTGCAGGTCTGACTGATTCTGTCTGGGGACTGTTCCATGAGCCAGTCGTCAGATATGGAAAATGGAAATCTTTGCTCCTTAGAAAGGCAACTACTACTGCGTGGCACTTGTGAAGACCCTTGGGGCTGGTAGGCCAGCGGCATTGTTTGAATGATAGTGGCCTGAGGGGCACCTTTAACCTGGGTACTTTCTGAGGAGCACCTGATGGGAATGTGTGAAAATAGGCATCTTGAGGTACAGGGAGGTTAGCTGTCCCTGCCTTAGAGAGGGAAGGATTATTCCAGAGTTATCTTGAACTTTGGTTTTAAAATGTTTGTTTAGGTGTTCTAGGTCTAGAATGGGTCACACTTCCCTTTTTTTTTGGGGGTAAGAAAGTACCTGAGTGCAGATCTTTGTCTATGTAGATAGGTACTCTGTGGGTCTTAAATCCAGCAGATGAAACCTCCTTAGGGCAAGGGTCGAGAGACCCAGGAAAAGGGTCTGGCTCTCTATCTTCGGAAATTTTTGAAGCTGAGAACCAGTCCCTACCTACTACTTCCATGACCCACTTGTCTGATGTAACAGACATCCGGGTCCTGGACAAGTGTCAGCCTACCCCTACTGGAATAGGAGAGTCGACCTGACAGGCCCATCAGGGTGTCTGCTTGACAGGGTCTTAGCTGAGGAGTGGATGCCCTGCTCATCCCCTTCTCTTCTCGCCTGAAGAACCCTGTGTGAAAGGGAAGAAGAGGCTCAGCTGTAGAAAGGCCTATGAAAAAGGCCTGCCCCTTGCCCCTAGACTGCTGCCTTGAGGAGTTGCCTGCCTCTTTTGGCCTGAGCACTCCAGTAAGTGGTTCTACTCAACCATTTTCTTCATGTAATTCTCGTCTGCTCCCAAACAGAGAATTCCCTGCAGTGAAAATCCATGGCCTAGCCTGGCATCCCTGTGATAGTACATCTGAGCTGCCATTCTCTGAAGAGCCACAGAAGTAGCTAGACCGATGACACATCATTGGAGTCCACAGCAGCATGAAACTGAACTTTGATGCCTCAGTCCCATTGCACCATCTCTTCCAGCCATTGGTCCTTATGCCATGCCAGTAACCCAGGTTTGGGAACCACTCGGGCCACCAGGAAGCCAACTGGGGAGGGCTGGAGAGGATTTCTCCTCTGGGTGGACGCCACCTCTTTGTAGTCCCATACTTGTCAGGTGGAAGTCTGGTACAGGTGGCAGGAGCGTGATGCAAGTCTGGGATAGTGAAGGGGACACTGATCTGGCAACAGTGCGCGCATGCCCGTGTATGTCATGACCTTGGGAAGGGAGAAATGGTAAAATAAAGAAATTGTATAGGAAAAAAATTTGAAAATAGGTTCTGAGACCAGGACTTACTCTTGCCTGCTAATGTCTCAGCTGAAACTGCTGCCAAATGCATCTTCAGGGTGGAGGCCTTAGTCAAGGCACTGCAGGTGTACTAGGTAATCCAGAACTGTAACCAGGCCTCCGGCAGGAGATTATCTTTCTGAGAGCACAGCAGAATGAAAACTCTTCCATTCTGAGGCATGTTTTCCTTGTTACTGGTTTTCTAGAAATCTTCATCTTCTCTGATAAATTAAGCTAGAAATTCTAGGTCCCTAAGAGGTCACTAGGAAATGAGGAAGGCTAGATGTTCTGTGTCCTGGGTGAGAGAAACACTTTTCCCACATTGCTGCCCTCTCACCTCCTCAGATGTGGTCATCACGCCACACCTGATCCGTGGTGGGTTTGGGGCTGAAGTCACATGGTCATGGGCAATGTCAGACCAATCTGAGCTTCGCTCACCGATACGCTTACTGCAACACAGGTGACCAGCAACCAGCCTCTGAGTCTGAAAGCAACACCTGCAGCACTCCGAAGCCCTCCAACCCGGGGCTGGAAGTCACAAATGTGAGCCTATTGAGTATACTGTACATCTCCTGCATTTGAGTCACTGCACAGGATATCTGACACTGCCTCTATAAAGTTGGTCTCATTTTAATAGAACCAATTATATGTTACTAATTCTCCACTTAGTTCTTTTACAATTCTGGGGTGACTCCTATCAGGCCCCATTGCTTTATCCACCTTCAGTTTTAGGAGCTCTTTCAGAACCCTTTCTTCTGTGAAAGGACTGATATCAACCCCCTATCCAAAGTGTTTTTATTGGCTGGATTAGGTACCTCCCCCTCGTCTTCCATACGCACTCCACATGGTGCAAGCAGAATGATAACTTTTGGCAATTTGACTTTCAAAGTTAGCATTTGTTCACATACAAACTTTTGCATTCAATTTGAATCACTATAATGTACAGTAGTGTGTTTGTGAATTGCACTGACAGCTGCTCAGTGCTCTCACTTTCTCTTTTGTGTTTCTCTCTTTGTATGCTCACAAGGTCTCTCTCATCAAGGACTGAGGTGGGACACTACACTATGAAAAGTTATGTTTTTATTCTCGGGTGGCCACTGGGGACTAGGGTGGGACACTACACTATGGAAACCTTTTCCTATTACTATCAGGTCAGCGACTTCCAGGGACTGGTACGCATGGACCATGGGCTGGTGGTGGGGGAATGCAACAGTCATGCTAATGACATGCAAATGAGCCCATAATTGACATGCTAATGGTCACTACAAATACAGGCAAATGCCAGTATTGGTCCATTTAAGTAACTGCCAAATGCTGTGAATGTGAGAGTCCCAAACAGGCAAAGGCTATGATTTAACCTCTTTTCCTGCTGATGTGAGCTGGCATTGAGAGTGAGTATGAGAGAACCATGTGACCATAAAAATAGAAACACAAACAGAGAGAGAGAGAGAGAGAGCACAGAGCAAGCAAGCAGCGGTGGGAATTCACAACACCCTACACTATAAATTATTATTTTAATATCGGTGAGCAATGGGGACTGGGGTTGGACACTACACTATGGATAATTATTATTGGGTGGGCGATTGGGGACTGGGGTGCGACAGTACACTTATGGAAATTATTATTTTTATTTAATCAACTTTATTGAGTTTGAGGAAAGAAACATACACAGAACCAACCACAGAGCAATGCAAAATACACTGGTCAGGAAAAATAAACTATCCTCCTTTACCCCTACCCATCCCTCCGCAGAGTGTGTATAACAACCCAACAGAAAAAACCATTAAAACTGATATAAGTGGCAAACTATTATTACAGAAGTCTGAGTGGGGGAAATTAGAGAGCACTCAGAGGAATCAGGTTAAATAAAGGACATGACGCTTGCCCATTTCCTTGTTAAATAGGGGTAAACGTGATGGAGACTAGTACTCAGATGCTCATCTAGAGGGAAAAGAATATGAGATCTGCACTTGATCCAGTCAGTGCTATGATCGTTTTGACCATCAAGGAGATGAGGGCCATGGTACCTCTCTCCTTGACCGGAATCTGAGAATAGTTACCGATAATACATATTTTGGGAGAGAAGAGGCCTTCTATTGGAAAAATCATTTTTATTACTTGGTGGGCAGTCAGGACTGCAGATGGAGTGTCACAGAACCTCCCCAACCACTAGGGTAGCACAGATTACTGCCAGGTTTTATGGGGAAATTTGCATCACCCAAGTGCCTTGCAAAAGCAATCGTGGAGAAACACCGAGAATAATTATATGGGATGTATGCGCTTGTCTCATTTGCATCCACCTCACTACTTCATCAGTAAACCCAGTTTGCAGGGGCAGTTCTGAGTAAAGCATAATTTTCCCAGTGCAAACTGGGTTTGTTTCTGGGCAGAGTTTTGTGAAATCTGGCCTAAGAGAACTAAATACTCTCTGTGACGTCGAGCAAGTCATTTAACCTCCTCTGCCCCAGGACCCCACTGAAATAAGATGTTACATCTCAAGTTGCTAGTCTGGATTAATAAATTGCAAACTAAATAAAATAAACTTTCTAATGTTAACGTTTTATTTATGAGTGATAATAATACAAATATTTTACATAAAAAGTAAGCAAAGAGGTGTTACTTTGCTAACAGTGCACATGTATGCAATGGCTTGGGTCTAGGGTTTTGTTTAGTTTACTATCTAAACCAAAGGGCAGAAGCCTGTATAAGCTTCCTAAGTAAAGCCAGAACACAGAATGTACAGCACTTACAAATAGAATGATTATCACCAAGCCATGTCTAGGATGTTCCCTCTCTAACTGCAAGGAATCTTTTTACTTTGCATGCAGGTAATGATTTAAGCTGACTAAGGTACTGTATCTCAAGCCATGGTACATAGGAACCCTATAATAATAAAGTCAAGTTAGTTTGGCAAGAAAATGTTCACTACATCAGGCCAGGAGTCTCTGCAAAAAAGATGATATCTGGCAAAACAAGTGAAGACAATTATTGCCCTGTCAATGTACTGCACTTACCGGGTCACCACTGAAAAAGGGAGTATCTTGTTTCAAGTTAGCCTACATAGTTACAAATTTAATAAATAAATAAATGAAATAAATACTTGACTCACTTTCTGCCCCTGACACCCTCTCTCTCGTATCAACAGAGCCTCACACACCTTGCAGTTGTTCTTATTTTTCCAATAATCATAAGAATGTTTCTTCAAAGGTAAATATATACCAGCATTTATACCTGCGCTTTGCTCTCGAAAGTACTGGAGTTTTGGGACCCCTCCTCATGAATTCTATCACTGTCATGGCATTAATCGGCCTTGAAAGGTGATTTTGCAGTCACTATTAGAATGGCAGCACTAGAGTTGGGTGCTGGGTGTCAGAATGGGGCAGGAGAGACCAGTTGGTGGCACTGGGGATGAGCACTTAGTGTCAGAATGGGACAAAGAGAGCTAGTTGGCAGCAATGGGGTTGAGCTCCCAGTGACCACTTAAAACTTTTAGTGATAGCAGCTTTTGGGTTCTAACTAGAAGATAGATTCATACACCCTGATTGTGTGTGTGCATGTCGGAGGCAGTGGCCCTGAACTTACCTAATTTTCAAACAGTCTTAACATTTTTACTCATTTGCAGCCCAGCCCCCTCAAAAAAATATGAACCAGATTTCACGAACCTGCCCTGTCAGGAAACTCTGAGCTGCAGATGACACTTTCAAATGCTTCTTGAAAATCTGTGGAGAAACAGCCGAGATAAGTGTATTAAGTGGCTCAAGATTGTACTGTAATATTAAAATGCTGAAACTACGACTCAACTTTTTGTCACTGATATGAGGGACATGGACACTCATAATGAGGGAAAGTGAAAAAGAATTACCCTTATTATTAAACGACACATCCTCACACTGTTAAAACCATTGTGCTAACCTTCAAACGTAACTTTATTAGCTTTTTAGAATATTATGAAGTTCCTAACTCAAGCCTGAATTTACAGCACAATCTTTGTGTGGGCAGCAACAATTACATGAGGGAGGATGAGGCACAGAGCAATTTTGAGTTAAAATTAGATATATCCTCATAATCAGGATACTGAGAGCTATGTACCTAAACCCCATGTATAGTGTCACTATAATGCAAATTTTAGTACAGAAGGTGTTACGGTGCAGGTCAAAGCAGTATATTGTATGTAAACAAAGCGTCATCTAATATCCTAGGAAGATATGCTACCATTTTATTCAGCCCTTTGTCACTTAAACTGTCCAATCAGGACAGATACGTGAGTCCAGACAATGGAGTCTTATATATAATGGCTAGAATGAATTCATGCTGTCAACATATGGGTTAGCTGAACCCTGTGTCCTGCCACATTACGAGAGGAGTTAGCCACCAGATGTCAAGTGGAATTGCATGGTTTGCTGGGCTAGGCTATCTGGTCTTTGCACTTCCAGGTAGATTTAGTTAATTTTTTATCTTGATTATGAATAAAATATATCCAGCATTTGCAGTTTCAGTTCTTTCAGGTTAATTCACTTAATTTTGAAATACAATTGCTTTTTATACAAACTGTATTGAATCCTGCCTGTGCTGCATACTTAGAGCGATGCGAGACAGTAGGTATGTTTTGAAGGCTGTATCTGGTAATTTTATTTATTTAATAAAACACCATATACTCTATGAAACACTTGCAGGAAGCAAGCAGCAAACGCTGTCTGGAGAAAATATGAATGGGACTGCACAAGGGGTGTATGATGTTCTAGGTTAGTGAGAACCAGATGTTTAAAATTGTTACTTTTCTAAGTCTCTGTTGGAAAACACTTGATATTTTCCAGGTAATTGGTGAAAAAGTAAAGTGTGTATAGTAAATAACCCAGTGAATTTGAATGCCATGATAGAGAAAGATGATATAAGAGTGCAGTAAGCAATGTTATTACACAAGCTACTGCACTAGAGAAATTAAATCCATGTCATTGCATACATATACTGCCAGGCTGAATGGCACAGTAGAATATTATATTCAAAGATGAGTGATTTTTATGTTGAACTATGTTATGAATGAGTATGCATTTTTCTTATTATTTGACATAAAAAAAAAGCTGCCCTATTTATACATATATTGCCTTAAGCAACTTCCTGAAGTGGTCAGGCACAAGACCTCGAAATGTAGGTGTGCTAGATATTTTTGTATCTGAGACTGTATTACAAATAAAGCACCATGGAGAATGACATTCTGAAATCCATAACCGCTGAGTGGGTCATCGCTCCGCTACATGGCTGTTTGTACCTTGAGATATGTGGCGCAGATCCCTCATGAGTTTCGTTTGTACAGTAGTTACCGGTTACTAGAGTCATACTTGGCTTTGGTGTGGACACGCGCACGCATGCGCGCCACACACACACACACAGTATTTTTTTTATTTATTAATTTGAGTTGAGTTTGGAAGATCTTTGCACTCAAAAGGCTTGTTTCAAAGGTGTTCAAGTCAAGCAGGTTTGATAGAAGGTTGGGGATGGGGTTGCATTTTACTTGGGTGGGCTGGGAGAGGATGTAGGGGACTGTTTTCTTTTTTGTTCAGGTGGCTGAGTAGTTTCCAGAATGAGTGAGTAGTCCCCTATTCAGGAAGGGTTGCGAATATTCCTACACCTCTACACCTACATACATATGCACACTATTATAAACTGCACCACACCCCTCTATCAAAAGCACAACCCCCCAAACCCATGTTGTTGTTTTTTTTTTAAATGTCTAACAAACCTAGACCTCCTGATGGGTGACCGGCTCAACCCGTCCACCTCCACAGCCAGCCACCTTCTTAATGTAAATCGCTATTCCAGAATACAAGCAAGTAGTCCCCTATTCAGGAAGGGTTGAAGAATATTCCTACACATACATACATATATACATATGGGCACTATTACAAATTTATACAATGGGGTAAGAAAATCCTGTAACCTCATTGGTCAAAACAGATCACATGACTGTGATAAATCCTCCAGTATACCCACTGTAAAAGTTTTATATCACTATAAAAACAAAAAACAAGTTGAACATTGTATAATAGCAATATACCATGACAGAGAGTGGGTATATGGGTGGATTTACCACTTCTGGTGTGGTTAAGTCACTCAGCTGCGCCTCGTGACTGAACCACACCAGGTGTGGTAAATCCACCAATTTACCCACTCTCTGTCATGGTATATTGCTTAATTATACAATGGAGTAGGAAAATTCTGTAACCTCATTGGTCAAAACACATCACATGACCGTGGTATATCCTGCAATAACCCACGGCTGAGAAATGGCATTTATAAAAAAAATACTTAAACACATTTTAAATGTATTTTACACATGGGTCCATTGTATAATCGCAATAAGGCACTCCAGGGTGTGGGTTATTGGGGGATTTACCCTCTTATTGTGTGGTTCAGTCACTCGGCTGAACCTGTGACACACCACACAAGGCGTGGGTAAATCCCCCAATAACCCACACCCTGTCATGCCTTATTGCTTAACTGCACCACAACCCTCAATCAAAAGCCCACTTCCAGAACCCATGTCGTTGTTGGTTTTTTTTTTAAATATGTTTAACAAAACTAGACCCCCTGATGGGTGACTGACTAAACATACACCTCCACAGCCAGCCACCTTCTTAATGTAAATAGCTATTCCAGAATACGAGTGAGTAGTGTGACAGGGCTCATAGTAGGCCCTGTCCCATGTGTTTTATATAGAAGGAAACCAGAAGCAAGGATCCTATTACTATTTCTTTCTATCTTTTCTAACTTTCTATTAGACTGCACAGTCATTACCTCTACTGTGCTAATTCCTAATTTTCTCATTTCTTACATGCAGGGTTCCCTGATACATAACACAGAGATAGTGAAATGATGACTGAGACAGGCAGCTATGACAGAGTGTGACATCAGACTGATGTAATCGGTCACAGTGATCTAGCCACCTATGAAATGCATCACAGAGGTTGGCCTAGCAACAAGACAGGTCACATGCCTGGCAACCAGAAGCTGTGGCTGTAATAATGCTGGTTGTGATGTCATACTAATTTAGGCATCATGCTGTCTGTATAATCTGATGTTCTGAACTGTACTGGTCCATCTGTCACAATCTGTGCCTGATTCTATCACAGTCTGTGCCTGAGTCTGTCACTGTGCGTGCCTGAGTCTGTGTCTGTGTGGAAACTCACCTGCAGCCAGTGAAGAGAAGGACAGAGATTTTCAGCAGAGGACTGGCTGGTTATTTCCTGCTGGAGAGATTGATCTGGAGACACTAAATGAGAGATGCTAATATTCTCCGATTAGTTTATTGGTTTTAATTTTGTGTACAATAAATCGCCACCTGTGGTTTTTCTACAACTTCTCCTGGACTGCTCATGCTTCCTGACCTATAAGCCTCCAGAATATTTTGTGTTAGAGGTATCTGGTTTAGTCACAACTGGTGTTATTCTGAGTCAGAAGCCACACCACATCCAGAAACCCCACCACTTATGGTGTCAGAAGTTATTGGATTTAAGCTTTGCATACTCTAACTCCAAGAGTTTGCTCGTGAGTTTCAGACCTGGAACCAGGGAAGCATAGCAGAACAGCATGGATCCAGTAAAAGACAGAGCTGGATGACCACCAAGAGTATGATTGCGAAGCCACCAGATTTGGGAGAAGACACTAAAGCAGTGCCAGAACCAAGAACTCTGTCTGAGTTGTTCAAATGGTGGACGATACAACAAATAGAGACAGAGAAGCAGAGAGAAAAAGACCGCCAACGATTAGAGGCTCAGAGAAGAGTAGAGGCAAAGCAGAGACTGAAGGAAAGAAAAGAAGACAGACAGTTATTTCTGGCTATCTTGCAAGCTAATATAGGTGGAGGAACTAGTACAGCTCCCACAGATCAGCAAAACACAGATTGTTTGAACGACATTAACGTGACCATTCTGGGCCCCTCAGAAGGCTTGGAGGAAGAATCAGAGGATGACAGTTCTCAGACACAGCTGGAGGAGAAGTCTATGGTGGAGCAGGACCTTCCACTATTGCCTGAGTTCCCAGGTTGCTATTTGCTGGAGAACGAAGATGCCAGCATAGATGTGAGCAACACCCCAGATGAGACTGTGATTAAGGATACTTTATTTGGGGTAATGACTCCAATCAAGAAAGAAGAGGCATATATAAAGGCCGAAGGGACTTTTGCTTTTTGTATGGCATCTGTGTCTAGTCACGATAATGTTATTCAAGATAGTATTGACTGGGGTAGGCTTCAAGCTGGGGATGCTACTACTGGGAAAATAATGCTCTATATAAAAGTTAAAGAAGGTGTACATGTTAATGGTGGGGTGGGCGTGAGACAGTACTCATGCTATGATGTGCAAAGGGGTGTTCTTCACCATATGAAGCCCAATCTCCGCACCCCAGAGAGTAGATGCCCAGGTAGTAGTGCCACAAACCTACAGGCAGCAGGTGATGGAGGTTGCGCACTCCAGCACCTGTGGAAGGCACTTAGGAGGATGAGGGACACTGGCTAATTTGCTGCCCCACTTTTACTGGCCAGGTGTGTACAGACAGGTTGCAGCCTACTGCAAGGCCTGTTCTGTCTGCCAGTCTGTTATGGTGACTGCTAGGTTGGTCCCGGAGAGAGTGCCCCAGAGCAGAAAAGGTGCCTGTCCTCTCATTAAGAAGGTAGTGGTGGCATATCAAAGGGATAAAGCCAACTGGGGAAAGGAATGGAGGCCCTGGAAAATGAAGGGTAACCCTCCTCAGCTGGGTGGTGCTTCTAAGGTTGAGAGGCTGTAATGAAAATGGAACGGCAAAGGTTTATGAAACTGGTTTACGGTTAATGACAAAGAGTCCAAGGTAAAATATATTAAGTGTTTGTTTGTATTTATAAGGAAAGACCTACACAGGAACCAGTAGGTGGGAATGTACACAACTGTTTACCCTCAGGTGTCTGAAACTGTAAAGGAGATAAAAGATATTGTGGGTTTAAGTACCATACTTAGTACCAACATGTCTGGTGGGGATGGGTAGAGCAATTAGCAACCCCTGGTAAAGGTGCTACATGTTGCAGTTACATGTAGATTGTGCTGGGCTAGATCCTGCATATATGTCAGACATTTCTTTAGAAGGTTAAGGTTAGGAGTTAGTAGAGAAAGGAAAACCAACACTCTCCATATGGTTTTCCTCTTAAGCGAGAGGGGTATATGTGATAGAGTCTATCACAAGTAAAATGCAGAAAAATAGTTTTCCTCTTAAGCGAGGGGGGTGTATGTGATAGAGACAGTAAAATGCAGAAAAGTGAGTGAAGGTTTTAGAAACCTGTTGGGTTGACAAGTGAGGGACAGGTTTTTTCTAGGCCCAAATAGCGAATACCTACACGCAGGGTAGAGTGTCTAAAAACTGAAAGATAACTATCGAGAAAATGTGAAGACTATTTTTGGGGGGATTCTATGTCCGACAGCAATCTGTACAAAAATAAATATTAAGGATAATTGTGGGAGTGTTGTAGTTTGAACCATAGTGAAAAGGAATTAGCTGTAAATGTAGTAAAAATGTAACAAAATCCACTAAAGTAGTCGTTGAGAAGGAGATGAAATAAGAAGTG
Organism: Neoceratodus forsteri; assembly: GCA_016271365.2. Taxonomy (NCBI): domain Eukaryota; kingdom Metazoa; phylum Chordata; order Ceratodontiformes; family Ceratodontidae; genus Neoceratodus; species Neoceratodus forsteri. The sequence goes on from CM057450.1 coordinate 236,088,404, forward strand.
ACCTACATTATGAAGATCATTAAGGAAAATCTTAGTTGGTTGAGGGTTGGCATTTGGATGGGCCAATATATTTTACCCAAATTTTAAACATAACTATTTTTTCCACACCACCTCATGTTTTTTTCAAATCCTGGCCAAAATGGGCTTTTGTATTTGTGAGATGAAATGATGTTGTGGCCTGTAGTTTGTAAATTGCACTAGTGATGTTTAAAAGAAGGGTCATGGGGTCAAAATATGAGCCGACAACTAAGTTATGAAGAAACATTGTATTGTTCCAACATTTACTTGCAGCTTTATTTTTGCAGATTTTGCCCCCCTGATGTTCAACACAGAGAATACTGGCTGGGTAACTGAACACAACCAGCCTGTGCTGCCACTGAGGGGTTTAGATTCTGTTAGACCTCGAGAGTGAAGCTTGACAGGACACAGAATCAGAACCCTGAGTGGCAGGCAGCACAGTATTTTTTATAGTGTATAGTGACCCCACAATTTCCGCAACAAAAACAATGAAAACGCTTACAAATTATTTGGGATTTAATGTGCCCCAGCCTGCCCTCTGCCACTTTTGGAAAAAAAAAACATCGCTACTATCCTGTCAGAAAATTTAATTCTGAGATGAATGCTTAGTTAAACTGCTAGCTCGTGTGCTGGAATTCTGAGATGAATGCATAGTGTTTTTTCTTTTAGTTAAACTGCTGGCTCGTGTGCTGCAATGAATTTCTGTGGGTAACAAAGGGTCACTATACACTATATATCCCTTATGTTACCCCACCTCATGAACATGACAGGTGTAATTTTTCAATTCCCCTCTGAAACATGTTTTCACAGTTGCAATACAAAACACCTTTCAGATGGGATTTTAAAAATTCTGCCTGTCATAATCATAAGGCCTGGTCATAAAACAACTGTGTTGGAAAGTGAGAGCTCATTGAAAAGTAGACATTGCCTCTCAGCTAGCCTATCCTGGGTTGACACAATGTGTGAAAGCAGGACACCACTGAAAATGGGATATTGCATCTCAGCTGCTCTATCCTGAGTAAATATATAGTAAAACCATATAAAAGCAGGACCCCAACTGAATTATGCATCTTTGCTGCTCTGTCTACATTAAAATATGTAAAAATAGGGCCCCACCGACTGATCGAACACAAGATATTTGCATCTTTATTTTGCTATCCTCCATAAATACAGTGTAAAAACTTGGAAAAGGGGATCCCACTGAAACTAAAATAGCACCTGAGCTGTGCTCTAATTAATTATACTACAAATTAAGTCAAAACAGGGCCCACTGAAAATTGTATATTGCATCCCAACTGAACAGAACCCCACTGAAAAGGTGACCTTGCATTTAAGATGACCCGTCCTAGAAAAATACATTATAAAAACAGGACCATAGCGAGATACTACATCTCACCTCTACTGAGTAAATACACTATAAAACTGTAATCTCAGGACTCCATTGCAAAGGCACATTACAGTTTGCTTGTTGATATGGATACTGTGGGTGGACTTGTGATGGCCAGTGCTATACAGTTTGATTTTACAAGGTGTGGTGGAAGGGGTGTTTATGTGTTGGGGGGGGCTAAATACCAAGTTTTTACTAAATTTTTTATTTAGTTTGACCTTGCTGGCTAAATACATTTTATTTAGCTTGCAATTTAATATGTTAGTCAACAGGTCAAACTAAATAAAAAAATATATTGTTTCTGTTTTATGTTTTTCTTTCTGAGTATATAGTACAACAGAAATTATTAAATACATGCCGGCCCAGTGGCGCTGAGGGTTGTGGCGCTGGACACCACACCTCGCACCATGCTGGCAGGGGGAAGGAGGATTGCGCATCCCAATGAATCCTGTCATCCGTTGGGGTTCCTGAGGCCCCTGGCGGAGCTGTGGCATTGGAGTCGGGGAGGATGCTGTCAGGCACTTGGTAGTCTACCTGAGCCGGCACCCTTAAGGGGTAGAGGGGAACATAAAAATGGAAAATACCCCTCTTGGTCCTAGATGAAGACTGATCAGTGCCTCCCAGAAACCATCGACTTACTTGAGGAGAGCCAGCACAGTGGGGTCTACCCCACCCAGGGGGGATAGCTGGGCATCAAGGAAATACAACGGAGAGACCGGGTATTCTAGGGTCGGTGGTCTGTGGGGGTTGATCAGTGTTCCGAAGGAGTGGATAGGGAGCGTAGTATAGGTGGATAAAATTATTAAATGCAAAAAGGAATTAGTGAGACATGACTTTGCTCAAAACATCACAAATAGTGCCACGCCCATGAACTCCCCCACACACACACACATTGCCCCATTGTTAGCATTGAACCACAGCTAGTCTCTGTGTTCAGGATGTTACCTGTCTTACTATAGTCTACTTTTTATATACTTTGCAAACAGGTAATCATTTAAACTAAGGTGTTGTATCTCAAGTCATTCTACATAGAAACAATGCAATAAGAAACTCAAGCTAGTTTCCTAAAAAAGTACTCACTGCATCAGGAGAAACTGAAATCTTTATAATAAAGTTGGCTGTCTGAGTTTCACAATACATTATTCAGAACTGATCAGCTAAACGGTAACCAATGCCTTCTTTACAATAAAAATTGCATGCCAAAAGTAAGTGTACAAAATATTCTTTATGCCATTTTATAAACTCTGAGACTCAGAATGGTTTTGTCCTTTTCAGTTCTCTGAAAAAACAAGGAACAAGAAAATTGCCAAAACCTTTTCCAGAAATATACATGTCTCAGTGGAAATCTTGGAATATAAAATAAAGCAAGAGATCTGGCCCCAAAAAGTTAGTTACTCACCTTCAGCCTCTGATGCTCTCTTTTATCAATAGCAGATGACGAACTGCTCAATCGTTATTTTTTTCAGTACTGTAATCAGAATGTTTCTTACAAAGTAAACACACTTCATGCAGGCTTGCAACATTTGCAAATGCACTGTGCTTGAATATACAGTATATCCTACCAGTATGCAAATTTTAGTGACTTCAGATGTATGCAGCAGTGGTGGTTTTGGCTACAAAAAAGGTAAGCTGGGCTAATACCTTAATAAACTCAAAAGTTACATATGGGGGAGTGATGTCACAGTTTGCTGAGGCATGGTGTCACGAATATGAAACTGCAAGCCTGCATCAGTGCAATCATTGAATCCCAGCTTCGTACATGCTCTTCACACCTGAATTATAGAGCAATCAATGCACAGTGGCCCACTAAAGTGGGGTATATTTAATAAAATCAACGAGGTTCACTCTATTTCTGTTTTTTAGTATAAATCCCAAGTTGTGATGCCTACATTAACTGTAATGGTGACCACACGTCTGGTATTTCATATTCCTCTGTGATGGTACAGACTATTTTGTTTTTGGTTTTTGCATAATTTGTTTATTTAAAATGTTCATTTAAACACATACCTTAGACATCAAAAAGCAACAGTGACAGACATATGTCAAACATACAAGCGTATTTCATCAGAACTATATACAAGGCTCCAGTTCATTATAACTGGTGTGGGGAATGTGCTCTTTCTATACAGGGGTGACTTTCCACCGTTTCTGTGGAATTCCATGTTACCAAGCTAAGTTGTGAAATTCCAATGGGAAAGCTGACCCTCCCAGACTAAGTGCAGTAACTGCTTGTGACAGGGAAGGCATTATCCTCTAAATCTAGGTTATCTATGGGCACAAGCAACAACATACTCAAATGTTTCCTTTAGCGTGTTTTGGGAATGAGTCTGCATGGTTGAAGAGCTGGTGGGAGAGGAGGAGTGAACACTCCAGGGTGCCCTCCTTTTCAGGGAGGGAGGGATCTCAGATTCTACTGTAACACCACAACCTGGTTTCAAGAATGAGTCTGCATCATTGAAGAGCTGGTGGGGAGGAGGACTGAACATTCCAGAGGAAGCCTTCATTTTCAGGGAGGGAGGGAGGGATCCCAGACTCTACTGCTGCACCACAACCTGGTTTCAGGAATGAGTCTGCATCATTGAAAAGCTGGTGGGGAGCAGAGGATTGAACATCCCAGAGGAAGCCTTCCTTTTCAGGGAGGAAGGAAGGGATCCCAGACTCTACTGCTGTACCACAACTTGGTTTTAGGAATGAGTCTGCATCATTGAAAAGCTGGTGGGAGGGACTTCCGGTGAGCACACCGACTGAATGGCTGCCTAGATCAGACACCCCAGCCTGCCATTACTCAAATCCACCTCTATCATCACTTAATCAGGACCATCCAACGTTCAAATCTGCAGGAAAAAGGGCAGAATGACCTCCAGACACAAAAACAAATAGAAAATAAATGCGTAGCAGGTGAAACACCACAAAACCCTGTTGGGCTTTGCACAGCAGGCTGCGGCCTATGCACCACCTAACTCACCAAAACAGGGATCCAGCATGGAGGAGGGGGAGGAACAGGAACAAGATTATACCATAACATCTAAACAGCTATGCGACACCCTCCAGAAGATGAACGCTACACTAGAAAGATTAGACGCAAAAGCTAATGAAGACAGGGAAAAAATTGAACTCACTGCCCAGAAGGTAGAGCTGATGGAAAGGGCACTGACCGATTATACAAATGCCACAGATGTGCACAATGCTGCCCTTTTGGACTTACATCGGAGAGGGCAGGCATTGGAAGTGAGATGGGATGAATTAGAAAATCAGAACAGGTGAAATAATATCCGTATTCATGGATTACCAGAAGGGGCAGAGACAGGTCCTGTGCCGCAATTCCTGGAGTCCTTTTTACAGGAGATCCTAGGCTCACCAGCGGATAAGACCCTCAATATTATCTGCGCCCATCACTCGTTAATACCTAAGCCGCGGGACCTGAAAGCATGACCCAGATCCTTGGTGATAGCATTCCTGGATTTCTGCACCAAAGAGGAGATTTTAAGGAGAGCATGGTCCAATAAAGAGATATTATTTGGGGACACTCACCTATACTTTGAGCAGGACTATTCCCCACAGCTTTTAGCACAACGCAGAAAACTGTTGCCAGTGGTGCGCCAACTGCAGCAAAAGGGAGTTAAAGTAGTTATAGAATACCCTGCACAACTTAAGGTAATCATGCAGAACAACATTAAAAGATTTATTGACTTACAAGCTGCCCAAGGATATCTGACCTCGATGGGGATAGAAATCTCCAGTAGTACATCACAGCAGAAGGAACGCCTAATTGAAAGGGCCTGGCATCAGGGTGGAACCAAAAGAAAGGAGCTGCACGATCGCCCGGGACTTCAGCGATGTGGGACTCCCTCATAGCACGAGGGGATGCGACCATTGCTAGGCCTGCACGAGAAGTCGAATGGAATGGAGAGACAGGAGAAGATGTGAACCAGAATAGCCTGACAACAGAGTTAGCGACCTGAAAGAAGAAAGACCATGGGCTGATGCCTGCCTGTGAGTGACTTTTGAGAGAAGAGGTGGAAAAGCGCTGCAGATCTCAGCTGTTGTATCCAATGAAGTGGGTAGAGGGGGGGAAAAGATTCCGAATCAAATGCTTAACAGAAAAGGGGCGTCCCTCCTTCTCTTACATTTTAGAAGGTGGATATAAAGACCTGTTGTAGATCCTGAGGCTCTGGCCCAACTCGAACAGGGAAAGTATGGGGACCAGAACATGATGGAGGGGTAGATTCTAAAGGGGAAAGAGAGAAAAGCGAGTACAACCACCACTGTGAAAATTGGATGAATGGACTCCAAGGGATAAGGGGAAAGGGGATGAGGGGGGATCGCAAGACATGGATTTAAGAATAACCATAGATAGCCATGCAACGATCATACTGAATAGGTTGTAGCCAAAATGAAGGGACGATATGATCAAAGTATGAGAGCTTACTCGAGAGGATAGGGACATATGTAAGATATCAGTACTGATAACACAAAATTCGAAATGTTAGGCAAAGGAAAAGGGTGTGGGGGGACAGGGGACAAGCGGGGACAGGGGGCAAAGTGGGGAAAGGGAATATACAGAATTGACCCCAAATTCATAAAAAGGTGGGGAGAATGTGACCCTTTGAATAGTAGGAAGGCTTGGAGCAAGAGGGATCAACAGGAAAAGTCAAACGGGATCAAAAAGAAGCAAAGGCAGGAGGGGGGGAAAGAGATGTTTCTGGGTGAGACCGGGTGCAGTGCTTCTCCCTTGAAAGGGATTTTCTTTTTCATATATTGGCACCTGGGACATGCAGTTACGGTGCTTTAGATCTGCCCTTCTGGTGATAGAGCTGATTTTGGCCTAAAACCAGACGGAAGGCCACAGTGTTGGGGTCATCCAGTCACGCCTCCAGCAGCAGGGAGTTTGCGGAGGGTGGCAGGAGGGGTAATTTCATCTTGAAGTCAGAGAGGTTAGATAAGGTTATAGTGGTTACTAGTTTGAAGTTGGGTTAAATAAAAAAGATTATGTGTTTAATAGAATAAAATTGTGTGTTAGTAACAATGCACAGAATATATACAGGGTGTGTTTTAAATGTGTGTCCCCGTCCCTGGAAGACCACCAGGAAGGTACATATAATTCAAATGATCGAGAATGGCTGACTTAAAGATTGTTTCCCTAAATGTGAGGGGTATTAATAATCCGGTGAAAAGAGCTAAAATATTGCAAGACTTAAAGAGACGAGGAGCCACGATGGTCTTCCTCCAGGAAGCACATTTGACAGCCCAAGAGCATCTGAAATTGAAAAGAGCTTGGGTAGGAAGTGTGTATGCCTCACATTACATGGCTAGTCCTCATCGTAGTGCAATGGCAATCCTGATAAAAAAAGATGTCCCTCTAACAATTTTGAAAGTCAAAACAGATCCAGAGGGTAGATTCGTACAGATTCAGGGGAGATATAGGGGTCAGGATTGCACCCTAGTAAACATATATGCACCAAATGAAGAAGCTCCAAGGTTGGCATTCCTAGAGACAATAATAAAAGAAGCAGTCAAAGACGCACAAAGTATGGTAATCATTGGAGGAGACTTTAACGAAGTCATTAATCCAGGAGTGGATAGATCTGGTAAAACCCCAGGAGGGGTAACACATATGGGGAAACTAGTCCTTAGACTGGGTCAGGAACTGGGGCTAACAGAATGTTGGAGGTTTATGCACTCTAGAGGGCATGATTATTCATATTACGCCCCACGACATGGAGTTTACTCCAGGATAGATTACTTTTTGATTTCTACCAACTGGGTACAAAGAGTAGAACAATGTTGTATAGGCCCAATAGCCATCTCGGACCATGCGCCAGTCCTTCTTAGTGTCTCTGTGGCCCAGATGATGAAGCAATCCTGCAGGAGACTTAATGTGAGCCTTCTTACTAGGGGAAGATTTTAAAGAATGAATAGAGAATACAATTCTACAATTTGAATTGGAAAATCCAAAGGGAGACAAGAGGGAGGGATTAAGATGGGACACCCTTAAATGTAGTCTAAGGGGGGAGATTATAAAATATTCCTCCAAAATTAAAAGAGAGAGAATTCAACAGAGGGTGCAACTTGAACAAAAGATTCTCCAACTAGAATCCAAGCATCAGGTTAGCCAAGATCCCAAAGTAAAACAAGAGCTGGATAAGGCTAGACATGATCTTAACCAGATTTTAGACACCCAAATTGAAGGGCAATTATGGTATTCCAGACAAAAATACTATGAACAGGGCAACCTGGCCGGGAAACTTTTAGCATGGCAGCTCAGACAAGAGAGGGCAAGTAGGGCTGTGATACGCCTGCAGGGGATGACATAGAAATGGCAACCACCTCTCCGGCAGAAATAGTTCAGAGATTTGAAAACTATTACACAGATTTATACAGAGCTGACACCTTCCCAGGGCACAGGGAAGCGGTGAAAACCTTCTTAGATGGTCTTAAGTTACCTACTCTGGTGGACCAGGTGAAGAAGGAGTTAAATGCCCCAATTACAGTTCAGGAAATTGAGGAAAAAATTAAAAAACTAAAAAATGGTAAAGCATCAGGGCTAGACAGGTTTGGAGCTGAGTTTTACAAAGGATTTAGGTCACAAGTAGTGGGCATGTTGTGGGATACCTGCAATGAGATATTGGTGGAGGGGAACCGGTTCCACCATCTTGGAACTTGGCCCAGTTATCAGTGATTCCAAAGCCAGGTAAGAACCCAGAATTATGTAGTTCATACCACCCGATATCCTTGTTGCCGGTGAACCTAAAAATTTTTACAGATATCCTGGCAGATAGGTTGCAGGGCTGCATCACTACTCTGGTCCACCCTGACCAGACAGGATTTATTTCAGGAAGATACCTGCAAGACAATATAAGGCGTCTCCTGAATATCATCACGGCTCAGAGAGGCTTAGTGGCACTGCAGTTAGCAATCAGCATGGATGCTGAAAAGGCCTTTGACAGGGTGGACTGACACTTTATGTCGTCCAACCTGTCAAGGTTTGGCCTCGGGGGGAATTTTGTCTCGGCGGTTGCAGCACTATAAAATAGACCTGAAGCCAGAGTTAAGGTGAACAGCATATTATCAAACCGTCTGCCTCTTATGAGAGGCACTAGGCAAGGGTGCCCCCTGTCGCCATTGATATTTGCCCTCTCTCTGGAGCCACTGGCAATTCACACATCCAAGGTATTTGGGCAAGGGGAGTGGAGCACAAAACAGCACTCTATGCGGATGATTCCCTTTTCTTTCTGCAGGACCCTCAGAACTCCCTCCCACATCTTTTAGAAGCTTTAGATAAATGTGGTTCCTTAACAGGATATAAGATTAATCTATCTAAATCAGAAGGGGTGGTGTTAAGTGGCACCCTTAACAGACAGCTAAGAGAAACCTTCCCATTTACTTGGGCTAAGAAAAACACGTTTAAATATTTGGGAATACAGGTCTTGGTGGATACGTCCTAGCTATACCGTAATAAACTGCTTAAATTACTAATAGATTTGAGATCAGACTTTGCCAGATGGAAACTCTTACCCCACTCTCTTTATGGCAAGATCTAAATTATAAAAATGAATGTCTTACCCAGACTATTATTTTTATTCCAGACACTTCCAATTCCCATACCTCCACAATTTTGGAACCAACTTACGAAAGAAATTTCTAAATTCATATGGGGAGGGGCACATCCAAGGATAGCATTAGGCACCCTGATGAAGTCTAGGGAGTTGGGAGACTTGGGCCTACCACACATGTATCATTACTACTTAGCTGCACAGGGAGCACAACTAGTCACATGGGTCAAACAACATACTGAGTCTGGGTGGTATCTCATTGAAAATGAATCAATCTCCAACGGCAAAATATGGACATACCCAACCTGCCATATTGACCCACATAACTGGCGGTTAATCTCTAATCCTTGGGTAAAACAATCCTTTCGGATCCTTCTCAGACTTAGGAAAAAAACAAATACCCCAAACACCCTGGGCCCTTTATCATTAATCAGACACACAACAAATTTCATTCCTCCGAGGTGGGATCAAGGATACGTGTTCTGGGAGCAAAAGGGCTTAACAACCTTTAAACAATTGATAGACAGAGGATCTTGCCTTGCATATGCCACTCTCCAGGAGCGTTTTGCATTACGTAGGGAAGATTTTTATAGATACCTCCAAACTAGGCACTTTATTAACACAGGGGAAAATCTTCAAAGAATCACTAGGGCCTTGTCTCCCCTTGGGGAATTCTGGTGGGATTTGAGAAGAATTAAAGATAAACTCCCGTACCTCTCTATTCTGTACAAAATACTTATAGAGAAGAAGGGGACCCTGGTGTTAGAAGAGATCAGAAAGAGGTGGGAGATAGAATCCGGGGGGAGGATCCATAAGGGAGATTGGGAACATCGTACGCAGAGAGGATGGCAGGTAACCTCAGCCGTGGCATGGCGTGAATTTAACTGGAAAATTCTGACCCATTACTTTCTCTCCCCAATGATTACCAAATACTTTAATCCTCAAGTGTCATCGGCTTATTGGCGTAAATGTGGGGAACCTCAAAGCACACATTACCATATATTCTGGGTGTGTGTAAAGTTGCAAAGATTTTGGTCTCAGATCCAAGAGGTTATGATGGGGGGGGTTGCATGTACCTTACACATTTCAGGACCTTGTCCTAGGGGTTGCCAACCCTATCTTCTCAAAGAGGAGATGTGGGCTATATCAGATACTCGGATTGCAGCATTAAAATGTATTACTATTAACTGCTAAAACAAGATCCACCAACCCTTCGACAATGGACCTCCAAAGCGGAGGAAATCGAGAGATTAGAAAACATAACATACACTATTCAGCTAAGAAAGGACAAACTTCTAGAAATTTGGGGACCCTGGTATCGCTGGAAAGAGGGGCTGAATGAAAGTAAGGGAGTAACGGATGGAGACACTAGAGGGGAGGAGGAGGAAGGATAAAACACTATAGGGGAAGGGAGTGAGATGGCATAAAAGGCAAAAGGGAGAAATTGATAACGGGAAGGCAAAGAGTGCCTGGGAAAAGATGGTCTTCCTTAAAAAATGGGGATGGGCACACACACAGACACACACAGACACATAAGTACACACACAAATATAAATATAATCTGAAGATGGAACTAAAACATCAGGTATAGTGCATTGGTTTAGATAAATATGAGTTGATATGGTTACAAATGGTTTGGTCAAACAAATAGATAAAAAGTAGTTAGAATATGATAAGATGTGTAGTTAAATGTGGAAGTGGAATCCCCAGGAAAGAAAAGAAAATATTAAGATAGAAGAAGTGAAGAAGACTTATAATCGGATCTGGGACATTACAATGGGCCACGTTATGATGAACTGAACATATCAACCAAAAGCCTAAGGCCTGATAATGTGTGCCCATAATTCCACTTTATGGACTGATGAGATAAGAGTCTGAAAATTGTTAAATATCAGAAAGTTTGAATAGTAGTAGAATAAGATATGGGAAAGAATGAATAAGAATAGAATGTAAATAATGTATAGATGAGCTTATTAAGATGTGATGTGGAACTGGATGTAACATTGATATGGATTACAATAAAATAGATGAAGTTAAAAAAAGAAAAGCTGGTGGGGAGCAGAGGATTGAACATCCCAGAGGAAGCCTTCCTTTTCAGGGAGGGAGGGATCCCAACTCTACTGCTGCACCACAACATGCTTTCAGAAATGAGTCTGCATGACTGAAGAGCTGGTTGGGACAGGAGGACTGAACATCCCAGAGGATGCCCTAATTTTGGGGAGGAAGGGAGGGATTGAAGACTCTGCTGCAGCACCACAATCTGGGTTGACCTCGGGTGGTGGTGCAGGCAGGCTGGAGCTGGTGGGAAATGGGGGGACACCAATGAGCTAGGACATGTACTGATATGCATGTGCATGTCTGCAAGGCTCCCAACTGGCATTCTTGGGGGCAGGAGAAAAAGTGGAGAAACCCCTAAACATCATGGTATGACATGCCACCCTAATATTGCAATCCTCGCACCACCAACCTTTGTCCCACCTCTAAAACCAAGTTAAACTCCACCTGCGGGAACTTGTCACAACTTCTGATGGCTCCATTTTGGGGAACAAGCCAGACAGGAAGCATGAGGTGGAAGGTAAGTCTAGGAGGTGGGGATGGATGTAAGGGTTAGGCCGATGAGCAGACTGGATGATCAAGGGAAATATATAATAACTTAAAAAAAAGCTGCCTTGAATGTATATTTTTCAACATTTAAGAATAAAGATCCAAGGCTCAGCAGAAACATCGTTTGTGCATCCAGGTCTGACTTTTTAAAGAACTGTGGCACAATTTCACTGCAGTTGTGCTACCTGTAACGTTGCGGTAAGCTCACATAAACTGCACAACTGCCATCCCTGCTGAGCTTGCACCATCTGTGCAACTGAGGGGTTGCTCAAGGGATGTAGATCTTAACTGTAACCCACCAAGAGGAGAGCATCACCTGGAACAGTCAGTCCTCCAATCCCTGCTGCCTCACGTCATTCAGGCTTGCTCCTGAACACTGCTTAGAGGCATTACAAGCAGAAGCCCAGCCACTGCGCCAGTGGACTGGCGTGTGTCAAGATCTTTGAAAACCTTGTAAAACATTTTTTGTATATTGGATTTGTGGTGGTGCAGCTTTGGCAGAACAACTGCTACAAGCCCTTTGTCCAGAGCTTTAAAATTCCGAGCCCCAGTGTAGGTAAAGGCCTCTCACCTTCGGTACGTACCCTCCTGTGAAGAAGCCTGTACCAGCCACTGACCTAAACCTGGTCTTTACTTAGTTAATGTGCAGCCAGTTTGAGTCTATGGCCAACACTGAGCTAAAATATGTCACCTGGAAAACATTGTTTCTGATGGCTGTCACATCAGCAAGGAGGGTTAGCAAGTTGCTGGCCCTCAACATTGAGCCCTTATACCTGATATTTCATAGAAACAAAATTGGTTTTAGGGCCGGCCCGGTGGCGCAGAGGGCTGAGGCGTTGAACGCCACACCGACCTCCGCCCGGCGACCGGGTCCGAGGCCCGGACTCGGGTAGCGGTGGAGTTGGCAGAGAGCTTAGGCAGGCGTCCGGCGACAGCTCGCCCTACTCGGGGTGGGATTTTAGCCACATTCCCGGCACTTATGCGACCCCGAGCGGAGGCTCGAGGAAGTGCAAGTCCTTGCAGGGATTGGCCGGGTGGCCGTTGAGCAGAGCGGACGTCGACGTAAGCGTCATGACGTCAGGGGGGGATCGCAGTCTGCTCGGGGAGGGAGAAAAATGGGAAAAGAGCCTGCCTCGTCCGGGAGGAAGCGAGGACCGGGGCGTGCCCAGCGTTTGCCCGCGCCACTGGACGGTCCACGGGGCCTTGAAACACTAAGTTCGGGGTTGTCCCTACCTCGTCCCGCCGGGGGGTAAGCCGCAGCTCCATGGGGGCCTGTGGACTGTTCGTGTAGGGTTGCGGGTAGTGGGATGTTCACGGGTCATCGCCGAAGTGTCAGAGGAGGCAGGCTGAGGGAGGAGGATAAATTACGATTTCAAAAAAAAAAATTGGTTTTAAGGACAAATGTGCAATTCAAACAACATCAAGTCTTGCTGTATTCAGACATAATGCAGTTAGCCCCAGCACTTGAATGTTGAGCTCAAGCTCGGTTTTCAAACCTCTGTCTGTGGTACTTCCCAGTGTAACCGTCAGATTCTTTACTCCACCTAACAGTGAAGTCACTCCAGAGATTTCTTCTGCTTGGTTTGGTAAAAGGAAACTAAAGCGTTCGGCTTAAACCGCATATTTTTGTTATTTTCAGATTTCCAGCCTCTGTCTACAGTACAGGTAGTATGTAGATAGGTAGTGACTGTGTTTTATTTTGCTAAAAATAGTGTGGAAATTGTCTTTCTTTAGTTTCTTTCTGGTCAGTCCGGTTTGGAACCAACTTTGAAAAATGTTTCTGTCTTTCTGGGATTAGTGTGGTGTTCCGGTCCAGATCGGTTTCAAAAGAACCGGACTTTTGCAGGTTCTTTTAAAAAGCCTGTGACACGGTTTGTAACTGATTGGTTGCTTTATTACTTGGCTTGAAAGCTTCTATAGGGTAATTTGTTAGGTTGGCCATGTCTGAGAAACCCAAGAAGAAAACCGGTCCCACTGGGTTTCAACACTGTACTGAGTGTGGGGAGGCCTTTGCTAAGGCCGACCCACACATCATCTGTGTTTATTATCTGGGGTTTGACCACCACAAGTCAGACTGCCAAATCTGTAAGAACTTTATTAAAACCACTCTAGATAAAAGACTTAGTAGGCTGAAGGAAAGGGAGGCCGAGAAGTCCGTAGATCTGGATGGCTAGCCCCGTTCGGTTGTGGCCGAACCTGAAGAGGTGTCTACTGACCTAGGCGATACCTCCTCGGGCAAAGGAGGCCGACCCGAGGGTTGGTTCAAATCAAGAAAAAGTGCAAGTCTGCCGGTTTGGATCCTGTATCCCACTCTCCAACCGCGGATGAAATAGCCAAAGCGATTAGTATTGTCCAATCACCTAGAACGGTTCTGTCTGAACCAATACCGCCGGTTCAGTGTTCAGTTCAGTCAGATCTGTCTCCTCTGGATTATGACCCAGATGCTTATTATGAGGAGTGGAAGGGAGACAAAGAGTATCCCGGTGATGACAATGATGATGATAATGAAGGGGGTCTGGATGTGCCCATTGAACCGGACATCCCCCCAGACAGGCCCTCAGGTGTCTCTCCTCCCAGGCTCTCTGAGTCTCCTTCACACTTTTTGTTCTACAAAAAGGTGGCACAAACTCTGCAGCTTTCCTTGGTTGATGCAGCAGAGGAGGATGAAGAGCCTGATTTTGTGGAAATAATGGACATCCCAGAGTCCAAAAAGCTGTCTATCCCTCTTCATAAATCTTTGGGGAAACAGACACACAAAATTTTACAAACCCTAATTCAAAACCTCCTGTGGATAAGAGAATGGACAGGAGGTATGCATTATCAAGCTCAGCTGTGGAGTTCCTTTATAGTCATTGCAGCCATGTTGGGGTAGTGAAGGCTGCAGCCTGTGACAGGGATAACATTCCTTTGGCTTCACCCCCCAGATAAGGCTCCAGAAAAGTGGATGCCATGGCCAAAAAACAGTATTTGGCATCCTCTTTGGGACTCAGGCAGGCTACTTATATGGCCTACACAGCCAGGTACCAGAAATCCAGATGGGACACGGTTATGGAACTGGCTAAACAGATCTCTCCCCAGCTAGCCAAGGAGCTGGAGGTGGTGGCTGCTGATGGTATTGAGGCATCCAAAATACAATTTCATGCTGCTGTGGACTCCAGTGATGTGGCATCTAGAGTCATGGCTACATCTGTGTCTCTCAGACTAAGGCCATGGATTTTTCTGTAGTAGGTAACTTTCTGTTTGGGGAGCAGACAGAGGCTCACATGAAGAAAATGGATGAATATAGGACCACGTACAAGAGTGCACAGGCCAAGGAAAGGCAGGCCACTCCGCACAAGCAGCAGTCTTGGGGCAAGGGCAGGCCCTTTCAAAGGCCTTTTTACCAAGCCAGGCCTCCTCTCCCTTCCCACAGAGGGGGTTCTTCAGAGTGAGGGGTAGGAGGGGGATGAGCAGGGCTGCTCCCTCCTCCTCTCAGTCTAAGGATCCTGCCAAGCAGACACCCTGATGTGTCAGCCCAGGTTGACTCCCCATTTCCAGTAGGAGGCAGGCTAGCTTACTACTTCCAGGTCTGGAAGTCTGTGACCTCAGACAAGTGGGTCCTGGAAGGAGTAAGCCAGGGACTGACCCTCAACTTCAAAACATTTCCAAAAAGAAGGGCCAAGTCTTTTACACCTGCCTCAGTCTCAGAAACCCTTGCCCTAGAGACAGAGGTTTCCTCTCTTCTATAGAGAGAAGGTTCCTACTCAGTACAAGGAAAAAGGGCTGTATTCCAGGTACTTCCTTACCCCAAAGAAAACAGGGGAGTGGTGACCCATCCTAGACCTAAAGTATCTGAATAAACACATTTCAAAGCCCAAACTCAAAATGGTAACTCTGGGAATAATCCTTCCCTCTCTAAGGCCAGGGGATTGGCTAGTATCTCTGGACATCAAGGATGCCTACTTCCATATTCCTATCAGGTGCTCCCACAGAAAATACCTCAGATTTGAGTTGCCTTCAGGCCATTACCAATTCAGAGCCATGCCATTGGTCTAACATCAGCTCCAAGGGTGTTCACAAAGTGCCTTGCAGTAGTGGTAGCTTACCTCAGAAGACAGGGTATCACCCTCTTTCCATATCTGGATGACTGGCTGTTAGTGGGTCAGTCTCATTTACAGGTCAAGTCAGCTCTTCAAACTACTCAGGACCTACTCAGCTCCTTGAGGTTTCTTCTCAATCTTCCAAAGTATGTACTCCAACCAGTTCAACTTCTCATCTTTATAGGCATAGAGTTGGACACTGTGCAAGCAAAAGCCTTCCTTCCCCTGGGAAGGGTAAAGGCCCTAGTGGATCTCGCCTCCTCCATTCGACCTCAGGTCTCCCACCCAGCAAGACAGTTCCTCCAGCTTCTGGGCCACATGGCAGCTTCCAAGGCAGTGGTGCAGGGAGCAAGGTTCCAGATAAGGGACATTCAGTTTCATCTGAGGTCTTTTTGGTCTCAAAAGAAGGATTCACTTACCAAACTGATTCCAGTGACTCAGACTCTGGTCCAAGCTCTCCAGTGGTGGCTAGACCAGGATAACCTCAGACAAGGGGTTCCATTTCTCTCTCAAGTCCCATCAGTAGTTTTAACTATAGATGCTTCTCTCCTAGGGTGGGGAGCCCACCTGGGAGCCCTGATAGCTCAAGGGCTCTAGTCTCCACAGGAGTCTCTCCTTCATATCCATCTCCTGGAACACAGGGCAGTTTTTATAGCCCTGCATAGCTTCTCGGATTCAGTCAAGGGCAAGGTGGTCCAAGTCAGAACGGACAACACCACCACAATGTGGTATACCAACAAGCAGAGAGTCACTCGGTCCTCGGCCTTGTGCACAGAAGCCATGAAGCTGTGGTCTCTGGCCTATTCTCTTCAGACTTCTCTGGCAGCAGTTCACCTTCCAGAGAAGGGCAACATATTAGCAGATGCTCTGAGCAGAATTTCAGAGCGACACCACAAATGGTCCCTGGATCCTCACATACTGAAGGTCATCTTCTCCAGGTGGGGCACTCCAGAGATAGATCTCTTTGCAGCACGGACAATCATCAATTTCCTCTGTTTCATTGCAGACCTCTAGTCCTGGGGACGGTTCCCCAGGATGCTCTCTTTTTGGACTGGAAGGGCAGGTTTCTCTATGCCTTCCCTCCCTTCCTTCTGCTGGTCAGAGTTCTGATCAAGATCAGGACTCAACCATGTACAGTGATACTGGTGGCTCCAGATTGGACCAGACAGCCTTGGTATCCTCTACTGCTGTTCTTGTCAGTGTCATGTCCCCTGTCTCTGCCCAGGACATATAATCTTCTGTCCTCCTCCCAGGGGTGGATCTGGTACCCCAATCTCCAGTCTCTCCATCTCAAGGCCCGGCTCTTGAAGAGTTAGAATATGCAGCTCCACATCTTTCTCAGGGAGTTCTGGATATTCTGAAGGTCTCTAGGAAATCTTCCCACTAGAAAACTTACAACTCCAAATGGAAAAGGTTCAGTAGTTGGTGCTCTCAGAAAGGCATCCTGCCTGATTCTGCAGACATTTCCACAAACTTAGACTATCTAGTTCATCTCAATGGTTTAGGCCTTAGGCCTGCCACTCTGAAAGTTCATCTAGCAGCTGTCTCTGCATTCCTCTCAGCACGGAAGGGCTCTTCCCTGGCATTTCATCCTGTTTTCAGAAAGTTTTTCAAAGGTCTGGTTCACATTAACTCTCCCTTTAGGGAGC
This sequence comes from Neoceratodus forsteri, assembly GCA_016271365.2. Lineage (NCBI taxonomy): Eukaryota > Metazoa > Chordata > Ceratodontiformes > Ceratodontidae > Neoceratodus > Neoceratodus forsteri. The sequence goes on from CM057450.1 coordinate 236,105,694, forward strand.
CCACTCCACCTTGTGATCTTAATGTCTGCATAGCTCAGCTAATGTAGCCACCCTTTGAACCTCTGGCTGCAGCCAAATTGAAGTGCTTGACCTCGAAAACTGTGTTCCTGGTAGCTATTACTTCTACTAGGTGGATTAGTGAGTTACAGGCTGTGTAAGTGGAACCTGACTTCATCTCCTTCCATAGGGACAAAGTAGTCCTCAGAACCAGTAGGAGGTTCTTGCCCAAAGTGGTGCAGATTTTAATCTGAACCAGTCTATATCTCTCCCTGTGTTTTTCACTGACCATTCTTCTTCAGGTGAAAGAAGGTTACACAGTCTGGACGTTAAGAGGGCCCTTATCTACTACATTGAGCATACTAAGGCACACAGAAATGACTGCCTTCAATTATTTCTCACTTATGGTGAAGTGGGAAAGGGTAAGCCTGCTACTAAGAGAACTATTGCCAGGTGGATTGTTTCTTGTATACAATTTTGTTATGACAGGTTGGGTAGGATGCCCCCTTCAGGCCTGAGGGCTCACTTGACCAGGGGTACAGCTGCTTCTCTAGCTGTAGCCAGAGATATACCTTTGTAAGAGATATATAAAGCTGCCACCTGGAAAACAGTACATACTTTCACCAAGCATTACTCCCTGGATATCCAGGCTAGGCGTGATGCTAGGTTTGGTACAGCAGTACTGCAGAGCCTCTTCTCAAAGTAGGTTCTGCATTCCCTCCTCCATAGGGAACTGCTTGGTAGTTTGCATTATGTCTGAATACAGCAAGACTTCATGTTGTTTGAAGAAAAAATTACTCACCATAGTAATGTTGTTTCTTCTAATGGAATCTTGCTCTATTCAGACCTCCCCCTTGCCTCCCCTCTCAGAACCTGGTTTTGGAAAGTGGGCTGGTAGGTACTGTGTTGCACCTCAGGGGTGTACCTTGTACCCTCCCTCTTGGGTGGGGTAGGTGTTATTATTATTATTATTTCTGGTGTTTTACTAAATATTGTCACTACCTTTCCTTCTTGGGTTCTAAATTTCCATTCTTTAGTTACTAGTTAGTTAGCTCGTAAGAATCTGACGGTTACACTGGGAAGCAACACAGACAGAGGTTTGAAAACCAAGCTCAAGCTCAACGTTCAAGTGCTGGGGCTAACTGCATTATGTCTGAATACAGCAAGACTCCATTAGAAGAAACAACATTACTATGGTAAGTAATTTTTTCTTCCTCCCCAAGGTAGTGTCACAATTCCATCTGAATCTGATTGTTACCTTGCCATTGTATTTCTAAAGTTCACATTCCAATAAAGGGAAGAAACTCCATACAATACAGTAGATGTTAGAAGGACCTTCAGTTTCCTAAGGTCTAGAACCGAAGACATCAGAAATGGCAGCAAACGATTGTCACATGGTGGATTGTCTCAAGGATACCCAGCCTCTAAAGTCCATATCACGGGCTGGAAAATTGTATCCACAATACATTTCTGCTGTATCAAGCAGGAAAAGTATTTCCAGAAGTCATAAAAACATATTCCATTAGTACTACACTAGCATCAGGGGGCACAAAAAACAGATCTGGTGTGAGCCACTACGGCTGCTGCAGAAGATCGCCATGCCCAAGATGGTCACTCTGATACAGGTGTGCACGCATGATTCTCATGCAGGTGCATGACGGTTACTGCGGCCATCTTGGGCAGGGTAGGCTATGTTTTTCTTCCCGGAACTGCAGAAGTGATGGGTGAAGAAAAAATAGCGCCCCCATGAAGGGAGGGTACAGGGGTTGTGTGGCTGCAGAAGAGGTGCACTGATGGCACATTAGTGGAATGGTGCCATAGCACTGTGGAAGCACATGACTGATGAGTCTGGTCATGTGCTTCCACAGTTCCTTTTCTCTCTCCTACAGTTAGCAAAATGTCTGCAGGATTCTGCCCAGGCAGCCGTAAAAAATGTGCCACTGGCTGAAATTTGTAAAGCTGTAACGTGGTCTACAGTACAGACTTTCACATCCCAGTATTGCCTGGGCATACAGACAAAAGATGATACCAGATTTAGAATTACTGTACTTCAGGACCAATTCCCAAAGAAATTCTAAAATCCTCCAACTAAATGAACCACTTGAAATCTGATGAAGTTTTACTGGGCTATTCAAATTCTTGTTAGAAGAAACTGTTTCTCACCATAGTACAGTAATAGCTTTTCTGCATCTTTTTTTGTTTTTGATTTTACAATCAATTTTTATTAAACCATTTTACAACAGACATGATGTTGTTATATATTGGAACTTATAAACATTGTGTTAAAGCATATCAAATAAGGATACTGGTGACCGATTACTAACAATAAGAAGCACAAGTCCAAGTTTAATAGATAGTTTAATAATTTGTGGATAAGTCCACTGGACTGACATGGATATGTGGGGCCCGATTCACAAAAGGTTTAGACCAGCACAAGCCCTGGGCGCACCGAACACAGGACGAATGTGGTTTGCTGCCATCCCTGGCTGAAAGTCAGGAATCACAGCTGTTGTTAGACCAACGTTTCGCTGGTCTACCACTGCTGCCCTTTTTATGGGGTTTGTGCCACATGCCTGGTGCAAGCCACCATAAACAGAGTGAAGTGTTGCAAAAGTGTGTGACCTTTGTGAATTGGGTGCTGGGTGCACCAAAATGGTAGGTGCAGCACCAGGGTGGCACAAGCTCGATGCAAGCCATGCATCCACCTTTGTGAATTGGGTCTGTGGTGTCCAGTGAACATACTAGGGAACAAATTCAGTCTATGGGGCATGATATATAGAGTTGAAAATGCCTCTGATTCTCAGATTGTTGGTACGTATGATTTATATTTGCTGTAACCTTCTTCATTATATACACTTCTATCACAAGGTCCTTCCAGAGGGTTACAGTAAGAATAGTGGTCAGCAACTAGTTTTAGTAATTTTCATAATAGCTAGAGGCACAACCATGAAACAGCTGCCGAAATCCTCTGTGGATACCCAAAAAATAAGAAAGCCCTGTCTGTCAAGATAAAACCGACATCAAATGCAGTTTGCAATGCCTGCTGGATTTCTAGCAAATAGGGACGGGACATAGCTTTTCTTCTAAAGGATTAGAACATCCAGTTAAAAATAACCCTTCCCCACCTAACCTTTTTAGGATATGGTAATTTGTTTTTTCAGAATGATATAATTGATAGCTTGCATTTTCAAAGATTCTGTTACTTGTTCTGAGTTATTAAAACACGTGTTTTTATTAACTTTATTTATACTCCGCTCATGGGAACTCTCTCCAGCTACCTACTGCACTCATCAGATTCTACCTCCACCGTGACATCCTTTCCCTCCATGCTCCAGCCTGACAGACCCCCCATCTCTGAACCCCCCGAGGTGGGAGCCACCCTAACTACCCAGGCGCTCTATCTTCAATCTTGTGTGCTGGGCTGGAGCGTTGAACCAGGAAGGAGGATTGTCCATTGTTGAGGTGTGGCCTGGTGGGGACTGAGGTGCCTATGCCTATCCGATGGTGGGAATTTTCTTATTATTGCCTCACAGAGTGCAGCCATGCAATGATGTCAACACGGCAACCATAGGCGTCAGCTGTGCTCCTCCCTCATTGCTCCATGCCAGTAGTACCTCCGATAGCCACCAGGGTCTCTACTGCAGTGGTGAGACCCTGGATCACCCCAGGAGTGAGGCGTCCTCCAGACACTCGATCCTCTCCCTCCCCTGCCAACCCCCAGCACCTGGGCTCATTCCTGAACCTGGTCACCGGCGTGGTACGCGGTTTCTAGGAAAACAAACTGAACTTACAAGCTCAAATGGGCAGACTGGGTGGGCCATAGGCCCTTATCTGCCGACACTGTCTATGTATGTATGTGCCCAGAGCATCCCCAAAATGTTCCCTGTGGTCATATTGAAAATGGGGTGATGTGCCATGCAATTCTGGGTGTGCCACATTGCAAAGATAATGTATGGGGTGCATCCAGAGGGTGGGTTCTCATACATATGTGGCACATCTTGATATTCAGCCAAGATGTGCAGCGCAGCTGCCCGCACATCTTGGAGATGTGCCTCACAAAGTTAGACATGGATGAAACATGCCTAAGTCATAGCCACCCACAGGGCTGCTGTACTGCACAGAGCAACACAAAAGCTGCCAGCCCTGGGTAGCTCACCCTCTCGTATAAGAAATGTGGAAGTACCGGTATCCTGATAGTCCAGCAGCACCCCTTCCCATCAACGATTGTTTAAAACATGTAAATATACCCTGTAACCCTGATTTATTTATTTATTTATTATTTATTTGGTAATTCAGATACAACCTTTGAGTATACACTCTTTTACAAAGGTTTCACGTCAGGATGTAAAACAGCAAAGACATAACAAAAACTGATAGTTAACACAAAACATAAGATTGTTATGTAATACAGAAAATAGATAAATAATACATTTGAGTAACCTAGACAAATGAAATTAAACAGTGGGAGGAGATTCCTGATTTACAACATACGGCATAGCTGCCCGGGGGACCTGTCAAGGTAGACTATTGGAAAAGGTAGGAGAAAGAAAGGGGGAGAGTGCGAATGAGGGGTAGATTAGAGAGAGAGAGTGAAAGAGAAGAGGAGGAGAAGGGAGAGAGAGGGACTGAGAGAAGGAGAATATTTAGGGGGACAGTGGGTGGAAAAGGGAGGTGTTGGGGGAGTATGATGGGATGGGAGTGGGAGGGAGCTGGGGGTGTGGCAAGGGATGGCAGGTGGGGGTCCAGGGTGAGTAAAACAGGAGGAATAGTTTGATAGTCTAGTGAAATCCCCCATCCCCAATTGAAATATATCCCATATCCCTGGTAGTCTAGTGTAACCCTCATCCTGTCCCCAATTGTAATATAAATATAAATATAGCTATACCTATACCTCATATACCTGGTAATCTAATGTAACTCCCTTCCCTCTCATCCCCGAACCTGATGTTATAGTTAAACCACACATTCCAGTATCCATTGTGGTCCAGCGGACCCCCCCCAATCACTGAGGAACCCACATCTCTCCCCACTCCTCCAAATCCAGCAAAGCCAGTTGGCCACAGAGCTGGTGGGCAGCACATCCCTCCACACACCAATATGGCTGCCCGCCGACTGAGCTGTCAGTGAATGACAGCTTACTGAATCATAGGATGCCCATTGGTAGACACTGTCGACCAGTAGGCTTGCAGTGTGTACTGTAAGTTTTCGTTCACTGACAGCTCAGTTAACGAACTGGCAATGGTGGTGTGTGGAGGGATAAAAATGGTCGAAATCGGACAAGTCCTTTTTAAAGTATATAGGCGAGTGGAGGAAACCAGAGAAGGGAATACCCAGGTTGAAAAATGGGAATGGGGGCTGGTGGTGGGGGGCCAGGAGAAGGGAGAACTGCTGGATTGCTATTTCTGCTCAGCATTCATAACGGAAGAAGAATGGAAGTGGGGTAACTCTAGGGCAGCAGAGGTTATGGGAGAGGGGGAGGACATGAGTCCCTTTCAGGCAGAGGAGATCCTGAGAGAACTTAAGGACCTGAAGGCTGACAAAGCCATGGGGTTGGATGGCGTTTCATCCAAAAACACTGAGGGAACTAAGGGATGTATTGGCAGCCCCCTTAACCACTCTTTTCAACAATTCCTTAACATCAAGGGTGGTACCTAATGATTGGAAATGCACAGACGTGTTACCCCTTCATGGGGGTAGTGGAGGAAGAGGTGAGCTCATGGAAAAACTGCTCAAGAACAGGATGATCAGCTAGCTGGAGGCAAACGGCCTACTAGATCCAAGGCAACATGGGTTCATTGACGGTAGATCCTGACAAGCGAACCTGGTAGAGTTCTTTGACTGGGTCACCAAGGTGGTGGATGTGGGGAGGGGGTCGGTGGACGTGGCCTACCTTGATTTGAGAAAGACATTTGACTTGGCACTGCACAGGAGGCTATTGCATTAAATAGGCTACCTGGGACTGGGGAAGGTGGTAATAAGGTGGGTGCAGAACTGCTTGGAGGGCAGAACACAGAGGGTATTGGTCAATGAGATACCCTCGGGGAGACCGTGGTCATCAGCAGGGTTCCCAAGGTTCGGTGTTAGGACCTCTACTGTTTAATGTATTTCTAGGAGACATAGTAGAGGGTCTGGAAGGCATGGTGAGTCTATTTGCAGATGATGCAAAGGTCTGCAATAGAGTGGACATGCAGGAGGGGGTTGAAATAATTTGCAGAGATCTGAGGACATTAGAAGAGTGGTCCAGAGTGTGGCAGCTGATGGTCAATATAGTAAGGTGCAGAATCATGCACTTAGGCAGACAAAATGGGAAAGCAGAGTACTGGATGTGGTAGGTCCCTGGAGGTAACAGAAGAAGAAAGGGACCTTGGCATCATCATTTTGCAGGGCCTGAAGGTGGCAAAGCAGTGTGGTAGGGCAGTGGAAGAGCCAGCAGGATGTTGGGTTGCATAGGGAGGGGGATCACCAGTAGGAGGAGAAAGGTCATAATTTCCATGTACACCCAGTTGGACAGGCCACACATGGAGTATGGGGTCCAGTTCTGGAGGTCATACCTCAAGAAAGACATGGAGAGGGTGGAGTGAGTTCAAGGAGGGTGACGAAAATGGTAAAGGGGCCCGCCCACTTACCATACGAAGGGAGACTGAAGAACTTAGGCATGTACTCACTGGAGCACAGGAGCAAGAGGGGTGACTTGATCAAGACATTCCGATACTTGAAAGGTACAAATAAAGTGCCAGTGGGGAGCCTTTTCCAATTGAAGGAGCAACCTAGGATGAGGGGACATGAATATCAAATTTAGGGGGAATTTTAGAGGTGATATTAGGAAGCACTTCTTCGGTGAACAACTGGGATGTGCTGCTGAGGGAAGTGGTGGGGGAGAGGATGGCGGGAGGGTTCAAGAGTGCATGGGATAAACACAGAAGACTGTTGCCATTGGTGGGGGGGAGACTACAGGAAGGGCCTAGTGGATATCTAGGCAAATTGGGCTGATTAGGTGGGCCTGGTGGTCCTTTTCTACCATCACATTCCTATTTTCCCATGTACTTATTTTAAATAAAATCCTTCTTTTTGGGGGATTCTAGGTGTCACTGTTTCTGCTCCTCTCTTGGTAACTGAGATGCAAGATGCGGGCTTTTTCTGCTGTATAGGAAAAAAAGTTTTGTTTTCCTTTCTTTGACAGAACTCTCTGCTTTTCTTTTCCTTGGCACATCTGTGCAGGGAAAGGGACATTGTGTTGTGAATTTGTTTATTTAGTTTACTATTGCTCTTAGGCACCGCTATTCTTCACCGGCTTCCTTTAATTTATTAACATCTGGTCGTGAACTGACATCAGGTTACTTACTCAGTTACATCAAATCCTGTTAAATATAATTTTCATTATAATGTCCTCAATCTCTGAATCACCTGACAACGCAGAAGAGAGTTCATCTCATGTCAGTACTCCAAGACCCTCTAAGGACTCCTCTGAAAATCAGAAATGATACTCAGAACAGGTCCCTCTATCAGTCCTTGCAAAAAAAAACAATTAAAACATGCCATGGCCCTTCTTGCTGAAAAGCAAAGAGGCATCAGTGGATGAGTTAAGTGCCCTCACAAGAGGATATGGCTAGGGCTTTACAAGTTTTCAGGCTTTTCAAGCCATGGGAGCCATGATGGGCTTGCAGGTTCCTCCTCTGCCTCTGTACCCCCGCCCAGGGCCCTAGTAACAACTTATGTTATGAGAAATATGAGGATGAAGGGAAACCATACAATCAGACAGTTTCCCTAGTCAGGATTTCAGATCCATCCATGGGAGTAGGAAGATTATTCTTCACTATGCCTTTGTGAGACAGATGGCAAATACTCTGGTTCTTCCACACAAGAGACAGATGAGGAAGGAGAGGTTTATCATTTGGACATGATGAGGTAAACCCCACAAAATGTAAGCAAAGACCATTTGGTTGAAACTTTAGAGGTGATTGTATCTGTGGTTCCTCCAGGTCTGGGCCTTTTTGGCCATTGATACACTATTGTGGTAATCAATAAATGAACTCAACTTTGGTTGAAAAAACCTTTATTTGTGGCTTCAGTTTTTTGGTGTGGGGCTAGGTGTGCTGTGACTTTTTTCTCACTGTTATTGGGTATTGTCATTGAGTACCCTTGGTCTCTGTGTGGCTCTTTTTACTTTCAGTACAATCTTACATGCTTGGATTACCCCTGCACATGCCTTACTGCTCCATGCCCATTCCTATGACTACTCTCATTCAGAGGTTATTTCAGGGGCAGAGGAAGAAAGATCACAAAGGCTGATCTGGCTTTGTCCTCTAGGGCTCAGCCAAACAGAATCCTGATGTGTGTGTCCAGGTCACCAATCCATTGCCAATAGGAGGAACCTGGATCCTTTCTTTCAGGAGTGGAAGAACATCACCACAGACAAGTGGCTGCGGCCGGGTCCTGGAAATAGTGGGCCAAGGCCTCACTTTGCAGTTCAAAATGTTTCGAAAGGTGTCAAGTGCACAGACATTTCCATCCTCCTACTCCAGCAGAAAATATTCTGCTAGAACTGGAGGTCAAGCTCCCTACAAGCAAATGCCACAGAAAACATGCCCCATCCCAATGAGAAAGAGGCGTTTATTCAAGTACTTCCTCACACAAAAGAAAATGGTAGTGGCAACCCATTCTGAACCTCAGATATTTGAACAAGCTTCTTACCAAACACAAATTCAAGATGGTCACCCTGTCCACATTCTCATTGCCCTTCAACACAAAGACTGGTTGGCATCTCTGGACCTGAAGGATGCATATTCTCACATCCCAATCAGGCACTGTCACAGAAAATACCTATGGTTCAGGCTTCCTCAGGTCATTACCAGTTCACAGCCCTTCCTTCAGCCTGTCATCTGCTCCTAAAGAGTCTATAAAGTGCTTGACATCCTAGTGGCGCATCTCAGGAGAAAAGAGGTGATGATTTTCCTTACCTAGACTGGTTGATTGTGGAAATCACACAACAGGTCAAAGATTCCTCCCCTAACTCTGAGCACTAAAAAGATTGGGATTCTCATAAATGTGCAAAAGTTTCAGACAGAAGGACCAGTGCAGATACTGAGTTTATAGGAGCAGAACTGGTAACTAAAAAACTAGGGACATTAAAAACAACAACTTGGTGCTTAAAACTCTTAGCAGGAAAAAATTGATGAGCAGCTAATCCTGCCTAATAACAAAATGTGGTGAATTCATTTACAGGTCAACAAATAAATTATTGCTGCATAAACTTGATAAAATTCAGTAGAGTAGCCAGGTATGTCCTTGGTTGTGATTTTAGAACTCATCACTGTTTCGTCTGACTAGACTTGATTTGATGCCTCTAGAGACAGAATACATAAGAAGCTGGTTAATATTTATACATAAATATAAGACTATTCATACTGATCACAATATTTCAAATTTCTTTCTGACACCTTAAATACAAAAAACATCTGTCCAGGTCTGCTCATCAAAACAAAATTCAATAGGATAAGTGTATTAACAGATTCTGGGACCATACATTGAGAACCTTGACAGCTCTACATTGAATGTACTGCCTCCACTTACATGTGTTGAAACAGTAAACAGCACTTTTATTGGGATGTTAAGGGTCACTGTACTCACACTTGTCAGTGTGTGAGATAACATGATAATCTTCCTATGTCCTCCGTCCTCAGTGTTTATAATGTATTTATTGATTTTGTGTTTGTACTGTTTCTACTAAATGTGTGTAACCTTAGATAATTACAGGGCTGTCTTGTGAACTGGACTTTGGCTGGTTGTTTAACCAGGACTAGCACACTAAGCTGAAAGCTTTTTCACAGGTGTGACCTGGGAACACAGGGAAGTTAAGTGACTTGCTCAGGGTCACACAGTCCGTAAGTGGAAGCTGTGGGATTCAAACCCAGGTCTGGTCTGCTGGATGTCACCAGATTTGCAGCTCAGAGCCTTAAACCACTGTGCTATGCTGCCTCCCTAAAGGCAGACTGATAAAGTCCAAATGGTATGTTTCTGTATAAAAATAACATTTTACCATATCACTGTATCAACTGGATGCCCGACAGTGCAAAGCCTTTTACCCAGGAAAGGATAGAAACCTTGTAGAGTTGACAACTTCCTTTGCCATAGATCAGTCCAGGCAATGCAAGACACTTCCTTCAGCTACTATGCCATTTGGCCTCCACCATGGCAGTGGTTCCAGGAGCAAGATTTCAGATAAGGGACATTCAGTTCCACCTGCAAGCCCACTGGTGCTAAAAGCGTCATCCCCTCTCCAAGATCGTTCCAGTCACAAAGATCCTGTTACAAGCCTTGGAATGGTGGAAAGATGAGGACAACTTCAGAGAAGGGGTACCTCTTCAAGCACAGGTTCCTACAGTTGTCCTGACAACTGATGCTTCCCATGTTGGGCTAGAGGACCCACCTGAAAGACCTCATGGTACATGGGGTAGATGGTCTCCATGGAACTTTTGGGGTGTATAAACCTATTAGAGAGCTCAGAACAGTGTTTCAGCTTTTCAGACATTTGCACCACAAGGGTCAATCTGTTCAGGTCAGGGATAGACACCACCATGGCCATGTATTACATCAACAAACAAGGAGGCACAAGGTCCTCAAAGCTGTGCACAGAAGCTATGAAACTTTGAGTTTGGCCTACTACTCGATGATGAGCAGCTCCTTAGCAGGATCAGCCAGGCCATCATGGAGGGTCTCTGAACAAACAGGCGCTGTTCACAATCTTCAGGAGATGGGATGCACCACACATACATCTGTTTGCATCCAGAAACCATTTTCAGCTCCCTCTCTACTACTACAGGCCTCTGGCAGCTGTGGGCGCATTTCTCATGGTGGCTCTGATTCTAGATTGGATAGGGACATTTCTGTACACCTTCCTCCATTCCCTCTGTTGTTCCGAGTTCTTCTGAACTAGAAGAGTCAACTGGCAACCATGATTCTGATAGTCCCAGATTGGGCCAAGCAACCATGGTACTCCCTTCTAATATCCCTGGCTGTCATGCAACCGATCTGTCTTCCACTGAGACACAACCTGCTGACAATGTCCCAGGGCAGAATAACCTTTCCAAACCTCAAGTCTCTACACCTCAAAGCCTGGTCCTTGAGGTGCTAGAATATACCCATTTCCATTTCTTGGACCAAGTTCTTCAGGTCCTAGGTGTCCAGAAAACCTGCTACTAGGAAACCATATGAATCCAAGTAGAAAAGGTTTTCCATGTGGTATGCTCCTAAGCCTCTCAATCCCCTCCAGGCTGATCTGCCTATACTTGTGGAATACCTCCAACACCCTCAAACCTTCGGCCTCTTGCAAGCTGCTCTAAGCATTCATCTGGTAGCTATTTCTGCTTATACAGTACATCAGCTGGTAAACAAAGAACAGTGGCCTTTCATCCCATTTCGAGCAGTCCTTTCAAGAGCCTCTTGCACCTATATTTTCTTGTTAGGGACCTGTCCCTCCTCTGGGATCTGAATATTTGTATAGCCAAGCTCATGGAATTCCTTTGAGTCAATGCCACTGCAGATTTAAAGTATATCATGTGAAAGACATTATTCCTGGTGGCCATCACTTGACCAGAAGGGTGTATGAGATGGAAATCCTCTGCACTGACCCAACCACATCATCTTCCACAGACATAAGGTAGTCCTTAGGACTAACAAAAGTTCCTTTCCAGAGTGGAGTCTGAGTTCCATCTGTACCAGTCCATCACCCTTCCAGTGTTCTTTACAGATAAATCCAGTGCTGGTGAGCAGAGGTTACTCAGCCTGGATATCAAGAGGTCTCATAGACTATAAGTATTCTCATATTCAGTTGTTCCTTACATATGGTGAAGTGGAAAAGAGCAGCCCAGCCTCAAAGAGGACTGTTGCTCACTGGATTGTTGCATGCATTCAGTTCTCTTACTCTAAAGTTGGCCAGCAGCCACTTCAGGGTCTCAAGGCTTTCTCTCCACTCGTGGTATTCTTGCATTGGTGCGCACTTAGGCATGTTTCTTACTAGAAATCTGCAAAGCAGCTACAAGGAAAACAGTCCACACCTTTACAAAGCACTATTGTCTAGATATACAGGCCAGAAGGATGCCAGGTTTGACACCGCTATTCTGAATAAACTTTTCCCAAAAATAAGTTCTGTATCCAGTCTCCCAATGTACTGCATTATAGATAGAGGGATTCATGGGGCGAAGAAAAAATTAATTGTCATAGTAATGTTTCTTCCAGGGATCCTCATTATGCTTAAATCTCCACCTACCTCCTTCCAGAACCAGGAAATGGTTCAGCAATAATCAGTTGGAATTCCTTTTATTTAATTGCTTGGGCATTACTGTTGTTTATTCATAAATCACAACATTTCTTTTTATACCAGCTTTGTTGGTCTGACATACTTGGTCTTCTGGGCCATATTTTTAATCTCCATAGAGCTCTTGTTGTTTATTATAGGATAGCTGAGAATATTGAGTGGGTGGGCTCACTTGAGTCAAGGTATGAACAATCTGGCATTAAGCTGCAGAATACAGCGATATCTAGAGGGAGGCAGTTTGAATCACATTTTAAATTCTATCCTTGCGCCACAGGGCACTTTAACCTGTCAGGCTGAAATTCATTTGTTAAACATCATGTGGAATCCCCTTTGCAGGGGTTTTAAACAAGATTAGGATGAGAGAGGAGTTTGGGCAGGAAGGTGGGACCTCCAGAGTCAAGTGACCAATGAAAGCTCATCAGGAAACTCAGCATTGGAGATTGAAAACCCACTGAAAACTTGTTTCTGAGCACAGTGTTGAGAGTGAGAGCACCAGCAGCAAGATACATAGATACATAGATACATAGACAGTGTCAGCAGATAAGGGCCTATGGCCCACCCAGTCTGCCCATTTAAGTTTGTAAGTTCAGTTTATGTTTTCCAGGAAGTCTGTTGCCTCTGACCCCTTAGATGGTGGGGTTGTAAAGCATTTTTGACCTGTTTTGTGTTGCAGGGTTTTTAAACAGGACCAGGACACTGAAAGTAGTTGTGGCAGGAAGATGGGACCTCCAGAACCAAGCATCCAGTCAGGGCTCTTTAGGAAGTTCAGCTTTGGGAATTTAAAACCACTGAAAACTCTTGCCTGGGCAGTGTTGAGTGTGAGAACACCAGCAAAGTGGAACAGAGCAGGAGAGAACAGTTGGTATCCTAGGGTTGGTCAGGTGTCCACAGGGCAACAGGAGGCAGGCATGCAGGTAACTCTGATGGTCCACCAGGTAGGGTAAAGTACCTATATACATGGTGCTGTCAGGGTAGGAGACTACCAGAAGAAGATAGCGAAACAGGCCAATGAGAAACAATTTATATTAATTCGCAACTCCCTGTGTTGTGGGAAGGAAAGACACATCCTGTCTCGGTACAAAGGAGTAAAGGTAAAGTTTAAGGAGGAAACTAGAAACACCTGTGGTGTGAGAAAAGAGGTAACACCTTGCACAGCTGGAATCCGACCCCAAAAAACTAAATACACAACTCTTGGAGAAAGGCTGATGATGTTCTTGACAGCTGCCATTTACATACATAATCATCCATTTTAATCCTGATAAACGCAAATTTTACATCCATCCAGTACATAGAATTGCTCTGACACAATAAGGTATTCTCCCAGGGGCAGCAGATGGATTCAGGCTTGATCTATTCACAAACATGTATATCTGTGTGTGTGTGTGTGTGTATATTCTTTACAAAATACAATAATGTATCAGTTAAGTTCCAGGATAAAGCAATAAACAAAGGGAAATATGATGTTAGAGTTTCCAATCCTAAAACCCCTGCCCCTCCCCTGAAGCGAATGAGGGGTGGAGTCTTAATTGGGATTGTCAACCCTAGTGTTAGGGTTGACAACCCCATGGAAGACTCAACCACTCATTCAGCTTCAAGGATGGGGCAGGGGTTTTAGAGTTGGAAACCTTAACATCATATTTCCCTACATTTATCACATTATCCTGAATTCAAACTAATACACAAACATAGACTTTTGCAAAATAATTTCCTTTTCAGATGGTGTAATCATAGTCTTAATTGCCTGTGGGGATACAGGGCCCAGAAGGCCCTGCACTCCCATCCCTCCATAGATGCATACACATATGTAGCTGTGGAAGGGTCCTGTGCTTTCATTTATAGGACAACAGTGACCAAATTGGCAGCATAGCCATCTTATTACACCACCTCATGTGCTCGGTACAGAAAATGTTTGAATCCCTGCCAAAATGTAATTCCATGCAACTGCAATACCATTCCATGCCACAAGTGTGAAAACACATTTTGGCCAGGACTTGAAAAATGACAGCTGTGGCATGCATGAGGTGGGGTAATAAGAGGGCTATGTTGAAAATGTGGGGGCAAAATATTAAAAAGTTCCAAAGTTATGAACATGTGTAGCAAAATTGCAATGGATAGTCATAACTTTGCCATTTCTACGTTTGCTTGTGCGCATGCGCAAGGAACATCTTGGGAGAATAGGATAGTTTGGAGTTGTGACTGTCCTGTGCAATGCACTGCTCCATTGAGCAGGCGTGGCGGTTTTACACCAATGTATGCGGGTGCTGTGTATGACAGCGTGGTCTTCACTTCAAAGAAAACCACTGCTTAGTGCTGGCAGCGCCTCATGCCCCCCAAAGCTTTGGTGCCACCCAGGAGCCCACCCCAGCGTAGCAAAATCTTGTTTTGCCTGACAGGGTGCCCAATCCCCATCGCCCACCGCCCCCAAACAGCTTTCCCCGCTGCCACGCAGGGAGCCACCCCAGCATGGAGCAATGTCCAGATCGCACAACGACCTGCCGCAGTCCCTCACGCCCCCAAAGCTTTGGTGCCACGCTGCGAGCGCCACCCCAGTGTGGAAAAGCTTGTTTGGGCCACGGATGCCACAACCCTGTCGGCTCCATGCCCCCTGCCGCCCTTCTGCCACTCACAGCCCACCCCAGTCAGTGGCAACCGTTGTTCCTTTTAAAACCTGTAAATTAAAAACGGTCCCACAGCACTTCCCCTGGCCCCTCCCACAACCCACACCCCCGCCCACTGTGCACCCTGCCTCTCACACCCCCTCAATTTACTTACTATCCAGAGTCTCAGCTGCTGACCATCTTTTCGTGGACCGGGAACACATCTGCACTCTTCAAAGCCGACCATGAACTGAGGAAATGCCGGCAAGCTGTATAATGGGCTAGATGGGTTTTTTTCAACTTTGTTGCATATTTCAGGCATTTTTTGGAATTTTTGCACCAAATTTTCAACATGGGGTTTTTGGCCCCTTCACATGAATGATGTCACTGTCATGGTGTTATTCAGGCCTGAAGGGTGATTTCGCAGTCACTGCACAATATCACCTCTCGGGACCAATTAATGAAATGACACTGCCAGCGTTCATAAGGTGGGCTCTCAAAAAGTCTATTTTGAAAATTTGGTGAAAAAATTAAAAATGACTGTTCTAAGCGGTGCATTGCGAAAGTTCCCACGCAGGCTCAGTAGGTTCATGAATTTTCAATATTTTCACTCCAGATTTTCAACATTGCTATTTTACCACACCTTCTTATGAACAGTACAGCTGTCATTTTTCACATCTCACCCAAAACATGTTTCCGCCCATGAAGTTCTCAATGGCGCAGTCAGCGTGTGAAATCAATGCATGGGACACATTAAGAAAATCGCAGTGACACTGTTCATTAGCAGAGGTCTTAAAATGGCTATGTTGAAAATTTGGTGAAAAGATTCCTAAAAATAACTGTTTTACAAGCATGCGTTGCACAGTTCCTACGCACGCTCGTAAGTTTGCAAATTTTCAATATTTTCACTCCAGATTTTCAACATTGCTATTTTACTACACCTTCTCATAGAATAGTACAGCTGTCATTTTTCACATCTCACCCAAAACATGTTTCCGCCATCGAGTGCTCACAATGATGCAGTCAGCGTGGTGAAATCAATGCATGGGACACATTAAGAAAATCGCAGTGACACTGTTCATTAGCAGAGGTCTTAAAATGGCTATGTTGAAAATTTGGTGAAAAATTCCTAAAATGACTGTTTACGAGGTGTGTTGCACAGTTCTTATGCATGCTCATAAGTTTGCGAATTTTCAATATTTCCACTCCAGATTTTCAACACTGCCATTTTGCCATACCTCCTTATGAACAGTACAGCTGTCATTGTTCACATCCTGCCCAAAACATGTTTCCGTCCAGGTAGCGCACAATGGCGCAGTCGGTGTGCGAACTCAATGTATGGGACACATTAAGAAAATCACAGTGACACTGTTCATGAGCAGAGGTCTTAAAATGGCTATGTTGAAAATTTGGTGAAAAAATTCCTAAAAATGACTGTTTTACGAGCGTGCGTTGCGCAGTTCATACTGCGCTCGTAAGTTTGTGAATTTTCAATATTTGCACTCCAATGACTTCCAAATACCTAAACAGCACATAGAAGCAAGCAACATTCAGCACTGACAAATGCTTGTTTATTTTTGCATTCGCTTGCATGCATGTGCAAGGAATGTTTTGGGACAGTACGACTTTTTGAAGGTGTGTGACCCTCCTGTCCAATGCAGTGCTCAGTGTAACCTGTGCAACCCTACTGCACCAATGGATGCATGAGCTGTCTATGACAGCAGTTTGGCTGCAGTGGTCTTCAGTTAAAAGAAAAGCACCACTGCAATCAGCAGTGGTAACGAGTGTGTATTTAACATATTGACGTCACCCTTTTCCCTCTGGCTGCTAATAAAATCCTCCACTTCCTCCCTCTGCTGCCGTCTACCTTGCTCCCTTGTTATGGCCCCCACCAAACACATTGTATGTGCAGACGGAGTGCCCAGTCCCCATTGTCTCCAGGCCCCCAACAAACACCCAGGTGGCATGCTGGGAGCCCACCCCAGCATGCCCATTGTCCCTGTAAATGGGAAAACTGTCCCGCAACATCTTTGTTTTTTAAAACCTGTGAAAACAGATAACCGTCCCTTGCTGTGTCTTGTGCCCGCTCCCTGAACCCACACCCACCCTCTGCATACCCCACCTCCCCCTCACCCCATACTTACCTCCAGAGCCTGGCGCAATGATCTTCAGTGGAGTGGGAACATGTCTGCACTCTTGAAAGCCGAACACAAACTGAAGAAATGACGATAAGCTGTATAATGGCATAAATGTTTTTTTTTTCAACTTAGGTAGCTATCTCGGGCATTTTTTCAAATTTTAGCACCACATTTTCAACAGGGGGTTCTTGGGACCCCACCTCATGAATTCAGTTACTGTCATGTGAGTTATTCGGTCCCCAAAGGTGATTTCATGGTCACTGAACAAAATCACCTTTTGGGATTGATTAACTAAACAACAGTGTCACTGTTAATGAGGTGGGCTCCCAAAAGCCTATGTTGCAAATTTGGTGAAAAATTGTCAAAAAATGACTGTGTTACGAGCGTGCGTTGCGCAGTTTCCACGCACACTCATAACTTCGAGAATTTGAAATATTTTCACTCCAGATTTTCAACACTGGCATTTTTTCACACCTCCTTATGAACAGTACAGCTGACATTTTCACATCCTGGCTGAAATGTGTTTTGCATCCAGCGCAATGGTGTGGTCACAGTGAGAAATCAATGCTCAGGACAGATTATGAAAATCACAGTGACACTGTTCATGAGCAGAGGTCCCAAAATGCCTATGTTGAAAATTTGGTGACAAAAGTCCACAAAATGACTGTGTCATGAGCGTTCATTGTGCAGTTTCCATGTACGCTCATAAGTTCGAGAAATTGTTGTATTTTCACTCCAGATGTTCAACATTGCCATCCCTTCACACCTCCCTATGAATGCTACAGCTGTCATTTTTCACATCCTGCCCGAACTGTGTTTTTGCACATGTGGAGCAGAATGGTGTGGTCGCTGTGGGAAATCAACGTTCAGGACAGATTAACAAAATAACAGCGGTACTGTTCATAAACAGAGGTTTCAAATGCTTTTATGAGGTGGGGGTAACAAAAAGGTCATGCTGAAAATTTGTAGTGCAAATACCAGCAATCACACAGGGCATTAAGGTAAAGCACTATACGCGGCTAAACACCACTGCAAATACCTGCAAGCAAACGTCCGCATTGACAAATGCTTGTTACATATTGACCATAATTTCCACATAGCCTTTGTATGACCAAACCTCAAGAACAAGTGCAGGAAAATGTTCAAATCCTGCCTGACAGGTGAATGGAATCATAGAAGGTGACAGCAGATAAGGACCACAAGGCCCATCCAGTCTGCCCATTTCTTTTTCTCCCTTATAAATCGCCCTTTGCTCTGTCAATGGCCTATCTATTCATACCCATTTTTATTTCTCCCTCATGCCTATCCCTTGCCTGTTTGAAGTACTGCACTGTATTCATATCCACCACTTCCTGAGGTAGGCCGTTCCATGCATCCACCACCCTTTCTGTGAAAAATAAATCCTCACGTTACTCCTTAATCAGCCTCCTTCTAATCTCATGCTGTGTCTTCTTGTCCTGCAATTTTTCTTATATTTTTTTTTGTAATATTTTTATTTGCTTTTTTCAATAAGCAACTACATACAATCAAATACATAACTTATTCATCCGTCACTAATATACTCTGCAGAGATCAGTCTCTTCACTTCATTCCCACAATGTTTCATTCAAGTTCTACAGAGTTGCATTACATTAAATTAAGCTAAATTATATTTATATTAAATAACATCATATAAAATAAAGATCAAATAAAGTCAAATCAAAGTGCACAATATACTTATGCATAATACATCCAGTCTTCTACTCCTTTCTATCTTTTCTATATTTTTTCTATCATTCCTTTTATCCTCTCTGCGTGGCCTTCCTTCACCATGGTCATTACCCTCTCCTTTGCCTCTTCATTTTTATTACTTTCTATATACCTCCTCACTCAACCTTCCCTTTCTTATCCTCCTGTACCCTCCCAAGAAAGGGGCCCAGTGTCTTTCGAATCCTTCTTCTCTTCCTCCCAGCACATACGTCAGCCTCTCAAGCCCCAGTGTCTGCAACACCGTCCTCCACCGCCCTTGCACAGTTGGTACAACCTGTGAGCCCCATGTGTTCTGAATCCCATCTCAAGCCAGGACATATAACACCCTGATCCACCTAGGAAGTAAGACCCATTCCTCCTCTTCCCCATTCTCCACCCCAAATAAACATCCCAAAGGATCCACTGGCAACTCCCTCCCAGCAATCTTTCCCACTATATCCACCACCTCCCTCCAATATTTCTGCAGTATCGGGTATTCCCAGAAACAGTGCACATATGTTCCCCTTTCTGAGCCACACCTTCCACACATGGGTGACACTTTAGGGTGCACCTTATGTACAATTACTGGTGGTAGATACACTCTGTGAATGAATTTAAAGTATGCCTCCTTATATTTGTTGCAGTAATGTCCAATTCTGGTCCGATATCTCCCTTTCAAGGTCCCTCTCCTACAATTTCCTAGTTCTTACCGTCCTATCTGGGAGTAGAGCCTTCCCTCTCTTAGCCGCCCAGCCTATAAACCCCTTTTCCTGCTTTTGAGCTGCATAAATCATCCCCGCTACAGGATCCATTTCATACAGCCCTTTGTTTTCTTTTCCTAGGCTTCTCATACATGCCCTGGTCTGGAAATACTGGAACCTATCCCTCTTATCCCTTCCTACCACTTCTTGTAACTCCTGTAATGAGCAGAACCGTCCTTTCACTAATAAGTGTCCCAAACTGCCTA
Source organism: Neoceratodus forsteri (assembly GCA_016271365.2). Taxonomy (NCBI): domain Eukaryota; kingdom Metazoa; phylum Chordata; order Ceratodontiformes; family Ceratodontidae; genus Neoceratodus; species Neoceratodus forsteri. The sequence goes on from CM057450.1 coordinate 236,125,434, forward strand.
TCCCCTTTCACTCCCAGTTCCCATAGCCTGTATCCTCCATTACTGGCAATAAATATGGATTCCTTGCCACTGGCATCAAGAGTGTCTCTTTTCCTTGTATCCACCCTTTCCTCCTTAACGCCTTCCAGGCCAACAATACTTGCACTACCATGGGATTAACTTCTTTTCCCATCCTATATGCCCTTAACCCCCTACGAGGGAGGTATGCTGTTAGTTTACCCTGTGCCTCTCCCTGTTCCAATTCCACCCATCTGGCCACTTCAGATTTATGTACCCAGTCCGCCACATATCTTTGTTGTATAGCCAAAAGGTAATTTTCCAAGTCTGGAAAGTTTAAACCCCCTTTTTCCTTGTCTGCCTTTAACCTCCCCAGGCTCACTGTCGGACACTTTCCTTTCCAAATAAAAGCAGTAAAGGTCTTCTCTAACCTATTCACATCCTCTTTGGACAGGCCCAGGTGTAGCATTTGTAAAAGATACAAAATCCTTGGCAGCAAATTCATTTTTATTATATTAATTCTGCCCAACCATGACACAGGCAACTGTGTCCATCTTCTTAGGTCTGTCTCTATAGTTTTTATCAATTTAATATAGTTTAGATTGTATAGGGACCCCAAAGATCTACCAACATGAACCCCCAAATATGTCATACTCACCCCCACCACTTTGAGTCCCCATTGTCCAATCTCCTCACCTGTCCCTTTAAACCACATAACTTCTGACTTTCCCAGATTAATTTTATACCCCCAAAATTTCCAAAACTCCTCGATTAAGGCCAGAAGTGGGGGAACCGAACGCCTAGGATCCTTCATAAACAACAGCATGTCATCCGTGTATAGTGCCAATTTCTGTTGTGAGGTACCTTCCCCTCCCTCCCTGTATGTCCTTTCTTTCTCTAATTGCCACCACCAGAGGCTCTATTGCAAGCATGAAACAATAGTGGGGAGGTGGACAGCCCTGCCTTGTACCTCTCTCCAAGTTAAAACTCTCCGACCTGCCCCCATTTACTACTATCTGTGCCCTGGACTTTCTATACATCGCCTTTATTCACCCCAGGAACTGTTCACCCATACCAAACCTCCCCAATATTTCAAACAGATAGTTCCATTCCACTCTGTCAAACACTTTTTCCGCGTCCATTGAGAGGATCCCTATATCCTCCTTTCCCCTTCCTGTCCTCCAAAGTACATTAAGCAGCCGCCTCATATTATGATACGACTGTCGTCCTTTAATAAACCCCATTTGGTCTGGGTGAACCATCCCTGGGAGGATTTCCTCTAATCTGCTGGCCAAAACTTTAGTCATTATCTTCAAATCACAATTCAACAGTGCTACTGGCTGATCCGAGGCGCACCGGTATGGATCCTTTCCCTCCTTTGGGATGAGGCATATACTAGCATCATAACATGTATCTGGCAAGTTAACCTCCTCCATCCCCTCTCTCTGTTGGAACACTCTGCACAATACCTTTGCAATTCGGACCCCCATCAACTTATAATATTCCACTAGATACCCATTAGCTTTCCCTTCTGCAACTTTTGGATAGCTTTCAGCACCTCCCCCTCCGTTATTGGTTTCCCTAACCTTTCCCTCTGCATCTGCGTGGCTTTCAGGACTCTTATTTTCTCTAGAAATTCTAACATCCTTTCTTTTGTTCTCTCATCCTCTGCCTGGTATAACTTTTGAAAAAAGGACCTAAAGGCTTTCCTTACCTCCTTTTCTTTGCTCTGTAGGATACCCTTTTCATCTCTCACTCCGTAATTCTATTCATCCTTCTGTGTCCCTTCATAAGGTTAACCACCATTGGCCCTGGTTTATTTCCCCACTCATATATATATCTTCTGTTAAACAAGTTAGCTCTCCCTGCTTCTGATCTTAGATGTGCATTTAGAGCCTCCCAAGTCATACCCAGTGTCCAGACGGCCTCCCCCTTTTCCCCTCGAGCCACTCTCCTCTCTAATTCCTTTAATTTGCTTTCTAGCTCCTTTCTCTGTGCACATCATTTTTTCTTTATACGGGATACGTATTCAATAATTGCTCCCCTCATAAACACCTTGCCCACTTCCCATAGTATGTTATTTGAGGTTCCCTCCTTATCATTTGTTGCCATAAATGAGCCCCAACTATCCTCCAAGTGTTTTCTAAATTCCTCGTTTTGGGCCAAGTAAGTGGGGAATTTCCATGTGGGAGGTATCCCCTGTCTTTCTCTACCTTGTATTTTCATTATCACCATAGCATGATCCAAGATATGTATTGGACTATGCTGTACCTCCCACATCCGCGCGTGCCATTCCCTCGTGGCATACATATAATCTATCTGCGTCCATGTTTTATGGGGGTTTGAAAAAAAGTATACTCTCTCGCTTCAGGGTTTGCCGTTCGCCACACATCCACCATTTTCAGCTCTGCCATCATCTCTTGCCATTGTTGCATTGCTCCTGAACTTCTCCCATTCCCCTCGGAGTGGTCTATTTTCAGGTCCATAGCCCATTTCAGATCCCACCCCATTATTAGTCCTGGGAATTGTTCCCATACCAATAAATCCAGCAAAGAGGCATAAAATTGGTATTCATATACCACTGGGGCATATACTGATCCCAAAGTAATCTGCTCCCCATCTAGGGCTCCCATGATAAAAATAAATCTCCCTTCTTTGGTATCCCTAATTATTCTCTGTACCTCTAGGTTCAACCCTTTATGTATTAATATTGCAACTCCTCTTTTACGCACTGAGGCTGAAGCCACATAGCATCTCCCCACCCATCCCCGAGCAATTTAGCATGCTCTACTTCCATTAGGTGTGTTTTTTGTAGCAAAGCTATATGGGCTCTCCCTCTTTTAAGAGCTGTCAGCAGCATAGACCTCTTTACTGGATTTGTAATACCTCAAACATTCCAGGTAATTATATTAACATTTTTGTTAATCGACATTCACATATATTCCTTCTTTCCCTTTCATCAACATCTTTCCACCAATAGCATGATAATTTATATAGTTAACTTCATTGGTTGCACTTTGTTCATAATAAACAAAAAATTTCAATAACAACACGTACAGTTTTAGTAACACTTCAAACATATAACTATGTACATTTGTCCCCCTACCTTTCTTTCCTCCCTGACCCGGGAAACTGGTTTACCGTGATTGAGAAAGAGCAAATTCTGTTTTGCACATTGGAAAAAACAGTATTGTCACTGGTGTCTGCAAATCCAAAATCCGTTTTTACCAGTGTTTTGTTTTGGGTAATTTATTAAACAAATTTTTACTCTGCTACCAAGCATATTTGCAATTTTGACATCCAGTATTGTACATACATCCATCCTTGCACCAATTTTGTTATTTTGATAGGTACAAGATGTGATGGCAGCACAGTTGTGCCCAACCCTCAAGTGCGATAGCAGTGTCAACAGCACTATGGCCTCACTCTGTCCCTCAGATACTGCACTGTAGCCCCCACCCTCTATTGCATTGTCTGCAGAAGGACTATGGCTCCAATTCTGAAGGTGTTACAGCAGCAGCAACAGCACTATGTCCCTATTCCTCAGGTTTGACTGCAGCATGAACTCATCCCTCAGATGTCATGGTGACACCAACACAGCCAACTCCTCCAGGTGCCAACACAGCTTCTCCCCACAGTGCCCCCCGATGCAACAGTGTGCACAAATACAGCCAATCCAGTCACCAAAAATTGCACGCAGTCAGCTCTCCCCCAAGCACCAACACAGACAGCCCTGAACATACAGGATAGCCACTCACGCAACCAAATCCATGGTTTAATGAACAGAATTTCCGCTGCCCAGTCACCCATTTTCAGTGGGTTCTCTACTGAGCAATGCCATAGTAATTCCCTGTTGGGCAGGGATATTTTCCCAAAGCCCCCCTACCAGACTTCTGCCCCTCTATGACATTGGTACCATGACTTTGTACTTTGGTCTATGCTATACGTCTAGGAACCTTTGCTCTGCATGTCTTGTCATATCACTAATTCAGAAATCAATAAAATGAAATACAGAGAACAGCTGCATTAAATAGAATAGCGTTTATAAAAAATGTGCAGAAAGGAGTAAATAGAAATACAAAAACATCCATACAGTAAAATATGCAAAAGTATTTAAAAAAGCATAAAAAGGTGCATGTGTAATATGAGAAACCACATTCTATACAATCTATACAAAACAGTTCTAAAACGGTACACTGAAAGTGTAGAAACAGTGAAGAACAGACATTTGAATGGAAACCCATATACGATAAAATATGCAAAATGTGGAACATGACATAAAAGTACAGCAATTAAACTAAAGCTCTATCAAAGAAAATGTGTAAAACCTGACTAACTACAGTGAAAAAGCAAGTGAACTAAAACCTACAGTATAAACATATGGTATCTAACCAACTATAAATACATTAAATGTGCAAAGGCATATTATATGAAATGTGGAAAACTGTGCAATAGTATAAAAGGTGTTCCTCACATCATGTGTATTAATGGGGTAGCACATGGTGTCCTGGAGAACCAAGACATGTATGCACAGGATAGGCTGCACCAGAGTTGGTAGAGCTCAGGGATTCTAAAGAAAAATCTGGGACAGTTTATTATAGAAAAGTATAACTTAAAAGCAGGCAGGGTGACTGTGTGGGTGTGGGCAATAAACCATGCCACCATGCAAAGGAATCCATCAGTCTCCAACCCCAATAGACAGGCAGAAGGAGGGAGCAATCAAATCTCTATTCGGCAAAGAAGGGGAGGGGAAAGGAAGACTGTTGAGAAGGAGGGTGGGTACAGCAAGGGTCAGAGCAGGTGCAAGTACTAAACAAGTACTGCTGTTTAGTGTTTACCAGTGATGGTGGGGGACAAGGGCCCAACTTTGGGTGACAAATTATCCTGGGAAAGGGAGACAGACAGGGCACATAAGGAGAGAAAGGGAGCTCAACATGTACAACCTAGAAGATAGAAAGGAGCAGAGACATGGTAGGACAACTTCAAGTACCTAAGAGGCCAAAGAGGGGAAGGAGCAACAGGGGCAACAGTCTGAAGTTAGAGTGAGGAGCCAGTCCATTATTTCATGGCAAGGACGGCACTGGTGACTGGCCTGAATACGCTAATAGAAGTATACAAATGGGCATCAAACATGAGGAAACCATGCAAAAATATATAATCCAGCTACTTGTTGAACATGAGTTGGGATAGCAGTTTCATATTTTCTACCAACAGGTTCCTCCTTTGATCAGTGTGGATCTGTCCATATACGGAGAAGGATCTCTCACATCTACACTTGACACAGGTATCAAGATAGCTTGTAGACGAATCTGGAGAGTACAGTTAGATTGTGACTGCCTTGAAAGCCAGTACTGCCCAACATCCAACTCAATATGCTTGGGCGTTCCTTATATCCTCCCTAGCATATACATCAGTCATTTTGCAGTTCTGTGTGGTTGTACAGTGCTAACAGAGGACTGTCACTGGCATGCCGTGTCAAATCCTATTCAGTTTGGTAAATTTATGGGGTCAAATACAGCAAGCCTTAAAGAATTCAATTGATGGGTTTGTGTCCATATGCTTAGAAAGCTTGTTTAAAGCGACACCAAATGCTCCTTGGAAAAGAGCAACATTTTCCTGCTTGACCCATTAGCCTCTATAGCCTACAAGTACCAAATCAGTTCTGTCACCAAATCATTCTGTCTTCAACACTCCTGCTTCAAAACGCTTTTTGATTTTGCTAATAGTGTCATACAGCAAAACAGCCAAGGGCTTTTCCTTGCTTTACAAAAGCTTGATTGCATCAATAAGGCCAGTACAGTTTTCAGCAATGAGTGCAGTTTGAACTGCAGCTCTATGAACCATTCTTCAAATAGTTTTTTTAAGGACCTCATGGAGTTGGCATCACTGGTTTCATCCTGGAAGAACTCTCTCAGGTGTTCCAGATATGCAGAGCGGTATTTTACTGCTTCAAACCAGGTGTTCCAACGGGTCAAGACAGGAACAGGAGAGCAATATTGTTTTTCCACACCCATCTCCTCCAGGAATGCAATGTACTCGTTTACATTTTGGTGATTGTTGAAAGGCATATTTAATAAATGACAAGCTTATTCACCTGCTCAAAGTGGTCAATCCAGGTATCGCCCTCAGTGATAAGCGTGTTCCCAACAACCCACATGGACTACATGGTCACCAATTAGGCCACGTAATACATCATTAAAACACTTTGTCATGTAACGTGCATTGTCACTAACAAATGCTACCATTTGTTCCATCTCCACACCATATTTATGCAAGGTCTTTAAAACACTTTGGGTAGCAGTGGAGTGGTTTACCACTGTTAGCTCTATGGTGTCTGCTATTATAGATTTTGCACCCTCCATTACAAAAATAATGTTCGTTACACAGCGGGAGTCTGCATCAGTTGTTTCATTGCACATTACTGTGAGTGTCTTGCCTCTTACCAGCTGGCTAATTCCCTCCTCCATTTCCCTATTTAGTCAGGGCAAGTAATTCTGTCGTAAAGTGTCTGCCTTTGGAAGCACTCCAATTCCTTTAATATACTTCCCCATCCAGTCTCTCAAGCAGGGCTAATCCAGCTTTTCAATTGGTATATTGGCACCACACCAAGCCCTCAACATGTCCAAAATGGTTTCCTCCCTTGCAGCAGCTGCAGCTGTTGTGGCATTAAAACTGGTGTGCAGGGTCTCTTGTCTGTTGTTACTCTTCTGGCTTGTGTTCTTGGTGTGTTTTTTGCTTTTACAGTGATCCACCACTGTGTCCTTCCTGATGTGGTCAACAGGGTGATCGCAGAAGCGACAGAACATTTTCCCTCCATCTTCATACATGCCATAGGACTTGAATTACAATGCATGGTCTTTAGTAGTAAGAGATGAGATTTTGGCCATTTTGCTTGGTGGTGGTGTTGCCATTGCTACACGTGTAGCGTGGATGACTCCCAACAAACTAAAATTTAAACAGTTGGGAGATATAGAAAATATATTTACAATTGTGCAGCACAACTATTACAATTTCACTACTAATTACTCAGTCTCTCAAATCAAGACAGAAGTCATGCTGCCCTTTGAAGTTTACAGTCCAGACTAGAACTATCTATAGTAAGAAACAAGCTTCCAAATCTCCCCCCTATTGAAGACCATGTCTTGAGAGTGGGGAGAACACTTCAGATTTTACGTGACCTCAGCCATAAATTCAGACTACAATATCGCTATTTATCTACATCTATCCATTCCCAGCCAATTCCTGGCCACCATTTCAAATTAGGAGTAGCTGACAAAATCATCACGCTGACCTCAGAATGTCACAGTACAATAGTAAAGTACAAGATCGGCATTTGAAATATATCTCAGCTAATAATTCTTGTCCAGCTTGAGGGTGAGGAGGAACAGCTACAGAAATCATGCTTCCTTGAAGTTTACAGTCAGACTAGAACTGTATAGTAAGAAACAAAGACCATATCTACGAGGTGGGGAGGAGCAGCTACAGATTTTATGCTGACCTTAGCCACTTAAATTCCAGACTACAATATTGCTATTTATCTACATCTATCCCATTCTCAGCCAATTCCTGGCCACCATTTCCAAGTTACCTACATATCTCTGCCAAATCTCACTAACTGCTAATGTGAGGCTGTGTGGAGAAGGGTAACAAAAAGAAACCACTGTGATGTCAGAAACATACAATCTAGACTTTCAGTCACTGTGAGTGCAAAGAAGTACAACAATACCTTTTCAGAAAGGCAAGGACTCACAGCAGCAGACAGCCAACAGCACTCTCACAGTTTGACCTAAAAAAAAAAAACACAGTAAGTCCTAACTCTGCAACACCAACAAAGCACTCACATTTTTAGCATGGAAGACCCACTAGTGGGCAAAAAGAAAGCAAACTGTACCTTTTACAATGGAGGATAGTAGCCCTGCAGCAGATCGTGTCCGATAGCACTTCAAGGCCTGAAATCGTAATTGAAACGTTTACATGTGGCCCACAGAAAAACGTACACATAACTGTTAAAAAGATCATCATCATCATCCTCATCCTCATCAATGCACTTTCCAATTACAGCTTGCCACCAACACCCACGCCTACTTACATGAAGAGTGGTGCAAAGGGACAAGCATGAGGCGCTGGTAGCAGTGCTGGCAGGTGGTTCAACGTCAGAAGGAATCTGCAGCAGCGCGCAGGCATGAATTAAGCTAAATTATATTTATATTAAATAACATAATATAAAATAAGATCAAATAAAATCAACAAAAGTGCAACAAAGACTGCATAATACATCCATCTCCACTCCTTTCTATCTTTTTCTATTTTTCATCATTCACTTTATCCTCTCTCGTAGCTTCCCCTTCACCATAGCCACACCTCTCCTTGCCTCTTCATTTTATTACTTTACATACTCACCAACCTTCCCTCTTATCCTCCTGTACCTCCAGAAAGGGCCGGTCTCTTCGAATCCTTCTTCTTCCTCCCAGCACATCCCAGCTCTCAAGCCCCAGTGTCTGCAACACGTCCTCCACCGCCCTTACAGTTGGTACAACCTGTGAGCCCCATGTGTTCAGAATCCCATCTCAAACCAGGACATAAAACACTGATCCACCTAGGAAGTAAACCCATTCTCCTCTTCCCCATTCTCCACCCCAAATAAACATCCCAAAGGATCACTGGCAACTCCTCCAGCAATCTTTCCCACTATATCCACCACCTCCTCAATATTTCTGCAGTATCGTATTCCAGAAACAGTGCACATATGTTCCCTTCTGAGCCACCTTCCACATGGGTGACACTTAGGTGCACCTTATGTACAATTACTGGTGGTAGATACACTCTGTGAATGAATTTAAAGTATGCCCCTTATATTTGTTGCAGTAATGTCAATTCTGTCGATATATCCCTTCAAGGTCCCTCTCCTACAATTTCTAGTTCTTACCGGCCTATCTGGGAGTAGAGCCTTCTTAGCCGCCCAGCCTATAAACCCCTTTTCCTGCTTTTGAGCTGCATAAATCATCGCTACAGGATCCATTTCACAGCCTTTGTTTTCTTTCCTAGGCTTCTCATACATGCCCTGGGTTGGAACATCAACCCATCCTCTTCTCATACCACTTCTTGCACTCCTGTAAGAGCAGGCATCCTTTCACCAATAAGTGTCCAAACTGCCTATCCCCTTTCACCCCAGCCCAGCCTATCCTCCATTACTGGCAATAAATATAGTTCTGCCACTGGCACCAAGAGTTCTTTTCCTTATATCCACCCTTTCTCATCAACGCCCAGGCCAACAATACTTACTACCATGGATTAACTTTTTCCCATCCTATATGCCCCAACCCCCTACGAGGGAGGTATGCTGTTAACTTACCTGTGCCTCTCTGTTCCAATTCCACCATCTGGCCACTTCAGATTTATGTACCCGCCACATATCTTTGTTGTATAGCAGAGTAATTTTCCAAGTCTGGAAAGTTTAAACTCTTCCTTGTCTGCCTTTAACCTCCCCAGGCTCACTGTAGGACACTTTCCTTTCAAATAAAAGCAAAGGTCTTCTAACCTATTCACATCCTCTTGACAGGCCCAGGTGGCATTTGAAAGATAAAAACCTTGACAACAAATTCATTTTATTATGGTAATTTGTAACCATGACACAGACAACTGTGTCCATCTCTTAGGTCTGTCTCTAGTTTTATCAATTTAATATAGTTTAGATTATAGGGACCCCAAGATCTACATGAACCCCAAACATGTCATACTCACCCCACCACTTTGAGTCCCCATTGATCTCTTCCTTTAAACCACATAACTTCGGACTTTCCCATTAATTTATACCCCTGTCCAAAACTCCTCGATTAATCCAGAGTGGGGGGACGAACTAGGATCCTTCATAAACAACAGCATGCGTCGTGTATAGTGCCACTGCTGTGAGGCAACCTTCCCTCCCACCCCTGTATGTCCTTTCTTTCTAAGTACCACCACCAGAGGCTCTATTGCAAGCGCAAACACAGTGGGAGAGGACAGCCACCTCGACCTCTCTCCAGTTAAACCTCCGACCTGCCCCCATTTACTACTATCTGTGCCTGGACTTTCTATATGCTATTCACCCCAGGAACTGTCACCCATACCAAACCTCCCCAATATTTCAAACAGATAGTTCCATTCCACTCTGTCAACACTTTTCCCGTCCATTGAGGGATCTATCCTCCTTTCCCTTCTGTCCTCAAGCACATTAGCTGCCCATATTATAATCGACTGTCGCCCTTAATAAACCCGTTTGGTCTGGGTGAACCATCCTGGGAGATTTCTCTAATCTGCTGGCCAAAACTTTAGTCATTATCTTAAATCACAATTCAACAGTGCTACTGGCTGATACGAAAACTACAGATCCTTTCCTCCTTTGGGATGAGGCATACCAGCATCATAACATGTACCTGCGTTAACCTCCTCCCCCCTCTCTCTGTTGGAACACTCTGCACAACACCTGCAATCCGACCCCATCAACTTATAATATTCACTAGACCCATTAGCTTTACCTTCTGCAACTTTTGGATAGTCAGCACCTCCCCCGCTATTGGTTTCCTAACCTTCTCCGCATCTGCGTGGCTTTCAGGACTCTTATTTTCTAGAATTCTAACATCCTTTTTTTTGTTCTCTCATCCTCTGCCTGGTATAACTTTGAAAAAGGACCAAAGGCTTTCATACCTCCTTTCTTTGCTCTAGATACCTTGTCATCTCTCACCCCTAACTTATTCATCCTTCTGTGTCCCTCATAGGTTAACCACCATTGGCCCTGGTTTATTTCCCCACTATATATATCTTCTGTTAAACAAGTTAGCTCTCCTGCTTCTGATCTTAGATGTGCATTTAGAGCCTCCCAAGTCATACCCAGTGTCCAGACAACCCCCCTTTCCCCGAGCCACTCTCTCTAATTCTCAATTTACTCTAGCTCCTTCTCTGTGCACATCATTTTTTCTTATAATGAGTCAACAATTACTCCCTCATAAACACCTTGCCCGCCACATAGTATGTTATTGAGGTTCCTCCTTATCATTTGTTGCCATAACGAGCCCCAACTATCCTCAAGTGTTTTCTAAATCGCTTTGGGCCAAGTAAGGGAAATTTCCATGGGAGGTATCCCTGTCTTTCTCTACCTTGTATTTTCATTACCCATAGCAGTCCAGATATGTATTGGACCATACACTACACATCCGCCATGCCACTCCTGGTAAAACATATAATCTATCTGCGCCCATGTTTTATGGGGTTTGAAAAAGTATACTCACTTCAGGGTTTGCCGCAGCATACATCACCATTTCAGCCTGCCATCATCTCCCATTCTTGCATGCCCTGATCCTCCCATTCACCTCGGAGGTCTATTTTCAGGTCCATAGCCATTTCAGATCCCACCCTTATTAGTCCTGGGAATTCCCCATACAATAAATCAACAAGAGGCATAAATTGGTATTCATACACTGTACATACTGATCCCAAAATCTGTCCCATCTAGGCTCCCATGATAAAAATAAATCTCCTTCTTTGGTATCCTAATATTCTCTGCCTTAGGTTCAACCTTTATGTATTATTGCAACTCCTTTATACACTGAGGCTGAAGCCACAGCATCTCCACACCATCCACAATTTAGCATGCTCTACTTCCATGGGTGTGTTTTGTAGCAAAGCTATAAGGATCTCCCTCTTAAGAGCTGTCAGCATAGACCTCTTTACTGGACGTAATACCTCAAACATTCCAGGTAATTATAATAACATTTTGTTAATCGACATTCACATATATTCTTCTTTCCCTTTCATCAACACTCACCAATAACATGATAATTTATATAGTTAACTTCATTGGTTGCACTTTGTTCATAATAAACAAAAATTTCACAACAACACGTACAGTTTAGTAACACTTCAAACATATAACATATTTGTCCTCCCCTGCTTTCCTCCGACCCGGAAACTGGTTTACCGTGATTGAAAAACAAATTCTGTTTGCACATTGAAAAAACAGTATTGTCTAGTGTCTCCAAATCCAAAATCCGTTTTACCAGTGTTTTGTTTTTAGACCAATTTATTAAACAAATTTTACCTGCTACCAAGCATATTTGCAATTTTGACATCAGTATTGTACATACATCCATCCTGCACCAATTTTATTTGATAGGTACAAGATGTGATGGCAGCACAGTGTGCCCAACCCCGCGCGAAAACAGTGTCAAAACACTATGCCTCCTCTGTCCTCAGATACTGCATGGACCCCACCTCTATTGCATTGTCTGCAGAGGACTATGGCTCCAATCTGAAGGTGTTACAGCAGCAACAACAGCACTATGTCCCTATTCCTCAGGTTTGACTGCATGAACTCTCCCTCAGATGTCATGGTGACACCAACACAACCACCCTCCAGGTGCCAACAGCTTCTCCCACAGTGCCCCGATGCAACAGTGTGCAAATACAGCAATCCAGTCACCAAAATTGCCAGTCAGCTCTCCCCCAGCACCAACACAGACAGCCCTGAACATACAGGATAGCCACTACTAAACAAATCCATGGTTTAATGAACAGAATTTCCCTGCCCAGTCACCCATTTTCATGGGTTCTCTATCACAATGCCATAGTATTCCTCAAGGAGGGATATTTTCCCAAAACCCCCCTGCAGACTACTGCCCTCTATGACATTGGTACCATGACTTTGTACTTTGGTCCTGCTCGCCTAGGAACCTTGCTCTGCATGTCTTGTCATATCATAATTCAGAAATCAATAAAATGAAATAGAGAACAGCTGCATTAATAGAATAGCATTTATAAAAATGTGCGAAAGGAGTAATAAATAAAAAACATCCATACAGTAAAACAGAAAGCATTTAAAAGCATAAAGGTATGCATATGAGAAACCAAATTTATACAATCTATACAAAACGGTTATAAACGGCACACTGAGTGTAGAAACAGAAGAACAGACATTTGAATGAAACGCACACGATAAAATATGCAAATGTGGAACATGACATAAGTACAACAATTAAACTAAAGCTCTATCAAAGAAAATGTAAAACCGACTAACACAGTGAAAAGCAAGGAACTAAACCTACAGTATAAACATATGGTATCTGAAACTTAAACACATTAAATGTAAAGGCATATTATATGAATGTGGAAAACGTGCAATAGTATAAAAGGCCTCCATCATGTGTATTATCGGTATATAGTCCTGAGAACAAGACATGTATGCACAGGATAGCTGCCAGAGTTGGTAGGCTCAGAGTTCTAAAGAAAACTGGGACAGTTTATTATAGAAAAGTATAACTTAAAGCAGGCAGGGTGACTGTGTGGTGTGGGCAGTAAACCATGCCAATGCAAGGAATCCATCAGTCTCCAACCCCAATAACAGGCAGAAGAACAATCAAAACTTATTCGGCACAGAAGGAGGGAAAAGGACTGTTGAGAAGGAGGTGGAAGAAGGGTCAGGAGAAAAGTACTAAAAAGGACTGCTGTTTAGTGTTTACCAGTGAGGTGGACAAGGTCCGTTGGGTGACAATTATCCTGGGAAGGAGACAGACAGGCACATAAGGAAAGGGGCTCAACATGTACAACCTAGAGATGAAAGAACGGACATGAGGAGACCTTCAAGTACCTAGAGGCCAAAAAGGGGAAGGCAACAGAAAAACAGTCTGAAGTTAGAGGAGAACCAGTCCATTATTTCATGGCGAGGACGCACTGGTGACTGGCCTGAATACGTAATAAGTATACAAATGGGCACCATGAGGAAACCATGCAAAATATATAATCAGCTACTTGCTGAACATGAGTTGGGATAGCAGTTTCAGATTTTCTACCAGGTTCCTCCTTTGATCTGTGGATCTGTCCATATACGGAGAAGGATCTCCCATCTGCACTGACACAGGTATCAAGATAGCTTGTAGAACACTCTAGAGTACAGTTAGTCAGCACTGCCTGAAAGCCACTACCCAACATCCAACTCAATATGCTTGAGCGCCCTCATATCCTCCTAGCATATACATCCAGTCATTTGCAGTTCTGTGTGGTTGTACAGTGCTAACAGAGATGTCGGGCATGCGTGTCAAACCTATTCAGTTTGGTAAATTTATGGGGTCCAAAACACGGCAAGCCTTAAAAATCAATTGATGAGTTTAGTCCATATGCTTAAGCTTGTTTAAAGCGACACCAAATGCTCCTTGAAAAGAGCAACATTTTCCTGCTTGACCCGCGGCCTCAGCCTGCAAGTACCCGCAGTCGTCACCAAATCATTCATCTTCAACACTCCTGCTTAAAAATGCTTTTGATTTTGCTAATAGGCCATACACCAAAACAGCCGCTTTCACCCTTTACAAAAAAGATTGACATCAATAAAAAAGAAGTTTTCACAATGAGCAGTTTGAACTGCAGCTCTATGAACCATTCTTCAAATAGTTTTTAAGGACCTCATGGAGTTGGCACACTGGTTCATCCTGAAGAACTCTGGTGGTCCAGATATGAGCGTATTTACTACTTCAACCAGGTGTCCAACGATCAAGACAGGAACAGGAGGCAATATTGTTTTTCGCCCATCTCCTCCAGGAATGCAATGCACTCGCCACATTTTGGTGATTGTTGAAAGGCATATTTAATAAGTGCCTAGCTTATTCCCTGCTCAAGTGGTCAATCAGTACCACCACCGAAAAAACATGTGCCCAACCCACATGACTACATGGTCACCAACAGCCAACGAATACATCATTAAACACTTTGTCATGTAACGCATTGTCACTAAAAATGCTACCACTGCATCTCCACAAGCATATTTATGCAAGGTCTTTAAAAACACTTTGTAGCAGTGGGTGGTTTACCACTGTTAACTCTATGGTGTTCACATAGATTTTGCCTCATTACAAAAATAATGTTCGCTACACAGCGGAGTCTGCATCGTTGTTTCATTGCACATTACTGTGATGTCTTGCCTCTACCAGCTGGCTCAATTCCTCCTCATTTCCCTATTTAGTCAGGCAAGTAATTCTGTCGTAAAAGTGTCTGCCTTAAAGCACTCAATTCCTTTGATATACTTCCTCATCCAGTCTCTCAAGCAGAGCTAATCCAGCTTTCAATTGGTATATTGGCACCACACCAAGCCTCAACATGTCCAAAATGGTTCCTCCTGCAGCAGCTGCAGCTGTTGTAGCATTAAAACTGGTGTGCAGGGTCTCTTGTCTGTTGTTACTCTTCTGGCTTGTGTTCTGGTGTGTTTTGCTTTTACAGTGATCCACCACTGTGTCCTTCCTGAGAGGGTCAACAGGGTGACTGAAGCTTACAGAACATTTTCCCTCCATCTTCATACATGCCATAGGACTGAATTATGTCGCATGGTCTTTTAGCAGTAAGAGATGAGGATTTGGCCATTTTGCTTGGTGGTGTGGTGTTACACACACACGTAGAAGGTGGATGACTCCCAAACAAACTAAAAATTTAAACAGTTAGGAGATATAGAAAAGATATTTACACTGTGCAGCACAACTATTACAATTTCACTACTAATTACTCAATCTCTCAAATCTAAGACAGAAGTCATGCTGCCTTCAAGTTTTCATAGTCCAGACTAGAACTATTCATAGTAAGAAACACATCCAAATCTCCCCCTAATGAAGAGACTTATGTTCGAGTGGGATATAGCTACAGATTTACTGACCTCAGCCACTTAAATTCCAGACTACAATATCGCTATTTACTACATCTATCCTATTCCCAGCCAATTCCTGGCCACCATTTCAGAGTTAGGAGAAGCTGACAAAATCATCACGCTTGACCTCAGAATGTCACAGTCACAATAGTAAGAGTACAAGATCGGCATTTGAAATATATCTCAGCTAATAATTCTTGTCCAGCTTTGAGAGTGAGGAGGAACAGCTACAGAAATCATGCTGCCCTTCGAAGTTTACAGTCCAGACTAGAACTATGTATAGTAAGAAACAAGACCATGTCTACGAGAGTGGGGAGGAGCAGCTACAGATTTTATGCTGACCTTAGTCACTTAAATTCCAGACTACAATATTGCTATTTATCTACATCTATCCCATTTTCAGCCAATTCCTGGCCACCATTTCCAAGTTACTTACATATCTCTGCCAAATCTCACTAACTGCTAATGTGAGGCTGTGTGGAGAAGGGTAACAAAAAGAAACCACTGTGATGTCAGAAACATACAATCTAGACTTTGAGTCACTGTGAGTGCAAAGAAGTACAACAATACCTTTTCAGAAAGGCAAGGACTCACAGCAGCAGACAGCCAACAGCACTTTCACAGTTTGACCTAAAAAAAAAAAAACACAGTAAGTCCTAACTCTGCAACACCAACAAAGCACTCACATTTTTAGCATGGAAGACCCACTAGTGGGCAAAAAGAAAGCAACTGCAACTTTTAATAATGGAGGATAGTAGCTCTGCAGCAGGATCGTGTCCGATAGCACTTCAAGGCCTGAAATCGTAATTGAAACGTTTACATGTGGCCCACAGAAAAACGTACACATAACTGTTAAAAAGATCATCATCATCATCCTCATCCTCATCAATGCACTTTCCAATTACAGCTTGCCACCAACACCCACGCCTACTTACATGAAGAGTGGTGCAAAGGGACAAGCATGAGGCACTGGTAGCAGTGCTGGCAGGTGGTTCAACGTCAGAAGGAATCTGCAGCAGTGCACAGGCATGATGTTCATGAAGACTTCACCTTCCGACTCCCAGCAAGATGGGTGGCAACAGCAGGTTCATCAATTCTCCAGGATAGACAGCAGCAGTAAGTGCAGTCCCCAACCCGCAGGTGTGATGGCAGCAAGTGCAGCCCCCACCCTGCAGGAGTGACAGCAGCAAGTGCAGCCCCCACCCCTGAGTGACGGTAGCAAGTGCAGCCCCAGCCCGCAGGAGTGATGGCAGCAAGTGCAGCCTCCACCCCACAGGAGTGATGGCAGCAAGTTCAGCCCTCAACCTGCAGGTGTGACAGCAGCAAGTGCAGCCCCCACCCCACAGGAGTGATGGCAGCAAGTGCAGCCCCCACCCGTGCAGGTGTGATGGCAGCAAGTGCAGTCCCAACCCCTGCAGGTGTGATGGCAGCAAGTGCAGCCCCAACCCCACAGGTGTGATGGCAGCAAGTGCAGCCCCCACCCCTCAGGAGTGATGGCAGCAAGTGCAGCCCCCACCCCACAGGTGTGACGGCAGCAAGTGCAGCCCCCACCCCTCAGGAGTGACAGCAGCAAGTGCAGCCTCCACCCTGCAGGAGTGATGGCAGCAAGTTCAGCCCCCAACCTGCAGGTGTGACAGCAGCAAGTGCAGCCCCCACCCCACAGGAGTGACAGCAGCAAGTGCAGCCCCCATGCTGCAGGAGTGACGGCAGCAAGTGCAGCCCCCACCCCACAGGAGTGATGGCAGCAAGTGCAGCCCCCACCCCTGCAGGTGTGATGGCAGCAAGTGCAGTCCCCACCCCTGCAGGTGTGATGGCAGAAAGTGCAGCCCCCACCCCACAGGTGTGATGGCAGCAAGTGCAGTCCCTACCCCTCAGGAGTGATGACAGCAAGTGCAGCCCCCACCCCTCAGGAGTGACGGCAGCAAGTGCAGCCTCCACCCTGCAGGAGAGATGGCAGCAAGTTCAGCCCCCAACCTGCGGGTGTGACAGCAGCAAGTGCAGCCCCCACCCCGCAGGAGTGACAGCAGCAAGTGCAGCCCCCACCCGCAGGAGTGATGGCAGCAAGTGCAGCCCTCACCCGCAGGTGTGATGGCAGCAAGTGCAGCCCCCACCCCTTAGGAGTGATGGCAGCAAGTGCAGCCCCCACCCCACAGGTGTGATGGCAGCAAGTGCAGTCCCCACCCCTCAGGAGTGATGACAGCAAGTGCAGCCCCCACCCCTCAGGAGTGACGGCAGCAAGTGCAGCCCCAACCCCACAAGAGTGATGGCAGCAAGCGCAGCCCCCACCCTACAGGAGTGATGGCAACAGAGGTAGAATGACAGTACTCATCCAATGCCATGTACCAAAGCTTGACAGAGCTCAGATGTGAATTAAGCCGAACCACCAGACGCCAAGGTGGACTCCGTCGGTTCAGTCCCTAACATCTAGCTGCCTGGATTGGTTTATTTATATGTAAACAAAGTGCATCCAATTGAAACAAAAATCCACAATGATTAATGAGGATTGGGATTGAGGATGCTAATAGAGAGAGATCAGCAATCTGCACTGAAGAATAAACCAATCAGGAATTGCACCAACAGTAAATTGGGCACTTTCTAACTTGGACCTCATGAAAATGGAGCCCCTTAGTTTTCAAGTCAGAGCTCAACTGATGAAAGGTGTTCTTCCGGCAGAGGTAAAGCCATAAAACCACTGTGCAGCTCGTAGCTTCATCTCTCCTATCCCCCCGCAGTCAACAGAAATAAATCTATCTTTGCGCTCAATCACCAATTTGAGTGATCACTCAAGTGCAAAGACTATTTTTTAATATAGTGCCTGGGAGGGATGCAGAGAGGTGAAGCCCCAATCTGCACAGTGGTCTTCACCTCTGCCGGTAATTCACCTTTAAGAACTTATGAATTCTCTGTAATTCCCCAACACTTACAACAATATTCCAGTAGACATTCCCGCAGAAGCCAAACTGAAAGGTGGTAAGATTAGTAACATGCAGTTAGACAGTTTAAATCAATTTTTTCTTTGTTTACCTCCTAGGTAAACCAAGGAGGAAAATCCGAAGTTTCGATAGTGGTTTCGGTTATTCAGTTTGATGTGGCTTAATAAAATTATTTTGTCTGACTGTGTCTCTTTTTTATCATCATTATTATTCATTCTACATGCTCACAGACAGAGGTGCACACACACACACACACACACACACACACACACCACAAACCACTGGAGCGTAGCACGGACCCGGCAGACTGGCATGCATGCTGGGAAAAATGGTTCTGTGCCACTCTGCCTGTTCACCCCTCCCTCCGAGGGCAGAACCATTTTTCCCAGCATGTGAACCAGTCCACCCAGCCTGCCCATCTGCTGACCATCAACCAACAAACCAATGGAGCGTGGCACGGACAAGGCAGACTGGCATGCATGCTGAGAAAATGGTTCTGTGCCACTCTGCCCGCTCACCCCCTCGAGGCCAGAACCATTTTTCCCAGCATGTGAACAAGTCTGCCCAGCCTGCCCATCTGCCGAACATCAACCAACAAACCAATGGAGCATGGTATGAACAAGGCAGACTGGCATGCATGCTGGGAAAAATGGTTCTGTGCCGCTCTGTCCATGTTCCTCCCAGAACAATTTTTTTCAGCATGTGTGCCATTTTGCAAATACATTCATTTTTTGGTACATTAAGCATATCATCTCATGCCCCCCAACATCTTTCCTCCCTTGCTTTCCCATTCAAATAAAAGCAGCAGGGCTATCCGAAACACAAAAGACGTACATTCGGCAGGCACACAGAAAAACACTAGATGGCAAGGCAGGTCTATTACAGCACAAGGCAGACAAAGGTGCAGGTCAGGAGCACCAGGCTGCTAGCACAGTAGGGCAGGTGAGCAGCACAACATTTGCAGGGCAGTTGAGCACGGCCACTCTTCCCATCCCGACAGACCAGACTGGACACTCACTAATCTGTCCCCTCCGACAGACCAGCCCAGTCACTGTCCCCACCCTAACGGACCACCACAGCCACTCTAACCCACAAGAAGCTGCATGGTGCTATCCCAATCCAGATGCTGATACACGGCCACTCTGCTTACCCAGAGTGGACACTATCCCCACCCCAACGGGCCGGCATACCTACTTTCCCCACTCTGACAGACCACCAGGGTCACCCACCTCACTGCAGTGTACCAGCAGGGTCTCTAGCCCCATCCCAATGGACCACCAGGGCAGTATCCCAATCCAGGTGCTGATGCACATCAACTCTGCTTCCTCAGATAGACTAGCCCAGCCACTCTCCTAGCACAGACGGGCCAGCACGGCCACTCCCCCCACCCTGACGGACCACCAGAGCCACTCCCCACCCCAACGGACCACCAGGGCCACTCCCCACCCCGACGGACCAGCCCAGCCACTCTCTCCACCCCTACAGATCATCCATGGTGGCACTATCCCAATCTCAATGCTGATGCACAGCTTACCCAGATAAACCAGCCCAGCTCTCCCTACCCTGATAGACCAGTGCAGACACTTTCCCATCCCCAACGGACCAGAGCAGACACTATCCCCATCCCGATGGACTAGTCCAGCAACTGTCCTCACCCTGATGGTGATGCACGGCCACTCCGCCCACCCAGACTGATCCTTACCTGGATGACCCACACCCCAATGGTTCAGCCTGGACACTATTCACACGATGACTAGCCTGACCAGCAGTAACCCCAGATCAAACCAGTCACTATCCCCACCCCAATGGACCAGTTCAGCACAGCCACTTTCCTCACTGTCACTCTTCCCACCTCACTAACACATCCAGGCTCAACCCCCCACATTGATCCCAGGCATCCAGATCAGGTTCTCCTCCTCCTTACCTCAAATTAAAATCAGTGCCCAAAAATTCCCTTTACATAGCAGTAGTAGCAAATTTGGCTAACCCAGACAAGGGGCAGTTAAAAAAAAGGCAACAAAAACACCAGACTTTTTTCTGTCCCCCTCCCAAAAGAAAAGATCTTCAGAGTTCTAGGCCAATGTAGACCATGGTCTGGACAAGTTTAGTTCAAATGATGTTAAATAATACTATTATATTTTACCAAAGTTCCGCACTTCAGTCATCTGACCCATATTTTTGCATGTGATTTCCCCGATTTCTGGCATAATGGAAAAAAACAATCAAGCCTGACAAAAGGCAAACTGGAAGTGCGTGCAGTAGATCATTGGCATGTGCTACTGACAGTCTTTGCAGATAAGACTCGATCATTTAAACAGTTCTGACTCACTTTTTTACGAAGGTGCACATATCAACATGACCACTGTCTTGCTATTAGGCAATATTTCACTTTTCTTGATGGTCCAATTATAGTAATACCAGAAAGAGGCCAGGAGAAAAAAAAGGCATTAACAAAATTCAAATTCCACTTTTTTAAGGGTAAACCTCGGCTGCAATAGGTACAGTTGCTTAGTTTTACCTGCTCAGCTGAAGCTGCAAGTAAAACAATGCTTAGAACTTAGAAGTTGTGTACAGTATGCCATGTGGTTCCTTCCCTTCACTCCGACTTCCCCCCTGGACAGCGCATGACAGCTGCATTTATTTATTTAATCTAACCTCTTCCCTTTGCCAAGTCCGGCGATCTCATTGCATCCAGGAACGTAAATACCAGTAGTAGCATTTGCATTTTTTACAGTGAAAAAACAAACAAAAATTACTCATGAACAGAATCAGAATGAATTTCCCCAGGACTCCAGCAGTGAGATTTCCCCAGGACTCCAGAAGCGAGACAATAGTGGCAAAATGACTGAGCAGGCAGTAAGAAAAGACGCACGCTACCGCACTGACTTATAAAGCCTGCACATCACGGGAGGCCCGAGAACAAATGTTATTTCTGTTTTGGCGCCGTTTTCCCATGGGCCAATCACAATTCCGGGTTTCCGTCCACGTCACTGTTAATGTGGTAAACCAGTGTCCCTGTCCCTGACCCATTACTCCCCCCACCATACCCCCTGTCTTTGTTTTCCCTCTACTAATTTCATTCCCTTCATCTTCCATTTGGACTCCTCCTCCTTCCACTTTCACTGCTCCCTTTGTTCCTTGCCACCCTTCTTTCCCTCCACCCTCTCCCCCTTCCTTTCCTTCTTGAGATTCCCTTCCACCTAATTCAATCCTTTCCTTCCCCACTCCTTCCCCTTGCACACTCCCCCGATCCTTAGACATTAATAGTCTCCCTGACTCAAGTGTCTGCCTCATCCCCAGGAACTGAAACAGGCGCTTCCGTGCTCTCCCCCCAACAGCCATTTTACCTTTGTGCCCCTTGATATCCATCACTACTCGCTCCCGCGTTTCCCTTCTCCTTGCCCCCCCAATTCCTTACTACTCCATCCTGTTTCCCTTCAAGCTCTTCCCTTTTGGTTTCCCCATCTCCCTGCTTTGTGCCCTTCCCCCCTTTTAATTTGCACCACACATATATTCACCAATTGGTTGGGGGTATCAGCAAGGGCAAGCAGGGAAAGCAGGCCGCGCCTAAAAGACAACGTGCTAAACCCCTCTCCCCACCCGCCCTTCTACCTGCACCCAGACATTGTTCCAGACAGTTTCTCTCCTCACTGTTTTTTTAGGACTCTCCTTTGCATCCGGATATCTCCACCATTTAGTCCAATTTATCCTCCCGCCATGTCCTTGAACCTTGTCTCTGTCCATATCCTCCACATCTCTCTCCACTGTCCTCTGGGTGCTCTGCCATTTTATCCAGTTCCTGAGCCCCCAGTCCTTTTCATACATGGCAGTGTCCTCATCCGTTCCAGGTCTCCCTCATTCTCCTCCAGCACGAACTTTAACACCAACATAAAACTCCAGAACCAAACGTAAAGGAGCAATTGTCAGCAGTTACACCGCCTCCTCACTCAAGTCCCAATACAGAGCTCTCAGCTCCATTTCTCAGCTCTTAAGATGAATCTCAGCGCAGCTTTTGTCTCAAACTCCTCATGAACTGCTCTACTTTTTCCACATCCCAAAACGAGTTTGTGGCACCTTTGTGCTTTATTTTTAAAGTGGCTGGATATATCAGTAAGTTTTCAACTTTCAAGTCGTGCAGTTGCTGCATGATACTATTAAATGCCTTCCTTCTTTTAAGGAGTCTAGCCCGAATAATCCTGTGACATAAACAAGTGATGGCCTTCATATTCCACCCTTCCCTTCTCACGAAACGCCTTCAACATTAGTTCCCTATCCTGGAAGTGGCGAAACCTGAATATTATCTGCCTCGGCGGTTGGTCATTCAGGGGTTTGGACATCACAGCCCGATGGGGCCTCTCAAGCTTAAATTTTCCCTTCGCTGGTTGGAGGCCCAGTAGTCCAGGCAGTACTCTTGCACAAAAATCCAACACACTTTCCCCTTCCATGCCCCTCTGGTAACCCTCTCAATCTTAAATTCAGTCATCTGTGGTAGTTTTCCTGGTAGTCAAAGGCTTCTTTTAAATCATTCAGCTCTTTCTGGAGTGCCACCACCAGCCCAGGAGTTGCCAGCAGCTCGTTCTCCATATGTGAGATTCTCTCCTCCATCTCTGTCATTCTGCCAGCCTGCACCACCTGCTGCTCTTGTATCTCCTGCAATTTCAAATCGAGCTTTCCTTTAAGTTTAATTAACCGGGCTCCAGCGCTGCAATAACCTGCCCTGTAACCTCTCTCTCAAGGGCTGCAACCTCCACTGCTGATAGGGAAACTAGGACGCCACCATCACCCCCTTTCCTTGTATTTTTTGCCACTGTCCTCTGGCTCTTGGAGGTTCCCGATGCCAAATATTCATCCATCCCAAGTTCACACACCATAGGCTTTGTGCTTTCCACATTTTTGGGTACTTTTAACTTTTATTTTTATATTTAAAGCTGAGTTGAGGGAGCAGCGTGGAAATTCGTATCCATTCAGCTAGCTGTTCATTAGCGCCCCCCATTTTTCTTATATTGAAACATGTTAGACTCTTTCACCTTGTTAATGCCCTTAAGGTGTTTGAATGTTTCGATCACATCACGTCACTCCCTCCTTTGCTCTAGGGTATGCATATTGAGCTCCGTTAATATGTCCTCATATGTTTTTGTTGCAGTCCCTGCACCATTTTGGTTGCCCTTCTCTGGACTGCTTCAATTTGGTTAACATCCTTGTGAAGGTGTGGCCTCCATTACTGCACGCATACTCCAGATGGGGCCTAACCAGTGTCTTGTAAAGAGGATTATTACGTCCCTCTTCTGACTTGTGATACCCCTACCAAGTGCCAAGTGACTTCAAATACACCTTTTGGGGCAGGGGTTGCATAATGTCACTGACAGTATTCATGAAGTGAGGTTCCCAAAAGGCCATGTTGAAAATTTGGTGTCAGGATGTCCAAAAATAGTTGAGTTATGCATCAAGTTGAAAGCCCCATTGAAATACATTGAACTGCATTTACCTTAGTTTCTCATATTGCAGTTGAGGGTTCCAGCAGCAAGACATAGCTTCAATCAGAGAGTGGATTTTGAACCTAAGACCTGTTCAGTTGACTGAGGGGTGTGGGATATACTGGGGGTGTGGGGTGGCAGGTGCCGAGTGGGAGGTGGGGGTGATGGTGCTGATAGGTGAGGGACCATTTTCTTTTTTGCAGGCTTAAAAAAAAATCAAGGGATGTTTTTTCAGCCATGAAGACTGATGGGGGATGAAGAGTACCACTAGACAACAAGGACATATATACATGGCATTGGAAGGGAGGAGGGACCACTCGACTACCAGGGAACAAGTTATTTAACATGGGTACAGCAATCAGAGAACGGTGGAGGGGGAAGGGACCACTGGACTACCAGAGAATCTGTGACTGCATACAAAGACAGTGACTGGAATACGGGGGGGGAGGGTTGTCACTGGACTACCAGGAAATTCATTCCTTGATACAGAGAAGGCAAGCAAATAACAGGTGAGGGGCCACTGGACTTCCAGGGAATATATTATTTGACACAGGACTGCGATTGTAAAATGGGGAGGGACCACTATTTGACCCAGGATGGAGAGTCGGGGAGGAACCATTGGACTACCATGGAATATATTATTTTATTCAGGGGTGGAAATCGGTGAGATGGGGTGCCACTAGACACCAGTGGGCTATGACAATTCAAACTGTTCTGGACCTTTACTGTTCGCAGTCTTTTCAGTTCAAACAGTGAAGTTCGAACTGTAAATAACTGTGAATGGTTATTTTTTGATGGAACAATCCTTACCTAACCAAGCAATGGGAGAAATTTTTCTCACTCCACTAACAGATATTTGCAATGTTTATTTTAAAAATAGTAATAAAATAATCCAGCAAAGGGCATGAAGGTTTTTTAATTACATGTTTTCTTTATTAGTTACCAGGCAGTACTTGTGTAGAAAAACATTGTTTAAACTGGAAAAAAAACCAGGATGACTGACATCACAAACAGTATTTCTCTGAGTATGAACAGTAAATCCACAGTTTGAATGGTTTTCATTTACTTGCCTATCGGGCAACTATCACAAAAAAAATTTTATAATTCAAAAATGGTATTTTGATCAGAAACAAATTATTCATGTACTTTTACTTATGCCCAATTCCTTGAGCATTAAACTTGGAGGGTTTACATTATCTTTTTACCTGGGAAGATAGATCTACACTATATTCTAAACCAACTTAATATGTGTTTTAACAAACAGCACTCTATTGCCAATATATATTTAACTCTGTTAAGGATCAAATTTACAGAACAAGCGCTGCAATTGAATTATTGGCAAAAAGAACTTAATCAGGCTTTTTTTAATTGGTCTAAGTTATGGAGGGAGACATACTGTACACATATATTCCACTTGACAATCTTGGATTAATCCAGTTCAAATTGCTACATAATGCATATTTAACACCTGTTAAGTGAGATTTGATGTTTAACTATCTCAGATAATTGCACAAAATTATAACTTGCATTCTGGGTCCCTTCCTCATATTTTATGGTATTGTACTAAAGTTCAAAAGCTTTGGACAGATATCAAGGAGAAAGTTGTCAGCAAACTACTTTTGGCAATCCCATTTGATCTAGAAAACTATGTTTTAGGTAATTATGAGGAATTTTTCCTAATGTTGGATAAAGCTTTATGTGCTGTAATTGCTATTTCAACTAAACAGTTAATCCTCAAACACTGGACAGATAACAGTACTCCATCTTTCAAAGCGTGGGTTATTAATATAAGGAATAACTTGCAACTCATTTGTTTCATTAACCATTTCTATAATATACAGAAGTGCTTTAACCAGCTGTGGGGTAATCTCCTAAATTTATCTCTACACTGAACTCTTCTCTTATGGAACACATTCCTTTATTTATTTATTTATCAAGTCTAGGATTACAAATACCTTTCAGCCATGGCTCTTTTACAAAGGTTCCACGTCAGAGAAATACAAATTATGGGGAACATCAAGACAGGCATTACAACAATGTGGACATTGCAAACAGAGTACAGATTAATACAGTTCAAGGGTAGCATTGTAACAAGGCAGCCAGCGGCATTTGTCAGAGAAAATAGACAACAGATAAGAAGTGCCAGAGTCATAGGGAGAGGGAAGCGGGTGGGGAGAAGGAATGGAGGAAGGTGGCAAGATGGTGAAAAGTGCAGCATTGGGTATACCAAGATGTGAGGGTAGAATCCAGTGAGGAGGGAGGGAGGGGACAACTAGAGCAGAAAGGAAGTGGAGAAACAAGGTTAAGTTGGGCAGTCACAGGAGCTGTTGGTAGTGAGATAGTCCTGGAGCCTTGTTTTAAACATACCAATAGTTGGGGCAGAGGAGATGGTTGGGCTGAGGCCATTGAACCAGAGTGGTGCTCAATAAGCAAAAGAGCGTTGTCCCTGTGAAGTGTGACAGTGGGGGACTTTCAGTAGCTGTAGCGTGGATCTCCTAAGGCACCATTTGTCAATTCAGTGTTGTAACAGAGTTGAGACCCCAGAAGGTGCAAGGCCAAGGTAGATCTTTTTGACCATGGAGCAGGTGAGAAACTTTATGCGGTTTGATAGTTGGAGCCAGCCAGTCTGAGTGTACAGGTCACATGTGTGGGTGAGACGGTGAGCACCAGTGATGAGCTGACATGCTTTATTTAAGGCAGTTGAGAGGCATCTAAGGGCTGTGGTTGTGGCCGAGCCATAAATGATGAGACCATAGTCTATTACAGAGATCACAGAGCTCAGAACTGCAACCTTCAAAGCTTCTGGTGTGAGGTGTGGTCTGTGTTTGTAGAGGAGACCAAGCCGTGTATTAGCAGCTCTAGCTACATTATCTACATAGAAGTCCATAGAGAGAGATTAGGGTCAAGCAGTATCCTAAGTATTTGAAGGACACCACCTGATCTAGAGTGTTCCCTGGGTGGTGGAGATAGCCAGGTGGTGTAGCTTGTTGGGTTATGAGAGCTGCAGAAGAGCATAGATTTGGTTTTCTTGTCATTGAGGACCAGTTTATGATTAAGAAACCATGTCTCTACAGAACTGAAACCAAGTTGAAGGTTGTGTTGAAGAGTTGCAGGATCTTTGTGAGTGGAGAATACAACAGCAGCATCATCGGCATATAGTATGATCTGCTCAGAGCAGTGGTAAGGGAGGGTTTGAAAAGGCTAAAAGGAGGATCCCAGTATGGATCCCTGTGGGACACGCGAGCGAACAGGCAGGGTGTTAGAAAGAGCGTCCGCAATTTTTACTCTCTGTGACCGGTTTTCTAAGTAGCTTTTAAACCAGAGAGAAGAGTCAGATGATAGCCCGGCATTCAGTAGTTAGTGTATTAGTAGTCCATGGTGTACTGTATCAAAGGCCTTGGAGAGGTCGATGAAAACGGCCCCTGTGAGAAGGCCATTGTCAAGGGATTTGTGCAAAGCTTCAGTGAACTCAAGAAGGGCTGTGGTGGTGCTGTGACCTTTCCAGAAGCCGTGTTGTTGTGGACAAGGTATATTGTATTTATCCAAGTGGTCGGTAAGTTGA
Organism: Neoceratodus forsteri; assembly: GCA_016271365.2. NCBI lineage: Eukaryota > Metazoa > Chordata > Ceratodontiformes > Ceratodontidae > Neoceratodus > Neoceratodus forsteri. The sequence goes on from CM057450.1 coordinate 236,153,055, forward strand.
TCAGCCATGATGCGCTCAAGTGCCTTAGAGAGTGGGGGCAGTATGGAGATAGGGTGATAATTTGAGTGAATCATCTTGTCCCCACTTTGATGGACGGGTGTCACAGTGGCTGTTTTCCATAGGTCCTGGAATTTTCCACAGCTGAGAGAGAGGTTTAGGATTTTTGTTAATGGATGAATTACCTCATCGAGGGTGAGCAACAGAAGCTTAAGGTCCAGGGTGTCGCTACTAGATCTAGATTTAGAGTAGCTGCAGTAATATAGCGTGAAGCTTCAGCCAGCCTTATCTTCCTGAAGTAGAAGAGGGGATGGTTAGACTGAGGGCTGAGGTATTTGGGAGTAGGCCCTGTTTTGAAAAAGTCATGGGTAGAACAGCACTAAGGTCTGAAAAAGCTGTGTTAAAGATGTTTGCGATCACCTTGGGGTCAAGGGTTGAGGATCCATCAACCATTAACATGGCTGGAGAGGTTTTTGGCTGCTTCCCTGTGACATCCTTGATGTTGTCCCAGAAAGCACGACCATTTCCCCATGTATTGGTGGGACCATCTATGTAATAGGTGTATTTGATTAGCTGTATGGCTTTTGTGCAGGCATTTCATGCTTGTTTGTAATTTTGGATGTCCAGTTGTTTGCCAGTGGCCCTGGCAACTGCCCAGAGGTGATCCTTAGTTTCAGCTGTGAGAGAAGAGCCGAGTGACCCATGGGTTAGAGAGAAAGATTTTGTTTGCACCTTTTAGCAGGGGCAAAGAGGTCATGAGCTTTGTTGAAAATTCAGATGAAGTGATCAAAAGCCAAGTTAACATCTGTTGCTTCATAAATGGGTAGCTAGTCTTGTAGAAGTAGGTGTTGTTTGAGATGTGAAAGTTTTCCACGAGGAAGGACTCTGCTAGTGATAATTTTGAGAGGGGGCTTAAGGAATTTGTTAGACCATGCATACATGACTGGGGAGTGGTCACTGAGTGAGTCTGGGAGAATGGTCGTACAAGAAATCCTTGTGGGGTGAGTGGTGAGGACCCAATCCAAGAGGGTACTGGTGCCAGTCTTGAAGTTAATCCTAGTAGGGGAGTTTACCATTTGCGTGAGGTTAGCAGCTGAGATGGAGTCTTTATAGGCACTGGCACTCAATGCTAACCAGTTTATGTTGAAATCCCCTAGTAGAATAAGTTCAGCTTCGGGAGGATGAGAGTTGATAAAGTTTAGGACGTCGTTGAATCCATGTTTAGGGTCCCTGGGTGGGATGTATACAGAGGCAATAGTCAGGGCTTTATGGTTTGGGACCTAGGATGATTTTTATAGGCAGAATCTGGGCTGAGGCAGAAAGTGATGGAGTTGCTACAGGATGCCAAGACAGGGAGTCTTTGATATAGATTGCACAACCACTGCCTGTTTTGGATATCCTGTCCAGCTTGTGGACATTGTAGCCCTGTATTGTTACTGCTGAGTCAGGAACTTTAGGTGTCAGCCAAGTTTCCACCACTGCAAGGATGTCAGGGTTGTGTTGGCATATGAAGGCTTGGGTGCATCCAGCTTTGGTAGTAGGCTGCAGATATTAATGGTTGCAAGGATAAGGGCACCTGGGTTTGTGTGTGGCCTGAGCTTCTAGGGCAGGAGTGGGATGGGCGCTGCCTGAGATGAGAAGGAGGAGGAGTAGGAGTTTAAGGAGCAGAGTCACAGCTCTTTGAGATAGTTTTGATTGTTGTTTCCTGGAGTAGAAGCTGCAAGGTTCAGGCGGTGTCCCAGATGGACTGCAAGGTGGTACAGTGTAGAGAGGTGGCCACACTTGTTGGAGAGAGTAGTGGTCTGGGTTAAGTAACCAGGAATATCCAAGCGGTGCACCAAGCACAAGTCTCAAGTGGAAGTGGAGAGTTCCTTGGATTAGCAGTGGAAACCAGAGTAGAGGTAGGCGGGGGGTGGGGTGGGGGGTGGGGGTGGCTAGGACCAGGGAGAAAGAAGGGGGCCAGGGAGGAGGAGGAGGAGGAGAGAAAGGCAGAGAGAGACCACATGGCTTACGTACTAGATAAAGAGCCAGAGATATAGCCCTCTAGTGGTGAGAGGATATAATCTGCTAATAGAAAAGTCAACAAAAAAAAAGCTCTAAATTCACTTCTAATATCAACTCAGAACTTAAAATGACTGTAAGGATTAAACAAATTATTAAACCCTAGCACATAAATTCAACTAGAGACACAGAGGGAGATATAGTAGTTAGAGGTGTGTTCAGCAGGAGATAGTGTGGGCCACTTGGAAATCAGCTTCCACTGGTACCAAATCCAAAAGTCAGGGCTAGTACCTTGCAGTACAGAGAATTTCTGAAAAACTGTTTAGGTTCCAGAAATTGAGGGGTCTGTGGCCTGGTCAAGGCATGCTGGATCCCTGAAATAAAGTAGAAAAACAGGATTTTTAAAGGCTGGAGAAGTAGGCTGGTGACATCAGAACAAAGAGAATAAATATAAGTGGGCAGGTTCAGAGAGCAAAGCAGACGGTGTGGGGAGGAGGAGAGAGGAGAGAGGTTGCAGGGCAGAGAGCAAAGAAAGATTTACACAGTCAAGGCTCTAAATTCACTTCTAATATCAACTCAGAACTTAAAATGACTGTAAGGATTAAACAAATTATTAAACCCTAGCACATAAATTTAACCAGAGACACAGAGGGAGATACAGTAGTTAGAGGTGTGTTCAGCATGAGATAGTGTGGGCCACTTGGAAATCATCTTCCACTGGTACCAAATCCAAAAGTCAGGGCTAGTACCTTGCAGTACAGAGGATTTCTGAAAAACTGTTTAGGTTCCAGAAATTGAGGGATCTGTGGCCTGGTCAAGGCATGTTGGATCCCTTGCAGTACAGAGGATTTCTGAAAAACTGTTTAGGTTCCAGAAATTGAGGGGTTTGTGGCCTGGTCAAGGCACGCTGGATCCCTTGCAGTACAGAGGATTTCTGAAAAACTGTTTAGGTTCCAGAAATTGAGGGGTCCATGGCCTGGTCAAGGCATGCTGGATCCCATTCCTTATTTCTAGTGAGGTTGGAAGAATTATCACTTTTAGATTTGAACCAAAATGTTATACTGTATGGCCTAGATAGTCAAAGGAGATGCACAGCGCAAAGTGGAGATGCACGGTGCACCTAAGAAAATGAACAGAACTGCAGTATTCAAAAGGGAGAAATGAGCCGGGCATCTCTGGATGTGCCATCATGCATTTATAATGTATGCGGTGCATGTAGAGGGGGCATTCCCATGAATGTGCCGCGCATCCCTATTTTCAGCCAAAATGTGCAACGTATCTGCTGCACATCTCAGAGATAAGCTGCCCAAAGTTAGGCATGGGAAAAGCATGCCTAAATGGCCAGCCTCCCTCAGGCACACTGCGGAACTGCAGTCAAGTGATCTGAATACAGCCTTTGGAGGTGCACCAGGACATACTTCAGGCACCCGCGCACAACAGTCATGCTGGGATGGATGAACCTTGAGCCACAATGCCATGTCACCACTGGAACCATCCAGATAGTAACCCCCCATACTGCACCCTGGACATAGACACCCAGCAGCCACAAGTCAGTGCTGTTGGGTGCCCCTGGACACACCAGAGGTGTGGACAGCCACAGTGTAGCATATGTACCGTGGGACATGGCCTGCACACATGCTGCCTACAGGGTGAAACCTGGTGGTAGCATGCATCCAGTGTGCCATCTGGAGCAGTTGTGCTCAGGTAGTCTGGTAGTCAGGGACTGACCTATAGCACACACCCACGGTGGTACACCATAGGTGCAGACAAGTAAGACCCACCCACTAGTGTACCTGGTCACCCTCTGCACACTGCCATTCCTTGCAGTCATCACCATGTTCAACACACATGGGGGGTTGTGGGATACTGCAGGTGACTTTACACTGTGTATGAAGCTTATGTATCACATGCATGTGGTATACCGATCAAACTGTGTCACCCTGTGCCCTCCCTGTAGCATGTCCAGGTGGGCCCCTGTGGCCACTGTCCAGTGGGCCTCCTGTACTCCTGTCCAACCCTGTGTATAGCTATGTGGTATAGCACTGTACCCAGGCCACTGCAGTCCATACTCCCACACACAAACATTCCATCACACCTGCCTGCTAGGCTGCAGTTTCTCCTGTTCGCCTTTGTGGAGTAGTGGCACAGCCCTGCAAAGCTGGATCTGAGCATGCCTGGGGTATGCAAATAGCGTGACTACATTCCAGTAGTGTAATGCAAATGTGGGAGATGGGCTTGGAATGTGCAATGAGACATTGCACATCTTAGCTGAATCTGCAGTTTTGCGCATTGTGCAAGTAACTTTGCATCACACATCTCCCCATGCTCTGCATATGGCTCAGGTCACCTGCTGCGTCGCGCATCTGCCACTGCATGATTTAGCATCCTCTGGATATTCAGCCAGACATACACAAGTGCATCTCATGGTGCATCTTCCGAATAGCTCATTATTTGGCTGGCGCATCTTAGGCGAGCAGCGCGAGCACTTGTGCAAGTTTGCAGGGACCTTTGAATATCAAGCATTTAGACTCACTCTGTCTTTCTGAGAAGTGCAGCAGTTGATTAAATTTAGTTTTATATTGTATTATTAATTATTTTCCATGCTACTATCATTGTAAACCTCTAATGTATATTTTTGTTAAAGATGTTCCTTTAAGGATACAATGTGGTATTGACTATATCCGCTGTTCATTTCCCTTTGTTCCTTTTGTTCTAAAAGTATAATCTGGTATCTACTACGGTAATAATTCAGTTTAAGAACTTAACTGCAACATGTCTTAGGTCCTCAGGGCTCTTGGTATAGGGAGGGAGGGATACTAATTTGTTTTGTTCTTGTTCTAGTTCATGTTTGCGGTTTGAATGTTTTATACTATGTTTATTGTTTCACTTCTATTTAGACTGTCTCAGATGTTGTGTCTAGAAATGTGCCTTTTGAGTTTTGGTTTTGTATTCTCTGATAATTTTAGTAAAGAAAGTAAAAAAAAAAATAATTTAAAAAAGGTAACATATTTTTTCACCACACCAACGGCATACCCTTAGCACATTCTCCATCATTCCTGAAAGTTTCAGAGAACAATTTAATTCCGTCTGAGCTGTAGATGACAGTAAAAATCTCATGTTAACCAGTAAGGGAAAAGTTTTTTCAGTTTTGTACCACTTTGTATCTCAAAACTACACAAAATGCTGTCATGAAACTTTTTATATTTTGAGACAATGAACATGCATGCCAAATTTTGGGCTATTTAGTCAAAGAATGCTAAAGTTATTATGGTGCAAAATTTTGGATTTTAACATGGAAGTTTCAGTACATCCCTTATAGGGGCATGACAGTGCCCCAATAATATACATATATATATATATATATCTATATATATATAGATATATATATATATAGATATATAGATACATATACTGCATCTATTGTTTATATGCACCCAGTCAGCTGGAGGACAAGGGAGCCTGGTAACCCCCACTGGACCAGCCAGCACCCTTGACAGACTTGACCTGATGGATTTAGATTTGGATCTGCCCAGCCATTTGTCCCACAGTCCCTGCTCCAGTTCATGTTCTAATGTACTATGACCAGTTCAAGTGTGCCCTCACATGGACACCCCTTCTCCAGTTCCAGAGTGTGCCCTCATGGGGCCACCCCATCTCATCACAGTTTCACTTCCATATATTTCTGCAGCCCCAATTTGCTTGCCTCCTCTTTGTTACAATGCTCACCATGCAACCACCAACTCATCCATTGGTCCATGCATATTCTACAGGAGGCCACGAGGCCTGTGCTGTGATTCCACCTCATGTTCAGGCAGAAAGAAACTGATCCCCTCCTGTCAGGATCTTAAATAGACCCCTTTTGTCCCACCCACCTGTGGTTACTCTAGCCCACCTGTGGGTTGGGTCAAAACCATTGGCTCGACCTTCCTTGGGCACTCTGCCTCGGAAGGTTGGGCTCAAAGACTGGTCATGGCCACTGGGCAAACAACCTCCCAGAGATGGCTGAGAGGGGCAATATCTGGGTAAGGGTACAAGAAGATAAGAAAACAAAAGGGTGAACTAAAATCACCCTATTCAGAACCCTGATACAAAGGGGTTAAGCAAGACAAAACAAAAGGAAATTAGAAACACCCTTTTAGGGTAAGGGTACAAAGTCCAGTAAACTGAGTGACTGTAGGAATGTGATCTTTGGGAGTGGTGCAGTGCAGTGGTTGTGGAGTGACACTTTTCGGAGAGACCCTCTGGAGACTGAGGTGCTGCCCATCTGCATGTGCCTCTTTGTGCAGAGAAGAGATCGCTGGACTCCTAGCTGAGTTTGCTAGGATTTGAGGGACCTTTTCCCTCACCCAGGGACCACCAAGCATGCCACCAATCAATCAATCAAACTTTATCAATCAATCAAACTTTATTTAACCAGGCAGTTACATCACTGAGCAAGTTCATTTTCAAGAGGGTCCTGGACACATAGTACACCTTCAAAAACAAGAACTTACAATTCATGCATGACAGACATTAATACAGAGTAATGTAAAATTACAGTCAGTAAGCAATCTAGCTTAGCATTGATGACAAATGCACACATAGGCAATTTAGGATAAAGTGGAACATAACATGATACATGGGAGGAGGGAGGGGACACAGAGGAGGGTGGGGTAATCAGGACCAGGGGAGAAAGGAGGAGGACAACCCAGTAGGTGAAGGCCCAGTGAAGCTAGCTAGGGCGGGGGGGTGCAATAGGGGTATAGTTACCCTAAGGGATGCCAGCCTAAGGGGTGGTAGATAGACCTAGTCAATAGGGGGATATGGGATTTAGGGCAGGGGGTGGGTGCAGTAGGGGTACAGTTACCCTAAGGGGATGCCAGCCTAAGGGTGGGTAGATAGATCTAGTCAATAGAGGGATATGGGATTTATTGGCCAGAAGGGAAGTGTTTACCTAAAGCAATCACACACCGTATTCAGGCATCGATTGAGCAGCTGTCTGAACATGTAGAGGCTAGGCAGGATGGAGAGTTTAAGTGCTTTTTGCATGTCATTCCAAAGCATAGGTAGAAAGGAGCTAATATCAGTAGAGCCAAGTCATGTCCTGGTACATGGTATTTTAAAATTGATAAACGAGAGTTCCTACGATGTAGCTAGCCTTAGGCTCAAACAGTGCACCGATATAGGGTGGAATTGTTTGATTGAGCCGGAAGAACCACATAAGGAATTTTTTGTCTCCTCAGAGAGGATGGCCAGCCTAATCCTTGGTACAACAAGCAATGATGAGTCTGTAGGGGCTGGCTAAGAACAAATCTCAGAGCACGATGGTAGAGAGTATCAGGTTTTTGGAGCTCACACTGGGGGCAGTGACTATAATGAATGTCACTGTATTCAAGTAGGGGAAGGAAGGTTGTTTGAACCAACCTCTTCCTACCTTCCAGGGTGAGTAGGTGTTTTATACAGCAGAAAAGACCAAGGCGCTGCCTTAGCTTTTTAGATAACTTGTTTAGGTGTACATTGAAGTTCAGTTTGTTATCCAGCCAGAATCCGAGATATTTGAATTTGTCCAGTATTTCTAAAGGTTCATCAAGGAGGGTGACAATTTGGGTGGTACTGTGGGCCTTCATGTTGAGGGTGGAGGAGGGGGAGATTACCAAGGCTTTAGTTTTTTGGCATTTAATAGTAGCTTCAGATTCAGCAGATTGTGTTGGAGTATGATGAAGCCTTGTTGAAGCTTCTTGTAGGCAAGATTGAGGGAAGGGTTGATTGAATAGATGACAGTGTCATCTGTTAGAGATATGAACTTTTCCTGCTAAGACGGCCAGAATCAATGCGGTTAATATAAAGGCGAAGAGGATAGGTCCCAGGATCGAGCCTTGTGGGACGCCAGGCGAAAGTTTTTTAACCCCGCCTACCAGGCACATTCTGTCCACCTTCCAGGCAGCCAGTCCTGCCGCTGCCTCTGCCGCTTACCCGCCATCCTGCCGCTCCAATGCTCCACTGACCCAGCATGTCCCTTTGCCAAGGGGGCCCCCCTACCCCAGAGATGGTGACGGGGAGGGGAGTATAGAGTGCCTGAGCACCTCTCTTGCTTCTGGGCAGAGCGTGGATACTGCAGCCCTGGATGCTTCACGGCAGAGAGGCACGGGGAGGTGGGGTTGTCATCATCTGGACGGAGACATGCCATCTTTCACATTTTTCTGGAGAGCCCACATTGCAGTGCTCCTTGTAGCACCTCTTGTTTCCACCAGGGGCCACTACAGAGCGAAGCACTTTCCCCAACCCACCCCAGGAGAAGAGAGCAGTCCTCTGGATGCTCAATCCTCTCCTCCCCTGCCAGCCCCCACCGACTTGAGTCCGTTCCCGAACCTGGGTTGCCGGTGTGGTTCGAGGTGTGGTATCCAGTGCCTCAGTGCTCTGCGCTGCTGGGCTGGTGCTGCAGCAGAGTTTTTAATAAGGAGAATTCATTTGGGCTTTTAATTTGCTGTCTCCTATTTGTAAGGTAGCAGCAGAACCACTTTACTGCAGGGGGGGGTTAAACCAATGCATCCCAGTGAGTCAAGTAGTATGGAATGATCAACCGTGTTGAATGCTTTGCTAAGGTCAGGAAAGAGTGCGTAGATGTGCTGCTTATTGTTCAGGGCATGTAACCAGTCATTAGAAACTTTAGCTAGGGCTGACATGGTGCTATGTTTGGGTCTAAATCCTGATCGAACAGGGTTGAGGATGTTTTCACTATCCAAATGCTCCCTTAGTTGACAGTTGACGATTTTTTCAAGTAGCTTGGACAGTACAGGAAGCAGTGAAATGGGCCTATAGTTGTTCAGGTCTGTAGGGTTTCCTGATGTAAACAATGGGAAATAATGTGCAATTTTTCCGTCTAGATGGCAGTTCCCCTTGGCTTAATGAGCAATTAAAAAGGTGCGCAATTGGTGTCGTCAGATTGAAATAACTTGCTTTTAGGAAGAATAGTTCTAATAAGTCAGCACCTCACTCTTTTTGAAATCCAGCGAGAGGAAGCGGTCCTCCACGTGTTTATAGGATACCGTCCGGAACTTGAACAGGGGGCTGACAGACCCAGGGGCAGAGGTCGGGCTAGGTAATGAGCTGGCATAACAAGTGGTACTCATTTTATTAACAGATGACACGTCAAAGGAGAGGTCTGCAGTTGCGAAGTGGTTATTAAGCTGATCAAGGAACTCAGCCCTGGCTGTGTATGTGATGTTATTTGCCACAATTTTGGCCAGGAGAGGGGTGGCAGGAGAGTGACCTTCGACCTCTCTCAGAATCTGCCAGAATTTGGCTGAGCAGTTTTTGTTTACCTCAGGGGTGGACTGGAAGAATTGTGCATCTCCCAGTCTGACCAGTTTTTGTGCAGGCATTCCTGGCTATTTGGAAGGAGTGCCAATCTAAGCCAGACTGTGACTTCCTTGCATTTTTCCATAGAGTGTCTGTCGCAGAGCCCTCTTCAGTACTGGGCTGAACCGTCAGAAGCACATTCCTTAGCTTCATTTTCCTTAAGGGTACATGCTTGTTGATGACCTTAAGTAATAAGTCCTGTAAAATACAAGGCTTCTGACACAGAGGGTGCAAGGCAGAAGTCCTGCCGAAGAATGTTACCAAGGTGGCTAAGAAGGCAAGGAGCACAGCATTTTCATGCTGTGCTTCACCTTGAAGGTGGAAGGAGGAGGTGAGGGAGTACTGCACAGGCAATTGCTGATGGTCACTCAGATCATTATGAAAGACCCCAGCATGGGAGATATTATATGCTTTACTGACCAGAATAAGGTCCAGTAAGGAACTACGGTCAGCATTTTTTTAATTTGGTTGAGTAACCTCCGGGGTCATCTGAGTTAGCCCGTGGTCATCTCAGAAGTCCTTGAATCTGTTAGCACAGGCATCTGTTCAGTTGAGGTTAAAGTCCCCCATTAAGATGCACTCCATGCTTGCTTTTTCCAGGAGAGAATGTACGTGAGTCAATATGCACAGACTGGCTGCAGTCGGCCTATAGCATGCGGCTACCGGTAGGGCTACTCCAGGTGACAGAGTAATTTTAAGAGAGACGCACTCAAATTATTTGGTCATTGAAGTGCGGTCAAGGTCTGTGGTTTGGAATTTATCTCTGATATAAATAGCAACATCACCGTCTCTGGACGGCCTGTCACACCTGAACAGGTTGTAGCCAGGGATATAGAGCAATTTATCAGGTACATTGCTCATCCGGCCAGGTTTCCAAGAACATTGCTACATCAAGGGAGACGTGTAACACCCAGGCTGGGGCCTGATCAGATTTGCTGGCAAGGCTACATATGTTCATGTGCAGGAAGCTCAGGCCCTTTAGCTAGGAGAGCTCCCCAGAAGCAGCTATCAGTGGGTCCCAGGGTGGTAGCCTGTGTAAAGCATTGGCTGAACAACAGGATACAGAAGATAATAGCAAACAGAGTCCACTCCGAAGAAAGGAGTGTTACTAGTGGGGTACCACATTGCCCCAGAGGATGCCTAGGAAACATAAAACATAGAAACATAGACGTTGATGGCAGATAAGGACCTCTTAACACCTAGTCTGCCCATTTCCTACCTGCTGGATAAGCTGCAGATCCTAGTTAACCAACAGCCTATTTCTTCCTACCATCCCAAAATTTCCTTATGTCTGTCCCATGCATTCTTGATTCACCCACTGTTTTTGACCCACGACCTCCTCAACAAGGCTGTTCCATGTGTCCACCACCTTCTCTGTGAAAAATACTTCCTCACATTGCCCGAGCCACCTCCTCTATCTTCAAATTGTGTCCCTTGTTGTGCACATCTCTTTTTCTGAAGGATGCTAATCTGTTGGACTTTGTTGATTCTCTTGAGGTACTTAAATGTTTCTGTCATGTCCCCCCCTCTCTCTCCCTTCCTCAAGGATATACATATTAAGCTACTTTAATCTCTCTCTCTCCTTATGGCTTTTGTTGCAGACCCTGTACCATTTTAGTTGCCCTCCTCTGGACTGCCTCCCACCTGGCTATGTCCTTGCAGAGATGTGTTCTTCAGAACTGCACACAGTATCCAGATGAGGTCTCACCAACTGTCTGTACAGTGGGGTAACAGCTTCCTGTTTCTACTGGTGATGCCTCTCCTACCACCCAGTATCTCCCCAACCATCCCTACTGCCTTCTCCACATTGCTTTAACCTTAGGTCATCTGATATATCTACCCCAGGTCCCTTTCCATTTTTTGTTATTGTTACTACCTCCATTGTGTGCTCTTCCCCTGGGTTTTTGTTTCCCAGGTGCATTACTTTGCTTTTCTTTGCATTGAATCTAAGCTGCCAGACTTCTGACCATTCCTCCAACCTTGCCAAGTCCCTTCTCATCCTTTACATCCCCTCTTGTGTATCAACCCTGTTGCAGATCTTTGTGTTGTCTGCAAAGAGGCATACTTTTCCTTCCAGTTCCTCTGCAATGTCACTTATAAAGACATAAAAAAGGACCAGCCCCAGTACTGAACCTGTGGTACCCCACTAGTAACCCCCCTTTCTTCAGAGTGGACTCTTTTTACTATTACCTTCTGTATCCTGTTGTCCAGCCAATGTTTTACCTAGGCTACCACTTTGGGACCCACTCCCAGGCTGGCTAATTTTTTTATTAATCTTTTGCGTGGGACTATGTCAAATGCCTTGCTAAAGTCTAGGTAGGCCATGTCCACAGCCCCTCCTTGGTCTACTACTTTGGTCACCCAGTCAAAGAAATCAATTAGATTCATCTGATGTGTCCTTCCTGCTGTGAATCCATGCTACCTTCGGTCCTGTGCCCCACTGGCCTTTAGGTACTCAACAATTCTTTCCTTCAGAAGTGATTCCATCATTTTCCCTACCACTGTTTTCAAACTGACAGGTCTAGTTTCCTGCCTCTGCCTTGCTCCCACTTTTGTGAAGGGGAATCACATCTGCCCTTCTCAGTCCTCGAATTCCACCCATCCTCCCATGATTTGTTAAAGAGGGTAGTCAGTGGTGTCACTAGTTCTACCTTAGTTCTTTTAAATTATGGGATGAATCGATCAGGCCCATTGCTTTGTCCACCTTCAGTTTTAAGAGTTCTTTCAGAACCCTTTCTTCTGTAAATGGGCTGGTATCAACTTCTGTATCCAGAGTGTTTCTACTGTTTGTTTTAGGTACCTCCCTCACTTTCTTGTAAATACTAGGCAAAATATCTGTTAAGTATCTCTGCCTTTTCACAGTCTCCCTCTGCCCACCCTCCCTCCCCTTTATTAAGCCTCACTAGCCTCCCTTGGTCTTCCTTCGCTCCCTGATGTATCTATGAAGGTTTTATCCCCTTCTTTACTGAGTTGGCTATCTTTTCCTCGGTTTGGGCCTTTGCTGTTCTGACTGCCTCCCAGCTTCCTTTGCTTTAACTGATACAGTTCTCTGTCCTGCTTCTTCTGTGATTCCTTGTACTTCCTGAATGCTTTCTTTTTCTCTTGAACCTTCACTGCCACTTCCTTTGAGAACCATAGTGGTTGCCACATCATTTCGTTTGTTAATTTGCTTCACACAAAAGGCTTATACCTCTGTGATGGCAGTTTTATTATTCCCCATTGTTCTTCCACCCTCCTTCCTGCCCATTTGCTGAGTGCATTCATCAGGCACTCACCCATTTAGCAAAGTCAGCCCTCCTAAAGTCCAGTACTTTTGCCTTTGTATAACTTGACTCTTTTGCTGTGTTTATTAGAACCATACTGTTCGATGGTCGCTAGTTCCCAGATGGCTACCCACTTCTACATCTGTGATCCTCTTCATCTCATTTGAGAGAACCAGGTCTAAGATTGCTCCCTCTCGAGTGCTCTCCAACACTAGTTGTCTAAGGCATGCCCCTTGTTAGGGCATCTAGAATAACCCCACTCTTTGAAGTGGCTGCTGCAACTGCACTCCAGTTAACATCTGGCATATTCAGATCACCCATCAGCAATATCTCCCCTTTTTCTGCCATTCTAAGTATTCTTTCTATCATTTCCTTGTCCATTTCCTCCCCCTGAGAAGGGGGTCTGTATACAACCCCTGTGCAGATTGTGGTGCCATTGCCGGTCTCCAAATTTACCCACAGTGCTTCTTCTCCTCCCTGTTTTCCCTTTTGTTCTGTTGCTTTGATTCCTTCCCTATGTAAGACTACTCCTTCCTCCTCTTTACCCTCCTGTCCCTCCTGTAGATAGTGTATCCTGGTATGTTTATGTCCCAGTCATGGTTTTGTGTGTACCATGTTTCTGTGACTGCCACGATATCAGATATTCCTCCTCCATCAAGGCCACTAATTCAGGAAGCTTGTTACTCAGACTACGGCATTGGCACTCATTGCTCTCCATTTTTTGATAGCTTTACCTTCTTTGCAGCATCCCCACTGACCCTATCTACCTCAGTCTTTTTCTCATTTAGTACCCTGTTTGTAGGGAGGCTGGGATTTTCCTGCTGTTATCAGTGCCTCCCCTTGACTAGTTTAAAAGCTTGCCAATGAGCATTTAAACCAATTGCTCAAAAGACTTGTTCTCTTCCTGGACAGATGCAGACCATCCTGCCAGTATGAGGCTGGTGTCCCTCAGGAAGTCTCCCAATTCTGTACCCTGTTGACAGAAGGATGGACAAGAGGTACACACTATCAGGTTCAGATACAGAGTTTTATACCAGCAATGCAGCCATGTTGGGGTAGTGCAGGCTGCTGCCTATGATAAGGCAAACATTTCCTTGGCTTTAACCCCAGATAAAGAGCCAGGAGCTGGAGGAGGTGGCTGCAGATGGGACTGAGGCATCAAAAGTTCAGTTTCATGCTGCTGTGGACTCCAATGATGTGTCATCAAGAGTCATGGCTACTTCTGTGGCTCTTCAGAGAATGGCTTGGCTCAGATGTACTAGCCTTTCACAGGATGCCCAGGCTAAGGCCATGGATTTTCCTGTAGTGGGAAATTTCTGTTTGGGAACAGCAGAGAGAATTACATGAAAAAATGGTTGAGTACAGAACCACTTACTGGAGTGCTCAGGCCAAAGAGGGCAGGCAACTCCTCAAAGGCAGCAGTCTAGGGGCAGGGCAGGCCTTTTCATAGAGCCTTTCTACCAGCAGAGTCTCTTCTTCCCTTTTCACAGAGGGGTTCTTCAGGCGAGGAGGCAGAAGGGGGATGAGCAGGGCTGCATCCTCCTCAGCCTAAGGCCCTGCCAAGCAGACACCCTGATGGGCCTGTCCTGGGTCGACTCTCCTATTCAGAGGGGCAGGCTGACTTACTTTGTCCAGGACTGGATGTCTGTTACATCAGACAAGTGGGTCATGAAGTAGTGAGCCAGGGACTGGTTCTCAGCTTAAAATTTCCAAAGATGAGAGCCAGACCTTTTCCACTGCAGGTCTCCCAAACCCTTGCCCTAGAGGTGAGGTTTCATCTCTGCTGGCTTTAAGAGCCATAGAGAGAGTACCTATCCTACACTGGGGCAAAGGTCTGTACTCCAGGTACTTTCTTACCCCAAAAGACAGGGAAGTGGTGACCCATTCTAGACCTAAGACACCTAAACAAACATCTTTTAAAACCAAAGTTCAAGATAGTAACTCTGGGAATAATCCTTCCCTCTCTAAGGCCAGGGGACTGGCTAGCCTCACTGTACCTCAAAGATGCCTATTTTCACATTCCCATCAGGTGCTCCCTCAGAAAGTACCTCAGGTTCGAGTTGCCCTCAGGCCACTATCAGTTCAGAGCAATGCCCTTTGGCCTAACTTCAGCCCCAAGGGTCTCCACAAAGTGCCTGGCAGTAGTAGTTGCCTTTCTAAGGAGGCAAAAGATTTCCATTTTTCCATATCTGGACGACTGGCTCATAGTGGACCAGTCCCCAGACCAAGTCAAGTCAGACCTGCAAATGACCCAGCAAGTGCTTACTTCTTTAGGATTTCTTCTCAACCTTCCCAAGTCAGTTCTCAAGCAAGTGCAGCTCCTTACCTTTATAGGGGCAGAGCTGGATACTGTCAAAGCAAGAGCCTTTCTTCCCCTGGAAAGGGCAAGAGTTCTTATAGAGCTGGCTTCTTCCTTCAGCCTTCAGGTGTCTTGACCAGCAAGGCATTTCCTCCAGCTCTTGGGCCACATGGCAGCCTCTACAGCAATGGTCCAAGGGGCAAGATTCCAGATGAGGGGCATTCAGTTCCATCTGAGGCCTTTTGGTTCCAAAAGAAGAATTCCCTTATCAAACTGATCCCAGTAACTTGGACCCTGATCCAAGCCCTTCAGTGGTGGCAGGATCAGGACAATTTAAGGCAAGGGGTCCCATTTTCCACTCAGTCTCATTCAGTGGTCCTTACCACAGATGCTTCCCTCCTGGGCTGGGGAGCCCATCTGGGGGCCCTCACTGCCCATGGACAGTGGTCCCCTGAGGAATTTCTTCTCCATATCAATCTCCTGGAACTCAGGGCAGTTTTTATGGCTCTGCAAGCTTTCTCTCAGTCAGTGCAGAACAAGGTGGTTCAAGTCAGAACAGACAACACCACCACCATGTGGTACATCAACAAGCAGGGAGGCACGCAGTCTATGGCCTTGTGCACAGAAGTCATGAAGTTGTGGTCCCTGGTTTATTCCCTGCAAGCCTCTCTGATAGCAGTCCACCTTCTGGGGAAGGACAATGTGCTAGCAGATGCACTGAGCAAGATTTCACAGGGCCATCAAGAATGGTCCCTGGACCCTCTAGTCTTGTAGGTGATTTTTCAAGGTGGGGCACTCCAGCGATAGATACCTCTTTGTAGCCCCAGACAATCACTAACTTCCTCGCTTTTGTTGCAGACCCCCAGTCTTGGGCACAGTCCCTCTGGATGAAACATAGATAGAAACATAGAAACATAGACTTTGACGGCAGATAAGGACCGCTTGGCCCATCTAGTCTGCCCATTTCCCTACCTACAGGATAGGCCGCAGATCCTAGTTAATCAACAACCTATTTCTTCCTACCCCACAAGAATTGCCTTATGTCTGTCCATGCATTCTTGAATTCTCCACAGTTTTAGACCCCACAACCTCCTCAGGAAGGCTGTTCCATGCATCCACTACCCTCTCTGTGAAATAATACTTCATCACATTGCCCTTGAACCGCCCTCCTTCTATCTTTAAATTGTGTCCCCTTGTTCTTGCACACCTCTTTTTCTGAAAGATGATACCCTCTTGGACTTTGTTGGTTCCACTGAGGTACTTAAAAGTTTCTATCATGTCCCCCCTCTCCCTTCTTTCCTCAAGGGTATACATATTAAGCTCCTTTAGTCTCTCCTCATACGGCTTCTCTTGCAGAGCCTGCACCATTTTAGTTGCCCTCCTCTGGACTACCTCTATCCTGTCTATGTCCTTGTGGAGATGGGGTCTCCAGAACTGGACACAGTACTCAGATAGGGTCTCACCAACTGTCTGTACAGAGGGATAACAACTTCCTGTTTTCTGCTGCTGATGCCTCTCCCTATACATCCCAGTATACACCCAGCCCTCCCTACTGCCTTCTCCACATTGCTTGCTAACCTTAAGGTCATCTGATATGGTTACCCCCAGGTCCCTTTCATTTTTTGTTGTTGTTACTACCTCCCCACCTTTGTGTATTCTTCCCCTGGGTTCTTGTTTCCTAGGTGCATTATTTTGCACTTCTTTGCATTGAATCATAGCTGCCATACTTCTGACCATTCCTCCAACCTTGCCAAGTCCCTTTTCATCCTTTCCATGCCTCCTTGTGTATCAACCCTGTTGCAGATCTTTGTGTCATCTGCAAAAAGGCATACTTGTCCTTCCAGTTCCTCTGCAATGTCACTGATGAAGACATTAAAAAGGACTGGGACCAATACTGAACCCTGCGGTACCCCACTAATAACCCCTCTTTCTTCAGAGTGGACTCCATTTACAATTACCTTCTGTGTCCTGTTGTGCAGCCAGTGTTTTACCCAGGCTACTACCTGGGACCCACTCCCAGGCTAGTTAATTTGACTATTAATCTTTTGTGGGACTGTGTCAAATGCCTTGCTAAAGTCTAGGTAGGCCATGTCCACAGCCCCTCCTGGTCTACTACTTTGGTCACCCAGTCAAAGAAATCTATTAGATTCATCTGACATGACCTTCCGCTATAAACCCATGCTGCCTTGGGTCCTGTGCTCCACTGGCCTCTAGGTACTCAACTATTCTTTCCTTCAGAGTGACTCCATCCTTTCCCTACCACAGAGGTCAGACTGACAGGTCTGTAGTTTCCTGCCTCTGTCTTGGTCCCACTTTGTGAGGGAATCACATCTGCCTTCCTCCAGTCCTCGGTACCACACCATCCTCCATGATTTATTAAAAAGAGTAGCCAGTGGTTTCACTAGTTCCTCATTAATTCTTTTAGAATTCTGGGGTGAATTCCATCAGGACCCATTGCTTTGTCCACCTTCAGTTTTAGGAGTTCTTGCAGAACCCTTTCTTCTGTGAAAGGACTGGGATTGACCCCCCTATCAAGAGTGCTTCTGTTAATTGGATTAGGCACTTTCCCCTCTCTTTTGTGAATATTGAGCAGAAATATTCGTTCAGTATCCCTTGCTTTTCACTGTCCCCCTCTGCCCACCCACCGTTCATTCTATTCAGCCTCACTCTCCCTCCGTTTGTCTTTCTATGCTCGCTGATGTACCTATAAAAGGTTTTATCTCCCTTCTTAACTGAGTTGGTTATCTTTTTCTTAGTTTGGGCCTTTGCTATTCTGACTTCCCTCCCTGCTTCCTTCTGCCTTAACTGGTACAACTCTCTGTCCTGCTCCTTCTGTGTTTCCTTATACTTCCAGAATGCTATCTTTTTCTTCCTGACTTTCACAGCCACCTCTTTTGAGAACCATAGTGGCTTTTTCTTTTGTTTTGATTTGTTTATTTGCTTCACACAAAGGCTTGTTGCCTCTGTGATGGCAGTTTGAAGATTCCCCATTGTTGCTCCACACCTCCTTCTAGCCTGTTTGCTAGTGCTTTTCTGAGGCACTCTCCCATCTTGCCAAAGTCAGCCCTTCTAAAGTCCAGTACCCTCACATTTGTATGGCTTGACTCTGTAGCTCAGTTTAATGTAAACCACACTGTTTGATGGTCACTTGTCCCCAGATGGCAACCCACTTCTAGATCTGAGATCCTCTCACTGCCCCCATTTGAGAGTATGAGGTCTAAGATTGCTCCCTCACAAGTGGGTTCTGAAATTAGCTGTCTGAGGCCTGCCACCTGTAGGGCATCAAGAATGGCCGTGCTCTTGGATGTGGCTGCAGCAAATGTGCTCCAGTTAACATCTGGCATATTCAGGTCTCCCATCAACAGTATTTCCCCTTTCTCTGCCATTCTAAGAATGCCTTCTATCATATCCTTGTCCATTCCTTCCCCCTGACATGGGGGTCTATACTCAACCCCTGTGCAGATTGTGGTGCCCTTTCCAGTCTCCAAGGTGACCCACAGTGCCTCCTCTCCTCCCTGTTTACTCTTTTGTTCAGTTGCTTTTATCCCTTCCTTTACATAGAGAGCTACTCCTCCCCCTCCTCTTCCCTCCCTGTCTCTCCTGTAGGGTATGTAACCTGGTATGTTAACATCCCAGTCATGGTTCTCTGTGTACCATGTTTCTGTGACTGCTATGATATCCAGGCATCCCTCTTCCATCAAGGCCACCAGCTCAGGGAGCTTGTTGCCCAGACTACGGGCATTGGTACTCATTACCCTCCATTTCCTGATGCCCTTACTCCCTTTTGCCCCATCCTTGTCCTTCTTGCCTTTGTCACTTTCTCCATTTACCCCTGCCCTTCTCCCTATCGACACCTCTATGTTGGTGTTTGCTGCACTTACTACCGTGATTATTTGGGGGGGCTAGGATTTCCCTGCTCCTTTCCAGTGCCTCCCCCCTTGGCTAGTTTAAATGCTTGCCAATGAAGCATATAAACCTATCACCTAGGATCCTGGATCCCCTCCCGGACAGATGCATCCCATCATGCCAGTATAGGCTTGCATCACTCCAGGTGGACCCCCAGTACCCAATGAAGCCAAATCCCTGAGCTCCACACCAGTTTTTCAACCACTGATTGAATCCCATGGTGCGCAACACCCTAGCCTCTCCTATGCCATAGATGGGCAGCACCTCCGAGAAGGTTACCGTGCATGCTACTTGACTAAAGCCCCTCCCCAATTTCCTGACTCCTTCCTGCACTCTCTAATCCCTTTCTTAGCCAGGTCATTTGTCCCTAGGTGGACAATGACATCCAGCTCCCTCCCTGTGCAGCTGCTCCGGCAATCCTGAGGGTTCTCCCTGTCCCTCCAAGCCATGGCACCAGGCAGGCACCTTACCTCCCTCTCCCCTTCCTCCCCCAGTTCTACCTTCCTAACAATGGGGTCCCCCACCAGGAGTTGTTTCCTTCCCTTACAGGGTCTCCTACCACCCTTCTGTGGATCTCCTTTGTGGAGGTTCCCAGCATCCTCCTTTGTCTCCACTGCGGGTGTCTTCATAGAGGAACCACACTTTGCCAGAATGGCATAGGAATTGTGGAGAGGTACAACTGGAGGGATGCACCTCTGTTCCACCACCCTCACCCTCCCTGAGCCCACTGTGGTCCAACTGCTCCTCTTTCTTGGCAACCTCTGAGGCAACGGCAGTGGCACTGGTGGTCCCTGGATGGAAGAGGAGGTCCCACAAATCCTGGCCAAGTCAGCCTGGAGATGAGCAACCTCCTCCCTCAGCCTAGAGAGGTGCCTGCAGATGGGACAACACCGCATCCTCCAGAATGTCTCCTGGAAGACTGCTGCTCCACAGCCACTGCACTGCACCACTCCAATTATGTCTTATTTCTGGCCCCTTAACTGTTTGCAGTCCTTACTCTTTCCTCTGTTTTTTTCTCCCTCTCCTTACTTTCTGCCTGTGTGCCCTTTAAGCTCCTGATTGTCCTGTTCTGAGACAAGAATATCCTATATTTCTCAGTAGACCACTTACTTGCTCAGAGGCAGACCTCCAACAGCTAGAGGGGGCCAGAGAGCTACTCTTGCCCTTCTAGGATGGTGGGTCTTTGGTGGTTCTGTGATCACTCACTTCCTGCTCCCAAACAGGAAGTTCCTGTTGTCAGTCAAATCCTGTGCCTGTAAAAATAGAACTAGCTGTAGAACTAGCTTTGAATGGAGGGGAGGGAAGGAGGGCAATATAGTCCCAGCAGAGAAGTCCAGTCACACAGCAGTCCTTTCTCCTGGTGTCTTCTGCCAAGCTATTATGCTCTGATTCTGAACTGGGAAGGAAAATTTCTGTATGCTTTCCCTCCCTTTCCTCTACTGTTCAAAGTTTTAGACAAGATAAAGTCACAACCTTGCAAAGTGATTCTGATTGCTCCAGACTGGGCCAAACAACCTTGGTACCCCTGTTACTGTCCCTAGCAGTCCATTTTCTCCTGTCTCTTCCCAGGAATTACAACCTGGTAACCTCCTCTCAGGGGAGGATTTGGTACCCCAATCTTCAGTCTCTCAATCTCAAGGCATGGCTCTTGAAGAGTAAGAGTATGCAGATTTGCATCTGTCTCAGGGGATTCTGGACATCCTCAAAGCCTCTCAAAAGCCCACCACTAGAAAGACCTATAACTCCAAATGGAAGAGATTCAGCATTTGGTGTTCTAAGCAGCATATTTCCCCAGACACTGCTGAATTGCCTACAGTTCTGTATTATATGGTCCATCTTAATGGCCTAGGCCTCAGATCAGCTACTCTCAAAGTTCACTTGTCAGCTGTCTCTGCTTTTCTGTCAGTGGGGAAGTCTTCCTCACTATCATCTCATCCTGTGTTCTGTAAATTTTTCAAAGGATTGCTTCATAACAATCCTCCATTGAGAGACCCTGCCCCTGTCTGGGATTTAAATGTTTGTATTGCTCAACTGATGCAACCTCCCTTTAAGCCTATGTCCTCAGTAGAGCTTAAGTACTTGACTTGGAAAACTGTGTTTTTAGTAGACATTACCTCTGCCAGAAGTATCAGTGAACTGCAAGCCCTGTCAGTGGAACCTGATTTTATCTCCTTTTATAGGGATAAAGTGGTCCTTAGAACCAATAGAAGGTTCTTGCCCAAAATGGTTTCAGATTTTCACCTGAATCAGTCTATGTCTCTTCCTGTTTTCTTCACTGATCATTCCTCTTCAGGAGAGAGGAGGCTACACAGTTTAGATGTTAAAAGGGCCCTTAGCTGCTATATAGAGCATACCAAGGGTCATAGGTTTGAGTCCCTCCAGCTGTTCCTCACTTATGGAGAAGTGGGGAAGGGCAAACCTGCACAAGAGAACTATTGCCAGGTGGATTGTATCTTGCATACAATTCTGCTATGAGAAACTAGGACAAATTCCACCATCAGGCCTGAGGGCTCACTCCACCAGAGATACAGCCACTTCCCTGGCTGCTGCCAGGGATATTCCTCTCTTAGAAGTTTGTCAAGAAGCCACCTGGAAAACAGTCCATACCTTTACCAAGCATTACTCTCTGGATATCCAGGCTAGAAGTGATACTCAGTTCGGCACAGCAGTACTTCAGAGCCTATTCCCAAAGTAGGTTCTGTCCCTCCTCCATGGAGGTACTGCTTGGTAGTCTGCAATAGTCAGAATACAGCAAGACTTCATGTTGTTTGAAGAAAAAATTACTCACTTTAGTAATTATGTTTCTTCTAATGAAGTCTTGCTATATTCTGACCTCCCTCGCTGCCTCCCCTCTCAGAACCTGTTTTTGGGAAGTGGGCAGGCAGGTACAGTGTTGCATCTCAGGGGTCCTCCTTTTACACCTTCTTCTTTTGGTTTGGGTGTTTATTTTATCTTTATTCTTAATTGGATTTTTTTTTTGTTTTGGGTTTCCTGACTTGAGTCTTCCTTTGGGGATCCAAAGCTTTTTGTTGCCAGTTGGCTAATAAAAATGTTACAATTTCCATATAGAATAGTTAGTGAGTGTTTGCTCATAATAATCTGACAGTTGGATTTCAAAGGGCTCCAGACAGAGACCTCAACCGAGCTCGAGCTCAGCATTCTATGCTCTGCATAGAAAGTTAACCCTTTGTTCTCTGGGGCAGTTTAAAGGCTGGGACTAACTGCAATAGTCAGAATACAGCAAGACTCCATGAGAAGAAACATAATTACTAAGGTGAGTAATTTTTTCTTTTCTCCCTAACTTTCCCCTCCACCACTTTTGGGAATCATAGTGCTTTTTTCTTTCATTTTTGATTTGTTTATTTGCTTCATGCAAAGGCTTACTGCCTCTGTGATGTCAGTTTTGATATTTCCCCATTGTTGCTCCACCCCTCCTTCTTGCATGTTTGCTAGTGCTTTTCTGAGGCACTCTCCCATTTTGACAAAGTTAGTCCTCATGAAGTCCAGTATCCTCACTTTTGTATGGCTTGACCCTGCTAGCTGAGTTTATCATGAAACACATGGTTTGGTAGTCACTTGTTCCCAGATGGTTACCCACTTCTAGATCTGAGATCCTCTCTCCATCCCCATTTGAGAAGTATTGCTTCCTCCTGAGTGGGTTCCAACACTAGCTGTCTGAGGCATACCCCCGTAGGGCATCAATAATGGCCCTGCTCTTGGATGTGGCTGCAGCAATGGTACTCCAGTTAACATCTGGCATATTCAGGTCCCCCATCAACAATATCTCCCCTTTCTCTGCCATCCTAAGGATGCCTTCTGTCATTTCCTTGTCCATTTCTTCCCCCTGCATGAATTATGATGCCATTTCCATTTCCCAGTCTCCAGGGTGACCCACAGTGCCTCCTCTCCTCCATGTTTACATTTTTGTTCCGTTACATTGAGAGGGCTAGCTGGACAGTGATAGACTCTGGGAGGGTGGGGGTGGTGTAATGGGGGCATGTTCCTTAGCATGTGCCACTACAAAATGTTTTCACTGCTGTGCTGGGATGTGACTGCCAGGTGACAGTTGTGGCCAGGAAGGATGTGGGGGTCCTCCATATGGGAGGCCCCAACTTGGGAGGTAGAGGACCCCATCAGAGAAGAAGCAACTTCTGGTGAGGAACTCAATAGTTAGAGGGTTAGATTTGGAAACAGGAAGGAAAGGAAAGTGGGCGGTAAGGTGCTTTCCTGGAACCTCGGCTTGGAGAGATAGAAAACGGATCCTAAGGATTGCTAGGGTGCTGGAGCAGAAAGGGGAGTTGTATGTTTTTGTTTTTTTTTTAGTTGTTTTTAACCAGGTATAGAACACTAAGCTGAAAGCTTTTTTACAGGAGCGACCTGGGAGCACAAGAAGGTTAAGTGACTTGCTCAGGGTCACACAGTATACAAGTGGAAGCTGTGGGATTCAAACCCAGGTCTGGTCTGCTGGATGTCACCAGATTTGCAGCTGAGAGCCTTAGACCACTGTGCTATACTGCCTCCTGTATGTAATTGTCCACTTGGGGACTAATGACCTGGTGAAGGATGGGGCTGAGATTGCGCAGGGAGATTTTAGGGAACTGAGGAGGGGTCTTAGGCAGTTAGCCTGCTCAGTGGTTTTCAAGAATATGATGCCTGTCTCAGACTGGGGGGAGGATAGGGTTGTCTGCACCAGGCTGTTCAACTCATGGTTGAAGGAATATTGTAGAGGTGAGGAGTATGGTTGCATTAGGGACTAGGGATCAACCTGGATGGATAATGGCCTATACAGGGGTGATAGCCTACCACTGTCTGGGAAGGGAATCATAGTCCTCAGCAGACAGTTTAAATGTTACTTTGATGAATCTTTAAACTAGCTGGGGGTGGCAGAAGAAAGCAGGGAGGCATAAACTGCCTCCCTTCCCCCCCAACAGACTGAAGTAGAGAGTAGGGAGGACTCAATGGGAGGTATAACCTCATCAGAATGCATAATAAAGAAAAAAAGCAGTGTAGCAGAAATGAAAGGGAATGGGAATGTGAGCTGTAAAAAGAGGGGAGAAGGAGGCATGGCAAAAAAGGAAAAAGGGAGTAGCAGGTAGAGTGGCAAAGGTGTGGAGGGCTACATGTGCAAATACAAGAAGTCTCAGTAACACAGTTCTGGACCTAGAGGCTATCATGGTGTAGGCAGCCCTGGATATCATGGCTACTACTGAGTTGTGGTACACAGAAACCAGGACAGGCACATAGCCTACCAGGCTATACTCAGTTAAGGGAGTTAGGGTGGGAAGGAGGTGGTGCTCTACTTAATGAAGGGTGTCAAAGTAGTGGAGGCACAGGGAGTCCAAGGAAGAGTTGGAGTTGGAGGTACTGTGGGTCACCCAGTAGAAAGAACAGAGAAACTGTTTGTTAGTGGCATGATCTACAGACCTCAAGCACTTGGGGAGAAACTAGATAAGGCACTGGTAGAAGTCATTAGCATAGAGGCAGAAAAAGGGGAGGTGCTGCTAGTGGGGGACTTCAGAGAAACGTGGACAATGACGACAGAAAAAGACCAATGGTTCATCCAGTCTGCTCGAATTCCTATCTGATCTTCAGTCTACCACATGTAGATCGGTGCCTTCCAGCTGCAGCATCAGCTAAAAGCAGAGGCATCCTGGATTCCCTGCTAGGGTAGTTTCTTAGGCAGCTAGTCAGGGAACCCACTCATTATGGGACAAAACTGGTCCTGGTGCTCACTGACAGGAACAGTATTGCAGACATCAAGGTGGAGGCCACCCTGAGGGACCAGTAATCACTCTACAGTGTGGTTTAACATAAGGACTATGGTGGAAGTAAACCACATGTGCTACATGGATATGCTACCAACTTAGCATGACTCAGTTGATAGCACATCCGCCCCTACACCAGGAAGTCATGGGCTCTCATCTAGTGATGCTCGGATGGTATTGGGACTAATCCGGATCCACCAGATACCTGCCCTCGTGGCAGGATAGTGTATCTAACTGGATACCATCACTGTCTGCCTGTGGATCTGATCATTGGATCCCAGGTCAGATCCCGTGTTATCTGGTGCCAGATCCAGGGATCTGACACCAGTGGATCTGGTGCTGGATTCCCTAGAGTGCAGTATTGGAGAGTGCTGTACTGTTGGGGTGTGCCGTCCTTTGAATGAGACATTAAACCGAGGTCCCTTCTACCCGTCCTGGTGTTGTCCTAGTGGGTGTCCAGATGGAAGTAAAAGAACCCAAGGCATTCTCCACAAAGAGTAGGGGACATTCCCTGTGTTTTGGTGTTGATGTGCAATATGGCTGCCACTACACATTCAGTCACTTCATTACCAGTCTAGCATCGCTTGTAAAGTGCTTTGGAATGCATTGTGTATGAAAAGTGCTATATAAATGCTGATTCTTCTCCTTCACAAAAGGATGAGGGTTCTAGATTACAGGAAGACAGATTTCAAACAAGCATTTGTCAAGCAGGACACTGCAGCACAGGAGCTACCACTACAAAACTCGCCCAAAACTGGGACCAAAACAAAAAAAGCAAAAAGGAAATCCAAAACACTTCTGATCATAGGAGACTCCATGATTCTGGAAGTTGATACCTACCTCCAGCCAGGGGTAATGGTCAGATGTCTCCCAGGTACATCAATGTGGAGAGACACTGACTGCATTGCTAAAATCATGCAGAAAGCAGGAGAAAACATTGATGTCCTGGTACACATAAGGACTAACGATCTCGCCAGCCGGTCAGTTGTGGAGACCAAGGAACACCTGATGAGGCTGGGAGACAAACTGTCATCCATTTCGTTCAACATCTCCTTCTCTGAGATCCTGTCAGTCTTGGAAGGGGGCAGATGGAAGGAAGGTCAGAGAAGTGAGAGATGGGGAGCTAAACATGTGGCTCAAGGGCTGGTGCCAGGAAAAAGGACACAAATTTGTTGGTAACTGACAACAGTTTTGGGAGCGAAAGTTCTTTAAATTCGAAGGACTGCATCTGACTAAGAAGGGAGTTGGTGGCTTGGAGCAGAAGATTGACATCTTTGCAGATTATTTAAACTAGCAAATGGGGAGAGGGGTGCAGCACCTGATAAATCGAATTTGAAGAACACCCTTCCCCACTCAGCTACTAAACAAACAGGAGTTCCACATGTTTGTAGTTTGTTTGCATCACCAGGTAAGGAAAAAAGTCCGGTTCACCATATGACGCGCAGGGAAAACACTGGACCTCACCCAGCAACTAATGCACCAAAATCTGGCCAATGGAAAATCATGTGCACAAATGCCTGAGGTCTGGGAAACAAGATCCCAGACCTACAGGCAACAATGACAGAGGATAAACTGGGCATAGTAGCCATTAGTGAGACATTGTTCACCAGTAACCATA
Organism: Neoceratodus forsteri; assembly: GCA_016271365.2. Lineage (NCBI taxonomy): Eukaryota > Metazoa > Chordata > Ceratodontiformes > Ceratodontidae > Neoceratodus > Neoceratodus forsteri. The sequence continues at coordinate 236,179,242 of CM057450.1, forward strand.
CTTGGGAGAATTTAGTACCCGGCTATGCACTGTTCAGAAGAGACCAAGGTGCAAAAAGGGAGGGGGGGGAGTGGCCTTTTATATCAATGAAAATATCAAAGCTACAGAAATTCAGAATGCACATAAGGAGCCAGAAGAACTGTGGGTCTCCCTGGAAACAGGAAATTGGACAGCCATATGAACTGGGGTTGTCTACAGGCCTCCAGACCGGGGAGAGTACATAGACACATTACTGTTAGGAGATATACAAAACATGACAGCTCAAGGGGAGGTTCTGATATTGTGAGATTTCAACATGCCAGATACAGATTGGTCAATACCAGCAGGAACATCTGCCAGAACTAGACACATGGTGGATTCTCTGCAGGGGAGGCCTTAAACAACGGGTACAACAACCCACAAGAGACAGAGCTGTCTTAGATCTAGTACTAATGGGGAAAGGATCACAGATCTCCAGGTAGAAGGTCACCTGGGGGCCAGTGACCATCACATGGAATGGATCAATTTATTTATTTATTTAAGAATTTTACCAGGAAGGCATACTGAGTGGAGTACCGCTCAATTCCAGATGCATCCTGGGGTAGGGGGAGTGGAGAACAAACAATATAATAACAAGGAATATACAATACAATACAATAGCTGCAGTGGTTACAGTAGATGTGAGCAACAAGCATTGGAAATTTGAGTAAACCATGCTAGGGATTATACATTTTGCTGTACATAGAATATATACATAGTATTCACATCTAATATATTGCTAGAGGCCCGAAGTAGTACATTTAGTTATAGTAGCACAGAGAACGACACAAATACTAACTTGGCAGTGGTCTGTGAGCACTTAAGAAGGGTCCGGAGTACTGCACAGCAAGAGGTAAAATGTTATTGGTGAGTGGGAGACACTGGCCCCAGAGGGCTAGACACAGGTGCAGGTGGAGGAGAAATGTGTCTTGAGGAGGTAGTTGAGGTGTTGAGGTGGAGTCATTGTGCCAAATGTCTGCCAGCAAGGCATTCCATAATTTAGGCATGTGGTAACTGAAGGCAGCTTGGCCTTTGGATGTGGTCATAAGAGGGACATGAAGTTGAGAGTCGGTATACCTGAGTGAGTATGCAGGTTGGGGTTGAACTGAGAGGCCAACCTGAGGTAGGAGGAAGGGACTGAGACCAGAATTTTGCTGTGGTCCTGGCACAGTGGGTCTGTCTCCAATCCTGGATCACTGGTAGGTCTAGAGACCTATAGAGGCACAGTGGTGGGTCATGGGAGGGTAGACCAGGGTAAAATGACAGAAAGAATGGAAGAGAGGGTCTAGTCTGACTAGGGCGGACTTAGGAGCTGCGCTGTAGACTACATCTCCATAGTCAAACATAGGGAGGATCATTTTCTGTACAATTGCCTTGTGGGTCGACAGAGGGATGCAACTCCTATTGCGATATAAGGTGTCCAGTTTGGGGTGTAGTTTCTTGTGGATCACATCGATATGAGTAGAAAAGTCGAGGTGCTGGTCGAGCCAGACACTGAGGTATCTGAATGAGGTGCAAGCCTCCAAGGGGGCCCTGTTGATGATGTGGAAAGTGGGGGTGGAGGGGAGTCGGCAGAGTCTCTGCCTTGTGCCGAAGGTTAGGGAGACCATTTTGTTGGGATTAAGAAACAGCTGGTTTGAACAAAACCAGAGCTACATTGCATTGAAATCCTGCTGGAGCCTAGAAGCCACTTTGGCGGGGAAGGGACCTGATGCATACAATACATTGTCATCAGCGTACATGTGAATGGATGTGTGTGGACAGACCGAGGGAAGATCATTCAGGAAAATGAAGAACAGCATCCGGCCAAGGACCGAGCCTTGTGGGACCCCTGTAGTGACAGGGAGGTGGACAGAACTGTGAGGGACAATTCTTACTGATTGAGACCTGCCTGCTAGGAAGGAGAGAACCAGCTGGTGGCAGCCTGAGAGTCCAGCATGGGAGGTTGGGATATTAGATGGGCATGTGAGACAGTGTCGAAGGGCTTTGCTAGGTCGACAAAAATAGCTGAGGTGTGCCCATTATCCATGCCAGTGAGGATGGTGTTGGTGAGCCTTAGAAGTGAGGTGATGGTGGAGTGTGACTTCCTAAATCCAGACTGGTAGGGCATGAAGAATGAGGAGAAGTCGAGCAAGGAGGAGAGTTGGAAGAGAACAAGGTGCTCCTGTAATTTGGCCAGAATGGGGAGAAGGGAGATAGGATGGTAGTTGCCTGGTGAGGAGGGGTCACCTCCTTTCAGCAGGGGAATGACTATTGCACATTTCCAGTCAGATGGGATTTCAGCGAGTGAGAAAGAGTGATTGAAGAGAGCGGCCAGAGGGGTGGCAATGGCCGGGGCAGATAGGTGAAGCATGTTGGAGTCCAGTCCTGTGGTGCATTTACATTTGGAGGGATTGAGTGCCCAAAGCACTTTTAGCATTTCGGATGAGGTAACCTAGAGCTGGCATGTGTAAGGACTGTTAGGCACCCGCACATTTTGGTGGTCCTGCTTTGGCAGGGACCAGTTTATTAAAGTATGATGTGTGGCTTGTCTTCTAAGCTAGACAAGACTACACCATCCTATCAGGTAACTGACACAGTTGATCTGTGTGTGTGTGTGGGGGAGCTGCTCACTGAAGCGTAGCTCTCTTTCAACTGTATGCCACTGCATTTTCAACTGCTGTCATAGGCAGCTTCAGCAGTGATTGGAGAACTGTGACCACGCCTGCAAACACACTGACTGAATTGGAAGATGCTGACACACCTCTGAAAAACTCAGATGATGGCACTATGTTTCTTGCACATGCGTGCAAGCAAACATAAAAATGGGAAGCAGCCCAAGACTTCCCCAAGATCCAAAAGAATTGGTTGGCTGATTTGGCTGTCAGTCAAAGCTAGAGCTCCCCCTTCAGTTACAAAAAAGGCACAAAAACTCAAATCGCAGTTCCTAAGATTTTGAATTCAGACAGCTCCTGTAGTCCGGCTACATTTTAGGTCCCACCGGAACTGTTTGGTCCAATTTGCAGTACAGGACCAAGATAGTGGAGACAAACAAAACAGTCTCTTGCACAAAGAAAGTAGGTTAGACAAACTACATTATCCTTATCACTGTAAATGATTCTCAGCAAATAGTTACATCTTTCAACAGAGCTGCCTCTCAGATTACTGATGATGCAATTAGGCAGCTCTTAAAGAGACAGTACACAGAGGCTATACAAGCTCTGGTAATCACATTTAAACTGCTAAAATGCAGGACACCAGCCTGGCAGTGAGCATTTAGGCAAGTTCCAGGAAGACTTTTTGGGAACCCCCATTTGTTGGGGTTACATATCTATAGAAAGTTTTGTCCCCTACTTTTACTGTTCATGCTAATGTTTCCTTAGTTTGGACCTTTGCCTGCCTTATTGTCTTCCTTCCCTGCTTCGCTTAGGGATGTTTGGTATTCCTTCCTATCTTCATCCCTCTGCATTTCTTTATAGTTCCTGAAGGCCAACCTTTTGGCTCTGACCTTTTCTGCTGTTTTTGAGAACCAAAGTTGTTTCCTCCTTCTTTTACTGTTGCTTTTCTCCCTAACACAACGGGATATTGCTTCAAGTATTGTTCCTCTAATGCTTACCCACTTTGCCTGTACGCCCTCACCTGTATTTCTTTTTGCCAGGGCTAGCTTAACTCTGTTGGCCATCTTATCAAAGTCAGCTCTTCTGAAGTCCCATATGTTTGCCTTGGAATGGGATGATTTAGTTCTAGTGGCCACCTTTTTTACTAGCTGCCCATCCTCTCTATTGTCCTTTCTCCCACCTCCGCCCCCCATGAGTCCACCACCTCCCATCCCTCCACTTCCTGGCCTCCGCTTCCTTTCACCAGGTTACCTCATCCGAAATGCTAAAAGTGCTTTGGGCACTCAATCCCTCAAATGTAAATGCACCACAGGACTGGACTCCAACATGCTTCACCTATCTGCCCCGCCATTGCCACCCCTCTGGCCGCTCTTCAATCACTCTTCTCACTGCTGAAATCCCATCTGACTGGAAATGTGCATAGTCATTCCCTGCTGAAAGGAGGTGACCCTCTCTCACCAGGCAACTACCATCCTATCTCCCTTCTCCCATTCTGGCCAAATTACAGGAGCACCTTGTTCCTTCCAACTCTCCTCCTTGCTCGACTTCTCCTCATTCTTCACGCCCTACCAGTCTGGATTTAGGGAGTCACACTCCACCATCACCTCACTTCTAAGGCTCACCAACACCATCCTCACTGGCATGGATAATGGGCACACTACCTCAGCTATTTTGTCGACCTAGCAAAGCCCTTCGACACTGTCTCACATGCCCATCTAATATCCCAACTCTCCCATGCTGGACTCTCAGGGCTGCCACCAGCTGGTTCTATCCTTCCTAGCAGGCAGGTCTCAATCAGTAAGAATTGTCCTCACACTTCTGTCCACCTCCCTGTCACTACAGGGGTCCCACAAGGCTCGGTCCTTGGCCAGATGCTGTTCTTCATTTTCCTGAATGACCTTCCCTCGGTCTGTCCACACACGTCCATTCACATGTACGCTGATGACAATGTACTGTATGCATCAGGTCCCTTCCCCGCCAAAGTGGCTTCTAGGCTCCAGCAGGATTTCAATGCAATGTAGCTCTGGTTTTGTTCAAACCAGCTGTTTCTTAATCCCAACAAAATGGTCTCCCTAACCTTCGGCACAAGGCAGAGACTCTGCCGACTCCCCCTCCACCCCCACTTTCCACATCATCAACAGGGCCCCCTTGGAGGCTTGCACCTCATTCAGATACCTCAGTGTCTGGCTCGACCAGCACCTCGACTTTTCTACTCATATCGATGTGATCCACAAGAAACTACACCCCAAACTGGACACCTTATATCGCAATAGGAGTTGCAACCCTCTGTCGACCCACAAGGCAATTGTACAGAAAATGATCCTCCCTATTTTTGACTATGGAGATGTAGTCTACAGCACAGCTCCTAAGTCCGCCCTAGTCAGACTAGACCCTCTCTTCCATTCTTTCTGTCATTTTACCCTGGTCTACCCTCCCATGACCCACCACGGTGCCCTCTATAGGTCTCTAGACCTAGCAACGATCCAGGATTGGAGACAGGCCCACTGTGCCAGGACCACAGCAAAATTCTGGTCTCAGTCCCTTCCTCCTACCTCAGGTTGGCCCTCTCAGTTCAACCCCAACCTGCATACTCACTCAGGTATACCGACTCTTGGCTTCTCCATGTCCCTCTTATGACCACATCCAAAGGCAAGCTGCCTTCAGTTACCACATGCCTAAATTATGGAATGCCTTGCTGGCAGACATTCGCACAATGACTCCACTCAACACCTCAACTACCTCCTCAAACGCATTTCTCCTCCACCTGCACCTGTGTCTAGCCCCTCTGGGGGGGCCAGTGTCTCCCACTCACCAATAACATTTTACCTCTTGCTGTGAAGTACTCCAGACCCTTCTTGAGTGCTCGCAGACCACTGCCAAGTTAGTACTGTATTTGTGTTGTTCTCTGTGCTACTATAACTAAATGTACTACTTCGGGCCTCTAGCAATATATTAGATGTGAATTCTATGTATATATTCTATGTACAGCAAAATGTATAATCCGCCGCGCATGGTTTACTCAAATTTCCAATGCTTGTTGCTCACATCTACTGTAACCACTGCAGCTATTGTATTGTACTGTATATTCCTTGTTATTATATTGTTTGTTCTCCACTTCCCTACCCCAGGATGCATCTGGAATTGAGCGGTACTCCGCTCAGTATGCCTTCCTGGTAAAATTCTTAAATAAATAAATAAATTGATCCATTCCATGTGATGGTCACTGGCCCCCAGGTGACCTTCTACCTGGAGATCTGTGATCCTTTCCCCATTAGTACTAGATCTAAGACAGCTCTGTCTCTTGTGGGTTGTTGTACCCGTTGTTTAAGGCCCTCCCCCTGCAGAGAATCCACCATGTGTCTAGTTCTGGCAGATGTTCCTTCTGGTATTGACCAATCTGTATCTGGCATGTTGAAATCTCACAATATCAGAACCTCCCCTTGAGCTGTCATGTTTTGTATATCTCCTAACAGTAATGTGTCTATGTACTCTCCCAGTCTGGAGGCCTGTAGACAACCCCAGTTCATATGGCTGTCCAATTTCCTGTTTCCAGGGAGACCCACAGTTCTTCTGGCTCCTTATGTGTATTCTGAATTTCTGTAGCTTTGATATTTTCATTGATATAAAAGGCCACTCCCCCCCCTTTTTGCACCTTGGTCTCTTCTGAACAGTGCATAGCCGGGTACTGAATTCTCCCAAGTATGGTTACTGGTGAACAATGTCTCACTAATGGCTACTATGCCCAGTTTATCCTCTGTCATTGTTGCCTGTAGGTCTGGGATCTTGTTTCCCAGACCTCGGGCATTTGTGCACATGATTTTCCATTGGCCAGATTTTGGTGCATTAGTTGCTGGGTGAGGTCCAGTGTTTTCCCTGCGCGTCATATGGTGAACCGGACTTTTTTTCCTTACCTGGTGATGCAAACAAACTACAAACATGTGGAACTCCTGTTTGATTAGTAGCTGAGTGGGAAGGGGTGTTCTTCAAATTCGATTTATCAGGTGCTGCACCCCTCTCCCCATTTGCTAGTTTAAATAATCTGCAAAGATGTCAATCTTCTGCTCCAAGCCACTGACTCCCTTCTTAGTCAGATGCAGTCCATCGAATTTAAAGAACTTTCGCTCCCAAAACTGTTGTCAGTTACCAACAAATTTGTGTCCTTTTTCCTGGCACCAGCCCTTGAGCCACATGTTTAGCTCCCCTCTCCCCTCTCTCTGACCTTCCTTCCATCTGCCCCCTTTCCAAGACTGACAGGATCTCAGAGAAGGAGATGTTGAACGAAATGGATGACAGTTTGTCTCCCAGCCTCATCAGGTGTTCCTTGGTCTCCACAACTGACCGGCTGGCGAGATCGTTAGTCCTTATGTGTACCAGCACATCAATATTTTCTCCTGCTTTCTGCATGATTTTAGCAATGCAGTCAGTGTCTCTCCACATTGATGTACCTGGGAGACATCTGACCATTACCCCTGGCTGGAGGTAGGTATCAACTTCCAGAATCATGGAGTCTCCTATGATCAGAAGTGTTTTGGATTTCCTTTTTGCTTTTTTTGTTTTGGTCCCAGTTTTGGGCGAGTTTTGTAGTGGTAGCTCCTGTGCTGCAGTGTCCTGCTTGACAAATGCTTGTTTGAAATCTGTCTTCCTGTAATCTAGAACCCTCATCCTTTTGTGAAGGAGAAGAATCAGCATTTATATAGCACTTTTCATACACAATGCATTCCAAAGCACTTTACAAGCAATGCTAGACTGGTAATGAAGTGACTGAATGTGTAGTGGCAGCCATATTGCACATCAACACCAAAACACAGGGAATGTCCCCTACTCTTTGTGGAGAATGCCTTGGGTTCTTTTATTTCCATCTGGACACCCACTAGGACAACACCAGGAAGGGTAGAAGGGACCTCGGTTTAATGTCTCATTCAAAGGACGGCACACCCCAACAGTACAGCACTCTCCAATACTGCACTCTAGGGAATCCAGCACCAGATCCACTGGTGTCGGATCCCTGGATCTGGCACCAGATAACACAGGATCTGACCTGGGATCCAATGATCAGATCCACAGGCAGATAGTGATGGTATCCAGTTAGATACACTATCCTGCCACGAGGGCAGGTATCTGGTGGATCCGGATTAGTCCCAATACCATCCGAGCATCACTAGATGAGAGCCCATGACTTCCTGGTGTAGGGGCGGATGTGCTATCAACTGAGTCATGCTAAGTTGGTAGCATATCCATGTAGCACATGTGGTTTACTTCCACCATAGTCCTTATGTTAAACCACACTGTAGAGTGATTACTGGTCCTCAGGGTGGCCTCCCACCTTGATGTCTGCAATACTGTTCCTGTCAGTGAGCACCAGGACCAGGTTTGTCCCATAATGAGTGGGTTCCCTGATTAGCTGCCTAAGAAACAACCCTAGCAGGGAATCCAGGATGCCTCTGCTTTTAGCTGATGCTGCAGCTGGAAGGCACTGATCTGCATGTGGTAGACTGAAGATCGATAGGAATTGGGCAGACTGGATGAACCATTGGTCTTTTCTGTCGTCATTGTCCACGCTTCTCTGAAGTCCCCACTAGCAGCACCTCCTTTTCTGCCACTATGCTAATGACTTCTACCAGTGCCTTATCTAGTTTCTCCCCAAGTGCTTGAGGTCTGTCGATCATGCCACTAACAAACAGTTTCTCTGTTTCCTTCTACTGGGTGACCCACAGTACCTCCAACTCCAACTCTTCCTTGGACTCCTGTGCCTCCACTACTTTGACACCTTCATTAAGTAGAGCACCACCTCCTTCCCACCCTAACCTCCCTTAACTGAGTATAGCCTGGTATGCTATGTGCCTGTCCTGGTTTCCTGTGTACCACAACTCAGTAGTAGCCATGATATCCAGGGCTGCCTACACCATGATAGCCTCTAGGTCCAGAACTGTGTTAGTGAGACTTCTTGTATTTGACATGTAGCTTTCCACACCTTTACCACTCTACCTGCTCCTTTTCCTTTTTTGCCATGCCTCCTTCTCCCTCTTTTACAGCTCACATTCCCATTCCTTTCATTTCTGCTACACTGCTTTTTTTCTTTATTATGCATTCTGATGAGGTTCTACCTCCCATTGAGTCCTCCCTACCTCTACTTCAGTCTGTTAGGGGAGGAGGCAGTTTATGCCTCCTGCTTTCTTCTGCCACCCCCAGCTAGTTTAAAGATTCATCTAAGTAATATTTAAACTGTCTGCTGAGGACTATGATTCCTTCCCAGAAAGTGGTAGGCTATCACCCCTGTATAGGCTATTATCCATTCAGGTTGATCCCTAGTCCTAATGCAACCATACTCCTCACCTCTACAACTATTCCTTCAACCATGAGTTGAACAGCCTGGTGCAGACAACCTTATCCTCCCCAGTCGAGACAGGCATCATATTCTTGAAACCACTGAGCAGGCTAACAGCCTAAGACCCTCTCCTCACTCCCTAAAATCTCCCCTCAATCTCAGCCCCATCCTTCACCAGGTCATTAGTCCCCAAGTGGACAATTACATACAGGAGGCAGTATAGCACAGTGGTCTAAGGCTCTCAGCTGCAAATCTGGTGACATCCAGCAGACCAGACCTGGGTTTGAATCCCACAGCTTCCCTTGTATACTGTGTGACCCTGAGCAAGTCACTTAACCTTCTTTGTGCTCCCAGGTCGCTCCCTGTAAAAACTTTCAGCTTAGTGTTCTATACCTGGTTAAAACAACTAAAAAAACAAAACATACAACTCCCCTTTCTGCTCCAGCACCCTAGCAATCCTTAGGATCCATTTTCTATCTCTCCAGCCGAGGTTCCAGGAAAGCACCCCACGCTCACTTTCCTTTCCTTCCTGTTTCCAAATCTAACCTCTAACTATTGAGTTCCCTCACCAGAAGTTGTCTTCTCTCTGATGGGGTCCTCTACCTCCCAAGTTGGGGCCTCCATATGGAGGACCCCACATCCTTCCCTGGCCACAACTGTCACCTGGCAGTCACATCCCAGCACAGCAGTGAAAACATTTTGTAGTGGCACATGCTAAGGAACATGCCCCATTACACCACCCCACCCTCCCAGAGTCTATCACTGTCCAGCTAGCCCTCTCAGTAACGGAACAAAAATGTAAACATGGAGGGAGAGGAGGCACTGTGGGTCACCCTGAGACTGAAATGGAAATGGCATCATAATTCATGCAGGGGAAGAAATGGACAAGGAATGACAGAAGGCATCCTTAGGATGGCAGAGAAAGGGAGATATTGTTGATGGGGGACCTGAATATGCCAGATGTTAACTGAGTACCATTGCTGCAGCCACATCCAAGAGCAGGGCCATTATGTGACGCTCTACGGGTATGCCTCAGACAGCTAGTGTTGAACCCACTCAGGAGGAAGCAATACTCTCAAATAGGGATGAGAGAGGATCTCAGATCTAGAAGTGGGTAACCATCTGGGAACAAGTGACTACCAAACCATGTGTTTCATGATAAACTCGCTAGCAGGGTCAAGTTATACAAAAGTGAGGGTACTGGACTTCATGAGGACTAACTTGTCAAAATGGAGAGTGCCTCAGAAAAGCACTAGCAAACATGCAAGAAGGTGGGGTGGAGCAACAATGGGGAAATATCAAAACTGACATCACAGGAGGCAGGTAAGCCTTTGCATGAAGCAAATAAACAAATCAAAATGAAAGAAAAAAGCACTATGATTCCCAAAAGTGGTGGAGGGGGTTAGGGAGAAAAGAAAAATTACTCACCTTAGTAATTATGTTTCTTCTCATGGAGTCTTGCTGTATTCTGACTATTGCAGTTAGTCCCAGCCTTTAAACTGCCTCGGAGAACAAGGGTTAACTTTCTGCAGAGCATAGAATGCTGAGCTCGAGTCTGTTGAGGTCTCTGTCTGGAGCCCTTGAAATCCAACTGTCAGATTATTACGAGCAAAACTCACTAATCATTCTATATGGAAATGTAACATTTTTATTAGCCAACTGGCAACAAAAGCTTTGGATCCCCAAAGGAAGACTCAAGTCAGGAAACCCAAAACAAAAAAAATCCAATTAAGAATAAAGATAAAATAAACACCCAAACCAAAGAAGAAGGTGTAAAAGGAGCACCCCTGAGATGCAACACTGTACCTGCCTGCCCACTTCCCAAAAACAGGTTCTGAGAGGGGAGGCAGCGAGGGAGGTCAGAATATAGCAATTAGAAGAAACATAATTACTAAGGTGAGTAATTTTTTCTTCAAACAACATGAAGACTTGCTGTATTCTGACTATTGCAGACTACCAAGCAGTACCTCCATGGAGGAGGGACAGAACCTACTTTGGGAATAGGCTCTGAAGTACTGCTGTGTCGAACTGAGTATCACTCCTAGCCTGGATATCCAGAGTAATGCTTGGTAAAGGTATGGACTGTTTTCAGGTGGCCTTTGACAAACTTCTAAGAGGAATATCCCTGGCAGCAGCCAGGAAGTGGCTGTATCTCTGTGAGTGAGGCCTGAGGCCTGATGGTGGAATTTTTCCTGGTTTCTCATAGCAGAATTGTATGCAGATAAATCCACTCTGGCAATAGTTCTCTTGGTGGTAGGTTTGCCCTTCCCCACTTCTCCATAAGTGAGGAACAGCTGGGGACTCAAACCTATGACCCTTGGTATGCTTTCTATATAGCAGCTAAGGGCCTTTTAACATCTAAACTGTGTAGCCTCCTCTCCTGAAGAGGAATGATCAGTGAGAAAACAGGAAGAGACATGACTGATTCAGGTGAAAATCTGAAACCATTTGGGTAAGAACCTTCTATTGGTTCTAAGGGACCACTTTCCCTATAAAAGGAGATAAAATCAGGTTCCACTGACAGGGCTTGCAGTTCACTGATACTTTGGCAGAGGTATGTCTGCTAAAACCACAGTTTTCAAGTCATACTTAAGCTCTACTTGAGGACATAGGCTTAAAGGAGGTTGCATCAGTTGAGTAAATACAAACATTTAAATCCCGAGACAGGGGCAGGGTCTCTCAATGGAGGATTGTTATGAAGCAACTTTTGAAAATTTACAGTATACGGGATGAGATGATAGAGGAAGACTTCCACTGACAGAAAAGCAGAGACAGCTGACAAGGAACTTTGAGAGTAGCTGATCTGAGGCTCAGAGCCATTAAGATGGACCATATAATACAGAACTGTAGGCAATTCAGCAGTGTCTGGGGAAATATATTGCTTAGAACACCAAATGCTGAATCTCTTCCATTTGGAGTTATAGGTCTTTCTAGTGGTGGGCTTTCGAGAGGCTTTGAGGATGTCCAGAACTCCTGAGACAATGCAAATCCATCTACTCTTTTCTTCAAGAGCCATGCCTTGAGATTGAGAGACTGAAGATTGGGGAACCAAATCCTCCCTGAGAGGAGGTTACCAGGTTGTAATTCTGGGAAGAGACAGGGAAAATGGACTGCTAGGACAGTAACAGGGGTACCAAGGTTGTTGGCTCAGTCTGGAGCAATCAGAACTCACTTTGCAAGGTTGTGACTTTATCTTTGCTAAAACTTTGAACAGTAGAGGAGGGAGGAAAGCATACAGAAATGTTCCTTCCCAGTTCAGAATCAGAGCAATAGCTTGCAGAAGACACCAGGAGAAAGGACTGCTGTGTGACTGGACTTCTTGCTGGGACTATATTGCCCTCCTTCCCTCTCCATTCAAAGCTAGTTCTACAGCTAGTTCTATTTTACAGGCACAGGATTTGACTGACAACAGGAACTTCTGTTTGGGAGCAGGAAGTGAGTGATCACAGAACCACCAAAGACCCACCATCCTAGAAGGGCAAGAGTAGCTCTCTGGCCCCTCTAGTTAGTTGCTGGAGGTCTGCTCTGAGCAAGGTTGTCTACTGAGAAATATAGGATATTCTTGTCTCAGAACAGACAATCAGGAGCTTAAAGGCACACAGGCAGAAAGTAAGGAGAGGGAGAAAAGAACAGAGGAAAGAGTAAGGACTGCAAACAGTTAAGGGGCCAGAAATAAGACATAATTGGAGTGGTGCAGTGCAGTGGCTGTGGGCAGCAGTCTTCCAGGAGACATTCTGGAGGATGCGAGTTGTCTCATCTGCAGGCACCTCTAGGCTGAGGGAGGAGAGGTTGCTCATCTCCAGGCTGACTTGGCCAGGGATTTGTGGGACCTCCTCTCTCCATCCAGGGACCACTCAGCCACTGCCGCTGCTCTCAGAGGTTGCCAAGAAAGAGGAGCTGTTGGACCACAGTGGGCTCAGGGAGGGTGAGGTGGTGAACAGAGGGTATCCCTCCAGTTGTACCTCTCACCTTCTATGCCATTCTGGCAAAGTGTGGTCTTCTCTAGACACATTCGCAGTGGAGACAAAGGAGGATGCTGGAACCTCTACAAAGGAGACCCACAGGGTGGCAGGGGACCCTGCAGGAAGGAACAACTCCTGGTGGGGACTTCATTGTTAGAAGGTAGAACTGGGGAGGAAGGGAGAGGGAGGTAGGTGCCTGCCTGGCGCCATGGCTTGAGGGACAGGGTGAACCCTCAGGATTGCTGGAGCAGCTGCACAGGGAGGGAGCTGGATGTCATTGTCCACCTAGGGACAAATGACCTGGCTAAGAAAGGGATTAGAGAGTGCAGGAAGAGTTTGTGAAATTGGGAGGGCCTTGGTCATAGCATGCAGTAACCTCTCGGAGGTGCTGCCCATCTATGGCATGAGAGGCTAGAGTGTTACGCACCATGGGATTCAATCAGTGGTTGAAAAACTGGTGTGGAGCTCAGGGATTTGGCTTCATTGGGTACTGGGGTCCACCTGGAGTGATGTGTTACTGGCATGATGGGATGCATCTGTCCGGGAGGATCCAGGATCCTAGGTGATAGGTGTATGCTTCATTGGCATCATTTAAACTAGCCAAGGGGGGAGGCACTGGAAAGGAGCAGGGAAATCCTAGCCCCCCCAAATAATCACGGTAGTAAGTGCAGCAAACACCAACATAGAGGTGTCGATAGGGAGAAGGGCAGGGGTAAATGGAGAAAGTGACAAAGGCAAGAAGGACAAGGATGGGGCAAAAGGGAGTAAGGGCATCAGGAAATGGAGGGTAATGAGTACCAATGCCCGTAGTCTGGGCAACAAGCTCCCTGAGCTGGTGGCCTTGATGGAAGAGGGATGCCTGGATATCATATGCAGTCACAGAAACATGGTACACAGAGAACCATGACTGGGATGTTAACTACCAGGTTGCATTCCTACAGGAGAGACAGGAGGAAGAGGAGGGGAGGAGTAGCTCTCTATGTAAAGGAAGGGATAAAAGCAACTGAACAAAAGAGTAAACAGGGAGGAGAGGAGGCACTGTGGTCACCTTGAGACTGGAAAGGCACCACAATCTGCACAGGGGTTAGTATAGACCCCCATGTCAGGGGGGAATGGACAAGGATATGATAGAAGGCATTCTTTAGAATGGCAGAAAAGGGGAAATACTATTGATGGAGACCTGAATATGCTAGATGTTAACTGGAGCACATTTGCTGCAGCCATCCAAGAGCATGGCCATTCTTGATGCCCTACAGGTGGCAGGCCTCAGACAGCTAGTTTCAGAACCCACTGATTGAGAGCAATCTTTAGACCTCATACTCTCAAATGGGGGCAGTGAGAGGATCTCAGATCTCAGAAGTGGTTGCCATCTGGGACAAGGGACATCAAACAGTGTAGGTTCACATTAAACTGAGCTACAGAGTCAAGCCATACAAATGTGAGGGTACTGGACTTTAGAAGGGCTGACTTTGGCAAGATGGGAGAGTGCCTCAGAAAAGCACTTGCAAACAGGCTAGAAGGAGGTGTGGAGCAACAATGGAATCTTCAAACTGCCATCACAGAGGCAACAAGCCTTTGTGTGACAAATAAACAAATCAAAACAAAAGAAAAACTACTTTGGTTCTCAAAAGAGGTGGCTGTGAAAGTCAGGAAGAAAAAGATAGCATTCTGGAGTATAAGGAAACACAGAAGGAGCAGGACAGAGAGTTGTACCCAGTTAAGGCAGAAGGAAGCAGGGAGGGAAGTCAGAATAGCAAAGGCCCAAACTAAGAAAAGATAACCAACTCAGTTAAGAAGGAGATAAAACCTTTTATAGGTACATCAGCGAGCATAAGAAGACAAACGGAGGGAGAGTGAGGCTGAATAGAATGAACGGGTGGGTGGGCAGAGGGACAGTGAAAAGCAGGATACTGAACGAATATTTCTGCTCAATATTCACAAAAGAGGAGGAAAGTGCCTAATCCAATTAACAGAAGCACTCTTGGATAGGGGTCAATCCAGTCCTTTCACAGAAGAAAAGGGTCTGCAAGAACTCCTAAAACTGAAGGTGGACAAAGCAATGGTCCTGATGGAATTCACCCCAGAATTCTAAAAGATTAAGGAGGAACTAGTAAACCACTGGCTACTCTTTTAATAAATCATGGGAGGATGGTGGTAACCCGAGGACTGGAGAAGGACGGTGATTCCCCTTCACAAAGTGGGACCAAGACAGAGGCAGGAAACTCAGACCTGTCAGTCTGACCTCTGTGGTAGGGAAAGTGATGGAGCCTTCTGGAGGAAAGAATAGTTGAGTACCTAGAGGCCAGTGGAGCACAGGACCCAAGGCAGCATGGGTTTACAGCGGAAGGTCATGTCAGATGTAATCTAATAGATTTCTTTGACTGGGTGACCAAAGTAGTAGACCAGGGAGGGGCTGTGGACATGGCCTACCTCCAGACTTTAGCAAGGCATTTGACACAGTCCCACACAAAAGATTAATAGTCAAATTAACCAGCCTGGGGGGGTCCCAGGTAGTAGCCTGGGTAAAACACTGGCTGCACAACAGGACACAGAAGGTAATTGTAAATGGAGTCCACCTGAAGAAAGAGGGGTTATTAGTGGTACCGTAGGGTTCAGTATTGGTCCTGTCTTTTAATGTCTTCATCAGTGACATTGCAGAGGAACTGAAGACAGTATGCCTTTGCAGATGACACAAAGATCTGCAACAGGTTGATACGCAAGGAGGCATGGAAAGGATGAAAGGGACTTGCCAGTGTTGGAGGAATGGTCAGAAGTATGGCAGCTATGATTCAATGCAAAGAAGTGCAAAATAATGCACCTAGGAAACAAGAACCGGGGAAGAATACACAAAGGGTGGGGAGGTAGTAACAACAACAAAAATGAAAGGGACCTGGGGTAACCATATCAGATGACCTTAAGGTTGTAAACAATGGTGAAGAGCAGTAGGGAGGGCTGGGTGTATACTGGGATGTATAGGAGAGGCATCAGCAGAAAACAGGAAGTTGTTATCCTCTGTACAGACAGTTAGGTGAGACCCCATCTGGAGTACTGTGTCCAGTTCTGGAGACCCCATCTCCACAAGGACATAGACAGGATAGAGGTAGTCCAGAGGAGGGCAACTAAATGGTGCAGGGTCTGCAAGAGAAGCCGATGAGGAGAGACTAAAGGAGCTTAATATGTATACCCTTGAGGAAAGAAGGGAGAGGGGGACATGATAGAAACTTTTAAGTACCTTAGTGGAACCACAAAGTCCAAGAGGTATCATCTTTCAGAAAAGAGGTGTAAGAACAAGGGGACACAATTTAAAGATAGAAGGAGGGTGGTTCAAGGGCAATGTGATGAAGTATTATTTTACAGAGAGGGTAGTGGATGCATGGAACAGCCTTCCTGAGGAGGTTGTGGGGTCTAAAAACTGTGGGAGAATTCAAGAATGCATGGGACAGACATAAGGCAATTCTTGTGGGGTAGGAAGAAATAGGTTGTTGATTAACTAGGATCTGCGGCCTGTCCTGTAGGTAGGGAAATGGGCGAAGACTAGATGGGTCAAGCGGTCCTTATCTGCCGTCAAAGTCTATGTTTCTATGTTTCTATCTATGTTTCATCCAGAGGACTGTGCCCTAGACTGAGGGTCTGCAAAAAGCAGAAAGTTAGTGATTGTCTGGGTGCTAAAGAGGTATCTATCGCTGGGTGCCCCACCTTGAAAAATCACCTACAAGACTAGAGGTCAGGATATTCTGATGGCCCTGTGAAATCTTGCTCAGTGCATTCTGCTAGCACATTGTCCTTCCCAGAAGGTGGACTGCTATCAGAGAGGCTTGCAGGGAATAAACCAGGGACCACAACTTATGACTTCTGTGCACAAGGCCATAGATCAAGTGGCCTCCCTGCTTGTTGATGTACCACATGGTGGTGGTGTTGTCTGTTCTGGACTTGAACCACCTTGTTCTGCACTGACTGAGAGAAAGCTTGCAGAGCCATAAAACTGCCCTTGAGTTCCAGGAGATTGATATGAGAAGAATTCCTTCAGGGACCACCTGTCATGGGCAGTGAGGGCCCCAGATGGGCTCCCCTGCCCAGGAGGGAAGCATCTGTGTAAGGACCACTGAATGAGACTGAGTGGAAAATGTGACTCCTTGTTTTAAATTGTCCTGATCCTGCCACCACTGGGAGGGCTTTGATCAGGGTCCAAGTTACTGGACTGGTTTGGTAAGGAATTCTTCTTTTGGACCATTAGGCCTCAGATGGAACGAATGCCCTCATCTGGAATCTTGCCCCTTGACCATTGCTGTAGAGGCTGCCAGTGGCCCAGAGCTGGAGAAATGCCTTGCTGGTCAAGACACCTGAAGGCTGAAGGAAGAAGCCAGCTCTATAAGAACTCTTGTCTTTCCAGGGAAGAAAGGTTCTTGCTTTGACAGTATCCAGCTCTGCCCCTATAAAGGTAAGGAGCTGCACTTGCTCGAGAACCGACTTGGGGAAGTGAGAAGAAATCCTAAGAAGTAAGCACTTGCTGGGTCATCATTTGAGGTCTGACTTGACTTGATCTGGGGACTGGTCCACTATGAGCCAGTCGTCCAGATATGGAAAAATGGAAATCTTTTGCCTCCTTAGAAAGGCAACTACTACTGCCAGGCACTTTGTGAAGACCCTTGGGGCTGAAGTTAGGCCAAAGGGCATTGCTCTGAACTGATAGTGGCCTGCGGGCAACTCGAACCTGAGGTACTTTCTGAGGGAGCACCTGATGGGAATGCGAAAATAGGCATCTTTGAGGTACAGGGAGGCTAGCCAGCCCCCTGGCCTTAGAGAGGGAAGGATTATTCCCAGAGTTACTATCTTGAACTTTGGTTTTAAAAGATGTTTGTTTAGGTGTCTTAGGTCTAGAATGGGTCACCACTTCCCTGTCTTTTTGGGGGTAAGAAAGTACCTGGAGTACAGACCTTTGCCCCAGTGTAGGATAGGTACTCTCTCTCTCTATGGCTCTTAAAGCCAGCAGAGATGAAACCTCTACCTCTAGGGCAAGGGTTTCTGAGAGACCTGCAGGTGGAAAAGGTCTGGCTCTCATCTTCAGAAATTTTTTGAAGCTGAGAACCAGTCCCTGGCCTACTACTTCCATGACCCACTTGTCTGATGTAACAGACATCCAGTCCTGGACAAAGTAAGTTAGCCTGCCTCCTACTGGAATAGGAGAGTCGACCCGGACAGGCCCATCAGGGTGTCTGCTTGGCAGGGGCCTTAGGCTGAGGAGTGGATGCAGCCCTGCTCATCCCCCTTCTGCCTCTTGCTCTGAAGAACCCCCTCTGTGAAAAGGAAGAAGAGGCCTGTGGCTGGTAGAAAGGCCTATGAAAAGGCCTGCCCCTGCCCCTAGACTGCTGCCTTTGAGGAGTTGCCTGCCTCTCTTTGGCCTGAGCACTCCAGTAAGTGGTTCTGTACTCAACCATTTTCTTCATGTAATTCTCTGTCTGCTCCCCAAAACAGAGAATTTCCCACTACAGGAAAATCCATGGCCTTAGCCTGGGCATCCTGTGAAAGGCTAGTACATCTGAGCCAAGCCATTCTCTGAAGAGCCACAGAAGTAGCCATGACTCTTGATGACACATCATTGGAGTCCACAGCAGCATGAAACTGAACTTTTGATGCCTCAGTCCCATCTGCAGCCACCTCCTCCAGCTCCTTGGCTCTTTATCTGGGGAGGGGATAAAGCCAAGGAAATGTTTGCCTTATCATAGGCAGCAGCCTGCACTACCCCAACATGGCTGCATTGCTGGTATAAAACTCTGTATCTGAACCTGATAGTGTGTACCTCTTGTCCATCCTTCTGTCAACAGGGGTACAGAATTGGGAGACTTCCTGGAGGGACACCAGCCTATACTGGCAGGATGGTCTGCATCTGTCCAGGAATAGAACAAGTATTTTAAGCAATCGGTTTAAATGCTTCATTGGCAAGCTTTTAAACTAGTCAAGGGGGGAGGCACTGATAAGCAGCAGGAAAATCCCAGCCTCTCCCTACAAAACAGGGTACTAAATGAGAAAAAGACTGAGGTAGATAGGTCAGTGGGGGATGCTGCAAAAGAAGGTAAAGCCATCAAAATGGAGAGCAATGAGTGCCAATGCCCGTAGTCTGAGTAACAAGCTTCCTGAATTAGTGGCCTTGATGGAGGAGAATATCTGGATATCGTGGCAGTCACAGAAACATGGTACACACAAAACCATGACTGGGACATAAACATACCAGGATACACTATCTACAGGAGGGACAGGAGGGTAAAAGAGGAGGAGGAGTAGCTCTTACATAAGGGAAGGAATCAAAGCAGCAGAACAAAAGGGAAAACAGGGAGGAGAAGAAGCACTGTGGGTAAATTTGGAGACCGGCAATGGCACCACAATCTGCACAAGGGTTGTATACAGACCCCCTTCTCAGGGGGAGGAAATGGACAAGGAAATGATAGAAAGAATACTTAGAATGGCAGAAAAAGGGGAGATATTGCTGATGGGTGATCTGAATATGCCAGATGTTAACTGGAGTGCAGTTGCAGCAGCCACTTCAAAGAGTGGGGTTATTCTAGATGCCCTAACAAGGGGCATGCCTTAGACACTAGTGTTGGAGAGCACTCGAGAGGGAGCAATCTTAGACCTGGTTCTCTCAAATGGAGATGAAGAGAGGATCACAGATGTAGAAGTGGGTAGCCATCTGGGAACTAGCGACCATCGAACAGTATGGTTCACAATAAACACAGCAAAAGAGTCAAGCCATACAAAGGCAAAAGTACTGGACTTTAGGAGGGCTGACTTTGCCAAAATGGGTGAGTGCCTAAGGAATGCACTAGCAAATGGGCAGGAAGGAGGGGTGGAAGAACAATGGGGAATAATAAAAACTTCCATCACAGAGGTAACAAGCCTTTGTGTGAAGCAAATTAACAAAATGAAACGATGTAAGCAACCACTATGGTTCTCAAAGGAGGTGGCAGTGAAGGTTCAAGAGAAAAAGAAAGCATTCAGGAAGTACAAGGAATCACAGAAGGAGCAGGACAGAGAACTGTATCAGTTAAAGCAAAAGGAAGCTGGGAAGGCAGTCAGAACAGCAAAGGCCCAAACCGAGGAAAAGATAGCCAACTCAGTAAAGAAGGGGGATAAAACCTTTCATAGATACATCAGGGAGTGAAGGAAGACCAAGGAGGCTAGTGAGGCTTAATAAAGGGAGGGAGGGTGGGCAGAGGGAGACTGTGAAAAGGCAGAGATACTAAACAGATATTTTTGCTCAGTATTTACAAAGAATGTGAGGGAGGTACCTAAAACAAACAGTAGAAACACTCTGGATACAGAAGTTGATACCAGCCCATTTACAGAAGAAAGGGTTCTGAAAGAACTCTTAAAACTGAAGGTGGACAAAGCAATGGGGCCTGATCAGATTCATCCCAGAATTCTAAAAGAACTAAGGGTAGAACTAGTGACACCACTAACTACCCTCTTTAACAAATCATGGGAGGATGGGGTGGTACCGAGGACTGGAGAAGGGCAGATGTGATTCCCCTTCGCAAAAGTGGGAGCAAGGCAGAGGCAGGAAACTACAGACCTGTCAGTTTGACCACAGTGGTAGGGAAAATGATGGAATCACTTCTGAAGAAAAGAATTGTTGAGTACCTGAAGGCCAGTGGGGCACAGGACCGAAGGTAGCATGGATTCACAGCAGGAAGGACACATCAGATGAATCTAATCGATTTCTTTGACTGGGTGACCAAAGTAGTAGACCAGGGAGGGGCTGTGGACATGGCCTACCTAGACTTTAGCAAGGCATTTGACATAGTCCCAAGCAAAAAGATTAATAAAAAAATTAGCCAGCCTGGGATTGGGTCCCAAAGTGGTAGCCTAGGTAAAACATTGGCTGGACAACAGGATACAGAAGGTAATAATAAAAAGAGTCCACTCTGAAGAAAGGGGGGGTTACTAGTGGGGTACCACAGGTTCAGTACTGGATCTGGTCCTTTTTTATGTCTTTATAAGTGACATTGCAGAGGAACTGGAAGGAAAAGTATGCCTCTTTGCAGACAACACAAAGATCTGCAACAGGGTTGATATACAAGAGGGGGTGGAAAGGATGAGAAGGGACTTGGCAAGGTTGGAGGAATGGTCAGAAGTCTGGCAGCTTAGATTCAATGCAAAGAAAAGCAAAGTAATGCACCTGGGAAACAAAAACCCAGGGGGAAGAGCACACAATGGAGGTAGTAACAATAACAAAAATGGAAAGGGACCTGGGGGTAGTCATATCAGATGACCTAAAGGTTAGCAAGCAATGTGAGAAGGCAGTAGGGATGGTTGGGGGGATACTGGGGTGTATAGGGAGAGGCATCACCAGTAGAAAACAGGAAGCTGTTACCCCACTGTACAGACAGTTGGTGAGACCCCATCTGGATACTGTGTGTAGTTCTGAAGAACACATCTCTGCAAGGACATAGCCAGGTGGGAGGCAGTCCAGAGGAGGGCAACTAAAATGGTACAGGGTCTGCAACAAAAGCCATAAGGAGAGAGAGATTAAAGTAGCTTAATATATATATCCTTGAGGAAGGGAGAGAGAGGGGGGACATGACAGAAATGTTTAAGTACCTCAAGAGAATCAACAAAGTCCAACAGATTAGCATCCTTCAGAAAAAGAGATGTGCAATAACAAGGGGACACAATTTGAAGATAGAGGAGGCATGGCTCGGGGCAATGTGAGGAAGTATTTTTTCACAGAGAAGGTGGTGGACACATGGAACAGCCTTGCTGAGGAGGTCGTGGGGTCAAAAACAGTGGGGGAATTCAAGAATGCATGGGACAGACATAAGGAAATTCTTGTGGATGGTAGGAAGAAATAGGCTGTTGGTTAACTAGGATCTGCAGCTTATCCAGCAGGTAGGGAAATGGGCAGACTAGGTGTGCTAAGAGGTCCTTATCTGCCATCAACGTCTATGTTTCTATGTTTTATGTTTCCTAGGCATCCTCTGGGGCAATGTGGTACCCCACTAGTAACACTCCTTTCTTTGGAGTGGACTCTGTTTGCTATTATCTTCTGTATCCTGTTGTTCAGCCAATGCTTTACACAGGCTACCACCCTGGGACCCACTGATAGCTGCTTCTGGGGAGCTCTCCTAGCTAAAGGGCCTGAGCTTCCTGCACATGAACATATGTAGCCTTGCCAGCAAATCTGATCAGGCCCAAGCCTGGGTGTTACACGTCTCCCTTGATGTAGCAATGTTCTTGGAAACCTGGCTGACGAGCAATGTACCTGATAAATTGCTCTATATCCCTGGCTACAACCTGTTCAGGTGTGACAGGCCGTCCAGAGATGGTGATGTTGCTATTTATAGCAGAGATAAATTCCAAACCACAGACCTTGACCGCACTTCAATGACCAAATAATTTAAGTGCGTCTCCCTTAAAATTACTCTGTCACCTGGAGTAGCCCTACCGGTAGCCGCATGCTATAGGCCGCCTGCAGCCAGTCTGTGCATATTGACTCATGTATATTCTTTCCTGGAAAAAGCAAGCATGGAGTGCATCTTAATGGGGGACTTTAACCTCAACTGAACAGATGCCTGTGCTAACAGATTCAAGGACTTCTGAGATGACCACGGGCTAACTCAGATGACCCCAGAGGTTACACAACCAAATAAAAAAAATGCTGACCGTAGTTCCTTACTGGACCTTATTCTGGTCAGTAAAGCACATAATATCTCCCATACTGGGGTCTTTCATAATGATCTGAGTGACCACTGCGCAATTGCCTGTGTCAGATACTCCCCTCACCTCCCTCCCTTCCACCTTCAAGGTGAAGCACAGCATGAAAAATGCTGTGCTCCTTGCCTTCTTGGCCAACCTTGGTAACATTCTCAGGCAGGACTTCTGCCTTGCACCCGCTGTGTCAGAAGCCTTCTGTATTTTACAGGACTTATTACTTAAGGTCATCAACAAGCATGTACCCTTAAGGAAAATGAAGCTAAGGGAATGTGCTTCTGACGGTTCAGCCCAGTACTGAAGAGGGCTCTGCGACACAGACACTCTATGGAAAAATGCAAGGAAGTCACAGTCTGGCTTAGATTGGCACTCCTTCCAAATAGCCAGGAATGCCTGCACAAAAACTGGTCAGACTGGGAAATGCACAATTCTTCCAGTCCACCCCTGAGGTAAACAAAAACTGCTCAGCCAAATTCTGGCAGATTCTGAGAGAGGTCGAAGGTCACTCTCCTGCCACCCCTCTCCTGGCCAAAATTGTGGCAAATAACATCACATACACAGCCAGGGCTGAGTTCTTGATCAGCTTAATAACCACTCATGAACTGCAGACCTCTCCTTTGACGTGTCATCTTTTAATAAAATGAGTACCACTTGTTATGCCAGCTCATTACCTAGCCCGACCTCTGCCCCTGGGTCTGTCAGCCCCCTGTTCAAGTTCCGGACGGTATCCTATAAACACATGGAGGACCGCTTCCTCTTGCTGGATTTCAAAAAGAGTGAGGTGCTGACTTATTAGAACTATTCTTCCTAAAAGCAAGTTATTTCAATCTGACGACACCAATTGCGCACCTTTTTAATTGCTCATTAAGCCAAGGGGAACTGCCATCTAGACGGAAAATTGCACACATTATTTCCCATTGTTTACATCAGGAGACCCTACAGACCTGAACAACTATAGGCCCATTTCACTGCTTCCTGTACTGTCCAAGCTACTTGAAAAAATCGTCAACTCTCAACTAAGGGAGCATTTGGATAGTGAAAACATCCTCAACCCTGTTCGATCAGGATTTAGACCCAAACATAGCACCATGTCAGCCCTAGCTAAAGTTTCTAATGACTGGTTACATGCTCTGAACAATAAGCAGCACATCTACGCACTCTTTCCTGACCTTAGCAAAGCATTCAACACGGTTGATCATTCCATACTACTTGACTCACTGTGATGCATTGGTTTAACCCCCCCCCCGCAGTAAAGTGGTTCTGCTGCTATCTTACAAATAGGAGACAGCAAATTAAAAGCCCAAATGAATTCTCCTCATTAAAAACTCTGCTGCAGCACCAGCCCAGCAGCGCAGAGCATTGAGGCACTGGATACCACACCTCGAACCACACCGGCAACCCAGGTTCGGGAACGGACTCAAGTCGGTGGGGGCTGGTAGGGGAGGAGAGGATTGAGCATCCAGAGGACTGCTCTCTTCTCCTGGGGTGGGTTGGGGAAAGTGCTTCGCTCTGTAGTGGCCCCTGGTGGAAACCAGAGGTGCTACAAGGAGCACTGCAATGTGGGCTCTCCAGAAAAATGTGAAAGATGGCATGTCTCCGTCCAGATGACGACAACCCCACCTCCCCGTGCCTCTCTGCCGTGAAGCATCCAGGGCTGCAGTATCCACGCTCTGCCCAGAAGCAAGAGAGGTGCTCAGGCACTCTATAGTCCCTTCCCCATCACCATCTCCGGGGTAGGGGGGCCCCCTTGGCAAAGGGACATGCTGGGTCAGTGGAGCATTGGAGCGGCAGGATGGCAGGTAAGCGGCAGAGGCAACGGCAGGACTGGCTGCCTGAAGGAGTGGACAGAATGTGCCTGGTAGGCGGGGTTAAAAAAAAACTTTGCTGCAAGGCGTCCCACAAGGCTCGATCCTGGGACCTATCCTCTTCGCCCTTTATATTAACCGCATTGATTCTGGCTGTTTAGCAGGAAATGTTCATCTCTTAACAGATGACACTGTCATCTATTCAATCAACCCTTCCCTCGATCTTGCCTACAAGAAGCTTCAACAAGACTTCATTATACTCCAACACAACTTGCTGAATCTGAAGCCACTATTAAATGCCAAAAAACTAAAGCCTTGGTAATCTCCCCCTCCTCCACCCTCAACACGAAGGCCCACAGTACCACCCAAATTGTCACCCTCCTTGATGAACCTTTAGAAATACTGGACAAATTCAAATATCTCGGAGTCTGGCTGGATAACAAACTGAACTTCAATGTACACCTAAACAAGTTATCTAAAAAGCTAAGGCAGCGCCTTGGTCTTTTCTACTGTATAGAACACCTACTCACCCTGGAAGGTAGGAAGAGGTTGGTTCAAACAACCTTCCTTCCCCTGCTTGAATACAGTGACGTTCATTATAGTCACTGCCCCCAATGTGAGCTCCAAAAACCTGATACTCTCTACCATCGTGCTCTGAGATTTGTTCTTAGCCAGCCCCTACAGACTCATCATTGCTTGTTGTACCAAGGATTAGGCTGGCCATCCCTCTCTCTGAGGAGACAAAAAAATTTCCTTATGTGGTTCTTCCGGGCTCAATCAAACAATCTGCCACCCTATATCGGAGCACTGTTTGAGCGCTCTAAGGCTAGCTACGTCGTAAGGAACTCTCGTTTATCAATTTTAAAATACCATGTACCAGGACATGACTTGGCTCTACTGATATTAGCTCCTTTCTACCTATGCTTTGGAATAACATGCAAAAAGCACAAACTCTCCATCCTGCCTAGCCTCTACATGTTCAGACAGCTGCTCAATCGATGCCTGAATACGGTGTGTGATTGCTTTAGGTAAACACTTCCCTTCTGGCCAATAAATCCCATATCCCTCTATTGACTAGGTCTATCTACCCACCCTTAGGCTGGCATCCCCTTAGGGTAACTGTACCCCTACTGCACCCACCCCTCTGCCCTAAATCCCATATCCCCCTATTGACTAGGTCTATCTACCACCCCTTAGGCTGGCATCCCTTAGGGTAACTATACCCCTATTGCACCCCCCACCCCTAGCTAGCTTCACTGGGGGCCTTCATCTTACTGGGTTGTCCTCCTCCTTTCTCCCCCTGGTCCTGATTACCCCCACCCTCCTCTGTGTCCCCCTCCCTCTCCTCCCCATGTATCATGTTATGTTCCACTTTATGCTAAATTGCCTATGTGTGCATTTGTCATCAATGCTAAGCTAGATTGCTTACTGACTGTAATTTTACATTACTCTGTATTAATGTCTGTCATGCATGAATTGTAAGTTCTTGTTTTTGAAGGTGTACTATGTGTCCAGGACCCTCTTGAAAATGAGCTTGCTCAGTGATGTAACTGCCTGGTTAAATAAAGTTTGATTGATTGATAAAGTTTGATTGATTGATTGGTGGTCCCTGGGTGAGGGAAAAGGTCCCTCAAATCCTAGCAAACTCAGCTAGGAGTCCAGCGATCTCTTCTCTGCACAAAGAGGCGCATGCAGATGGGCAGCGCCTCAGTCTCCAGAGGGTCTCTCCGAAAAGTGTCACTCCACAACCACTGCACTGCACCACTCCCAAAGATCACATTCCTACAGTCACTCCATTTACTGGACTTTGTACCCTTACCCTAAAAGGGTGTTTCTAATTTTCCTCTTTTGTTTTGTCTTGCTTAACCCCTTTTGTATCGTGGCCCTAAATAGGGTGATTTTAGTTCACCCTTTTGTTTTTCTTATCTTCTTTGTACCCTTACCCTAGATATTGCCCCTCTCAGCCATCTCTGGGAGGTTGTTTGCCCAGTGGCCATGACCAGTCTCTGAGCCCAACCTTCCGAGGCAGAGTGCCCAAGGAAGGTCGAGCCAATGGCCTTTTGACCTAACCCACAGGTGGGCTAGGAGTAACCACAGGGTGGGTGGGACAAAAGGGGTCTATTTAAGATCCTGACAGGAGGGTATCAGTTTCTTTCTGCCTGGACATGAGGTGGAATCACAGCACAGGCCTTCTGCCCTCCTGTAGAATATGCATGGACCAATGGATGAGTTGGTGGTTGCATGGTGAGCATTGTAACAAAGAGGAGGCAAGCAAATTGGAGCTGCAGAAATATATGGAAGTGAAACTGTGATGAGATGGGGTGGCCCCATGAGGGCACACTCTGGAACTGGAGAGGGGGTGTCCATGTGAGGGCACACTTTGGAACTGGTCGATAGTACATTAGAACATGAACTGGAGCAGGGACTGCAGGGGCAAATGGCTGGGCAGATCCAAATCTAAATCCATCAGGTCAAGTCTGTCAAGGGTGCTGGCTGGTCCAGTGGGGGTTACCAGGCTCCCTTGTCCTCCAGCTGACTGGGTGCATATAAATAATAGATGCAGTATCTCTCTCTCTCTCTCTCTCTCTCTATATATATATATATATATATATATATATATATATATATATATTATTGGGGCACTGGCATGCCCCTATAAGGGATGTACTGAAACTTCCATGTTAAAATCCAATATTTTGCACCATAATAACTTTAGCATTCTTTGACGAAATAGCCCAAAATTTGGCATGCATGTTCATTGTCTCAAAATATAAAAAGTTTCATGACAGCATTTTGTGTAGTTTTTGAGATACAAAGTGGTACAAAACTGAAAAAAAAAACTTTTCCCCTTACTGGTTAACATGAGATTTTTTACTGTCATCTACAGCTCAGACAGAATTAAATTGTTCTCTGAAACTTTCAGGAATGATGGAGAATGTGCCAAGGGTATGCCATTGGTGTGGTGAAAAAATATGTTACCTTTTTTAAATTATTTTTTTACTTTCTTTACTAAAATTATCAGAGAATACAAAACCAAAACTCAAAAGGCACATTTCTAGACACAACATCTGAGACGGTCTAAATAGAAGTGAAACAATAAATATAGTATAAAACATTCAAACCGCAAACATGAACAAGAACAAGAACAAAACAAATTAGTATCCCTCCTCCCTAAACCAAGAGCCCTGAGGACCTAAGACATGTTGCAGTTAAGTTCTTAAACTGAATTATTACCGTAGTAGATACCAGATTATACTTTTAGAACAAAAGGAACAAAGGGAAATGAACAGCGGATATAGTCAATACCACATTGTATCCTTAAAGGAACATCTTTAACAAAAATATACATTAGAGGTTTACAATGATAGTAGCATGGAAAATAATTAATAATATAATATAAAACTAAATTTAATCAACTGCTGCACTTCTCGGAAAGACAGAGTGAGTCTAAATGCTTGATATTCAAAGGTCCTCTGCAAACTTGCACAAGTGCCTGCGCTGCTCGTCTAAGATGCGCCAGCCCAAAATAATGAGCTATTCGGAAGATGCACCATGAGATGCACTTGTGTATGTCTGGCTGAATATCCAGAGGATGCTAAATCATGCAGTGGCAGATGCGCGACGCAGCAGGTGACCTGAACCATATGCAGAGCATGGGGAGATATGCGATGCAAAGTTACTTGCACAATGCGCAAAACTGCAGTATTCAGCTAAGATGTGCAATGTCCTCATTGCACATTCCAAGCCCATCTCCCACATTTGCATTACACTACTGGAATGTAGTCAAGCTATTTGCATACCCCAGGCATGCTCAGATCCAGCTTTGCAGGGCTGTGCCACTACTCCACAAAGGCGAACAGGAGAAACTGCAGCCTAGCAGGCAGGTATGATGGAATGTTTGTGTGTGGGAGTGTGGACTGCAGTGGCCTGGGTACAGTGCTATACCACATAGCTATGTACCAAGTTGGACAGGAGTACAGGGGGCCAACTCAGACAGTGGCCACAGGGGCCCACCTGGACATGCTACAGGGGAGGGTACAGGGTGACACAGTTTGATCGGTATACCACATGCATGTGATACATAAGCTTCATACACAGTGTAAAGTTACCTGCAGTGCCCCACAACCCCCCATGTGTGTTGAACATGGTGATGACTGCAAGGAATGGCAGTGTGCAGAGGGTGACCAGGTACACTAGTGGGTGGGTCCTACTTGTCTGCACCTATGGTGTACCACCGTGGGTGTGTGCTATAGGTCAGTCCCTGACTACCAGATTACCTGAGCACAACTGCTCCAGATGGCACACTGGATGCATGCTACCACTAGGTTTCACCCTATAGGCAGCATGTATGCAGGCCATGTCCCACGGTACATATGCTACACTGTGGCTGTCCACACCTCTGGTGTGTCCAGGGGCACCCAACAGCACTGGCTTGTGGCTGCTGGGTGTCTATGTCCAGGGTGCAGTATGGGGGGTTACTACCTGGATGGTTCCAGTGGTGACATGGCAACTGTGGCTCAAGGTTCATCCATCCCAGCACTGTTGTGCGCGGGTGCCTGAAGTATGTCCTGGTGCACCTTCCGCAGTGTGCCTGTGGGAGGCTGGCCATTTAGGCATGCTTTTTCCATGCCTAACTTTGGGCAACTTATCTCTGAGATGTGCAGCAGATACGTTGCACATTTTGGCTGAAAATAGGGATGCGTGGCACATTCATGGGAATGCCCCCTCTACATGCACCGCATACATTATAAATGCATGATGGCACATCCAGAGATGCCCGGCTCATTTCTCCCTTTGAATACTGCAGTTCTGTTCATTTTCTTAGGTGCTCGCATCTCCACTTGCGCTGCGCATCTCCTTGACTATCTAGGCCATACAGTATAACATTTTGGTTCAAATCTAAAAGTGATAATTCTTCCAACCTCACTAGACATAAGGAATGGGATCCAGCATGCCTTGACCAGGCCATGGACCCCTCAATTTCTGGAACCTAAACAGTTTTTCAGAAATCCTCTGTACTGCAAGGGATCCAGCGTGCCTTGACCAGGCCACGAACCCTCAATTTCTGGAACCTAAACAGTTTTTCAGAAATCCTCTGTACTGCAAGGGATCCAGCATGCCTTGACCAGGCCACAGACCCCTCAATTTCTGTAACCTAAACAGTTTTTCAGAAATCCTCTGTACTGCAAGGTACTAGCCCTGACTTTTGGATTTGGTACCAGTGGAAGATGATTTCCAAGTGGCCCACACTATCTCCTGCTGAACACATCTCTAACTACTGTATCTCCCTCTGTGTCTCTGGTTAAATTTATGTGCTAGGGTTTAATAATTTGTTTAATCCTTACAGTCATTTTAAGTTATGAGTTGATATTAGAAGTGAATTTAGAGCCTTGACTGTGTAAATCCTTCTTTTGCTCTCTGCCCTGCAACCTCTCTCCTCTCTCCTCCTCCCCACACCGTCTGCTTTGCTCTCTGAACCTGCCCACTTATATTTATTCTCTTTGTTCTGATGTCACCAGCCTACTTCTCCAGCCTTTAAAAATCCTGTTTTTCTACTTTATTTCAGGGATCCAGCATGCCTTGACCAGGCCACAGACCCCTCAATTTCTGGAACCTAAACAGTTTTTCAGAAATTCTCTGTACTGCAAGGTACTAGCCCTGACTTTTGGATTTGGTACCAGTGGAAGCTGATTTCCAAGTGGCCCACACTATCTCCTGCTGAACACACCTCTAACTACTATATCTCCCTCTGTGTCTCTAGTTGAATTTATGTGCTAGGGTTTAATAATTTGTTTAATCCTTACAGTCATTTTAAGTTCTGAGTTGATATTAGAAGTGAATTTAGAGCTTTTTTTTTTGTTGACTTTTCTATTAGCAGATTATATCCTCTCACCACTAGAGGGCTATATCTCTGGCTCTTTATCTAGTACGTAAGCCATGTGGTCTCTCTCTGCCTTTCTCTCGCCTCTCCTCCTTCTCCTTACCCTGGCCCCCCTCTTCTTTCTCCCTGGTCCTAGCCACCCCCACCCCCACCCCACCCCCGCCACCCTCTACTCTGGTTTCCACTGCTAATCCAAGGGAACTCTCCACTTCCACTTGAGACTTGTGCTTGGTGCACCGTTTGGATATTCCTGGTTACTTAACCCGACCACTACTCTCAACAAGTGTGGCCACCTCTCTACACTGTACCACCTTGCAGTCCATCTGGGACACCGCCTGGAACCTTGCAGCTTCTACTCCAGGAAACAACAATCAAAACTATCTCTCAAAGAGCTGTGACTCTGCTCCTTAAAACTCTACTCCTCCTCCTTCTCATCTCAGGCAGCGTCCATCCCAATTCTGGCCCTAGAAGCTCAGGCCACACACAAACTCCAGGTGCCTTTATCCTGCAACCATTAATATCTGCAGCCTACTACCAAAGCTGGATGCACTCCAAGCCTTCATATGCCAACACAACCCTGACATCCTTGCAGTGGTGGAAACTTGGCTGACACCTAAAGTTCCTGACTCAGCAGTAACAATACAGGGCTACAATGTCCACAAGCTGGACAGGATATCCAAAACAGGCAGTGGTTGTGCAATCTATATCAAAGACTCCCTGTCTTGGCATCCTGTAGCAACTCCATCACTTTCTGCCTCAGCCCAGATTCTGCCTATAAAAATCATCCTAGGTCCCAAACATAAAGCCCTGACTATTGCCTCTGTATACATCCCACCCAGGGACCCTAAACATGGATTCAACGACGTCCTAAACTTTATCAACTCTCATCCTCCCGAAGCTGAACTTATTCTACTAGGGGATTTCAACATAAACTGGTTAGCATTGAGTGCCAGTGCCTATAAAGACTCCATCTCAGCTGCTAACCTCACGCAAATGGTAAACTCCCCTACTAGGATTAACTTCAAGACTGGCACCAGTACCCTCTTGGATTGGGTCCTCACCACTCACCCCACAAGGATTTCTTGTACGACCATTCTCCCAGACTCACTCAGTGACCACTCCCCAGTCATGTATGCATGGTCTAACAAATTCCTTAAGCCCCCTCTCAAAATTATCACTAGCAGAGTCCTTCCTCGTGGAAAACTTTCACATCTCAAACAACACCTACTTCTACAAGACTAGCTACCCATTTATGAAGCAACAGATGTTAACTTGGCTCTTGATCACTTCATCTGAATTTTCAACAAAGCCTGCGACCTCTTTGCCCCTGCTAAAAGGTGCAAAACAAAATCTTTCTCTCTAACCCATGGGTCACTCGCGCTCTTCTCTCACAGCTGAAACTAAGGGATCACCTCTGGGCAGTTGCCAGGGCCACTGGCAAACAACTGGACATCCAAAATTACAAACAAGCATGAAATGCCTGCACAAAAGCCATACAGCTAATCAAATACACCTATTACATAGATGGTCCCACCAATACATGGGGAAATGGTCGTGCTTTCTGGGACAACATCAAGGATGTCACAGGGAAGCAGCCAAAAACCTCTCCAGCCATGTTGATGGTTGATGGATCCTCAACCCTTGACCCCAAGGTGATCGCAAACATCTTTAACACAGCTTTTTCAGACCTTAGTGCTGTTCTACCCCATGACTTTTTCAAAAACAGGGCCTACTCCCCAAATACCTCAGCCCCTCAGTCTAACCATCCCCTCTTCTACTTCAGGAAGATAAGGCTGGCTGAAGCTCACCGCTATATTACTGCAGCTACCTCTAAATCTAGATCTAGTAGCGACACCCTGGACCTTAAGCTTCTGTTGCTCATCCTCGATGAGGTAATTCATCCATTAACAAAAATCCTAAACCTCTCTCTCAGCTGTGGAAAATTCCAGGACCTATGGAAAACAGCCACTGTGACACCCGTCCATCAAAGTGGGGACAAGATGATTCACTCAAATTATCACCCTATCTCCATACTGCCCCCACTCTCTAAGGCACTTGAGCGCATCGTGGCTGATCAACTTACCGACCACTTGGATAAATACAATATACCTTGTCCACAACAACATAGCTTCTGGAAAGGTCACAGCACCACCACAGCCCTTCTTGAGTTCACTGAAGCTTTGCACAAATCCCTTGACAATGGCCTTCTCACAGGGGCCGTTTTCATCGACCTCTCCAAGGCCTTTGATACAGTACACCATGGACTACTAATACACTAACTACTGAATGCCGGGCTATCATCTGACTCTTCTCTCTGGTTTAAAAGCTACTTAGAAAACCGGTCACAGAGAGTAAAAATTGCGGACGCTCTTTCTAACACCCTGCCTGTTCGCTCGGGTGTCCCACAGGGATCCATACTGGGATCCCTCCTTTTTAGCCTTTTCTTAAACCCCTCCCTTACCACTGCTCTGAGCAGATCATACTATATGCCGATGATGCTGCTGTTGTATTCTCCACTCACAAAGATCCTGCAACTCTTCAACACAACCTTCAACTTGGTTTCAGTTCTGTAGAGACATGGTTTCTTAATCATAAACTGGTCCTCAATGACAAGAAAACCAAATCTATGCTCTTCTGCAGCTCTCATAACCCAACAAGCTACACCACTTGGCTATCTCCACCACCCAGGGGAACACTCTAGATCAGGTGGTGTCCTTCAAATACTTAGGGATACTGCTTGACCCTAATCTCTCCTATGGACTTTATGTAGATAATGTAGCTAGAGCTGCTAATACACGGCTTGGTCTCCTCTACAAACACAGACCACACCTCACACCAGAAGCTTTGAAGGTTGCAGTTCTGAGCTCTGTGATCTCTGTAATAGACTATGGTCTCATCATTTATGGCTCGGCCACAACCACAGCCCTTAGATGCCTCTCAACTGCCTTAAATAAAGCATGTCAGCTCATCACTGGTGCTCACCGTCTCACCCACACATGTGACCTGTACACTCAGACTGGTGGCTCCAGCTATCAAACCGCATAAAGTTTCTCACCTGCTCCATGGTCAAAAAGATCTACCTTGGCCTTGCACCTTCTGGGGTCTCAACTCTGTTACAACACTGAATTGACAAATGGTGCCTTAGGAGATCCACGCTACAGCTACTGAAAGTCCCCCACTGTCACACTTCACAGGGACAACGCTCTTTTGCTTATTGAGCACCACTCTGGTTCAATGGCCTCAGCCCAACCATCTCCTCTGCCCCAACTATTGGTATGTTTAAAACAAGGCTCCAGGACTATCTCACTACCAACAGCTCCTGTGACTGCCCAACTTAACCTTGTTTCTCCACTTCCCTTTCTGCTCTAGTTGTTCCCCCCTCCCCTCCCCTCCTCACTGGATTCTACCCTCACATCTTGGTATACCCAATGCTGCACTTTTCACCCTCTCACCACCTTTCCTACATTCCTTCTTCCCCCCACCCGCTTCCCTCTCCCTATGACTCTGGCACTTCTTATCTGTTGTCTATTTTCTCTGACAAATGCCGCTGGCTGCCTTGTTACAATGCTACCCTTGAACTGTATTAATCTGTACTCTGTTTGCAATGTCCACATTGTTGTAATGCCTGTCTTGATGTTCCCCATAATTTGTATTTCTCTGACATGGAACCTTTGTAAAAGAGCCATGGCTGAAAGGTATTTGTAATCCTAGACTTGATAAATAAATAAATAAAGGAATGTGTTCCATAAGAGAAGAGTTCAGAGTGTAGAGATAAATTTGCGGAGATTACCCCACAGCTGGTTAAAGCACTTCTGTATATTATAGAAATGGTTAATGAAACAAATGAGTTGCAAGTTATTCCTTATATTAATAACCCACGCTTTGAAAGATGGAGTACTGTTATCTGTCCAGTGTTTGAGGATTAACTGTTTAGTTGAAATAGCAATTACAGCACATAAAGCTTTATCCAACATTAGGAAAAATTCCTCATAATTACCTAAAACATAGTTTTCTAGATCAAATGGGATTGCCAAAAGTAGTTTGCTGACAACTTTCTCCTTGATATCTGTCCAAAGCTTTTGAACTTTAGTACAATACCATAAAATATGAGGAAGGGACCCAGAATGCAAGTTATAATTTTGTGCAATTATCTGAGATAGTTAAACATCAAATCTTACTTAACAGGTGTTAAATATGCATTATGTAGCAATTTGAACTGGATTAATCCAAGATTGTCAAGTGGAATATATGTGTACAGTATGTCTCCCTCCATAACTTAGACCAATTAAAAAAAGCCTGATTAAGTTCTTTTTGCCAATAATTCAATTGCAGTGCTTGTTCTGTAAATTTGATCCTTAACAGAGTTAAATATATATTGGCAATAGAGTGCTGTTTGTTAAAACACATATTAAGTCGGTTTAGAATATAGTGTAGATCTATCTTCGCAGGTAAAAAGATAATGTAAACCCTCCAAGTTTTATGCTCAAGGAATTGGGCATAAGTAAAAGTACATGAATAATTTGTTTCTGATCAAAATACCATTTTTATTATAACATTTTTTTTGTGATAGTTGCCCGATAGGCAAGTAAATGAAAACCATTCAAACTGTGGATTTACTGTTCATATTCAGAGAAATACTGTTTGTGATGTCAGTCATCCTGGTTTTTTTCCAGTTTAAACAATGTTTTTCTACACAAGTACTGCCTGGTAACTAATAAAGAAAACATGTAATTAAAAAACCTTCATGCCCTTTGCTGGATTATTTTATTACTATTTTTAAAATAAACATTGCAAATATCTGTTAGTGGAGTGAGAAAAATTTCTCCCATTGCTTGGTTAGGTAAGGATTGTTCCATCAAAAAATTAACCATTCACAGTTATTTACAGTTCGAACTTCACTGTTTGAACTGAAAAGACTGTCGAACAGTAAAGGTCCAGAACAGTTTGAATTGTCATAGCCCACTGGTGTCTAGTGGCACCCCATCTCACCGATTTCCACCCTGAATAAAATAATATATTCCATGGTAGTCCAATGGTTCCTCCCACTCTCATCCTGGGTCAAATAGTGGTCCCTCCCATTTTACAATCGCAGTCCTGTGTCAAATAATATATTCCTGGAAGTCCAGTGGCCCCTCACCTGTTATTTGCTTGCCTTCTCTGTATCAAGGAATGAATTTCCTGGTAGTCCAGTGACAACCCCCCCGTATTCCAGTCACTGTCTTTGTATGCAGTCACAGATTCTCTGGTAGTCCAGTGGTCCCTTCCCCCTCCACCGTTCTCTGATTGCTGTACCCATGTTAAATAACTTGTTCCCTGGTAGTCGAGTGGTCCCTCCTCCCTTCCAATGCCATGTATATATGTCCTTGTTGTCTAGTGGTACTCTTCATCCCCCCATCAGTCTTCATGGCTGAAAAAACATCCCTTGATTTTTTTTTAAGCCTGCAAAAAAGAAAATGGTCCCTCACCTATCAGCACCATCACCCCCACCTCCCACTCGGCACCTGGCACCCCACACCCCAGTATATCCCACACCCCTCAGTCAACTGAACAGGTCTTAGGTTCAAAATCCACTCTGATTGAAGCTATGTCTGCTGTTGGAACCCTCAACTGCAATATGAGAAAACTAAGGTAAATGCAGTTCAATGTATTTCAATGGGGCTTTCAACTTGATGCATAACTCAACTATTTTTGGACATCCTGACACCAAATTTTCAACATGGCCTTTTGGAACCTCACTTCATGAATACTGTCAGTGACATTATGCAACCCCCTGCCCAAAAGGTGTATTTGAAGTCACTTGGCACTTGGTAGGGGTATCACATGTCAGAAGAGGGACGTAATAATCCCTCTTTACAAGACACTGGTTAGGCCCCATCTGGAGTATGCGTGCAGTAATGGAGGCCACACCTTCACAAGGATGTTAACCAAATTGAAGCAGTCCAGAGAAGGGCAACCAAAATGGTGCAGGGACTGCAACAAAAAACATATGAGGACATATTAACGGAGCTCAATATGCATACCCTAGAGCAAAGGAGGGAGTGAAGTGATGTGATCGAAACATTCAAACACCTTAAGGGCATTAACAAGGTGAAAGAGTATAACATGTTTCAATATAAGAAAATTGGGGGGCGCTAATGAACAGCTAGCTGAATGGATACGAATTTCCACGCTGCTCCCTCAACTCAGCTTTAAATATAAAAATAAAAGTTAAAAGTACCCAAAAATGTGGAAAGCACAAAGCCTATGGTGTGTGAACTTGGGATGGATGAATATTTGGCATCGGGAACCTCCAAGAGCCAGAGGACAGTGGCAAAAAATACAAGGAAAGGGGGTGATGGTGACGTCCTAGTTTCCCTATCAGCAGTGGAGGTTGCAGCCCTTGAGAGAGAGGTTACAGGGCAGGTTATTGCAGCGCTGGAGCCCGTTAATTAAAACTTAAAGGAAAGCTCGATTTGAAATTGCAGGAGATACAAGAGCAGCAGGTGGTGCAGGCTGGCAGAATGACAGAGATGGAGGAGAATCTCACATATGGAGAACGAGCTGCTGGCAACTCCTGGGCTGGTGGTGGCACTCCAGAAAGAGCTGAATGATTTAAAAGAGCCTTTGACTACCAGGAAAACTACCACAGATGACTGAATTTAAGATTGAGAGGGTTACCAGAGGGCATGGAAGGGAAAGTGTGTGGATTTTTTGTGCAAGAGTACTGCCTGGACTACTGGGCCTCCAACCAGCGAAGGAAAATTTAAGCTTGAGAGGCCCATCGGGCTGTGATGTCCAAACCTCTGAATGACCAACCGCCGAGGCAGATAATATTCAGGTTTCGCCACTTCAGGATAGGGACTAATGTTGAAGGCGTTTCAAGAGAAGGGAAGTGTGGAATATGAAGGCCATCGCTTGTTTATGTCACAGGATTATTCGGCTAGACTCCTTAAAAGAAGGAAGGCATTTAATAGTATCATGCAGCAACTGCACGACTTGAAAGTTGAAAACTTACTGATATATCCAGCCACTTTAAAAATAAAGCACAAAGGTGCCACAAACTCGTTTTGGGATGTGGAAAAAGTAGAGCAGTTCATGAGGAGTTTGAGACAAAAGCTGCGCTGAGATTCATCTTAAGAGCTGAGAAATGGAGCTGAGAGCTCTGTATTGGGACTTGAGTGAAGGAGTACGGGTGTAACTGCTGACAATTGCTCCTTTACGTTTGGTTCTGGAGTTTTTATGCTGGTGTTAAAGTTCGTGCTGGAGGAGAATGAGGGAGACCTGGAACGGATGAGGACACTGCCATGTATGAAAAGGACTGGGGGCTCAGGAACTGGATAAAATGGCAGAGCACCCAGAGGACAGTGGAGAGAGATGCGGAGGATATGGACAGAGACAAGGTTCAAGGACATGGCGGGAGGATAAATTGGACTAAATGGTGGAGATATCCGGATGCGAAGGAGAGTCCTAAAAAACCAGTGAGGAGAAACTGTCTGGAACAATGTCTGGGTGCAGGTAGGAGGGCGGGTGGGGAGAGGGGTTTAGCACGTTGTCTTTTAGGCGCGGCCTGCTTTCCCTGCTTGCCCTTGCTGATACCCCCAACCAATTGGTGAATATATGTGTGGTGCAAATTAAAAGGGGGGAGGGACAAAGCAGGGAGATGGGGAAACCGAAAGGGAAGAGCTTGAAGGGAAACAGGATGGAGTAGTAAGGATTGGGGGCAGGAGAAGGGAACGAGGGAGCGGTAGTGATGGATATCAAGGGCACAAAGGTAAAATGGCTGTTGGGAGACGCGGCGCCTGTTTCAGTTCCTGGGGATGAAGCAGACACTTGAGTCAGGGAGACTATTAATGTCTAAGGATCGGGGTGTGCAGGGAAGGAGTAGGGAAGGAAGAGGATTGAATTGGGTGGAAGGAATCTCGAAGGAAAGGAAGGGGAGAGGGTGAAGAGGAAAGAAGGTGGCAAGGAACAAAGGAGCAGTGAAAGTGGAAGGAGGAGAGTCCAATGGAAGATGAAGGGAATGAAATTAGTAGAGGAAAACAAAACAGGGGTATGGTGGGGGAGTAATAGGTCAGGGACAGGGACACTGGTTTACCACTATTACAGTGACGTGGTCGAAACCGGAATTGTGATTGGCCCATGGGAAAGCGGCCAAAACAGAAATAACATTTGTTCTCGGGCCTCCGTGATGTGCAGGCTTTATAAGTCAGTGTGGTAGCGTCGTCTTTTCTTACTGCCTGCTCAGTCATTTTGCACTATTGTCTCGCTTCTGAGTCCTGGGAAATCTCACTGCTGGAGTCCTGGAGATCATTCTATTCTGTTCATGAGTAATTTTTGCTTGTTTTTCACTGTAAAAATGCAAATGCTACTACTAGTATTTACGTTCCTGGATGCAATGAGATCGCGGACTTGGCAAAGGGAAAGTTAGATTAAATAAATAAATGCAGCTGTCATGCGCTGTCCAGGGGAAGTCGGAGTGAAGGGAAGGAACCACATGGCATACTGTACACAACTTCTAAGTTCTAGCATTGTTTTACTTGGCAGCTTCAGCTGAGCAGGTAAAACTAAGCAATAGTACCTATTGCGGCCGAGTTTACCTTAAAAAGTGGAATTTGAATTTTGTTAATGCCTTTTTTTCTCCTGGCCCTCTTTCTGGTATTACTATAATTGACCATCAAGAAAAGTGAAATATTGCCTAAAAGCAAGACAGTGGTCATGTTGATATGTGCACCTTGTAAAAAGTGAGTCAGAACTGTTTAAATGATCAGTCTTATCTGCAAAGACTGTCAGTAGCACATGCCAATGATCTACTGCACGCACTTCCAGTTTGCCTTTGTCAGGCTTGATTGTTTTTCCATTATGCCAGAAATCGGGAAATCATGCAAAATATGGGTCAGATGACTGAAGTCGCGGAACTTTTGTAAAATATAATAGTATTATTTACATCATTTGAACTAAACTTGTCCAGACCATGGTCTACATTGGCCTAGAACTCTGAAGATCTTTTTCTTTTGGGAGGGGACAGGAAAAAGTCTGGTGTTTTTATGCTTTTTTTTAACTGCCCTTGTCTGGGTTAGCCAAATTTGCTACTACTGCTATGTAAAGGGAATTTTGGGCACTGATTTTAATTTGAGGTGAGAGGAGGAGAACCTGATCTGGATGCCTGGATCAATGTGGGGGATTGAGCCTGGATGTGTTAGTGAGGTGGGAAGAGTGACAGTGAGAAAGTGGCTGTGCTGAACTGGTCCATTGGGGTGGGGATAGTGACTGTTTGATCTGGGGTTCTGCTGGTCAGGCTAGTCATCGTGTGAATAGTGTCCAGGCTGAACCATTGGGGTGTGGGTCATCAGGTAAGGATCAGTCTGGGTGGGCGGAGTGGCGGTGCATCACCATCAGGGTGAGGACAGTTGCTGGACTAGTCATCGGGATGGGATAGTGTCTGCTCCTGGTCCGTTGGGGATGGGAAAGTGTCTGCACTGGTCTATCAGGGTAGGGAGAGCTGGGCTGGTTTATCTGGGTAGCTGTGCATCAGCATTGAGATTGGGATAGTGCCACCATGGATGATCTGTAGGGGTGGAAGAGTGGCTGGGCTGGTCCGTCAGGGGGGGAGTGGCCCTGGTGGTCCGTTGGGGTGGGGGAGTGGCTCTGGTGGTCCGTCAGGGTGGGGGGAGTGGCCGTGCTGGCCCGTCTGTGCTAGGAGAGTGGCTGGGCTAGTCTATCTGAGGAAGCAGAGTTGATGTGCATCAGCACCTGGATTGGGATACTGCCCTGGTGGTCCATTGGGATGGGGATAGTGACCCTGCTGGTACACTGCAGTGAGGTGGGTGGCCCTGGTGGTCTGTCATAGTGGGGAAAGTAGGTATGCCAGTCTGTTGGGTTGGGGATAGTGTCCACTCTGGGTAAGCAGAGTGGCCGTGCATCAGCATCTGGATTGGGATAGCACCATGCAGCTTCTTGTGGGTTAGAGCAGCAGTGGTGGTCCGTTAGGGTGGGGACAGTGACTGGGCTGGTCTGTTGGAGGGGACAGATTAGTGAGTGTCCAGTCTGGTCTGTCGGGATGGGAAGATTGGCCGTGCTCAACTGCCCTGCAAACGTTGTGCTGCTCACCTGCCCTACTGTGCTAGCAGCCTGGTGCTCCTGACCTGCACCTTTGTCTGCCTTGTGCTGTAATTGACCTGCCTTGCCATCTACTGCTTTTCTGTGTGCCTGCCGAATGTACGTTTTTTGTGTTTCGGATAGCCCTGCTACTTTTATTTGAATGGGAAAGCAAGGGAGGGAAGATGTTGGGGGGGCATGAGATGATATGCTTAATGTACCAAAAAATGAATGTATTTGCAAAATGGCACACATGCTGAAAAAAATTGTTCTGGGGAGGGGAACATGGACAGAGCGGCACAGAACCATTTTTCCCAGCATGCATGCCAGTCTGCCTTGTTCATAGCATGCTCCATTGGTTTGTTGGTTGATGTTCGGCAGATGGGCAGGCTGGGCAGACTTGTTCACATGCTGGGAAAAATGGTTCTGGCTTCGGGGGGGTGAGCGGGCAGAGTGGCACAGAACCATTTCTTTCAGCATGCATGCCAGTCCGTCTTTGTCCGTGCATGCTCCATTGGTTTGTTGGTTGATGGTCAGCAGATGGGCAGGCTGGTGGACTGGTTCACATGCTGGGAAAAATGGTTCTGCCTCGGAGGGAGGGGTGAACAGGCAGAGTGGCACAGAACCATTTTTCCCAGCATGCATGCCAGTCTGCCGGGTCCGTGCCACACTCCAGTGGTTTGTGGGGTGTGTGTGTGTGTGTGTGTGTGTGTGTGCACCTCTGTCTGTGAGCATGTAGAATGAATAATAATGATGATAAAAAAGAGACACAGTCAGACAAAATAATTTTATTAAGCCACATCAAACTGAATAACCGAAACCACTATCGAAACTTCGGATTTTCCTCCTTGGTTTACCTAGGAGGTAAACAAAGAAAAATTGATTTAAACTGTCTAACTGCATGTTGCTAATCTTACCACCTTTCAGTTTGGCTTCATGGAATATCTACTGGAATATTGTTGAAGTGTTGGGAATTACAGAGAATTCATAAGTTCTTAGTTATGAATTACCGTGCAGGTGAAGACCACTGTGCAGATTGGGGCTTCACCTCTTCATCCCTCTCGCAGGCACTATATTTAAAAATAGTCTTTGCACTTGAGTGATCACTCAAATTGGTGATTGAGCGCAAAGATAGATTTATTTCTGTTGACTGCGGGGGGATAGGAGAGATGAAGCTACGAGCTGCACAGTGGTTTTATGGCTTTACCTCTGCCGGAAGAACACCTTTCATCAGTTGAGCTCTGACTTGAAAACTAAGGGGCTCCATTTTCATGAGGTCCAAGTTAGAAAGTGCCCAATTTACTGTTGGTGCAATTCTTGATTGGTTTATTCTTCAGTGCAGATTGCTGATCTCTCTATTAGCATCCTCAATCCCAATCCTCATTAATCATTGTGGATTTTTGTTTCACTTGATGCACTTTGTTTACATATAACTAAACCAATCCAGGCAGCTAGATGTTAGGGACTGAACTGACGGAGTCCACCTGGCGCCTGGGTGGTTCGGCTTAAATTCAATCTGAGCTCTGTCAAGCTTTTGGTACATGGCATCGGATGAGTACTGTCATTCTATCTCTGTTGCCATCTACTCCTGCAGGGTGGGGCCGCGCTTGCTGCCATCACTCTTGTGGGGTGGGGGCTGCACTTGCTGCCGTCACTCCTGAGGGGTGGGGGCTGCACTTGCTGTCATCACTCCTGAGGGGTGGGGACTGCACTTGCTGCCATCACACCTGTGGGGTGGGGGCTGCACTTGCTGCCATCACTCCTAAGGGTTGGGGGCTGCACTTGCTGCCATCACACCTGCGGGGTGGGGGCTGCACTTGCTGCCATCACACCTGTAGGGGTGGGGGCTGCACTTGCTGCCATCACACCTGCAGGGGTGAGGGCTGCACTTGCTGCCATCACTCCTGCGGCGTGGGGGCTGCACTTGCTGCTGTCACTCCTGCGGGGGTGGGCTGCACTTGCTGCTGTCACACCCGCAGGTTGGGGGCTGAACTTGCTGCCATCTCTCCTGCAGGGTGGAGGCTGCACTTGCTGCCGTCACTCCTGAGGGGTGGGGGCTGCACTTGCTGTCATCACTCCTGAGGGGTGGGGACTGCACTTGCTGCCATCACACCTGTGGGGTGGGGGCTGCACTTGCTGCCATCACACCTGCAGGGGTGGGGGACTGCACTTGCTGCCATCACACCTGCAGGGTGGGGCTGCACTTGCCTGCTACTCTCCTGTGGGTGGGGCTGCATTTCTGGCCGCC
This sequence comes from Neoceratodus forsteri, assembly GCA_016271365.2. Taxonomy (NCBI): domain Eukaryota; kingdom Metazoa; phylum Chordata; order Ceratodontiformes; family Ceratodontidae; genus Neoceratodus; species Neoceratodus forsteri. The sequence goes on from CM057450.1 coordinate 236,221,857, forward strand.
ACCCTGCAGTGGCGGGCTGCACTTGCTGCCGTCACTCCTGTGGGTGGGGGCTGCACTTGCTGCTGTCACACCTGCAGGTTGGGGCTGAACTTGCTGCCATCATTCTGCAGGGTGGAGGCTGCACTTGCTGCTGTCACTCCTGAGGGGTGGGGGTTGCACTTGCTGCCGCCACACCTGTGGTGGGGGCTTTGCTGCCATCACCTCAGGTGGGGCTGCACTCTGCTGCCATCACACCTGTGGGTGGGGCTGCACTTGCTGCCATCACACCTGCAGGTGGGGACTGCACTGCTGCCATCACACCTGCAGGGTGGGGCTGCCATTTGCTGCCATCACTCCTGTGGGTGGGGCTGCACTTGCTGCTGTCACACCTGCAGGTTGAGGGCTGAACTTGCCGCCATCACTCCTGTGGGTGGAGGCTGCACTTGCTGCCGCCACTCCCGCGGCTGGGGCCGTAATTTGCCGCCGCCAGGGGTGGGGCCGCACTTGCTGTTGTCACTCCTGCAGGGTGGGGCTGCACTTGCTGCCATCACACCGGCGGGTTGGGACCGCACTTACTACTGCTGTCTATCCTGAGAATTGATGAACCCGCTGTTGCCAACTCATCTTGCTGGGAGTCGAAGGTGAAGTCTTCATGAACCCTCATGCTCAGTGCGCTGCTGCAGATCTTCTGACGTTGAACCACCTGCCAGCACTGCTATGCCGCCTCATGTTTGTCCTTGCACCACTCTTCATGTGGGCAGGTTGGTGTGGGGTGTTGGTGGCAAGTTGTACAGTGCATTGATGAGGATGAGGATGATGATGATGATCTTTTAACAGTTATGTATGCGTTTCTGTGTGGTCACATGTAAACGTTTCAATTACGATTTCAGGCCTGAAGTGCTATCGACACGATCTGCTGCAGGGCTACTATCCTCCATTGTAAAAGGTACAGTTTGCTTTTTGCCTACTCAGTGGGTCTTCCATGCTAAAAAAATGAGTGTTTGTTGGTGTTGCAGAGTTAGGACTTACTGTGTTTTTTTTTTTTAGGTCAAACTGTGAGAGTGCTGTTGGCTGTCTGCTGCTGTGAGTCCTTGCCTTTCTGAAAAGGTATTGTTGTACTTCTTTGCACTCACAGTGACTGAAAGTCTAGATTGTATGTTTCTGACATCACAGTGGTTTCTTTTTGTTACCCTTCTCCACACAGCCTCACATTAGCAGTTAGTGAGATTTGGCAGAGATATGTAAGTAACTTGGAAATGGTGGCCAGGAATTGGCTGAGAATGGGATAGATGTAGATAAATAGCAATATTGTAGTCTGGAATTTAAGTGGCTAAGGTCAGCATAAAATCTGTAGCTGTTCCTCCCCACTCGTAGACATGGTCTTGTTTTCTACTATACATAGTTCTAGTCTGACTGTAAACTTCAGGGCAGCATGATTTCTGTAGTTGTTCCTCCTCACTCAAAGCTGGACAAGAATTATTAGCTGAGATATATTTCAAATGCCGATCTTGTACTCTTACTATTGTACTGTGACATTCTGAGGTCATGCGATGATTTTGTCAGCTACTCCTAACTCTGAAATGGTGGCCAGGAATTGGCTGGGAATGGGATAGATGTAGATAACAGCTATATTGTAGTCTGAATTTAGTGGCTGAGGTCAGCGTAAATTCAGTTGCTCCTCCCACCTCGAAGATCATGGTTCTCATTAGGGGATTTGGAAGCTTGTTTCTTACTATAGATAGTTCTAGTCTGGACTGTAAACTTCAAAGGGCAGCATGACTTCTGTCTTGATTTGAGAGACTGAGTAATTAGTAGTGAAATTGTAATAGTTGTGCTGCACAATTGTAAATATATTTTCTATATCTCCCAACTGTTTAAATTTTAGTTTGTTGGGAGTCATCCACGCTACACGTGTAGCAATGGCAACACCACCACCAAGCAAAATGGCCAAAATCTCATCTCTTACTGCTAAAGACCATGCATTGTAATTCAAGTCCTATGGCATGTATGAAGATGGAGGGAAAATGTTCTGTCGCCTCATTATCACCCTGTTGACCACATCAGGAAGGACACAGTGGTGGATCACTGTAAAGCAAAAACACACCAAGAACATACAAGCCAGAAGAGTAACAACAGACAAGAGACCCTGCACACTGAGTTTTAATGCACAACAAGCTGTAGCTGCTGCAAGGAGGAACCATTTTGGACATGTTGAGGGCTTTGGTGTGGTGCCAATATACCAATTGAAAAGCTGGATTAGTCCTGCGTTTGAGAGACTGGATGGGGAAGTATATTAAAGGAATTGAGTGTTCTAAAGGCAGACACTTTACGACAGAATTACTTGCCCTGACTAAATAGGGAAATGGAGGAGGGAATTAGCCAGCTGGTAAGAGGCAAGACACTCACAGTAATGTGCAATGAAACAACTGATGCAGACTCCCGCTGTGTAACAAACATTATTTTTGTAATGGAGGGTGCAAAATCTATAATAGCAGACACCATAGAGCTAACAGTGGTAAACCACTCCACTGCTACCCAAAGTGTTTTAAAGACCTTGCATAAATATGGTATGGAGATGGAACAAATGGTAGCATTTGTTAGTGACAATGCATCGCTATACGACAAAGTGTTTTAATGATGTCTTACGTGGCCTAATTGGTGACCATGTGTTCCATGTGGGTTGTTGGGCACATGCTTTTATCACTGGAGGGCTTATACCTGGATTGACCACTTTGAGCAGGTGAATAAGCTTGTGGCACTTATTAAATATGCCTTTCAACAATCACCAAATGTAAACGAGAGTACATTGCATTCCTGGAGTGAGATGGGTGTGAAAACAATATTGCCTCCTTGTTCCTGTTCTTGACCCGTTGGAACACCTGGTTGTAGCAGTAAAATATCGCTTTGCATATCTGAACACCTGCGTGAGTTCTTCCAGGATGAAACCAGTGATGCCAACTCCATGAGGTCCTTAAAAAAACTATTTGAAGAATGGTTCATAGAGCTGCAGTTCAAACTGCACTCATTGCTGAAAACTGTACTGGCCTTATTGATGCAATCAAGCTTTTGTAAAGCAAGGAAAAGCCCTTGGCTGTTTTGCTGTATGACACTATTAGCAAAATCAAAAAGCGTTTTGAAGCAGGAGTGTTGAAGACAGAATGATTTGGTGACAGAACTGACGGGTACTTGCAGGCTATGAGGCCATGGGGTCAAGCAGGAAAATGTTGCCTTTCCAATGAGCATTTGGTGTCGCTTAAACAAGCTTTTCTAAGCATATGGACACAAACCCATCAATTGAATTTCTAAGGTTTGCTGTATTTTGGACCCATAAATTACCAAAACTGAATAGGGATTTGACACGCATGCCAGTGACAGTCCTCTGTTAGCACTGTACAACCACACAGAACTGCAAAATGACTGATGTATATGGAGGATATAAGGGAACGCCCAAGCATATTGAGTTGGATGTTGGGCAGTACTGGCTTTAAGGCAGTCACAATCTAACTGTACTCTCCAGAGCTGCTCTACAAGCTATCTTGATACCCTGTGTCAAGTGCAGATGTGGAGAGATCCTTCTCCGTATATGGACAGATCCACACAGATCAAAGGAGGAACCTGTTGGTAGAAAATCTGAAACTGCTATCCCAACTCATGTTCAACAAGTAGCTGGATTATATATTTTTGTATGGTTTCCTCATGTTTGATGCCCATTTGTATACTTCTATTAGCGTATTCAGGCCAGTCACCAGTGCCGTCCTTGCCATGAAATAATGGACTGGCTCCTCACTCTAACTTCAGACTGTTGCCCCTGTTGCCCTTCCCTCTTTTTGGCCTCTTAGGTACTTGAAGGTCTCACTCATGTCTCGTTCCTTTCTATCTTCTAGGTTGTACATGTTGAGCTCCCTTTCTCTCCTTATGTGCCCTGTCTGTCTCCCCTTCCCAGGATAATTTGTCACCCAAAGTTGGGCCTTGTCCCCATCATCACTGGTAAACACTAAACAGCAGTACTTGTTTAGTACTTGCACCTGCTCTGACCCTTGCTGTCACCCTCCTTCTTCAACAGTCTTCCTTTCCTCCCTTCTTTTGGTCGAATAGAGATTTGATTGCTCCTCCTTCTGCCTGTCTATTGGGGGTTGAGACTGATGGATTCTTTGCATGGTGGCATGGTTTACTGCCCACACCCACACAGTCACCCTGCCTGCTTTTAGTTATACTTTTCTATAATAAACTGTCCCAGATTTTTCTTTAGAATCCCTGAGCTCTACCAACTCTGTGCAGCCTATCCTGTGCATGACATGTCTTCGTTCTCCAGGACACCATGTGCTACCCTCATTAATACACACATGATGTGGAGGAACATCTTTTATACTATTGCACAGTTTTCCACATTTCATATAATATGCCTTTGCACATTTAATGTATTTATAGTTGGTTAGATACCATATGTTTATACTGTAGGTTTTAGTTCACTTGCTTTTTCACTGTAGTTAGTCAGGTTTTTCCACATTTTCTTTTGATAGAGCTTTAGTTTAATTGTTGTACTTTTTAGTGTCATGTTCCACATTTTGCATATTTTATCGATATGGGTTTCATTCAAATGTCTGTTCTTCACTGTTTCTTACACTTTCAGTGTACCGCTTAGAACTGTTTTGTATAGATTGTATAGAATGTGGTTTCTCATTACACATAGCACCTTTTATGCTTTTTAAATACTTTTGCATATTTTACTGTATGGATGTTTTTGTATTTCTATTTACTCTTTCTGCACATTTTTTGTAAACGCTTATTCTATTTAATGCAGCTGTTCTCTGTATTTCATTTTATTGATTTTTGAATTAGTGATATGACAATACATGCAGAGCAAAGGTTCCTAGACGATCAGCATAGACCAGAACAAAGTCATGGGTACCAATGTCATAGAGGGCAGAGTCTGTAGGGGGTTTTGGGAAAATATCCTGCTCAACAGGGAATTACTATGGCATTGCTCAGGTAGAGAACCCACTGAAAATGGGTGACTGGGCAGCGGAAATTCTGTTCATTAAACCATGGATTTGGTTGCGTGAGTGGCTATCCTGTATGTTCAGGGCTGTCTGTGTTGGTGCTTGGGGAGAGCTGATCATGCAATTTTTGGTGACTGGATTGGCTGTATTTGTACACTCGTTGCATCGGGGCACTGTGGGAGAAGCTGTTGGCACCTGGAGGAGTTGGTTGTGTTTATACCCATGACATCTGAGGGATGAGTTCATGCTGCAGTCAAACCTGAGGAATAGGGACATAGTGCTGTTGCTGCTGCTAACACCTTCAGAATTGGAGCCATAGTCCTTCTGCAGACAATGCACAGAGGGTGGGGGCTACAGTCAGATCTGAGGACAGAGTGAGGCAGTGCTGTTGACATCGCTTATCGTGACTTGAGGGTTGGGCACAACTGGTGCTGCCATCACATCTTAACTTATCACAATAACAAAATTGGTGCAAGGATGTATGTATGTACAATACTGGATGTCAAAATTGCAAATATGCTTGGTAGCAGAGTAAAAATTTGTTTAATAAATTACCAAAACAAAACACTGGTAAAAACGGATTTTGGATTTGCAGACACTAGGTGACAATACTGTTTTTTCCAATGTGTAAAACAGAATTTGTTTTTCAATCACGGTAAACCAGTTTCCCGGTCAGGAGGAAAGAGGTAGGGGACAAATGTACATAGTTATATGTTTGAAGTGTTACTAAACTGTACTGTTGTTATTGAAATTTTTTTTTATTATGAACAAAGTGCAACCAATGAAGTTAACTATATAAATTATCATGCTATTGGTGGAAAGATGTTGATGAAAGGAAAGAAGGAATATAGTGAATGTCGATTAACAAAAATGTTAATATAATTACCTGGAATGTTTGAGGTATTACAAATCCAGTAAAGAGGTCTATGTTGCTGACATGCTCTTAAAAGAGGAGATATCTATATAGCTTTGCTACAAAAACACACCTACAGGAAGTAGAGCATGCTAAATTGCTCGGGATGGGTGGGGAGATGCTATGTGGCTTCAGCCTCAGTGCAAAAAGAGGAGTTGCAATATTAATACATAAAGGGTTGAAACCCAGAGGTACAGAGAATAATTAGGATACCAAAGAAGGGAGATTTATTTTTATCATGGGAGCCCTAGATGGGGAGCAGATTACTTGGGATCAGTATATGTCCCAGTGGCATGAATACCATTTTATGCCTCTTGCTGGATTTATTGTATGGGAACACCTCAGGACTAATAATGGGGTGGGATCTGAAATGGGCTATGGACCTGAAAATAGACCAATCCGAGGGAATGGGAGTAGTTCAGGAGCACTGCAACAATGGCAAGAGATGATGGCAGAGCTGAAAATGGTGGATGTGTATGTAACGGCAAACCTGCAAGCAGAGAGTATACTTTTTTCAAACCCCCATAAAACATGGACGCAGATAGATTATGTATGCCACTGAGGAATGGATGCGTGGATGTGGGAGGTACAGCAGATAGTCCACATACATCTTGGATCATGCTATGATAATGAAAATACAAGGTAGAGAAAAGACAGGGATACCTCCCAATGGAAATTCTACTACTTGGCCCAAAACGAGGAATTTAGAAACACTTGAGGATAGTTGGGGCTCATTTATGGCAACAAATGATAAGGAGGAACTCAAATAACATAACGGGAAGTGGGCAAGGTGTTTGAGAGGGAGTAATTATTGAATACGATCCCGATAAAGAAAAAATGATGCACAGAGAGAAGGAGCTAGAATGTAAATTAAAGGAATTAGAGAGGAGTGGCTCGAGGGGAAAAGGGGAGGAGGCCTGGTTACTGGGTATGACTTGGGAGGCTCTAAATGCACATCTAAGATCAGAAGGGAGAGCTAACTTGTTTAACAGAAGATATATATATGAGTGGGGAAATAAACCAGGCCAATGGTGGTTAACCTTATGAAGGGACACAGAAGGATGAATAGAATTACGGGAGTGAGAGATGAAAGGGTATCCTACAGAGCAAAGAAAAGGAGGTAAGGAAAGTCTTTTAGGTCCTTTTTCAAAAGTTATACCAGGCAGAGGATGAGAGAACAAAGAAAGGATGTTAGAATTTCTAGAGAAAATAAGAGTCCTGAAAGCCACAGCAGATGCAGAGGGAAAGGTTAGGAAACCAATAACGGAGGGAGAGGTGCTGAAAGTTATCCAAAAGTTGCAGAAGGGAAAGCTAATGGGTTCTCAGTGGAATATTATGTTGATGGGGTCCGAATTGCAAAGGTATTGTGCAGAGGTTCCAACAGAGAGAGGGGATGGAGGAGGTTAACTGCTAGATACATGTTATGATGCTAGTATATGCCTCATCCCAAAGGAGGGAAAGGATCCATACCGGCATTGGCGATCAGCCAGTGCACTGTTGAATTGTGATTTGAAGATAATGACTAAAGTTTTGGCCAGCAGATTAGAGGAAATCCTCCCAGGGATGGTTCACCCAGACCAAATGGGTTTATTAAAGGATCTACAGTCGATTACAATATGAGGCGGCTGCTTAATGTACTTTGGAGGACAGGAAGGGGAAAGGAGGATATAGAGATCCTCTCAATGGACGCGGAAAAAGTGTTTGACAGAGTGGAATGGAACTATCTGTTTGAAATATTGGGGAGGTTTGGTATGGGTGAACAGTTCCTGGGGTGAATAAAGGCGATGTATAGAAAGTCCAGGGCACAGATAGTAGTAAATGGGGGCAGGTCGGAGAGTTTTAACTTGGAGAGAGGTACGAGGCAGGGCTGTCCGCTCTCCCCACTATTGTTTGCGCTTGCAATAGAGCCTCTGGTGGTGGCAATTAGAGAAAGAAAGGACATACAGGGAGTGGGAGGGGAAGGTACCTCACAACAGAAATTGGCACTATACACGGACGACATGCTGTTGTTTATGAAGGATCCTAGGCGTTCGGTTCCCCCACTTCTGGCATTAATCGAGGAGTTTTGGAAATTTTGGGGGTATAAAATTAATCTGGGAAAGTCAGAAGTTATGTGGTTTAAAGGGACAGGTGAAGAGATTGGACAATGGGGACTCAAAGTGGTGGGGGTGAGTATGACATATTTGGGGGTTCATGTTGGTAGATCTTTGGGGTCCCTATACAATCTAAACTATATTAAATTGATAAAAACTATAGAGACAGACCTAAGAAGATGGACACAGTTGCCTGTGTCATGGTTGGGCAGAATTAACATAATAAAAATGAATTTGCTGCCAAGGATTTTGTATCTTTCACAAATGCTACACCTGGGCCTGTCCAAAGAGGATGTGAATAGGTTAGAGAAGACCTTTACTGCTTTTATTTGGAAAGGAAAGTGTCCGAGAGTGAGCCTGGGGAGGTTAAAGGCAGACAAGGAAAAAGGGGGTTTAAACTTTCCAGACTTGGAAAATTACCTTTTGGCTATACAACAAAGATATGTGGCGGACTGGGTACATAAATCTGAAGTGGCCAGATGGGTGGAATTGGAACAGGGAGAGGCACAGGGTAAACTAACAGCATACCTCCCTCGTAGGGGTTAAGGGCATATAGGATGGGAAAGAAGTTAATCCCATGGTAGTGCAAGTATTGTTGGCCTGGAAGGCGTTAAGGAGAAAGGGTGGATACAAGGAAAGAGACTCTTTGATGCCAGTGGCAAGGATCCATATTTATTGCCAGTAATGGAGGATACAGGCTATGGGAACTGGAGTGAAAGGGATAGGCAGTTTGGGACACTTATTAGTGAAAGGACGGCCTGCTCATTACAGGAGTTACAAGAAGTGGTGGAAGGATAAGAGGATAGGTTCCAGTATTTCCAGACCAGGGCATGTATGAGAAGCCTAGGAAAAGAAAACAAAGGGCTGTGTGAAATGGATCCTGTAGCGGTGATTTATGCAGCTCAAAAGCAGGAAAAGGGGTTTATAGGCTGGTGGCTAGAGAGGGAAGGCTCTACTCCCAGATAGGACGGTAAGAACTAGGAAATTGTGGAGAGGGACCTTGAAAGGGAGATATCGACTAGAATTGGACATTACTGCAACAAATATAAGGAGGCAGTTTTAAATTCATTCACAAGAGTGTATCTACCACCAGTAATTGTACATAAGGTGCACCCTAAAGTGTCACCCATGTGTGGAAGTGTGGCTTCAGAAAGGGGAACATATGTGCACTGTTTCTGGAATACCGATACTGCAAAGAAATATTGGAGGGAGGTGGTGGATATAGTGGGAAAGATTGCTGGGAGGGAGTTGCCAGTGGATCCTTTGGGATGTTTATTTGGGGTGGAGAATGGGGAAGAGGAGGAATGGGTCTTACTTCCTAGGTGGATCAGGGTGTTATATGTCCTGGCTTGAGATGGGATTCAGAACACATGGGGCTCACAGGTTGTACCAACTGTGCAAGGGCGGTGGAGGACGGTGTTGCAGACACTGGGGCTTGAGAGGCTGACGTATGTGCTGGGAGGAAGAGAAGAAGGATTCGAAAGACACTGGGCCCCTTTCTTGGGAGGGTACAGGAGGATAAGAAAGGGAAGGTTGAGTGAGGAGGTATATAGAAAGTAATAAAAATGAAGAGGCAAAGGAGAGGGTAATGACCATGGTGAAGGAAGGCTACGAGAGAGGATAAAAGTGAATGATAGAAAAATATAGAAAAGATAGAAAGGAGTAGGAGACTGGATGTATTATGCATAAGTATATTGGTTGCACTTTGATTTGACTTTATTTGATCTTATTTTATATGATGTTATTTAATATAAATATAATTTAGCTTAATTTAATGTAATGCAACTCTGTAGAACTTGAATGAAACATTGTGTGGAATGAAGTGAAGAGACTGATCTCTGCAGAGTATATTAGTGACGGATGAATAAGTTATGTATTTGATTGTATGTAGTTGCTTATTGAAAAAAGCAAATAAAAATATTACAAAAAAATATAAGAAAAATTGCAGGACAAGAAGACACAGCATGAGATTAGAAGGAGGCTGATTAAGGAGTAACGTGAGGATTTTTTTCACAGAAAGGGTGGTGGATGCATGGAACGGCCTACCTCAGGAAGTGGTGGATATGAATACAGTGCAGTACTTCAAACAGGCAAGGGATAGGCATGAGGGAGAAATAAAAAATGGGTATGAATAGATAGGCCATTGACAGAGCAAAGGGCGATTTATAAGGGAGAAAAAGAAATGGGCAGACTGGATGGGCCTTGTGGTCCTTATCTGCTGTCACCTTCTATGATTCCATTCACCTGTCAGGCAGGATTTGAACATTTTTCCTGCACTTGTTCTTGAGGTTTGGTCATACAAAGGCTATGTGGAAATTATGGGGTCATCACAATATGTAACAAGCATTTGTCAATGCCGGACGTTTGCTTGCAGGTATTTGCAGTGGTGTTTGGCACGTATAGTGCTTTACCTTAATGCCCTGTGTGATTGCTGGTATTTGCACTACAAATTTTCAGCATGACCTTTTTTGTTACCCCCACCTCATAAAAGCATTTGAAACCTCTGTTTATGAACAGTACCGCTGTTATTTTGTTAATCTGTCCTGAACGTTGATTTCCCACAGCGACCACACCATTCTGCTCCACATGTGCAAAAACACAGTTCGGGCAGGATGGGAAAAATGACAGCTGTAGCATTCATAGGGAGGTGTGAAGGGATGGCAATGTTGAACATCTGGAGTGAAAATACAACAATTTCTCGAACTTATGAGCGTACGAACTGCAGATGAGCGCTCATGACACAGTCATTTTGTGGACTTTTGTCACCAAATTTTCAACATAGGCATTTTGGGACCTCTGCTCATGAACAGTGTCACTGTGATTTTCATAATCTGTCCTGAGCATTGATTTTCACTGTGACCACACCATTGTACGCTGATGTGCAAAACACATTTCAGCCAGGATGTGAAATGTCAGCTGTACTGTTCATATGAGGTGTGAAAAATGCCAGTGTTGAAAATCTGGAGTGAAAATATTTCAAATTCTCGGGTTATGAGTGTGCTGGAAACTGCGCAACGGACGCTGTAATACTGATAGTCATTTTGATATTTTTTACCAAATTTGCAACATAGGCTTTGGGAGCCCACCTCATTAACAGTGACACTGTTGTTTAGTTAATCAATCCCAAAAGGTGATTTTGTTCAGTGACCATGAAATCACCTTGTGGACCGAATAACTCACATGACAGTAACTGAATATTCATGAGGGGTACCCAAGAACCCCTGTTGAAAATGTGGTGCTAAATTTGAAAAATGCCTGAGATAGCTACCTAAGTTGAAAAAAACATTTATGCCATTATACAGCTTATCATCATTTCTCAGTTTGCTCGGTTTTCAAGAGTGCAGACATGTTCCCACTCCACTGAAGATCATTGCGCCAGGCCCTGGGGGGCATGGGGTGAGGGGAGGTGGGGTATGCAGAGGGTGGGTGGGGTTCAGGGAGGGGCACAAGACACAGCAAGGGACGGTTATCTGTTTTCACAGGTTTTATAAAACAAAGATGTTATGGGACAGTTTTCCCATTTACAGGGGACAATGGGAAGCTCGGTGGCTCCCAGCATGCCACCTGGGTGTTTGTTGGGGGGCCTGGAGACAATGGGGACTGGGCACTGGCCTGCACAGCCACGTGTTTGGTGGGGGCAATAACAAGGGAGCAAGGTAGACGGCAGCAGAGGGAGGAAGTGGAGGGATTTTATTAGCAGCCAGAGGGAAAAGGGTGACGTTATTATGTTAAATACACATCGCTAACACTGCTGATTGCAGTGGTGCTTTTCTTTAACTGGAAGACCACTGTAGCCAAACTGCTGTCATAGACAGCTCATGCATCCATTGGTGCAGTAGGTTGTACAGGTTACACTGAGCACTGCATTGGACAGGAGGGTCACACACCTTCAAAAAGTCATACTGTCCCAAAACATTCCTTGCACATGCATGCAAGCGAATGCAAAAATAAACAAGCATTTGTCAGTGCCGAATGTTGCTTGCTTCTATGTGCTGTTTAGGTATTTGGAAGTCATTGGAGTGCAAATATTGAAAATTCGAAACTTACGAGCGCGTGTAGGAACTGTGCAATGCACGCTCGTAAAACAGTCATTTTTAGGAATTTTTTCACCAAATTTTCAACACAGCCATTTTAAGATGTCTGCTCATGAACAGTGTCACTGTGATTTTTTTAATGCATCCCATACATTGAGTTCGTACACTGACTGCATCATTGTGCGCTACATGGGTGGAAAATGTTTTAGGCAGGATGTGAAAATGACAGTTGTACTGTTCATGAGGAGGTATAGCAAATGGCAATGTTGAAAATCTGGAGTGAAAATATTTAAAATTGCAAACTTACGGCTGCGGCGTAGGAACTGTGCATGCACGCACAGTAAAACAGTCATTTTAGGAATCTTTTCACCAAATTTTCAACATAGCCATTTTAAGACCTCTGCTAATGAACAGTGTCACTGCAATTTTCTTAATGTGTCCCATGCATTGATTTCACATGCTGACTGCGCCATTGAGCACTTCATGGGCGGAAACATGTTTTGGGTGAGATGTGAAAAAATGACAGCTGTACTGTTCATAAGAAGGTGTGGTAAAATAGCAATGTTGAAAATCTGGAGTGAAAATATTGAAAATTCACGAACTTACGAGCCTGCGTAGGAACTGCTCAACGCATCGCTATTAGAATAGTCATTTTTTTGGAATTTTTTCCACCAAATTTTCAAATAGACTTTTGAGAGCCCACCTTTATGAACGCCTGGCAGTGTTCTTTTCATTAATTGGGGCCTGAAGGTGATTTGTGCAGTGACTGTGAAATCACCCTTCAGGCCTGAATAACACCAAGGACAGTGACATCACTTCATGAGAAGGGGCCCAAAACCCTATGTTGAAAATCTGGTGCAAAATTCCAAAAATGCCTGAAATATGCAATGTAGTTGAAAAAAACCCATCTAGCCCATTATACAGCTTACGGCATTTCTCAGTCTCGTGGTCGGCTTTGAAGAGTGCAGATGTGTTCCTGGTCCACTGAAGATCATCACACTGACTCTGAGGTAAGTATGGGGTGAAGGGTGTGTGGGAGGCAGGGTGCACAGTGGTGAGTGGGTTGTGGGAGGGGGCTGGAGAAGCGCAGGTAATCGCTTTTAATTTACAGGTTTTAAAAAAAGAGACACTTTGGGTGTTTGCACACTGGGTGGGCTCCAGCATGGCAGAAGGACGGCTGGGGGCGTGGAGCCGACAGGGATTGGGTACTCCATTGGCTGTAACAAGGTTTGCCCACTGGGTGGGCTCCAGCGTGGCACCAAAGCTTTGGGGGGCGTGGAGGCACTGCAGCACATAGCTGGTGCTATGCAGACATTTGCCATGCTGGGGTGGGCTCCAGCGTTGCAGCAGGGAAAGCTGTTTGGGGGACGGGAGGTGATGGGGATTGGGCACTCTGTCAGCCAAAATAAGATTTGCCATGCTGGGTGGGCTCAGGGTGGCACCAAAGCTTTGGGGGCATGAGGTTGCTACACTAAGTAGTGGTTTTTGAAGAAGACCATCATCACACAGCACCCGGTGACATTGGGTAAACCGCCCTCGCTGCTCGATGGAGTGCCGTACAGGACATCATAACTCCAAATATCCTATTCTAAGATGTTCCTTACATGCGCATACAAACGAAATGGCAAAGTTATATATCCATTGCATTTTTGTTGTTATGTTCATAATTTGGAACTTTATTATTTGTCTCGATTAATATAGTTCTTATTACCCCACCTCATGCATGCCACAGCTGTCATTTTTCTAGTCCTGGCCAAAATGTGTTTTCACACTTGTGCTGAATGGTATGCAGTTGCATGGAATTACTTGGCAGGATCAACATTTCTGTACCGTGCATGAGGTGGTATATAAGATGGCTATGCTGCTAATTTGGTCACTGTTGAACCTATAAATGAAGCACGGACCCTTCCACAGCTACATATGTGTATGCATCTATGGAGGGATGGGAGCAGGCCGCCTGCCCTGTATCCCTACAGGCAATTAGACTATGATTACACCATCTGCAAAAGGAAATTTGCAAAAGCTATGTTTGTGTATTGTTTGAATTGGATAATGTGATATGGGAATATGATGTTGCGTAACTTAAACCCCTGTTCATTCTGAAGCGAATGAGTGGTTGAGTCTCCATGGGTTGTCAACCCTAACACTGGTTGATAATCCCACTAAGACCCACCCTCATTCGCTCAGGAGGGGCGGGGTTTTGGGATTAAACTCAACATCATATTTCCTTTGTTTTTTGTTTTATTCGAACTTATCTAATACATTATTGTATTTAGTAAAGAATATACACACACACACACACACACACACACACACACACACACGTATATGCATTTTGTGAATAGACTGCCTGAATCTGTCTGCTGCCCTGGACAATACTCATTGTGTCAGAGCACTTGTGTACTGTATGGATGTAAAATTTTTATCATGATTAAAATGATTATTATGTAAATGGCAGCCGAGAACATCATCAGCTTTTCTCCAAGAGTTGTGTATTTAGTTTTGGGTCGGATTCCAGCTGTGCAAGGTGTTACCTCTTTTTCACACCACAGTGTGTCTAGTTTCTCCAAACTTTACTTTACCTTGTACTCGAGACAGGATGTGTCTTTCCTTCCCACAACACAGGAGTTGCACCATTATAAAACGCTAAAGGAAACATTTGAGTATGTTGTTTCTTGTGCCCATAGATAACCTAAATTTAGAGGATAATGCCTTCCTTGTCACAAGCAGTTACTGCACTTAGTCTGGGAAGGTCAGCTCATTGGAATTTCAAAACTTAGCTTTTGCACGTGTCTTCACAGAAACGTGGAAAGTCACCCTGTATAGAAAGAGCATTATCTCCACACCAGTTATAATGAACTGGGGCCTTGTATATAGTTCTGATGAAATACGCTTTGTATGTTTGACATATGTCTGTCACTGTTGCTTTTGTGTCTCATGTATGTGTTTAACGAACATTTTAAATAAAACAAATTATGCAAAACAAAACAAAAATAGTCTGTACCATCACAGAGGAATATGAAATACCTTGACTTGTGGTCACCATCATAGTTAATTTAAGTATCACAACTTGGGATTTATACTAAAAAACAGAACTAGAGTGAACCTGGTTGGATTTTTATTAAACATACCCCACTTTAGTGGGCCAATAATTGTGCATTGATTGCTCTATATAACTAGGTGTGAAGAGCATGCATCAGTTAGGATTCAATGATTGCACTACGCAGCTGTGCTCATATTCGGTGACACCATGCCTCAGCAAACTGTGACATCACTCCCCATATGTAACTTTTGAGTTTATTAAGGTATTAGCCCAGCTTACCTTTTTTGTAGCAAAACCACCACTGTTGCATACATCTGGAGTCACCATAATTTGCATACTGGTAGTATATATTCTATATTCACACAGTGCATTTGCAAATGCTGCAAGCCTGCATGAAGTGTGTTTATGTAAGAAACATTCTGATTACGCATTGAAAAAAATATAATTATTTGAGCAGTTCATATCTTCTATTGATAAAAGAGAGCATCAGAGGCTGAAGGTGAGTAACTGTCTTTTTGGGGCCAGATCTCTTGGTTTATTTTATATTCCAAGATTTCCACTGAGACATGTATATTTCTGGAAAGGTTTTGTTATTTTTCTTGTTCCTTGTTTTTCAGAGAACTGAAAAGGACAAAACCATTCTGAGTCTCAGAGTTTATAAAATGGCTTAAAGAATATTTTTGTACACTTACTTTTTATGGCATGTATTTTTATTGTAAAGAAGGTATTGGTTACCATTCAGTTGATCAGTTCTGAATAATGTATTGTGAAACTCAGACAGCCAATTTATTATCAAGATTTCAGTTTCTCCTGATGCAGTGAGTACTTTTTAGGAAACTAGCTTGATTTTTCTTATTGCATTGTTCCTATGTAGCATGACTGTGAGATACAGCACCTTAGTTTAAATGATTACCTGTCTGCAAAGTATATAAAAGTAGACTTTGTAGAAGACAGGTAACATCCTGAACACAGAGATTAGCTGTGGTTCAATGCTAACAATGGGGCAATGTGTGTGTGTGTGGGGGGTCATGTGTGCACACTATTTGTGATGTTTTGTACAAAGTCATGTCTCACTAATTCCTTTTGCATTTAATAATTTTATCCACCTTACTTACGCCTCCCTATACACTCCTTCGGAACATTGATCAACCCCACAGACCACCGACTCTAGAATACCTGTCCTCCATTGTATTTCCTTGATGCCTGCTATCCTGGGTGGGTAGACCCCACTGTGCTGGCTTCTCAAGTCAAGTCGATGGTCTCTGGGAGGCACTGATCAGTCTTCATCTAGGACCAAGAGGGGTATTTTCCATTTTATGTTCCCTCACCCTTAAGGGTGCCGGCTCAGGTAGACTACCAAGTGCCTGACAGCATCCTCCCCGACTCCAATGCCACAGCTGCTGCCAGGGGCCTCAGGAACCCCAACGGATGACAGTATCTATTGGGATGCGCAATCCTCCTTCCCCCTGCCAGCATGGTGCGAGGTGTGGTGTCCAGCGCCACAACCCTCAGCGCCACTGGGCCGGCATGTATTTAACAATTTCTGTTGTACTATATACTCACAAAGAAAAACATAAAACAGAAACATTATTTTTTTTTATTTAGTTTGACCTTGCTGACTAAATACATTAAATTGCAAGCTAAATAAAATGTATTTAGCCAGCAAGGTCAAACTAAATAAAAAATTTAGTAAAAACTTGGTATTTAGCCCCCCCCAACACATAAACACCCCTTCCACCACACCTTGTAAAATCAAACTGTATAGCACTGGCCATCACAAGTCCACCCACAGTACCCATATCAACGAGCACGTTGTAATGTGCCTTTGCAATGGAGTCCTGAGATTACAGTTTATAGTGCATTTACTCAGTAGAGGTGATGTAGTATCTTGCTATGGTCCTGTTTTTATAATGTATTTTTCTAGGATGGGTCATCTTAAATGCAAGGTCACCTTTTCAGTGGGGTTCTGTTCAGTTGGGATGCAATATACAATTTTCAGTGGGCCCTGTTTTGACTTAATTTGTAGTATAATTAATTAGGACAGCACAGCTCAGGTGCTATTTTAGTTTCAGTGGGATCCCCTTTTCCAAGTTTTTACACTGTATTTATGGAGGATAGCAAAATAAAGATGCAAATATCTTGTGTTCGATCAGTCAGTGTGGTCCTATTTTTACATATTTTAATGTAGACAGAGCGGCATAGATGCATAATTCAGTTGGGGTCCTGCTTTTATATGGTTTTACTATATATTTACTCAGGATAGAGCATCTGAGATGCAATATCCCATTTTCAGTGGTGTCCTGCTTTCACACATGTGTCAACCCAGGATAGGCTAGCTGAGAGGCAATGTCTACTTTTCAATGAGCTCTCACTTTCCAACACAGTTGTTTTATGACCAGACCTTAT
Organism: Neoceratodus forsteri; assembly: GCA_016271365.2. NCBI lineage: Eukaryota > Metazoa > Chordata > Ceratodontiformes > Ceratodontidae > Neoceratodus > Neoceratodus forsteri. Next base: position 236,239,325 of record CM057450.1, read on the forward strand.
GATTATGACAGGCAGAATTTTTAAAATCCCATCTGAAAGGTGTTTTGTATTGCAACTGTGAAAACATGTTTCAGGGGGGATTTGGAAAATTACACCTGTCATGTTCATGAGGTAAAATATAGGGATATATAGTGTATAGTGACCCTTTTGTTATACACAGAAATTCATTGCAACACATGAGCCAGCAGTTTAACTTAAAGAAACACTATATTATCTCAGAATTCCAGCACACACAGCAGTTTAACTAAAAGAAAACACTATGCTCATCTCAACCAGCAACAGACGAAATAGCAGTTTAATCTAAGCTCATCTCAGAATTAAATTTCTTCTGACAGGATAGTAGCGATGCTTTTTTTCCAAAACTGGCAGAGGGCAGTGGCTGGTGCATTAACCAAATAATTTGTAAACGTTACTGTTTTGTGGAAATTGTGGGGTCACTATACACTGTAAAAAATGTGCTGTCCTGCCACTCAGGGTTCTGATTCTGTGTCTGTCAAGCTTCACCTCGAGGTTGGCCAGAATCTAAACCCTTAGTGGCACAGGCTGGTTGTGTTCAGTTATCAGCCAGTATTCTCTGTGTTGAACATCAGGGCAAAATTCGTAAAAATAAAGCTTGGTAAATGTTGGAATAGTATGTTTCTTCATAACTTAGTTGTAGGCTCATGACCCCAGACCCTTCTTTTAAACATCACTAGTGCAATTTTAAACTGCAGGCCACAACATCATTTCACTCACAAACACAAAAGCCCAGTTTTGGCCAGGATTTGAAAAAATCATGAGGTGGTGTGGAAAAATATGTTTAAAATTTAAAATATATTGCCCATCCAAATGCCAACCTCAACCAACTAAGATTTTCTTAATGATCTTATAATGTGGTTACTTATTTTATCCCTTCTCAATTAATTTTAGTGATTTTGTTACATTTTACTACATTTACAGCTATTCCTTTTCACTATGGTTCAAACTATAACACTCCCACAATTATCTTAATATTTATTTTGTAGATTGTTGTCGACATAGAACTTCAAAAATAGACTTACATTTTCTGATAGTTATCTTTCAGTTTTAGACACTCTACTCCTGCGTGTATTCGCTATTTGGGCCTAGAAAACCCGCCTCACTTTGGTCAACCCAACAGGTTTCTAAACCTTTACTACTTTTCTGTATTTACTGTCTTATCACATACCTTCGCTATATGAAAACTATTTTTTGTGATTTTACTTGTGATAGACCTATCATATATCCCTTCGCTTTAAGAGGAAAACCATATGGAGAGTGTTGTTTTCCTTCTGCTAACTCCTAACCTAACCTTCTAAAGAAATGTTCGATATATGTGCATGGTCTGTTCAGCACATCTACATGTCTGCAACATGTAGCACCTTTTATCAGGGTTTACACTGTTTACCTATCCCCACCACATGTTGGTACTAAGAGTACTTAACCCACTATATCTTTTATCTCCTTTACAGTTTCACACCTGAGGGTAAACAGTTCTGTCATTCCCACCTACTGGTTCCGTGTAGGTCTTTCCTTGTAAATACAAACAAACACTTAATATATTTTACCTTGACTCATTGTCATAATCAAAACCAGTTTCTTAAACCTTGCCGATCCATTTTCATTACAGCCTCTCAACCTTAGAAGCACCACCCAGATGAGGAGGGTTACCCTTTTCTAGGGCCCACCTTTCCCAGTTGGCTTTATCCCTTGATATGCCACCACTACCTTCTTAATGAGAGGACAGGCACCTTTCTGCTCTGGGCACTCTCTCCGACCAACCTAGTCACCATAACAGACTGCAGACAGAACAGGCCTTGCAGGCTGCAACATGTCTGTACACACTCGCCAGTAAAAGGGCAAATTAGCCAGTGTCCTCATCTTCCAGTGTTTTCCACAGATGCTGGAGTGAACCCATCACCTGTTGCCTGTAGGTCGGCACTACTACCCAGGCATCTACCTCGGTGCGGGATTGGGCTCATATGGTGAAGAACACCCTTGCACATCATAGCATGAGTACTGTCTCACTTCACCCCACCATAACATGTACATTTTCTTTAACTTTTTATATAGAGTATTATTTTCCAGTAGTATCCTGTGCTTGAAGCCTACCCAGTCAATACTATCTTGAATACCATTACTGTGACTAGACACAGATATATAACAAGCAAAAGTCCTTCTGCCTTATATATGCCTCTTCTTCTGATTGGCGTCACCCCAAATAAAGTATCTAATCACAGTCTCATCTGGGTGTTGCTTGTTCTATGCTGACATCTCGCTCCCAGCAAATAGCACCCTGAACTCAGGCAATAGTGGAAGGTCCGTTCCATTATGACCCTCCTCCAGCTGTGTCTGAACTGTCATCCTCTGATTCTCCTCCAAGCCTTCTGAGGCCCAGAATGGTCACGCATGTCGCTCAACAATCTGTGTTTTGCTGATCTGTGAGCTGTACTAGTTCCTCCACCATATTAGTTGCAAGATAGCCGGAAATAACTGTCTGTCTTTTTTTCTTCCTTCAGTCTCGCTTTGCCTCTACTTTTCTCTGAGCTTCTAATCATTGCGGTCTTTTCTCTCTGCTTTCTGTCTCTATTTGTTGTATCGTCCACCATTTGAATCTCAGACAGAGTTCTTGGTTCTGGCACTGCTTTAGTGTCTTCCCCAAATCTGGTGGCTTCGCAATCACTCTTGGTGGTCATCCAGCTCTGTCTTTACTGGATCCATGTTCTGCTATGATTCCCTGGTTCCAGGTCTGAAACTCACGAAAACTTGGAGTTAGAGTGCAAAGCTTAACCAATAATTCTGACACCATATGTGTGGGTTTCTGGATGTGTGGCTTCGACCTGAATAACACCAGTTGGACTAAACCAGACACTTCTAACACAAAATATTCTGAGCTTATAGGTCAGAGTATGAGCAGTCAGGAGGTTGTAGAAAACCAAGGTGGCAATTTATTGTACACAAAAATTAAAACAAATAAACTAATTGGAGGTATTAGCATCCTCATTTAGTGTCTCCAGATCAATCTCTCCAGGAAATAACCACGGGTCCCTGTTGGTAAATCTCTGTCCTTCTTCACTGGCTGCAGGTGAGCCACACAGACACAGACCAGGCACGCACAGTGACAGACTCAAGCACAGACTGTGATAGAATCAGGCACAGATGTGACAGACTTGTAGTACAGTCTGTTTGGAACATCGATTATACAGACAGCATGATGCCTTGGCTTAGTATGACACACAACCACATTATTACAGCCACAGCTTCTGGTTGCCAGGCATGACCTGTCTTGTTGCTAGCCAACCTCTGTGATGCATTTCATAGGTGGCTGGATCACTGTGACCGATTACGCTGGTCTGATGTCACACTCGTCATAGCTGCTGTCTCAGTCATCATTTCACTATTCTGGTGTATCGTAACCCTGTACAAGAAATGAGAAAATTAGGAATTAGCACAGAGGTAATGACTGCAGTCTAATAGAAAGTTAGAAAAGATAGAAAGAAATAGTAATAGGATCCTTGTTTCTGGTCTTCTATATGAAATACATGGGACAGGGCCTCTTATGAGCCCCTGTCACACTACTCACCTATAGTTCTGAATAGCTATTTACATTAAGAAGGTGGCTTAATGAGGTGTGTATGTTTAGTCAGTCACCCATCAGGGTCTAGTTTTGTTAAACATATTTAAAAAACAACACATGGGTTCTGGAAGGGGCTTTTGATTGAGGGTTGTAGGAAGTTGTTATACCATGACAGAGAGTGAGATATTGGTGAGCTCTGAACACACCTGTGTGGTTCGGCCACAAGGCACAGCCTATGGCTCCAATCAATACCAGAAGTGGTAACCACCCATATACCCACTCTGTCATGCATATTGCTATTATACAATGTTCAACTTGTTTTTTGTTTTATAGCGATATAAAACTTTACAGTGGGTATACTGGAGGATTTAATTAATCATGTGATCTGTTTTGACCAATGAGGTTACAGTGATTTTCTTACCCCATTGTATAAATTTGTAATAGTGCCCATATGTATATATGTATGTGTGTGTAGGAATATTCTGGAACCCTTCCTGAATAGGGGGCTACTTGCTTGTATTCTTGGAATAGCTGATTACATAAGAAGGTGGCTGGCTGTGGAGGTGGATGGTTGAGCCGGTCACCCATCAGGAGGTCTAGGTTTGTTAGACATTTAAAAAAAAGACAACAACATGGGTTCGGGGGGGTTGTGCTTTTGATAGAGGGGTGTGGTGCAGTTTATAATAGTGTGCATATGTATGTAGGTGTAGAGGTGTAGGAATATTCGGCAACCCTTCCTGAATAGGGGACTACTCACTCATTCTGGAAACTACTTAGCCACCTGAACAAAAAAGAAAACAGTCCCCTACATCCTCTCCCAGCCCAAGTAAAATGCAACCCCATCCCCAACCTTCTATCAAACCTGCTTGACTTGAACACCTTTGAAACAAGCCTTGAGTGAAAGATCTTCCAAACTCAACTCAAATTACAACAAAAAATACTGTGTGTGTGTGCCGCATGAGTGCGCCGTGTCCACACCAAAGCCAAGTATGACTCTAGTAACTGTAACTACTGTACAAACGAACTCATGAGGGGATCTATGCCCACATATCTCAAGGTACAAACAGCCATGTAGCGGAGCGATGATCCACTCAGTGGTTATGGATTTCAGAATGTCATTCTCCATGGTGCTTTATTTGTAATACAGTCTCAGATACAAAAATATCTAGCACACCTACATTTCGAGGTCTTGTGCCTGACCACTTCAGGAAGTTGCTTAAGGCAATATATGTATAAATAGGGCAGCTTGGTTTTTTTATGTCAAATAATAAGAAAAATGCATACTCATTCATAACATAGTTCAACATAAAAATCACTCATCTTTGAATATAATATTCTACTGTGCCATTCAGCCTGGCAGTATATGTATGCAATGACATGGATTTAATTTCTCTAGTGCAGTAGCTTGTGTAACAACATTGCTTACTGCACTCTTATATCATCTTTCTCAGTCATGGCATTCAAATTCACTGGGTTATTTACTATACACACTTTACTTTTTCACCAATTACCTGAAAAATATCAAGTATTTTCCAACAGAGACTTAGAAAAGTAACAATTTTAAACATCTGGTTCTCACTAACCTAGAACATCATACACTGCTTGTGCAGTCCCATTCGTATTTTCTCCAGACAGCATTTGCTGCTTGCTTCCTGCAAGTGTTACATAGAGTATATGGTGTTTTATTAAATAAATAAAATTACCAGATACAGCCTTCAAAACATACCTACTGTCTGCATCGCTCTAAGTATGCAGACAGGCAGGATCTAATACAGTTTGTATAAAAAGCAATTGTATTTCAAAAATTAAGTGAATTAACCTGAAAGAACTGAAACTGCAAATGCTGGATATATTTTATTCATAATCAAGATAAAAAAAAATTAACCAAATCTCACCTGGAAGTGCAAAGACCAGCGAGCCTAGCCCAACAAAACCATGCAATTCCACTTGACATCTGGTGGCTAACTCCTCTCCGTAATGTGGCAGAACACAGGGTTCAGCTAACCTAATAAGCTGACAACATGAATCTGTCCTCTAACCATTATATATAAGACTCCATTGTCTGGACTACGTATCTGTCCTGATTGGACAGTTTAAATGACAAAGGGCTGAATAAAAATGGTAGCACATCTTCCTAGGATATTAGATGATGTTTGTTTACACACAATAAACTGCTTTGACCTTGCACCGTAACACCTTCTGGTACTAAAATTTGCATTATAGTGGCACTATACATAGGGTTTAGGTACATAGCTCTCAGTACTCCCTGATTATGAGGGATATATCTCATTTTAACCTCAAAATTGCTCTGTGCCTCATCTCTCCCTCATGTAATTGTTGCTGCCCACACAAAGATTGTGCTGTAAATTCAGGCTTGAAAGCAGAACTTCATAATATTCTAAAAAGCTAAATAAAAGTTACGTTTGCACAAGTTAGCACAATGGTTTTAACAGTGTGAGGATGTGTCTAATAATAAGGGTAATTCTTTTTCACTTTCCCTCATTATGAGTGTCCATGTCCCTCATATCAGTGACAAAAAGTTGAGTCGTAGTTTCAGCATTTTAATATTACATTACAATCTTGAGCCACTTAATACACTTATCTCGGCTGTTTCTCCACAGATTTTCAAGAAGCCTTTGAAAGTGTCATCTGCAGCTCAGAGTTTCCTGACAGGGCAGGTTCGTGAAATCTGGTTCATATTTTTTTTGGGGGGCTGGGCTACAGATGAGTAAAAATGTTAAGACTGTTTTGAAAAATTAGGTAAGTTCAGGGCCACTGCCTCCGACATGCACACAGCAATCAGAGGTGTATGAATCTATCTTCTGGTTAGAACCCAAAAGCTGCTATCACTAAAAAGTTTTAAGTGGTCACTGGGAGCTCAACCCCATTGCTGCCAACTAGCTCTCTCTTGTCCCATTCTGACACTAAGTGCTCAACCCCAGTGCCACCAACTGGCCCTCCCCTGCCCCATTCTGACACCAAGCACCCAACTCTAGTGCTGCCATTCTAACAGTGACTGCAAAATCACCTTTCAAGGCCGATTAATGCCATGACAGTGATAGAATTCATGAGGAGGGGTCCCAAAAACTCAGAAGTCACTCGAGCAGAGCACAGGTATAAATGCTGGTATATATTTACCTTTGAAGAAACATTCTTCTGATTATTGGAAAAATAAGAACAACTGCAAGGTGTGTGAGGCTCTGTTGATACGCAGAGAGAGGGTGTCAGGGGCTGAAAGTGAGTCAAGTATTTATTTCATTTATTTATTTATTGAATTTTGGTAACCAAGGTAGGCCAACTGAAACAAGACACTCCCTTTTTCAGTGGTGACCCGGTAAGTGCAGTACATTGACAGGGCAATAATTGTCTTCACTTGTTTTGCCAGATATCATCTTTTTTGCAGGGACTCCTGGCCTGATGTAGTGAACATTTTCTTGGCAAACTAACTTGACTTTATTATTACAGGGTTCCTATGTACCATGGCTTGAGATACAGTACCTTAGTCAGCTTAAATCATTACCTGCATGCAAAGTAAAAGATTCCTTGCAGTTAGAGAGGGAACATCCTAGACATGGCTTGGTGATAATCATTCTATTTGTAAGTGCTGTACATTCTGTGTTCTGGCTTTACTTAGGAAGCTTATACAGGCTTCTGCCCTTTGGTTTAGATAGTAAACTAAACAAAACCCTAGACCCAAACCATTGCATACATGTGCATTGTTAGCAAAGTAACACCTCTTTGCTTACTTTTTTATGTAAAATATTTGTATTATTATCACTATAAATAAAACAACATTAGAAAAGTTTATTTTACTTAGTTTGCAATTTATGAATCCAGACTAGCCAAGCTGAGATGTAACATCTTATTTTCAGTGGGGTCCTGGGGCAGAGGGAGGTTAAATGACTTGCTTGACGTCACAGCGAGTATTTAGTTCTCATAGGGCCAGATTCACAAAACTCTGCCCAGAAACAAACCCAGTTTGCCTGGAGAAAACTATGCTTTTGCTCAGAACTGCCCCTGCAAACTGGGTTTACGCCCCGGTGAAGTAGTGCGGTAGATGCAAATGAGACAGCGCAGACATGCACACCCCCGCAATTCCATTCTCTACAGTGTTTCTCCACACAATTGCCTTTGCAAGGGCACTTGGGTGAAGCAAATTACCTCCCATAAAAACCTGGCAGTAATCTGTGCTACCCTAGTGGTTGGGGGAGGTTCTGTGACACTCCATCTGCAGTTCTGATTGCCCACCAAGTAATAACAAATGATTTTTCCAATAGAAGGCCTCTTCTTTCCCAAAATATGTATTATCGGTAACTATTCCCAGATTCCGGTCAAGGAGAGGAGGTATCACATGGCCCTCATCTCCTTGATGGTCAAAACGGTCCTTAGGCACTGACTGGATCAAGTGCAGATCTCATATTCTTTTCCCTCTAGACTGAGCATCTGATTACTAGTCTCCATCACCATTTACCCCTATTTAACAAGAAATGGGGCAAACGTCATGCCCTTTATTTACCCCGATTCCCTCTGAGTGCTCTCTGATTTCCCCACTCAGACTTCTGTAATAATAGTTTGCCACTTATATCAGTTTTAATGGTTTTTCCTGTTGGGTTCTTACGCACACTCTGCGGGAGGGGGATGGGTAGGGGTGGATGTGAGGGGGATAGTTTATTTTTTCCTGACCAGTGTATTTTTTGCATTGCTCTGTGGTTGGTTCTGTGTATGTTTCTTTTCCTCAAACTCAATAAAGTTGATTAAATAAAAAATACTAATTTCCATAGTGTACTGTCGCACCCCAGTCCCGAATTGCCCACCCAATATTAAAAATAATAATTTTCTATAGTGTAGGGTGTTTGTGAATTTCACTCACGGCCACTTGCATGCTCTGTGCTCTCTCTCTCTCTCTCTCTTGTTTGTGTTTCTATTTTTTATGGTCACATGATCTCTCTCATACTCACTCTCAAATGCCAGCTCACATCAGCAGGAAAAGAGGCTTAAATTATAGCCTTTGCCTGTTTGGGGACTCTCACATTCACAGCATTTGGCAGTTACTTAAATGGACCAATACTGGCATTTGCCTGTATTTGTAGTGACCATTAGCATGTCAATTATGGGCTCATTTGCATGTCATTAGCATGACTGTTGCATTCCCCCCCCGCCACCAGCCCATGGTCCATGCAGACCCAGTCCCTGGAAGTCGCTGACCTGATAGTAATAGAAAAAGGTTTCCATAGTGTAGTGTCCCATCCTAGTCCCAAGTCGCCACCGAGAATAAAAACATAACTTTTCATAGTGTAGTGTCCCACCTCAGTCCTTGATGAGAGAGACCTTGTGAGCATACAAAGAGAGAAACACAAAAGAGAAAGTGAGAGCACTGAGCAGCTGTGAGTGCAATTCACAAACACACTAAAATGGTACTGTACATTATAGTGATTCAAATTGAATGCAAAAGTTTGTATGTGAACAAATGCTAACTTTGAAAGTCAAATTGCCAAAAGTTATCATTCTGCTTGCACCATGTGGTGTGCGTATGGAAGACGAGGGGGAGGTACCTAATCCAGCCAATAAAAACACTTTGGATAGGGGGTTGATATCAGTCCTTTCACAGAAGAAAGGGTTCTGAAAAAGCTCCTAAAACTGAAGGTGGATAAAGCAATGGGGCCTGATAGGAGTCACCCCAGAATTGTAAAAGAACTAAGGGGAGAACCAGTAACACCACTGACTAACCTTTTTAACAAATCATGGGAGGATGGTGTGGTACCTGAGGACTGGAGGAAGGCAGATGTGATTCCCCTTCACAAAAGTGGGAGCAAGACAGAGGCAGGAAACTACAGACCTGTCAGTTTGACCTCAGTGGTAGGGAAATGATGGAATCACTTCAGAAGGAAATGTTGAGTACCTAGAGGCCAGTGGGGCACAGGACCCAAAGCAGCATGGATTCACAGAGGGAAGGTCATGTCAGATGAATCTAATCAATTTGTGACCAAAGTAGACCAGGGAGGGCTGTGGACATGGCCTACCTTTTTAGGGCATTCGAGCCCCTGTACTTCCAGACTGACCTACAGGTGGAGCTGTGGAATCCTGCAGTAACGCTTGGGCAAATCGCAAGGCAAATCAGGGCATGTTGGGATGCTAATGTGGCTGTTTGCCCAGACACTATCTAAGTAGGCTGATTTGCATGTCACTTTTGAATATGGCAAAGTTTAGCACCGGGCTAACATGTTTGCACCAGGCAAGCTGCTTAGCTCCATGCCATTAGCGCAGTGCTAATGGTTCGGGGAATATTCTACAGTTCTGATCACTGTTCTTTCATATCTGCTACTGCCTGCAGCTGTACTGGGTCCACACATTTGCTGGCGCACACATTGCCACATAGTACCTTTCTACCTACCCTCACATCGTCGCTGTACTGTGGTGGTGTTGTGGTTTGCACTTCCTGGTTGCTATATTCAGTGCTGTCATATTCCAGGGCTACGGTTGCCCTGCACTCCAAGCCCAGTTTGCACGCTTTCTTTCCCATGCTATATTCAGAGGTTATTTGCTCGGGCTATCTTTTGAATATAGCTGCTCTGTGCTCCAGGGCTGCTGTCTTCGCAGGCAGTGATATCTAAGCCCAGGGGCAAAGTTTTGAATATCTGGCCCACAATGTCTTTCAACAACTTTGTCCCAAAGTTGGCACAGGCTTCTTGTAAAGTAGCTACGGGTATTGGAGCAGAGTAATTAATGTTAACTGGGGCCCTCTGTGTGATATTTTAGACCCTCATTAGTAATCTTCTCTTTCATCTACATACACGCTTGCTGACAGGAACGTAATGAGCTTGTACCATTCATGAAAGCCAAGCAGAGCTCTCCGGAGGTCCCGTTTCTTCTGACTGGTTGACAGGCCATAAAAGAGACCTCTTGTTTATTCATAGCCAGTGGAGCCTTGGTGCTGCTTTGAATTACTTCTTAATTGCTCTGAAACTCTGCACTGAAAAAGCAAAATGCACAGCCCCGTTAATTACTTGGTTCTACATCTCTGGGGAGTTTTTGAGGCAGCTAACCTTTTCCATATGCATAAATCCAATAGTGTCTTATTGCAGGTGTTGAAAAGGGCCCTCTGCCATCCTACCAAATCAGAAAAGCAAACTACTTAGTATATTTCTCGCTCGAAAGATTGATTCTCCCACACAGTTAAGTGAAGGAGAGTTTCTAGCTTTCTGCTTCTCACACTGTGAGCAATCAAGTCTGTTGTAAGCAGAGTCCTTGTCAGTACATTTGTACTGATCACACAAGACTTGTAGTGCTGTCTTGTGAAGGTTGAGATTTTCCTCTCAAGTTGCAGATCAGAACTACACCTTCTACCTAGATGTAACGGGACTGTTAATGAGAACATTCTTGCGGACTAGCAAAGCATTCCCTGTTATCCAGTGCTCATGAAACATGCCACTGTTTGGGAGGTGGAGAAAGAAAGTGTTGTGGTAGCCAAACTGGTCCCAGTTAACAGGATGTTTAATGGTGTGTCGACTGTACTACTAAATATTTTACTGTTTATTAATTAAACCATATGGTAGAAAGTATATATTTTCACTGTCTACAGTAACTTAGGTTTTTTCCCCTCAATAAAAATTGTTATTTCAGTCCCCATTATAACACACAGTAAAATACACTAAATAGTAAGGTACATCAAGGAAAATGAACCAATGAAAACGGTTTATATCAGAGACCACATACAGACACTAGGCTGATTGGAAACTAAAGGCAAAAAGAAAATAAATTAGTTTTCTGAGAGAAACCTTTCCAAAGAGAACAGTAGTTAATCGCATCTGTACATTCCAAAGCTAGGATGTTATAAGTTGCATTGCATAATCTGTGTAGCCTTTAATGTAGCTGTTAAAGAAAAAGTTAATAAACTCATTATATTCCGAAGAGGAAGAAGAAGAAGGGGGACCATTAAATCCCCCTGTACATGGCATATCATTATAACTGTAATACCCAAGAGTTCAGAGGGTTGACCTCTACATGTGTCAACTGGAAGTAATACAAGTACCTTCTAACTCAGACTAAAAACTCAGTGGTATGGGAGGAAATAAGACCTCATTCTGTGCATCATCTTAGGGCAGACTGCCATGACCAGAAGGTTCCAGCCCTAGGCTGATCATGGCAGTTCATTTCAGAGTGGCCACCTATTGAATGTCTCCATATTGGAGACCCATGTCTGCCAGTTCAGCTGGTTTCTTCCTACAGCTACATATTTATTTATTTTATTTATTAAATTTTCAGATTACAAATACCTTTGAGCAGAAACTGCTCGTTTACAAAGGTTCCACCGTCAGAGGATGAGGGGCAACATACATACAGAGGCAGTAAAAGAATGCACAAAACAACTAAAAGAATAAAGATATACAGTTATGACATACTTTGAGATAATATTCATATAACAAGCAGCTTGAGTAGGCAGCTGACTGTGGTAACAATAAGAGATAGAGGGCACAAGAGGCAGTTAGTATTGCAGGCGTGCGACTGGGTTGAGGTGGAGAGGAAGTAGGCAGGCTAATGGGCCACTGTCAGAAGGTGGGGGAAAATGTCTTGTACCAGTGGAGATGCGAAGCAGGAAAGTAGTCACAAGGAAGGCCAAGTGCCAGAGGGAATGAAACTGGGAAAGGGCGGCTGTGAGACATGAGTGAGCTGGGAGGTGTTTAGAGAGATCTGTATTCAGAGAAACAGTTACATTGAGTGGTAGAGGTGAGGTAAAGTTTGAGATTCCTTTGAAGGGTCCAAGTTTTGTAGTAGAGGAGAGTGCATCTTTATTGAGGAAATTGAACCATTGAGCGCTCTATAGATAAAGGACCGCTGACCCATGGAGGTACGACATCTGGGAACCTGAAAGGTTAGAGATTGGGCACCACCAGATTTGTTGAGTGCCACTGAAGGTAGTAAGGAGTGTGCTAACTCCAGATGGCATGAGACCGAGGAGAATCTTTTTGGTAAGTAAGCATGTCTGGTATTGTATTCTGCTGAGTAGGGTAGCCAGCTGGCCTGTGCATAGAGGTCACAGGTGTGAGTTTGTCGGCCGCACTGCTAGTAGTCTACAGGCTTTGTTGAGAGAAACTGAGATCCTGTGGAGGGCACTTGTTGAGGCAGAGCCAATAGCAAGGCCGTAGTCAGTGATAGATGGCTAGTTTAGGGCATCCGTGCATGCAGTGCTTGTGTTTGTGCAGCAGTCCAACTGTATATTGGCAGTCTTGGCAACAGTGCTGGCTATGCCGAGTGTAGAGAGGGTACTATCCAGGGTAATACCAAGGTACTTGAACTCCTTGACATGTTCTGGAGGGTTCCCAGCATGGTTCTTGATGGTGAGGGACAGGGAGTTGTGCCTGCTCCGTCGGTTACAGAAGGACATGGCTTTGGTCTTGCTGTGGTTCAGGACAAGTTTATGAGAGTTGAACCAGTCTTCGATGCGCTTGAAGTCGAGCTGCTTCTGGGATTCAAGGACAGTGATGTCATGGTGGCTGGAAAACAGGACTGCATCGTCTGCGTATAGTAATATTTTTTGTTGGCAGGCACTGGGGAGATTGTTGATGAAAAGGGAGAAGAGTAGAGGGCCCAGAATAGATCCCTGGGGGACTCCGGAGCGGACCCGTTTCTCATCCGAAGAGATCCCTGCAATCCTTACATGTTGGATCCGATTATCAAGGTAGCTGGTGAACCATGGAAGGGCATCGTTGGAGATCCCAGTGGAGGACAGTTGCCTGAGCAGTAGGGGGTGGTTAACTGTGTCGAAGGCCTTGGTCAGGTCTATAAATACTGCCCCCCCCCCCCACACACACACACACACAAAAATTCCTGTGTTAAGCGTGGCATGGATGAAAGTTGTAAATTCCAGTAATGGTACTGTGCCCTTTTCTGAAACCATGTTGTTCTGGGCACTGTACATTGTACTTATCCAGGAATTCATCTAGTTGGTCCGACACTATTCACTCTAGCGCTTTGGATAGTGGGGGGAGGAGTGAGATAGGTCTGTAATTGGTGTGGAGCGTCCTATCTCCGCTTTTGTGAACCGGTGTGACAGTGGCTTTCTTCCAGAGAGGGGAAATGGCCCAATCTAAGTGAGAGACTGAAGATCTTTGTAAGTGGTTCTAAGATTTTATCGAGGACTTGTGCCAGCAGTTTCAGGTCAAGGGAGTCACCACTCTACCCTTGTTTGCCGATGGCCTTTTGAATGTAGTTTCTTGCTACTTGTGGTGGGACCTCCTTAAAGAAAAACTTTGGGGTTGTGCGTTCTAGTTGGGGGGTCACATGGGAAGAGCTGGAGGGGAAGTCGTCGAAAAAATTAGGTGGAAGGACACTGTCCAGGTTTGTAAATGCATTATTAAAAGTGCTGGTGATGGTACCTAGGTCGAGTGTAGGAGTGCCATGAAGGTTGAGCATAGTGGGTGGTGCTTTAGGATCCTTGCCTGTGAGTTCTTTCAGGTTGTTCCAGAATTTTTTCTGCTGGCCCCAAGAGTTGGTCAGAGCTTCTTTGTAATAGATGCATTTAGCATTCCGTATTTTTCAAGTGCAATCATTTCTGGCTGATTTATATTTTTGTATGTTTACTTGCGTCGGAGTTGCACGGGCACAATGCCAGAGGTGGTCTCTGTGCTTGAGTTGAGTTAAAAGGTCAATAGTAACCCAGGGGTTGGTCTGTCCTTTGACCTTCATCTTTTTCACTGGTGCATAGATGTCACAGGCTTCGTTGAAACGTTTGATAAATAGGTCCAAGGTTTTGTTGGTGTCACTGAGGGAGTCAAGCACTGCCCAGTTCAGTCTGGTTAGATGGGATTTTAGCAGCTGGAAGTGCCTTGTTTGATAACCCTGGCATAGATAAGCTTGGGAGGGGCTTGTGGAATTTGTTTGACCAGGAGCAGATGACAGGTGAGTGGTCACTTATTGTATCCGGGAGTACAGAAACATTGGAAATGCGTTGGCGGTTAGATAGAATCCAGTCTAGAAGCGTAAGGGAGCCTGTCCTATAGTTACACCTAGTGGGGACATTGACCATTTGAGTGAGGTGATGCGCCGCGGCTGCATCCTTATAGGTAGTGGCCTCAGCGGAGAGCCAGTTAATGTTAAAATCACCCATGATTATGGTTTCAGAGTTATGTTGCTGGACCCTTAGATATTCCATGATGCTATGGAAGCCAGCGGCCTGGTTTCTTGGGGGTAGGTAAACTGAGATGGTAGTGAGTTCCTTGTTATGTGCACCAAGGAGGATTTTGATTGTGAGGACCTGAGAGGAGTTGCTCAGGCTAGGGGATGGGATGATGTGACCCGTAAGGGTATCCTTAAGATAGATGGCGCAGCCCCCGCCCCGTTTAGCAATCCTGTCTTGCCTGAATATGCAGTAGCCAGGGATAGAGACTAAGGTATCTGGGATTTTAGGGTTTAGCCATGTTTCCACAACTGAGAGGACATCAGGGTTGTGCTGTAGGATCCACGTTTGGAGGGAATCAAGTTTGTTGAGGATGCTGCAGGCATTGATAGATGCCAGGGTGAGTGTCCCTGTCCTTCTACTTGGTGCCTCTGCTGGCTGCCCAGGTGGTTCTGGGTTGGGGTGAACATTTCCTGAGAGCAGGAGCAGCATAAGGAGAATTTGTAGGAGAAAGGATTTCAGCATCTTGTAGGTTTGCCAGTTTGTTTTGCTCCTGTGCCTTCCGTCGCTACAGTGCCACCACTGTTTGGATAGGTTGTAGTGTACAAACATGGTTAGGGGGATAATCGGTGGGCAGTGCGCAGTTAGTATCAGAAGGTAGCCAAAGTGCCATAGTGAGGAGCAGCGGTTGGAACTATCCATGATATATATCCCTGTGGTCATGCCAAGGTTATTATGCAAGGCATAGAGGGGTGCATGATGAAGATGAGATTGTTTTGGGTTGCTCCCCATGTAAATGTAACGGGGTAAAGCATATAGCCAGTAAAAACACCTGGAAAAGCATTATTCAGTCAGAGGACGAATCAGGGTCCGTGGGAGATAAAGGATGGGAGAGGAGGTTTGCTTAATAAGGTTTGGATATGGAGAGGAAGTAGCAGATAGTCAGGGCACAGTGTGATGTTCAGCTGAGGAGGATAAGTGTCAAGGGATAGGGATAGCTAATCCAATGGGAGGACAGCACACAGGGATAGCTAAACCAATGGGAGGTCAGCACCCAGAGTGGGAGGGGCGACAAGCCTATTTAAAGGAGGCCTGGGAGGGGTTGGTGGGGGGTGGGACAAAATACAACCGAGTGTTTCCAATTAGCTATAAACATAGTTGCCTAGATTGCAGGAGGATGGGGAGCCAGCGTGCAGCACTGGTGGGGTTTAAACTGCGCTCCAGCAGAAGTAAGCTTACCGGGCGGCCAGTCAGTGGAGCCGGGCTTCTTGCAGTTTCTTTTTGGGGGTGGCGGCAGCAGCGTTCCGTGCTGCTATCCAGGAGGTTCAGCTCCTGGTGCCCTATTTAATTCTGCTGGTTACTGGTGGGAGTCGAACAGCGGTCGGTGCTGTGGGAGGTCCAACCGCCTGCAGCAGCACAACAGGAGCCCGTTGGGTGAAGAAGGGTTCCAAGGAGGAAGAGAAGGCAGGCAAATTATGTGGACTGCAGGGAGGGATTTTCAGCCACAAAAGAAGCGTGGTCAGGGAGGGAGGAGAGAAAAGATAAGTAATTAGATACAGGACAGGCCAGGGGGTTCGGGAAACAATAGCAGCAGGCATTGTTTGTGAGAGGGAGGGGGTGGAGGGAGAGGAAGAGAAAGCAAGCAGGAATGAACAGGCAAAATAAATTCCTCCCAGATAAGAGTCTAGCACAAGCAGAAAACACTAAGCTGAATTAACTTTATGCATTCTGATCTTAAAGGGTACCTAAACAAGCAGTTTTTTAAAACTGCAAACTCCACAATCTGTCTTCGTAGCAAGGTAAAATAAAGGCTGCTGTTTACATTTATGCTAAACCTGCATATATGTAAATAACATAAATGCAGTTTCATAACTTTTGAAAAATGCAAACAGCCTTTCACTTTCAAAAAAATGCCTTGGTTTCTCCCTAAGATGTCTGCCAAGTGTGTTAAGTGATGAGTCATGATGACATCATAGGAGTCAGAGACAGAGATCCACATATATTTCTGTAGTGCTAACTAGACCTTTTCCTCTTTACTTTGAATTGTTGTACCAGAATGATCAACACCATGTATTAACTAGTGGATTATTTTGATCATTACAAATGTTAGGCTATGATTTTGTTCACTTTGTTTACTTTAACTTGCAGAAAAATATTTTGCAATCCAGCTGACTTTTTCTTTGGCAAACTGCATTACAGTACAACACTTCAAATAACTGCTGATCTAGTGGTTATATAATGCACTGAATTTTGTTTTTGTTAACCAGGAGAGACACACTAAGCTGAAAGCTTGTTTACAGGTGTGGCCTGGGAGCACAAGGAAGTTTAGTGACTTGCTCAGGGTCAGACAGCAAAGTACCAGTCTTGTTCAGTTCCAATGCTCATGCTTTCTTGTTAATCCACAAATAAGGCTTTCTTTTTCCATGTGATCCCCCTGCTCCTAGCCTGCCTTCTGTTGAACACCCCACCATCCATACCCTGTCCTTAGTAATGCCTGGGACCGCATATGAGCTTGCGGTCTCATGAAGAGAATTATCAAACCTCAGACTGTAATCTTGTACTTCAGAGAGTTGTGCATACCTATACTGATACGCGTCATCAGCTGGCACTGTTAAAAATGCCTCCCAAATGATTCTCCAGTCCACATTCTCAGTGTTTGACTTCTGCTCCCACAGTAAAAATTGAGTGGATCACCACCCTTCTGCACAGTGAAGGTAGTATGTACAGTTCCCTTTTGTGTTTTTTTTCCACCTCATTAACCAACTAGGTCTTCCTGGAGGGCCAAGCAATAAGCATCATGACCCACCAGAAAAAAAACTGCTGTTCATGCCCTCATAAAGGCTGAACTTAAAATGGATAATATTATTAGCAGCAGAGGCATATTCATACCTTGAGCGTATCCACCTGACTGCCAGTGTCAGTCTACTCCTTTACTTGTGATCTGCAGAACCT
This sequence comes from Neoceratodus forsteri, assembly GCA_016271365.2. NCBI lineage: Eukaryota > Metazoa > Chordata > Ceratodontiformes > Ceratodontidae > Neoceratodus > Neoceratodus forsteri. Next base: position 236,256,964 of record CM057450.1, read on the forward strand.
CGACAGACAGTTCCCAGCAATTCTTCTCCAGAACTTTTCTGAGCTATACTCCACAATGTGAGTTGGCTGGCTACCACCCTTCCAAATCTTGAATGAGCTATACACAACTCCCTCAATACCATCCTAAGAAATGTCAACATCCCCCCCACACACGAGTATAATCTCCCTACACTGAATTCAAGTAACAGTTTAGGTGTAGCCCTGCCACTCTGAGTATTTGTCATCACTGGCTACTCTGACCCACAGTCAGATAGTGATCACCGATGCTGGCAGCCCCACATTTCAAATCTACTTGATGATTTTGCTCAGCGTCCTCCTTCATGTCTTCAGCTAACCTGAATACAGCTGTACCCTGCTGGAATGGCCTCTTCAGTACCTCTCTGGCATTCATTCTTCTCACCTGCTCACCACACCACAGACTGGTGAGATCACTACCCTTCTGCATCATGAATATGGTTAGTACAGTCTCCCGTGTTATATTTACATATTAATAATAAACATGATCTTCTGGTAAGCCAGGCTGATACAGGTAGCAGCATGGTACAAGTGGAAAAATAGGCTTTCCTACCCATATAAGATCTAAGCCACCTATGATTAGGCACCATTAAATGACATGCATAGTGATGTGCACACCCATCATTTAATAGTGCCTAATCAAAGGTAGCTAGATCTTTTAAGAATAGGAAAGCCTGCCATTCCCTTGTTCCCTGCTATGAGCCTGACTTACTAGAAAGACATGTTTATATTTGATATCTCAAAAATAAAACAGGGGCTGTACTGTTTGCATTCATGATGCAGAAGGGTGATGAAGCTCACCAGTTTTCGGTGTGAGGAGGAATAGTGAAGAATAAATACCAGAGGGGGACTGAGAAGGCCACTCTTGCAAGGCACTGCTATATTCAGGAAAGGGGAAGACAGAAGGAGAGAAATATGAGCAGATTACTATGAGAAATAAGATGTGGGGCTGCCAGCACATTGATCACTACCTGACCCCATTGTTCTGGCCAACATTACCCTTCCCATAAAACCAGTACATGCAATTGTCCAAGGTTATGTGTGGATATTAATGTATGAAATGGCTGCCACTACAAGTTCAGTCACTTCCCTACCAGTCTAGTATTGCTTGTAAAGCAATTTGGGATACAATGTGTATGAAAGCCACTATATAAATGCAGATTTCTATTATTATTGTTATTATTTCCATGGAAAAGAACACAAGACAAGCGTATATTTGAGTTTCGAGAAAGTATGAACTGTAACACTGGACTGCACAAGAACTTTGCTACAAAAAAGTGGTGGCTCTAGTGGGTGGTGAAGGGTGTGGCTTCACCCCCCCCCCCCCAACATAGTAACCTACTTGCTTACTGCTGCTGCATTTCAGTTTGTTGAATAAGTCTGATTTATTGATTGCACAAATATTTACATTCAAACTATGGATTACATTTGTAGGTTCTGTCAAAAATGTACTAGAAAATAATAATAGCAGAAAATATAAAGGTTTAATAAAAATGTAAAAAGTGCATATTAAGCATGCACACCACCCCAGCACCCCCATTGTAGCATCCTGGAGCCACCATAACCACTAGGCCATCAGGTTATTCAAGATTTGTACTGCACTGTGGTTTGCCACAGAGAAAGTCAGTTGGATTAAAACACATGTTCAGCACGTTAAAGTAAACAAAATGAACATAACCATAGCCTAACATGTGCATTATACAAAATAATGCACATGGTTTTGACCATTTGGGTGAAATAATTCTATACAAAGGGAAAAAATAACTAGTTAGCACTATAGAGAGCCATATATCTCTCTCACTTCGGCTCCAATGATGTCATCACATAACACATTTGGAGGCCATTTTAGGAAGCAGGTAAGACAGTTTTTTTGAAATTGGAAGGCTGATTTTACAATTTTCAAATGCTCTGGAACCACATTTAGGTAAATAATGTAAATGTAATTTTAGCATTAATGAATACAGCAGCCTTTCCTTTAGTCACCTACAGGTCAGATTTTTGAATAGTTTGTTGTCAAAATCTTGTTTAGGTAGCCTTTAAATTCTGTTATACTAGTATGGCACAAAAACTGTGGTTCCCTGTCTAGAAACAGTAGCAGTGAGGGACAACTTAATTAATTACTGTAATTCACTGCAATTTCAAGGCTAAAAAATAATTAATTCTGCACAAAATACTTTAAATCTTTCAAGAGAACGTTCAACAGTAGTGAGAGCAGGAAGCCTTGCGTGAGCAACAAGCTAAATATTTGTGCAGTGTTCTTCGAGTTTTGGCCATTTGAAAAATAAACGCCAAAAGTCTTTGAAAATTTAACTGCGCTCTGGCAGAAGTAAGCTTACCGGGCAGCCAGTCAGTGGAGCCGACCAGCGGGGCTTCTTGCATATTCTTTTTTGGGGTGTAGCGTTCTTTAGTGAGTGATTGGGAAAGGAGAGTAAACCATTTCTGATAGCTAGGCACCTAAGGGTCCCACTAATGATGTAAAATACTATTGTTGACAAAACTCCTCCATCAACAAGAGCTTTTCTAGAGTGTGTAAGAAAGGTGTTTGTAGGAATATCTCCAGTACCCCAAGTTTAGGAATGTTAATTTTTTTTTTTAAGTTTTTGTTGACCGGGTAAGTGCACTAGACAAATCCTGCCTATTTCCAGGCACAATCCGGGGTGGGGATACAGATGAATGCTAACTGACCTTGAACCAGATTAAGCTGTTGGTGGTATTTTTCGTGAATGGAGGTAATTTGGCCATTGCACCGGGGAAATTCCCCTACTCTTTTGAGAAGTGCCATGAGATCTTTAACATCCACCTGAACTACCACCAGGACAGACAGATGGGACCTCGGTTTAACGCTTTAATGGATAAGCCAACAGCAGTTTCATGTTTACTGTACAGTCCTAAACAGTCTGCAGTGTAGAACAGGTCCAGAGAATATGAAACAAATATGCTTCAGCTGAGCCATACCACCAGCATTGGGTATGAGGTAACAGCTGCCATTTGTTGAGATCTTCAGTGTGCAATAGATCTGATGCATGATTTTAAACAGTATCAGTCTGCCTTTAGCTCCCTGGAGGCACCATACCCCACCTGACATGATCCAGGTGACTCTCATTCTCTCTCATAGCTGCATACTCACAGACTGCTCACTATGTATAAATCTGTATAATTTGTGTATATTTTACAGGGGCGTAGTAGCACCCCATATAGTTAGGGTTGAGTAGCCTGTTCAGTGTTAAAGAAAATGTGTCCAAATCTTGAGCACCCCACCCTCCAAAGGCTTCCCCCCGATTAAGCTTTTCACAAGGAAAAGCCTTTGTTTTACCTGCTGGAACTTTATTTTATTTTGTAAACCTCAGTGGAAGTCATGAGGTGAATGCTGGCTGCTCCATTTAGTGTGAAAGTGTGGTGCCACACTCACTACAGTACAGATGTATTCTTTTAGTGGTGCCAGCCCTGATGCCAGTTCTGGTGTCACCTGTTTATCCCTTGCTGAGGACAGGCAATGGCTTGCTGGAGGCAGCGTCGGATCCCTCTGAGGCTGATCTAGAGCAGGATGAGTCTGATTCTGACCTTATAATTTCTGAAGAAGGCAGTGAAGACTCATTCTACAGTTTGGATGGTAAGCCCTCGCATCAGACTGAAAATTCAGTAGAAGACTTTCTTTTCCAGTTTCTTCTAAAGAATATGAGGGAAGCTTTGACTTTGCAGACGTTTTCTGTTGACCCAGGTAAACTTTTGCATCTCAAGTGCCTTCATGTTCCTAATGTCCCAGTAAACCATACGCCACCTAATCCTCCACCCATTGAGACCTTGTCTGCAGCTGTGTGGGTAAGGCCGGCTCTTATTTCTTATGTCTGCAAATCCATAGACAAAAAATGTCCCTCCCAAGGAGAGACACATTTTAGCCTCACAACCTGTTGCAGATGCACAGGTTGTCCTTGAGGAGAATGACGAAGCTATCGTTTCTCATGAAGTTTCAGTGTGTTCTATCAATAAAGAATCTTGTAAGATAAGATACCTTGTGGGGAGGTGTTTTGCAGCATAACTCTGGAGCATAAATATGCATCAGCTGTCGTGACACTTCTCCCAATACGAATATGCCCTTTGGACCTCCCTTGGGTCTCTGGTGGACGGTCTTCCAGAGTCTGACTCCAAGTTGGAGATTCCTCAAACCATCACACAGGGTACAGAATGTAATAGCCATCAACTTAAAGCCTGTACGGATGCTTATGATACAGCTTCCAGGGCAGCCGCTGCTGAAATCTGTATTAGGAGACATTCCTGGCTCAGGACATCAGGGTTTTCCTCTGATGCTCTGCAGCTAGTCATGAATGTCCCTTGATGGTACATATCTGTTTGGCCAACAGGTGGAGCACCCTGGAGGCCTCTCAAAGACTAGGACTACCATTAAAACAGCCAGGCGGCTCCTTCAGCCCCTCAGAGGGATAGGAACCATCAGCTTTTTAGTAACAGGCAGCCTTTTCGAGGAAGAGGCTGAGGAGCTAAACAGGCACCAGCCTCCTCAGCCGAAAAGAAAATGCAGCAGAAGGCACAGGGGCAGCATGCCTACGCTTACTTTGAAAGTCTGGCCCGTTCTCACCTCAGCTGCCCGAGGTGGACTTCTCCACAGCAGTGGTTTTACAGCCAATAGAAGTCTGTCACTACAGACAAATGGGTCCTCAGATCATTCAAGAAGGATACTCCTTCAGCTTTGCAGAGATTCCCCGGACCTTCAACCCAAGCGGCAACACATTGTGTCAGCAGCTCAGTCAGACCTTCTCACTTCTGATCTGGATCTGTTCAGGTGGGTGAGTTGGGGCTCCCACCACCCGCTGCAGGGTAAACCCGCGAGGACAAGCGGACCTCATCAAGGAGTGCAGGAGTGAGGACAGCGGCTGGAATCCCAGGGGTTGCCAAGAAGATGGGAGCAGACAGGTAAGGCCAAGGAGGAAAAGTACAGCTACAAAAGAAATACTGGGCCTTCTCAAAACAGGGGCAGTGGAAGTGGTTCCCTGGGCAGAGCAGAACACAGGGATCTTACTTAGAGAGGTTCCTTCAGTAGGTCATCAAATATGGGACTGGCGCCACCTGGTGTCAGGCCGCCTGACAGACTTTTCTAGCAATACCTGACAGGGACCGCCCTCGGCGTCACATGACTGACATCAGCATGACTATATATAGTGGGTAGTCCCCACGCCTCGCTTCTCCAATTCTTTCCCCGCCATCGCCTCATGTCAGTCACATTGCAGACTTCCATATAGCTATCATCGTGAAAGTGTCTTCGTTGGAATTTCCATAGCTATTTCTCTCTTTTCATGTTCATTTATTGATGTCTTCTCCCAAGAAGAACTGCTGGTCCTGTGGCACACAGATCCCACACAAAGACGGTCACCTCAAGTGCGTCCTCTGTTTAGGCCCGGACCATCCTGTTTCCTCCTGCCCTGAGTGCCAGATCTTTAATCAGGCCACAAAAAAGAGGAGACAGCAGGCTTTGGAGGCCCATCTGTTAAGAGCCCGCCTGGCTTCCCTTGAGAAGAAGATGGATCGGCTTAGAGAATCGTCGTCTGAAAAGTCTTCTCCTTCTAAAAAACATAAGGAGAAATCCAGGGAGCGGGAGCGCTCCACGGACAATGCAAGGCCCAGCCACCGCCCAGAAAATCGGACAGTAAGTCTGACAAATCCTTGGTGTGTCAGTCGACCATCGGCTCCTCCGACCGCACCACCTCAGCCAATAAGTCGGCCCCCTGGCTCCTTCGGGGACCATGCGGTGGCCAATAAGACTACCCAGGCTGTGGGTACTCGCCTGGCACCAGTCGATAAGCCCGTCGGTGGTTCCTCCCCCACCCACCTGACTCCATCCACTAAGTCGGCCATCCCTGATGACCGCATGGGTGCGGGTTTCCCGTCGTGGCCTGATGGCGCCTCGCCCGACGTCCGGCGGAACCAGAGGGAGAAAGCCCCTCTCCCTCCTCCTCCTCCTTCCTCGCCAATACCTTCCAGTTCACCGGCGGGTACCTCCAGCGACGATAGCGGAGAGTCCCTCGACTCTGTCGATGCTTCAGAGTCAGCTCCGCGTTCTCCTCTCAGGGTCAAGGAGAAGGAGGCTCCTCCTCAGCCGTCAGGCCTTACTGTGGAGGCCCCTCCTCTGCCTTCCGGTGGGCTCCCGGCACCTCCTCTGACGCCAATTATCCCGACAGTTCCACAGCTGGGACCAGTTGACCGGCCTCTGCCTGTGGCCTCGACGCCGGATCAGGTCCCGCCGCCAGGGCCCCTTTGTCCGGCTCAGGCGCCGGATCTGGTGGTGCCAGTTACATCATCGGTTCCCCCTGACGTGGGCTGGCCCGACGCCAGACCCCCTACTGATTTTATACAACAGCAGGTCGGCGTGGTACCCTGACACCAGATCTGGCGACAGGAATTTATACTAGACCTGAACTGTCCGCATGACACGCAAGGGTATCCTGGGGACCACTACCTGGGGGTCCCACTCCGGACTGGAATCATTTCGGACAGTTCTATCCTGGATTCAGTCCCTACTCTACCTTTCAGGGATTCCAGGGTTATTACCCTCCACCGGTTATTCCTCCTCCTCCTCCTCCCCCCTCAGCCTCTGCCTACTCCACCACCACCCCTCCTCCTCCGGTTACTCCGGATTTCAGGGCTCTAATCCAGTCTTTGTGGCAGGGGGCACGGTCGAAGTTGGTCTCGGACCTGGAGACTAGGCTCCCAGGTCCCCTTCCCAGAGTAGTTCTTCTATCACCACTGTCCATGTCTCTGGGAAAACTTGTCAGGATGTTTCCTTTCCTGATACCAGATGTCACCCTGTCGAGGAGGAGGACAACGGCGATAGTTCAGAGGGGGCTGACTACTCTTCAGAGGAGGTCCCGGTGGAGCCAGAAGGGCAAGGTATCCCCGAAGTCTCCACCAGAGGACCCGGCCCTTTTGGACCTGCTGAGGTCCATGAAGGGTTACTTCGACTGGGAGTTGGAGGAACAGGACCCCATGAGACAGAGGCTCGCGGAGCATCTCGACCTAGAGTCTCTGTCCCCGGTCCCCATTCCTCCCTGGATGGCACCTCACCAAATCCTCACCACTATTATCTGGTAGATGCCTCATTCCTCCCAGCTATCCCCAAGCAGGCGGACAGGCTTTCGGGTGCTGAAGGATGCCCGTTTCTGAAAGGCTCATCCCAAGGCTGACTCTGTAGTCATCTCTGCAGCTCATGATCACCTCAGCATTAAAGCACATGAGCACCTCTCCTCTGGACAAAGAGTCGCGGTAGATGGACCAGTTCGGGGAAAATATATATTCTTTGGCCACATGCACCCTTTGGTCCCGTAGTTACTTGGCCCACATGATGTCCCATCACAAGGTTACCTTGGCCAGGTTGGAAGCACAAGTCCAATCCATGGACCCCTCACCTTTAAAGGAGGAACTTGCCAAGGATCTCCGCCTCTCAAAGTTCGTGTAGACCGTCTCACTTATGACTCTGTGCGACTCAGTGGCCCATACCTCAGTAACTGCTCTTGCCCTCAGGCGGTATTCCTGGCTTTGCCTCTCTGGACTCTCCAATAAAGTCCAGTCGGTGTTTCAGGACACAACTTTCAGGGGCTCGGTACTTTTTGGTGGGGACACCAAAGACATTATCACAGATCTACAGGACAAGGGACTTGTACTTAGGTCTGTGAGGTCAATGTACCGATTGGGCTTCCAGCAGCAGCAGCCCTTTCGGAAAAGGTCCTGGATGCAGAAAAAGAATGCCCCAGCGCGCCGTCAAGGGAAGCGTAAGGCCACGGATACAGCCACCGCTGCTGCCTCCAAAAATCAGAGACATTCAGGAGGTCCTCCTCCTAAACATCCCACCACTTCTTGACTCCCCAGTCCCACTGCCTCCTCAGTCTCGTGACGGGGAGCAGGTGAAGGGGAGGTTCACTCGCCACGTGCAGGAGTGGAGGGTGATCACCTCTGACGAATGGGTCCTGCAATTAGTGTCCGTTGGACACACCATAGAGTTTCTGGAAATCCCTCCAGAAACTATACCAAAGAAGTCCTCCTGCTTTCGGGACCGGGCCCTCCTAGTTCGTGAGGAGGTAAACTCGCTCTTGCTCAAAGAAGCAATCGAGCAAGTCCCCTAAGAGGAAAGGGGTTTTACTACCACTTTTTCCAAAAAAAGACTGGGGACTTCAGACCCATACTCAACCTAAGCCAACTAAATAAGTTTGTAGAGTACAAAAAATTTCGAATGCTGACACTCCAGAGCCTCCTCCCTCTCCTCATGGAGAACCACTGGCTCTGTGCTCTGGATATGCAGGATGCCTACCTGCACATCCCCATCTTCCCCAGCCACTGCAGTTTCCTGCGCTTTCACTTCCAGGGGGAACACTTTCAATTTCGAGCGCTCCCTTTTGGTCTGTCTTCAGCACCATGGGTTTTTACCAAGTGCCTGGCGGTGGTTGGGGCTTTTCTACGCCGCAGGGGTATCGCGGTTTTCCCTTACTTGGATGATTGCCTGATTTTAGCCCTGTCTAGGGTTTCTTTGCTGGAGGCTCTTACCTTCACCCTGGACCTCTTCAGCAGACTAGGGATCACAGTCAGTGTTCCCAAGTCATCCCTTATCCCTGCCCAGAGACTTCCAGTTCATTGGGGCAGTCCTGGATATGGTCCAGTGCAGAGCCTTCCTTCCTCCAGACAGGTGGGGAGACCCATATCTGTCAGGCCTCCAAAGTGGCCTCCTGCAGGACCATCCCAGCTCGGGAGGTCCTAAGCCTTTGGGCCTGATGCAGACTCCTCACAACCATTCCCCTAGCAAGGCTTCACATGAGTCACTCCAGTGGTCATTCGGGTGAAGTGGGATCAGCTTCTGGGCAACCTGGACCATCCGGTTCTGGTCTCCTCAGCGTTCAGAGAATTGCAGTGGTGGATGGATTCCTGCAATCTTCCTTGGGACTTCCCTTTCAGAGCCCTGCCCCTTAGCTTCCCTCACCAAGATGCCTCAGATATGGGGTGAGAGGTCACTAGGGAGCACCAAGTTCAGGGACTATGGTCCTGCCTGGAGACTTCTTTGCATATCAGTGTTCTGGAGATGAGGGCAGTCCTGTCAGCTTACAGGCCTTTCAGACCCTCCTTACAAAGGGATCACCACTAATCCAAGCGGACAACATGTCAGTAGTTTGGTATATCCAACAAACAAGGGGAACCGGTCGTACCCCTGTTGCAGGGAGCGACACAGGTGTGGAACTGGGCTGTCCAGCACCATCTGGTCCCTCATGGCCGTACATTTCAGGGCATTCTAAGCGTCCTGGGGGACAATCTCAGCAGATCTCGACCCTCGCTACGCAGTGGAACTGCATCTGTAGGCCGTGAATCCATCTTCCAATGCGTTAGCGCTCTGAAATCGACCTCTTTGCCTCCAATCCACGCAAAACTTACCAACTTTTGCTCGCTGCTCCAGGGCACGGTGTTTTCTGGAGCGATGCATTGTCTCTCTCTTGGACAGGGACATTTTTGTACGTCTTCCCTCCATTTCCCATTCTGCAGAGGGTCCGCTTCAAGCAGAGAGGGCAAAGATGATCCTCATTGGTCCACTTTGGCCAAGACAGATCTGGTTCCCGCTGCTGCAGCAGCTTTCCAGGGAACCACCAGTTCCACTTCCAGTGACTCACGACCTTCTGACCCAGGATCAGGGTCGACTGTTACATCCGGGGCTCAGGACCCTGCATCTCCATGCATGGTTCCTGCAGACATAGCGATCTCTCGCTTCGGGGTTTCCTCCAGGGTTGCTCAAGTCCTCATTGAGGCTAGAAAACCATCTACCCGTTCCACTTACGCCATGAAGTGGAAGTGGTTTTCCATTTGGGCGACCTCTAATGGTCGGAACCCCTTCTCTTGCTCGACCGCACAAGTCATGGAATACCTCCTTCATTTATCAGACTCCAGTCTGTGCTACTCTTCTTTGGAGGTCCATATCTCAGCTGTCTCAGCGTACCATGAGCTAGTCGATGGTAAACCCGTGGCTCAGTTGGAGGTCTCAATAACCTATCTGAAAACCCCCATCCGCAGCCCAACTCCGCCTTGGGACTTGAACTTCGCCCTGGAAAAGCTCCCTCTTCCTCCTTTCGAGCCAGCTATGAGCTGTGATTTGTGCTTCCTTTTTGAAGGCACTTTTCTTGTGGCTATCCGTCAGTCGAAGGATCTCGGAGCTTCACACTCTAGTCTGCAGAAGCCCTATCTGATTTTCCATAGGGACTGGGTGGTCCTCAGAGCGCATCCAAGTTTCTTCCCAAGGTGGTGTCAGAAGCCACGCTGAATCAATCCGTAGAGCTTCTGCTGTATTATCGTCCCCCTCTAACAGAGGTGAGGCACTCCTTCATACAATGGATGTTCATCGGATTCTCCAGTGTTACACCCCACCTCAGACCAAAGAGTTCGCTTCTGTAACCAGCTGCTTTTTTCTTTGTCCCAAGATCGGAAGGGCAAACCTGTTTCTAAGCAGGGCCTGTCCAAATGGTTAGGCAACTGCATTAGATTCTGTTACCAAAAGTACGAAAAGCCTCTGCCGGGTCCCATCAGAGGTCATTCTGCTAGGGGCATGGCTGCCTCTGCGGCCTTCCTACGGAATGTTTCTGCGGCCGACATTTGCGCTGCCACTACTTGGAGTTCTGTCCATACCTTTACCAAACATTACAGTCTGGACATTGCTTCTAGGCGGAGGGATGGCTTTGGCCTAGCCGTCCTGCAGGGCCTTCTGTCCTAGGCTGGGTCCATTCTGGAGTCCAGTTTTTTCCGTTGGAGCTAGTCTTCCTCCTCCCTAGTTTCCTTCTGTCTCTCCTTGGAGGGACTGCTTGGGACTCTGTCCTATATGTGGTGACCTACTGAAGGAACCCTCTCGAAGTACTGTAAGATAGTACACTTACGTAGGAACTTACCATAACAGTAGATCTTCGAGAGAGGTTCCTTCAGTAGGTCATGTTTTTCCCTCCCTCCTTCCCCTCATTTTCTGTTTTTACAGGGACTCCAAATCCTGTTCGCTCCTGCTGTCAGGCCTCTTCCTGGCTCCGGCGGGAGAACTGGAAGGTGAGCATGGTGACCGCCCACTATATACAGTCACGCTGATGTCAGTCACGTGACGTCGGAGTCGCGGTCCCCTATCAAGTATTGCTAGAAAAAGTCTGCCATGCAGCCCGGCCAGGTGGCACCAGTCCTATATGTGATGGCCTACTTAGGAACCTCTCTCGAAGATCAACTGTTACAGTAAGTTCCTATGTAACTGTACTTTCTCTCCATTACTTTCTGGTTCTGAAGAGAACAGGCGGCATGTACTCCATTCTTGACCACAGAAAGCTAAACAAGTTCCTCTGTCAGGAGAAGTTAAAGATGGTCTCCTTGGTAACGCTCCTACCACTTCCCCAACAGTATGACTGGCTGGCATCCCTGGATATGCAGAAAACTTTGTGGCTCTGGGTCAGCATTACCAGTTCAGAGTCCTGCCCTTTTGGCTGTCCTCAGCACTTCGAGTCTTTACCAAGTGTTTTGCAGTCCTCGCGGCACGCATTCGAAAGCTTGATGTTCAAATCTTAAGCTATCTTAGACAATTGGTTTTGGGCAGGTCCATCAAGGCAGGAGACACAGGAAGCAGTATCCATGACATCTCAGTTCCTCACTTCCATTGGGGTCCTATTGAACCTGGAAAAGTCACAGCTTCATAGGAGCCCTCTTGTTACTAAGGCAAGGACTTTTCTCCCAAAGGACAAGAAGGACTTACATTCTCAAGATGGCACTCTTCATCTGAGAGAACAACCCGTATGAGCTCATTCCATGCAGCGGATGTTAGGTCTTATGAGTTCATCCGCTTTCACAGTGCCTCTAGCTCAACTGCACATGAGGACCACACAGTGGTGCTCTATAACATACACGTAGTCTTACCCCATCAAGGTGACAGAACCTCTGCAAAGATCACTTGCATGGTGGATACAGGAGAACAACCTTGTACGAGGTCTGTCCTTTGCCCCACTGGAATTTCCAGATTACCATCACCACTAATGCATCTCCTTGGCTGGGTGCTCGTTGTTGGGACTTTCACACTACAGAAGTGTGGACCCCAGAGGAGTCTCATCTCTACATGAGCATTCTGGAGATGAGAGCAGTCCTGTATGCTCCCAGAGTCCTAGAAGTTGTTGTCAGTCACAAAATAATCCTTCAGAGGGACAAGGCTGTGATGTACTAACTCAAGCAGGGTGGGGCACACTCCTACCCTCTGTGCAGAGAAGCCATGAGGGTATGGGAGTGGTGCCTCGACCATGATGTTCTGATTCAGGCAATCTACCTGCCAGGAACTCTGAACGACCTGGTGGACCACCTCAGCAGGATGGAAGCAGATCCCCACGAGAGGTCACTTGATCCAGACATCGTGAGATCACTCTTTGACAAGTGGGACAGTCCAGACCTGGACCTTTTTGTGTCCCCACTCAACATAAAACTGCCTCTATTCTGCTCCAGAAATCCAGAACGTGGTGTTTTCTGACAGGATTGCATTCAGGCTGTGGTGAACAAAGCGTTTTCTGATGCATTTCCTCTTCATCCACTAATTCAGAGGGTGCTGCTCAGATTGGAGGTGCACGATGGCAAGATGATTCTAAGTTCACCGTGACTGGCCTCGACAGATCTGGTTTCCATTGATCAAGTTGTCAGAGGCTCCACCGAAGCAACTGCCTCTATGAATGGACCTCCAGACACAGAGACCCCTGGTGCATCCCAACCTACACTCCTCATCTCCACGCCTGGCACCTGAGGAGATAGAAGCAGGCAGGTTTAAAGTTTCCCAGAGAATTTCACAGATCCTCTTGGCAGCGTGTAAGCCCTCCACCAGGAAGACTTACACCACTAAATGGAAGCATTTTTCAGAATGATGTACTAAGATCAACTAGATCCGTATCGTGTCTTCTGGATGAAGTGTTGAAGTACCTGTTAGACCTTTCAGCTGTGGGACTGCAGTACTCAACTGTAAAGGTACACTTCTGTGCGTTGCCTGCCTATCATGAGCCAGTCCAGAACATGTCTCTGGTTCAGTTACCACTGTCCAAAAGATTTCTCAAAGGTATTCTTCACACAAGACCCCCAGTTAGGAAACGGGTAGCACCAGGGATATTAAGCTTGTGCTAGACCTGCTCACTTGTAAACCCTTTGAGCCTCTAGCCACATGCGAGTTGAAGTTTCTGACCTTAAAGAATGCCTTTCTGGTGCCCATCACTTCTGCTCTTAGGGTGTCTGAAATACATGCCTTTGTCACAGACCCCCCAATACTGTCTTTCATAAAGATAAGGTGGTCCTCTGTACTGCTCAAGTTCCTACCAGGGTGGTTTCAGATTTCCATCTCAACAAGCCTTTGGTTCTTCCTACTTACTTCTCTAACTTCCAAAATTAAGGGGAATGCACCTTTCATTCCCTGGACGTTAAAAGGGCTCTAAGATTCTACGTGAACCGGGGTATCCATTAAGACAAGCAACTCTGTCTTTCAACGCTGTCCAGCTGGGTCAGCCAGTATCCATCTAAAAGCATCTCTGTTTGGATGGCGGCATGCCTTCGCCATTGCTACTCTATAAGCGCCAGGTCAGGTTGGAAGGCGAGTGTGCCCCCACTCTACCAGAGCGGTTGCTACGCCCTTGGCAGAGATTGCGCCTGTCCTCATTACCAATATTTGCAAAGCAGCAACTTGGAGTTCAGTGCACACTTTGTAAAGCAATACACTTTGAATGTCCATGTCAGACAGCATGCTTCCTTTGGCAGAAGCGATCCTTAATGGACTTCTGTTCTGAGTGAGCTCCTACCACCCTGCTTGGGGATTTGGTTTTAGCTTAGTACTCTAACCAGCAGTATGAATAAATGGTGAAGACTTTTAGTCAAGGAAGATATGAACATTACGTGCTCACTATAATTCTTGATCTTCCTGGACAAGTCTTCACCATTTATTGATACCACCCACCAGCACAGCACACTCAATCTGTTTCTGGTCTTCACGCCCTCGTTTGGTTTAAATTGGCTCTTCTGATACGGGTCATTTGGGCTATCTTATGCTCTTAAGTTAGGTGTTTAAGTTTTGTTTGTCTGCACCTCCTCGCTAAAAAGGTGCTGAGGCGGTTGAAGGTCGGCGCTGAGGTAGCCTACACAGAAGCGAGCCAGTCTCGTGGTGCCATGCATCGCTGTCCTACCTCGGTGCCGCCATCCTGAAGATATTTGGCTCCCACAGGATCCCAGCGCCTCAGGGCTTGTAAGCCAGCAGTATGAATACATGGTGAAGACTTGTCCAAGAAGATCAAGAATTACAGTGAGTACATAAGTTTCATTTCAAGAGTGATGTACAGTCCATATCCACACAAACCCACCTGGCTTCCTGTGGCAGGTGGCACACTGATCCCTGCTGCCAGCATGCAAAGATCTGACATCATGTGGGGCGAGGGGAATATACCATCTGGGTGACGGAGGAGCTTATCTTAAAGATGTCCGATGGAAAGCCTGTTCCAGTGGAACTGCCAGAGTGTGGACGTGAACTGTATATCACTCTTAGGTAGGTTACTCACCTGTATCCATTCTGTTTAGCCAGCAGATACATGTGCACATAGACATTTATGTAGATAGTGTCACTATCCAAACCATTAAACATTTGATGAATTATATAAGACCATCCTGTAGTAATAAAAAATAATTGCTTTGCCTACCTCTTATTATCTATTAAAGATCTATTTTATCTTTTAAACACAGGCTGGCTATCCTGGTCTTCAATTGTATACTTTCCATGATTACTGCTTTAGTTTATCATTATATTTAAGAATGAACCAAGTTTGAATACATTTTTTAAAGTACCACATGAATCCATTTGTCAGCCATTTTGCGGAGCACGTGGCTGGGGTGTTTTGTGAAGAAGAATGTTAGTTATCTCCTTCACAGCTGTGAAGGTGTCCCGACTCGCTACAAACTAACACTGCAGTTTGCGCATGTCAGATGTTTTGCTGAAACTGCACACATCCTGCTTTTGAAATAGATACCATTCTGTGTGGCTTCATGATAGTAATTATAGATACTGTGAACACCCCCCATGTTGAAAGTTTTTTCCTAGTTTCCAGTGGTCCCATTCCCCTTCCCTTAGGTTCAAACCCACTGCCCCTTCCCCACCCACCTGAACTGTTCCCTGCACCCCCCATATGTCTGCCACTCCCCCACAAGCCCATCCAACCCTAGCACCCCATCCCCTGTGACCAGCTCAGACCATCCACTCACCGCCACAGTTGGCGGCTAACAGGTTACGATCATGAACTTGCTGTAATCAGCTGAGTGTACAGTAGGCATGATCATAATCTGTCAGTTGGCGACTGACCGTGGAGGTGAGCAGAGGGTCTATGCCAGTCACCAAGGTGTTGGGTGCATTGTGGAGTGACAAATTTATTTTGGGGAGCACAGAGGAAAGGTCATGTGGGTGACGGGTAGTGGAATACGAGAACCTCAAAGAGGGAGTGGGACCACTGAACACAAGGGAAAACATTTTCGGACATATTTGGGGGTGTTTAGGGGTGGGGGGGGCCACTTGCCACCAGGGAAAATGTTCACAATATCGAGAGGGTGTTCAGGGGTGGGGTGACCACTGGCCTGCAGAGGAAATGAGCACACATATGGGGGCGGGGGGACCCACTAGGTACCAGGGTAATATGTTCCCAAATATCAGGGGCAGGGGAAACTAGCCACCAGGGAAACTGTTCATACATATCGAGGGTGTTCTGGTAACGGGGAGAGCACAACTTCTGCCATTCAGATTTCAGTTTCTCACATGGTCTTCATAGTTCACAATATCTCTGTAAACATAAAAAAATAAATGTAATCAGCTGACAGCGAGTGTAAGACAATGTCAGAAGACATATGATGTGATGAATAAAAACTTCATACAAAAGAGTAATAGTATTGAATAAATGATACTCAAATGTCCTGTCAGTATTCAGAGAAATCAACAGCAGTCTGTTTAGCTCCCACAGCGTCACTTCTGTCTCAGCTTCACAGAGCAGGTGCTGAACAGGCCACACTGGCTTCTTTTAAGAATCCACGCTGGATCATAATTTACGATGATTACAAATCTGGACTAGCTGTCACACACACAACTGACCACAAGATTTTTATGAATTAGTAACTCCAATAATCATGAAGTGGACAAAACAGTGTGGTACACTAGCTCTTTAAAGAATGCTTTTTCTCCCCCCCTTCTTGTTTACTTCAGAACCTTTGCCTACAAGAAGTCACCCCCAAGTTAGTGAGCTGCGAAGCACCTCCGGAGAGGGCACAGATGTACATCTGCAAGCCTGAAGTCCACCTTACCCTGCAGCGTGAGAATGGCAAATACTTCAGTCACTGATACCGAGGACATTCCATAGAGGGCAGAGAACTGAAAGCAGCTCCATTCAGAAATGTCTTCATTCACATATAATTCCTATGTTTATATGTGTGGATGTTTTCTTCTGAACTGTTGTGGTAATTGGTGCATTTTTCTATTGAAACCCAGGTGCTGTAAGAGAGAAACACATTTGTAATAAACTGGAACCAATCCAATATCTCTCAGCTGTAGGTCTGAAATAAAATTATTTGCATTAAAAAAATAAATTTTTCATATACTTTGATCTTATTAAATCTTTTCTTGGAACAGTGTGTACTCAGGCCTGTCTTGCGTTTTCTTTTCCACTACAATAGATGAGCCCCTTAATTATACATTTGTTATTGAAGGGGGGTTCATTTTTCTTGTTCTCATGCTTCTCACAACACTAATCCAACAAAAATGTCGTACAAAACTGCATCATCTCTATCCAGAGGCATTGCCCTGGAGATAGAACTGGGATGCTAGGTACCAGAAGTCCAGGTGGGACACTGTACTGGCACTGGCTAAATATGCCTCCCCCCAGCTAGCCAAGGAGCTGGAGGTGGTGGCTGCAGATGGGATTGAGGCATCTAAAGTTCAGTTTCATGCTGCTGTGTACTCTAATGATGTCTCAGCAAGAGTCATGGCTATATTTCTGGCTCTTCGGAGAATGGCTTGGCTCAGATGTACTAGCCTCTCACAGGATACCCAGGCTAAGGCCATGGATTTTCCTGTAGTGGTAATTCTCTGTTTGGGGGAGCACACAGAGAATTACATGAAGAAAATGGATGACTACAGGACCACCTACAGGAGTGCTCAGGCCAAGGAGAGGCAGGCAACTCCTCAAAGGCAGCAGTCTAGGGGCAGGGGTAGGCCTTTTTACCAAGCACAGGCCTCCTCTTCCTTTTCACAGTGGGGGTTCTTCAGAGGGAGAGGCAGAAGGGGGATGAGCAGGGCTGCATCTACTCCTCAGCCTAAGGCCCCTGCCAAGCAGACACCCTGATGGGCCTGCCCGGGTAGACTCTCCTATTGCAGTAGGGGGCAGGCTGGCTTACTTTGTCCAGGACTGGATGTCTGTTACATCAGACAAGTGGGTCCTGGAAGTAGTAAGCCAGGGACTGGTTCTCAGCTTCACAAAATTTCCAAAGATGAGAGCCAGATCTTTTCCACCAGCAAATCTCTCAGAAACCCTTACCCTAGAGGCAGAGGTTTCATGTCTTCTGGCCTTAAGAGCTATAGGGAGAGTACCTACCCTACACTGGGGCAAAGGGCTGTACTCCAGGTACTTCCAGACCACAAAAAAGACGAGGAAGTGGCAACCCATCCTAGACCTAAGATACCTAAACAAACACCTTTTAAAACCAAAGTTCAAGATGGTAAATCTGGGAATAATCCTTCCCTCTCTAAGGCCAGGGGACTGGCTAGCCTCCCTGGACCTCAAAGATGCCTACTTTCACATTCCCATCAGGTGCTCTCACAGAAAGTACCTCAGGTTCGAGCTGCCCTCAGGCCACTATCAGTTCAGAGCAATGCCCTTTAGCCTAACCTCAGCCCCAAGGGTTTTCACAAAGTGCCTGGCAGTAGTAGTTGCCTTTCTAAGAAGGCAAAAGATTTCCATTTTTCCATATCTGGACTATTGGCTAATAGTGGGCCAGTATCTAGACCAAGTCAAATGTCACCTGCAAGTGACCCAGCAAGTGCTTACTTCTCTAGGATTTCTTCTCAACCTTCCCTAGTCAGTTCTCGAACCAGTCCAGCTTTATAGGGGCAGAACTGGACACAGTCAGAGCAAGAGCCTTTCTTCCCCTGGAAATGGCAAGGGTTCTTATAGAACTAGCCTCTTCCTTCAACCTTCGGGTATCTTGACCAGCAAGGCATTTTCTCCAGCTCTTGGGCCACCTGGCAGCTTCAACAGCAGTGGTCCAAGGGGCAAGATTCCAGATGAGGGATATTCAGTTCCATCTGAGAGCTTTTTGGTCTCAGGAAGGATTCCCTTACCAAACTGATCCCAGTGACTCTGACCTTGATCCAAGCCCTCCAGTGGTGGCAGGGTCAGGACAATTTAAGACAAGGGGTTCCTTTTGCCACTCAGCCTTGTTCAGTGGTCCTTACCACGGACGCTTCTCTTCTGGGCTTGGGAGCCCATCTGGGGGCCCTCACTGCCCAGGAACTGTGGTCCCTCCCCAAGAATCCCTTCTCCATATCAGTCTCCTAGAACTGAGGGCAGTTTTTCTGGTCCTGAAAGCTTTCTGTCAGTCAGTACAGAACAAGGTTCAGGTCAGAACAGACAACACCACCACCATGTGGTACATCAACAAGCAGGGAGGCACTCGGTCCACAGCCTTGTGCACAGAAGCCATGAAATTCTGGTCCCTGACTTATTCCCTGCAAACCTCTCTGGTAGCAGTCCACCTTCCAGGAAATGACAATGTGCTAGCAGATGCACTGAGCTGGATTTCTCAGGGCCATCACGAATGGCCCCTGGACCCTCAGGTGTTGAAAGTGATTTTTTCAAGGTGGGACACTCCAGAGATGGATCTCTTTGCAGCCCCAGACAATCACCAACTTCCTCTTTTTTTTTTTTTTTTTTTTGCAGACCCTCAGTCTTGGGCTCAGTCCCCCTGGATGCCCTGATTCTGAATTGGGAAGGGAAATTTCTGTATGCCTTCCCTCCCTTCCCACTTCTGTTCAAAGTTTTAGTCAGATAAGGTCTCAACCTTGCAAAGTGATTCTGATTGCTCCAAATTGGGCCAGACAACCCTGGTACCCCCTGTTGTTGTCCCTAGCAGTCCATCTTCCCCTGTCTCTTCCCAGGAATTACAACCTGTTAACATCCTCTCAGGGGAGGATTTGTTACCCCAATCTTCAGTCTCTCAATCTCAAGGCATGGCTCTTGAAGAGTTAGAGTTTGCAGATCTGCATCTTTCTCAAGGGGTTCTGAATATTCTCAAAACTTCTCGAAAGCCCTCCACCAGAAAGACTTATAACACCAAATGGAAGAGATTCAGCATTTGGTGTTCTAAGGAACATATTTCCCCAGATACTGCTGAATTGCCTACGATTCTGGATTTTATGGTCCATCTTAATGGCCTAGGCCTCAGACCAGCTACTCTCAAGGCACACTTGTCAGCTGTTTCTGTCTGTGGGGAAGTCTTCCTCACTATCTTCTCATTCTGTGTTCTGTAAATTTTTAAAAGGATTGCTTCACACCAATCCTCCTTTTAGAGACCGTGCCCCTGCCTGGGATTTGAATGTTTGCATTGCTTAACTTATGCAACCTCCTTTTGAGCCTATGTCCTCAGCAGAGCTTAAGTACTTGACTTGGAAAACTGTGTTCTTGGTAGCTATTACTCTGCCAGGCATATCAGTGAACTGCAAGCCGTACCAGTGGAACCTCGATTGTATCTCCTTTCACAGGGATAACGTGGTCCTTAGAACCAAAGGTTCTTGCAGAAGTGGTTTCAGACTTCCATTTAAATCATTCTGTGTCTCTTCCTGTTTTCTTCACTAATCATTCTTCCTCAGGAGAGAGGAGGCTACACAGTTTAGATGTTAAAAGAGCCCTTAGTTACTACATAGTGTGCCAAGGATCACAGGTTTGACTCCCTCCATTTGTTCCTCACTTATGGAGAAGTGCGAAAGGGCAGGTGGAGTGTGTCTTGTATACAATTCTGCTATGAAAAACAGGGAAAAATTCCACCCTCAGGCCTGAGGGCTCATTCCACAAGAGGTACAGCTGCTGCCAGGTATATCCCTCTCTTAGAAATTTGTTAAGCAGCCACCTGGAAAACAGTCCATACCTTTACCAAGCATTACTCTCTGGATATCCAGGCTAGGAGTGATGCTCAGGTTGGCACAGCAATACTTCAGAGCCTGTTCCCAAAGTAGGTTCTCTCCCTCCTCCATGGAGGTACTGCTTGATAGTCTGCACTTGTCAGAATACAGCAAGACTTCAAGTTGTTTGAAGAAAAAAATACTCACCTTAGTAATTATGGTTCTTCTATTGGAGTCTTGCTGTATTCTGACCTCTCTCCCTGCCTCCCCTCTCAGAACCTGGTTTTGGGAAGTGGGTGGGCAGGTACAGTGTTGTACCTCTGGGTGCTCTTTTTACACCCTCTCCTTTTGTGTGGGTGTTTATTTTATTGTATTCCTGTTTGGTTTGGGTTTTGAGTTTTGGTTTTCCTGACTTGAGTCTTCTTTTGGTAATCAAAACTTTTGTTGCCAGCTGGCTATTAAAAATTTTTTTACAATTTCCACATAGAATACCATTAGAGTGTTGCTTGTAAGAATCTGACGGTTAGCTTTCAAATGGAAACAGACATCAACCGAGCTTGAGCTCAGCATTCTATGCTCTGCATAGAAAGATTAACCCTTGGTTCTCCGGGGCAGTTTAAAGGCTGGGGCTAACTGCACTTGTCAGAATACAGCAAGACTTCAATAGAAGAAACATAATTACTAAGGCGAGTAATTTTTTCTTTACACCCTTCTGCCTTGACCTCTTCTCGCAAAAAAGCATGAGGGGAAGAGGAGGCACTGGGTGAGGTTGTCCTCTTGTTTTTTTTTTTAAGCTGTGATTCTCAACTTCTGCAGACATGACTACTACACCATCATCACCAGGGATGCCTGGGCCTCCAAGGTCAAGGTCTGATTCCAGGAGACACTCTCTGTCCAATAGGGGACTCTGGTGTTAAGTTTGGCCATTTGGTAGCTCTTACTGGTCGATGGATGCTGCATGCAAGTCAGGCAGCACCATTTTTAGTGCTGGCTTCTGACTCCTTGGGGTCTGTTGAGCTGGCTTTTGTCTTTGGTGCCAATTGACTTAGGCACACAGCTGACTCAATTCCATCCTTCATGCCTGGATCACTGTTGATGCTGCCAACATCTGCCCCACCTGTGGTGTCACCTCTGTTCCCTTCCAGGAATGGGACCGCCACAGTTCTTCACTGGCGGTGTTGATGCTAGAGTCTGGCTCTTCATGGCCTACTTTAGTGCCAGGATCATTCCCTTCAGTGCCATTTCCGAGGCCCCATCTGGGGCCAGTGTTGCAGTGGTTGGGACTTGCACTATCACTCTTTCAAACCCCTCTTTATTATCCTTCAGGTGTGGAGAGAGTAGAGGGAGACTAGTCAGATCCTGACCGCCTCATCTCTGGTGGTGAGAACAATGATTTATACTACAGTCCAGATAACTTGGAACCAATTTCTGTCACCGAACCCCAGGAGGATCTCTCAGGCTGTACTCAGAAATATGCATTCTGCACTGAATTTCAAGTCAGCAGCTATAGACCAGGCTAGGTACCGCCAACTGGAGTGTATAAACATGCCTAATATCCCGGTGTCTCTAGTACACCCATCCAGTTGGCCCTGGAAGACACTCTGAGGCAACTTGGAGGAGTTCTGTTGCTATGGCAGTTGTCCCCAAGCAGTCGGAGAAGAGCTATACGATTGCCTAAATCTAAGCACATATATTTCCTGTGCCAATAGTGGATGCCATTGTTATTCTGGCTGAGAATTAATGAAACCATAGTGCCCAAGGGTCACACTGCACCCTACTAACAAGAAGTTGCACAAGGCAGGCATGATGGGCAAGCAGGTCTTTGCCTCAGCAATCCTTGAAATAAGGATAGCTAGCTACCAGGGCTACTTTCAAAGTGTGAGTGCGCCCTCTAGTGCAAGCGTATGTCTCTGGCAGAGGCCCTGCCAGACACAGAGGCAAAACAAGAGATGCTGCTAGCTTTTAAAATAACTTATTAAATCCAACGGCCACAATCTTAAGCCCTCTATGGATTACTTTGATGCAGCTCTGTTGCTGCAGGTATTTGTATCAAGCAGCACTCCTGACTGTGGACTGCTGGATTCACCCTGAACATCTCACAACAGATCATGAGCGTGGCCTTTGATGGCACTTACCTGTTTAGACAGTAGGTGGAGTAGTCAGTCTACCAGAGAATGAGACTTAAGACTTCCAGGCTGGTTCCCAATAACCCACAAGGGGTAGAGGATGAGGCTCTTTTCACAACATGCAGTATTTAATGGTACAGGCAGGGGAGCCCAAAATCACAAATCGCAGCCAAAGGCACAGGCTCCAGAATCACTTGATATCACCATCTGAAGTTCCTACCCAGTTTCTGATTCAGCTGCCCGAGGCATATTGCCCAGTAAGGGGATGTCTAACCCACTTTTACCATCAGTAGGAATCCATCTCCGTGGACAAGTGCAGTCTTAAAATCATGCGAGGAGGAGTCACGTGATGCAGTCCTCTGGTTAGCTGCCTTCTCTCAGCGCTCCTGCTCCGACCGCCATTTAAGCTAATTTTAGCTCCTTTAACTACAGACTCGAACTTCTGTGGCACTTACCAGCATGATGGATTCTTTTCTGCCTTCATCTGTGCAGTTTTCTCGGAGGTGCTGCTCACTCCAGGGACAGAATGGATACAGAAATGTGTTAGGCCTTGCCACTACACATACCACCATAGACACTGAAGAAGAGTGCTAAAATGACAGTCATAGCGATGACTCTGGTATGACTTCTGCTACTACTACAGGGCCCATGCCCCTCACGGAGGAAAGATTTCTCTCCAAGTTCGCCCCTTTTACAAATGCTTTGCAAGATATGGCTGCAGATCTGAAATCTCTGCGCACCGAGCTCTCCGACACTACCAAGGCTATCTCAGATGTTGAGGCCTGCACCTCATCTTTAGAGAGCTGGAGGGATAGATTGGATCCAGACTTCTTCCCTCCAACTGTGTAGCAAACATGGATTTAACAATGGAAGATCTGGAAGGCCGCAGTAGGTGTAATAACCTAGTCATTTTCGACCTTCCAGAGGATGCAGAAAGGACCTCACCTACTGTCTTTGCCCAAAAGCTGTTAGATAAGATTGCTAGGCCTTCGGCGAATAATCCCAGCTACATTATGGAGAGAGCCCACAGATCTCTTCGTCCTAAATCTCCGGTGGAAACACTTCCTAGTCACTTTATTCTAAGGCTCCTCAACTATCTGGACAAGCATCATGTCCTAGCAAAACTCTGGGAGCTTAAGGAGGTTATCTGGGAGGGTTCCCAGCTTCAGATTTCACAGGACCTGCCTGCAGCTACTCGACAGTGGACAGCAGCATACCATCCAATTGTTGAAGATCTCATGTGGCAACAGTTGGTCCTGTCCGGGCAAAAGCCAGCTCCGCCGCCTACCCTGGCCATCACTTGTCTTTCGTCTCCCAGGCCAAAGCCAACCCCTCCAGAACCGAAGCCTCTGGTTCCTCCACCCGAGGGGCCGGCCCGTATCCCGGTTCAGCTTATTCTGGTCTCTCCACTGATAAGGGTGGAACCACCGCCTAAGCAGCCTCAGGCTGGGGCGCCCTCAAAAGAGGACTAAACAGACACCGGGCTTCCCCAACGTCTGTCGATAAGTCACCCCCGACCGCCCTCAGCGTATCGAGGGTGACTTAGGCGGGAGACCGCTGTATTTGGACTCTGACGTCACCAGACTGCACTCACATCCCGGGGATAATGAGTCCGTGGCAGGGTTGGAGGAAGGCCCTTCCTCCTTCCAGGACATCCTCTGCCTCATCTCAGATTCCACCGGAATGCCCCTTGAGTCCATCCAGAAAAAGTCATAGCACCCCCTTACTGATATCCTCAAAAGAGGAGACACTCTGACGGAGGCCTTTCCAGTGGCTGAAGCTATTGTTAAGCCAGCCCTTGAGCTTTGGCCGCGTCCTGCTTCCTGCCCAGCTCCATCTGCCCGCATGGCCCGCAAGTACCCATGGGGTCCCTTGCGGGTTCACAGAGCACTCTTCGGCCGAGAGCCTGGTGACCACCTCTGTGTTCAGGCATACTGGTAGTTCGGCTGACACTGACCGACCCCTAGACAAGGAGTCCAAAAATATGGACCACTCTGCCCGTAAGGTCTATGCGGCCTCTTCCTTAGTCGGCTGTCATTATGGCACACTTCTCTCATGCCCTTCTTGGGTCATTAGAAGAGGTCCTCCCTCATCTCCCAGCGGACATGCAGACCACGGTCAAGCAAGTCCATGACCAGAGGTCGTGCTGTCGCAAAACAGCAGCTCCAGATGGTCTTCGACATTGGGGATTCTTATGCCCACTCATTGCACCGCAGTGGCCACTCACCGCGAGGGTTTGGGCAGCTGAGGCTTTCCTCCTTCCCAGCGGATACTCAGCATAAGCTTGCTGGCGTGCCCTCCTAGGCACTGACTTGTTCGGCCAGGGTGGCCAGTCACCTTCAGCATATAGAGCAGTTCAGTGCCACCTTGGATGCTACTTCTGCCAAAGGTTCTTTGGGCAAGAACCAACAGAAGAAAAAGAAGCCATTTCGGCACTCTTCCCCTGCGGTCTGGCAGCCCTCCTATCAAGGAGGTCAGCAGCAGCAGGCTCAAGCTTGGCGCCCTTGCCCCAAGCAGGGCCCTCAACAGCCCCGTAAAGGAGGCCGAGGCACAGGTCCCGCAGCCTCCTCCTCCTCTTCTAAGACTGCTCAGTGACGGGTTGGGAGTGGCCACCACTATACCTGTCACGCCAGCTCTGGGTCCTCCCGTGGGGGGTTGGCTCCGCCACTGCCTTTCTGCCTAGTCCGCTATCACTTCGGACAGGTGGGTTCTCGAAGTGGTCAGTCAGGGACTGCCTCTAGAATTCAAGTAGTACGCACCCAGTCAGCTCTTCGAGATGACATAGCTCAGCTCCTCTGTAAGGAAGCAGTAGCCCCAGTGCCGGATCCTCCAACAGACCCAGACTTTGTCTCCAGGTTCTTCCTGGTGCCCAAGCGGATGGGGGGTTGGCGCCCCATCCTAGATCTCCGACCTGAATCAATATCTCAGGCCTCACATCTTCCGGATGGTCACTCTGAACCAGATCATACCATCCCTGGAGCGAAACATGTGGTTCTGTTCACTGGCTCTACAGGACGCATTCTTTCATGTCCCAATCCGTCCGTCCTAGCAGCAGTTTCTCCACTTCGGGGTCAAGGGGACCCTATACAAGTTCCGAGCCATGCCGTTCGACCTGTCATTGGCCCCACGGGTCTTCACCAAATGCATTGCAGTGGTGTTGACCCACCTTCGGCATTGAGGAGACAGACTCTACCCTTATCTCGATGACTGGCTCTTGGCAGGCTTCTCCCACAGGAGGTGGAGAGGTCCAGGGATCTGGCCCTCCAAACCTGCTCCCAACTCGGCCTCCTGATCAACGAGGCCAAGTCGGAACTCATGCCTTCTCAGTTGATGGGCTTCATCGGGGGCAGAGCTCAACTCTTGTCAAGCCAGAGCTCGGTTCCCGGCAGACAGAGCGGAGGTTCTCTCCTCCTTTGCCCGATCATTTCTGGTTGGATATTTGCGCCCTGCCCGGGATTTTCTGTGCCTTGTGGGTTGCATGGCGGCGTGCACCTCAGTGGCCCGTTGGGCCCAGTGGCACATGCGCCCCCTTCAATGGGAGCTGGACGCCCAGTGGATTCAGCGATATGGTCATTTTGACCAGCTGATCACCATAACCCAGAAGATGTGGGTGCATCCAATGGTGCATCGCCCCAGACCGTTTGCAGGAAGGGATCCCGTTTGTCCGCCCCAAGCCGACGGTCGTCCTTACAACTGATGCCTCTCTCATGGGCTGGGGAGCCCACATGGGGAACAACAGGGCCCATGGGTTCTGAACCCCTGAGGAGTCCCCGATGTCACATCAACCTGTTGGAGCTCAGAGCAGTCAGACTGGCACTGTCAGCTTTCAGTCCTCAGCTCCGGGGTCAAGTGGTTCAAGTCCAGACGGACAATACCACGACCATGTACTACCTCAACAAACAGGGTGGCACGCACTCCCGTCTGCTGTGCAAGGAGGCGCTCCGCATCTGGACCCTTGTAAGCTGGTTGGAGGCGGATCTCCTAGCCATCCATGTGGCAGGAGCCTCGAACCAGCTGGCGGATGCTGTCAGCCATTTAGGCCAGATGTCCCACGAGTGCTCTCTTCATCCAGAGGTAGCTTACAGTCTGTTCTCCCGTTGGGGCAAACCGATGGTGGACCTGTTTGCCTCAGGGAAAACACCAAGCTCAGTCTGTATCATGCCGCGCCCCCTCAGGACGCTGCAGGGGATACCTCCTATGACTTCCCTCTGTTTCCTTTGATCCACAAGGTGTTACGGTGAGATGGGGCAAGCGAAGGTGATCCTGGTAGCCCCAGATTGGCCACGCCAGTTATAGTATCCAGATCTCCTCAGCCTCAGCTGCAGGCCCCCGAGCGGCTTTACATGCCTGGACCTGATATCTCTGAACCAGGGGAGGTATTCCAGTCCCTGCACTCACAGCCCTGTGAGGCTGCAATAGGCTAGGTTCAGGCTTTGGGTCTTTCGAAGATGTCTACACCGTGGTGGAGGCATCTAGAAAGAAATCGACCAGGAAATGTTATGCCTTCAAATGGAAGAGATTTTCCATTTGGTCCCAGAATAGGTCTGGACCCCTTGTCCTGTCTTGTCGATAACATTCTCGACTACCTTTGGTCTCTTTCTAAAGGGGTCTCAGGTCATCGACACTTAGGGTGCACCTGGCAGCCATTTCTGCTTACTGGACATTGGCGCGGGAGGCCGTGGTGGGCACTTCTTCAAGGTCTGGATCACATATCCCCTCCGGTGTGTGAACCTCCACCTCCGTGGGAGTTGTTGCTGGTTTTGGCAAAGCTCATAGGCAAGCTATTTGAACCCATGCACTCATACTTGTGGAAGTCAGCGTTCCTGGTGGCTATCACGTCAGCCAGGAGGACAGGGGAGCTCCAGGCGCTTTTTGTGGACTCCCCTTATCTGGTCTTTCACAGGGACAAAGTTGTCCTGCACCCCCACCTGAAATTCCTTCCAACGGTGATGTCACAGTTTCACCTTAACCAGTTGTTGACTCTGCCAGTATACTACCCGTGATACACCTCGGATGCAGTACAGGCTCTATACCCTGGACCTGAGACATGCTGTCTCCTATTATATGGAGTAGACGGTGGAAATTCACAGATAGGTTCGCAGCTGCTTGTCCCTACGCTGAAGCCGCTTCTGGCAGACCTGCAGCCAAACAGACCATAACAAGATGGGTTACATCATGCATAGGTGTGTGCTATGAGTTGGCGGGCAAGGAGCCTCCCAGAGGGATAAGAGCTCATTCTACACACCATAATGCTGCATCAGTGGCTGCTTCCAGGGACGTCCCTATCCAGGAAATCTGCTGGGTTGCTACATGGAAGTCAGCGAACACCTTTATTACCCACTACCACATCGACCTTGAGTCACGCTGGGATGCTGGTTTTGGGGCCTCAGTTCTCCAATCTCTGTTTCCTAAGTAGGGTGTGTGTGCCTTGCCTCCCTCCTCCCAGAGAACTACTTGGAGTCTGCCAAGAAGTGTGGATGAACAATATCCATGCTCCTAGAACAGGTTACTCACCTGTAACAGTAGTTCTAGGAGTGGTATATGTTCATCCACATGCACCACCCAACCTCCCAAGCTTCGGGCCCACAACTTGCTTCCAGCAGGCTAAGATCTAGCGTCATGGGGCGGAGCCAAGGTATATACCACCCGGGTGGGTGAGAGGAGCCAGCTTGAAGACTTCTGGCAAGATTTAAAGTGGAAGGGGACATGCCAAGAAGTGTGGATGAACAACATATACTACTCCTAGAACTACTGTTACAGGTGAGTAACCTGTTTTTTTTTGAATGGGCAAATTCGAGGTGGGGGCCCGAGATGGCTTGAGTTATACATGTGGATGATTATCACAAACCGTGGTTTTGGGGGGTTCTACCTGGTCCTTTGGATTCTTGCCTTTTGTTTTTTCTGTGTTTATGGAAGGGCTGAGTACTGGGGTTGGGATATTCCATTGTTAGGGGTTTGCTTTCATGGGCTTTCTTGGGATATGAGGTTACTGGGATGTTCTGGACCCGCTGAATCTTACTTGATTCAGCTCTTGCAGCAGGTTACACCATAAGGACTGAAGCCGGCAGGCAGCAGGATCACGGAAAACTTCTAGCTAGCTATCATGGCAGGACTGCCCCGGTGGCCCCACCTCAGACATCAGATGCATCATAAAGGGCAGTCCCCAGCATACCTCAGTTCTTTTCCACTTGCGTCGACTGCTGCGCATCGGCTCCACACTCTTTCAGCAGACAAGCGATGCCAGAAAGAATTTGCCATATTTTCCATCGAGATTTCATCTCTGTTAGACAAGTACATGTCTTCTTCCCGACTCCTTCCACAGAAGGACACCCTCAAAGTGCGCTTGCGGCGAATGGATCCCCTTCAAAGATAGGCACTCTGCCTGTGTGCTGTGCCTAGGCCCGGACCACGATATCCAGGCCTATTCCATCTGCCAGCAGTTTAACAGCAGGACTGGGATCCACCGCCAGAAAGCACTACAGTTTTCTCCTCGAAGAAAAGTTGAAGGCCATGGAGAATGATCCATCCTCTCGAGGGGAACCTTCGCAGAAATCTGGGGGACACAAGGATAAGCACCAGGACAAGGATAGGACTCGATCCCCGAATCGGGCCACGGACTCCTGGGCCAGTTCCAGCTCAGCCCGGTCAGGCCACTCTCCATCCCGGGCTAAGTCTCCACCCCACCACCCCGGTTAAGGTTAGGGCTTCAGGGGGCTCTAGCTCAGTGTCTTTACAGCCACTGAAAACCAAGACAGGATAGCTGTCCTTCAGGGTGGGCTGCCAGGTCGAAGGCTTCCGACCGCCACAGGCCTTGGTCCAAGTCGGCAATTACATCTAGCACCGACGCTAAGGACCAATGCCGGGACACTGATTGCTTGGTCTTCCAGCTGCCCAGGGGCTCAGGCGTCCCTCCGAGAAGACTTTGGAGCTCACGTCGCTCAAGCGGACAACAGAGGCTAGCGGCGCCAGAGCCATCATCCATCAAAACCCCCAAGGACCCGACACCACCTCCAACACTGGTGCGGGGGCGTCAGAGAGAACAACGATGCTCACGCCACCAACCAGACATCGGGAGTTGTCGAAGACGTCAGTCTGCCAAAAGACCCGACGCCAGCCCCGACGACCCCTCAGCCACCAATGCCTGACCTTAGCGCTGGACAGACACCAGCGCCAGGCCCTTCATCTGGTCTGAATATCCAGGAGGTCAAGGAGCTGTTCAGTTTTTGGTGGGACGCCATTAAAAAAGATGTACCCACAAAACCCCACCTGGTGAGGCACCACCTCCCGTGGCGCCCCCCAGGGCATTGACACTTGAGCCTCGGGACCCTACACTGCCGTCTTGGGGTAGGTCCAAGGCCAGACACTCTAGGTCTCGAAGTTGTAAGACACCGCCACGCTCCAGACCCCCTCAATGTCTTCTAGTGACCACAGAAGAAAAAGGCCCCGATGAAGATCCCCCTCTTCGTCAGGCGACGACTGACGTCCTGATTCTTCAGGTACCTCTCGGTCACTGTTCCCCCCTTTGAGCCTCCAGATCCTCACGACCTCCCCAGGTCACCACCAGATGACCCATCATTCTCTGATATGCGCCACATTCAGGAGAACATGGGATGGGAGACAGAAGAGTTAGACTTGGAACGGCAATGCTTGGCACGCTATTTGAGGCAAAAAGACCCAATCCTGTGGTGGTTCCACCACTGGTGGACACTTTCCAGGACGCTACCAGGGCTGCGTGAAAGTGTCCACATTCAACCCCAGTGGTCCCCAAGAAGGCCGACAGGCTTTACAGGGCCCTGCTGGAGGCTCCTTACTTATCTCAGCAACCCGTGGCTGACTCCGTAGTCATCACGGCTTCGCATGACCGCTCCCAGCGGCCCCAACACCTCAGTACACAGCCCCCAGACCAGGAATCCAAACAGTTGGACTCACTGGGTCGTGGCATGTATGCCTCTGCTACATGCTATCTCAGTCTCTCAACTATTTG
Organism: Neoceratodus forsteri; assembly: GCA_016271365.2. Taxonomy (NCBI): domain Eukaryota; kingdom Metazoa; phylum Chordata; order Ceratodontiformes; family Ceratodontidae; genus Neoceratodus; species Neoceratodus forsteri. The sequence goes on from CM057450.1 coordinate 236,287,241, forward strand.
ACGCACATGATGCAATTTCAAAAGGCACTGTGGGACCAGGGACAAGACCTACTGAAGGACTTCCCAGATGGTGAGAAGAAAGAGGAGCTCCTAAACCTCCTTCACAGGGCTCTGATGTTGGGGCCCAAGTCCTCCAGGCCGCGAGACTGCAGCAAGAGGTGCCTCAACAGGCATCTGCCTCCGGAGTCACTCCTCGTTGAGGGTCTCTGGATTTACTCCAGATGTCCAGAAAGGAATCATGGACGTCCTCTACAATGGATCAGCGTTGTTCGGTGAAGACTCCCGAGAGGGTCATCACCAGACTTCAAGATGCCGGGAAGGCAGTTAGAATGGTTCAGGCCATGTATAAGTCCAGGCCTGGTTCCTTTCGCAGACCACAGAACCGTTTTCATGGCCGACAGAGTAAGCAACAACCTCGGTCAGGCCAACAGCAACACGGGCAATTTCAAGCGTAAGAACATAGAAACACAGAATTTGACGGCAGATAAGGACCGCTTGGCCCATCCAGTCTGCCCATTTCCCTACCTAATGGATAAGCTGCAGATCCTAGTTAACCAGCAGCCTACTTCTTTCTACCCCACCCCCTACAATTGCCTTATGACTGTCCCATGCATGCTTGAATTCAACCACTGTTTTTGACTCCACAACCTCCTCCGGAAGGCTGTTCCATGCATCCACAACCCTCTCTGTGAAAAAATACTTCCTTACATTACCTCTGAGCCGCCCCCCATCTTCAAATTGTGCCCCCTTGTTCTTGCACACCTCTTTTTTTGAAAGATGCTACCCTCTTGGACTTCGCTGATTCCTTTGAGGTACTTGAAAGTTTCTATCATGTCCCCCTCTCCCTCCTTTCCTTGAGGCTATACATATTAAGCTCCTTTAGTCTCTCTTCATATGTCTTACGGTGCAGACCCTACACCATTTTAGTTGCCCTCCTCTGGACAGCTTCCATCCTGTCTATGTCCTTGTAGAAATTGGGTCTCCAGAACTGCACACAGTACTCCAGATGGGGTCTCACCAGCTGTCTGTACAGAGGGATAACAACTTCCTGTTTTCTACTGGTGATGCCTCTCCCTATGCATCCCAGTATCCCCCCAGCCCTCCTTACTGCCCTCTCACACATTGCTTGCCCACTTTTCTCATCTGATATGACTACCCCCAGGTCCCTTTCCATTTTTGTCGTTCTTAGTATCTCACCCCCCATTGTGTACTCTTCCCCTGGGTTTTTGTTTCCTAGGTGCATTACCTTGCACTTCTTAGCACTGAATCTAAGCTGCCATACATTTGACCATTTCTCTAACCTTGCCAAGTCCCTTCTCATCCTTCCCCCCACCTTGTGCATCAACTCTGTTGCAGATCTTTGTGTCATCTGCAAAGAGACATACTTTTCCTTCCAGTCCCTCTGCAATGTCGCTTATAAAGACATTGAAGAGGACCGTCCTAATACTGAACCCTGTGGTACCCACTAGTAACCCCCCTTTCCTCAGAGTGGACTCCATTTACTATTACCCTCTGTGTCCTATTCTACAGCCAATTCTTTACCCAGGCTGTCATCTTGGGACCCACTCCCAGGCTGGCTAACTTGTATATTAATCTTTTGTGTGGAACTGTGTCAAATGCCTCGCTAAAATCTAGGCAGGCGATATCCACAGCCCCCTTCCTGATCTACTACTTTGGTCACCCAGTCAAAGAAATCTATTAGATTCGTCTGGCATGACCTTCCCGCTGTGAATCCATGCTGCCTTAGGTCCTCTGCCCCTCTGGCCTCTAGGTACTCGACAATTCTTTCCTTCAGAAGTGATTCCATCATTTTCCCTATCACTGAGTTTAAACTAACAGGTCTATAGTTTTCTGCTTCTGCCCTGCTCCTCGTTTGTGAAGGGGAATCACATCTGCCCTCCTCCAGTCCTCAGGTACCACCCATCCTCCCATGATTTGTTAAAGAGTGTAGTCAGTGGTGTCACTAGTTCTACCCTTCGTTCTTTTAGATTTCTGGGATGAATCCCATCAGGCCCCATTGCTTTGTTCACCTTCAGTTTTAAAAGTTCTTTCAGAACCCTTTCTTCTGTAAATGGGCTGGTATCAACTTCTGTATCCATAGTGTTTCTATTGTTTGTTTTAGGTACCTCCCCCTCTTCATTTGTAAATACTGAGCAAAAATATTTGTTTAGTGTCTCTGCCTTTTCACCATCACCCTCTGCCCACCCCCTCCCTTTATTAAGCCTCACTATCCCTCCTTTAGTCTTCCTTCGCTCCCTGATGTACCTAAAAAAGGTTTTATCCCCCTTCTTAACTGAGTTGGCTATCTTTCCTCGGTTCGGGCCTTTGCTGTTCTGACTGCCTTCCCAGCTTCCTTTTGCTTTAACTGATACAATTCTCTGTCCTGCTCCTTCTGTGATTCCTTGTACTTCCTGAATGCTTTCTTTTTCTCTTGAACCTTCACTGCTACCTCCTTTGAGAACCATAGTGGTTTCTTACATTGTTTTGTTTTATTTGCTTCACACAAAGGCTTGTTGCCTCTGTGATGGCAGTTTTTATTATTCCCCATTGTTCTTCCACCCCTCCTTCCTGTCCATTTGCTAGTGCATTCTTTAGGCACTCACCCATTTTGGCAAAGTCAGCCCTCCTGAAGTCCACTACTTTTGCCTTTGTATGGCTTGACTCTATTGCTGTGTTTATTGTGAACCATACTGTTCGATGGTCGCTAGTTCCCAGATGGCTACCCACTTCTACATCTGTGATCCTCTCTCCAGCTCCATTTGAGAGAACCAGGTCTAAGATTGCTCCCTCTCGAGTGGATTCCAATACTAGTTGTCTAAGGCATGCCCCCTGTAGGGTATCTAGAATAACCCCACTGTTAGAAGTGGCTGCTGCAACTGCAATCCAGTTAACATCTGGCATATTCAGATCACCCATCAGCAATATCTCCCTTTTTCTGCCATTCTAAGTATACTTTCTATCATTTCCTTGTCTATTTCCTCCCCTGAGAGGGAGGGTCTTGAACAACCCCTGTGCGGATTGTGGTGCCATTGCCTGTCTCCAGATTGACCCACAGTGTTTCTTCTCCTCCCTGTTTATCCTTTTGTTCTGTTGCTTTGATTCCTTTCCTTATGTGAGAGCTACTCCTCCTCCTCCTGTTTTACCCTCCTTGTCCCTCCTGTAGATAGTGTATTCTGGTATGTTTACATCCCAGTCATGGTTCTGTATACCATGTTTCTGTGACTGCCACAATATCCAGATGTTCCTCCTCCATCAAGGCCACTAATTCAGGAAGCTTGTTACCCAGACTACGGGCATTGGTACTCATTGCTCTCCATTTTTGATGGCTTTACCTTTTGAGCAGCATCCCCACTGACCTTTCTACCTTGGTCTTTTCTCATTTAGTACCCTGTTGTGTGGGGAGGCTGGGATTTTCCTGCTGCTTATCAGTGCTTCCCCCCTTGACTAGTTTAAAAGCTTGCCAATGAAGCATTTAAACCGATTGCCCAAAAGACTTGTTCCCTTCCTGGACAGATGCAGACCATCCTGCCAGTATAGGCTGGTGTCCCTCCAGGTAGAACACCAGTCCCCAATGAAGCCAAACACCTGTGCTCCACACCATTTTTTGAACCATTTGTTAAACTGCATGGTGCAAAGTACCCTCACCTCACCCATGCCACTGACAGGCAGCACCTCTGAGAAGGAAGGTGTGTGCTACTTGTCTTAGGCCCCTCCCTAACTCTGCAAAGTCCTTCTGCACTGCTCTAATCTCATGATGAGTCAAGTCATTTGTCCCTAGGTGGACAATGATGTCCAGCTCAGACTCCTGTGCAACTGTTCTCGTGATCCTAAGGATGCGCTCCCTGTCCCTCCAAGCCATGGCACCAGGCAGGCACCTTACTTCAGTTTTCCCTGCTCACCCCAGTTCTATCCCCCTAATAATTGAGTCCCCCACCAGGAGCCGTTTCCTTTCCTTGTGGTGTCCTCTGCCTCCTCCCTGAGGGCCTCCCTTGTGACAGTTGTCTGCAACCTCCTTAGTCTCCTCTGCGGATGCATCCATAGGGGAACTATGCTTCCCCAGAATGGTGTATGGATTGTGGAGTGGAACAACTGACTGGGTGTGCCTCTGTTCCACCACCCTTACCCACCCTGAGCCCACTGTTGTCCAACTGCTGTGCCTTCTTTGCAACCTCTGAGGTAGTGGTGGTGGCAGCTCTGGTGCTCCCTGGATGGGGGAGGTTCCCTTACTACTGTCCAGTGTGGCCTGAAGATGGGCAACTTCCTCCCTCAGGGCAGAGAGTTGTCTGCAAACAGGGCAGCATCTCAGCCTCCAGAAGGACTCCCAGAAGACTGCTGCCTCACAGCCATTACAATGCACTACTCCCCACATGTCTGTCTGCCTTGTTTATTTTTTATTGCTGTGTGTGATTGGTTTGTTATATAGAAATATATATTATATAATGTGTATGCTTATATGATCAGTGCAGTGTGCTAGAGAGGATATGACAGTGATATGCACCTTACCCTCTTGAGGAAATGATGTCAGAAGCCCAAGTATAAAGGAACTATTTCCAGGTTTGGGCCTAAACTGTGCCCTCACGAAACAATCAGCTAAAAGCTCTGACCTATCGCTGCGAAGAGTGCCTTCCTGTCAGCAAGATGCCCTACATGACAATTTGACAGAGAAAATACCCTGCTAATCAAACAGAGAAAAATCCAAACATCCAAGTCAGACACAGGTAAACCTCCCCAGCCCCAAAACAGCCTGGTGACTTGTGCTCTGAAAGCAGTCAGCCCCAAAATGCGTCGGCTGTGCACAAGGACAGACACAGTATTCGGTCCCTGTGGGTTTAAACTCTTCCTGCACTGAAAATCTTAACAATTGTAACAAAAGTAAAACAAGGTCCACCTCCCTCTGTTGATTGAAAGACTGCCTTTTCTGATAATTCTAAGTTCCTTATTTCACCTTTCAGTTAGAAGTATCCTCCACCTGAAGAATATTAACTTTCCTAAGGAATCTGCTTCAAACCAAAGACAACTGTAAATTGTAAGGTTCACCTCCCTCTGTTGTGAGCACAACTCGCTTTCGTGCAAATCCTAAGTCCAGTGTTGCAGCTTCCAGCCAGAGGTAGCTTCACCTGAAGAATATTGGGTTATCTGATGAGCCTGCTAAAAATCCACTTGCTTATAGTACTGTTATCAGGTCTGTAAAACTCTTCCAAAGCTATTGGCTGGTAAGTAGCTGTGATGTAAGCACTTCCTGACACAGTCTGGCCTGGCCTTTTAAGGCACACAGAGATAAAAGAAAACCAGTCTCCCGAGTACTGTCTGGGTCAAATACACAGCCTGTAACCTGCTCTCAATTCAGGACTTATGACAAGATTCTTAGCCCAGTGAATAACTCACAGTATTACAAATATTGCAATGCAAACAGTCAATCACTAACTCCAATTAAGTCAGCTGTGCACAAGGACAGACACAGTATTCAGTCCCTCTGGGTTTAAACTCTTTCTGCACTGAAAATCTTAACAATTGTAACAAAAGTAAAGCAAGGTCCACCTCCCTCTGTTGATTGAAAGACTGCTTTTTCTGATAATTCTGAGTTCCTTATTTCACCTTTCAGTTAGAAGTGTCCTCCACCTGAAGAATATTAACTTTCTTAGGAACCAGCAGTGATTCTCCAGAGATCAGGTCCAGAGAAACACCAAGTCTACTCAATCTGCTGGAGCCACCACCACTGCAGCATGACTCTTTCCCGGCCCCTGCCTCTCCTCTGGAGCAAAGGGAAGAGAAGGTCAGGGGTCAAGTCGCTTACCACCTGTCAGGGTGGCAGAGGATCACCTCCGACTAGTGGGTTCTTCAGCTTATCAATTGAGGACACTCTATAGCGTTCCTCAACTGCACACTGTCAAGCCCTCCTCTGCATTCCTGTTACTCAGGACAGCATGCCCTGCTCATCCAGCAGGAAATCTCGGCACTCCTTTCCAAGGAAGCCATCAAGGTTGTACCAAAGAACCAACGAGAAAGAGGTTACTACTCCCACTTCTTCCTGGTTCCAAAGAAAACTGGGGACTTGCGCCTGATTCTAGACCTCAGCTACCTAAACATCTATGTGATGTACAAGCGGATTCGCATGGTTATCCTACTGGGTCTCATTCCCATGCTCAAGCAAGGTGCGTGGCTAGCATCTCTGGACATGCAGGACACAATTTCATCTTCCCATCACCCGGTCGCACAGAAAATTCCTAATCTTCGACTTTTTGGGTTGCCATTATCAGTTCCAAGCACTCCTGTTCGGCCTGTCTTTGGCACCACGTGTCTTTACCAAGTGCATGGCAGTCGTAGCAGCAGCCCTCATAAGACAAGGCCATTATGTCTTCCCTTATCTGGACGACTGACTCCTGATGGCCTCCTCACAAGAAGCACTGGAGAAGGCCATTCATGACACCTGCTCCCTATTCCAGTTTCTAGGAGTCACCATCAACCAAGAGAAGTCATCTCTCGTTCCTCACAGAGATTACAGTTCATTGTGCGGTTCTGGATACCCGTCGAGGATAGCCTTCCTGCCTGAGGACAGGCGGAGCGCATCAGGTCACTGATAAGGATTATCACGGCACGAAATCTGGTTCCTGCTCGGTCCATACTTTGCCTGCTCAGACATATGGTGGCTGCCATCACCATGGTCCCCCTCGCTCGCCTCAACATGAGTTACTCAGTGGACGCTGAGAGCCCAATGGGTCCAGAGGCAGGATCACTTAGACCACCTAGTCAGAATCACAGGGCCAGTCATTCAGGACTTGTAGTGGTGGCTTGTCCTGGAACATCGTTCCGTGGAAGTCCCCTTCATGGTGCCTGCCCCATCCCTGACACCACCGACACTTCAGAGTCCGGTTGGGGAGCTCACCTGGAAGGAACTAGGACCCAGGGAACCTGGTTGCCCCTGGAGACTCACCTCCACATCAGTGTTCTGGAGATGAGGACGGTTCTGTATGCCTTACAGTCAGAGATCCCAGTGAGTCACATGTTAGTCCAAACAGACAACACCTCGGTGGTGTATTACATCAACAAACAAGGAGGCACTCACTCCTACCCCTTTGCAGAGAGGCAAAGCAGGTGTGGTACTGGATACTACAGCATGGCGCCATGCTTACTGCAGTGCATGTTCCCGGTGTGGACAACACTGTCGCGGATCTCCTGAGCCAGTCAAAGGCCAGAGCTCACGAATGGGAATTGCTACAAGAGGTCATCGAGGACCTGTTCCTGCGATGGGGGACACCAGACGTAGACTTATTCACATCCCCATACAACGCAAAACTGCCCAGTTTCTGCTCACTAGATCTAGGTCCTGGTGTTTTCTGGCAAGACGTGTTGTCCCTCTCTTGGAAGGGCAGGTTCCTCTATGCTTTTCCACCCTTACCTTTGATCCATAGAGTTCTTCTCAAGCTCCAGACAGAGCAGCGTCAATGATCTTGGTAGCACCCTTTATCCCAGGCAGATTTGGTTTCCGCTGCTTCACCAGCTAGCTCTGGAGTCTCCTTACCCTTACCGGTCAGCTCACATTTGCTGTCCCAAGAGGCAGTTCCTGGTCCATCAAACCTCAAATCCCTGAACCTGCCGCCTAGCTCCTAAAGGCGTAGCCATTCTAAGGCATGGGGTCTGCAGGGAGTTTGCCGATATCCAGGTGCAGCTAGGAAACCATCTACTCACGCCACTTGCACTCTGAAATGGCGGAGGTTTTGTCTCTGGGCTCAGGCTCGTCACCTTGATCCACTTCGATGCCCTAAGAAGTGTATTTTGGACTACCTCCTATCCCTTTTCCAGTTGGGATTGGTGTATTCCTCTCTGAAAGTACACCTCTGTGCCATTTCGACATACCACACACTGGTTAGTCAGCGTTCATTAGCCCAATTTGAGGCTTCCCGAGCTTTTCTGCCCAGTGTTTTACATCTGAGACCCCCTATAAAGAATCTCATTCCTCCTTGGGACCTTCTTTTTATCTTGGAGCAATTCGCGCTGCCTCCTTATGAACCAGCTGCGGATTGCGAGTTTCGCCTCCTATCATGGAAGGTGTTATTTTTAGTTGCCATTACTTCGGTAAGGAGAATTTCTGAACTCCAGGTGCTCATGTGCAAAGAGCCATACTTGATTTTCCATAAGGACAGGGTGTCTATAAGGACCAACCCTAAGTTCCTTCCCAAGGTGGTTTCAGCCTTAACCTTAAACCAGGACATCGACCTTCCGGTATACTTCCCTAACCATTCAAACAAGGGGGAAGCCATATTGCACATTCTAGATGTGCACAGGATTTTGAGGTTTTACTTGGCCAGAACCCGTTCACACAGACTGTTTGACCAACTGTTTTTATCCTTCGCTCAAAGGATGATGGGTGCACCCATATCGAAACACTCTCTCCAGGTGGCTTGTTAACTGCATTGAGCTTCCTTTGTTAATCTTCACCATTCATTACTGCTTGTGTGTAAGGCGGAGGTGCGCATCCGCCACAGGAGTTTTTTTTTTTTTTTTGAGAGGAGACAGCACCACCCCCGACAGTGACACACTACGTGGTGCACGAAGGGCGGCCGTTAGGTGCCGCAGACTCCTCCTCCTTCATCCCAGTTCTGTTTCTCCTGCCGGTGAGGCTGCACCTGCTGCGTGAGTTTAGAACTATTTCAGAGTACGCCACTAGGCCTTCCTTCGACGCAGTCTCCTTCTTTGACTCCTCATCCCGGTTTTCTCCCAACGCCAGTAAGTTTGTTACATTTATTTGTTTAACAGCGCCGGGAGCTTTTCTGTGTTATATTTTATTTCGCATCATGTCACGTTCGGGAGCTAAGTGAAAATCGAAAGTGGGCCATGCCCCTATGCGTCGGTGCTCCTGTGGCCGGCATTTTTCCGTGACGGACCAGCATGATGTCTGCCTTCGGTGCCTGGGACTAACCATGATATGGATAGATCGACACCTGTTTCTCGATGGACCACCGTGTTCTCAAAGTCCACGCATTCAAAATTGGCAAGGCCCTGCCGACTTTTGGAGGCAGGTCATTCTCGGCCCTCCCAGGCCAGATCTTTAGACCTTCCTCTGGGTCCCTCCCAGGCCCTATATGGTCTGAGGAGGAGGGAGAGCCTCCTCATTTTCAAACCTTGCCAAGGAGGCCTCTCTCGTGTGTCAGGGGGCGCGTGGTTCCTCCCGGGGCGCGGTGGGGACACTATCTCGGCAGGCACCTCTTTGGAGGTGTAGGCTCCCCAGTGTCACAGCCTGCAGTTGTTGGGCCCGGCATTGGTGGACCCTCGATGCCGCTTTCTGGAGGCGTCTCGGATCCTGGTGCGGTTGGCTCTTGGCACCATGAGCCCGGTCGACTCAGTTGGCAGTGCCATGTTGGGTTCTGGCACCGAGGACTCGGCTGGAGCCACGGACGAGTCGGGGCCGGGTTCCGGAGTTGTTAGTGGTGCGCCGAGGCCGAACGACGCCACGGGTGACACCGTTGCCGTTTCTCAGGAGACTCCTGGGATGGCCAGCATCGAGGTCCTGCTGGTCGACTCTTTCTCGAAAGCAGACGGCTCAGACACGGACCCATCCTGGCTCCCCGATTCTTCGGAATCAGAGTCTCCTGTGAGACATGGTGTCAAGCGGCCCAGCGCTCTCATTCCTCAGTCTCCACAGCAGTCTTCCTCTGAGGACTCCCAGGCTGGGGGTGGCCTTGGGCCTATGGGGAGGGACGCATGGGAATTGGGGAGGGTCTGTTCTCCCAGAAGGGACTGTGGCAGCTGCTGTCTCTGGTGCTGTTGCATCTTCTTGGGGTGGAGTAAGGGCCCTGTCTTGGGGCTCCCTGAGAGACCTCAGAATCAGGTTCTGGCATTGAGGAGGGCGTCATCCTCTGAGCCTGAGGGTTGAGAGGGCGTGGCGGCATTGAGTTCCGCCTGCTAACCCTTAGGGTGTAGGGAAGAACCGTAGCTCTGAGCCCGCCTTTCCCTCTTAGGCTTGAGAGATCCCTCCAGTGGTGTTGCTGTGGGTTGCCCTTCTGGATCCATGCAGCCCCAGGTGCATCACAGGGAGGATCCTTAAGGCTGTTCCAGGGTTTGCATCCCCAGGGTTCCGTTCTGCAACCTGGTTTGATATCCGAGCCCCACCAGCACAGGCTCCGTTCCTGGTTTTCAGAGCCTTCACAGAGGCAGTTGCCTCATCATAGGTGCCCCTCTCCCATTCCTCTACAGCACCCCTCTCTCCTAGGCCATATCGGTCCTACTGACCTTTTATCCTAGGAGACATTCAGAGGCTGTGCGGCGACCTTCCCCTCATATGTTAGATATATGCATGAGCGGGTCTTTTGCCTCTCCCCACCGCCGCAAGAGTTCTCTGGGCATTTGAGTTCCCCATCCTCCTCGACTCCCTCCTCGGAGGGAGAGGAACCCTCTGCTCACCTTTCATCTGACGCTGATTTCACTGAATATCAGCGCTTCCTTTCGAGGATGGTCAGGGATCTCCATATCTCCTATGTTAGACGAGACAATACTGAGCAGGAGACACGTGAATTCCTCAGTGAATTCAGTGCATAATATTTGGTGGTGCCATCCTGGCCTATCCCCATCCAGGAGGCGTCTGTCCACTCCTGGCAGTCTCCAGCCGACCCTATCCTAGCCCCTGCAGACTGCAGGAGGAGGTGTTGTGCCCCATCCAAGTCCCTAGGTTCTCTTCCCAACCTGCCCTCAGGATTGGTGTCCCTAGAGACTTCTTCTGGGTGCACGACCAACCGCCGGACTCAGATTCTCTACAATTTGACCGGTTGAGGCGAAGAGTGTTCTCTTCCTCTCGTGTGATGCTGTATATCGCATCACATCAGGCACACCATGCTGCCTACAATAGACATCTATGGTCGATGCTATCTCAGCTTCTAGCATCAATGCCTGACATGGAGCAATCTAGAAAGGCCATTGCCCTCTCTGCTATAGGCCTGGAACTGGCAAGGCACCAGGCAAGGGCATCTTACGACGCCAGTGAGGTGGCTTCCAGGTTTGCAGGGACAGCGATCTGCATTAGGCAGACAGCGTGGCTTCGTCTATCGATTTGTCACCCCGGAACAGCATAGGGTAATTCGCTTCCGAGGGACCTGCCTCTTTTCATCCAGGGCTAGGAGGGTTTTGCAGGGACTTCCTCCGTCTCCGGGGGACACCTCCTAGCTTTTCTTGGCCTTAGACTCTTGCCTAGTAAGGCCAGGATCTCTTCCTTCTGTTTTTCACCAGCAGAAGGCTGAGGGTCTTGTTCCCTCAGGGTTTCTCTTGTCCCCCTTTGGGGGGGGCTTTGTACTCACTCAAGCAGTAATGAATGATGAAGATTGACAAGGGAAGATATGAAAATTACATACTTACCGTAATTCTTGATCTTCTCTTGTATCTTCACCATTTATTACTGATACCCGCCCACCTTCCCCTCAAGGGCCTTCTTCTTCGGCGTCTCCCCCTCCCTGCTCGTTCCTCCTTTCTCCTTCTTGGCTTTAAAGCCTAAAAAAAACTTGATTTATCCATTCTTCTCTGAACGGATCCATGTTCCTGAGGAAAGAAGGGGAACGAGTAGGATTCATCTCTATCCTGAGGGAACTCTTTCTGATTGCCCCTAGGGGTGACCTCTTGGCTCCTCCTAAGCCATGTTGTTCAATTCACAGTGAAAGAAACCATTCCTTATAGAGCTCGGTCCCCTTTTTCTAGGTCCCCTCTGGCATGTCTCAATCTCATATTGTGTCAGCCTTAGCTGGTTTAACGTTGTCCTGACACTCCAGTTACCTTGAGTTGGTGACCTTCTGCCTTGCCTTCGGGGAATCCGATTAAGTTTCCACTCTGTCTTTTTGCATAAAAAGGGTGCCCTATGTAAAGCTTCAAATACCCCTCCCCTCCCCACACACATATTTGTTAGCACTTCACAGGATGCTAGTGGGCTTCCCTCCCCTTCTTAGTTGGGCGCTCTCCTTTCAGAACAGATCTCTGCCTTGGCAGTCTGTGAGCTCTCAGCTAGTGTATAAGGGGTTGTGGATGGTGGTAGGCATGGAAAGTCTGCCTTTTGTGTCCAATCTGTAACGGTTCAGTTGCACCTTCATCAGTTTTAACGACTGGGATCCTTGCACCCTTGCTTTGGTTCCAAGCTTCTAAGCCTTTAAACCAAATTTCACAGTTTGGCAGAACTCTGTCTCACCTCCAACATCCCTTCTTCTCTCTCTTCTCTTCTTTATCTGTTCCTCCCTCAGAGCCACTCCAGGAGTGAGGCCCTGTGGTCCGTTAGGGTAGTGTTCCTTTTCTGTCCTCTGTCGGCTTATTCCTTTTCAGTTTATATCTTTTCCTTTGTCTATCCTTGGCTGTCTTGCCTCGCTGCCTTTTCTTATCCTTATTTCACCTCTCTGGCTAACAGAACTGGGATGGAGGAGGTCTCGGCACCTAACGGCCACCTAGCACACCACGTAGTGCGTGACTATCAGAGTCATGACTCCTCTCCCAAAAAAAAACCTCTTGTGGCTGACTTACCCAAGCAGTAATGAATGGTGAAGATACAAGAGAAGATCAAGAATTGGAGGTATGTAATTTTCATTTTTCGTCATCAGAAATGCAAGAAGCCCTTACTGGGACTGGTGAAGGGCTATTCTTGAGGGTGGCTACCTCCTTCACTGCCTTGAAAATGTGGAAATCCGCCATTTGTGCGGGGCTGCCACTTGGAGTTCAGCGACACTTTCGTTAGATACTACAGTTTGGACATTGCCTCCAGGCATAGAGCGTGGCTTGGCCTGGCAGTCCTCCAGGGACTTTTGTCCTGAGAGGTCCCTCTCCCTTTGATCTCTCCTGTCCTCCTTCCAACTGGGTTAGCAATACACCTTTACTGCTTGGGAATCCGTCCTTATGGTTTAACCTGTTGCAAGAGCTGTATCTCGAAGTAAGATACTACAGTTACATAAGAACTTACCGTAACAGTAGATCTTCGAGAATAGCTCTTACTGCAGGTAGTTTCCCTCCCACTTTCCCATCAGGAGGTTTGGTTCTACTTCATAGCATCTCGGACGCATCAGAATTATTAGTCGTCCTCTGGAAGCGGATCCTTGGTCTCACCTTCTGAATCACATTGTTATGCCATGAGTCTCCGGCGGGAGAACTGAGGTATCCTGGGGGACCACCCCTTTTATGATGTATCTGACGTTGGGGTGGGGCTAATGTCCGGGACGGTCTCCCACTGTGTATAGCTAGCTAGAAGTTTTCCATGGGGTCCTGCTGCCTGCCGGCTTCAGTCCTTATGGCATAACCTGCTGCAGGAGCTGTTCTAGAAGATCTACTGTTATGGTAAGTTCTTACATAACCGTACTTTCCTTTGTAAGGGTCCGGGGACGGGGTGGGATGGGGTTTGGAGTCTTCCTATATGGAAACTTGGATGAGTTATGTGCTGCTCTGTTTCTGATCTTTAAGTTGCTGTTAATTTTGTGTGTTTTGAATTTGGTGGTTGGGGGGATGTTGTTATTTGGGGCTTTGGGGGAAAGGTTGGGTGGATTGTGGAGTGCACCTTTTGAGATCCCAGAGTGGTTTACATACTGTTTGTCTTATACACTGGCTAGTATGTTAAAATATGCTTCCTGGAATGTTAAGGGAGCAAGATCCAAGGTTAAAAGATTTCAAATTCTCAGGCACCTGGATCACTTGCACTGTCAGGTAATATTTCTGTAGGAGACCCATTTGCTGTCTGCTGAAGGCCATTGGTTTTGGAGGCAAGTAGTGGATCAAGTCTTTGCTGCAGGTAAGAGCTCTACTAGCAGAGGTGTAGCTATTTTGATCACCAGGGGTGCCAATTTTCATTGTTCACAATGTCTCTCTGACCTGTCTGGTCGCTATATTTTTGAGAGGACTTTTGGATCGGGTGGAGGTGGTCTTGTGCAGCATTTATGGTACCAATACTAAGGACCCTTCATTTTTCATGAAGTTAGCCAGCCTCCTAGCCCCATTTCTTCCAGTCTCAGTGATAGTTGGAGGGATTGGAATATCATTTACCAGGATATGGACCAAATGGGTTGACCTCTAGCACCTTTGTCCCCCTCTCAGTATGCCCTCAGGGATATGATGGAATCATTGGGCCTTTGTGATCCATGTCGGATTCTCTACCCTCAATCTAGGGAGTTTTCTTTTTATTCACCTGTCCATGGCTCTTCTTCTCGCATTGATTATGTTTTACTGAGTCTGGTGGAGATGGGGTGGGGGGTCATGGATGGTGGAATTGCTCAGAGGGTCTTGTCTGATCATGCACTGGTTTGGATAACAGCCTCTTTGATGCCTAATAGGCAAAGGGATACTTATTGGAAGTTAAATAATCAACTTCAAACAACATGAAGTCTTGTTGTATTCTGACAATATGCAGTTAGCCCTTTCAGTTCAACTGCCCCGGAGATGGAGTTAACTCTATGCAGAAGCATAGAACATTGAGCTTGAGCTCGGTTTTCAAACTACTGTCCTTGGTGCATTCTATGTAACCGTCAGATTCTTTGCTCCGCCTGACTAAGAAGACGCTTCAGAGATTTCTCTTTCACTCGCTTCGGTTTAAGTGTTGTAAAATCATTGGTTTAAACTGTGTTTTGTTTTTTCGGTATTCAAACTACTGTCCATGGTATAGGTAGACTAGCTAGATTATCTACAAATTGGTAAGTCTCTGTCCCTTTTTTGGTTAGTGTAACCGAGAAAGGGACACTTTGTTTCTTTGTATTTTTTCTCAGGTAAATTGTTAGTGTTTGGGTTCCAGCGGTTTTCGGTTTAAAAAAAAAAAAAAGCTTTCTTCGGGTTTTTTTTCCCTCGACCACTGAACCGATTGTTAACCAGAAACTTTTTGGTTACTCTGGCCTGACCACCTCCTTAGGGTAACTTGGCTTCAGTGCTAGTATGTCTGAGAAACCCAAGAAGAAGACCGGACCCACTCAGTTTCAGCACTGCACAGATTGTGGAGAGGCTTTTGCTAAAGTGGATCACCACCTTCTCTGTGTTTGTCTGGGGTTTGACCACCTGGAAACAGAGTGCCAAATATGCGCTAACTTTCCTAAAGCCATGCTAGATGAGCGTTTAGCCCGACTGAAGGAAAGAATGGCCGAAAAATCCACTGATCTGGATGGCGGTCCGGTTCTGCTCGAGGTCCCTGTCAAACTGGAGGAGGTGCCTTCTGACCAGGCGATACCTCCTTGGCCAAAGATAAAGGCGGATACGGGGGTTTCGGTATCTGTGAGAAAAGCGAAAGACGCCAGTTTGGACTCAAAATGCTGGCTCAACTGACGGAAGAGATAGCTAAGGCTATCAGGATTGTTCGGTCCTCCGTCAGAACCAAGTGAACTGATGACTCATTAGTGTCAGTTGGTTGGTCTACTCCTGTTCTGTTGCCACGGTTCTTACGACCCTGGGGCGCTTTCTGAACTAGAGTGGGATGAAGAAGAGGAGGAGGAAGAAAAAGACGAAGAGGGCTTGGGAGAGCCTATTGAGCCTGGCATTTCCCCAGATGGACCAGATTCTGTCTCCCCAGGCAACCTGGAGAAACTTCTTCCATTTTTCTTCTGCAGAAACTCTTCAGCTGCCCATGGTTGAGGCAGCTGAGGAAAAGGAGGAACCTGACTTCTTGGAGATGATGGATGTCCCTTAATCCAAAAGGCTGTCCATTCCCCTCCATAAATCTCTGAAGAAACAAACTAATAAAATTCTTCAAATGCCCACCTCCATCCCCCTGTAGATAAGCGGATGGATAGGAGGTATACTCTCTGTGGCTCTAGCACAGAGTTTTTATACAGTCACTGCAGTCATGCAGGGGTTGTACAGGCTACTGCCTGAGACAAAGCTGGTATCCCTTTGGCCTCCCACCCCCCACCCCCTGACAAGGATTCCAGGAGGATGGATGCTGTGGCCAAAAAGCAGTATTTGGCTTCTTTAGGGATCAGGCAGGCCTCATATATGGCTTATGTGGTTTGATTTCAGAAGTCCAGGTGGGAATCTATCCTGGATTTAGCTAAGAATGCTCCTCCGCAACTAACTAAGGACTTGAAGCAGATAGCAAGTGATGGAATTGAGGCATCAAAAGTCCAATTTCATGCTGCTGTAGACTCCAGTGATGTCTCATCTAGAGTCATGGCTACATCTGTCTCTTCAAAGAGCTGCTGACACCATCTGGCCAAAAGTGCAACACTGCAGAATTAGAATAAACATATCCCCAGTAAACCGCATACCAAAAAGTAGATTTCTATGTTACTTCATTTGAAAGTTATTAGCCATTTTGTACCCTGATTTCACTACCTGCTCAAAAAAAGTCCTTCAGTGAAGAGCTGCTGCTGATGTCACCTATGGACCTTACAGTCTAGTATTTCCTGTCAGCAAGCTTATAGGACCTGTTTCTCTAAAGTTGTATAGATCATGTGCAATGGTTTTCATAAGTAAAACAGGCAGCAGGAGTTAGTAAACATTGCTTTAAAAACTTTGTGTTTCAGGCTTTGTAAAAAAACTGACAATATTGTGTCTGGGTGCCTTTTTATTAAAGTCCATTTTTCCTGGATTGCTGAATGCTGGGTCATATAGCACACTGTTGAGAGGTTTGCAGACTGAATAAGTTTCTGATGTGGCAAAGGCTGAGCTCATTCACACCTATCAGTCAATTGAGGCAACTTCTAAGAATGGCAATTTAAAACAATTATCCCACCTCCTTGCCGATGGGGTGGGCAGACTCATCTATGTTCTGCTCTAAATTACAATGATCATTTTACCAGAGCTAACTTCCACCCATAGTAGAAATTAACATATATAAGGCTGCTACTAAAACATATTGTAAAGCAGACCATGACAAAACAGCAGTGGAATTACTGTATCAACATTACAATACTAGCAGCAAATAGTTTCCTAACAGGCACATTAGAGTAGCACTCCAAATGGCTTCAAGCAGCCTGAAGGCATACTGACTTAGCATCCAGCAACCCTGGAGAAACAGACCACACAAAAACAGTATTAAATAATACAATGTTATCAACTTTGTTACAAAGCCTGTAACATATATTGTTTTTATAGCAATGTTTACTGACTGGTGCTGCCTGTTTTACTTGTGAAAGCCATTGCACATGATCTTTACAGCTTTGGAGAAATGGGTTCTATAAACTTGCTGACAGGGATTACTAGACTTTGAGGGTCCCTATATGACATCATCAGCAGCTCTTTACTGATACCCACTTTTATTGCACAGGTACAGTACAAGTCACATTAAACTGTTCCGCCAATGAGTTGGTTTACCATTGTTTTTTGCAATTGGCAACTCATACTGTATTGTTTTTTAACACGTAACCAGCTCAAGAGCGATGTTTATATAATGTTTTTGCTACTCAGTTGGAATGCAGCTTAAGCCCAATCACAATGTAATGCACAACTGAGATATAACTCTTAAGAAACAGTTTATGCGAGGCTTTTTACTGAATCCGGCAACACTTATACAACTCAGTCAGAAATGCTAAAGCAACTCATTGGTGGAACAGTTTAATCTTCCTGGACATAAAGTCTCCACCTCTCATTCATGCTAATGGGAGTACGCCAGAGGTGCTAGGACCCAGCGGGAGCCAAACATTTTCAGGAGTGCTGGCGCTGAGATGGAGCCATGAGGAAGTGGCACTGCGAGCCAGGCTCATGCGGTATAGACTGTCTCGTTATCGACCCTCCAACCGCCTCAGTTCCTTTTTTCCCCGCCATCCAGTGCGCTTCAGTGATGATGTCGCTCACCCACTGGGAGTCAAACTTCAAACTAGCAGCTTGGTTTTCAGTTTTATTTTGTATAGTATTTTATCATGAAAAGTAACAATTGTACAAGAAAGAAGTCTTCAGCCTTCCATTGACGGAGTCGACCATGAGTGGGGCAGGTGATGGTAGGGAGACTACATATGAAAGCTGTTCAGTCAGCCAGGCTGGGTCTGGTCCACCTCCCTCTCTGGAGGGGGCTCTGACAATGGATGGTCCAGTGCTCTGAGGGGTGATGGGTGGTCCCCTCGAAAGCAGAAAAAGCCGTCCCTTTCACGGCACCGTTCGGCCTAGAGTTGTTCTTTGGCATCACTCAAGGTCACCCTCTGGTAGGTCTGTGCGTAGACCATCAGTTGTTAGTGTCAGGAGCCAGTCTCCGCTTGTTTCAGAGTTGCCAGTTTGTCTCTGGTAGCTGGCCTTTTCGACAGCGGAGCTCCTCTCTGCCTAATGGAGGGGCTTCCGATGAGCAGTTTCACCATTGGGCCGCTCTTATGGAGCAGTTGGCTTGGAGGTTCTCCCGACTGCCCAAACCGGCCAGTCCATCGCCGGGGCCTTCGGACCTGTCAGTTTTGGATCAGCAGGTGGGGCGGTTAGGACTGCCTAGTCGCTTAGTGCCTTCTTCGGTGCTTTCGATGCCGTGCTCCGGTGTCTTCCCCCTCACGTGGCTGCAGTGCAGTGGTCCACACTGATGCCTTCATCTCCTGCCATTTTTCATCCTTTACCTTCAAATCGCTGTTCTCAGACTTCTGCAATGGTGCCGTTGACTCCGGTGCCGATTTCTCCAGCGCGAGTCGCTCCGGCCCACGCAGGTGCTGTCTGTGCGTTTGTGATGCCCATACCCTGTCGGCACCATGTGCAGTGCCATACTACCTGTTGGTGCCCTCTTCGGCACCGGGGGTTGCATCAGCACCGTGTGTGGTGTCACGCTCCCTGTCGGCACCGTACATGATGCCGTTTTCTGTGTTGGCACCGTCTCTGTACTCGGCGCCTAGGATGTGTGCGGCGCCATCTAGTTTCGAGAGGTTTTCAACTCCAATTCTTTCTCCTTCTCTTCTTCCTCCTGGTTTTCATTCCATTCCTGTCTATACAGTCCCCCTCCCACAGGACTGTCAGGAGATGATTTTGAGCCTGATCCGGATCTTCAACTGGGTGATGATGTGGATGCTACTCTTTCTCTCCAGACCAAGGAAATCGATCCTGGAAAACTTCTGTGTCTCCAATATCTACATGTTCCGGAAATCCCTACGGATTTAACCCCTCTGGTACAGCCCTCTTTCGAGACTGTTTCCCAGATGGTGTGGAAGAATCCGGCTCTTATTCTTTCTGTGGCCAAGTCCATAGATAGGAAATATGCCCCTTCCAAGGATCGCCCCATCTTGGCCTCACAAGCCTTTGCTGATGCCATAGTGGTCCTGGCAGAGAATGATAAGGCTGTCCTCCCTCAGGAATCTACAGCCCATCCTATAAACAAAGAATCTTGCAAGATAGACACCTTGGGTAAGAGAGTCTTTGCTGCCTCAACCTTGGGCATGCGCATTGCCGGCTACCAGGGCTATTTTTCTCAATACGAGTATGTTCTTTGGCATTCACTCAGAGCAACAGTAGAAGCTTTGCCTGAATCTGAGGTTAACTCAGAGCTACTAAAGACCATAATTAGAGGTTTCAAGTCCAGTAATCAACAAATTAAAGCTGCAATGGATGCTTTTGATACTGCTTACCCGGCGTCCGCGGCTGGCATTTGCACCCATTGCCATTCCTGGCCTAATACTTGGGGCTTTTACGAATGACGCCCAACAGAAAGTCATGGCTTTACCTTTCAACGGTATGTATCTGTTTGGGCCTAGGGGGAACAAGCACTAGAGGCCACACAGAAGACTAGGTCTGCCATTAAGACGGCTAGACCTCCGCCCGCTCTCCCTCTCGAGGAGGTGGGAACAAGCGTCAGTTTCACAACAGTCAGTCCTTTCGTGGCAAAGGCAGAGAAGGCATTAACAGAAACTAAACCTCTCAGCCGCAAAAGAAAATGCAGCAGACGGCACAAGGCCAAAAGCACCCAGTGTCACCTTCTAAGTTTCTGGCCCAGGTCCCACCTCAGCTGCCGAGGGACTCTTCCTTGACAGTGGGAGGATGTCTGACTCAGTTCTACAACCAGTGGAAATCTGTTACATCAGACAAATGGGTCTTTAGGATAATCCGCGAGGGGTACTCTCTCAATCTGTAGGAAACCCCTCTAGATCATCCTCCCAAACGACAGCCCAGGTTGTCTGCGGCACAGTCAGACCTCCTTGCTTCCGAGGTACAAGGCCTTCTGAACAACTGGGCAGTAGAAGTAGTTCCGCTGGACCAATGAAACACAGGTTCTAGGAGCGTGGATATGTTGTTCATCCACACTTTCAGACATGTCCCTTTCCCCTTTAAATCTTGCCAGAAGTCTTCAAGCTGGCTCCTCCCACCCACCCAGGTGGTAAATACCTGGGCTCCACCCCATGATGCCAGATCTTCCTTTCTGCTGGAAGATACAGGTTCCCTCATGCTCTCAAAGCATATCGTAGGCCCTGGATTCTAATCGTCAGTTTTTACCTAAACTTATTCTGAAACTCGTTCAAGTTAGTGATTGCAATTTTACCGCATATGCCATGGAGGAAAAATCTTCCCCCAGATTTCGCTGGTGCCCCTGCGGCCAGAAGATGTCACGCGCACGATCCACCTAACATCGTCTACTGTCTAGGTGTCTGACGATGACACCTTGTCATATAGTTTTGCTTGCCTTCCATCCCAACATCCTGGATGACCGCAAGGTGTGTTTAAAGCTGGGGAGACTGGAGAAAGAATCCACCAGTGAAATCGAAGGAGGCGAGGTGGGCGGTTTCCACGGCCGGGGGATCTGCCGAACAGCTGGAACAAATGAAGGCATTTGAGGAGGAAGCAGCTAGAGCTTCGTCCAATCGAAGCTTCTTCGTTCCGCGTAACCTTGGCTCCACCATTACGGGCTCCTTCAAGGAGTTGTGCCAGTCTCTCCCCACTTGGGGTGAGGCGCCCTCGGGCACACACTCCTCCCACCCTCGGAAGAGGGATAAGGACCCCGGGTCTTCGTCCAAGCAAAGATGTTCTTGGGACCGAGAAAGGTCCAAGTCCCAGGAGCACGCGTTCTCAACTTCGGTCGAGATCGCCTCCTCGGCCACTGGATTCATGGACCTTCCTTTGGGCCAGGAGACCGAGGAGGTGGCCGACAAGGTTGAGATTGATCTTCCGGGACATAAAGTCTCCACCACTCATTCACACTGATGGGATCTACCCCGGAGGTGCTAGGACCCAGCGGGAGCAAACTTTTTTGCAGGAGGGCCAGCACCCAAGATAGAGCGGCGAGGAGCAGCACCGCGAACCTGGGCTCATATAGCAATGACTATCTGGGCGTCGACCCTCCAACGCCTCAGTTCCTTTTTCCCGCCCGTTGAGGTGCTTCAGACAACATCGCTTGCCCACAATAGTTTTCAGTTAATTGTTTTATAGTATATCTCAAATAAGTACTGATTAATTTACATTATTCTTATTAAAAGTCATCTCAGCCTACATTGACTGAGTCGACCATGGAGGTCAGGTGACGGTAGGGAGACTTACGTATTAAAGCTGTTCAGTCAGCCGGGCTGGGTCGGTCTGCCGCCCTCTCCAGAGGAGGGTCCAACAATGGACAGTCCAATGCCCGAGGATGGGCGGTCTCCCTGGAAACATGAAAGAAAAGCAGTCGCACTCACAACACCGTTCGGCATTGAGCTCTTCTTGACCACAGGTCAAAAGAGAAGGCATCACTCGGTCGCCCTCTGGTATGTGTGTCTGTTGCGGTCAGTCATTAGGGGTCAGTTGTCTGTCTCCTCCTCCGGGGTCACCAGTTTCTGTTTCCGGTCACCGACCTCTTCGACATCAGAGCCCTTCCCCGCCTTCTGGTAGGGCTTCAGATGAGCAGTTTCATCAGTGGGCCGCTCTTATGGAGCAATTGGCTCGGAGGTTGGTCCAGCTGCCTGGCCCGGTCACTCCAAGGCCCTCGGGCCCTTCGGGGAAGTGGGTAGGACGGTTGGGCCTCCCTAGTCGCGTGGCGCCTTCTTCGGTGCCGTCGACTCCACGCTCAAATGTTTCCCCCCCTCACATGGCTTCGGGCGAGGGGGCCACACCGATGCTTCTATCTCTGGTCTTCTTCCCTCTTTCTCCTCAAATCCTAGTTTTTACAGCCCTGGGATAGTTTCAGTGCCATCGGTGTCAGTGGGTCGCTTGGCCCCATCCTTGGCACAGTTGGGGTTGTCAGCATTGTCCTTGGTGCCGTGCGGCTTTTTGGTGCCATCCTTGACACTGTGCGGCTTTTCGGTGCCGTCCTCAGCGCTGAGAGCTCTGTTGGCACCGTGTGCTGCGCTGGGTCAGGCGGCGCTGTGTTCTTCGGCGCCAAGGCTTGGTACGACGTCTTCCAGTTGTCAGGGCTTATCGTCTCCGAACCCTTTTCCTTCCTCTTTTCCTTCTGTTTTTCACTCCTTTCCTGTCCGTACAGTCCCTCCTGGGCTGTCAGGAGATTATATTGAGCCTGACCCAGACCTTGGCTGTGTGATGGCGTGGAAGGAATGGGATCTAATCCTGTCGCCGAGCCTGTGGTGAGGACCTGTCTTTAAGTCTCTGCTGAAAAATTTGAATTCCACTGTTTCTCTCAGACTACAGATGTCGATCCTGGGAAGCTTTAAGGCTCCAATACCTTCATGTCCCGAGATCCCTATGGATTTAACTCCCTCAGTACAGCCTTCCTTTGAGACACTTTCTCAAATGGTATGAAATAATCCCTCTCTCACTTCTTCTGTGGCTAAGTCCATAGATAGAAAGTATACTGCTCCCAAGGATCGATGCATTTGGCATCCCAAGCCTTTGTGGTTCCTATTGTAGTCTTGGCAGAGAATGATAAGTCATCCTCCCTCAGACTACCAGCCCGACCTATAAACAAAGAATCTTGTAAAATAGTTACTTTAGGTAAGAGAGTCTTTGCTGCATCCACCCTGGGTATGCGTATTACCAGCTACCAGGGCTATTTCTCTCAATATGAGTATGTTCTTTGGCATTCGCTCAAACAAATGGTAGAAGCTCTGCGAGTCAGGCGCTAATTCGAACTTCTTCAAACCATAAACAGGGTATCGGTCCAACAACCAACAGGTTAAAGCAGCTATGGATGCTTTCGATACTGCTTCCCAAGCGACGGGCGGGCATTTGTACCTGTCGCCACTCCTGGCTGCGCACTCCAGGCTTCACGAATGATGCCTAGCAACAGGTCATGGTGTTACCCTTCGGTATGCATCTCTTCGCCCCTCAAGTAGAGCAAGCTCTAGAGGCCATGAAAAGACTAGGTCTGCCATTAAATTGGCTCGATCTGCTCCCACCCCTTCTCGTGGGGGTGTTAATAAGCGTCAATTTCACAGCCATCAGTCCTTTCGAGGTAAAGGTAGGGGAGGTTTTAATAAAAACCAGGCCCCTCAACCTCAAAAGAAAACGCAACAGAAAGTGCAAGGGCCCAAAGCGCCCAGTGCCACCTTCTGAGTTTCTGGCCCAGATCCCACCTCAGCTGCCTGAGGGGGGACTCTTCCTCAGCGGTGGGAGGTCATCTGACTCAATTCTACAACCGGTGGAAGTCCATAACATCAGACAAATGGGTCCTCCAGATAATCCGAGCGAGGTATTCCCTCAATCTTTCAGAGACCCGTCTGGATCTTCCCCACCAGATGACAGCCCAGACTGTCAGCAATTCAGTCAGAACTTCTAGCCTCCGAGATACAAGGCCTTCTGAACAACGGGCAGTAGAACTAGTTCCACTGGATCAACGAAACATAGGGCTCTACCCCATTACTTTCAGACCCAAAGAAAACCGGGGCATGCGCCCAGTTTGGACCTCTTCCCAAGGAAAGTTCAAAATGATTTTGCTAGAATCCTGTTACCTTTGCTTCATCAACACGACTGACTAGCTTCCCTGGACATACAGGATGCTTACCAACATATTCCTATTCACCCAAACATCACAAATACCTAATATTTGTGGCTTTGATGCCAGCATTATCAGTTCAGAGTCCTGCCCTTTGGCTATCCTCGGCACCGTGAGTTTTACAAAGTGCTGTGCAATTCTTACAGCGCATCTCAGAAAATCGGAATTCATGTGTTCCTTATCTAGACAACTAGCTTTTAGCAAGTCCATCCAGACAACAGACTCTCGATGCCATGGCCACAGCTTCAGACTTTCTCATGTCCATGGGAGTCCTGCTAAATCTCAAGAAATCGCAGTTACAGCCCTCTCAGAAGCTCCTCTTTATAGGAACTCTTCTGGACACTACCTGTGCGGAAGCTTTTCTTCTAGGAGCATGGATATGTTTTTCATCCACACTCTCTGGCATGTCCCTTTCCCCTTTAAATCTTGCCGGAAGTCTTCAAGCTGGGTCCTCCCACCCACCCGGGTGGCAAATACCTCGACTCCACTCCATGACGCCAGATCTTCCTTTCCGCTGGAAGATTCAGGTTCCCTCATGTTACTTTAGCAATTCATAGGCCCTGGATTCACAACGTCAGTTTTTACTGCAAATCACTCTAAAACTCGTCAGAGTTAACGACTCCGATTACAGTGGCCTCGGACATGGAGGTCAAATTGTTCGCCAGTGTCCCTGTGGCCAGAAGATGTCGTGCACCGATCTCCACCTCTCGTGTGTCTATTGCCTAGGTGTCGGACATGACACCACGTATCGTACATTTTGCCTGGCCTTCCATCCCAACGTTCTGGATGACCGCAAGGAGCGCCTACAATTGGGGAGACCGGAGAAAAGGAACCCGCTGGTGAAATCAAAAGAGGCGAGGTGGGCGTTTTCAGCGGCGCAGCTGGAGCAGATGAAGGCATTCGAGGAGGAAGCGGCTCAAGCTTCGGCCAGTCAAACCTTTTTTGTTCCACTCAACCTTGGCTCTACTTTTACAGGCTCCTTCAGGGTGTTGTGCCAGTCTGTCCCTGCCAGGGGTGAGGCACCCTCAGGCTCGCACTCCTCTCACCCTCGGAAGAGGGATAAGGACCCTATGGCCCTGTCCACACTATGCCTCTGTAACATTACAGAGTGCCCAAACCGTTACCGCAACGGTTTGTGTTTACACCTGTAACGTTACAGAAGACGTTTTCGTAACCGATGTTGAAACCACATATGAGGTGGTTTCAACAACGGTTATGAAACCGGTCCCACCTTGATAACGTTACCAGCGGTAGTGTGGATGGCGGTAACGGTCCCTGCAGGGCCCGAAGCGCAGCGCGAGCTGCATTGTGGGATCGGGCACCGCTGTAACGGTCGCCCGTCTCCCGAAGTGTGGACTGGCAGTGCCAGTCCTGTAACGGACACCACTACGGTGTGGACACACTGCACCACTCCTTGGCTGTAACGGATTGCATCTGTTACCGGGCCGGAGCAGTGTAGTGTGGACAGGGCCTAAGTCTTCGACTAAATGGAGATGCTCCTGGGACCGAGAGAGGTCCGAGTCCCAGTAACACACGGTCTTGACTTCAGTCGAGATCGCTTCCTTGGCCACCGGCTTTATGGACCTTCCTTCTGGCCAAGGGACCGAGACCGAGGAAACGGCTGAACCAGCCGAGATTACTCTCGACCCAATCGAGCCTTTATCACCGACTCCGGTCAACAAATCTTTAGAAAGGACTCCAGTCCTTTCCTTTCGCGAGACACTGCCCTCAGGTGTCCTGATCGAGGAAACTGTGCCAGAACCTCGGTTTTCGCCAACTCCGGTGACTCCTGATTGACCGAATCAACCCCGTCAGTCTCAATCGAGGACCAGGACCCCTTCAGTCGAACGGCCGAAAAAGGGTCACAAACACTCTAAGAAGAGGTGCCACCACAGATCTTCATCCTCCTCGGACGAGGAGAGGCTTCGACGGAAACTCCGTCGACACTATGAGGATCTTATGTGGCAAGAGCTGATTTTGACTGGGTAGAAGCCAGCCCCACCAGCTGCCCCGGCCATCACTTGGCTCCCGCCTCCAAGGCTGACGCCGACCCCTCTGGAACCGAAGGCACGGTCATTTCGACCAGCTGATCACTGTGCCCCAGAAGATGTGGGATGCTGTCCAATGGTGGACCACCCCATAACGGTTGCAGGAAGGGATCCCGTTTGTCACCCTGAGCCAATGGTGCGTTCTTCGACAGATGCCTCTTTCATGGGCTAGGGAGCCCACATGGGACAGCAGTTCCATGGGCTCTGGACCCCAGAGGAGTCGATGCCACATCAACCTGTTGGAGCTCAAAGCAGTCAGACTGGTGTTGTCAGCTTTCGCTCCACAGTTCGAGTCAAGTGGTTGAAGTACAGACAGACAATACCACGACCATGTACCACCTCAACAAACAGGCGGCACACACCCCATCTGCTTTGCAAGGGCGCTCTGCATCTAGACCCTCATCAGCCAGTTGGAGGTGGATCTCCTAGCCATTCATGTGGCAGGAGTCTCGAACCAGCTGGCGGATGCTCTCAACCATATAGGCCAGACATCCCACAGTGGTCACTCCATCAGAGGTAGCTTACAACTTGTTCTCCCGTTGGGGCAAACCGATGGTGGACCTGTTTACCTCAGGAAAACACCAAGCTGAGTCTGTTTCATGCCCGGCCCCCTCAGCATGGCTTACTGCAGGGAGATGCCTTCTCAAGGCCATGGACCCCAGGCCTCGTCTCTGCCTTCCCTCCATTTCCCTTGATCCACAAGGAGTTACTCAAGGTGAGGAGGGACAAGGCGAAGGTGATCCTGGTAGCCCCAGACTGGCCGCGCCTGTTCTGGTACCCAGATCTCCACAGCCTCAGCTGCAGGCCCCCGGAGCGGCTTTGTACATGCCTGGACCTGATATCTGTGAACCAGGGGAAGGTTTTCCATCCAGACCTTCAATCCCTGCACCTGACAGCCTAGTACCTGAGCGGCTAGAGTTCCAGGCTTTGGGTCTTTCCAAGGATGTCTACACCATAGTGGAGGCATCACAGAAGGAACTGACCAGGAAATGTTATGCCTTCAAATGGAAAAAATTTCTATTTGGTGTCAGGGTAAGAGTCTGGACCCCTTATCGTGTTTTGTGGCTAACATTCTTGACTACCTTTGGTCTCTGTCCAAACGGGGGTCTACAGTCATCGATCCTTAGGGTGCACCTGGCAGCCATTTCTGCTTACCGGGCATGGGCCGGTCAGCTGATATTGGCGCAGGAGACAGTGGTCGGGTGTTTTTTCCAAGGCCTGGATCACATATCCCCTCCGGTGCATGAACCTCCACCTCCATGGGATCTCTTGCTGGTTTTGGCAAAGCTCATGGGCAAGCCATTTGAACCCATGCACAAGTGTGAGCTTTCACATTTGTCGTGGAAAATGGCTTTCCTGGTGGCTATCACGTCAACCAGAAGGACAGGGGAGCTCCAGGCACTTTCGGCGGACTCCCCTTATCTAGTCTTACACAGGGACAAAGTTGTCCTGCACCCCCACCCAAAATTCCTTCCGAAGGTGGTGTCAGAGTTTCACCTTAACCAGGTGTTAACTTTGCCGGTATACTACCCAAATGACACCTCGGACGTCGAGTACAGGCTCCATACTTTGGATCTGAGACGTGCTTTCTCCTGTTATAAGGAGAGAATGGCAGAAATTCGTGGAGAGGTTACGCCAGCTGTTTGTCACCTACACTGAAGCCGCTTCTGGCAGACCTGCAGCCAAATGGACCATTGCAAGGTGGATTACATCATGCATAGGTCTGTGCTATGAGTTGGTGGGCAGGGACCCTCCCAGAGGGATAGCAGCTCATTCTACCTGCCACACTGCTGCATTGGTGGCTGCTTCCAGGGACATCCCTATCCAGGAAATTTATTTATTTATTTATTTATTTATTCAAGAGTTTAACCAGGCAGGCATACTGAGCGGAGGACCACTCGTTTCCAGATGCGACCTGGGGGAAACATGGGGGGGGTAACATAAGGGAAGGAACAGTAATTACACAAACATTCTGTACAGATGAGGAGGCACTGTTATGGAGCCTATACAGTAGGTAGCTAGGGTAGACATGAACTTATATCCAGATACTAAGACCAACAGCAAGACATAACCTAGGTAGGAGAGAGTTGAGTGCCTCCATAGAATATTGAACTAGATTAGGAGAGGAGGGAGCACCAAGTGTAGCTTTACCAGCCGGATGGTTATAATATGCGATTATATGCTGATTAGTAGGCCAACAGAAATTAGGGCCTCCTAGTGGGCAGGGTGGAGCAAGAGAGCAGACCGAGAGGAAATGTTCTAGGAGGCGGGTGTTGAGGTGTCTGTGATTAGAGTAGTGGCGGATATCTGCTGGTAGGTCATTCCAGAGTTTTGTTATTCGGTAGCTTAATGCTGCCTGGCCCATGGAGGTGCACATAAGAGGTTGGAATAGCCTAGCATCTGAGTGCGGGCGAGCAGCCGGGGAGCTGAGAAGTTAAGGATGAGGCCAGGTAAGGAGGGAGGGAGTGAATGGGACCAGTATTTAGCAGCAACTCTGGAGCAGTGGATTAGCCGGCGGTCTGCAAGTGAGGGGAGGGACAGGGAGCTGTATAGGTCACAGTGGTGGGTCAGTTTTGGACATTCCAGTATGAAATGGCAGAAGAAGTGGAAAAGGGTGTCCAGGCTGGCCAGAGTAGATGGTGAGGCGGCGCCATAGACCATATCACCGTAGTCAAAGATCGGAAGTATCATTTTTTGCACAAGTTTCCACCTGACCGTGGTGGACAGGCAGCCTTTGTTGCGGTAGGGGGCCCCTAGTTTAGGATTAAGTTTTTTGTGCAAGGATTCCACATGAGTAGAGAAATCTAGATTTTGGCTGAGCCAAACACCTAGATATCGGAACGAGGTACAGGATTCTAAGGGTGAGAGGTCCAGGGTTTTGAAATGAGGGCACTCAGCGAACCGGGAGAGACGCAGCTTCGAACCGAAAGTTAGAGAGACAGTCTTTTTTGCGTTTAGGAACAGCTGGTTTGTAGAGAGCCAGTGTTGTACAGCATTGAAGTCCTGTTGAAGTTGGTCAAGTACTGTTACCATGGAGGGGCCAGTGTTGTATAATACCGTATCGTCCGCGTACATTTGAATAGATGAGTGGGAGCAGGCTAGTGGGAGTTCATTAAGGAAAACCGAGAATAGGATTGGGCCCAGGACTGACCCTTGAGGGACACCTGTGGTGATGGGGAGAGGGGCAGATAGGTGGGGGCCAATTTTCACCGCTTGTTGTCTGCCGCTCAAGTATGCCCGAAACCAGTTAGTGGCATGGGTGGACAGGCTGGAAGCCTTTAGTTTATCTATAAGGAGAGTGTGTGAGACAGTATCAAAGGCTTTGGCCAGATCAATAAATATGGCCGAAGTGATATGCCCTTTATCCATACCTGAGAGGATATCGTTTGTTACTCTTAGTAGGGAGGTTGTGGTGGAATGAGATTTTCGGAAACCAGATTGGTATGGGGTGAAGAAAGCAGAATCAGCTAGGTGCTGGGAGAATTGAGCAAGGGCAAGTTGTTCATGTATCTTAGCCAGAGTTGGGAGGAGGGAGATGGGGCGGTAATTCCCTGGTGAGGCGGGGGTCACCCCCCTTCGGCAGAGGGATGATAATAGCCAGCTTCCAGGCGGTGGGTATTGAAGACGTCGAGAAGGAGAGGTTGAACAATTCTGCCAACGGAGCGGCTATTGCAGGAGCTGACAGCTGGAGTAGTCTGGAGTTCAAGCCAGAAGGGCAATTGCCCTTGTTAGGGTTTAGGTTGTACAGAGCTTGGTAGACTTGGCCGGGTGACAGGGACGGAAGGAGAAGGAGATGTGGGAGGAGGGTGGCTGTGGGTTGGGAGAGGGAGTTCTGGGGAGACTATTTACCAGGAAGCTGCACTGTTGGTAAAGTGTATGTTGAAAGCCATGGCTACTTCATATGGGTCAGTGATGGCCAGGCCTCTGATTGACAGAGCAGGGGTAGGTGGTTGGGCAGGCCGGGATAGTAAGAGATTTGATGGTTTTCCAGAAGTGGGAAGGGTGGTTATGATTTGCGCCAGAGCCAGCATAAAGTATTTCTGTTTGGCTAGGCCGATCTAGCCTGGTACAGGAGATTCTGGAGGACCACGGTAAGTTTGTAGGTCTTGGTGGAGCTAGTAGTTTTGTGTTTTCCAGGCCAGGTCCCTGGTGGCTTTGACATATGATATCGGCAGATATCCATGGCAGGTGGGAACCTCTAACTCTGTTTTTTTAGTGGCGTGTTGATCCCATACCCTCAGGAACATATTTTTGAAGCTGTCTAGCGCACATCAATTGAGGGGCCTGAGGGATGAAGGACCAGTCAGCCCTAGTCAGGTCCAGTAGGAGTGGTGTGAGGCTAATGACTTAAAGGATCTGGCTAGCAGGGGTCCGGGAGGGAGGTTTGAGGCTTTGCACTTTATGGACCACATAGACCATGTGGTGATCACTTAGGGAGTCAGGGAGTAGGCCTGCTCCTATCGATCTATGGAGGTGAGTGGTCAGGGCCCAGTCCAGGAGGGAGTGGTTGAGGGTTTTGGTTCATCCTGGTGGGTTGGGAAATTTGTTGTGCGAAGTTCAGGGCATTAACCTTGGAGTGTAGCTTGGCACAATCTGTTGCAAGCCAGTTGTGATTGAAGTCCCCTAGGACATATAGCTCTCCTGTTGCAGCGGAGGATTTTAATTTGGTCAGGTGGTCTAATATACTAGGTGCAGGGGTATTAGGGGCACAGTAGATTCCAGCTATGAATATCGGGGCGGTGTAAGGAAGTGAGAGTTTAACAGTAAGGGACTCAATTAAAGGGAGGTGGAGGGATGTGAACAGGGGTGAACTGGTGTTTGGTAGAAATGAACATGGCTATGCCTCCTCCTTTTTCTTCCCATGTGGTCTTGCCTTGTTAGGGAGTATCCGGGGATAGCAACAGAAGAGTCCGGATGGTGGGGTTTGAGCCAAGCTTCAGAGAGTATCAGGATATCAGGGCGAAGTGTTTGGACTGAGAATTGTAGCTCAGAGGTTTTGTTAAGTATACTGCAAATGGTTTGGTGCAAATTTTTCAGTCCTTTGGAAGAGCCAGGGGCTGGTGCCATGGGAGAGGGTAGGACCGGGGTTGGGTTCTACATCCCAGCTAGTAGCAGTAAAGAGTAGAGATGGACAAGCGTGTACGGGTAGTCAGGACCTGCGCTGTAGTTGTGAGAGCTAGGAGTTGTGCTGCGAACATCAGCATTGAGTCTGCTCAGAGCCGATAGACTAAGGGTATGAGATGGGGGGAGAATGGACACCCCGATTACCCAGTTATGGGGTGGGCTGGAAGTGGCTAACATAGGGAGAGTGAGTTGGTTCAGTAATTTTGTCCATATGGTGAAGATGGGGCAGTGGTTGTTTGAGAGGTCGAGAAGCAGGGGGGAGGGAGGCTAATGGGAAAGCAAGCAAGCACAGAGAGAGAGCAAGGAGCAACATTTTATTATATTTTTTTGTTTTTTCAGTGAAGGTAGACAAGCAGGTAATAGCGGCCACTGGTGGCGAGAGAAAATAACCTGCTAATGGAAAAGTGGGCAGATTGGTTTTTTTTGCCCTCCCTGACACGTGAACCCTGCCACGTGATTAAGCCTATAAAACTAGGAGTCGACCAAGGGTGGTGGTGGGGGCAGTAGGGGAGCTGGCGCGGGCGCCTGTGAGAACTAGGACCTCACGCCGACCCGAAAATCAGCGAGCTCTGTAGTCTGTACTCTAGGTCGGTCTCGTGATCTTGATGCTTGTTCTTTTGGCTTTTTTTTGGGGGGGGGGGTCGTCCGTGCTGTCCAGCAACCCTCACAACCCAGGCTTCCCTTGCTGGGAGGGCAGGCAACTCGTAGCCCTCGCAGCTACCAGCTGCGGATAGAGGAAGAGAAGCGGGTTAAATAGGGTCTGAATGGGGAGGCATGGTGAAAAGCAGGTGAGTAGAAGGAGGCACAGGCAGATTAAGCTAATTTCAACTGTTATACAAAAATGGAGGCTGGCAGCTAACGAATAATAATGCAAGTCCTGCTAGGTAGTTTAAGAGCGAGCAGCTGAAGGACTATCACAGCAGGTACGAACTGATTACAATCTAGCACTGCAAGTATAACTGATAGCAGCTGAAGTCTAATACAGCAGGTAAAAACTGATTAAAATCTAGCACTGCAAGTATAACTGATAACAGCTGAGGTCTAACACAGCAGGTAAAAACTGAATAAAATCTGTCGGGCTGCTACCTGGAAGTCAGCCAACACCTTTATTACCCACTACCACATCGACCTTGAGTCATGCTGGGATGCTGGTTTTGGGGCCTTGGTTCTCCAATCTCCATTTCCCAAGTAGGGGGGTGTGCGCCTTGCGTCCCTCATCCCGGAGAACTGCTTGGGGTCTGCCAGAGAGTGTGGATGAACAACACATCCACGCTCCTAAAACAGGTTACTCACCTGTAACAGTAGTTCTAGGAGTGGTATATGTTGTTCATCCACACACACCCACCCGACCTCCCCGGCTTTAGGCGCACAACCTTGTTTCCAGCAGGCTAAGATCTGGCATCATGGGGTGGAGCCGAGGTATTTACCACCGGGTGGAGTGGGAGGAGCCAACGAAGACTTCCGGCAAGATTTAAAGGGAAAAGGGACATGCCAGAGGTGTGGATGAACAACGCCGCCACTCCTAAACTACTGTTACAGGTGAAATAACCTGTTCCCCGGAGGACAGAAGGAGCGATATCCTACAGCTGGCCCGATACATCAGAGAAAACAACTCAGTTTTTGCTGTCTCGATGCAACGGATGTTGGGTCTAATGGCTTCCTCAGTGTTCACGGTGCCAGTAGCACATCTCCACATGAGAACCTCTCAATGGATGCTCAGTACTCAGTGATCCCCGACCATTCATCCTCAGTCCTTTCCCATCAAGGTGACAGAACCTCTCAAGAGGTTGCTCACCTGGTGGTTGCAAGAGGACAATCTTCTGGAAGGATACCCCTTTGCTCCTCTAGATCATCATATTTCCATTACCACAGATGCGTCCCTGAGGGGGTTGGGAGCTCATTGTCAGGATCTCCACACCCAGGGTACGTGGACTCAGGTCGAATCCCAGCTTCACATAAATGTCCTGGAAATGAGAGCCGTCTTCTATACAGTCTGGGCTTTGAAGGACATTCTTTGTCACAAGAACATTCTCCTTCAAACGGACAACAAGGCAGTGATGTATTACATCAACAAGCAGGGCAGTGCACACTCTTACCCCTTATGCAGGGAAGCAATGAGAGTGTGGGAATGGTGCCTGGAGCACAAGGCTCTAATACAGGAGGTCTACCTGCCGGGAGTGCAAAACGAACTGGCAGACAGTCTCAGCAGAATGGAGACAGACCCTCATGAGTGGTCTCTGGACTCAACTGTAGTTCAGTCACTATTTGCAGAGTGGGGAACTCCAGACCTGGACCTTTTTGCATCCCCACTCAACACAAAACTGCCTCTCTTCTGCTCCAGAAATCCAGGGCCTGGCATTTTCTGTCAGGATGCATTCAGGCCGCAGTGGACAAAACACTTTCTATACGCCTTTCCTCCTCTTCCTCTAATTCAGAGGTTACTTCTCAAATTCGAGTCTCGGGGACAAAATGATTCTCATTTCTCCATTCTGGCCGCGACAGATATGGATCTTCCTGGAATAAGTCTCCATCACTCATTCACACTAGTGGGATATTGCTAAAATTGTTCACAAAGCAGGAGAAAACATTGACGTCCTGGTACACATAGGGACTAATGATATTGCCAGCCGGTCAATTGTGGAGACCAAAGAACACCTGACCAGGCTGGGTGACAAACTATCATCCATTTCATCCGACATCTCCTTCTCTGAGATCCTGCCAGTCTGGGAGAGGGGGGCAGATGGACGGAATGTCAGAGAAGGGGAGATAGGGGAGCTAAACATGTGGCTCAAGGGCTGGTGCCAGAAAAAAGGACACAGATTTGTAGGGAACTGGCAACAGTTATGGGAGCGAAAGTTCTTTAAATTTGATGGACTGCATCTGACTAAGGAGGGAGTCAGTGCATTGGGGCAGAAGTTTGACATCTTTGCAGAATATTTAAACTAGCAAATGGGGAAAGAGGTGCAGCACCCCATACGTCGAATGGGAAGAACACCCCTCCCCCCTCAGCTAGTGGTCAAACAGGGATTCAGCATGTTTGCAGTTCATTTGCATCACCAGGTAAGAAAAAAGGTCTGTCTCCCCATACGACGCACAGGGGAAATGCCAAACCTCACCCAACAACTATAAGATCCCAGACCTGCAGGCAATAATGTCAGAGGCTAAACTGGACATAGTAGCAATTAGTGAGACATGGTTTACCAGTAACCACACTTGGAAGACTTCAGCACCTGGCTATATACTGTTCAGAAGAGACCGAGGTGCAAAAAGGGGAGGTGGAGTAGCCCTGTATGTCAATGAAAATATCAAAGCTACAGAAATTCAGAATACACATAAGGAGCCAGAAGAACTGTGGGTCAACCTGGAAACAGGAAATAGGACAGCCATAAGAACTGGGATTGTCTACAGGCCCCCAGACCAAGGGGAGGACATAGACATATTACTGTTAGAAGCTATACAAAACATGACAGCTAAAGGGCAGGTTCTGATAATGGGAGACTTCAACATGCCGGATACAGATTGGTCAATACCAGCAGGAACATCTGCCAGAACTAGACACATGGTGGATTCCTGCAGGAGGGGCCTCAAACAACTGGTACAACAACCCACAGAGGACAGGGCTATCCTAGATCCAGTACTGACTAACAGGGAAGAGATCACAGATCTCCAGGTAGAAGGTCACCTGGGGGCCAGTGACCGTCACATGGTATGGTTCAATTTGACCACCACATCTAAATCATCCCTTTCCAAGGCAAAAATATGGGACTTCAGAGGAGCTGACTTTGATAAGATGGCCAACAGAGTTAAGCTAGCCCTGGCAAAAAGAAACACAGGTGAGGGGGTACAGGCAAAGTGGGCAAGCATTAAGAATGCAATACTTGAAGCAACATCCTATTGTGTTAGACAGAAAAGGAGGTGCAAAAGAAGATTGAAACCACTTTGGTACTCAAATACAGTAGCAGAAAAGGTCAGAGCCAAAAGGCTGGCCTTCAGGAAATATAAGGGAACACAGCAGGATGAAGATAGGGAGGCATACCAAACTGCCCTAAGGGAAGCAGGGAAGGCAGTAAGGCAGGCAAAGTCCCAAACTGAGGAAACACTAGCACGAACAGTAAAAGAAGGTGACAAGACTTTCTATAGATACATTAGTGAAAGGAGAAAGTCCAGAGAGGGTATTGCTAAACTCAAAGGAGAAAAGGGGGCATGTGAGGAGGAGGACCCTGTAAAAGCATCTATCTAAATAGATACTTTTGCTCAGTATTTACTAGACGAGAAAGGTGAGCGGCCCACAGCTCAACACCATGGACAAGGGGAGGGAGGTGAGCACTACTCCTTCACAAAAGAAAGGGTCCTACAAGAGCTCGCTAAACTCAGGGTGGACAAGGCAATGGGACCTGATGGCATATATCCCAGGGTACTTAAGGAGCTAAGGGGTGGAACTAGCAGAGCCATTAGCAGAACTGTTTAGTGAGTCTCTGAGCACGGAGAGGTCCCAGAAGACTGGAGAAGGGCTTATGTGATCCCGCTCACAAGCATGGTAGCAGGGAGGAGGCAGGGACTACAGACCAGTCAGTCTTACCTCAGTAGTGGGCAAGATTATGGAGGCACTCCTTAAAGAAAGGATAGTGCAACACCTGGAATCTATAGGGGCACAGGATGCAAGACAGCATGGGTTTACAAAAGGAAGGTCCTGTCAAGCTAATCTCATAGATTTCTTTGGCTGGGTAACCAGAGTGGTGTACTAAGGGGGAGCAGTTGATGTCGCCTACCTTGACTTCAGCAAAGCTTTCAACACTATTTCACATAGAAGATTGATAAATAAGCTGGGTAGGCTCAGGGTGGGTCAGAAGTTGGTCAACTGGGTGGCAAACTGGTTGACGAGCAGAAAAGAGAGTGGTGGTAAATGGTATACAGTCAGAAGAGATGCAAGTCACAAGTGGGGTACCTCAGGGATCAGTCCTGGGGCCAGTCCTCTTCAATATATTCATTAGCAACATTGCAGATGGACTAGAGGGTAAGGCTTGTCTGTTTGCAGATGACACCAAGATCTGCAACAGAGTAGATGATCCAGATGGGTGGGCAGAATGAGAAGAGATCTGGATAAACTAGCAAAATGGTCAGAAGAGTGGCAACTGGGATTTAATGCAAAGAAGTGTGAGATCATGCACATAGGGAAGAGAAACCCTGAAGCCACCTATAGGCTGGGAGGGGAGTTGCTGGCAGTCACAAAGGAAGAAAGAGACTTGGGCGTCATCATCACTGATGACCTGAAATCATCCAAGCAGACCTCTAAAGCAGTAGGTAAGGCTAGGGGAATGTTAGGGTGTATTAGTAGGGGTAACACAAGTCGCAAGAGGGAGGTAATAATCCCTCTTTACAAGACACTGGTTAGGTCCCATCTGGAGTATAGCGTGCAGTACTGGAGGCCACACCTTCACAAGGACATTAACCAAATTGAGGCAGTCCAGAGAAGGGCAAC
Organism: Neoceratodus forsteri; assembly: GCA_016271365.2. NCBI lineage: Eukaryota > Metazoa > Chordata > Ceratodontiformes > Ceratodontidae > Neoceratodus > Neoceratodus forsteri. The sequence continues at coordinate 236,323,626 of CM057450.1, forward strand.
CAAAATGGTGCAGGTACTGCATCAGAAGACACATGGGGACAAATTAACGGAGCTCAATATGTATACCCTTGAGCAAAGGGGGGAGAGAGGTGATATGATTGAAACATTCAAACACCTTAAGGGCATTAACAAGGTGAAAGAGTCCAACATATTTAAAAAAAAGAAAAATAGCAGGACAAGAGGACACAGCATGAGATTAGAGGGAGGCTGATTAAGGGGAAATGTGAGGAAATTCTTTTTCACAGAAAGAGTGGTGGATGCATGGAACAGCCTACCTCAGGAAGTGATGGCTATGAGTACAGTGCAGGGCTTCAAACAGGCATGGGATGGGCATAAGGGAGCAATACAGATGAGTATGAATAGATAGGCCACTGACAGAGCAAAGGCCAATGGCACATTTATAAGGTAGAAAAAGAAATAGGCAGACTGGATGGGCCTTACAGTCCTTATCTGCCATCAACCTCTATGTTTCTATGGATAGTGCCAGAAGCGCTAGGACCAAGCGGGAGCCTAAAATTTTCTGAAGGGTCGGTGCCGAGACAGGACCACGCATGCTAGAGACTAGCTCATGCCTGTGTAGGCTATCTTGGCGTCAACTCTTCAACCGCCTCAGTTCCTTTTCTTCCACCGTCGAGTGCGCTTGGATGTCGACGTCGCTCGTTTGCTGGAGCCTAAGTTTTTGTCTATACGACAGCAGCTTTTAACGTTTAATATAATATTTTAAGTAGTAATTTCTTATTTTACGAACAAGAAAAGAAGATTATGAAGAAGAAGAAAAAAAATTATTTCCTGCCATCAGCGGAGTCGTCCTTAGACGGTAGCGATGACAGTAGGAGGACTTCATTTGAAAGCTTTTATGGCAGAGGGGCTGTGTCCAGTCCGCCACCCTTAATTAACGGGGGGAGGTCCGACTACAGACAGTCCTGTGCTTGGTGGGGGGAGGACAGTCCTCCGAAGCACAAATCTAGCAGTTCTGGGGATCCAGCTCCACTTAACCTCAAGCTCTTCTTCCTCATTGGGGAAAGAAGAATTGGTGCCGCTCGAGGTTGCCTGTTGGTACGTCTGCACGAGTATTGTTCGTCGGGAGGGGCGATGGTCCTGAACTGACTTTGGTGGGTTCCTCTTGACACCATTCCTAACGGCTGCATTCTCGACTCCGAGCTCCATCTCTGTCCTCGTTGGCACTCCAGTGGGCAGTTTCACCTCTGGGCCGCTCCTATGGAGCAGGGGGTTTGACTTTCCAGTTTTTTCTGGCTCTGTTCCTGATTTCGGGACCTCCAGGCCTCAGAGCCATTGGATCAGAGCTGGGTCGATTGGATCATGATGGGCGGGGTGACCTCGTGGTGCCTTTGCCATCATGTCAATCCCTTGTGATTACCCCCCTCTCCATTTTCCATGCAGGGACCGGCACGGGCACCAAATTTTTCTTCTCCCCTTCTCAGGATTTCCACTGGCATTTTCCTTCAGCTCCGTGCCTTGGAGCCATGGCTCGGTGCCTTAGTCAGCGCCGTGGGTCGGCGTCATCACTCTGTGCGGTGCCGTGGGTGCTCTTGTTGCTGCCATTTGTTCTCAGCTCTGTCAGTAGTGCCGCAGGTGTCTGGGTGGTATCAGGCACCCACGGGCACTGTTGTGGGTGCCATGGGGGGTGCTGTGAGCACCTCTGGGTGCCGTGGGTGGTGCTGTGAGTGCCCATGGGTGCCAGTAGTGCCATGGGTAGTAGCAGGGGCACCTGTGGGTGCCACGGGTGGCACTGTGAGCACCCATGGGTGCCACTGATGCCCTCAGGTGCCATTCATGCCATGGGTACCATGGTACCATGGGTGTTGGGGGTGCCATTGCTACATGGGTGCCAGGGTACCTGTGGGTACTGCCACAGGTGCCCTCAGGTATCACCTTGGTTGGCATAGGCACTGCTTGGTGCTCTCCTGTGCCTTGAGTGATGCTGGTGCCGCGCAGGTGCTAGTGGGTGCTGTATGGCAGAATTAGTGACACATTTTTCCTTTTCGGACTTCCTTTCCACAGAACTTGTGGTGGGATGTTTTCCACAGAATGAACTCCTACAGATTATTTTTTTCCACACATCTTAGTGAGTGGCGGTCTATGTGGATCTTGTGTCATTCAGCGGTTTTCTGCTGATGGAACTCTGCTGTACTGCTCTGCCAGTGGAATCTCATTCTGCTCAGCACTTTCTCAGCTCCCTATGTGGTACCAAGCTCCTCGACATCCTTCCTGATGGCAGAGTCTCTAGGGGCTCTGACCTAGACCTCTCTTGTAGGTCCTTCTGGGGTAGAAGTGCATCTAGATGGGTCTTTCCCTGTCCTTCTGGTCAGTAATACGGTGGACAACTCATTTCATATACTGACAGGCATGTCCTCTCTATCATTAGAGTCTGTGATGGAAAATCTTTTCAGTAGTTCCTCAGTAATGGGGTCCACTATAGTATTTCACGCTGTGTCCGTGGACCATACACTTCTGCGTCTAGACTTTTTCAATCGTCAAGACAGTTACACCCCATGGAACATTCTAATTTAATGGTCGGGACCCGCTCTGGCTCTTCCACTCCTTTGATAGGGGTATATAGCCCCTTTGTGATATTGCACCTTCGGTGGCTTCTTCGGCACAGGTGGTTAACATCTCTCCAGCTGTGATTATTAGTCCAGTCATGATTTCAGTATGGACGCTCAGCCTCCTTCAGCACCCAGATGGAGAACATCTTCATCATTTTGTATCAAGACAGTCCTTGCGAAATAGCCTGAAAGCCTTGTTAGGCTCGGACTGAAAAAAAAAAATTTTTATCACCGCACAGGGCCTAGCCGAAATTACCCGATACCCCCCTTTTTGGATCTGGTCAGGTTCTGCCTCAGCCCCTGAGGTGCTCATCTCCAAAGTATGGGAAAGAGTACCTGACTTTTTCTTCCCCAGGGGGAGTCCAATCCGGCAGCGGTATGGGTCATCTCTTTCTCTAAGAGAGATTTCTCTTATTCAGAGACATTTCCTAGACCTAGGCAACTGCCCAGTCTGTTCATTCCCCTTTCTTTTTATCAAGCTTTCTTCTCTTGAGCAGAGCCTTGCAGCAGCAGAAGCGACTCTCCACCAAGTCGGAACTCGGGTTCCTACTTCCTTGCTTGCTTAACTTAACAGGTGATTTTCTCCTTCTTGACAGAAGGTCAAGTAGGTATTTTTTCTGAGGTAGCTTCTCAAATATTCACACCTTCAGTTCCTGCGCACTGATCCATGCCAGTCGCTCACGAAGCTATCCTCTCCAAGTGCGTGATGGAGTTGTGATGTTTGTTTTTCAGCAAACAAACCACAATCCTTTCTTACTCCCTTCAGGGAGGCCAGAGTGGGTAGTGCCTCACCGCATTGAGTCACTGCCTCTTTCATTCACTTCAACAAATGGGTTAGGCCTAACTTGGTCCTGCTGTGTCCCTCCTCGACGCACATCTGCTTCTATTTGCCTTAGAAATCCAGCCCGTTTTTTTCTGTCGGAATGGTTTTTTCCACAGTGGACATGTCCTTCTGTACACTTTTTCCTTTCTTCCCTGAGTTCAGAGACTGCTACTACAGTTGTACACACAGGGGCAGGATGATTCCTTTTGGAATATGCAGTGGGTAGGTTCTGGTTCTACTAAACCACCACAAGAGGCTTCCAAGTCGTGCTTGGCCTTCCATCAGGAAGGTTCCTGTGACTAAGTGGAGACCATTCCCCTTGATGGGCAAACCCCACCTCGACCCCCTTGTTCACCAAGTAAGGGGTTCAAGTGCTCCTGGACCTGTTGTTTGCAGGTCAGCCATACTTGATAGTGGGGGTTTCCATCTGCACTTTCCGGTCTACCCTGAACCAGTAGACTTTACCTCCGACTCTTTCAGTTCCTGAGGTCCCTTTACATTACATTAGTACATGTCTTTGATACTATTAATTTTGGTCCTAGACCAAATTGTGAGGCCAGATTCTTGCCGCTCTCCTAGAGTGGTTGCGGCATCCTGGCAGACTTTCATTTTGTGCCCATTGCAGTCTGCAAAGTGGTGAGTTACAACTTGAGCACTTATCTTGTAAGCACTATGTTCTAGATGCTCTTTACATGACATCTCTTTGTATTAGCAGAAAATCCTTGGCTGTCCTTTCTGAGTGAACCCTATCTCCTACCACCCTTCTCAGGGTTGTTGGTTTTAGCTTAGTACTCTCCCACTAGTGTGATTGAGTGATGGAGACTTAGTCCAGGAAGATATGGAAATTACGTACTTACCGTAATTATTGATCTTCTTGGACAGTCTTCATCACTCATTCTACCCCACCCACCATCCCCTGGGTTCACTCGTTTTCTTTCCTGGTCTTCATGGTCCTATGGTTCAGACTGTGAGGACATTATTCTTTGACCTTTCTTGCAAAGGCCATCTGGGCCCTCTCAGGCCCAGAAACTCAGGATGAGTTATTCTCATTAATTACGCTGCACCTCCTCAATTAAAAAGGTACTGAGGCGGTTGGAGGGTCGACTCCGAGATAGCCTACACAGGCGCGAGCTAGTCTCGCGGTACCGCGCATGTGTGGTCCTGTCTCGGCGCCAACTCTTCAGAAAATTTTAGGCTCCCGCTTGGTCCTAGCACCTCCGGCGCTATCCCACTAGTGTGAATGAGTGATGGAGACTGTCCAAGAAGATCAGTAATTATGGTAAGTACGTAATTTCCATTTTCTGTTACTCAACAGTATATTGGAAACCCCTCTGAAGGCGCTTCCCCTTCAGATGAACCTTCTGACCCAGGGTCCTGTGGTCCATCCCAATCTGAGGTCGCTTCACCTTCACGCTTGGCTCCTGAAGAGATAGAGGTGAATAGGTTCAATGCCTCTCGGAGAGTTTCAGGTATTCTTTTTGCTGCGTGTAAGCCAGCCACCAGAAAAACTTACACTGCAAAATGGAAGTGTTCTAGGGACATGGATATGTTGTTCATCCACACTGTCTGGCAGGTTCCTTGCCACTTTAAATCTTGTCGGAAGGTCTTCAAGCTGGCTCCTCCCACCCACCCGGGTGGTAAAACTCTCGGCTCCGCCCCATGACACCAGATCTTCCTTACCGCTTGGAAGCTCAGGTTCCTTCCTTAACGCTCTGCGTGTAGACTGGATCTTAATTCTTTGGTTCGCCCGAAACTTATTTTAAAATTTTCAAGACTTTGGTCAAGTTTCTCCCTCGTGGCTGCGATGGACAAATCGACTCCCAGATTTCGGTGGTGCCCTTGTGGGCAGAAGATGTCCAGGACGGACCCGCACTCCACGTGTGTCTACTGCCTCGGCCTAGAACACGACCCGCAGGCCTGCGAGTCCTGCCGTTTGTTTTCGGCCAACGTCCTGGAAGACCGCACTACCCGGTTACAGCTTGGACGCCCTGTGAAGCGCTACCCGCTGGTTAAGTCGAAGGAGACCCGAGTAACTCGAGCAGATGATCGCCCTCGAGGAGGAGGCGGCACAGGCCGCATCATCCTCTTCCTCAGTCGTGGCATTTATCCCGCTCTCTCTGGGTACCTCGTATTCAGCTTCTTTCAAGGAGCTTTGCCGATCCCTTTCCACGAAGGGAGAGGGGCCATCGGGACTTTCCTCTCGGTCCAAAAAGAAGGACTCAAAGGGTAAGTCCCATCGTCAGCATTTGTGGGAGCGGGAGAGGTCTCCTTCCCCGGACAGTCGACACTCGGCTTCGGTCGAGGTTGCGGCTAAGGCCGCTGGCTTCACGGTGTCCCCATCAGGTCAGCTGGCCGAGACTCCCGGCGACGTGGTCGAGATTTTTCTCGACCCGTCGGACGGGCTGTCGACTGGTGAAGCTGACAACCCTTCTTCACCGGTTCCCCTGGTGGAGACCGAGGACTTGCCTGTGCCTCCGGTGCCGCAGTCCCTGGTTAAGGCTTCCGAGCTGAGGGAAGAGCGGGTGTCCCCCTTCCCTTCCCAGACCCGTCCTCGGAAACGCTGAGGATCTCGGTCTCGGTCTCGGACAGCGTCTCGGTCCAGCCAATCCCACCGACATCGGCGGTCTCGGTCTCAGCACCGAAGTAAGCAGCGCCACCAATCATCCTTGTCTTCCTCCTCGGAAGAGGAGAGGCTTTGGCGCAAGTTGCGTTGACGCTACGAGAACCTGATGTGGCAGCAGTTACTTCTGTCCGGGAACATGCTGACGCCGTCGCCTTCCCTGGCCATCAAGTGGCTGTCACCCGAGTGGCCAAAACAACCCCTCCCTGTAGCCGAGGTGCCCAAGCTTGGGCCGGTTGTTCGGCCGAAACCAGCTGCCCCTCCGATTGTGGTGGTACCTCTGCCTCCGAAACCAAAATCGGGGGCGCCGACCAAGGACTCTCGATCGGGTCAGGGCCTGCCCCACAGGTTGTCAGTCACCCTCACTCCCGACCGTCCTCAGCAGGTGGAGGATGGCTCAGGCCCCAGGCAGCTCTTTGCAGACTCCTCGAAGTCCGAAGACGACTCCTCCCTGTTCTCCAGGCCCATTGACCTGGAGTCCTCCGGGGGTCAGTCGATGGACGAAAGCCCATCGTCCTTCATGGTTTTGCTTCAGCTCATCTTGGAGTCCACCAGGATGCAGCTCAAGCCCGTATCCAAGCGGGCCAAGTATCCCCTGACGGAGATACTGAACCGAAGGGATTCACCCACGGAGGCCTTTCTGGTGGCTGAAGCCATTGTTGGCCCAGCCTTGGAGCTCTGGCAGCGGCCTGCTTCCTGTCCTGCACCTTTGGCCAGGATGGCCAGGAAGTATGCGGTCCCTACCAGCTCTTTGTCCGGTTTTTCAGAGCACCCCTCTGCGGAGGGGTTAGTCACTGATGGCGTTTTCCGGCGTTCCGGGAATGCTAGGGATGTGGATAAGCCCCCCGACAAGGAGTCCAAAAAGCTGGATTATGCCAGGTGCAAGGTGTACACTGCGTCCTCCCTAGGCCTCCGCCAGGCCAGCTCGGCCATGCTGATGGCACACTTCTCCCATGCCCTCATGGGCTCCCTGGATGAGGTGATCCCTCATCTCCCGGCCGACCACGGTCAAGCAGGTGCGGGATCAGGGAAGGGCGGTGGTGAAACAGCAGCCCCAAATGGCTCTGGACATTGGAGACTCCTGTGCCAGATCGGTTGCGGCCACGGTGGCCATGTGCCGCAGAGCATGGCTGAGGATATCCACCTTCACGGTGGATACCCAGCACAAATTGGTGGATGTCCCCTTCTTGGGAACTGACCTCTCCGGCCCTGGAGTGGAAGGTCACCTCCAGCGGATCGAAAAGTCCAATGCCACTCTGGCCTTGGTCACCTCCGCCCAGAAGGACAAAGGCCACCGACAGCAGCAGCACAAGTCCTTTGCGTCCTTCTGCGCGGCGTGCAGTCCAGCCAACAGCACCAGCACCAGGGCCAGCAGGCTTGTGTTGGCAACCCAAACCCAAGCCCGCGTTCCCTCCAACAGGAAGCAGGGAGGTAGGCCCAGGAGGTCCCTCGGCGGTCCCTCCTCTAAGCCTGCCCAGTGACGGGTTGAGGGTGTCGCTTCAGCCTCATCACTCCCCTGGGTTCCCCCCATGGGGGGACGGCTCCGCCACTTCCTTTCTGCCTGGTCCGCTATTACCATGGACCGTTGGGTGTTGGAGGTGGTAGGAAGGGGCCTGCCCCTGGAGTTCGGGCAGACCCCACCCTTCCAAGCCGTCGCCCCTCAGGGGGCTACGGGGTCCGCAGCCTCTCTGTCGGCTCACCAAGCCAATATCACCCTGGTCCTCAAAAAAGAGGTGATCATAAAGGTGGTGGATCCTCCTCCAGACCCGGGGTTTGTATCCAGGTACTTCCTGGTCCCAAAACAGATGGGGGGCTGGCACCCCATTCTCGACCTGCACGACCTGAACAGGTTCCTAAGGTCTCGAACCTTCAGGATGGTCACTCTGGCTCAGATAATCCCATCCTTGGAACGAGGCGTGTGGTTCTGTTCTCTGGACCTTCAGGAGCGCGTTCTTTCACGTCCCAATCCATCCATCCCACCAGAGATTCCTCCACTTCAGAGCAGAGGGATCCCTTTGAGTTCCGGTCATGTCCTTTGGCCTTTCCCTAGCTCCCAGGGTCTTCACCAAAAGCATGGCAGTGGTGACAGCATTCCTGTGGCTCCGAAGGGTCCGGGTGTACCCCTACCTGGATGACTGGCTGATTGCAGCCCCCTCCAGAGCGGAGGTGGAGCAGTCCAGAGATCTGGCCCTCCAGGTTTGCTCTCAGGTTGGCCTCCTCATCAATGAGGCCAAGTCAGAACTCGTGCCAAAGCAGGTGATACAATTCATCGGGACAGAGCTCGACTCTCTATGAGCCAGAGCACAGCTCCCGATGGACAGGGCCGAGGTTCTTTCCTCCTTTGCCCAGTCATTTCAGGTTGGGCAATCGCACCCTGCCCGGGACTTCCTATGCCTCCTGGGCCTCATGGCGGCCTGCACCAGCGTGGTCCATTGGGCCCGCTGGTACATGCGTCCCCTTCAATGGGGGCTGGCCAGCCAATGGTCACAGCATTTTGATCCGCTGGATCAGCTAGTGACAGTGACCCAGGGGATGTGGAACGCTCTCCAGTGGTGGACCATTCCAGCACATCTGCAGGAGGGCATCCCATTTGTCCGCCCCAAGTCGACGGTCTCCTCTATTGACATATGCCTCTCTGATGGGTTGGGGTGCCCATCTGGGGAAGCACAGAGCGCACAGCCTCTGGTCCCCTCGGGTGTCGATGCCACATCAACCTGCTGGAGCTTCGAGCGGTTCGTCTAGCCCTCACTGCCTTCGCTCCATTTCTACGGGGTCAAGTGGTTCAGGTCCAGACGGACAATACCATGACCATGTACTACCTAAACCGCCAGGGTGGGACGTGCTCCATGCCTCTGTGCAGGGAAGCTCTCTGCATTTGGTCACTCCTGCACAGCCTGAAGGTGGATCTCCTCACCATTCATGTGGCATGAGCCTCCAACACCCTGGCCAATGCCCTAAGCCGGATAGGGGCTGTGTCTCACGAGTGGTCTCTCCTGCCAGAGGTAGTACAAGATCTCTTCTCCCATTGGGGCACACCTCAGGTGGACCTGTTTGCCTCCAGGGAGAATGCAAAGCTGATACTGTTTCATGCCCGCCCCCCTCAGCAGGGCTCGCTGCAGGGGGATGCCTTCTCGAGGCCGTGGACCCCGGGCCTCTTCTACGCCTTTCCCCCATTTCCCTTGATCCACAAGGTGATTCTCAAGGTGAGGAGGGACAAGGTGCAGGTGATTCTGGTAGCCCCAGATTGGCCCCGCCAGTTCTGGTATCCAGATCTCCTCAGTCTCAGTTCAGGCTCCCGAGGCGGCTTCCAGCCCGCCCGGACCTGATCTCAGTCAACCAGGGGAAGGTATTCCATCCGGACCTTCAATCCCTGCACCTGACGGCCTGGTTCCTCAGCGGCTAGATTCCAGGCCTTGGGTCTTTCCGACGAGGTTCTCAACATCGTTGAAGAGTCCCATAAGGAGTCGACCAGAAAATGCTACGCCTTCAAGTGGAAGAGATTCTCCATTTGGTATCAGGGCAAGGGTCTGGACCCTTCCTCCTGTTCCTTGGCAAGCATTCTGGACTACCAGTGGTCCCTTTCTCAGCAAGGGCTTTGGTCGACGACCCTTAAGGTGCACCTGGCAGCCATCTCTGCTTACTGGGCGCGGGCCGGGAAGCAGTCGGTGGTGCAGGAGAAGGTGGTTGGGTGCTTTTTCAAAGGCCTTGATCACATATCCCCTCCAGTGCGAGAACCTCCACCTCCGTGGGATCTACTGCTGGTATTGGCTAAGCTCATGGGCAGGCCTTTCAAACCGATGCACAGGTGTGACATCTCTCACCTCTCATGGAAGACCGCCTTCTTGATGGCTATCACGTCAGACAGAAGGATGGGAGAGCTTCAGGCGCTTTCCATCAAGTCTCCTTATCTGGTCTTCCACAGGGACATGGTTGTCCTGCCCCCCACGAAATTCCTTCTGAAGGTGGTGTCGGAGTTTCACCTTAACCAGGTGTTGACTCTGCCGGTGTTCTACCCCAATCACACCCTCGGGCGAATGGGCTCCATGCTTTAGACCCTAGAAGAGGTGCTAAGCTTATTACACAAGGCCGGGACGGCTGAAGTTGGGGAGAGGTTAGCCAGCTGTTTGTCACCTCTTGAAGCCGCACCTGGCAGACCTGCAGCCAAGTGGACGATAGGCAGGTGGGTCACCTCCTGCATAGATCTCTGCTATAGGTTGGCGGGCATGGAGCCTCTCAGAGGGATAAGAGCTCATTCTACCCACCATACCTCTGCATCGGTGGCTGCTTCCAGAGATGTTCCTATCCAGGAAATCTGCAGGGCTGCTACTTGGAAGTCAGCACACACCTTCATCACCCACTACCACATCGACCTTGAGTCACGCTGGGATGCTGGTTTTGGGGCCTCGGTTCTGTAGTCTTTATTTCCCAAGTAGGGGGTGTGCGCCTTGCCTCCCTCCCTCCCTCCTCCCAGAGAACTGCTAGGAATCTGCCAGACAGTGTGGATGAACAACATATCCATTTCCCTATAAATACAGGTTACTCACCTGTAACAGGAGTTCTAGATGGTATATATTGTTCATCCTACATTTCCTACGACCTCCGGCTTCAACACACAACCTGGCTTCCAGCGGCTAGATCTGGTGTCATGGGCGGAGCCGAGTTTTACCACCCGGGTGGGTGGGAGGAGCCAGCTTGAAGACCTTCCGGCAAGATTTAAAGCGGCAAGGAACCTGCCAGACAGTGTGGATGAACAACATATACCATTCCTAGAACTCCTGTTACAGGTGAGTAACCTGTATTTTTCCCTCTGGTGTGCAAAATCCTATTTGAATCCTTTTTCCTGCCCACCCAACAAAGTTTTAGAGTACCTCTTAGACCTCTCAAATTCGGGTCTTCAGTACTCTACAATCAAGGTTCACCTTTGTGCCGTTTCAGCTTATCATGAGCCAGTACTTTCCTTGTCTTTGGCTCAGTTCACGGTAGTTAAAAGATTTCTTAAGGGTATTCTGCATACCAGACCTCCTGTCAGACTTCCAGTTGCAGCCTGGGATATTAATCTTGTGCTCGACATGCTCACTACAAAGCCCTTCGAGCTGCTAGCTACCTGTGAATTGAAATTCCTCACTTGGAAAATGGCCTTCCTGGTGGCCATCACCTCGGCCTGCAGAGTTTCTGAAATACATGCTCTGGTCATAGACCCTCCATACACTGTATTTCACAAAGATAAAGTAGTCCTTAGGACCCATCCTAAGTTTCTGCCTAAGGTTGTCTCAGAGTTCCATCTAAACCAACCTTTGGTCCTACCTACTTACTTTGCTGACTTCCAGAAAGGAGGGGAACGTACCTTTCATTCTTTAGATGTTAAAAGAGCTCTGCATTTCTATTTAGATAGAACAAAGGAGATTCGCAAAGCACAACAGCTGTTTGTTTCCTTCAGCGAGACCCGGCTGAGTCAGCCTGTCGCTATCAGATGCATTTCAGCATGGCTGGAGGCATGCCTTCGCCACTGTTATTACATGGCACAGGTCAAGCTGGAGGGCAGAGTGTATGCTCACTCTACTAGAGCAGTCGTGGCATCCCTGGTGGAAATCCACAACGTGCCCATTGCGGACATTTGCAATCCAGCTACCTGGAGCTCAGTGCATACTTTTGTCAAGCACTATGCCCTGGTTGTCCATGCCAGACAAAATCTTTCTTTTGGCAGGACTATACTTAGGGACTCCTGTCCTAAATTTGTGAGCTCTTGGTTTCTCCTGCCACCCTCCCGGGGGATTATTAGCTTGGTACTCTCCCATCAATGTGAATGAGTGGTGGAGATTTTTATGTCCAGGAAGATATGGAAATTACGTACCTACCATAATTCTTGATCTTCTTGGACGAAGTCTCCCCACCACTCAGTCACACGCCCACCCACCATCCCCCGAGCTCACCTCTCTGTTTTTTCCCCTCAATGTTTAGGCTGTGAAGACTTCTTGTTGACCCTTCTTATATGGGTCATTCAGACTATCTTATGTCCGATTTTTTGTTAAGGTTAGTTACGCTGCACCTCCTCAGAAAAAAGGTACTAAGGTGGTTGGAGGGTTGATGCCGAGATAGTCATTGCCGCATGAGCCTAGGCTCGCGGCGCCACTCATCATGGCTCCATCTCGGGCGCTGCCCTCTGGCAAAAAAGTTTGCTCCCGCTGGGTCCTAGCACCTCCGGCATAGATCTCATCAGTGTGAATGAGTGGTGGAGACTTCGTCCAAGAAGATCAAGAATTACGGTAGGTACGTAATTTCCATTTCTCGACCCAATTGACCACTTGTCGCCGGTTCAGCCCGACGACTCTTTGGAGAGGACTCCGGTTCTCATCTTCCCTGATGAGGAGACCCAGCCCGCTGGTGTCCCCATTAAGGACCCAGTTCCAGACCCTCGGTTTTCACTGATTCCAGTGTCTCCTGATCGACTGAGTCAGCCTCCCTGATCTTGGTCAAGGTCCGGCACCCAGAGAAAGAGTCATAAGCACTCTAAAAAGAGGCGACACCACAGGTCCTCATCCTCCTCAGATGAGGAGAGGCTTTAGCGGAAACTCCGTTGATGCTATGAAGACCTCGTGGCAGCAGCTGATTCTGTCCGGGCAAAAGCTGGCTCTGCCACCTACCCTGGCCATTACTTGGCTTTCACCTCCCAGGCCAAAGCCAACCCCTCCAGAATGGAAGCCATCGGTTCCTCTGCCCGTGAGGCTGGCCCGTATCTCGGTTCGGCCTATCCTGGTCTCTCCACCAAATAGGGTGGAACCACCGCCTAAGCAGCCTGAGGGAGGGGCGCTCTCGAAAGAGGACCGACAAGACACCGGGCTTCCCTGGCATCTGTCGATTACCATCACCCCGGATCGTCCTCGGCACATTGAGGGTGACTTAGGCGGCAGACCACTATACCACGATTCTTCTGACTCAGACGTCACTGGATTACACTCACATCCCGGGAATGATGAGTTGTCCATGGCAGGGTTGGAGGAAGGCCCTTCCTCCTTTCAGGGCATCCTCCACCTCATCTCCGAATCTACCGGAATGCCCATGGAGTCCATCCAAAAAAAGGCGGAGTACCCTCTCACTGATATCCTCAAGAGAGGGGATACACCGACGGAGGCCTTTCCAGTAGCCGAGGCCATTGTTGGCCCGGCCCTTGAACTTTGGCAGCGTCCTGCTTCCTGCCCAGCACCATCTGCCCGCATGGCCTGCAAGTACATGGTGCCCATGGGGTCCCTTGCAGGGTTCACAGAACACCCTTCGGCCAAGAGCTTGGTGACCACCTCTGTGTTCAGGCCTACTGGAAGTTCAGCCAACACTGACCGACCCCCAGACAAGGAATCCAAAAATATGGATCACTCTGCCCGTAAAGTCTATGCGGCCTCTTCTCTGGGTCTTCGTCAATCCAGCTCGGCTGTTATTATGGCACACTTCTCTCATGCCCTTCTTGGATCATTAGACGAGGTCCTCCCTCATCTCCCGGCGGACATGCAGACTACGGTCAAGCAAGTCCAGGACCAGGGTTGTGCTGTCACAAAACAGCAGCTCCAGACAGTCCTGGACATAGGAGATTCTTGTGCCCGCTGTCTAGCAGCCGCAGTGGCCACTCACCACAGGGCTTGGCTGAGGCTTTCCTCCTTCCCAGAGGATACTCAGCATAAGCTTGCTGATGTGCCCTTCCTAGGTACCGACTTGTTCGGTCCCAGAGTGGCCAGTCACCTTCAGTGTATAGAGCAGTCTAATGTCACCTTGGATGCTACTTCTGTGAAGGGTACTTCAGGCAAGAACCAGTAGAAGAGAATGAAGAAGACATTTCAGCATTCTTCCCCTTCGGTCAGGCAGCCCTCCTATCAAGGAGGCAGCAGATGCAGGCTCAAGCTTGGTGCACACAGCCCAAGCAGGGTCCTCAGCAGCCCCGTAAGGGAGGCTGAGGTGCAGGTCTTGGATCATCCTCCTCCTCCTCTAAGCCTGCTCAATGATTGGTCAGGGGTTGTCACACCTACACCCGTCACGCCAGCTCTGGGTCCTCTCATGGGGGGGGGTCGGCTCCGCCACTTCCTTTCTGAATGGTCCGATATCACTCCGGACAGGTGGGTTCTCGAAGTGGTCGGTCAGGGACTGCTTTTAGAGTTCGAGCAGTACCCTCCCAGCCTAGCCCATGCCCCTCAGAAGGAAAGGATCTCAGCTTGCACTCAGTCGGCTGTTCGAGATGATGTAGCTCAGCTTCTCCACCAGGAGGCAGTAGCTCCAGTTCCGGATCCTCCAACAGACCCAGGCTTCATTTCCAGGTACTTCCTGGTGCCCAAGCGGATGGGGGGTTGGTGCTCCATCCTAGATCTCCACGACCTGAATCAATATATCAGGTTTCGCACCTTCTGGATGGTAACTCTGAACCAGACCATACCATCCCTGGAGCAAAACATGTGGTTCTGTTCACTGGATCTACAGGACACGTTCTTTCGTGTCCCAATCCATCCCTCCCATCAGTGGTTTCTCCACTTCAGGGTTAAGGGGACCCTGTTTGAGTTCCGAGCCATGCCATTCAGCCTGTCATCGGCCCCATGGGTCTTCACCAAATGCATTGCAGTGGTGGCGGTCCACCTTCGGCGTCGAGGAGTCAGAATCTACCCTTATCTTGATGACTGACTCTTGGCAGGTTCCTCCCTACAGGAGGTGGAGAGGTCCAGGGATCTGGCCCTTCAAACCTGCTCCCAACTCAGCCTCCTGATCAACGAGGCCAAGTCGAAACTCATGCCCTCTCAGACGATGGGCTTCATTGGGGCAGAGCTCAACTCTTGTCAAGCCAGAGCTTGGCTCCCGGCAGACAAGGCAGAGGTTCTCTCCTCCTTTGCCCGATCATTTCTGGTTGTGCACTTGCGCCCTGCCTGGGACTTTCTGCGCCTTCTGGGTTACATGGCGGCGTGCACCTCAGTGGTCCATTGGGCCCAGTGGCACATGCGCCCCCTCCAATGGGAGCTGGCTGCCCAGTGGACTCAGCAATATGGTCACTTCTACCAGCTGATCACTGTAACCCAGAAGATGTGGAATGCTCTCCAATGGTGGACCACCCCAAACCGGTTGCAGGAAGGGATCCCATTTCTCCGCCCCGAGCTGACGATCATCCTTATGACTGATACCTCTCTCATGTGCTGGGGAGCCCACATGTGGGACAACAGGGCCCACGGGTTCTGGACCACCAAGGAGTCCCGATGCCACATCAACCTGTTGGACCTCAGAGCAGTCAGACTGGCACTGTCAGCTTTCGCTCCTCAGCTCCAGGGTCAAGTGGTTCAAGTCCAGACAGACAATACCACTACCATGTACTACCTCAACAAACAGGGTGCACACATTCCCGTCTGCTATGCAAGGAGGTGCTCCACATCTGGACCCTCGTAAGCCGGTTGGAGGCGGATCTCCTAGCCATCCATGTGGTAGAAGCCTTGAACCAGCTGGCGGATGCTTTCAGCCGCATAGGTCCAACATCCCATGAGTGGTCTCTCCATCCAGAGGTAGCTTACAGCCTGTTCTCCCATTGGGACAAACCATTGGCGGACCAGTTTGCCTCCAAGGAAAACAAGTTGAGACTGTATCATGCCTGCCACCCTCAGCAGGGCTTGCTGCAGGGGGATGCCTTCTCGAGGCCGTGGACCCCAGGCCTTCCCTCTATTTCCCTTGATTCACAAGATGTTACTCAAGGCGAGGAGGGAAAAGGTGAAGGTGATCCTGGTAGCCCCAGACTAGCCGTGCCAGTTCTGGTATCCAGATTTCCTCAGCCTCAGCTGCAGGCCCCCGGAGCAGCTTTGTACATGCCCAGATCTGATATCTCTGAACCAGGGGAAGGTATTCCATCTGGACCTTCAATCCGGCACCTCACAGCCTGGTACAACGGCTAGAGTTCCAGGCTTTGGGTCTTTCCGAAGATGTCTACACCGTGATGGAGGCATCCAGAAAGGAATTGACCAGGAAATGTTATGCCTTCAAATGGAAAAGATTTTCCATTTGGTGTCCGGGTAAGAGTCTGGACCCCTTATCCTGTTCTGTGGCTAACATTCTCGACTACCTTTGGTCTCTCTCTAAAGGGGGTCTACGGTTATCGACCCTTAGGGTGCACCTGGCAGCCATTTCTGTTTACCAGGCACGGGACAGTCAGCCGACATTGGTGCAGGAGGCAGTGGTCGGGTGCTTCTTCAAAGGCCTGGATCACATATCCCCTCTGGTGCATGAACCTCCACCTCCATGGGATCTGTTGCTGGTTTTGGCAAAGCTCATGGGCAAGCCATTTGAACCCATGTACAAGTGCGAGCTTTCACACTTGTCATGGAAGATGGCCTTCCTGGTGGCTATCACATCAGCCAGAAGGACAGGGGAGCTCCAGGCGCTTTTGGTGGACTCTCCTTATCTGGTCTTTCACAGGGACAAAGTTGTCCTGCGTCCCCAACCGAAATTCCTTCCGAAGGTGGTGTCAGAGTTTCACCTTAACCAAGTGTTGACTCTGCCGGCATACTACCCTAATTACACATCAGACACTGAGTACAGGCTCCATACTTTGGACCTGAGACGTGCTCTCTCCTACTACAAAGAAAGGATGGCCGTAATTCATGGAGAGGTTCGCCAGCTGTTTGTCACCTACGCTGAAGCCGCTTGTGGCAGACCTGCAGCTAAATGGAGCATAGCAAGGTGGATCACATCATGCATAGGTCTGTGCCATGAGTTGGCGGGCAAGGAGCCTCACAGAGGGATAAGAGCTCATTCTACCTGCCACACTGCTGCGTCGGTGGCTGCCTCCAGGGACATCCCTATCCAGGAAATCTGTCAGGCTGCTACCTGGAAATCAGCAAACACCTTCATTACTCCTTACCACATCGACCTTGAGTCACGCCGGGATGCTGGTTTTGGGGCCTCGGTTCTCCAATCTTTATTTCCTAAGTATGGGGTGTGCACCTTGCCTCCTCCTCCCAGAGAACTGCTTGGAGTCTGCCAAGAAGTGTGGATGAACGACATATCCACGCTCCTAGAAGAACAGGTTACTCAACTGTAACAGTAGTTCTAGGAGTGGTATATGTTGTTCATCCACATGCACCCACCCGACCTGCCCGGCTTCGGGTGTACAACCTTGCTTCCAGCAGGCTAAGATCTGGCATCATGGGGTGGATCTGAGGTATTTACCACTTGGGTGGGTTGGAGGAGCCAGCTTAAAGACTTCCAGCAAGATTTAAAGGGGAAAGGGACATGCCAAGAAGTGTGGATGAACAACATATACCACTCCTAGAACTACTGTTACAGGTGAGTAACCTGTTCTTTCTACTCCCATTACTTTCTGGTTCCAAAGAAAACTGGCAGCATGCACCCTATTCTGGATCTCAGAAAGTCAAACAAATTCCTGCACAAGGCAAAGTTTAAGATGATATCACTCAGTATCCTGCTACCTTTGATTCATCAACATGATTGGCTAGCCTCCCTGGACATGCAGGATGCCTACCAGCACATTCTCATACACCCAGATCACCACAAATACCTAAGATTCATGGCATTGGGTCAACACTATCAATTCAGAGTCCTGCTCTTTGGGCTATCCTCGATGCCTCAAGTTTTTACAAAGTGCTGTGCAGTTCTTGTGGTGCATCTAAGGAAAATCAGACTCCAAATGTTCCCATTTCTGGATGACTGGTTTCTAGCAAGTCCCTCCAGGCAAGAGACTCTGGAGGCCATGACTCTCGTCCTTGGGAGTCCTGCTGAACCTCAAAAGTCACAGTTGCAGCCCTCCCAGTAGCTCCTTTTCATAATAACCCTTCTGGACACCTCCTGTGTGAAAGCTTTTCTTCCAGAAGACAGAAGGAGCGATATCTTTCAGATGGCCTGCTTCATCAAAGAACACAGCTCGGTGCAAGCCCTCTCGATGCAATGGATGCTGGGTCTCATGGCATCCTCGGTGTTCACTGTACCTTTGGCTCATCTCCACATGAGAACCTCTCGGTGGATACTCAGTACTCAGTGGTCCCCAACCACTCACCCTCAGTCCTTTCTCATCAAGTTGATGGAACCTCTGAAGAGGTCACTCACCTGGTGGTCTCAGGAGGACAACCTTCTGGAAGGATATCCCTTCGCCCCTCTGGATCAACAGATCTTCATTATCACGGACACGTCCCTGATGGATTGGGGAGCTTACTGCTGGGATCTCCACACTCAGGGTATTTGGACTCAGGACGAGTCTCAACTTCACATAAACATCCTGGAAATGAGAGCCATCCTCTATGCAGACTGGGCTTTGAAGGACATACTCTGTCACAAGAACATTCTCCTTCAAATGGGCAACAAGGCAGTGATGTATTATATCAACAAACAGGGCAGTGCACACTCTTACCCATTATGCAGAGAAGCAATGAGGGTGTGGGAATGGTGCCTGGAGCACAAGGCTCTAATTCAGGCAGTTTACCTGCCAGGAGTACAAAACGAGCTGGCAAACTGTCCCAGCAGAACAAAGATGGATCCTAATATGGAGCAGGCCCCTGAAGTTAGTAATGATTGCCCACTAGAAAATTCTAACAAGGTTTTCAGTCCTCCAGTTTTAGCAACTACACAACGTCTGCAACTTAACAAAGCAACAACATGGGACAATAACACAGGACAACAACACAGGGTACAGTTAAATCCAATAACTAAAGTTATAGTGCTGGGAGACTCTACAACAAGGGGAACTGACAAAATTGTATGCAATGGAAGAAATAACAATACAATGGTCAGCATGTTCCCCGGAATAAAAATTCAGGAACTTAAACAACTTTTAGAGGGATGTATGGGGGCAAACAAAACAACTACTGGTGATTTTCCAAATAGGAGTAAATTATATCAACTCAAGTAAAAAAGAAAACATCTTGGAAAATTACTTTGAATTAATTCAGGAACTAAACAAATATACTACTGATATTATTGTATATGGCATTTTATCTACATAAGGAATGTATCAATGCATTAACCATGACATTGTCTCTACTAATTGAAAGTTGTGGAAATGTTGCCTGGAACACAAAATAGGGTTCATAGAAACATGCTGTATTTTCAGAAATGGATTTTTGTACAAGAAGGATGGGCTTCATTTAAATAGAATGGGAGAAAGAGTTTTGGGGAATACATTTAATAAAGTTATTGAGAACCATTTAAACTGGAAAAGGTGGGGGACGGAAATATATCAAGATAAAAACTGATACCAGCAAACAAATTTTCCATAACAAGGGGTTAGAGTCAGTAAACTGCTTGTTATCAAATGTGAGAAGTTTAGACAATAAATTTGACAAATGTATGTATTCAATGAAAGAAAAAAACATTAAAATAGCAATTCTCACAGAAACCTGGTGGGAGGAGGGTGATACATGGGGTAAAAGCATAACTGGATTTAATACTTATAAATCTAGGAAGCATAAGGGGGGAGGTGGGGTGGAAATCTATGTTCATGAGTCCGTACATAGTATGGAAATACATGATGACAAATTGAATATAGAACATTTAACTGTCAAAATGATGCCCCATAATGCCCCAAAGATTATTTTTAGAGTATCGAATCATCCCCTCTCAATTAATAGGGAAATGGACCAGGAAATCTTAAACTATCTAGATCTAATAAATCCAGTTGAAAATATCATTATAGCAGGAGATCTAAACCTTCCAGGTATTGATTGGGCAAACCAGAAAACATCAGGCAGCAATGAAAGAAATTACTTAGAAAGCTTTAATCAACTGGGCTTGGAACAGATAGTCCAAGCAAACACAAAGTCAAACAACATGTTGAATGTTGTATTATCAAATATGGGACCCAAATTTACTGAAATTGAGAGTGGACCCCTAATTGCAAATAGTGATCCCAATACTGTTTTTTTTTTTCCAGTTAAGTGAAGTACCTATTCAACAAGGTAGTGATATAAAAATCCCAATTTTAAATAAAGCAAAGTTTCATAAAATCAGGCAGGCATTGCTTTCATGGGACTGGATATCTGAGTTCACTGGGTGAACGATGTAGGACACTTTAGACAAAATAAGTGAGATTTCAGAATTATATGTGCCATACATAAGCGAACATTCTAAACAGGGTGCTTCTTCTAAATGGTTAACTTGTAAAGTAAAAAAACAGATAAAAACATAAAGGCCCCAGATATTCAAAGGGTTGCATGGCACAACAGTGTTGCACCATGCGCAACCCACTGATACACCGGGCGATATTCAAAAGTAAAAGTGCATACAAATTCTGATGTGCCGGAGTGCATCAGTAATGTATGCAGGCACAAGTGGAGGCGTGCCCATGCATAACCTGCACAGCCCGATATTCAGCCCGGGATGTGCAGGGCCATGCATGCGCAACCCCTACCTGTGCCAGCACAAAGTTACACCAAAAAAAAAAGGAACAATTGATGGCTACCCACAGGTGAGCTGCCGCATTGCAGGGCGCAACATGACAGTTGTCACCTGTGGGTGGCCACCAGAGCTCCGGCTGCACCTGGCGGCGCCCCCCATGCCCGATCGCGGGCATCCGTCAAAAAAGAGAAAACAGTCCAATATCCCTGGTGGTCCAGTGGACCTCTATGTGCCCGTTCGCGGGCATTTATAAAAACATATTCCAATATCCCTGGTGGTCTAGTGGTACCCCCACCCACCCACTGGAGCCCCACCGCCCCACCCCTGTCAGCGGTGGGTGGCAGCACCCACCCGCCTGCCACCCGCCGACTGACATTGGCTGCAAAATGCCATTGGTTCACAGCGTGAGCCAATGGGCTGCAGCTCTACCTTACCACCACCAGGGATATAGGACTGGTTTTCATTTTACAGATGCCCACGATCGGGCAGATAGCAGTCCACTGGACCACCAGGGATATAGGATAGGGTTTTCATTTACAGATGCCCACGATTGGGCTGCAGGGGCGTCGGTCCCTGACGGCTGCTTTTTGGCAGGGCATCAGGCGCAAGTCATCGGGGATCGGCACACCTGCATGCAAATGGGGCCATAATTCCATGTAAATAGCCTCATGTGTGCCTTGCATACATTATGGCCCCATTTGCATGTCAACTTTTGAATATCGTGGTTGCTGTGCATGGTGCAATGGAACTTGCGCTAGCGCATCTCCATGCTCCACTCTGGCCACTTGTGCTGGCGCCGTGCCACTGCGCCATGCACACTGGGGGTGGCCAGGGTGCGATGTTCAAAGCTGCTGAGCCATGGCGCGGGCTCCATTGAATATCAACATCCACCCCCAGCAGTTATGCCGCGCTGCGCCCAAGCTTGTGCCGCAGCCTGGCGCAGTTTGAATATCTGGGCCAAAATGTATAAACTATCGAAGCTTGATACAAATTTTCTTCCAAAATGTAAGGAACAGGTAATATGTATAAAGAATTTAATCAAAAGTGCTAAAACAGATTTTGAAAAAAACTTGGCAACTATAAGTGAAGATAACTACAAGGCCTTCTATGCATAAATCAATAACAAAAAAGGGAATAAACAATCAATAGGCCCATTTAAAGATGACATGCAGTACATTAAATGATAAGGAAATGGCTGAGGTACAGAATCAATATTTTGCCACTGTATTTAATCCCAAAGATATATTAACTACAGTACAACTGTTAAAAACAAAATTAACACTAAAGATGTTTTGGATAGATTGAGGAGGGTTAAGATTAATAAATCTGGACTGGACAATATCCATCCAAGACTCATTTCAGAAATAGCAGATGAGATAGCCCAACCATTAGCCTTTATCTTTCAAAGGTCATTAGACAGCGGGGATGTGATTAATAAATGGAGAGAAGCACATGTGATAACATATCTTTAAGAACGGAAGGAAAGATTCCCCAGAAAATTAAAGACCAGTTAGTTTAACATCCACAATGGGGAAAATATTAGAAAGTATTATAAAAGATCACATTTATGATCACCTGACTGAAAAAGATTTGTTTGATCATAGCCAGAATGGGTTTACAAAATCACGATCATGTCAGACCAATCTGTTACATTTTTATGAAAAAGTAAGCAGATCTTTGGATCAAGGAAGGTCAGTGGATGTAATGCAATTAGATTTTTCTAAGGCATTCGATAAACTACCGCATGATGAATTAGTCAAATCCCTTCTTTCTCTAAAGAGGAATAAAACTCTTGCTAACTGGATAGCAGAATGGTTAGGGAGAAGGTGACAGAGAGTGGTTATAAATGGGAGTATTATCTGACTGGCTTTCTGTGT
Organism: Neoceratodus forsteri; assembly: GCA_016271365.2. Taxonomy (NCBI): domain Eukaryota; kingdom Metazoa; phylum Chordata; order Ceratodontiformes; family Ceratodontidae; genus Neoceratodus; species Neoceratodus forsteri. The sequence goes on from CM057450.1 coordinate 236,345,865, forward strand.
TAAGTGGGGTCCCTCAGGGTTCAGTGTTGGGTCCCTGATTGTTTAACATATTATTAATAACAAACAGCTAAAGCAAGTTATGCAAAAGAGGGCCTTGGGTGTCATCATATGCAATGACCTTACTTTCACTTCCCATTGTGATCAAACTATAAAAAATGCTAACAGAGCCCTAAACTGTATATTGAGACATATACATCAGGTAGAAGTAGGGAAGTCTTGATCCCATTGTATGGATCAATGGTGAGAACCCACTTGGAATACTGCTCTCAAGTCTGGTCCCCTCACACAAGAGGAGAGATTGAGAGGGTGCAGGAAAGGACAACCAGATCAATAATGGGACTTAAAAATATGACATATAAAGAGAGGTTGCAGGATTTGAATCCATATTCCCTGGCATACAGAAGATGGAGGGGCGATATGATTTCAGTCTATAGATCATTTCGAGATAACATCCTCAGAGAAGATTTAGGACTAGAATTATATGTTAAAAATTACACTAGAACTCATTGTAAACAGATTAAACAACAGAAGTGGAATTTGCTTAAAAGAAAATATTGGTTTACTCAGCGGGTGGTCTCTTGCTGGAATTCTCTTCCTCATGAGATAGTTAATAGTCCAAACATAGATACTTTTAAAATTAGATTGGATGAATTCAGTAAAAATAAGGTTAGAGATTATTGACGGACCCTTTTTTTACCTTATACTCATGGCAAGCAAATAAGGACGAACGATTAAATAATGCTTTGTGATTACTTTGATACTAACAAGTGGTCTCTCAACTTAACCGTCGTTCAGTCACTCTTCGAAGAGTGGGGAACTCCAGACCTGGACCTTTTTGTGTCCCCACTCAACGCAAAACTGCCTGTCTTTTGCTCCAAAAATCCAGAATCTGGCATTTTTTGTCAGGATGCATTCAGATGGCTGCAGTGGACAAAATGCTTTCTATACGCATTTCCTCCTTTTCCACTAATACAGAGGGTACTGCTCAAACCGGAGGCACGGAGGCAGAAAGATTCTCATTGCCCCATTCTAGCCTTGTCACATCTGGTTTCTCCTAATCAACAGACTATCGGAAACCTCTCCCCAAAACCGCTTCCCCTTCAAACAAACCTTCTAACCCAGGGCCCTGTAGTCCATCCCAATCTGAGGTCTCATGACCTCCACGCTTGGCTCCTGAGGAGATAGAGGTGAATAGGTTTAATGTTTCTTGTAGGGTTTCGGATATTCTTTTGGCTGCATGCAAGCCAGCCACCAGAAAAATCTACACAGCTAAATGGAAGCGTTTCTCTATCTGATGTGCAAAATCCTCTTGGAATCCTTTTTTCTGCCTACCGAATAAAGTCTTGGAGTATCTCTTAGACCTGTCAAGCACAGGTCTGCACTACTCCACAGTCAAAGTTCATCTTTGTGCAATTTTGACATATCATGAGCCACTACTCTCCATGTCGTTGGCTCAGCTGCCTGTAGTTAAGAGGGTTCTTAAGGGGATTCTGCATACCAGACCTCCTATTAGATGTCCAGTTGCAGTCTGATCATTAACCTTGTGCTAGACATGCTTACTCGTAAATCTTTCAAGCCTCTAGCTACTTGCAAGCTGAACTTCCTCACTTGGAAAACGGCCTTCCTGGTGGTCATTACTTTTGCTTGTAGTGTGTCTGAAATACATGTCTTGGTCACAGACTGTATACTGTATTTCACAAGGACAAAGTAGTTCTTAGGACTCATCATAACTTCCTGCCCAAGGTTGTCTCAGAGTTCCATCTGAATCAACCTTTAGTCCTTCCTACCTACTTTTGCAAATTTCCAGAATGAAGGAGAGCATACCCATCATTCCCTAGATGTAAAAAGAGCCTTGCTGTTCTATCTGGATAGAACGAAGGAAATTTGCATGGCTCAACAACAGTTTGTTTCCTTCAGCATGACCCGGCTGGGTTAACCTGTTGCTATCAGGTGCATTTCAGCATGGCTGATGGCATGCCTTCACCAGTGCTATTCCATGGCACAGGTCAAGCTGGAAGGCAGAGTGTACGCTCACTCTACCAGAGCAGTCGCAGCATCTCTGTTGGAAATTCGTAATGTTCCCATAGCAGATATTTGCAATGCGGCTACCTGGAGCTCCGTGCGTACTTTCATTAAGCACTATGCCTTGGATGTCCATGCCAGACGACATCAGTCATTTGGCAGGACGATCCTTAATGGACTTCTGTCCTAGAAAGTGAGCTCCTCTCTCTCCTGCCTCCCATCTCGGAGAGGGGGATTATTTACCTTGGTACTCTCCCATTAGTGTGAATGAGTGGTGGAGACTTTATGTCCAGGATGATATGGAAATTACGTACCTACCATAATTCTTGATCTGACTTCAAGGGTGGAGCTCTTGCAGCAGGTAATACCATTAGGACTGAAGCCGTCAGGCATCAGGACCCCATGGAAAACTTGTAGCTAGCAGTCTGAGGCAGGGGACTGATGTCAGACGTGGTATATAGGGGCAGTCCCCTGGCACCACCTCAGTTCTTTTCCCACCGTTGACCCATGTAGTTCGGCTCTTCAGACGCCTTCATTAGCAGTCGACAACTGAAGAAAGAAGTCTTTATTTTTTCATTCTAATCAACATTTTCATATCACCTCGTGTATGTCGCTGCCCTCTCCACCACGGTGAAAAGCAAAGTGTGTGTGGGGGAAGTAGATTCCTGCCTCATCTGCTTAGGCCCAGAACACTGGCCTGACACCTGCACACATTGCCAGAAGTTCAATCAGAAGACACGAGCCAGGAGGGCCAACACACTCAAGACCTTTCTGCTTGAGGAGAAGCTTGAGGCCATGCAGCGGGGATCAGGAGCCAGGTCATCCTCACCCGCCAGGGATTACCCACTGAAAGACAAGTCCTTGGGGGGAAGCTTTACCACAGGGATATGGATCAGGCCAGGTCTGAGTCCTGCCTGAAGTTACCAGTTAAGCAGGTCTCATCTTCCTCAGTCATCTGAACCTTCCCGTTCGTCTAAATCCACTCTCGACTCTTCTCAGGGCAAACATCGGGAGTCGACCTCATCAGAACACCACACTTCCCTGGCCCATCGATCTCCCAAACCTTCAGGGTTGACCCAGGAAAGCCTGTCTAAGGCTCAGGACAGGCCCGGTTCTTCGGACAAACACAAGCGCTCAGAAGAACCCTCCGGTAGGCAGGAGGCCACCCTGGCTCTGATGTCTCCCTCTCCTCTGGCTGAGGTGTGCCTTCCCCCAGATCAGCACAAGCCTAGCCGGTCACCTGCTCCATTGTCCCACTTCCTGATGCTTGATACAGAGCGGTAACTGGATGAAGACCAGCCATCCACTCTCCTCCGAGGGACCGGATGTCTGACGGACATGCCGGACCACAATACTAAGGCACCACCAGTTGTCGGCCCACCAACATTGGGATCCTGGACCCAATGCCTGCCCCCATGGAGCCTGAGCCCCAGACGCCCATGCCTATAGACCCAATGCCCGGTTCCTGTAACCCAGTGCCGGATCCAGCAGTCGTCCCAGTAGCAGACATCAGGAATCTATTTACTACATGGTGTAATACAGTTAAAGGGGATCTCCTGTATAGACCCCCAGACACTGTCCCTACACCACCACCCATGGGCCCCCTCCCATCCCAGAACCTCAAGGGGATGAGTGTGAGCCCCCATGTCCTCACCCTAAGGGGAAGAGAAGGAAATGCCCTTTGTCTCAGTCTCCTTCTTTTCCTCCTGTTATGTCCTCCTCAGATGAGGGCAACGCCGAATCAGAGCCTAACTCAGATGGAGAATTTTGTCCTCCTTCCCCAGGACCTAAAGATTCCCCGCGGTCACCTCCGGATGACCCCTCCTTTCTGGACATCATGAGGCACATCCAGGCTATATATGATTGGGACACGGAGGACTTGGATCCACAGTGCAAGCATCTGGCCAAGTTCCTCTGGAAGAAGGAATCCAAACCTTTGGTTATCCCCCCGTTTGTGGAACCTTTCCAGGACATGACCCGCCTGACCTGGCCTTGGATATCCATGCCAGATGACATCAGTCATTTGGCAGGACAATCCTTAATGGACTTCTGCCCTAGAAAGTGAGCTCTTCTCTCTCCTGCTGCCCATCTCGGGGGATTATTTAGCTCGGTACTCTCCCATTAGTGTGAATGAGTGGTGGAGACTTCATGTCCAGGAAGATATGGAAATTACATACCTACCATAATTCTTGATCTTCTTGGATGAAGTCTTCACCACTCATTCACACGCCCACCCACCATCCCCCCCTCACTTCTCGGTTTCTGGTCTTTACTCCCTCAATGGTTGGACTGTGAAGACTTTGTTTTTGACCCTTCTCACATGGGTCATTCGGACTATCTTATGTCCAACTTTTAGGTTAGTCCTCTCTAGGTTAGTTACTCTGCACCTCCTTGGTGGGGGGGGGAAGTACTGAGGCGGTTGGAGGTCAACGCCAAGATAGTCTATATTGCATGAGCCAGGCTTGCGGTGCCGCTTCCTTGTGGCTCCATCTCGGCGCCAGACCTCCTGAAAAAGTTTGGCTCCCGCTGGGTCCTAGCACCTCTGGCATACTCCCGTTAGTGTGAATGAGTGGTGGAGACTTCGTCCAAGAAGTTCAAGAATTATGGTAGGTATGTGATTTCCATTTGTGACTTGTACTGTAGTGCAAAGTTACAAAATGGCTAATAACCTTAATACGAAATAATGTAAAAATCTAGTTTTTGGTATGAGATTTACTGGGAGTATGCTTATTTGGATTCTGCAGTATAGCACTTGTGGCTTCAGTGGTTCTTTAAGGAGATTTGTCTGGCTCAGATGTACCAGTCTATCCCAGGATACCCAGGCTAAGGCCATGGACTTTCCTGTGGTTCAGAACTCAATGTTTGGGGAACAGACAGAGGCATGTATGAAGAAAATGGATGAATATAGGACCACATATAGGAGTGCAGCTGCAAAAGAGAAAGCTGCCACTCCCCAAAAGCAGCAGTTTAGATCTGGCAGGGGCAGGCCCTTTCAGAGACCTTTTCACCAGGCACAAGCCTTTCCTGCTTACCAGCAGCAGAGGGAGAGGTAGGAGGAGGTTGAGCAGGGCTGCATCCACCTCACAACCTAAAGCTCCTGCCAGTCAGACACCCTGATGTGTCAGCCAGGGCTGTCTCCTCTCTTTCAGTAGGGGGCAGGCTGGTTCACTGCTTCCAGGCCTGGAATTCCATTACATCAGACAAATGGGTCCTGGAAGTAGTGAGCCAGGGCCTTGCTCTGAATTTCAAAAGATTCCCCAGAACCAGAGCAAGGTCTCTAAAACCTGCCACCTCTTTGGAGATGACCCTTCTAGAAACAGAAGTCTCCTCTGTGCTACTTCTAAGAACAGTGGAACCTGTTCCTGTTAACCACAAAGGAAAAGGGTTGTATTCAAGATACTTTCTTACCTCAAAGAAGGCTGGGGAGTGGCGGCCCATCTTGGATCTCGGATACCTAAATAGACACCTATCGAAGCCCAAGTTCAAAATGGTGACTTTAGACTGGGTTCTCACCAACAGGCCTGACCATGTATCCAAAACCACTGTACTTGCGGACTCTCTGACAGACCACTCTCCCACGGTCTGTCACTGGCGTTCCTGTCAGCCGCCTGCTCCTCGGTCCCGCCTCATCACCATTACTAACTTTGCAGCTTGATGTACAAGCATTTCTCAATGACATATCTATTACTGACTGGTCCGACATCTACAGTGCAACAAGTGCTGAGGCTGCCCTGGATGTGTTCCTCAGCAGGTTTGGGGAGGTACAAAGGAGGCATGTACCTAAGATAAAAGAAGGGTCGGGGCAACAAACTAGGTGGCTGAGCAAAGATCTTCTCCACAAGCTCAAACTCAGGGACAAACTCTGGAAACATTATAAATCCACCGGGCTGCCCTGTGATCATCAGGGTTACAAACAGCATAGAAACGAATGTAAGAAACATATCAGGTTTGCGAAGAGCAGATACTGCCAAGACCTTTTAACCAGCTCTGCTAATGATCCTCGAAGGTTTTGGAATCATATAAAAACCTTCCTTGGAACCCCTCAATCCTTCACTCCCTCGGACATGCTACTACAAGGGGTTCACTGCAATGACTCCCTCACCATTGCCAATGCCTTCAACCAGCAATTCTCTGACCTATCTGCTATCACAACCTCTTTAAAATCTCTGCCTGATAACTCTCAACCATACTCCAACATGATAAGCTCCAATCCACAACTTGCCTCTGAAAGATTGTTTTACTTTAAAAGGGTTACTGGAAATCAAGTCTGCAAACAACTGTTGGGGATATCTGAGAACACTAGCCCGGGCTCTGACATCCTGGAACCTCGACTCCTGAAAATAGCTGCCCACCTCATATCCCACCCACTTGCCAGGATTTTCACCTTCTCTCTCTCTCTCTCTCTCTCTACAGGTGCTGTCCCTGAGATTTGGAAGGCTGCCAGAATCACGCCAGTTTTCAAAAAAGGGATCAAAAATGACTTGTCAAACTACAGACCCATTGCCATACTCTCGGTACTGAGTAAAATACTCGAAAAGGTAGTAGCCATCCAGGTCACTGAATTTATTGACTCCACTAATGCACTCTGTGAAGCACAGCATGGCTTCAGGAAGCACCACAGTACTACAACTGCTCTGACTAAATTTACATTGGACGTTCTCTCAAATAAGGACAAAGGGCAGCTAACAGGTGCTGTGTTTATCGACCTTACAAAGGCCTTTGACCTTGTTGATCATCCACTACTGCTTGCTACCCTCAAAAACCTATGCTTCTCACCCCCAGTAACGTCCCGGTTCAGTAGCTACCTCAACAACAGGTCTCAAGCTGTAAAGCTTAACTCAGCCATCTCTGACAGTACCACGATCAATATTGGCATTCCACAGGGCTCTATTCTTGCTTCACTCCTCTTCTCATTATTTATCAACAACCTGCCCACCGGAATAATGTCAGGCAACTCACTACTCTATGCTGATGATCTTGTTATATATGCTCACTCTGACAACATCTCTCACCTGAATTCCACACTGTCATCAGCTTTCCACCTTACACAGCACTGGCTTGAAGCTCATCGCCTTATACTCAATGCTAGCAAAACTAAGGCCATGCTCTTTGGATCAAAGCATAAGCTTAGAGCCTGCACATCTCCACTGACAATTCCTGATATCAATGGATCCACCCTTGAGATTGTAAGTTCTTCCACTATCTTGGGATACAGCTTGACCAAATCTTGATCTGAAGCAGCATATCCAGGAGTCGTGTAAGAATGTCAACTGTAAGCTGGGTGCTGCCTACAGGATGAACTTTATGCTCACACCCACCGCCAAACTTGCTATTGCCAGGGTATCCTATTACCCACTCTGTCTTATTGTGCACCTATCCTCACCATGGCAAATAAAACTGTTCTACAGAAATGGGACACCACCTACAATAATGTCTGTAGATATGCAGCTAAAGTACCACATCTGACGCACCATTGCCAACTATACAAAGGGTTAGGTTGGCTATCCCCTTCCTCCACGAGGCTATACTACCTTTGCAGCCTATCAGACTCCATAATCAGTGTCGAAACCTGCCACATTGTCTGAACTACTCCAACCTGTAGTACCATCGCGTGACCTGAGATCGTCAGACAAGTCTTTTTTACCAGTTCCCTACTGCTGTACCTCCAAGGTGCTGGTGCCTTCAGGTGTGCTGCCCCTCTCGCCTGGAACTTACTGCCTATGGATCTGAGAAGTGCTCCATCACACCTAGCCTTCAAGTGGAGACTTCGCTCGTACTTCTACTCTAAGGACCATTGCACTTGTTTTGATCCCACTTAAGCTTTGTAACCTGTCTAAATCAATCCTCCCTTGCCATATACTCAATAGCCTACCTCCCCTCGATTGCTCTGTCACCTGGTTTGTCTGATTGCACTTTAATGAACTGTCTATAAGACCGCCTGCACTTACAATGTAATGCTTACAAACCTCTCATATGGACACTCTATTCCAATCATGTTTGCTGCCTAATTGCCTTAACGTTGTAATAGGTATATTATTCTGAACTTTGTTTACTGCATATCCAACATTGTTTATTCTCTTCTGACTTGGTGTATAATAATGATATAATCCTTCTTTTGTTTTATCCTTCGTCAGTTCTACTGTGTAGTACTAAACCATAAGATGTATCTAATTGTTAATGGGTACTGGTCCCTCTTGCTTTCCCTCTCTCCTCCCCTCTCACTCCTCTCCCCTTCAGTCCTACCTGGTCTCAGTTCCAAAACCCCTTTTGCACCTTTCATGCCAACCCGTGTCTAGCCGCACTTTACCATATACGTCTCTATGCCCAGCCGAGTTCCAGTTCCATAGCCCCGGGTCTTTTAGCGCCCCTTTTCGCAAAAGCTGTAACTAGCCGTACTTTGCCACACGAGTCCCTGAGCCCAGCCAAGTTTTAGTTCCACAGCCCTGGGTCTTCTTAGTACCTTTTCCTGCTAAAGTCGTAATCGCGCCGCTCCTTGCCGTACGTGCCTTCAGCCTAGCCGCCTCTCCTGATCCAGCTCCATTGCTATTGGATCCCTTTGTGCCTTCCCATTAAATGCTGCACCTTGAAATTGTGTCCCTCAGCTCCTCCTTGCCCCTTACCCTCTGGCGTCATCCTCTTGCTTTCTGAAACACTCTTCCCCCCTACCTGACGTTATCTAGCCGTACTTTGCCGTATGTGTCTCTGTGCCCAGCCGAGTTCTAGCTCCACAGCCCCGGGTCTTCTTAGTACCTTTTCCTGCTAAAGTCGTAATTGCGCCGCTCCTTGCTGTACGTGCCTTCAGCCTAGCCGCCTCTCCTGATCCGGCTCCGTTGCTATTGGATCCCTTTGTGCCTTCCCACTAAACGCTGCACTTTGAAACTGTGTCCCTCGACTCCTCCTTGCACCTTACCCTCTGGTTTCATCCTCTTGCTTTCTGCAACACTCTTCCCTCCTACTTGCCGTTCATCCCCTTCCTCCTGCTCTGCCGTCCCTTGGTTCCATTAGCCCGGCTGTGTATCCCTGCCCACCACCCAAGGCCGTTAGCTGCTATCTTCCGTCCTTTCGTTCATTACCCTCCACCTCTCATCAGTTTCACACCCTCCCTTGTTGTCCTAAAATCCTTACCTTCCCTTTCCTCTCTCTCCCCCTAAATGTGATCTCCGCCAAGTACCCTCTGCCTATTTGAAACAGTATGCCTGCCTTTGAAAATCGTATGTCTGTACTTGTACCACTGTACCTTTGCCTGTATTATGTTAACTAAACTGACCTATTTTGTACTGTAATTGTGTCTCCCGGGTCGTGCCTGAAAATAGTCACCTGTTGGCTAGTGCACCTACCCGGTTAACAAAAACTAAATAAATAAATAAACATGATTCTTCCCTCTCACAGGCCAGGTAACTGGTTAGCTTCCCTGGACCTCAAGGATGCTATAGCCACCAGACATTCCCACAGAAGGTACCTAAGGTTCAACTCTCGGGCCATTATCAATTCAGAGCAATGCCCTTCGGTCTGCTCTCTGCTCCCAGAACTTTCACAAAATGCCAAGCAGTGGTGGTGGTGGTGGCCTTCCTAAGAAAGCAAGGAGTGTCAGTTTTTCCTTACCTGGACAACTGGCTTATTGTAGGCCAGTCTCCCAAGCTGGTCAGAGAAGCCTTCGTCTTAATGCAAGACACACTGATTCTCTGGGATTTCTTGTGAATCTGGCCAAGTCAGTATTAGAAACAGTTCACCTTCTAGTCTTCAAGGGGGCAGAATTGGACACTGTTCAGGCAAAAGCGTTTCTGCCTGTGCAAAGGGTGATCAGTCTGGTCTGCCTAACAAGTTCCTTTTGGGTCCAAGTGTCTCGCCCATCAAGACACTTTCTTCAGCTGTTGGGTCACATGGCAGCATCAACTGCAGTGGTCCCAGGAGCCAGGTTCCAGATGAGGGACATTCATTTTCACCTCAGGTTTTTCTGGTCTCAGAGGAAGAATCCCCTATCCAAGTTGATTCCAGTGACACCTACATTGATCCAGGCACTCCAATGGTGGCTGGAGGAGGACAACCTCAGGGAAGGTGCTCTTTTTCTTCAGTAGTCCCCTGCAGTAGTTCTCACCATGGATGCATCTCTTTTGGGTTAGGGAGCTCACCTAGGGAACTTCACCTCTTATGGAAAGTTGTCTCACCATAAGTCTGTACTCCACATCAACCTGCTAGAGCTTAGGGCTTTGTTTCTAGCCTTGAGATAATTCTTGAAGTGCAGGGCAAGGTGGTTCAGGTCAGGACAGACAACACCACAACCATGTACTACATAAACAAGCAGGGAAGGACAAGGTCCTCAGCCCTGTGCACAGAAGCCATGAAGATTTGGAGTCTGGCATACTCTCTCCATGTCTCCCTGTTAGCACTGCATTTACCAGGCAAGAACAATGTGCCAGCAGATGCCCTCAGCAGAATCATCCAGAACCACCACGAGTGGTCTCTGAACAAGGAGATACTACAAGTAATATTCAAGAAATGGGGCACACCAGAGATAGACCTGTTTGCATCCTCAGACAGTCACCAGCTGCCCCAGTTCTGCTGCAGACCTCCAGTCCTGGGCTCTGCCTCTGGATGCACTGATTCTGGAATGGACAGGCAGATTCCTGTATGCCTTCCTTCCATTCCTTCTGCTCTTCAGAGTGCTGATCAAGATCAGGAGTCAGCCTTGCACTGCGATCTTGATTGCACCAGGCTGGAGCCAGGCAGCCATAGTACCCCTTGCTGCTGCCTCTGTTAGTGACCTACGCAGTCTGCCTCTCCAGGAAGCACAACCTACTGACCTCCTCCCAGGGGAGGATCTGGTACTCCAACCTCAGGTCCCTCAGGCTCAAGGCCAGGCTCTTGAGGAGTTAGAGTATACAGGCTTGCATCTCTCTCAAGAGGTACTGGATATTCTAAAGGTTTCCAGTAAACCTGCCACCAGAAAAATCTATACTTCCAAGTGGAAGAGATTTTTCATCTGGTGTGCACAGAGAGGTATAGACCCTCATTCAGCAGGGTTGGCTTCCACGTTGGACTATCTGGTCCACTTGCATTCTTTAGGCCTTCAGCCCTCTACTCTAAAAGTGCATTTAGCAGCTGTGTCTGCTTATCTCTCTGCAGGGAAGGGCCTTTCCCTGGCATCCCATTCAGTCTTCAAGAAGTTTTTCAAGGGTTTGTTGCACTTGCATCCTCCTCATAGGGAGCATACTCCATCTTGGGATCTGAATGTCTGCATAGCCCAGCTAATGCAACCTCTCTTTGAACCCATGTCTTCAGCTGAGCTTAAGTACTTTACCTGGAAAACTGTCTTTTTGGTAGCCATAACCTCTGCTAGAAGGATTAGTGAGCAACAGGCCTTATCAGTGGAATCTGACTATATTTCTTTCCACAGAGATAAAGTTGTTCTTAGAACAGATAGGAGGCTCCTCCCTAAGGTGGTTTCGGACTTCCACCTTAATCAGTCTATGACTCTCCCTGTGTTCTTTGCTGACTATTCTTCCTCAGGGGAGCGAAGATTGCACAGTTTGGATGTAAATAGGACCTTTAGCTACTATATTGATCAAACAAAGGCCCATCGGAATAAATGTACCCAGTTGTTCCTTACCTATGGTGAAGTAGACAAAGGTAAGCCAGCCACCAAGAGAACCATTGCTGGGTGGATTGTCTCGTGTATCCAGTTCTGCTACAGCACACTGGATAAAGAGCCACCTGCAGCCCTGAGGGCTCATTCAACCAGAGAAACAGCTGCCAGAGATATTCTACCCCTGGAGATCTGTAAAGCAGCTACCTGAAAGACTGTACACACATTCACTAAGCACTGCTGCCTGGATACCCAGGCCAGAAGTGATGCCAGGTTTGGCACAGTAGTTTTGCAGAACCTGTTTCCTAAGCAGGTTCTGTACCCACCTCCATGAGATACTGCTTGGTAGTCTGCATATTGTCAGAATGCAGCAAGACTTCATGTTGTTTGAAGAAAAAATTACTTACCATGGTAATCTTGTTTCTTCTAATGGAGTCTTGCTGTATTCTGACCCCCCCCCGCCTCCCCTGACAGAACCTGAGAAGGGCTATTCTTGCTCTAGGGGATCTGACGTCGTAGTGTTGCACCTCAGGGGTGCCATGTTTTTCTGCTTGGGCATTTTTCAACTTGAGTCTTGGTTGCCCTTTGTTTGGTCATTGGCCATGAGTTGTATTATTATTCTAAATTTTACTTCTAATTATGTTAGTTTAGCTTTAATAACTTAGTGCTTGTAAGAATCTGATGGTTACATAGAATGCACCAAGGACAGTGGTTTGAAAACCGAGCTCGAGCTCAATGTTCTATGCTTCTGCATTGAGTTAACTCCTTCATCTCCAGGGCAGTTGAACTGGAAGGGCTAACTGCATATTGTCGGAATACAGCAAGACTTCATTAGAAGAAACACTATTACTATGGTAAGTAATTTTTTATTCTTCAAGATCAATATGCAGTTTCCAGGCTCAGGGATCAGATCAAGACCTTCACGGACCATGATTCTGGCTGCATGGAAGGGGGGAGGTGGATCATGAATGGAGTGCCCTTAAGTGCTTCCTCTGGGTGAACTTATTTGATTGTCCTCCAAATGGAAGAAACTTCAGCTTCAGGAGGCATCTTCCCTGTCGAAGCTTATTTCTGACAGAGAGCAGTAGCTTTCTCCATCAACTCCTGAGGATGCACATAGGGAACTTACGCTCCTCCAGGATAAACATGCAGACTTAATGAGAGAGAAGGCTGAATATTCCATGCTTAAAAACCTTTCGAGGTATATTGACCAAGAAGAGCAGGCTGGTCTCCTGCTAGCTCTTTTTCTTCAAAGAAGTGAGCCTAGCCAGCCCTCCAGCACAGCGGTTGGATTTCCGCTTGCGATGCCAGCGACCCGGGTTCAGGAATGGACCCGGGTAATCAAAGGGCCAGCCAGGGGGAGAAAGATTGAGCATCCCTTGGGCAGCACTCCTTCTCCGGGAGGGAGGGTGGTGTGTGCTCAGTGCACAGAGCGATGCCCGGTGGACGCTTGGCGTATCGCAATAGCACCAGCACCGTAAGAATTCAGGGGTGGGGCGGATGCTGGCCATCATTGCATGTCCCCTTCCCTGCTTACTGGCAGAAAAACTCTGCTCCCAGCCATCTTTATGAAGCCCGGCACTGGGCTTCGATTAGCCTCCCAGCCGGATTCCCCTGACCAGGACCAGTTTCAGGGCACTAAGTTGGGCAGTGCTGCAACCCCAATCTCTGGGGGGCAAGTCAGGGGTGATGGGGGGAGTGTTGGAAGTATGAGCAGGTGGAGGTCTGTGGGTGCCATGACCAGGGCAGATATCTTGATGGCTAGAGCGGCAAAAAGATAAATTAGAAAAAAAAAGTGAGACCTCCAGATTGATCGCTTCTATTCTTTCTGGAGATGGTTTGGTTAAAACTCTTCCTAGAGACATAGCTAAAGAATTCAAAGTTTACTATACAGAGCTCTATGGGGGTCAGCCCGAAGCGCCTCCCATGGATACTATTGGGGCTTACTTAGACAAAGCTAATCTCCCCCAGCTTTCTGATCTTCAACAATCTCTTATTTAGGCCTATTTCCCTCTATGAAATGACCTCTGCAATTAATAGTTTGTCCCTGGATAAAGCCCTAGGGCCAGATGGGTTTACCCCTAATTTCGGTGAAGTTTTTATTAAAGAATTGACTCCCCTACTACATTTTTTCCTTTATATTTATGACGCTAATAATGTGGACTTTACAATCCTTGAGGTCTTAATTGTGTTTCTATTGAAACCAGGCAAACCTCCTAATCTAGTTTCAAGATCTTGTCAGTGTCAATCTTCACCATTCATCACTGGTAGGTAGTGAGCCAGAAGATCAGGACCCCGTGGGAGTTTTTATTTTTTTTGCAAGAAGAGTCAACATTGAGACGGCACTGTCCTCGAGACTGACGTACTACGTGGTGGTATGGGTTGGCTAATAACGTCGACTGACGCCTGCTTAGCCAGTTGCTGCTTCCGCTGTCGGTGAGCACGACCTCACGATGGCGCCATTTTCTGACCCTAGTCCATCAGTAGATTTCAACAGCCCTAGTTCTGCTGCTCTGCTCCTTGATGTTGACTGGTAAGATCTTTCCTTTTTATTTCTCGTCGACGCCGAGTGCTGAGTTTGGTTTATGTTTTCCGTCTGGTCATGTCTGGTTCAGGGACAAGAAAAATCTTTGAGGGTGGGTTGGCTTCCAATGTGTCTTTGTCCTGTGTGGCCGACTTTGCCGCTGTCATGGATCCAGCGGCTGCTTCGCCTACGCTTAAGGACTGAACCATGTCTGGGACAGATCACGTGCCTGTTTCTCCATGGATCGCTGGGTTTTGGAATTGCACTAGCTAAAGGTTGGACATGCTTGCCGACTTTTGGGGGACAGGTGCCTACACAGGTCACCAAGAGTAGGGTTCTCGGCCTTTTCTCCGGGTCCCCTCCCAGACCTATATGGCCTGCAGAGGAGGGGGTTTCCACCAGTTCCAGCCTTGCCATGGTGGGAACTCCTCCCACAGTGCAGGAGGCCTGGCTTGGCCCCCTTGGGGGTCAGGTGGGAGGCACCATTCAGGCAATTGCCTCCTCGAAGTTGTGGTCTGAGGCCTCCGGGCCTGGGCTGTCCTTGGCACTGCCAGCCAGTGCCAGGAATCAGGACGGTATCACAGGTGGCATGGGGCTAGCCTCCAGCGCCGTCTATGACTGCAGCGCCATTCATGGTGTTGGGGATGGGGGGATGCTGTGGGCAGCACAAGGCCAGCTTGCGGTGCCGCTCATGGCTCCATGGCTGAGAGGGATCACTGAGTAGTCTGGATTTGGGCCTCCTCTGGGGAGGATGATTCTGAGGTTGACCCAAACTGGCACCCAGATTCTCAGGTGTACACCGATTCTTCTGCCTCCAGCACAGTGGCTCCGGTTCAGCTCCCTCCCATGGATCTGATGGCTTCGGCTGATTCCAGGGTTGGTGGCTCTGACCAGTTCTCTGGTGCCCTGGGTGGTGCCTCAGGACAGCCTGGAGTTGGTGATCTGTCTGTCTCCTTGAGAGGCATACCCCCTCTGGTGGTAGCTCTTACTAACCCTACTTCTGGGTTGGCTAGAGCACCTCAGGTAGGGGAGGGCACTCCTCCTCCGGCTGTCTCTCAGGAGGCAACTGTGGGGTGTTAGTTGCCTCAGCTGATGGTGAGGAAGAGGGCTGTCTTGGAGTCCAAAGGGTTGAGAGGGTTGGATTCAGGGTGGCATCCTTTCCTGGGAACCTGCGGGGGTTCAGGGAGGAGTCGCAGCACTGGTCCAACCTCCCCTGAGGTCTCCTCAAGAGGGACCTCATCTTCAGAGGTTAGGGGCCCCCTTCTGGGCTCATGCAGCCTCAGTTGCCTTGTGGGGCGATTTCTCCTTTTGGGCTCAGCCCTGGCCACTCCAGCTCGGTTGAGCTGCCTTCATCTGCCAGAACCACCAGAACTCCTTCTCCTTTGAGGTCCTTTAGCCCAGGCAGAGATTGTGCCCCTCCTCGGAGGTGTCTGACCCCTTTGCCTCTGCCAACTCCTCCCCTTTTCCTAGGTCACTCTGGCTCTACTCGGCCACTCACCTGTGAACAATGCAGGTCCATGGTTGCACTCTTCCTGCCTATTATCAGTCCATGGACCAGGAGGTGTTACACCACTCCTCTGTGCAGCTGAAACCTGGCTCTCTGGACTCATTGGCTCCCTCGTCTTTCTCCTCTGAGGCAGAGGGCTCTTCTGTCCACCTATCCTTAGCGGCTGATCTTTCCAGCTATCAGCGCTTCCTATCAGGGTTGCTCAATGAGCTCCATATTTCCACCCTTGGTGAACACAATCCCAACTGGTGGGCACGTGTCTTCTTAGGCGAGTTCAGTGTGGCTAACCTCATGGTTCCCACCTGGGCTAATCTGTTTCGGGAGGCGTCGTACCAAGCCTTGCAGTGTCCCTCAACCCAAGCACCAACCCCGAGGGACCTCCGCCAGAGGTATTGTACCCCCCCTTGCGTCTCCAGAAGGAGCCTTACCTCACCCCCCATTGGGCATGACTCTCCTGGACACAGAAGCCCACAGCGTGATCGACCCCTGGAATCTGACTCAGCTGAGTTTGATTTTTGGGGGAGGAGAGCTCTCTCATCGACATGCCTCCTTTTGTGCATCTCTTCTCATCAGGCCCACTATGTTGCCTACAACAGGCACTTGTGGTTTCTGCTAGGTCAAATCCTAGCCTCTTTGCCGGATTCAGAGGCAGCCAGACAGACCATTGCCCTCTCTGCACCGGGGCCAGAAGCTAGCGAGGTACCAAGCAAGGGTATCGTACAATGCCAGTGAGGTGGCTTCCAGGTTGGTGGGACAACGATCTGCATTAGGTGGATGGCGTGACTTCATCTCTCCTGGTTGTCACCCCTGGACCAGTGTGACTGTCCTCTCTTTCCAGGAAACCCATCTTTTCTTCCCATAGGGAGAGACGAGAGCTTCAGAGGCACCTTCCTTCTCCTGCTAGGAGCACCTCACCTCACCCAGACCAGCCTCAGACCTGCTAAGGTTCCCTCCTCTAGTGTCTCCCCATTAGAGGCTAAGGGATTTTGTCCCTTAGGGAGGTTCTGGGCCCCCTTCAGGGGGGGCTTGGTAATCACCCACCAGTGATGAATGAAGATTGACACAGACAAGATACGAAAATTATGTACCTACCGTAATTCCTGATCTTTCTGTGTATCTTCACAGTTCATCACTGAATCCTGCCCACCTTCCCTTCTCAGGCCTCAGTCTCTGGGTGATTCTTCTCCTCCTCCCTGTTTGTCACCCATTTGGACCTTGGTCCATTTCCAGCACCTCCTACCCCCTTCCCTCTTGAGGTTGTTTTTTTCTTCCTCTGGGTGGGCAGACAGGGAGGGTTTCTGCTGTTGGAAATCACCAGAACTCCCTCTCAGCCCAGGTAGCTCCTGGGGTTTTTCCAGCTCCTTCTTGTGCCTCTTGAGGGAGTCTGGTAGCAGGAAGGGGCTCTGGTGATTCCCTCAGTTGTCCTCCCTCCAACCTCTTGTGCCTCCTTTTGGTAGATTTTTACCTTCTTTCTGGAGAATATGTTATTTACCCCTCCAGTTCCTCCTCTGGAGATACCCCCCCAAAATAATTAAGTTTCAATCCCCTGGGTTATTCTCTAGGGCCTTTTAAGGTGGTTCTTCTGCCTCAATTGTTTTTGGAGGAGGGGGGAGACACCAGCCCATCCCTAGTCCTCTGACCTGCTTCTGCTCCTCTAAATGAGTGCCATTCTCTCCAAGCCTTGTCTCCATCCTCTGGCTGTCTGTTCGACATGGCATAGCTTCTCCAGAGTAGTCCAGGGCAATGCCTCAAGGGCAGTGTCTCCTCTTCTTCCTTCCCTCTTTCTCTATCTTCCTATCCCTCCCTGTTCTACCCATTCTTTCTCACCCAGAGATTGGAGCCCTACTCTCCCAATCCTTCAGGCTTCCTCCTTTCCTTTTCTGTCTTCGGCATATTCCTCCTTTTAGTTTTACATCCTTTCCTTTTACTGCCCCTCGGGCTCCCTTACCCACTCTCCCAAACCTCCTTTATTTTCTGTCTCTCTCCGGCGTGCAGAGCCAGGGCTGAGGAGGCATCGATGATGGTTACTGGCCAACTCACAAGCGCCACATAGTACATTGGCCTCAAAGGCGGCGCCATCTTGACATCGACTCCTCTTGCAAAAAAATAAATAAAAAAACTCCTGCGGGGTTCTGATCCTCCGGCTCACTACCCACCAGTGATGAATGGTGAAGATACACAGAAAGAGCAGGAATTATGGTAGGTACGTAATTTTCAGTTACTGTCCTATTTTATTGCTGAATTATGGCATCAAGATTCTAACGAAGATTTTGGCTTTGAGGATTAGTGAGGTCTGGCTGGAACTCCTTAGTCCTGAATGAATTGGTTTTGTCCCATCTCGTTCCTCAGTAGACCATTTGCATAAGTTGGAGCATGTTTTCTCCACGTCCAGGGACTCAGTTACACCTATGGTGCTCATCTCCCTGGATGCGGAGAAAGCGTTTGATAGAGTAGAATGGAATTTTTTATCACTCTGAAGAGGTTCGTCTTTCCCCTGCCTTTCTCCAATGGATTAGACTCATTTACTCATGCCCAACTGCTAAAATCCTATTGCAACAGTGTTTTCTTCAAGTTTCCCTTGTTCTCTGGTACCTGTCAGGGTTGCTCGTTGTCCCCATTACTTTTTAATTTATACTTGGAACTCCTTCTCTGTAGATGTAAGGCCTGTCCAGGCCTATCAGGGATTCCGGTGGGTGACAGTCTTGTCACTTTTTGTTTATGCAGATGATATTCTCCTACACCTTGCTCATCCAGCTGTTTCGATGCCTACAGCCCGAGTTGTAATTGATGAGTCTGGGCACCTCTCTAACTACAAACAATCTGGAGAAAGCAGAGGTGCTCCCCCAACACACACGGTTCCCTGTTCTGACATCACCTCCCTAGGTATGCGGTAGGCCCCTCAAGGCATTAAATATCTTAGTCTTTATCTTTCTCAGAATGTATCTGTCATGAAAAAGCCTAATCTAGATGATCTGTTACTCAAGATACAACATGATTTGAAGAGGTGGAAGTCCCTCTCTCTCACTTCGTGGGGTAGAATTAATATAATTAAGACCAACATTCTCCGAGACTGTTCTACCCATTAAACATGCTTAACATTTGGCTCCCTGTCTCATTCTTTAAATGTATCCACTGCCTAATTTCTGATTTTATCTGGGCCAGATAAGACCCCTAGGAGGTCCTTAGAAACTCTCAGTGGCTAAATTACAAGGGGGCTCAGGCTACCTAATTTTAGTATTCATTATTTGACCAGTCACATGCACAAATGTTTCAAGTGGTTTTCTCCTACTCCTGCAGACCAGGATCCTGGCTATGTTCCAGTTTGGTTGGAATAGGAGTGTAAATTGATTAAGGGAACAGATTTTTCAGTGTCTTTCCTGTTTTTCTCCTCCTGGATGTCGCTACCTAGAATCCTGAAGCACTCTTTTGTTGGCACATCCCTGTGTGTCTATGCTCAGTTTTGTGATTTACTCAGATATAGCCACATTAAAGATATTTTCCAGCCCCTTTTGGAAAATAATTTAAAACTTGGAGGCCGTGTGATACCTGTTGCATGGTTACCACAACTACAGGATGTTAAACTTAGTGATTTAGTCTCTCAAGGTATGCTCCTTTCCTCAACTGACATTATGCATAAGTTCCAGCTGGGGGTATCCAGAGTTTTCAAGATCTTCCAGTTACAATATGTTTTGTCACAATGGTTTGGGACTGGCCTCTGATTGATGGACCACTCAGAGCTCCTGCGCACCATTAAAGACCTGGTCTTGAAGCCGCATGCAGTTGCTGGTTTATACTCTTTACTTCTTGCTTACGTAGTACCGGAGGTTAACAGTGGGTCTCCATACTGGGACTCCATCTTCTCCATCACACCCTTGAGATGGCAGTGGATCTGGAGAGATCTATACACTTTTGTCTCCCAGGACCAACTACGTCTCTCCCAGTTTAAGTTACTAAACAATTTGTTTTACACCCCAGAAAAACTGGTTAAAATGGGATGTCTAACATCGGATACCTGATCTAGATGCGGGCAGGAGCTGGGCTTCCTTTTGCACATTTTTTGGTCCTATTCTAAGGTTGACACTTTATGGAGCCTCATCGAGGTTAAGGCAGATCCCTTGCTGGGAATGGAAGGGTTATTTCAACCTGAGGCATGTATTCCGGGAGATTACAGCTCCATAAAGATCAGGGAGAGAAAGTATCACGTGGCTATAATTTCCCTCTCGGTAAAAAAACTAGTGTTAAGGCACTGGCTGGACCAGTCCCTTTTGTCTTACACAGAATGGCTGCATGAGCTACTGCTTAAGCTCCATGCTGAGTGTATGATTGCCAACCTGTCCCATAAGCCCCAGTCGTTTGACAGGAAGTGGGGTAAATTGTACACGCTTTATACACTGGTTTCTTCCTGGCTTGGTTACGTGGGTCGAAGTTTTGGGGGTTTCTCTTGGACCTTGATCTCAGTGTAGTTATCTTAGAGTTTTAATCATACTAGGACACTCCACAGGGGTAGGCTTGAGTGGGGGCTGCAAGGACTCTTATTTTACTAGATATTCCATATTCTTCCTCCATTGTTTTGTTTGAAAATTCAGTAAAATATATAAGGGAATTCTGGAGGTCAGTAGTAAGGGGCAACAGACTTCTAGAAAAACATAAAGTGAACTTACACACTCAAATGGGCAGACTAGAGGGGCCATAGGCCCTTATCTGCCGACAGTGTCTATGTATCTAGGTATACTGAATTAAAAAAAAATCCTGCAAGAAGTGCACTTCCTGGAATTGTTAAAACCACCAGACAGTTCAACCAGAAGGCAACTCCCCATGTCAGTTCACATGTCAGAGCTTCTGGCACAGGAGATTGCAGGCCTTTTGAGAAAGAGGGTAGAGGAAATAGTGCCAGAGTCAGAATGGAACAGAGGTTCTACTCCCACTACTTCCTGGTACCTAAAGAAATCAGTGGGCATGTGCCTCTTCCTCAGTATGAACAAATCCATGGATTGAGGAAAAAAAAAAATTTCTCTGGGATTCTTGCTACTTTACCTGAAATGCCAGGGTTGGCTAGCATCACTGGATATGCTGGGCACATACTGGTGCACCCCAACCACCACAAGTACCTATGGTTCAGCGTGGAAGAGCAACACTGCCAGTTCAGGGTCCTGCCCTTTGGGATTTCCTCGGTGCCACAAGTCTTTACGAATTGATTTGCAATACTCACAAAAAAGGAGGACTTCAAGTCTTCCATATCGGGATGACTAATTTCAAGCCTGTCCAGACAGAAGACAAAGCAGGCAGTGTCCACTGCCTCTCAGTTTCTGGCATCCATGGATTTCCTACTGAACCCCTCATAGTCTCAGCTGGAGCCCTCCCAGGAACTGCTGTTCTGAACATGACTTGAGCTTTCCTCCCAGATGGCAGGCTACAGGCAATCTTGCAGATGGCCATGCTGCATCATGGAACACAAGACTGTGCCAGCCTGCTCCATGCAACGCATTTTGGAACTAATTACCTCCTCAATGTTCATAGTACCTCTAGCATTGTTGCATATAGGATAACGTCGTGGATACCAAGTACCCAGTGGACACAGTATCACATCCTCGAAACTTGCCCATTCATGTGACCAAATCCCTATTGCAATCAATGGACAGCCTCCTCCTGGGCTTCTCCTTCTCCCCAATGGAGCCGAAGGTGACTCTCACCATGGATTTCTCACTGCTGGAGTGGGTCTCCAGGCACAAGGTGTCTTGGACGTGTTGGAAAAACATCTCCACATCAGTGTGCTGGAGAAGCATGCAGATCTTCCTGGACTTAGTCTTCACCATTTATTCATACTACTAGGTTCCAAGCCAGAGGTGCTGGAACCCTGTGGGAGCCAAAAATCTTCAGGAGGACCGGGGCCAAGGTAGGACCACACATGTCCATCACCGTGAGACCGGCTCTCGCTCATGTGGGCTACTTCAGTGTTGTCCCTCCAGTTGCCTCAGTTACTTTTTTCCATCGTCTAGTGCACTTCATTGGCATCTTTCGCCCGCCAGGAGTCAAATCTTCAGGTGTGTATGACAACAGTGTCTAGTTGTTCAGTTTTTAGTCTAATTTATTGTTTTCTGGAAAAATAAAAATGCCTTTTTTAATTTTTCTCTCAGCCCTACCAATCAAAGGAGTTGACCGTGGATGGAGACGGTGATGGTAGGGACTCTCCGTTGGAAGGCTGAGCTGTGTCCAGTCCACCATCCTCTCTGGAAGGGAGGGGTCAAGCACAGGTGATCTGGTGTTTGGGAGGGAGGACAGTCTCCCTGTAAACTCAAAAAGAAGTGGTCCCATTCCCAGTCCAGGTCAGGGACCCGGCACCGCTCTGTCTCGAGTTCTTCCTCTTCTCGTTAGTAGAGAAAGAAGCTGTACCACATGAGGTCACCCTCTGGTATGTCTGCCAAAAGATCTTCAGTGGTTGGGAGTGGCAGGTCGTCCCCAGCTCCATCCGGTTCCTCGATGGCTTCCGCTCACGATCGCTCTGATTCTCGACACCAGAGCTCTTCTCTGTTCTCATGTGGGGTTTCCGGTGGAGAGTTTCCTCTCTGGGCTGCTATTATGGAGCAGTGGGTACAGTGTCTGTATTGTTTGCCCCTGCTGGCGGATCTGGTTCCAAGGCATTCGGGCCTTGGGGCCTCGGAACCATGGTTGGTTCCTTCGGGGCAGATTGAGCGTTCAATGCCGGCTACAGATTTCCCTTCCTTGCCTCCCTGTGGGAATGGTGCCAGGTGTAGGGGATCTTGCTCCAGGTAAACACCTGCTAGGGGTCCAGAACACTGTGGCAGATAGATGACATCAAACAGAGGCATAGCCTGAGTGATCACTAGCACCAGAAGTCATGAGCTCGCTAGTCAATGAGTGGGTCTCCCGAGATGTGGACCTTTCCCCATCTGCTCTCAACACCAGACTGCCTTGATTCTGCTCCAGAAATCCAGGACATGGCATTTTCATTCAGGATGCATTCAGACTGCCGTGGCAAAATCTGTTTCTGTAAGCATCCCCTCCAGTCACTCTCATCCAGAGTGTGTTTTTCAAATTGGAGGTGCACAGATCCTAGTGGCCCCCTTGCTAGCCTCGGTAGATGTGATTTCTTCTGCTGAATTAACTTTCAGTCTGCAAACAGGGCTCTGCCACTCACAACAGACTTATTGTCCGAGGGTCAGCTAGTACATCCAAACCTGTGCTCCCTTTGCCTTCAGGCCTGGCTTCTGAAGAGACAGAAGTGAACAGTTTTAAAGTATCTCTGGGGGTCTTGG
This sequence comes from Neoceratodus forsteri, assembly GCA_016271365.2. NCBI lineage: Eukaryota > Metazoa > Chordata > Ceratodontiformes > Ceratodontidae > Neoceratodus > Neoceratodus forsteri. The sequence continues at coordinate 236,368,775 of CM057450.1, forward strand.
AAATATCTTTTGGCTCTGCATAAACCTTCCACCAGGAAGACATACTCAGCCAAGAGGAAAATATTTTCTATCTGATGCTCCAAACCCCCTGGAACCTATCAGGTGTCCACCTGAAAAGGTTTTGGAGTACTTAGTGGACCTTTCTGATGCTGGCCTGAAGTATAAACAGTTAAGGTCCACCTATGGGCTATATCGCATACCTCAAACCTGTGGGTTCCCTCTCTTTGGCACAGCTGCCACAGTTTGAGGTTCCTTAAGGGTATTCTGCATAAAAAGCTTCCTATCAGCAAGCCAGTGACCCCTGTCATATCAGCATTGTGCTGGATATGTTTGCTCGCAAACCCTTCAAGCCTATTGTGATGAAGTTTCTAGCTTGAAAAGCAGCATTTCTGGTAGCTGTCACCACAGAATATCTGAAATCTTTGCTTTCCTCTGTATACTATTTTTCCATAAAGATAAGATAGATCTTCCAGGACTAAAAGTCATTCACACTAATGAAAACTATGCCTGAGGCAGTAGGACCCAGCTTGAGCCAAAAATCTTCTGAAAGGTCGGCTCTGAGATAGGACCACGCATGCTCAGCACCGCGAGACAGCCTCATGCCCATATAGGCTATCTCGACGTCAACCCTGCAACCATCTTGGTTCCTTTTTTCCCACCATCAAGTGCACTTCAGTTATGATGTCGCTTGCCCGTAGGGAGTCAAATTTCTCATATATATGACAGCAGTGTATTTATTTTAAAATTAGTTTAAAAAAAAGTTGTCATCTGAAGAAAGAAAACAGCTCTCAGCCTGTCATTGACTGAATCGACCATGGATGGTATTGGTGATGGTTGGGAGTCTATGCTGGAAAGTTCTTCTGGCATTGGGGCTGTGTCTGGTCCACTGCCCTTTGCAGAGTAGGCCGGGTCTGACCACGGGCAGTCTGGTGCTCGGGAGGGAGGGCAGTCCTCCTGAACGCACAAAAAGAAGCTGCCTGTTCCTGATCTCATTTTAGAACCCGGCACCATTCAGCCTTGAGCTCTTCTTCTTGTCAGAGGAACAAGAGATGGTATTGCTCATGGTCACCCTCTGGTAGGTCTGCTAGGGAGTCTTCAGTTGTGGAGAGCGGTAAACCCATCCTGACCCCTCCAGGGTTCCTAGTGGTCTCTGTTCTTAGTGTCCGGGATTCTCGATATTGGAGCCCCTCTCTGTCCTCTGATAGGGTTTCCGGTTGGCAGTTACACAACTGGGCCACTCTTAAGGAGCAGTGGGTGCAGCGTATGTCTTGTCTGTCCTTGGCAGTGGACTCAGTTCTTAGGTTTTGGGGCTGCTGGGCTAGGGCCAGGGTCAGGGCGGTTGGGGCAGGATGCACATTCGGTGCTGATGACAAGAGATTTCTCCCTCTCCGGTACCAACACCGCAGATGTTGGTTCCACATACTACCCACATACCTACCTCCCTCACCAAGTTTCCATGCAGGGGCAGGCATGGGTACCATTTTCCTACCCCTTTTCCTCTAGGTCTGATGGGTCTGGGGTTGTCGGTGCCACGTGCAGTCTCTGGCCCTTTTGGCTGCATGTGGCATTGACCTCTTCAGGTGCTGAGTGCCGTCAGTTTGTTGGCACTGCATACAGTGTCGACCTTGATGCACACCCTTGACTGCATGCGCCAGTATACGGGCGCTGGCCCCAGTGTCAGGTCTTTCGTGCCACATGTAGTGCCGACTTCTTTCAATCAGTGCAGGCTCCGGTAACTCCTGTGTACCCTTCACCTGGAAAATGCCTCAATCAAGCAGGTTTTGCCACTGACATCTCTGGGCTGGAGGAAGAAAATGATGAGTGTGATCCTGATCTGATTGTCTGATGACGCTGGAGATGTCTTAGGTGATGACCTGGAAAGCAAGCCTTCTGTCTCAGCGGAGTCCTTAGTGGAGGACCTGTCTTTCCAATTTTTCCTTATTAATGTAGGATCTGCTCTGGCTCTTCAGACCTCCGATATGGAGCCAGGGAAGCTTCTGTGCCTTCAGTTCCTTCATGTTCCTAACATTCCTACGGACTTCACACACCCCTGTTTCCCCATCCTTTGAAACCCTGTCAGAGATGGTGTGGGCCAAACTGGCACTTATCCCATCTGTGGGCAAGTCTGTGAACAGGAAATATGTTCCTCTTAAGGAAAGACTTTTCCTGGCATCACAGCCCTTTGCACGTGCCTTGGTGGTGCTTGCAGAGAATAAGGTTGTCCTCTCTCCCAGAGACCTCGGCACAACCTATCAATAAGGAGTTTCACAAAGTTGACACCTTAGGAAAGTGTGTTTTTGCAGCCACAGCTTTAGGGATGCATATTGCTAGCTATCGGGGTCATTTCTCTCAATACGAGAACACCCTTAAAGAAGAAGTCGAGAACCTCCCAGAATTGGTGGTCAATTTGGAGCTTCTCCAAATGATTGCCAGGGGCACAGAATCCAGCAACCATCAATTGGAAGCTGCTGTGGATGCCTATGATACTACAGCACAGGCAGCGGTTGCGAGTATCTGCCTCAGGTGACACTCCTGGCTTAGAACGTCAGGCTTCTCACCTGAAGCTCAATGACAGGTGATGAATGTCCCCTTTGACGGGGCTTATCTGTTCATCCCTCAGGTGAAACAAGCATTTAAGGCTGCTCAGAAAACCAGGACTGCCATTAAAACAGCCAGGTGGGCTTCTACGACCCCTCAAAAGGGCGGAAACAGTTGACAATTTTGTAACAGGTAGTCCTTTTGTGGTAAGAGCCGAGGAGCTTTTCATAGAAACCAAACTCCTCGACTGAAAAAAAAACCCAAAAAAATGACACAGCAAAAGGCACAGGGCCCAAAAGTGCCCAGTGCCACCCTCTGAAAACCCAGCCCAGGTCCCACCTCAGCTGCCTGAGGTGGACACCACTATGGCAGTGGGAGGCTGTCTGACTCAGTTTTATGATCAGTGGAAGTCCATCACAACAGACAAATGGGTCCTCAGGATTATACGAGACAGTGTCAGTGGCTCAGTAGGTAGCACACTCACCTCTGAGGCCGGGATATCAGAGGGCTGTGGGTTCAGTTCCCACATCTGGCACTTGGGTTAATATCCCAGTACTGACACTGTAGTGCAGCATGAGAGGGGTGCTGCACTTCTGAGGTGTCATCTTTCAGATGAGACGTTAAACCGAGGTCCCATCTGCCTGGATTGGTGGTAGTTCAGGTGGATGTTAAAGATCCCATGGCACTTATCGAAAGAGTAGAGGAATTTCCCGGTGTCCAGCCAAATTTCTCCATTCACTAAAAATACCACCAACAGCTCAATCTGGTTCAAGGTCAGTTGGCATTCATCTGTATCCCTCCTTTGGGTCATGCCTGAAAATAGGCAGGACTTGTCTAGTGCACTTAACCGGTCAACAAAAACTAGATAAATAAAAATGTCTCAGAGATCCTTCCAGATCTTCCACTCAAGCAGCAACACAGTCTGCCCATTGCTCAGTCAGACCTTCTTGCTTCCAGAGGTACAGGGCTATCTGAAAAACAAGGAAGTAGAAGTGGTTCCAAAGGCAGAGGGGAACATGGGGTTCTACTCCCATTACTTCCTGGTTCCAAAGAAAACAGGTGGCATGCATCCAATTCTAGACCTCAGGAAGTTTAACAAATTCCTGTTCAGGAAGAAGTTCAGGATGATCTCTCTAGGAACATTACTTCTGCTGATTCATCAGTATGATTGGCTGGCATCCCTGGATATGCAGGATTCCTACCAGCACGTCCCAGTGCACTCTAGTCACCACAGTTATCTCCATTTTGTGGCTCTGGGTCAGCACTACCAGTTCAGAGTCCTGCCCTTTGGGGTTTTCTCAGCGCCTCGAGTCTTTACAAAATGTTTAGCTTGTTTTACCATAGGTCATGTCTCAGTTGGAGGGCAAGAAATCGTTGAAGATGGGGCAGCATCCTCTGCGATGGTGCCAGTGCAGCCGTAAATACTCCATCACTGACCAGCATGACCATTTCAAGTGTCTTGGCCTGCTTCATGACATGGATTTGTGCAATGCCTGCTTCTCCATGGACCGTCGTGTCATCGCGCAACACGCATTGAAAGTTGGACGAGCTCCGCCGACTTTTGGGGGATGGGCATGCACTCATCTGGCCAGGTCACGGTCTCTCAGCCTTTCCTCTGGGTCCCCTCCTGGTTCTATACTGACCATGGAGGAGGGAAGCCTCTGCTTCTAGTAGCCTTGCCATTGCAGAGGCCCTTCCGTGGGCACAGGAGGCCCAGGTTGCCCCCCTGGGGGAGGCAGGAGGCACGCACTGTGTCGCCCCTTCGGAGAGGCTCCCAGTGTCATTTCCTCTGGCTGGGAAGCCCGTGTCGGCATCGTCCACGATTTTGTCTGTCAGTGCCGTCTTGGGCCTCAGCGCCGTTTGCGGCGCCGTGGGATCTGATGGCACTGTGGTTGTCTCCAGTCCATTGCTCAGTGCCATCTCTGCTTTTGACACCGTTCATGTTGCTGATGGCACCGTGGGAGGTTCTATGGCACTGTCCTCAACTGCTTCTTGCCTCGGCACCGTTTGCAGCATCGAGGCTGAGGATGGCATCATGTCTAGCTCTGGTGTCGCTTGTGGTACCAAGCGATGACACAGTGCTGTGGGGGGTGTTGTCCTCGAGGGAGCTGTCAGTGCCATTGTCGTCGCCGTCCCGGACTTTGGCGCCGCTTGCGGTGCCATGGCTTGAGATGGCACCATGGCAGGCATCGACTCTGCTTCTGCTACCACCCTTGGTGCTGTGTCTTTGGGCACCATTCACGGTGTGGTTGAAGATGGCACCGGCTCTGGTGCAGACAGCCTGGACTGGTACCTCCTTCTGTCTGGATGGCAGTGGATGCCAGCATACTGTCTGGCATCAGACTTCAGTCTCTACCTCCTTGGAGATGGAGGCAGAGTCTGATTAGAACAGGCTGCCAGATGCTTTGGAGTTGGTGGCCCATGTGGGCACCCTGGTAGTTTCCTCGACTGGCCGGAGCCAGCCCCCCTCTGAGGGTTGGGCAGTTGCCCCATGTCCAGGGTAAGGGGTGCTGACCTGCAGGCAGTGGTGCAGGCCACTATTGCTCTGCAGCCTGGTATCAGAGTGTTTTCTGCCCCCTCAGTTGTGGTACCTCCTCAGGTGGTGTGCCTGGATCGCTCAACTTTGGGGCCGATTGGAGCACCCACAGGAGGAGAGGGTGCTACTCCCTGGGTGGTCCCTTCGGGGGCTGACCAGGGTTGTCAGCTGCCTAGGCTGGTCTGTGCAAGGAGGAGGGCTCTTTTGGACTCTGAGTGGTCGGAGTTCAATGCAACAACCTTTTCCGGGACCCATCCAGGTTCGGGATGGAGTCGTAGCATGGACCCTCATCCTTTCCTCTCGGTCTCCTCGAGAGGGCCCTGGTCTTTGGAGGGTAGGGACCATCCTTTTGGAATTCCACAGTCCTGGTCACCTCACAGTGGGGAATCTTCAGGGCACAGGCTAGGCAGTTCTGGTATGGTTGACCAGCTGTCGGCTGTAGGGTTTTCCAGAGACCCTTCTACCCTTGTGGCCCCTGGTGCACTCTCTTGCCTGGACAGAGGACTGTCACCTTCTGCTGTTGTCCTCATCCCCACTCCTTTGTCACCTTCATCTGTGCCCCCATTCATTCTTGGTCCTAGGGGACCTCTGTCTTGGGAGCAATTCAGGGGTGTGGCTGCTCACTTCTCTTCCGATATCAGAGCCATGGACAGACATGTGTTTCACCATCACCCTGAGCAGCCAACCCCTGGATCTCCAAGGTCCTCCACTTCTTCATCCCCCTTTTCAGGGGGAGAGGAGCCCTCGGTCCACATTGCTCCTGCTGCTGATCTCATGGAGTATCAGTGTTTCCTCGCGAGGATAATGGAGGACCTGCATGTCACCCCACCCACTCAACATAATCCGGAGCACTCGACGCGCACCTTTCTAGGCAATTTCACTGTGGATACCCTTGTGGTGCCTGCCTGGCCTGCTCCTTTTCAGGAGGCGTCATTGTGCTTCTGGCAAAGACCCTTTTCCGGAGTCCCAGCCCATAGGGATCTGAGCAAGAAGTATTGTGCCCCCCCAGAGTCTCCAGGTCATATGCCTCATCCTCAGTCAGGATTGGTGCAGCTAGATACTCCTGATGGACTTCATGACCCCCACCGTGACCGGCCCCCGGATCAAAATTCTATGGATTTTGACTTCAAGGGGAGGAGGATTTTCTACTCTGCATGATTGCTTCTTTCAATTTCAGCACATCAGACCAACTATGCTACGGTTTCTGTGGTCCAGGCTAGATCAACTCCTAGCCTCTATGCCTGATATGGAGGTAACCAGACAGGCCATTGCACTCTCTGCACGTAGCCTGGAGCTAGCAAGGCACCAAGCGAGGGCATCTTATGACGCCAACGAGGTAGCTACCAGTGTCATAGGGACAGCAGTCTACACTAGGTGGGTTGTCACCCTTGGCCCGCATAGGGTGATTTCCTCCCCTTACCAGAGAGCCCATCTTTTCTCCCATAGGGTGATGCGGCGTCTGTTGAGAAAACTTCCTACCCCCTCCAGGGGATCCCAGTCTCACTCTCCCCACTCTTGCACCTGGCCAGGCCTGTAAAGGTTCTCCCTCTCAGTGTCTCACCCATTGAGGGCTAAGGGACTTTGTCTTTTAGGGTTAGAGCCCCCTTTGGGGTCGCTCGGTACTCACCCACAGGTGATGAATGGTGAAGATTGGCACAGATAAGATAAAAAAAATTATGTACCTACCATAATTCCTGATCTTTCTGTGTATCTTCACCATTCATCATAATCCCACCCTCCATCCCCCTGGGGCCTCAATCTCTGGGTCTCCCTCCCCCCTTCCTTTCTGCTGGTCAGGAGTGGGGTGACCTTGGGCACACATGGGGAATTTATACTCCCTGTCGGGGGGAGAGAGTCAGGGGAGTGGGCACCTTCTCCTTAATGCTTTGGCTCCACCCCATTGGGGTAGGAGTTGGTGGTTGCCCTCTCTTCTTTCTTTCTCTCTCTCTCCTCCTCTAACCTGCTCTGCCTTTGTCCTTAGGACTTATCCCTCAAACTATTTTAATTAAACCTTGTTTCTAGGAGCGTGGATATGTTGTTCATCCACACTTCTTGGCATGTCCCTTCCCCTTTAAATCTTGCCGGACGTCTTCAAGCTGGCTCCTCCCCTCCACCCAGGTGGTAAATAACACGGCTCCACCCCATGATGCCAGATCTTTCTTTCCACTGGAAGATATAGATTTCCTCATGCTCTCAAAGCATATCATAGGCCCTGGATTCTCATCGTCGTTTTTTACCGAAACTTACGCTGAAACTTGTCCAAGTTAGTGATTGCGATTTTACCACATCTGACATGGAGAAAAAATCTTCCCCCAGATTTTTCCAGTGCCCGTGCAGCCAGAAGATGTCGAGCACCAATCCCCACCTCATGTGCGTTTACTGCTTAAGTGTCGGCCATGACACCTTGTCATGTGGTTTTGCTTGGCCTTCCATCCCAAAGTCTTGGACGACTGCAAGGCACGTTTAAAACTGGGAAGACTGGAGAAAAGGAACTCACCGGTGAAATTGAAGGAGGCGAGGTGGGAGGTTTCCATGGCTGCGGAATCTGCCGAACAGCTGGAACAGATGAAAGCCTTTGAGGAGGAAGCAGCTCGAGCTTTGGCCAATCGAAGCTTCTTCATTCCACTGAACCTTGGTTCCGTCTTCACAGGCTCCTTCAAGGAGTTGTGCCAGTCTCTCCCCACCCAGAGTGAGGCGCCCTTGGGCTTGCACTCCTCCTGCTCTCGGAAGAGAGAGAAGGACCCGTCGTCTTCGTCCTGGCGAAGACGTTCTTGGGACTGAGAAAGGTCCGAGTCCCAGGAACACTCTCTCTCGACTTCGGTCGAGATCGTTACCTCGGCCACCGACTTCATGGACCTTCTGTCTGGCCAGGAGCTGAGGAAGTGGCTGAAGAGGTCGAGATTATCCTCGACCTAATTGATCCTTTGTTGTCAGTTCAGCCCGATGACTCTTTGGAAGGGACTCCAGTCCTTGTCTGCCCTGATGAGGAGACCCAGCCTGCTGGTATCCCCATCAAGAACCCAGTTCTGGACCCTCTGGTTTCACCAATTCCGGTGTCTCCTGATCGACTGAGTTGGCCTCCCCAATCTCAGTTGAGGTCCAGAACCCCCTCAGCCGAACGACCGAGAAAGAGCCATAAGCGCTTTAAAAAGAGGCGATGCCACAAGTCCTCACCCTCCTAGGATGAGGAGAGGCTTCGGCAGAAACTCCGTCGATGCTACAAAGACCTCATGTGTCAACATCTGATCCTGTCTGGGCAAAAGCTGGCTCCACCGCCTACCCCAGTCATCACTTGGCTTTCGCCTCCCAGGCTGAAGCTGACCCCTCCAGAACCGATTCCACTGGTTCCTCCACCCCTGTGGGGATGTCTCGTATCCCAGTTTGGCCTAAACTGGTCTCTCCACCGATTAGAGTGGAACCACCGCCTAAGCAGCCTGAGGGAGGGCGCCCTCGAAAGAGGACCGACAAGACACCGGGCTTCTCCGGCATATGTCGATCACGGTCACCCCAGATCGCCCTCGGTGCATCGAGGTTGACTTAGGTGGCAGACCGTTATACCACGATTCTTCAGGCTCGGATGTCACCGGACTACACTCACATCCCGGGGATGAAGAGTCATCCATGGCAGGGTGGGAAGAAGGTCCTACCTCCTTTCAGGGCATCCTCTACCTCATTTCCGAATCTACTGGAATGCCCCTTGAGTCCATCCGGAAAAAGGCAGAGTACCCTTTTACTGATATCCTCAAGAGAGGGGATACTCTGACAGAGGCCGTTCCAGTGGCCGAGGCCGTTGTTGGCCCAGCACTAGAACTTTGGCAGCATCCTGCTTCCTGCCCAGCACCACCTGCCCGCATGGCCCACAAGTACGCGGTGCCCATGGGGTCCCTTGCAGGGTTCACAGAGCACCCTTCAGCCGAGAGCCTGGTGACCGCTTCTGTGTTCAGCCATACTGGCAGTTCGCCTGACACTGACTGACCCCCAGACAAGCAGTCCAAGAATATGGACCACTCTGCCCATAAGGTCTATGCGATCTCTGCTCTGGGCCTTCGTCAGGCCAGCTCGGCTGTAATTATGGCACACTTCTCTCATGCCCTCCTTGGTTCATTAGACGAGGTCCTTCCTCATCTCCCAGAGGACATGCAGACCACAGTCAAGCAAGTCCGGGACCAGGGCAATGCAAAGAAGTGCAAGATAATGCATATGGGGCACAAAAACCCTGGCACAATATATCAGTTGGGGGGTGAGGATATAGCATGCACCAAGCAGGAAAGGGATCTTGGGGTTATCATCTCTGATGACCTCAAGGTAGGGAAACAGTGTGACAAGGCAGCAGGTAAAGCAAATAGGATACTGGGATGTATAGGCAGGGGCATCACCAGCAGGAAAAGGGAGGCCATAATTCCGCTATACAAGACACTAGTGAGGCCCCACCTGAGTACAGTGTACAGTTCTGGAGACCATACCTACATAAGGACATAGACAGGGTGAGAAAGTTCAGAAGAGGCAACAAAGATGGTGCATGGATTGCATCACAAGTCCTATGAAGACAGGTTGAAGGAACTGAACATGTACTCCTGGAGGAGAGGAGAGAGAGGGGATATGATAGAGACATGCAAGTATCTTACAGGGAGGAACAGGGTGCAGGAAAACACTATTTTAAGTGAAAAGATGTTCCAGGACTAGAAGGCATTGGATGAAGTTGGAGGGAGGACGATTCAAAGGAAACATGAGAAAGAATTTCTTCACTGAGCAGGTGGTGGACAAGTGGAACACCTGCCAGAGGAAGTGGTGGGGCTGAAACAATCACGGATTTAAGAATGCATGGGATAGACATAAAGGAATTCTGGAGGTCAGGGTAAGGGCAACAGACTTCTAGGAAAACAAACTGAACTTACAAGCTCAAATGGGCAGACTGGGTGGGCCATAGACCCTTATCTGCCGACACTGTCTATGTATCTATGTATCTATGTAGGGTCATGCTGTTGCAAAACAGCAGCTCCAGATGGCCCTGGACATAGGAGTTTCCTGTGCACACTCTCTAGCAGCCACAGTGGCCACTTGCTGCAGGGCTTGGCTGAGGCTTTCCTCCTTCCCGGCAGATATTCAGCATAAGCTTGCTGATGTGCCCTTCCTAGGCACTGACTTGTTTGATCTCGGAGTGGCAAGTCACCTTCAGTGTATACAGCAATCCAGTGCCATCTTGGATGCCACTTCTGCTAAGGGTTCTTTGGGCAAGAACCAGCAGAAAGAAAGAAGAAGCCATTTTGGCATTCTTCCCCTGCAGTCAGGCAGCACTCCTACCAAGAAGGTCAGCAGCAGCAGCAGGCTCAAGCTTGGCGCCCACGGCTCAAGCAGGGTCCTCAGCAGCCGTGTAAGGAAGACCAAGGTACAGGTTCTGGAGCCTCCTCCTCCTCCTCTAAGACTGCTCAGTGATGGGTTGTGGTTGCCACCCCTATACCCATCATGCCAGATCTGGGTCTTCCCGTGGGGGGCCGGCTCCACCACTTCCTTTCCACCTAGTCCGATATCACTTTGGATAGGTGGGTTCTCAAAGTGGTCGGTCAGGGACTGCCTCTAGAATCTGAACTGTACCCTCCCAGCTGAGCCCACACCCCTCAGGAGGAAAGGATCTCTGCTTACACCCAGTCGGCTCTTTGAGACAACACAGCTCAGCTGCTCCACAAGGAAGCAGTAGCTCCAGTGCTGGATCCTCCATCAGACCCAGGCTTTGTTTCCAGGTACTTCCTGGTGCCCAAGCGGATGGGGGGTTAGTGCCCCATCCTAGATCTCCATAGCCTGAATCGATATCTCAGGTCTCGCACCTTCCAGATGGTCACTCTGAACCAGATCATACCATCCCTGGGTGAAACATGTGGTTCTGTTCACTGGATCTACAGGATGCATTCTTTCATGTCCCAATCTGTCTGTCCCATCAGCAGTTTCTCCACTTCAGGATTGAGGAGACCCTGTACGAGTTCCGAGCCATGCCGTTCAGCCTGTCATCAGCCCCACGGGTCTTCACCAAATGCATTGCAGTGGTGGTGGTGGTCCACCTTCGGCATTGAGAAGTCAGAATCTACCCTTATCTCAATGACTGGCTCTTGGCAGGTTCCTCCCTTCAGGAGGTGGAGAAGTCCAGGGATCTGGCCCTCCAAACCTGCTCCCAACTCAGTCTCCTGATCAACGAGGCCAAGTCGGAACTTGTGCCCTCTCAGGTGAATGGCTTTATTGGGGCAGAGCTCAACTCTTGTCAAGCCAGAGCCTGGCTCCCGGCGGACAGGGTGGAGGTTCTCTCCTCCTTTGCATGATCATTTCTGGTTGGGCACTTGCACCCTGCCCGGGACGTTCTGCGCTTTTTGGGTTACATGGTGGCATGCATCTCAGTGGTCCATTGGGCCAGGTGGCACATGCGCCCCCTACAATGGGAGCTCGCCGCCCAGTGGACTCAGCGCCATGGTCATTTCGACCAGCTGATCACTGTAACCCAGAAGATGTGGGATGCTCTCTAATGGTGGGCCACCCCAGACCGGTTGCAGGATGGGATCCCGTTTGTCCGCCCTGAGTTGACGGTCACCCTTACAATCGGTGCCTCTCTCATAGGTTGGGTAGCCCACATGGGGGGCTCTGTGGGGGACAACAGATCCCACGGGTTCTGGACCCCTGAGGAGTCCCGATGCCACATCAACCTGTTGGAGCTCAGAGCAGTCAGACTGGCACTGTCAGCTTTCGCTCCTCAGCTCCGGGGTCAAGTGGTTCAAGTCCAGACGGACAACACCATGACCATGTACTACCTCAACAAACAGGGTAGCATGCACTCCCGTCTGCTGTGCAAGGAGGTGTTCCGCATCTGTACCCTCATAAGCCGGTTGGAGGTGGATCTCAAAGTCATCCATGTGGCAGGAGCCACGAACCAACTGGAGGATGCTGTCACCTGCATAGGCCAGACATCCCACAAGTGGTCTCTCCATCTGGAGGTAGCTTACAGTCTGTTCTCCGATTGGGGTAAACCATTGGTGGACCTGTTTGCCTCCAGGGAAAACACCAAGCTGAGGCTGTATCATGCCCACCCCCCTCAACAGGGCTCACTGCAGGGGGATGCCTTCTTGAGGCCATGGACCCCAGGCCTTCTCTACATATTCCCTCCATTTCCCTTGATCTACAAGGTGTTACTCAAGGTGAGGAGGGACAAGGCGAAGGTGATCATGGTAGTCTAAGATTGACCGTGTTAGTTCTGGTATCCAGATCTCCTCAGCATCAGCTACAGGCCCCCGGAGTGGCTTTGTACATGCCCAGACCTGATATCTTTGAACTAGGAAAAGGTATTCCATCTGGACCTTCAATCCCTGCACCTCACAGCCTGGTACCTGAGCGGCTAGAGTTCCAGGCTTTGGGTCTTTCTGACGATGTCTACACCATTGTGGAGGCATCGAGGAAGGAATCAACCAGGAAATGTTACGCCTTCAAATGGAAAAGATTTTCCATTTGGTGTCAGGGTAAGAGTCTGGTCCCCTTATCCTGTTCTGTGGCTAACATTCATGACTACCTTTGGTCTCTCTCTCCAAGGGGGTCTACGGTCATCGACCCTTGGGGTGCACCTGGCAGCCATTTCTGCTTACCAGGCGCTGGCTGGTCAGCCGACATTGGTGCAGGAGACAGTGATCGGGTGCTTCTTCAAAGGCCTGGATCACGTATCCCCTCCAGTGCATGACCCTCCAACTCTGTGGGATCTGTTGCTGGTTTTGGCAAAGCTCATGGGCAAGCCATTCAAACACATGCACAAGTGTGAGCTCTCACACCTGTCATGGAAGACGGCCTTCTTGGTGGCTATCACATCAGCCAGAAGGACAGGGGAGCTCCAGGCACTTTCGGTGGACTCACCTTATCTGGTCTTTCACAGGGACAAAGTTGTCCTGTGCCCCCAGGTGAAATTCCTTCCGAAAGTGGTGTCAGAGTTTCACCTTAACCAGGTGTTGATTCTGCCAGTATACTGTCCTAACTGCACCTCGGACGCTGAGTACGGGTTCCATACTATGGATCTGAGATGTGCTCTCTCCTATTATAAGGAAAGAATGGTGGAAATTTGCAGAGAGGTTCACCAGCTGTTTGTCACCTATGCTGAAGCCATTTCTGGCAGACCTGCAGCCAAATGGACCATAGCAATATGAATTACATCATGCATAGGTCTGTGCTATGAGTTGGCGGGCAAGGAGCCTCCCAGAGGGATAAGAGCTCATTCTGCCTGTCATACTGCTGCATTGGTGGCTGCCTCCAGGTACATCCCTATCCAGGAAATCTGTTGGGCTGCTACCTGGAAGTCAGCAAACACCTTCATTACCCACTACTACATCGACCTTGAGTCACGCCAGGATGCTGGTTTTGGGGCCTCAGTTCTCCAATCTTTATTTCCTAAGTAGAGGGTGTGCATCTTGCCTCCTTCCTCCTGGAGAACTGCTTGGAGTCTGCCAAGAAGTGTGGATGAACAACATATCAACACTCCTAGAAGAACAGGTTACTCACCTGTAACTGTAGTTCTAGGAGTGGTATATGTTGTTCATCCACATGCATCCACCTGCCCTTCCCAGCTTTAGGCGCACAACCTTGCTTCCAGTGGACTAAGATCTGGTGTCATGGGGCAGAGCTGAGGTATTTACCACCCGAGTGGGTGCGGAGGAGCCAGCTTGAAGACTTCCAGCAAGATTTAAAGGGGAGAGGGACTTGCCAAGAAATGTGGATTAACAACATATACCACTCCTGGAACTACTGTTACAGGTGAGTAACCTGTTCTTCTCTCTCCTCTCAGAGGGTTTTTGGGGGAGTACAGCCCTATATCCTATCTTTCTTCAGAATAGCCGCTTCTGCTCATGTCGGAGTTTACTGCCAGTTATTCTGTGTCTTGAATCCTGCCAGTTCAGCCTTCTGGCTACTCCTTTGTAGTTCCTATACAATCTGGAGACAGATCTAAGCTTCAGAGTTTGTTCTCCCCCTTGCTATTCTGATTTTTCCCTCCCTCACTCCTTCCCTCTTTTTCTACTTCCAGAGATTGGGGCCCCTTCCCAATCCCCTTAGATTTCCAACTCTCCTTCTGTCCTCTGTTGTTTATTTCTCCTTTAATTTTGTGTATCTTTTCCTTTGTCTGTCTCTGGACTTCCTTGTCCCTCCCAACCCTTTCTCTTACTCTATGGCGACTCAGAAATGGCGTGAGGGTGGGGTCGACGACACCTAATGGCCAACCCACGAGTGCCATGCAGTGCTTTGGCCTTGAGGGCAGCACAGACAGTGTGTCGACTCCGCCCATCCAGAAAAAAAAAGCGCCCCCGTGGGGTCATGACCTCCTGCAAGAACCCATGAGTGATGAATGGTGAAGATACACAGAAAGATCAGGAATTACGGTAGGTACATAATTTTCATTTTTTGTGGCGCACCTCAGGAAACTCAGCATTTAAGTCTACCCTTACCTGAGCGACTGGCTCATAGCGAGCCCATCCAGACAATAGATGCAGGAAGCAGTCACAGCTTCTTAGTTTCTCATTTCCATGGGGGTGCTACTGAATCTGGAAAAATCCCAGCTTCAGCCCTCCCAGCAGTTCCTCTTCATAGGAGCCCTCCTAGACACTCCAGGGCAAGGGCTTTCCTTCCAGAGGACAGGAGAAATGACATTCTCCAGATGGCTCACTACATCAGAGGGAGCAACTCTGTTCAAGCACTCTCGATGTAGCAGATGTTGAATCTCATGACATTGTCCATTTTCATGGTGCCTCTAGCTCGGCTACATGTGAGGACCACAGAGTGGATACTCAGCATTGAGTGATCACCTGACAGAGCTTTTGAAAAGATCGCTTGCATGGTGGACACAGGAAGATGAGCTTCTCCAAGGTATACTGTTTGCTCCCCCAGAATCTCAGATCACTATCACCACAGATGCATCTCTGATTGGTTGGGAGGCTGTCAAGTCCTCCACTCTCGGGGAGTGTGGAACCAGGAGGAATCTCATCTACACTTCACTGTCTTGGAGATGAGAGCTGTCCTATATGCTGTCCAAGCCCTGAAGGACATCCTGTGTCTCCTTCAGATGGACAACAAGGCTGTTCTAAGATCGTGGATATGTTGTTCATCTACACTTATTGGCATGTCCCTTTCCCCTTTAAGGATCACTGGAAGTCTTCAAGCTGGCTCATCCCACCCACCCGGGTGGTATATACTTCAGCTCTGCCCCATGACACCAGATCTTCCTTTCCATTGGAAGATTCGGGTTGCCTCCATCATGCTCATGCATTTTGTAGGCCCTGGCTTTGAAAACTTCAGGTTTACTGAAATTAAAACTCATTCGAGTTAGCGATCGCTGCTTTGCATCTTCGATTATGGAAGAAAAATCTTCCTCCAGATTTCACCGGTGTCCTTGCAGCCAGAAGATGTCGCACACTGATCCCACCTCATGTGCGTCTACTGCCTAGGTGTTGGCCATGACACTTCGTCCTGCAACTTTTGATTGGCCTTCCATCCCAACGGATACTCGGCAAAAATTATCTAATGTGCCTTTCCTCGGGACCGACTTGTTCCACCCAGGAGTGGCCGGTCACCTTCAGCACATTGTGCAGTCCAATGCCACCTTGAACACTACTTCTGGCAAGGGTTCCTTGGGCAAGGACCAGTAGAAAAAGAAGAAGAAGGAGCCCTTTCAGCACTCTTTCCCTGTGGCTCAGAAAGTTCTGGATGACTGCCTGGGACATTTAAAGCTGGGGAGACTGGAGAAAAGGAACCCTCCAGTGAAGCCCAAGGAGGCTAAGTGGATGGTTTCCATGGCTGTGGGCTCTGCCGAGCAATTGGAACACATGCAGGCGTTCGAGGAAGAAGTGGCTTGTGCTACCGACTCTCAGGGCTTCTTCATTCCTCTCAACCTAGGCTCTTCTTTCTCAAGCTCCTTCCGGGAGTTGTGCCAGTCTCTTCCCACCTGAGGAGAGGCACCTGCAGGCTCGCACTCTTCCTGATCCCATAAGCAGGAGAAGGAACCGAGTAATCCTTCATTTCGGCAAAGGCGCTCTTGGGATTGAGAGAGGTCCCAGTCCCAAGAGAGTGCAGTCTCAACTTCGGCCGAGATCGCTTCTTCAGCCGCTGGCTTTTTGGACCCTCCATCGGGCCAGCCGACCAAAGATGCGGTCATCGAGGTCGAAATTGTCATTGACCCCATTGACCCACTGTGTCGACTCTGGCCGATGACTCCTTGGAAAGGACTCTAGTCCTTGTCTTCCCCGATGAGAACACCCAGCCCGCTGGTGTTCCCATCGAGGACTCGGTTCTGGACCCCTAGAAATCACCAGTCCCGCCAGTGTCTCTGGAGCGACCGAGTTGGCCCGCCTGATCTCAGTCAAGGTCTAGAACCCCCTCAACCAAAAGGCTGAGGAAAAGCCATAAGCACTCTAAGAAGAGGCGACACCATCGGTCATCCTCGGATGAGGAGAGGCTCTGGCGGAAACTCTGTCGGCACTATGAGGACCCCATGTGGCAACAACTGATCTTGTCTGGCCACAAGCCTACTCCAGCTCCTACCCTGGCCATTACTTGGCTCTCACTTCTTAGGCCAAAACCGACCCCTATGGAGCTGAAATCTTCGGTTGCCCTGCCTGCGGGGCCGGCAAATCCACCTGTTAAATTTGCTCAGTGGCCCCGAGGGCCCAAATCTATAAAAGTTCAGTTAATAGGCCAGGTTTATACAAGTTTAGTTTACATAAAGTATTAATAACAACCTTTATACATACAGTTGGTCATGTAAGGTACAAAAGGTGTGAGGGGCTCGGAGAGAATACAGATGGCTAATAGATGACTAAATGATGTAACATGTGAATTGATATATCTAAGTAGCAAAAGGCTGCAAGTGGCTAGATACCACCATGTCACTTAATATGTATGTGTGTGTGAAACTTTAAAAGGGTTAATTGTTAAGATTCTGTAAAATGAAGAAAGATAGCTAAAAACATAAGGTGAGGTTGTGGCCGAGATATGCGTACGCTGTTGATAACTTCATTTAGCCTTGACTGTTAAAAGTTTCTCATCATATAATTCCCCTGTGTTAACAGAAAACTGATAAGAAATAATGAGATACCTCATTTGGTTGCTGGTACAAGGTTACTTTGACATTTGTAGCAAGCTAGTCACGTCTCTCATATGCTTTCTGGCTCCCAAAACAAAAGTTATTTGTGATAAATATACAATTCCCTAACCACCTATTTTCCCATCCAAGGATGAGAATAATAACCCCCCTTGTCTCGGCAAAATGTCAAGTACATCTCGTAACCAAGAACTTTGATTACAGGATGTCTCAGAAATTGTAGTTACAGGATGTATCAAAAACTTTGATTATGGGAATGTATTAATGACCAGGTGCCCAGGCTAAATCTGCTGTCGTAGTTTTTGGGAAATTCCAGCCTTGCATTTTTTTTTCTAAGTAAGCTACACATAAATATGGAACCTAATGGTTATGTCCAGTATCCCTTCGAGAAGATGCAGTCTGAGATCTGAATATTCATAGATTGTTCGGAGGATCCTGGATAAATATGGTTTCATATTTCTCTGAAAATCTGTAGCCCTGTAGTGCAAATATTACTAGCTGTCTAGATTGCATGTTAGAAACACCCCAATGGGACTGCCCATTGGCTTTAAGATTAAATTGCATCAGGTACACCCAGGTAGTAGCAGGCTACCTGATTCCTAGAAATGATATACTATTACAATAAATTACAACTAATTTGGCAAAGAAATAGTGTGGTGGCTTTATTGAATTACTAAGCATTACCAACCAGGAACCTGTATAATTGGGTCCTTTTTACAAAATTGGCGAGCCAGCTAGGAGCTGGTTTGGTTTTAATTCTGGTAATCTGGTAAAGCATTTTTTTTTTGTCTAGACAGAGTCCACGCAGATAAGGGTCATAACCTAACTGCAGGGCTGAGAAAAAGAGTTGAACAAACTCTGCGTGTTTGAGTAGACTTGAACCTACAGAAAAAGGTCTATGGAGCAGCTATAAGCTGGGTAAGGGTAATGTATATGTATGTGGGGGTCTGAGGACCCCAAGTTTAGGGATATGTGGAGAGGTGTATTAGGTATATACTGTTAGAGCCGATGATGGCTTTCACAGTTCAGGCTGCTTTCAGTAGAAAAGCAGTAGCTGATTAAGTAACATTAGATAAGCAACATTTAGAGAAAGAAAAATAAACCACTGTGGATGCATACACAGTAGGTGTGACTACAGACGGGTTGATTTGAAAATCCCCCCCCAATGTTCACTATCTGTGCAGTTTTAAGGGGTTTTTTTTTGTATCAATTTCAAGTTCTCTTGCCTCCTATAGAGGCTGAAACATTTGATCCCAAACCCAGGTACTGGGGACCTCCACCAGATGGATCTCAACCTAGTACCTAGTACTGCTACAGATTTTTTTTAAACTGCAAACCAGAGCTCTGGGAAAAGACTTGGTTTGGCAGGTTACTGAAATGGCCAAAAGGAAACCTTGGAAAGGGTTAATAGCTGCAGCACTGTAAGGTATTCAAGGTTTTGTGATAGTTCTTCTGGATCAGACCGGTGTATCAGAAAAGAAGGAAAATACCTTGGCACAAGGTAAGTCTGAATATTTTATTTTAAAGTTTTTTTATGTCTATCAATTTTTTTTTTCGTAGTTATGTTCTGTTGTCAAGGTTGCAAGATAGCATTGACTGCCTTTGGCGCAGAACATGTTACAGTAAAAAGAAAAATAAAAGCTTCTTTGCTTCATATCTGACTGTTTTAATTAGTTTTTTTTTTAAATGAAAAGTTTGTATACCAGCATTGGAGGCAAGTCAGATTAGCTTGCCCTACACAGTCCTTTCTAACAAAAAGACTGGCTTTACAGACATTAAAAATGCCTCCTATTAAATGTGAAATGCTGACAGACCACCACTCATGCACTAGAATCCCGAGATATCAGACGTTCTGCCTGTTGTTCAGTTCATGGCCAAACAATTAGAGATTTTGAAACGTAAAACTGTCCTGTTTAATTCTGGAAGGCAAGCAGCTGTTTCTTCTCAAATTAATATCTGGTAAGGGTTCTTATAGTTCACGCCCTATTTTTGTCTCTGACCTTTTTTTTTTATGATTCAAGAACCACTGCTTACCTTAGGTAAATGTCTAAAACTGTTCTAATGTCATCTGCAACAGTTTGGGTGATATATATATATATATATATATATATATATATATGTGTGTGTTTATTCAATTGGTATTGCTATTCACTTTAGGATACATTCAGACTCAATGGTATATGCTGTAGTTGTTATGTGCTCCGTGCCTAATTATTGGTGTGGTTATCCATGTTTCAGGGTCATTGTTAGCTGTTGTTCTTGCTATCTGTAATATTTGGGGTTGTACAATATTTTTTGTTATGGTTAGAATCCCATTGTCACAGCTGATTTCCTAGGCAGTTGTTGTTCAAGATGGCAACAAAAGTGTTGATTGTTTATGTAGTTAAACATGAATAGTGTTTGAGAAAGACATGCTGGAGAATTCTTTGTTTACAAGGATTAGTTGTTTACCAGAATGTGTACTTCAGTGAGGCATTCGACTCGGTGTCGCATGGGAGGCTGGGTAGTAAGCTGGCAGGTACGGGTTCAGGGGCAAAATGGGATGGGTAGTAAACTGGTTACAGGGAAGGCAGCAGAGGGTGGTGGTGGGAGGGAAGCTCTCATCTCTGAGGGCAGTGACAAGCTGAGTACTACAGGGCTCAGTGCTGGGACCGCGGTGTTGTTTGGGTTGTTCATATCAGACATCTCAATGGGCATCAAGAGCAAGATCAGTTTGTTTACAGATGACATCAAAATGGGAGCAGTAGTGGATGACCTAGGAGGGTGGCATGGGTTGCAATATGATCTGTCAAAATTGGAGACCTGGTTGGACACCTGGCAGTTGGGGTTCAATGCCAAAAAGTGCAGGGTGCTACATTTTGGGGCAAAAAAACAAGAAGAAGCTACCAACTGGGGGTGGTGTTCAGCTAGCTGTGACAGAGAAGGAGAAGGATCTGGAGGTGATTATAACGGGCTCAATGAACAACTCAGCACAATTCAGGGAGGCAGCTGCAAAGGCCAACAAAATGCTGGGTTGTATTGCCAGGGATATATCTTCAAGGAGAGGGGAGGTGATCCTGCCGTTGTATAGGTCATATGTTAGACCACACCTGGAGTACTGCGTGCAGTACTGGCACCCATACCTGAAGATGGATATTAAGTTACTGGAGGGGGTGCAGTGCAGGGTAACAAAGATGATCCCTGGACTAGGGGACATACCCTACATGAGCAGACTGAGGGAGTTGAACATATACTCACTGGAGGAGAGGAGAGACCGGGGATATGATTGAAACCTTCAAGTACATGAAGGGAATAAACAAGACAGGCACAAAAACTATTCAAGTTAAGGGGGTAGGGACACTCGAGGTTACCATCTCAGATTGGAGGGGGAAGGTTCGGGAGGGAAATAAGACACTTTTTTTATAGAGAATGCATTGCCTGCGGAAGTGGTATCCTGTAGAACAGTGGACTACTTTAAAAGGGGATGGGATAGGGTAAGAGGGAAGGGAGGGAAGGGCAGCTGCAGTATAAGGGTTGCTAGCTGCACACTTGTGCAGTCTCGATAGACCAGAAGGCCTTTATCTGCTGGCAAATTCTTATGTTTGTACATCTAGATGGTTGGTGGTAGGAAACTCACCACAACAGGTAAGGGAACAGTTGCAGCTGACTCGACCTCTTAGAGTCGTCAAGGTTTCTGATAAATCTCAAAAAATCTGTCCTTCTACCTGCACAAGTACTGCAGTTCATATAGGCAGAGTTAAATACCCTGGAGGGCAGGGGCTACCTGCCTCTGGACAGGGTTAGAAACATTGTTCAGATTGCAGGCTCCTTCAGCTTGAACAGACCAAAAACTGCAAGGCAGTTTCTTCAGTTACTGAGCCATATGGCTGTGGCCATGGGCACAGTCTTGGGGTCCAGGTTCCAGATGAGAGATATACAATTCCATCTCAGGGCACATTGATGCCAAAGAAGGACCCCTCTCAAAGCTTATTCCAGTACAGTAACAGAAACATTATTGCAGGCCCTCCAGTGGTGAAAAGAGGAAGCCAACCTAAGGTTAGGGGGGGTTCCTTTTAAACAAGAGTTTCCATCAGTGGTTCTCACAACAGATGCATCACTACTAAGATGGGGTGCCCACCTGGGGATCACACCACCCACAGTACATAGTCAAGTGCAGAGTCACTCCAGCATATCAATCTACTGGAACTCAGGGCAGTGCTGCTGGCCCTGCAGGACTTCACCCCACTAGTGCTGGGAAGAGTGGTACAGATCAGAACAGACAATACCACCACAATGTACTACATAAGCAAGCAGGGAAGGACAAGGTCAAGCCCTCTGTGGACAGAGGCCATGAAAATATGGAGCTTGGCCTACTCCTTGGGAGTTTCCCTTCAGGTCCTCCATCTGCCATGGAAGGACAACACTCTGGTAGATGCCCTCAGTTGAATCAACCAGGCCCATCATGAATGGGCTCTCAACAGACAAGTGTTGGAAGCAGTTATCAGAAGGTGGGGGTACTCCAGAGATGGATCTCTTTGCATCTCACAAGTATCCCCATCTGCCAAAGTACTGCTGCAGGCCACCAGTCCAGGGGACAATACCCCTGGATGCTCTGGTCTTGGATTGATCTGGCATGCACCTGTATGCCTTCCCTCCTTTCCCTTTGGTGTTCGGATCCCAACCAGCATCAATGATCTTGATAGCACCAAATTGGCTCAGGCAGCCATGGTACTCTGCTGCTCTCCATGTCTGTAGCCAAACCAATACACCTTCCTCAGAGGCACAACTTCTTAACCTCTAATCAAGGGAGGATCCTACTGTATACCCGAACCTCAGATCCCTCAGACTCGAGGCATGGCTCTTGAGGACTTTGAATATGCAGGCTTGCATCTCTCAGAAAGTGTTCTGAATGTTTTATGGGATTACTGAAAGCCATCTACTAAGAAAACCAATGCTTCAAAATGGAAAAGGTTTTCTATTTGGTGTTCCACCAATGATGTGGTACCAGCAAAGGCAGGGATTCCAGCCTTGTTGGACTATCTTACCCATTTAGATTCCTTGGGCTTGCAGCCCACAGATTTGAAGGTCCACCTAGCTTCAGTGTCTGCCTACATTTCAGCTGGGAAAGGTGCCTCCTTGGCATCCAATCCTATCTTCAAGAGATTTTTCAAAGGTCTTGCCCATCTGCACCCACCTCATAGGGAAATGGTGCCAGTTTGGGACTTGAATGTCTGTATAGCCAAGCTCATGGGTCCCCCATTTGAGCCTGTGGCCTCCACTCATTTTAAATATGTCACATGGAAAACAGTTTTCCTGGTGGCAATAACCTCTGCCAGAAGGATCAGTGATCTTCGGGCTTTGTGCATTAATCAGGACTACATTTCATTTCATAGAGACAAGGTAGTCTTACAAACAAACAGAAAACTTCTTCATGGTGGTTTCTAATTTCCATTTCCATTTAAACCAGTCTGGATGTCAAACGAGCCCTTGGTTACTACATGACAGCTACTATGAACCACAGACAGGACAATAAATGGCTGTTCCTGACTTATGGGGATGTAGGAAAAGGAGATCCAGCATCTAAAAGGTCAATTTCTTGCTGGATAGTTTAGTGCATTCAGTTTTGCTACTCCAAAGCTGGAAAAGAGCGCCCAGCAGGGCTGAGGGCCCATTCCACAAGGGGCACTGCTGCTACTATAGTGGCTACCAGGGATGTTCCATTAGTGGAGATCTATAAAGCAGCTACCTGGAGAACAGTACACACCTTTACAAAGCATGACAGCCTGGACACACAGTCTGGAAGTGATGCCAGGTTTGGCACAGCAGTCCTGCAAAGTCTGTTTCCAAAGTAGGTTCTGTGCCCACCTCCAAAGGTACTGCTTTGTAGTCTACAAGAGTTAAGAATATTGGAGAATTCCT
Source organism: Neoceratodus forsteri (assembly GCA_016271365.2). Taxonomy (NCBI): domain Eukaryota; kingdom Metazoa; phylum Chordata; order Ceratodontiformes; family Ceratodontidae; genus Neoceratodus; species Neoceratodus forsteri. The sequence goes on from CM057450.1 coordinate 236,391,850, forward strand.
GGGGTGAGAAGAAAAAAATGATCATAGTAATTTTGTTTCTTCCAAGGTATTCTCCAATATTCATAACACACCCACCCCATCTTGCCTTCTAGAACCAGTGGCCTTTGCACTCCAATCTGAGTAACTACTTGTGTGGGTTCCACACATTGGCATATCTGTTTTTGAGCCCTGTGGGGGATTGGTTTCCCCTTCTTCAGGTGATTCTGACATAAAAGGGGGTGCTTTCTTCCTCCAGTTGGGTGTTTCTTAGGTTGTTTTATTGTTATTTTTATTATCATTATTAGATAGCTATAGCTGTAGGTGAGGCCTGTCCATGCAGGCTCTCCATGAAATCTGAAGCGTTAGAACACTGGCAGTTGATAAGGCAGCATTTGAAAAGTGGCATGAGCCAAAGATGATTCCATCATTAGCATACATTCTATCTCTGGGCAGTTCTATCTTAAAGGCTGACTGCAAGAGTTATGCATATTGGAAAATACCTTGGAAGAAACAAGATTACTATGGTAAGTAATTTTTCATCTGGGCTACATTATGCCCCCGGGTTAAGTTAGTTACACAACACCTCCTCGATCAAAAAGTTCGGTTGGAGAGTTGATACCGAGATAGTCTATATGGGTGCTAGGCAGTCTCTCCTATCTCCGTGCCGGCCCACCTGAAGATTTTTAGCTCCCACTGGGTCCTAGTGCCTCTGGCATAGTTCCCATTAGTGTGAATGAATGGTGAAGACTGTCCAAGAAGATCAAGAATTATGGTATGTATGTGATTTCCATTTCTCTGTACACACCCCAAATTTCTACCTAAGATGCTGTTGGAGTTCCACCTTATTTGGGTTATAATCCTGCCTATCTACTTGGCCAACTTACAGAATGAAGGAGAAAGGGCTCTCCACTCACTGGATGTTAATATGGTCCATTGGTTTTACCTGGATTAGGACTAAGGAGTACAGTCAGAACAGCTTTTCGACCCTAATTGAAATGGATAATTTGTCACAATCAAGCGCATTTCAGCCTGGATTGTAAACTGACGTCACTGCTATACTATGGCTCAGGCTCAGCAGGAGGGCAAGGTACATGCCCACTCAAACCAGAGTGGTTACTACTTCCCTGGCAGAGATATGCTGTGTGCCTGTTGGAGAATTTTGCAGAGCTGCAACTTGGAACACAGTGCATACATTTGCCAAGCACTATGCTCTGGATTTTCACACCAGGCATCATGTTACCTTTGGCAGGACAATTCTGACTGGATTACTATCCTGTTTGATCCCTGAGATCCAAACCTCCCTAGTCCAGGGGTTTTTCTATGAGCTCAGTACTCTGACCCATTAGTGGGAATCTATGGATAAGATTTATTTTTGGAAGATATGAAAGCTATGCACTTACAGTACTGTAACCGTTGCTTTTCCTAATTAACTTCTTCATAGATTACCATGTCCGCTCACCAGCCTCACATTCACTCCAGTATTATTGTATTGTATGGTCTTCACACCTTTGTACTTGATTGGGGCTGTGAAGACACTGTGTTACTAGGTTTAGTTTAGTTTTAATTTCACGTAACACCCTTTAGGCAGCATCTATTTTCAAAGGGTTTAACGTCTTGCACAACAAAACAAGTATTCTAGGGATGTGGATATGTTGTTCTATTCACACTTTATTGGCATGTCCTTTCCCTTTAAATATTTTGCCGGAAGGTTTCAAAGCTGGCTCCTCCCACCCACCTGGGTGGTATAACCCTCAGCTTCACACCATAATACCAGATCTTCCTTTCCACTGGAAGATTCAGGTTCCCTCCTTATCGCTCCCGCATTGAGTAGGTCGTGGTGTTCCAGTACTCAGTTTTACTGCTGATCAAGATTCTTCAAATCTCTCCTAGTGAATTTAAAATTGCTACCGTGATGGAGGACAAGTCCTCATCTGGGTTTAACCAGTGTTCCTGTAGGCATAAAATGTCTCGAATGGACCCGCATGCCATGTGCGTTTACTGCCTGGGTCATGATTACAATACTCAGGCCTACATTCAAACAACATGAAGTCTTGCTGTATTCTGACTATTTGCAGTGATCTCCAACCTTTGAACTGCCCCGGAGAGGAAAGAGTTAACTTTCCAAGCAAGGCATGGAACGCTGAGCTCGAGCTCGGTTGAAGCCTCTGTCTGCTGTTGTTTGAACCCCAACCGCTAGATTCTTTACTCCGCCTCACTGAACAGTCGCTCTGGAGATTTCTCCTTCGCTCGGTTCAAAAAAGTCGGTTAAAGTGTTGTTTTTTCTCTGTTTCAACCGAATTTCTGCAATCTAACCTGTTGGTTAAGTCTCTGTCTGTGGTACTGTGAGTACTAGATAGGTTTCCATATTAGTTTTCTGTGTGGAACTTGTAAACATTGGATCAGTTCAGTTTGAACTGATCAGATTTGTGAAAAAGTTTTCTATTCTTATTAGAGAGTGGTAACTGGCCACGTGTCCGGTTCAAACTTGATTTTATACGTTTTTTTCCAAGACTCCGTAACATGGTCAGGAACCGATAGGTGTCTTGCCTGGCAGATTGCAGAAAAAGGCACGCTTGGTTAGGATTGGCCATGTCTGAGAAATCCAAGAAAAAAAAACGGCCCACTGGGTTTCAACACTGTAGTGTGTGTGGGGAAGCCTTTGCTAAGGCTGATCCTCACACCACCTGTGTTTATTGTCTGGGGTTTGACCACCTAGATTCAGACTGCCACATTTGTAAATGTTTTCCCAAAGCTACCCTGGATAAGAGAGTAGGTAGACTGAGGGAAAGGGAGGCCGAGAAGTCTGCTGACCCAGATGGCCAGCCCGGTTCGGTTCCGACCGAACCAGAAGGAGTGCCCTCTGACCAGGGCAAAACTTCTTCGGGCAAAAGGAGAACCAATTCTGAGGACTTGGTTCCGTTAAAAGAGAAAGATGGGATAAGTCAGCCGGTTCGGATCCACAGGTTCTCTCTCTCCGACCGCTGATGAAATAGCCAAAGCGATAAGGATAGTTCAGTCGCTAACTTTAGTTCCGACCAAACCGCACCATCGGTCAGGGGCTCGGTTTGTTCGGTTCCCCTGGTTCCGGATTATACTTTAGAAGAATTTTATGAACCGGAGGAGGAGGAGGGAGAGTATGAAGATAGTGATGGTGATTATGAAAGTCTGGATGTGCCCATTGACCCGGACATCTCCCCAGACAGACCTTCAGGTGTTTCTCCTAGGCTTTCTGAGTCCCCTTCCCATTTTATGTTTTACGGAAAAGTGGCTGAAACCCTCCAGCTTCCTATGGAAGAAGCAGTAGAAGATCAGGAGGAGCCTGATTTTCGTTGAAATGATGGACATCCCAGAGTCAAGAGATTGTCTATTCCTCCATAAGTCTTTTGGGAAACAGACATTTAAAATTTTAAAACTCGTAATTCCATACCTCCTGTGGACAGAAGAATGGACAAGAGGTATACTCTTTCAGGCTCAGACACGGAGTTCCTTTCCCAGCAATGCAGCCATGTTGGGGTACTGCAGGCTGCTGCCTGTGATAAGGCAAATATACCCTTGGCTTCACACCCCCAGATAAGGACTCCAGGAGGATTGATGCCATGGCAAAGAAACAGTACATGGCAGCATCCCTGGGACTCAGGCAGGCTAATTATATGGCCTACACAGCTAGATAACAGAAGTCCAGGTGGGACACTGTTATGGCTCTAGCTAAACAGGCCCCTGACCAGCTTGCCAAGGAGCTGGAGTGGGTGGCTGCAGATGGGATTGAGGCATCCAAGGTGCAATTTCATGCTGCTGTGGACGCCAATGATGTTTCATCTAGAGTCATGGCTACATCTGTGGCCCTTCATAGGATGGTTTGGCTCAGATGTACTAGCCTGTCACAGGATACCCAGGCTAAGGCCATGGATTTTCCTGTCATTGGTAACTCTGTTTGGGGAGCAGACAGAGCATTACATGAAAATAATGGACGAGTACAGGACCACCTACAGGTGTGCTCAGGCCAAAGAAAGGAAGCCACTCCTCAGAGGCAGCATTCCAGGGCAGGGGCAGGCCCTTTCATAGGCCTTTTTACCAAGTCCAGGCCTCCTCTTCTGCCTTTGCTCAGAGGGGGTTCTTTAGAGAGAGAGGCAGATGGGGTATGAGCAGGCCTGCTTCCACCCCGCAGCCTAAAGCCCCTGCCAAGCAGACACCCTGATGGGTCTGCCCGGGCCGATTCTCCACTACCTGTAGAGGGCAGGCTGACTTACTTTGTCCAGGACTGGAAGTCTTTAACATCAGACAAGTGGGTCCTGGAAGTAGTAAGCCAGGGACTGGTTCTCAGCTTCAAAAAATTTCCCAAGATGAGAACCAGATCCTTTCCACCTGCAAATCCTTCAGAGGCCCTTGCCCTAGAGGCAGAGATCTCTTCCTTCTTGGCTCTCAGAGCCATAGAAAGGGTTCCAGCCCTACACAGGGGAAAAGATTTGTACTCCAGGTATTCCTAACCCCCAAAAAGACAGGAGAATGGCGGCCCTTCCTGGATCTGAGATATTTAAACAAGCACCTTTTAAAGCCAAAATTCAAAATGGTGACTCTGGGAATAATTCTGCCCTCTCTAAGGCCAGGGAACTGGCTAGCCTCCCTGGACCTCAAGGATACCTATTTTCACATTCTCATCAGGTGCTCCCACAGAAAGTACCTCAGGTTCGAGGTTGCCCTCAGGCCACTATCAATTCAGAGCAATGCCCTTTGGTCTGCATCAGCCCAAGGGTGTTCACAAAGTGCCTGGCAGTAGTTGTTGCTTCCCTAAGGAGAAAAAGATCTCCATCTTCCCATACCTGGACGACTGGCTCATAGTGGGTCAGTCCCCAGACCAAGTCAAGTCACATTTGCAGATAACTCAGCAACTGCTCACTTCCTTAGGATTCCTCCTAAATCTTCCAAAGTCAGTTCTGGAACCAGTGCAGTGCCTTACCTTTATAGGGGCGGAGCTCGACACAATAAGAGCAAGGGCCTTCCTTTCCCTGGACAGGGCAAGGACACTAGTAAAACTGGCCTCTTCTTTCACCCTTCAGGTGTCTCGTCCAGCAAGGCACTTCTTGCAGCTCCTGGGCCACATGGCAGCCTCTACAGCAGTGGTCCAGGGGGCAAGGTTTCAGATGAGGGACATCCAGTTCCACTTGAGAACCTTCTGGTCTCAGAGAAAGGATCCCCTGACCAAACTAGTCCCAGTAACTTGAACCCTGATCCAGGCTCTGCAATGGTGGCAGGATCAGGGCAATCTAAGGCAAGGAGTTCCTTTTGTCACTCAACCTCATTCTCTAATCCTTACCACAGATGCCTCCCTCTTGGGCTGGGTAGCCCGCTTGGGAGATCTGACCACCCAAGGGCTGTGGTCACCTCAAGAATCTCTGCTTCACATCAATCTCTTGGAACTCAGAGCAGTGTTTCTGGTACTGCAAGCTTTTTCCAAGTCTGTTCAGAACAAAGTAGTCCAGATCAGAACAGACAATACCACCACAATGTGGTACATCAACAAGCAAAGGGGCACTCGGTCTACGGCCTTGTGCACAGAAGCAATGAAGTTGTGGTCTCTGGCCTATTCCCTGCAAACTTCTTTGACAGCAGTGCACCTCCCAGGGAAGGACAATATCCTGGAAGATGCTCTCAGCAGGATATCTCAGGGCCATCACGAATGGTCCCTAGATCCCCTAGTTTTGAAGGTGATTTTCTCCAGATGGGGCACTCCACAGATAGATCTTTTTGCAGCCCCAGACAAACACCAACTCCCTCTTTTTTGCTGCAGACCCCCAGTATTGGGCTCAGTCCCCCTAGATGCTCTAGTTCTCAATTGGGAAGGGAAGTTTTTGTATGCTTTTCCCTTCCTTCCCTCTCCTCTCTCCTGTCCAAGGTACTAGTCAAAATCAGGTCTCAACCCTGCAAAGTGATTCTGATTGCTCCAGACTGGGCCAGACAGCCCTGGTACCCACTGTTGCTGTCCTTAGCAGTCCACCTCCCCCGTCTCTTCCCAGGAATTACAACCTGTTGTCATCCTCTCAGGGGAGAGTTTGGTATCCAAATCTCAAATCTCACAATCTCAGGGCCTGGCTCTTGAAAAGTTAGAGTTTGCTGATCTGCATCTCTCTCAAAGGTATTTTGGATATTCTAAAGGCTTCTCAAAAGCCTTCCACCTCCAGAGGACCTTCAGGTGTTTCCCCTCCTAGGCTTTCTGAGTCCCCTTCTCACTTTATATTTTACAGAAAGGTGGCTGAAACCCTCCAGCTTCCTATGGAGGAGGCTGTGGAAGATCAAGAGGAGCCTGATTATGTAGAGATGATGGACATCCCAGAGTCCAGGAGACTATTTCCCTCCTTAAATCTTTTGGGAAACAGACACAACAAATCTTTAAGTCTCCTAACACTATACTTCCTGTGGATAAAAGAATGGACAAGAGGTATACACTTTCAGGCTCAGACACAGAGTTCTTATATCAAAAATGTAGCCATGTTGGGGTAGTGCAGGCTGCTGCCGGTGACAAGGCAAATATTCCCTTGGCTTCACCCCGACAAGGACTCAGGAAGATTGATGCCATGGCAAAGAAACAGTACATGGCATCTTCTTCTTTAGGGACTCAGGCAGGCGAATTACATGGCCTATACAGCCAGGTACCAGAAGTCCAGGTGGGACACTGTACTGGCACTGGCTAAACAGGCCTCCCCAACTAGCCAAGGAGCTGGAGGCGGTGGCTGCAGATGGGATTGAGGCACCTAAGGTTCAGTTTCATGCTGCTGTGGACTCTAATGATGTCATCAAGAGTCATGGCTACATCTGTGGCTCTTGAAGGATGGCTTGGCTCCAGATGTAGTAGCCTCTACATGGACACCCAGGCTAAGGCCATGGATTTTCCTGTAGTGGGTAATTCTCTGTTTGGGAGCAGACAGAGAATTACGTGAAAAAATGGATGAGTACAGGACCACTTACAGGAGTGCTCAGGCCAGGAAGGCAGGCAACTCCTCAAAGGCAGCAGTCTAGGGCAGGCCTTTCAGAGGCCTTTACCAAGCTCAGGCCTCCTCTTCCTTTTCTCAGAGGGTTCTTCAGAGAGAGGCAGAAGGGTGTGAACAGGGCTGCATCCACTCCCAGCCTAAAGCCCCTGCCAAGCAGACACCCTGAATGGCCTGCCGGCGGCTCTCCTATTCCAGTAGGGGCAGGCTGGCTTAATTTGTCCAGGACTGGATGTCTATTACATCAGACAAGTGGGTCCTGGAAGTAGTAAGCCAGGGACTGGTTCTCAGCTTCAAAAATTTCAAAGATGAGAGCCAGATCTTTCCACCTGCAAATCTCTTGAAACCCTTGCCTAGAGGCAGAGGTTTCTTCTCTTCTAACTTTAAGAACTATAGAGAGTACCTACCTACCCCACTGGGGCAAAGGACTGTACTCCAGGTACTTCCTGACCTCCCAAAAACAGGAGAGTGAGACCCATCCTAGACCTAAGATGCTCGAAACAAACACCTTTTAAAACCAAAGTTCAAGATAACTCTGGGAATAATCCTTCCTCTCTAAGGCCAGGGACTGGCTAGCCTCCCTGGACCTCAAAGATGCCTACTTTCACATTCCCATCAGGTGCTCCCACAGAAAGTACTTCAGGTTCAAGTTGCCTTCAGGCCATTATCAGTTCAGAGCAATGCCCTTTGGCCTAACCTCAGCCCCAAGGGTTTTCACAAAGTGCCTGGCATTAGTAGTTGCCTTTCTAAGAAGGCAAAAGATTTTGATTTTTCCATATCTGGACGATTGGCTAATAGTGGGTCAGCCTCCAGACCAAGTCAAGTCTCACCTGCAAGTGACCCAGCAAGTGCTCACTTCTCTAGGATTTCTTCTCAACCTTCCCAAGTCAGTTCTCGAACCAGTCCAGCTTCTTACCTTTGTAGGGGCAGAACTGGACACACTCTGAGCAAGAGCCTTTCTTCCTCCTCTAGAAAGGGCAAGGGTTCTTATGGAACTAGCTTCTTCCTTCAGCCTTCAGGTATCTCGACCAGCAAGGCATTTCCTCCAGCTCTTGGGCCACATGGCAGCTTCAACAGCAGTGGTCCAAGGGGCAAGATTCCAGATGAGAGATATTCAGTTCCACCTGAGAGCTTTCTGGTCTCAGAGAAAGGACTCCCTTACTAAGCTGATCCCAGTGACTCTGACCTTGATCCAAGCCCTCCAGTGGTGGCAGGATCAGGACTATTTAAGACAAGGTGTTTCTTTTGTTGCTCAGTCTTGTTCAGTGGTCCTTACCACGGATGCTTCTCTCCTGGGCTGGGGAGCCCATCTGGGGTCCCTTACCTTCAGGGGCTGTGAGTCCCCAAAGTCCCTTCTCCACATCAATCTCCTAGAGCACAGGGCAGTTTTCCTGGCTCTAAAAGCATTCTCACAGTCAGTACAGAACAAGGTGGTTCAAGTCAGAGCGGACAGTACCACCACCAAGTGGTACATCAACAAGCAGGGAGGCACTGGTCCATGACCTTGTGTACAGAAGCCATGAAGTTGTAGTCCCTGGCTTATTCCTCCAGCCTCTCTTGTAGCAGTTCACCTTCCAGGCAAGGACAATGTGCTAGCAGATGCACTGAGCAGGATTTCTCAGGGCCATGTAAATGGTCCCTGGACCTTCAGGTGTTGAAAGTGATTTTTTCAAGGTGGGGCACTCAGAGATGGATCTCTTTGCAGCCCCAGACAATCACCAACTCTCTCTCTTTTGTTGCAGACTTCCAGTCCTGGGCTCAGTCCCTCTGGGCGCCTGATCCTGAATTGGGAGGAAGTTTCTGTATGCCTTTCCCCCTTCCCTCCTGTTCACAGTTTTGGTAAAAATAAGGTCTCAACCATGCAAGGTGATTCTGATTGCTCCAGATCGGCCAGACAGCCCTGGTACTCCTATTTGCTGTCCCTAGCAGTCATCTTCTTCCCAGAAATTACTACCTGTTAACATCCTCTCAGGAAGGATTTGGTACCCCAATCTTCAGTCTCTCAATCTCAAAGCATGGCTTTTGAAGAGTTAAGAGTTTGCAGATATGCATCTTTCTCAGGGGGTTCTGGATATCCTCAAGGCTTCTCGAAAGCCCTCCACCAGAAAGACTTACAACTCCAAATGGAAAATATTCAGCATTTGATGTTCTAAGAAGCATATTTCTCCAGACACTGCTGAATTGCCTACGGTTCTGGATTATATGTTCCATCTTAATGGCCTAGGCCTCAGACCAGCTACTCTCAAGGTACACTTGTCAACTGTTTCTGCATTTTGTCTGTGAGGAAGCCTTCCTCACTATCTTCCATCCTGTGTTCTGTAAATTTTTGAAGGATTGCTTCACACCAATCCTCCTTTTAGAGACCCTGCCCCTGCCTGGGATTTGAATGTTTCCATTGCTCAACATATATACACCCCCTTGAGCCTATGTCTTCAGCAGAGCTTAAGTACTTGACTTATAAAACTGTGCTCTTGGTAGCCATTACCTCTGCCAGTCATATCAATGAATTGCAAGAACTGTCAGTGGAACCTGATTTTATCTCATTTCACAGGGACAAAGTGGTCTTTAGAACCAATAGAAGGTTCTTGCCTAAAGTGGTTTCAGACTTCCATTTAAACCAGTCTGTGTCTCTCCCTGTTTTCTTCACTGATCATTCTTCCTCAGGAGAGAGGAGGCTACACAGTTTAGATGTCAAAAGAGCCCTTAGTTACTACATAGAGCGTACCAAGGGGCACAGGTTTGATTCCCTCCAGTTGTTCCTCACTTATGGAGAAATGGGAAAGGGCAAACCTGCCACCAAAAGATCTGTTGCCAGGTGGATTGTGTCTTGTATACAATTCTGCTGTGAAAAGCTGGGAAAAACTCCACCCTCAGGCCTGAGGGCTCATTCCACAAAGAGGTAGCTTTCCTGGCTCGGCCAGGGATATCCCTTTCTTAGAAATTTGTTAAGCAGCCACCTGGAAAACAGTCCATACCAAGCATTACTCTCTGGATATCCAGACTAGGAGTGATGCTCGGTTTACCAGCAGTACTTCAGAGCCTGTTCCCAAAGTAGGTTCTGTCCCTCCTCCTTGGAGGTACTGCTTAGTAGTTCATAGTTGTCAGAATACAGCAAGACTTCGTTGTTTGAAGAAAAATTACTCACCTTAGTAATTATGTTTCTTCTAATGGAGTCTTGCTGTATTCTGACCTGCCTCCCCTCTCAGTACCTGTTTTTGGGAAGTGGGTGGGCAGGTGCAGTGTTGCATCCCAGGGGTGTTTTTTGTTTGCACCCTCTTCCTTTTTTGTTTGGGTGCTGATTTATTATTATTTGTAGTAGATTGGTTTTTGGGTTTCCTGACTTGATTCTTCCTTGGAAATCCAAAACTTTTCCAACCAGTTGGCTAGTAAGAATTTTTACAATTTCCACATAGAATTTTTAGTTTAGTTGGGCTCGTAAGAATCTGACTGTTTAGGTTTGACTCACTCCAGATAGAGACTTCAACCGAGCTCGAGCTCAGCATTCTGTGCCCTGCATAGAAAGTTAACTCTTTGTTCTCCGGGCAGTTCAAAGGTTGGGAATCACTGCAATTGTCAGAATACAGCAAGACTCCATTAGAAGAAACATAATTACTAAGGTGAGTAATTTTTTCTTTTATCTTACAACTCTGACCTGAAAAAGGAACACAAGGGAAATCCTGTTAATATCTTAAGCTACGGGTAATAAATACATTTTTCTAGAAATTGTCAACACATTATTTACAAATCTTATTTCGAGAGAGTTCCTTCAGTAGGTTATCACATATAGGACTAGCACCACCTTGCGTCTGGCTACAACGGCAGACTTTTTCTAGCAGTACCTGATGGGGGACTGCCCACCCGGCGTCACGTGACCAACGTCATCGTGACACTATATAGTGGATGGTCCCCACGCCTGCCTTCCAGTTCTTTCCCGCTATTGCCTCGTGTCAGTCACATTGCAGACTTCCCAAGCGATCGTCATTGAAAGTGCATTTTTTCTCGTCCGTTTTCACCGCGTTTTTTCATCTATTTGTCGAATTTTCTTCTGTGTGTTCACCGAAGAAGTATTCCAGCTGTGGCACGCAAATTCCACACAGACAGCCACGTGAAGTGTGTGATCTGCTGAGGCCCAGACCATCCAGTTTCGCCTTGCTCGGACCGCCAGCCTTTTAACCAGGCCACACGTAAAAGGAGGCAGCAGGCTCTGGAGGCCCATCTTTTGAAGACCCGGGCTGGCATATTTAGAAAACCAGATGGAGTGGATCCGATCTTCTTCTTCATCTCCTTCGAAGAAAGAACATAGGAGAGAGAAACGCAGGGAGTGGGAGTGCTCCGCGGAGATGTCCCAGCCTGAGGCTTCTCGGCCCTCGACCAGCAAGGCTTCTTCCCAGTTGCCGCCTAAGGCCAAGCCGGCTTTGGAAGGTAAGTTGGACAAGTCCTGCTCTGTGGGTAAGTCAGCCGCCGGCTTCTCCGACTGCACCATGCCTGCTGTTAAGTTGACCCCCGGCCTCCGGAAATTACCCGGCCACTGTTAAGATGGCTCCCCAGGCCTCGGGGAACCCACACAGCACCAGCCGCTAAATCAGCATGGGGCTTCTCCCCCTCCTACCCGGCTCCATCTGGTCAGACGTCCGTTCCTGGTGGGTACTGAGATGCAGCTCTTGCATCGGGGCCTAATGGCACCCAACCTGATGTCCGCAAGAGCCTGGGGAAGACTGCCCCTCTCCCTCCACTTCTTTTTCACTGGTAGCATCCCCTGTTCAGGCTGCTACCAGGAGCGACGACAGTGTGGAACCCTTGGACGTTGTCCACACCTCCAAGTCCGTTCCAGACTCCTCTGACTGGGTCGCAGGGATGGAGGCTTCTCCACAGCCGTCTGGCCCTACTCCAGTGGCCCCTCCTGTACTTTCTAGGAGATCACTTCCGACCCGACGCCTGTCCCGGTCGAGATCCCTCTGCCCGATCCGGCGACAGCCCCTTCCTCCTCTGGTAATCCCTCCACCTACTCTTCCTCCCCTCCCGGTTCAACCAGACTTCAAGACACTTAGCCAGTCTTGGTGGCAGGGGGTGTGCTCGGAGCTGGTATCTGACCTGGAGAGCAGACCCCACCTCCGCCTCCTAGGACTCCGGCTCTGAAGGAGCTCGCCTCAGCTGTTCATGTTCTGGAGACTCTCACAAGGACATCACTCTTCCGGATCTTGGCGACAATCCAGACATGGGGATGATGATGAAGTGGAGGATGGTGATAGTTGCCGGAGGAGCCCTTGGATCATGAGCCTTTGATCCCTAAGGGCAAGATTTCCCCATATCCCTCCGGAGGACGCGCTGCTCTTCGGACCTCCTGAGGTCCATGCAAAACTACTTTGAGTGGAGTCGGAGGAACAGGATCCGCGTGGCAGACACTCGCCAAACACCTGGACCTGGAGTCTCTGTCCCCAATCCCTATTTCCCCATTGATAGGACCTCTACTGCCTGGCAGAATCCTCATCCCATCCGGCTGTCCCCAAGAGGGCAGACAGGGTTTAGTGATGCTCCAAGGATGTCTGCTTTCAACGCTTATCCGAAGGCGGATTCCGCTGTACTTCAGCCGCCATGACCGCTTCTTCAGCACCTAAGCACATGAGCACCTCTCCTCCAGACAAGGAGTCGAGGCAGATGGACCAGTTCAACAAGAAGGTCTATTCTTCGGCCACATGTGCGCTTTGGTTCCTCAGTTATGTTGCCTACATGGTGTTGCACCAAAAGGCTGCCTTGGCCAGGCTCTAGGCCCGAGTCCAGTCTGTGGAACCTTCAGATCTTAAGGAGGAGCTCACCAAGGAACTCCGCCTGTCCCACTTTTCCTGCAGGCATGCAAGGCGGGCTACTTACGACTCTGTCGATTCAGTAGCCCGTGCCTCGGTGACAGCCATTGCTTTGAGATGACAGGCCTGACTTCGCATTTCTGGCCTCGCCAGCGAGGTCCAGTCTGTGATTCAGGATAGCCCCTTTCGAGGCTCGGTGCTCTTTGGCGGTGACACCAAGATGACATCACCGATCTCAGAGATAAAGGTCAGGCCCTGAGATCAGTACGTTCCATGTACCAATCAGGTGCCCAACAACAACAGCAGCAGCCCTTTCGGAAAAGGACCTGGAGGCAGAGGAAGCAGGCCCCGGCTCGTCACCAGGGCAGGCGTAAGTCCACAAGTTCCACCACTCCTCCTGCCTCCAAGAATCAGAGACATTCAGTTGGCCCTCCCTCTGACCATCCTGCCATCTCCTAACTCCCTTGCCCCACCCCCTCCTCAGCCTCTGTGCGAGGAGCCAGTGGGGAAGGGGGTTCACCCGCCACGTGCAAGAGTGGCAGGGCATTAGCTCTGATGCATGGGTCCTGCAGCTAGTGTCCTCCGGACACACCATAGAGTTTCTGGAGATTTCACCAGATTCTCCATCAATCCTGTTGTCCTACTCTTGGGACCAGGCTCCTCTGGTCAGAGAAGAAATCATCTCTCTCACTCAAGGAGGCTATAGAGAGCGTTCCCCTCCAGCAGAGGGGAAGGGGGTTCTACTCCCACTTCTTCCTGGTTCCAAAAAAGTTAGGTGACTTGAGACCCATTTTAGACCTGAGCAGTCTCAACCTGTTCGTCGAGTACAAGAAATTCAGAATACTGACCTTCCAAAGTCTTCTCCCCCCTCTCCTGCTGGAGAACCATCGGCTTTGTGCTCCGGATATGCAGGATGCTTACCTGCGCTTTTCAATTTTCCCCAGCCACCGCCAGTTCCTGCAGTTTTGTTTCCACGGAGGAGCATTTCCAGATCTTCCCTTGTCAATCTTCACCATTCATTACCGCTTAGGTTAGCGAGGAACGACGCATCCGCTATGGGAGTTTTTTGTTGTTTTTTGCTTGAGTCGGCTCAATGGTGCCGCCTCAAGGAACGCGTGACCATGCCATGCACGGACGGCCGTTAGGTGCCGCAGACTACTCCTGTATCTCAGTTCTGTTTCTCCCACCGTCGAGGCTGCACCTGCTGCGCTGTAGCGTATAGTGTTTTCGGTTTCTTCTAGACTCCTCGTTTTTCTCAGAAGGTTTCACGACTCACTTTCGATCCGTACACAGTAAGACCGTTCGTTTGTTTTCTATTCTCGGTTAGTGATTTATTGCTTTTTTCCTGTTTAGTTTGCATCATGTCCGTTCGGAGCAAGGCGAAAGTCGAAGGTGGGCCGCGCCCCTCTGCGTCGGTGCTCCTGTGGCCGGCATTTTTCCGTCTCGGACCGGCATGATGTCTGTCTCCATTGCCTGGGACCCAACCACAACATGGACGCGTGCGACGCTTGTTTCTCCGTGGACCATCGTGTCCTCGAAGTCCGCGCGTTCAAGCTCAGCAAGGCCCCGCCGACCTCCGGGGGACGGCGTTGCTCCAGGGATTCCCAGGTAAGATCTCTAGGCCTTCCTCGGGTCCCTCCTTGGCCTATACGGTCCGAGGAGGAGGAAGCTTCCTCCTCTTCTCTTGCCAGAGAAAGCTTCTCTTGTGGTGTCGGGGAAACGCTGTAGTCCCATCCGGGGCCGCGACGGGGACACCACCTCGGCACTCATCTCCTCAGAGGTGCAGGCTCCCCCAGTGTTGAGGCCCACGCCAGCTGGGCCTGGCACGGTGGACCCTCGGGCGCCCGGTGATCGAGACGCGCCGCAGGCCGAGCTCCGGCGGTGCGCGGGTTGGGTTCGGACGCGGGCCGGGCGCGTGGGCCTAACTGGCGCGGCAGGGAGCCAGGACCAGGCCTGGCTGTCGCGGTGGGCTAGGGTCATCGGCGCCGTTCCTCCGGGGACCCCTGGGGTTGCCAGCATCGAGGTTCTGCTGGTCTCATCCTCTTGGGGCTCGATGACTTGGATGAGGACCCATCCTGGCTCCCTGACTCGTCGGGGTCCCCGGTGGCACGGGGTGCTAGGTGGCACAGTGGGCCCCTCCTGCTGTCCCGCTCCTGTCCTCCCCTGAGGGCCCTCGGGCTAGGGGTGGCCCCGGGTCCCGGGGGGGGTGATGTGGTGGGGACTGAGGGGGGGCTCGCCCTCCTAGGGGGTCTGTGACAGCTACCCTCTCTGGTGCTGTTGCCACCCCTCGGGGTGGGGGAGCGCTGGAGTCGAGGAGGAGGGCTCTCTGAGTCCGAGGCGGGGGCAGTCGTCGCGGTCTCCGCCGGCCACCCTCGTGGGTGGCTAGAGTCGTATGCCGAACCCCGCCCTTCCCTCTTGGGCCCCAGGGTTCCCTCCGGTGGCGTTGCTGTGGACTGCCCTTCTGGATCCATGCGGTCCCGGGTTCATCACGGGAAGACCCCCGGCTCTTCCAGGCATCACATCCCCAGGGTCTCGTCTTGCGGCCTGGTTTGTTGTCTGGGATCTCGCCAGCTCGGGCTCCGTTCCCCAGATTTCAGAGCCCTAGCAGAGGTCAGTTGCCTCTTCGTAGGTGCCCTTCTCCAGTACCTCTGCTGCCACCCCCCGCTCTTCCAGGCCATGTCAGTCCTACGGGTCCGTTATCCTGGGAGCAGTTCAGAGGTCCTGTGGCCTTTCCTCATACGTTAGACATATGCATGAGGCGGGTCTTCGACTCTCCCCACCCCGCAGGAATCTTCTGGACATTCAAGCTCTCCATCATCCTCGTCTTCCTCCTCCTCTGAGGAAAGACCCCTTGCTCACCTTTCTTCCGGCCTGATTTCACTGAATATCAGCGATTCCTTTGAGGATGGTGAGGATCTTGAATCTCTTTACGTTAGGCGAGACCAATACTGAGCGGGAGGCAGCGTGAATTCCTTGGAGAATTCAGTGCCCAGCACCTGATGGTACCTTCCTGGCCTATTCCCTTCCAGGGCGTCTATCTGATCTTACTTGAGACACAGCTCTTGCAGCAGGTTACACCATTAGGACTACAAGCTGGCAGGCATCAGGACCCCACGGAAAAATTCTAGCTAGCTATCTTCAGCGGGGACCGCCCCCGGCGTCGGTCCCACCTCTGACGTCAGGCGTAGTATATAAGGGGGCGGTCCCGTCAGATTCCCCAGTTCTTTCCCGCCGTCGACTTGCATGTCTCGACCTTTCGGTTCAGTTTCTAGCGACACACGGTAAAGTGTTTTCCTATGGGAAATTAGCTCTCTGCATTCAGCTTTTTCTCTGATGTCCTCTCCGACCTCGGTCACTCCTCGAAGTGCGCCTGTGGGAAGCAGTCCCATTCAAGGATCCGCTTTCGGCCTGTGTCCGGTGCCTAAGCCCAGACCACGACACCCGGTCCTGTACCTTTTGCCAGGGTTTCAACAGCAGAACCGGATCCGTCGCCAGAAGGCCCTACAGGCATTCCTGCTGGAGGAACTACTCAAGACCATGGCTTCCAAGGGGGATTCTTCGCAGAAGGCCCGCAAGCATGCTGAGAAGCATAGGGAGAAGGCCCCTTCCAGGTCCCTGTCTAGGGCCTCCGACTTGCACAGCTCTGGCTCCAGGTCTGACCACTCTCCTTCACGGGCCAGCTCTCGGCCTCCCCGCTGCAGTGAGAAAGTCTTCAGACTCCTCTTCTCAGGCCAAGACTCCCAGGCCTTCCTCATCCTCAAAGGCCTGGCTTAGTCAGGGATCGCCATCATCACCACAAGTCGGGTTCCGCCATTCTGAACCCAACGTCAGGTCTGCTTCCTTGCCTCCTCCTCTCCACTGGAAAACCAAGGAGCTCACGTCACTTAAGAGGCCGCTGGACCCGACGCCGGTCCGTCCGACGTCTGTCTCTTGCCACAGGTCCCCAGAGCCGTTGTTCATCAGAAGACCGTCGCCGGCCAGGTCAACTCATCACCGGACACCGGTAGGGGGACCGGCGCCCGCTCCAATTGAGAAGAGGACCCTGACGCCTCCGACCGACGTCGGTCAGGAGACCATCACTGAGGAGGAGTTAACTCAGCCCGAGGACCAGACGGGCGACCCCGGTCCTGTTGAGACTCCCAGGGAACCCTCGCCGCAACCCTCACCCCTGTGGAGCCGACGCCGGGACCAGACGACCATCCACCGGTGCCCAGGCCGTCGTCGGGCCTTTCTTTTTCAGAGGTGAAGGAGCTTTTCACTTACTGGTGGGATACTATCAAAAAGGACATGGTCCCCACTCCACCTCCGCTTCCTCCTCCTCCTCCGCCGGTTGCTCCTCCGGTTCCTGCGCCCCCTTCTCCGTTTGGGTCTGCAGGCGGTTACCTCCTCCTGGGAGCCCAGGACCCCTCAAAGGGGGAGCCCAGACAAAAAGAGACCTCCGTCTAGATCCTCTTCTAGGTCACCCAGTCCCAGAGACCCAGAAGGCGCCCGCATTCGCCTTCGACTGAGGACACGGGATCAAATTTTCAACATCAGATCCCCATCTCCCTCTTCATCCCTTCTCCGGACCCGTGAGCTGCCAAGTCTCCTCCGGATGACCCGCCGTTCTCGGATATCATGAGACACATCCAGAGAACATGGGATGGGATGTGGAAGAGTTAGACCCGAAGGCTCGCCTTGCAGTAAATATCTGCAGAAGGACCCCAAGCCTGTGGTGGTGGTGCCACCCTGGTAGACACTTTCGTGGGCGTCACCAAGGCAAGCGATAGAGCGTCTGCATTCACTTCGGCGATGCGAAGAAACTGACCGCTTGTACAAGGCTCCAAAGAAGACCAGTACTTGACTCGGCATCCTCAGGCCAACTCTCTGGTCATAACAGCCTCTCATGACGGTCCCAGAACCCGCAACATTTGAGCACCCTGCCACGGACCAGAGTCCAAGCAGCTGGAGGGCATAGGAATGGCGCGTATGCTTCCATGCTCCTGTGCCATCAGATCCCTGAATTGTTTGACCCACATGGTGCAGTTCCAAATGCCCTGTGGGGAGCAGGGTCTGGATGTAGCTGAGAAATTGCGGAAGCGAGCAGAAGGAGAGATGTTGCAGCTCACTCCGTGCGGAGTTCGGACGTGGGAACCCAAGTGCTATGAGCAGCGTGCGACTCAGCGGACTCCTCTGCCCAGCAGCAGCTTCAGGCGTATGCCTCCGGGCACTCTTGGCTCCCGTGTCTCGAGTTTACGGACGTCCAGAAAAACATCATGGGCGCCCATCTAGGGAGAAGTTTTGTTGGTAAACCCTCAGAGAAGATAGTACCAAACTCAAGAGGCCGGAAAGCGGCGGTGAGGTAGGTTCAGGCCATGTACCGACCCCAAGCTTAGTTCCTTTCTTAGGAACCAAAATCGATTTACGTGGACGGACGCAGAGACAACAGTCCGCCCGTTCCACAACAAAGGGCTCCAGTTTTCGTGAGCCAGGAAAAGCAAACCACGAGAAAAGCCAGCGCACTCCTAAGCGGACTAGCCAGCGGGACCCTCAGCTGCCACAGCCTGGCTCCTTCCGGCCCCGCCCCTCAGGATCAGCAGGGATGTCATGGTCAGGGTGCATTGCAATTTCCTGCCAGGATGGCGAGACTATAACCACCATTGGGTGGGTTCTACAGTTAGTCGGAAGAGGCCACTTTATAGAATCGTGGAGAAAGCCACCTCGAGGCCTCCTTTGCTCTCCCGGTGCCGGGTCGCTACAGTCATTGATCGGAAGGCAAGAGTACTGCTCCTGCAAGGGGCGATAGAAATGCGTCCCAGAGAAACACAGAGGACACGGATACTATTCCCACTTCTTCCTGGTTCCAAAGAAGACAGGGAGACCTCCGCCCGATTCTGGACCTCCAGCGACCTCAATTTGTCGATAAGCCTACAAAAGATTCCATAGTAACTCTTCCAGGTCTTATTCCATGCTGAAACAGGGCGCCTTTTAAGCGTCTCTAGATATACAGGGCGCTTACCACACATCCTATGCTCAAGCGCACAAGAGGTTCCTGCGCTTGAGTTTCTCGACCATCATCTTCAGTTCCGAGCCCTTCCATTCAGGCCGTCCTTCGACACCCAGGATCTTTACCAAATGCATGGCAGTCGTGGCGTCTCTAGGCAGGGGCCATTGTAATATTCCCGTGCCTGGGCGTTGGCTTCCTAATGGCGCCTCCAGAGGCGTTGTAGGGTGATCCAGAGCACACAGGACCTGTTTCGATCTCTGGTGCCCTAATCAACCCAAGTCTCTCTCCTGGTACCGTCATGAAGCTGCAGTTCATAGGCGCAGTACTGGACGCCGTTCAGGAGAGCATTTCTTCCAGGCGACGATGCGGGCGCATCAGATCCCCTCATCGGGGAGCTTTT
Organism: Neoceratodus forsteri; assembly: GCA_016271365.2. Lineage (NCBI taxonomy): Eukaryota > Metazoa > Chordata > Ceratodontiformes > Ceratodontidae > Neoceratodus > Neoceratodus forsteri. Next base: position 236,410,996 of record CM057450.1, read on the forward strand.
GCAAATAGAACAAGACCGTCCCAGCCAGGTTGGTCCTTCACTTGCGGACACATGGCTGCGGCCATTCCTACTGTCCTTTCATGAGAAGCTCCACATGCGGGTAACTCAGTGGATGCTCAAGGTGCAATGGGACCAAAGGCAAGACCACAACAGCATCCGGTCAGAATCACGAACACATGATTCGAGACTGGCAGTGGTAGCTGAACCAAGGACACTCTCTATGGGTGTGTCCCGCCTCATCTGCCGTCCCCAGAGGTAATCCTCACCACAGACGCCTCAGGTCTAGGGTGGGGAGCACACCTGGAGCGAGGTGAAGTCCCAGAGAGCGTGGACCCCTCTGGAAGCCCACCTCCATATCAACGTCCTAGAGATGAGGGCGGTCCTTTATGCCATACAGGCATTTCAGTCAGAAGATCCCGCGTAAGTACTCTCCTGACTTCAGACAGACAACACGGCGGTGATGTATTACCTCAACAAACAAGGAGGCGCGACACTCCTACCCCCTTTGCAGGAGGCCACGAGGTGGGATTGGGTGATCGGCAGGCGCGAACCTGATCACAGTACATGTTCTCGGGTGGACAACACAATTACAGGCCGGCCTGAGTCGCTCCCAGGCCAGAGTCACGGTGGGAACTTCTTCAGGAGGTAGCAGAGATCTGTTTCTTGATGGGGAACTCCAGAGTTGGACTTGTTAGCTTCCCCATCCAACATAAAACTGCCCAGTTTTTGTTCGCTAGATCAGGGCCTGGTGTTTTCTGGCGGGATACGTTGTCCCTCTCCTGGTGACAGATTCCTCGCTTTCCCTCCTTGATCGAAATTACTTCTCCAAACTGCATGAGGTGCATGCAACAATGATCCTGGTGGCCCTTTCTGCAGCCCAGACAGATCTGGTTCCCCCTTGCTAATACAGCTATCCTGGAACCTCCGCTCCTGCCATTCAGTTCCCATCTCTTCTCTCAGGAGGAGGGTTCACTGGTCCACCCAGACTTGTGCTCACTGAACCTGCATGCATGGCTCCTAGAGACATAGCCATTTTACGACAGGGTCTGCGAAGAGGTTGAAGTTCTTTCTGCAGCCAGAAGAGAGCGGCAATACCATCGATATGCAGCCATGAAAGTAGCGCAATTTTTTAATCTATAAGTACATGAAACATCGGCCTTTCCCCTGAGTTGTCGGTGAAAGCGTTGTTAAGTACCTGCTCTCCCTTCGTTCGTTCCTTACTCCTCTATTAAAGGTGCCTCTGTGCCCATTTCAGCTTATCACCTCCCGGTGAGACAGCGCACAGTGGCTACAATTAGATGCCTGTCGAGAATTCTTGATAGGGGTATGCACATCATAGGCCACCATTAAGGACCAGTGCCTCCATGGGACTTGCTTTTTGTCCTGGAACATCCGCTCCCCCCTTTGAGCCCCTGCAGCGGATTGCGGCTGCGTTTTCTATAGTGGAAAGCGTTGTTTTGGTGCTGTTAATCAGCGAAAGAGTTTCTGAACTTCATGCTCTCATGTGCAAAGAGCCTTGTTAATTTTCACGGTACAGAGTGTCCTGAATGATCTAAATTCTTGCCTGGTGGTTTCCACTCACTGTCAATCAGGATATTGACCTGCTGGTCTTCTTCCTAATTATTCTAATAGAGGAGGTGCTACACACCCCTCTTTCTAGTTTCCTCCTCCCAGAGTGTTTGCAAGCGCTACTGCTTGGGAATCAGTCCTAATGGTGTAACCTGCTGCAAGAGCTGTGTTTCAAAGTAAGATAGTACAGTTACGTAAGAACTTACCGTAACAGTAGATCTTCGAGAACAGCTCTTGCAGCAGGTACCTTCCCGCCCACCTTCCCCCTTGGAGGAGGCATGGCTTAAGCCTTTGTTAACAGGGATTTTTCCCGTTTGTCTTCTGACGGTGGATCCTCGGTCTCCCATTCTGATGTCAACCTGCAGCCGGAAGTCTCCGGCGGGAGAACTGGGGAATCTGGTGGGACCGCCCCCTTATATACTACGCCTGACGTCGGAGGTGGGACCGACGTCAGGGGCGGTCCCCGCTGAAGATAGCTAGCTAGAATTTTTCCGTGGGGTCCTGATGCCTGCCGGCTTCAGTCCTAATGGTGTAACCTGCTGCAAGAGCTGTTCTCGAAGATCTACTGTTACGGTAAGTTCTTACGTAACTGTACTTTCCTGACAGTCGCCAGCCGCCCTTTCTCCAGCCCCAGCAGACTGTCGTCGAAGGTATTGTGCCCCCTCGGAATCCCTGGGTACCCTTCCCAACCTGTCCTCGGGTTTGGTCTACCTAGAGACTCAATCCAGGCATCGCCGCCTGGTGCACGACCGTCCACCGGATTCGGAATGCCTACAATTCGACCGGTGGGGGCGAAGAGTGTTCTCTTCTTCTCGTGCGGTGGCTTGCATTGCATCACATCAGGCGCTGCCTACAATCAGCATCTGTGGTTGATGCTCTCCCAGCTCTTAGCATCAATGCCTGATACGGAGCACACCAGACAGGCTGTTGCCTTCTCTGCTATAGGCCTGGGCTGGCAAGACCCAGCAAGGGCATCTTATAGCGCCAGTGAGGGGCTTCCAGGCTTCTTGAGGACAGCGATCTGCATTAGGCGGGCGGCATGGCAACCGTCTATCAGGTTGTCACCCTGGCCGGTAGTAGGGTGCTGCGCTCCGCTTCCCGGGACCCGTCTTTTTCCTCCAGAGCTAGGGAGACTGCAGGGGCTTCCTCCATCTCCCGTCCTTGAGGGCACCTCCCAGCTCTTCTCCCACTTAGGCTTCTCTCTGTATTAGCCAGGGTCTTCCCCTTCTGTTTCTCACCAACAGGAGGCTGGGGGTCTTGTTCCCTCAGGGTTGTACCCCCCTTTTAGGGTGAGGGGGGCTTGGCACTCACCCAAGCAGTAATGAATGGTGAAGATTGACAAGGGAGATATGAAGTACGTGCCTACCTGATTCTTGATCTTCTCTTGTATCTTCACCATTCATTGAATACCCACCTTCCCCTCAGTGGCCTCCTTCTGTGGCGTCTCCCCTCCGTCTCGTTCCTCTTACTCCCCTTGGCCTTTATGCCAAAAAAAATAAAAAACTTTTCTGCTCTTTTTCCCCATTCTTGTGAATGGATCTCCTTTTTTCCTCAAGGTAAAGGGGAATGAGCACGGTTCCAAATTTCTCTAATTCTAGGGAACTCTTTCTGACTGCCCCCTATGCGATTCCTTTACCCTCTTCAGGTCATGCAGTTTTCACAGCCCGGGTGGCCACATCCTGTCTTGGCCTCTGCAAAGTCTAGGAATCCCCGGCAGGTCCTACTTCAAGCTCTTCTAGCTGCTGACCGAACTTGTCAGCTCTGAGCATCTGTCTGCCTTGCCCTGGAAAGTCTGAGTTCCACTCTACTTTTCATACAAAACTGCCTTCGAGAAGGCATAGTCTTTCCCATACACTTCCGTATTAGCACTTAACAAGGTGCTAAAGTTTAGTCCTTCCTGGATGGGCGCTCTACCGGAACAGTTTTCTGTCCGGACAGTCTAAAGGCCCTCAACTAGGATGAAAGGGACTTGCATGTTGAGAGTTCAGAGATCTGCCCTCTTTGGATCTGTTCAGGTGGTTGATTGAACCTCCCTCAGTCCTGCCAACTGGGATTCTTGCTCCTGGTCAGTTTCGAGCCTTTAAGCCTCTCAACCAATGCTTTCGATGGGCACTGTCCTCCCTCTCAACATGTTCTTTCTTTCCTTCTCTTCCTCTTCTCTTTCCCCTTCCTCCTCTGTTCCTCCCTTAGAGCTGCCCGGAAAGAGGCCCTGCAGTCCCTTAGGGTGAGAATTCTCTCTCCTTTGACTACTCTCCATCGGCTTTTTCCTTTTCAGTTTATTTCCTTTCCTTTCTATCCCTTGGCTCTCACCGCACTCGCTTTCTTTTTTTACCTTTTATTTTCGCTGCTCCGACTCCAGAACTGAGATACAGGAGGAGTCTGCGTACCCTAACGGCGCCCTGCGCGCGCACGTAGTCATCCTCGAGGGTGGCGCCTGAGCCGACTAAAAAAAAACTCCTGTAACAGGTCGCGCCTCCGCTTAATCCAAGCAGTAATGAATGGTGTAGATACAAGAGAAGATCAAGAATTACTGTAGGTACGTACTTTCACTTCCGGGTCCTCCCTTGGTCTGTTTCTGCACCTTGGGTTCTCTCCAAGTGCCTGGCGCTGATGTTCCTTTCATGGCCGCCTGGGCTTAGCAGTTTTCCCTTACCTGAATGACTGGCTGATTTCAGCCCCTCCCAGGAGCTCTGCATTTCATTCTGGATCTGTTCTCCAAGTTGGGTATTACTGTCATTTTCCCCAAGTTGTCTCTTTCCCCGACTCAGAGGCTTCAGCTCATCGGGGCAGTCTTGGACACTGTCCAGAGGCAGGGCTTTCCTACCTCCGGACAGGGTGGAAACCTTGGTCCATCAGGCTTCAGTGGTGTCCTCATCCAGGACCATTCCAGCAAGGGAGATCCTTCGCCTTCTCAGCCTGATGGCGGCTTCCATCACTGTTGTTCCCCTGGTGAGGCTCCACATGAGAATCACTCAGTGGTCCTTGCTGGTGCAGTGGGATCAATTCCTGGACGACCTGGATCATCTGGTCTTGGTATCGTCAGCAGTCCAGAAAGATCTGCTTTGGTGGAGGGATCCCTGCAACCTTTCTTTGGGTCTCCCATTCAGGAGTCCTGTCCCTTTGGCATCTCTGACTACAGATGCATCGATTATGGGCGGGGGGTGCATTTGGGGGAACATTTTGGTCCAGCTCAGAGACACTGTTACACATCAATGTTCGGGAGATGACAGTTGTCTTGTACGCCCTTCAGGCGTTCCAGACTCTTCTCCCCAAGGGATCACTGCTCATCCAGACGGACAATATGTCGGTAGTGTGGTATCTCAACAAACAAGGAGGAACTCACTCGTACCCTCTCTGCAGGGAAGCGATGAGAGTGTGGAACTGGGCAGTCCAGCACGATCCGTCCTTAGTGGCCCTGCATGTTCCAGGCATTCAAAACATCCTGTCGGACAGTCTCAGCAGGTCTCGAACCCTCAGTCACGAATGGAAGCAAAGTCAGGAAGTGGCAGCGTCTCACTTCCTAAGTTGGGGAAATCTGGAACTCGACCTTTTCACCTCCACTTTCAACGCAAAACTTCACAGATTTTGCTCTCTCGTTCCAGGGCATGGTGCTTTCTGGCACGACACGTTGTCTCTCTCTTTTGGACAGGGAAATGTTTGTACGCCTTCCCTCAGTTTTCCATTCTCCAGAGGGTTCTCCTCAAGCTTCAGGCAGAGAGGGCACGGATGATCCCCCTCGCCCTCCTCTGGCCGAGACAGATTTGGTTCACACTTCTGCAACAGTTAGTGGAGGAACCTCCGGTTCCACTTCTTGTGACTCATGATCTCTTGACACAGAATCAAGGCCGGCTCATCCATCCTGGGCTCAGGACCCTGCATCTTCATGCGTGGCTTCTGTAGATCTAGTGATCTCCCACTTTGGGGTCTCCTCTTGGGTCGCTCAGATAATTATTGAGGCTAGAAAGCCGTCTACTCATTCCACCTGTGCTATGAAGTGGAAACATTTTTCCATTTGGGTGGCTTCCAAAGATTGGAACCCTTTTTCTTGTTCTGTCCCACAAGTCATGGAATACCTCATTCATCTTTCAGATTTGGGCCTATCCTTTTCCTCTTTGAAGGTCCATCTTTTGGCTATTTCGCATACCACGAGCTGGTGAATGGTAAACCCGTGGCTCAGTTGGAAGCCTCAGAAATATTTCTGAAAGTGATTCTTCATTTGAAACCCCGATCCGCAGCCCCACATCACCTTGGGATTTAAACCTTGTGTTGGAGAAGCTCACTCTCCTGCCTTTTGAACCAGCGATGAGCTATGATTTACGCTTCCTGTCCTGAAAGACGTTATTTTTAGTTGCACTTACCCTCCACTCGAAGTTCGGAGCTTCAGACTCTGGTTTGTAAGGAACCTTATTTAATTAAGCAATAAGGCACGACAGGGTGTGTTTTATTGCCTAATAACGTCACTCCTGAGATGGGTTGAAGCATGAGGCAAAGCCTTATGCTTCCACCACCCAAGGAGTGACATTATTTGACAATAACACACACCCTGTCGTGCCTTATTGCTGTTATACAATGGCTCTTTTTTTTGTTTGTTTGTTTTAAAGAAAAAATGAGAAAACATTTTTTGGCTTTTTTTTTTTTCTCCTTCATCTTTTCTGTGTGGAGGCATATGTTTAAAGAAAAACGTCCATATAGTTTTCCACCAGTAGGTGGAGCTGCTCTCTACATAATGCTGCTTCCTGGGCTGTACGTCTCCTCCGTGTTGTTTCAGAGATGTTTCTGCAGTGAGGGGTTACAATGTACCCCACGACGTTTCCTGAACTGTTGACCCAGATTGCTGAACTGGGCTGCATTTTGTGTTTTCTGTTCTTTTTCTCTGTTGTTGTCACCATTACTAAGCATGCTCACGGTGTGCTTAGCTTTCTGTAAAGGCGCATGTTATAGTCATGGACATGGTTTGCAATACCTGGTTCAGGCAAGAGAGGGATCGAGAAAGGTTTCACGTAGAATATCTTGCCTTTACGTTGTGGTGCAGGCCAGACTTTCACAGGTGAGATTGAAAGAAACGCAAAATGTGTCATTTGTGGGGTTTGTTGTTTTGTTGGTCATCTCCAGTGACTGTCACACGGTGGGCAGTTTTGCTTTCTAGCTCCTTTCACGATTTATTGAAACCAGAACTGATACTGTACAAGGTGAAGTGCTGTTTGCAGAAAACCAGGATTTCTCTGAAAAGAAAAGGATGGAATGTTTTGGGGTGGGCTGGGCTGAAATTGTTTGACGAGTGTCCCAGATCATTGTAGCGTGTGGACAGAGACATGATTTCACAGTGTGTCATTCGGTCATGTGTGTTTCTGGACTTCATACAGTGATGTTATTGTCTAATAACATCACTGTTCCAGGCTCACACTGACCAATCAGATTAAAGTAAATTCTAGGAGCGTGGATATTTTGTTGATCCACACTCTTTGGCATGTCCCCTTCCACTTTAAGATGAACCGGGAGTCTTCAAGCTGGCTCCTCCCACCCACCTTGATGGTATATACCTCGGCTCTACCCCATGACGCCAGATCTTCCTTTCCGCTGGAAGATTCAGGTTGCCTCTCTCGTGCTCGCGCATCTTGTAGGCCCTGGTTTTCAAACCTTCGGTCATTCCGAAAATTCGCATTGTTCACATTAGCAATTGCAGGTTTGCTGCTTCGATTATGGAAGACAAGTCTTCCTCCGGATTTCGTCGGTGCCCTTGCGGCCAGAAAATGTCATGCACCGATCCCCACACCGCGTGCATCTATTGCCTCTATGTCGACCATGACGCCTCGAAATGCGATGCGTCTTGCCTTTCATCCCAATGTTCTCTACGACTGTCTCGCACGCCTGAAGCTGGGGAGGCCGGAGAAGAGGAACCCTCCAGTGAAATCATAGGAGGCTCGGTGGGCAGTTTCTGCGGCCGGATCCGTGAGAGAATCTGAACGCAGGCAAGCAAGCATTCGAGGAGGAAGCGGCTCACCGCAGAGAGACTTCTCGGAGCTTCTTCGTTCCACTCATCCTGAGCTCCACCTTCTCGGGTTCCTTCCAAGAGTTGTGTCAGTCTTTCCCGACCAAGGGAGAGGCGCCTTCGGGCTTGCACTCCTCTCCATCCCGTAAGTGGGAGAAGGATCAGGGATCATCTTTGTCTCGATGGGGACATTCTTGGGAGTGGGAAAGATCTCAAACCCAGGAACATGCAGTCTCGACTTTGGTCGAGATCGCTTCTTCGGCCGCTGGCTTTTCGGCTTTGCCGTCTGGTCATTCGACCGAATTATCAACCGATGATGTTGAAATCGTGATCAATCCGATCTTGTTGACTCGATCGTGCATCCTCGAACAAACCCTAATAGATGATGAGACCCAGTCTGCTGGGACTCTCCATCGAAGAAGTGGTCTCTGATCCCAGAAATCACCGGTCCGCGTGTCTTCCAAGTGACTGAGTTGGCCCGTCTGATCTCGATCGAGGTCTCTGACCTCCTCAACCAACAGGCGAGGAAGAGCCATAAGCGGCTCTAAAAGAGGTGATGCCATCGGTTCGTCCTCGTCCTCCTTGGATGAGGTAGCTCCAGCGGAAACTCGGCGTCTTGAGGACCTCATGTAGCAATAGCTCATTTTGATGGGGCACAAGCGGACTCCGGCCTCTACACCGATGATTACCTGGCTTTCACTTCCTAGGCCGAAGCTGACTCCTTCGGAGCCGACTAAATCGGTTCCTCAGCCTGCAGAGCTAGCAAAACCACCAGATTGGCCCAAAACTGTCTCTCCACCGATTGTGGTGGAACCACCACCCAAACTGCCTGTGGAAGGGGCTCCTTTCAAGGAAGATAGACCAGCCCCCGGGCTTCTCCAGTGGTTGTTGGTCACGGTCACCCCAGACCGCCCTCGAGTCGAAGGTGACCTGGGTGGTCGGCCATTCTACCCAGATTTCTCGGATTTGGATGTCACCAGCTTGCATTATCATCCAGGTGATGATGAATCAACCATTGGCTTAGAGATGGAGGAAGGCCTCTCGTCCTTTCAAGGGATTCTTCACCTCATCTCTGAGTCTACAGGGATGCCCTGGAGCCAATCAGAAAAGCGGAGTACCTCTTACGGACATCCTTAAGAGGATACCCGATGGAGGCCTTTCTGTGGCTGAGGCTGTTGTCAGCCCCTGCCTCTTGTCCAGCTCCATCTGCCTGCATGGCCCAAAGTATCACGGTGCCCATGGGAGTCACTGCAGGTTTCACAGAGCACCCTTGACCGAGAACCTTGTGACTGTCTGAGTTCAGGCGTACTGGCAGTTCTGCCGACACTGACCCACCTCCTGATAAAGAGGTCCAAACTTATAGACCATTCAGACAGGAAGGTCTATGCGGCTTCCTCCTTGGGCCTTAATCAGGCAAGTTCTGCCATCATCATGGCGCACTTCTCGCATGCCCTTTTAGGGTCACTGGGTGAAGTCCTCCCACATCTCACCGCGGACGTGCAGACCACGGTCAAGCAGGTCCGGGGATCAGGGCCAAGCTGTTGCCAAACAGCAGCTTTAGACAGCCCTGGTCATTGGGGATTCTTGTGCCCACTCGATGGCTGCCGTGGTTGCCTCTCGTCGCATGAGGAGCTTGGCTGAGGCTCTTCTCCTTTCTGGTGGATACCTTCACAAACTAGCTAGCGTGCCCTTCCTTGGGACTGACTTGTTTGGCCAAGGGTGGCAGTCACCTTCAGCACTGAGCAGTCCAGTGCCACCTTGGATACTACTTCCACCGAGGGTTCTTCGGGCAAGAACCAGCAGAATAAAAAGAAGCCTTTTTGACATTCTTCCCCTGCGGCTCAGCAGTCCTCCTTTCAAAGTGGACAGCAGCACCAGCAACAGCAGCAGGCTCAAGCTTGGCGTCCCCAGCCCAAGCCCAGACCCCAACAGTCCCGGAAAGGAGACTGAGGTTCAGGTCCTTGTGCCTCCTCCTCCAAGCCTGCTCAGTGACCGGGCGGGGGCCATCAACTACCTCCCATCACCTCAGCTCTATGTCCTCCCGTGGGGGGCCGGCTCTGCCACTTCCTTTCCGCCTGGTTTGTTGCCACTTCGGACAGGTGGGTTCTCGAAGTGATCAGTCAGGGACTGCCTCTGGAGTTCGAGCAGTACCTTCCAAGCTGAGCCCGTGCTCCTCGGGAGGAAAGAGTGTCTGCTCAGACCCAGTCGGCTCTCCGAGATGACATCGCTCAGCTCCTTCTCAAGGAAGCAGTAACTCCAGTGGCAGATCCTCCAGCAGACCCTGGCTTTGTCTCCTGGTACTTCCTGGTGCCCAAGTGGATCGGGGGGCTGGTGCCCCATTCTAGATCTGCATGACCTGAATCAATATCTCAGGTCACGCACCTTTCGGATGGTCACTCTGTCCCAGATCATTCCATCCTTTGAACGAGGCATGTGGTTCTGTTCTCTGGACCTCCAGGACAGGTTCTTTCACGTCCCCAATCCATCCGTCCCACCAGCGATTCCTCCGGCTTCAGAGCAGAGGGGTCCTCTCTGAGTTCGGGCCATGCCCTTTGGGCTTTCTCTAGCTCCCAGGGTCTTCACCAAATGCATGGCAGTGGTGACAGCAGCATTCCTGTATGGCGCATGGTCAGCTGTACCCTTACCTGACGACTGGCTGATTGTGACCTCCTCCAGACCGGAGGTGGGAGCGGTCCAGGATCTGGCCCTCCAGGTTTGCCTCCTCATCAAGCGAGGTCAAGTCGAACTCGTGCTAAAGCAGGTGATCCAGTTCATCGGGGCAGAGCTCGACTCTCTGCGAGCCAGAGCACGGCTCCCGGCAGACAGGGCCGAGGTTCTTTCCTCCTTTGCCCAATCATTTCAGGTTGGACAATTGCGCCCTGCCCGGGACTTCCTGCGCCTCATGGCGGCCTGCACCAGCGTGGTCTGTTGAGCCCGTTGGCACATGCATCCCGTACAGTGGGGACTGGCCAGCCAATGGTCACAGCGCTCCGGTCCTTTGGACCAGCCAGTGGCAGTGACCCAGGAGATGTGGAACACTCTCCAGTAGTGGATCATTCCACCTCATCTGCAGGAGGGCATCCCATTTGTCTGCCCTGAGCCGACGGTCTCTCTGTCGACCGACGCCTCTCTGATGGGTTGGGGTGCCCATCTGGGGGAGCACAGAGCACATGGCCTCTGGTCCCCTCAGGAGTCTCGATGCCATATCAACCTGCTGGAGCTTTGAGCAGTTTGTCTAGTCCTCACCACCATCACTCCGTTTGTATGGGGTCACGTCCAGATGGGCAATACCACGACCATGTACTACCTAAACCACCAGGGCGGGACACGCTCCATGCTTCTGTGCAGGGAGGCTGTCCACACTTAGTCCCTCGTGCACAGCCTGGAGACGGATCTCCTAGCCATCCATGAGGCAGAAGCTGCCAACATTCTGGCCAATGCCCTAAGCCGGATAGGAGCTGCGTCCCACGAGTGGTCTCTCCTTCCGGAGGTAGTACAAGATCTGTTCTCCCACTGGAGCACGCCTCAGGTGGACCTGTTTGCCTTCAGGGAGAATGCGAAGCTGAGGCTGTTTCATGCCAACCCCCCTCAGCAGGGCTTGCTGCAGGGGGATGCCTTCTCGAGGCTGTGGACCCTGGGCCTCTCTTACGCCTTTCCCCTATTTCCCTTGATCCACAAAGTGCTTCTGAAGGCGAGGACGGGCAGGTGCAGGTGATTCTGGTAGCCTAGACTGGCCCCACCAGTTCTGGTATCCAGATCTCCTCAGCCTCAGCTCCAGGCTTCCCAGGTGGCTCAGCCCGCCTGGACCTGATCTCAGTCAACCAGGGAAGGTATTCCATCCGGACCTTCAGTCCCTGCACCGGCGCCTTGGGTCTTTCGGCCAGGTCCTCAGACGTTGTTGAGGCATCCCGTGTAGAGTCAACCAGGAAATGCTATGCCTTTAAATGGAAGATTTTCTATTTGGTGTCAGGGCAAGGGGTTGGACCCTTTCTCCTGTTCCTTTGCAAGCATTCTGGACTACCTGTGGTCCCTTTCTCAGCTAGGGCTTTGGTCAACGACCCTTAAGGTGCACCTGGCAACCATCTCTGCTTACTGGGTGCAGGCCAGGAAGCAGTCGGTGGCGCAGGAGAAGGTGGTCAGGCACTTTTTCAAAGGCCTTGATCACATATCCCCTCCAGTGCGAGAACCTCCACCTCCGTGGGATCTACTTCTGGTATTGGCTAAGCTCATGGGCAAGCCATTCGAACCGATGCACAGGTGTGGCATCTCTCACCTGTCGTGGAAGACCGCCTTCTTGGTGGCTATCACATCAGCCAGAAGGATGGGAGAGCTCCATCAAGTCTCCTTATCTGGTCTTCCACAGGGACAAGGTGGTCCTGCGCCCCCACCCGAAATTCCTTCCGAAGGTGGTGTCGGAGTTTCACCTTAACCAGGTGTTGACTCTGCCGGTGTTCTGCCCCATTCGCACCTCGGATGCCAAATATAGGTTCCATACTTTGGGCCCTAGAAGAGCACTCTCTTACTATAAGGGAGTGGTTCGCCAGCTGTTTGTCACCTATGCTGAAGCCACACCTGCCAGACCTGCAGCCAAGTGGACGATAGGCAGCTGGGTCACTCCTGCATAGATCTCTGCTACAGGTTGGCGGGCATGGAGCCTCCAAAGGGATAAGGCTCATTCTACCCGCCATGACCGCTGCTTGGTGGCTGCTTCCAGGGCGTCCCTATCCAGGAAATCTGCAGGGCTGCTACCTGGAAGTCAGCACACACCTTTATTACCCATTACCACATCAACCTTGAGTCACGCCGGGATGCTGGTTTTGGGACCTCGGTTCTCCAGTCCTTATTTCCTATTCCCTAAGTAGGGGGTGTGCGCCTTGCCTCCGTCCTCCCGGAGAACTGCTAGGAGTCTGCCAGACAGTGTGGATGAACAACATATCCATGTCCCTAGAGATACAGGTTACTCACCTGTAACAGGAGTTCTAGGAATGGTATCTGTTATTCATCCTAAGACTCTCTGACCTCCGCACAATCCCAGCTTCAAGCAGCTAGATCTCGCGCCATGGCGGAGCCTAGAGTTTTACCACCGGGGTGGGTGGAAGGAGCCAGCTTGAAGACCTTCCGGCAAGATTTAAAGTGGCAAGGAACCTGCCAGACAGTGTGGATGAACAACATATACCATTCATAGAACTCCTGTTACAGGTGAGTAACCTGTATTTTCCCACCCTCCTTCCCTCTTTTTTATTTAGGGACTTCAGACTCTGTTTCCTCCTCCTCTTGTCGGGCCTATACCAGGCTCCGACGGGAGAAATGGAGGGCAGGCGTGCAGACCATCCATCATATATAACGCTACACTGACGCCGGGTCACGGACGCCGGTCGGCAGTCCCCGTCAGGTATTGCTAGAAAGTCTGCCATGCGCCAGATGCCAGGTGGTGCTAGTCCTATATGTGATGACCTACTGAAGGAACCTCTCTCGAAGATCTATTGTTATGGTAAGTTCCTATGTAACTGTACTATTTACATATAAGGATATACAGCATTTAAGCAGTTAAGGAAAGTGGGGCATTCAATCCTATCTGGGTTTATTGCTCCTTCTGTTAATAAGTGCTATGACTCAGTCTCTCACTGAGACCTGGATCCAGTGCCCCAAAAAAACACACACACACACACTGAAATGTTCACGGTGCCACTCAAGCTAAAATGAAGGTTCTAACCCCAGTAATGCTCAGTATATTCCTAACTTTATGCAGTAAGCCTGAGGGGGGTGGATTGGACTGCCCGGAGGGATGGAACACTTTGCACGTGAGCATCTTTCAAACAGTGCCTCTACCAACTGCCTATGTTCTAACCTCGTCAGATTTTTCTCTCCGCTGGAAAAGTCTGGTTGCTCTGAGTTTCGTTAGTCCACTTTTTCCTGCGTAAAGAAAACTTTAGATTACTAAAATAAGTATATTTTGTTTTCATTTACTGCCTTAACTGATTGTTTAGTTATTTAATCTTAGTTTACGGTTAAAATTTATTATTTTCCCGGTTCCTTGTGGTTTGGGTATAACCGTGAGGAAAGTTTTAGTTGAAATCGGGGTTCTCTGATTAAAGAACCCTTTTTTTTTTTTACTGAAACAACATTGTTTTAACATACTTTTATAACCGATAAATCTCGTTTGCTGAACCAGTTCCTTTTTATTCCCCACCGGTTCGGTTCCTTCTCGGTTCCGGAACTGACTGCAACCGTTATCTAAAAAAAGCTTATTTTCTTAACGGTTGGTGTTTTCTCCTGTTATTAACATCATGTCGGAGAAACCTAAAAAGACCAGTGAACCTGGTTTTAAAAATTATTTACAGTGTGGAGGAGTATTTGCAAAGGCAGATAAGCACACTTTATGTGTTGTTTGTCTGGGATTTGAACATCTGAAGAGGAATGTGAGTTGTGTGAAACATTCCTAGATAAAGCTATGAGGGAAATTCCTTGAAGGCTAAAGAAAAAGTTTCTCTAAGAGTCCCTCAAGGCTCTGACCACAGCAGACGCCAACCTACTGTGGCTGAACCCACAATTGTAACTACCCCTGGTCTTGAGATGGGCGAGAAGGGTATACAAAGAATAAATGAACTGGCTGACTCCCTGGTTCCTGCAAAGAAAACAAAGAAACTAAAACATGCAGAACCGTCGCCTACTAAACCGGGGACTTCTGTATCTGGTCTGACTGTGCCTTTGGCCCAGGAGATTGCCCAGGCATTTTAAGATGATTCAGACCCTGCAAACTATTATTCTTCCTCAGCAGCCTCCTGCCCCTTCTCAGGGTCCCCAGGCTGGCAGTAATGTGCAGCCCTCATTGCAGGGGGAACTTCATGTTGCTGATGATGATTTTGGTGAGGAGGAAGAGCCTATAGAACCTAAAGTGTCCCCTGAGCAGGACTTTGGTTCCCCCCCAAGGGTGTCTGAGGATTATTCCTCTCATTTTACATTTGTTAAGAGGATGGCAGATTCACTAGACGTCTCCACTGTGGAACAAATTGAGGATGAGGAGGTGGTGGAATATATGGAGCTGCTGGGGTTGACACCCACAAAAACCCTCCTCCTCCCTGTGTAAAAGTTCTTTAAAAAAAAAGATGCCTTGAAACACAGCAGACAACCTGTAATAATGCTAGGGTCCCTCTGTCCTCCGGACAAGGACTCCAGGAAACTAGTATGGCCAAAAACGGCTATTTGTCGGCCTCTTTGGCCATTCGGCAGGCTAATTTCTCAGGTCAGCACGCCCTGCTCATACAGCAGGAACTGCTCGTGCTTCTGGGAAAAGAAGCGATAGAGCACGTACCACGGAACCGAAGGAGTGCAGGATTTTATTCTCACTTCTTTCTGGTTCCCAAGAAAACAGGGGACCTCAGTCTGATACTGGACCTCAACGAGTCGGTCCTGTACAAACGCTTCTGCATGGTGTCCTCCCAAGTCTGATTCCCATGCTCAAGCAGGGCGCCTTTCTAGCGTCCTTGGACATGCAGGATCCTTACCTGCATATACCCATTGCTCAGGCGCTCAGGGAGTTTCTGCACTTCGAGTTTCAAGGCCCCCATTATCAGTTCCGAGCCCTCCCCTTTGGACTGTCACCGGCACCTCAGGTATTCATGAAGTGCATGGCAGTCATAACGGCGACTCTGAGGAGACAAGGCCACTACGTATTCCCCTAACTGGTCAACTGGCTTCTCATGGCGCCCTCTCGGGAGGCCCTGATTTCTGCCATTCATTATACTCAGTCTCTGTTCAAGACGCTGAGCATCATTATCAATCAAGAGAAGTCACGCCTGGTTCCGGCACAGACTCTGCAGTTCATAGGCGCAGTTCTGGACACCATCCAGGGGAAAGCTTTTCTTCCCCAGGACAGAGCAGAACACATCAGATCCCTCATCAAGGACATTTTGGCAAAGAAGACCATTCCTGCCAGATTCCTTTGCCTGCTCAGACACATGGCTGCGGCCATTGCAACAGTCCCGCTTGCTCATCTCCACATGCAGGTGACCCAGTGGATGTTACGGGTCCAGTGGGATCAAAAGCAAGACCATCTGCAGCTCCCAATCCGGATCATGAAGGCCATGATCTAGCCATTGGCAATGGTTGTTAGATCCGAAGAATCTATCGGCAGGAGACCCTTCATTGTGCTGTCTCCGATTGTGACACTCTCCACAGAAGCCTCAGGGCTGGATGGGGTGCACACCTTGATAGTGTCCGGTCTGGGGCCTGTGGACAGCCTAAGAGACTCATCTCCACATAAATATCCTGGAAGTGAGAGCAGTTCTTTACGCCTTGCAGGCCTTCCAGTCGGAGATTCCACCGGGGACTCTTCTGTTACAAACAGATAATTTCGCGGTGATGTATTACCTCAACAAACAAGGAGGCACCCATTCCTACCCGCTTTGCAGGGAGGCTATGAGGGTGTGGGATTGGATTTTGCAACACGGCACCAACCTCATTGCTGTTCATGTCCCAGGAGTGGACAGTGTCATCGCAGATGGCCTGCGCCGCTCTCAGGCTAGAGTTCACGAGTGGGAACTACTCCAGGAGGTAGTAGAGGATCTGTTTCACAGATGGGGTACACCAGAGTTGGATCTTTTCGCATCCCCATCCAATGCAAAACTGCCCAATTCTTGCTCGCTAGATCCAGGGCCTGGTGTTTTCTGGAGAAACACGTTGTCTCTCTCCCCTGGGCGGGCAGATTCCTCTGTGCCTTTCCATTGATCCAGAGGGTCCTTCTGAAACTTCACAGAGAGCAAGCGACGCTGATGCTTATCGTGCCGTTCTGGCCCAGGCAGATCTGGTTCCCTCTACTACATCAGCTATCCCAAGAACCTCCGGTGCCTCTGCCAGTCAGCTCTCACTTCTTGTCTCAGGAGTGGGCTCCTTGGTCCATCCGGACCTTTGTTTGCTGAGCCTGCATGCTTGGCTCCTAGAGACATGGCCATTTCGCGACACTAGGTCGTAGAAGAGGTAGCTGACGTTCTGGTGGCCGCAGAAAACCGCCACTCAGGCTACTTACACCATGAAGTGACGCCATTTTTGCCTATGGGCTCAAGCGGTGTTCGCTCTAGACTGTCCAGAAAAGTCGGTCTTGGACTACCTCCTGTCTCTTTTAAGACAGGCTTGGCCTCCTCCTCTATCAAAGTATTCCTCTGTGCCATCTCAGCTATCACTTTCCTATAGGCCCACGCACCTATATCTCAGTTGGATCACAGGCACGAGCCTTCCTGAGAGTGTTCTCCACCTTAGACCTCCAATTAAGGATCCGATTCCGCCATGGGATCTTCCCTTTGTCCTGGAACAGCTTACGCTGCCACCCTTTGAGACAGCCGCGGATTGCGAGCTACGTTTTCTTACTTGGAAGACTTTGTTTTTAGTTGCCGTTACCTCGGCCAGAAGAATTTCTGAACTTCCTGCACTTATTTGCAAAGGGCCTTATTTGGTTTTTCACCAAGACATGGTATCCGTACGGACTAATCCTAAGTTTCTGCCTACGGTGGTCTCAGCTCTCACCCTTTAATCAGGACATCAATCTACCAGTGTACTTCCCCAAGTATTCTAATCGAGGAGAGGCCCTGTTGCACACCTTAGATGTGCATAGGTGTCTCTGATACTACCTGACCGGAACCAAACACCACCGAAAATCAGACCAGCTTTTTGTCTTCTTTGCCCACAGGATGATGGGAGCTCCTGTTTCCAAGCAGTCGCTGTCCAGGTGGTTCATTGTGTATCACATTCTGTTACCAGAAGCGCAACAAACCCTTACCAGGTGCGGTCAAGGGTCATTCCACATGGGGGGTGGCTACCTCCTTTGCAGCCCTCAAGTGTGGGTCCATCTCGGCTATATGTGCTGCAGCTACTTGGAGCTCCATGCACGCTTTCATCAAGCATTACAGCCTGGATATTGCATCGAGGCGAGGAGCAGGTTTTGGTCTATCAGTCCTTCAAGGACTTCTGTCCTAGGTTCAGGTTCTATTA
Organism: Neoceratodus forsteri; assembly: GCA_016271365.2. Lineage (NCBI taxonomy): Eukaryota > Metazoa > Chordata > Ceratodontiformes > Ceratodontidae > Neoceratodus > Neoceratodus forsteri. The sequence continues at coordinate 236,428,538 of CM057450.1, forward strand.
AGGATTTCTACCTTCCCTCCTCCCAGTGGTGTGGGATTTCCATTATTGCTTGGGAATCAGTCCTAATGGTGTAATCTGCTGTAAGTGCTGTTTCTCGAAGTAAGATAGTACAGTTATGTAAGAACTTACCATAACAGTAGATCTTCGAGAACAGCTCTTGCAGCAGTACTTCCTCCACCATCCCGCTGGAGGTAGACTCTCATTCCAACATCCTTCTCCTATGATCAGGTGTTCTCAGCATCTCTGATTGCCATTTGATGGCTGATCCTCACTCTCCTCTTCTTATGTCATCCAGCGGCCGGGAGTCTCCGGCAGGAGAACTGGGGATTCTAGGGACATGGATATGTTGTTCATCCACACTTATTGGCAGGTATCCTTGCCGCTTTAAATCTTGCCGGAAGGTCTTCAAGCTTGCTCCTCCCACCCACCCGGGTGGTATAACTCTCGGCTCCGCCCCATGACGCCAGATCTTCCTTACGCTTGGAGCTCAGGTTCCCTCCTTAGCAGCTCTGCGTTGAGACTAGTTCCTATTTCTCCGTTCGCGGTTTAAAATAAATTTTGCGATAAAGACTTCAGTCTTCTATCCCTCACGGCTGCGATGGACAATCGACTCCCGGTTTGGAGATGCCCATGCGGGTCAGAAGATGTCTCGGACGGATCCACACTCCACGTGTGTCTACTGTGGAGCCTTGAGCACGACCCGCGGGCTAGCGACCTGTGCTCATCTTTCTCGACCTCGTCCTCGAAGACCCGTGCTGCCCGATTGCAACTGGGCGCGTCCCGAGCGTTCCCTCGGTGAAGTCCAAGGAGGCCGGTTTGGCGGTGTCTGGCGGCAGGCTCGGCGGATCAGCTCGGCGGATGGTGCGCCCTCGAAGAGAGGCGGCGTGGGCGTATCTTCCTCGCGCTGGCATTTATCACGTCTCTCTGGGTTCTTCCCCACGGCTTCTTTTAGGAGCTTTGTCTGTCCCTCTCCACTAAGGGAGAAGGACCTCGTCTTCTGGACCTTATTCTGGGTCCAAAAGAGGGACAGAGTAAGTCCCTCGTCGGCGCTCTTGGGAGGCGGGAAAGGTCCTCTCCCGGGCCGTCGACCGTCGGCTTGATCGACCGCTCGGCCTGACACTGGCCTCACGGTGTCCCGTCAGGTCAGTTGACCGAGACTCCACCGATGAAGTCGAGATTTTCTCGACCCATTAGACAGGCTGTCGCCTTTAGCGGCGAGATTCCCTCTCCCGGTTCCCGGGAGAGTTGAGGATCCCGTGGGCTCGTCTGTGCCTCGGTTCCGGAGCCCTCGGATGAACCATCCGAGGCGAAGAGGTGCTGATTTCGGCCGACACCTCCCGCACGACCTGGAAATTCCGGGACTCGGTCTCGGACCTCTTGTGGTCCAGCCGATCCACCGTCATAGGCGGTCTCGGTCTCGGCACGCGGTAAGCGCGTCGCGCTCGTCCTCGTCCTCCTCCTCGGATGAGGAAGCTCGTAAGTACGTCGGACGCGAGGACCTTATGTTGCAACAACTCCTCCTGACCGGAGAAGGCCGACCCGTCGCCTTCCGGCCATTAAATGGCTGTCACCGGGCGGCGACACAACCCCTCGACTTATCGAGGAGCCTATACCCAGGCGGTTGTTCGGCCAAAACCAGCTGCTCCACGATTCGGTGGAACCTCCGCCTCACAGCCACCAAGTGGGGCTCCGACCAAAGATTCTGGCCGGCTAAGGGTCTACCCATCGGCTGTCAGTTACCCTCACTCCCGACCGACCTCGGCAGGTGAAGGGTGGCTCAGGCCAGAGGCAGCTCTTGAGGACTCTTCCGAGTCCGAAGATGATTCCTCCTTTTCTCAAGCGACTGGACTGGAGTCTTCAGGAGGTCAGTCAATGGACGATAGCCGTCGTCCTTCCTAGGACTGCTTGACTCATCTCGGAATCCACGGGATGGAGCTCGAACCCGTTCAAAGCGGCCAGGTATCCCCTCACGGAGATTCTGGACCGAGGGATTCTCCGACGGAGGCCTTTCTGGTGGCGAGGCCATAGTGGGTCGGCACTGGAGCTTTGGCAGCGCCTGCTTCCTGCCCTCGCCGGCCAGGATGGCCAGGAAGTATCTGGTCCCCTACCGGTTCCTTGTCGGTTTGGAACCCCTCTCTTGGAGGGGTTGGTTACCGACAGCGTTTTCGGCGCCCGGCAACACCAAGGATGTGGACAAACCTCCTGACAAGGAATCAAGAAATTGGACTATGTCGGGCGAAAAGTCTCTACGTCCTCTCTCGGCCTTCGTCAGGCCAGTTCGGCCGTCCTCATGGCACATTTTCTCATGCCCTGTTGGGCTCCTGGATGAGGTCATCCCTCATCTTCCGCCGATCTGCAGACTACGGTTAAGCAGGTGCGGGACCAGGGCGAGGCAGTGGCCAAACAGCAGCTCCAGACTGCTTTGGATATAGGGGACTCATGTGCCAGATCGGTGGCGGCCGCGGTGGCTATCGTCGTGAGCTTGGCTGAGGATATCCACCTTGCCCGGATACCCAGCACAAGTTGGCGGATGTTCCCTTTTGGGGACTGACCTCTGGCCCTGGGGTGGAAGGTCACCTGCAGAGGATCGAAAGTCCAATGCTACCTTGGACTCGGTCTCTTCCAGCTCAGAAGGACAAAGGCCGTAAACCACAGCTAAGCCTTTCATCCTTCTATTTCGTAGCGCCCGGCCAGCAACGTCAGGGCCAGCAGGCTCGGCCTTGGCATCCCAAACCCAAACCTCGGCTTCCTCTAACAAGAGCGGGAGGAAAAGGCCTAGGAGGTCCCTCGGCGGTCCCTCCTCCAAGCCTGCCCAGTGGCGGGCTGAGGGGTGTCAGCCCCATTCCCGTCCACCTTTCCCTGGGTCCCCGTGGGAGGCGGCTCCAGCACTTCCCGTTCCGCCTGGTCAGCTGTTTCCACGGACAGGTGGGTCTTGAAGGTGGTGGGAAGAGGCCTGCCTCTGGAATGAGCAGGCACCACCCTTCAGAGCCGTGCCCCTCGAGGGCTTGGATCCCCAGCCTCATACAGAGGCTCGTCGAGCCGACATGGCTCTCCTCCTCCAGAAGGAGGTGATAAGAGGTGGTGGACCCTCCTTCAGACCCAGGGTTTGTGTCCAGGTACTTCCTGGTTCCGAGCAGACGGGGGCTGGCGCCCCATTCTAACCTACGACCTAAACAAGTTCCTAAGGTCTCGAACCTTCAGGATGGTACTCTGGCTCAGATAATACCATCCTTGGAGCACGACGTGTGGTTCTGCTCTCTGGACTTGCAGTGGCGCTTTTTCACGTCCCTATCCGTCGCCTCTCACCAGAGATTCCTTCGCTCCAGCGGAAGGATCCTCTTCGAGTTCCAAGCCATGCCCTTGACTTGTCTCCAGCTCCCAGGGTCTTCACCAAATGCAAGGCAGTGGTGACAGCATTCCTCGTGCCCGAGGGGTCGGGTGTACCCTTACCTGGACGACTGGCTGATAGCAGCTCCCTCCAGGAAGGAGGCGGAGTGGTCCAGAAATCTGGCCCTCCAAGTCTGCTCTCAACTGGGCCTCCTTATCAACGAGGCCAGAGTGGAACTCGAGCGAAGCAGGTGATTCTATTCATCGAGGCGCAGCTCGACTCTCTTGAGCCAGGCCTTGGCTCCCTGCGGACAGGGCGAGGTTCTTTCCTCCTTTGCCCGATCATTTCTGGTTGGGAAATTGCGCCCTGCCTGGGACCTCTCGCCTCCTGGGTCTCATGGCGGCCTGCACCAGCGTGGTCCGTTGGGCCGCTGGAACATCGTCCCCTTCAGTGAGGACTGGCCAGCCAGTGGTCCTGGCGCTGCGATCCTTTGGACCAGCTTGTGTCAGTGACACAGGGGATGTGGAACGCTCTCCAGTGGTGGACCGTTCCGGATCATTTGCAGGAGGGCATCCCGTTCGTCCGCCCCGAGCCGACGGTCTCTATCGACCGATGCCTCTCTGATGGGTTGGGGTGCCCATCTGGGGGAACACCGGGCTCATGGCCTCTGGTCCCCGCGGGAGTCCCGATGCCACATCAACCTGCTGGAGCTCCGAGCGGTCCGCCTAGCTCCCACCGCCTTTGCTCCGTTCCTCCGGGTCAAGTGGTCCGAGTCCAGACGGACAATACCACGACCATGTACTATCTAAACCGCCAGGGGCGGGGCCGCTCCATGCTTCTATGCAAGAGCTCTCCGCATTTGGTCACTCGCGCAGCCTGGAGGCGGATCTCCTGGCCATTCACGTGGCAGGGCCCTCCAACACCTGGCCGATGCCCTGAGCGGATAGGGCTGCATCCTGAGTGGTCTCTCTGCGGAGGTAGTACAGCATCTGTTCTCCCATTGAGGCACACCTCAGGTGGACCTGTTTGCCTCCAGGAGAAAGCGGCTGAGTCTGTTCCATGCCGCCCCTCAGCAGGGCTCGCTGCAGGATGCCTTCTCGAGCGCAGTGGACCCCGGGCCTCTTTACGCCTTTCCCCCATTTCCCTTGATCCACAGGTGCTTCTCCAAAGCGAGGAGGACAAGGCGCAGGTGGATTCTGATAGCCCCAGACTGGCCTGTCCAGTTCTAGTACCAGATCTCCTCAGTCTCAGCTCCAGGACTCCGGCAGCTTCAGCTCGCCCGGACCTGCTCTCAGTCAATCAGGAAGGTGTTCCATCCGGACCTTCAATCCCTGCACCTGTGGGCCTGGTTCCTGGCGGCTAGAGTTCCAGGCCTTGGGTCTTTCCGCGCGAGGTCCTCAATGTAGTTGAGGCGTCCCGTAAGGAGTCGACCAGAAAATGCTATGCCTTCAAATGGAAAAGGTTTTCCATTTGGTGTCAGAACAAGGCTTGGACCCTTCTCCTGTTCCTTGGCAAGCATCTTGGACTATTTATGGTCCCTTTCTAGTCAAGGGCTTAGGTCGGCGACCCTAAGGGTGCACCTGGCAGCCATCTCTGCTTACAGGCGCGGGCGGGAAGCAGTCGATAGCGCAGGAGACGTGGTCTGGCGCTTTTCAAAGGCCTTGATCACATTTCCTCCAGTCGCGGAACCCCATCTCCGTGGGATCTACTGCTGGGCTGGCAAAGCTCATGGGCAAGCCATTCGAACCTATGCACAGGTGTGCTCTCTCTCACCTGTCGTGGAAGACCGCCTTCTTGGTGAGCTATCCGTCAGCCAGAAGGATGGGAGAGCTCCAGGCCTTTCCATCGAGTCTCCTTACCTGGTCTTCCACAGGGACAAGGTTGTCCTCGCCCCACCGAAATTCCTTCCGAAGGTGGTGTCGGAGTTTCACCTTAACCAGGTGTTGACTCTGCGGTGTTCTACCCAATCACACCTCGGAGGCGAATATAGGCTCCATACTCTGGATCCTAGAGGCGCTCGCTTATTATAAGGGCGCTGCGGCTGGGAAGTCGGAGAGAGGTTACGCAGCTGTTTGTCACCTCGCTGAAGCCGCATCTGGCAGACCTGCAGCCAAGCGGACGATAAGCAGGTGGGTAACCTCCTGCATAGATCTCTGCTATAAGTTGGCGGGCATGGAGCCTCCCAGAGGATAAGAGCTCATTCTACCAGCCATACTGCTGCAGCGGTGGCTGCTTCAGGGGCGTCCCTATCCAGGAAATCTGCAGGGCTGCTACCGAAGTCAGCAAACACCTTCATTACCCATTACCACATCGACCTTGAGTCACGCCGAGATGCTGGTTTTGGGGCCTCGGTTCTCAGTCTCTCTTTCCCAAGTAAGTATTGGGGTGTCGTCTTGCCTCCCTCCTCCCGGAGAACTGCTAGGAGTCTGCCAATAAGTGGATGAACAACATATCCATGTCCCTAGAAATACGGTTACTCACCTGTAACAGGGTTCTAGGAATGGTATATGTTGTTCATCCACCCGACCTCCCGACCTCCCGGCTTGACGCACAACCTGAGCTCCAGCGGCCAGATCTGGCGTCATGGGGCGAGCCGAGTTATACCACCGGGTGGGTGGGAGGAGCAAGCTTGAAGACCTTCGGCAAGATTTAAAGCGGCAAGGATACCTGCCAATAAGTGTGGATGAACAACATATACCATTCCTAGAACTCCTGTTACAGGTGAGTAACCTGTATTTCTCGGGGACCGCCTCCTTGTGTACTGTGCCTGACGTTGGGGGCGGGACTGACGTTGGATGCGGTCCCCGCTGAATACTGCTAGCTAGAAAATTTCCGTGGGGTCCTGGCGCCTGCCGGCTTCAGTCCTAATGGTGTAACCTGTTCTCGAAGATCTACTTTTACTGTAAGTTCTTACGTAACTGTACTTTTCATCTCAGGGCTCACTCGAGTCAAAAGAGAGACTTTTTCAAAGCTCATTCCAGTAACAAGGTCCTTGCTACATGCCCTCCAGTGGTGGAAAAAGGAATCCAGCTTAGACAGGGGATTCCTTTTCAGAGGGAATATCCTGCAGTTGTTCTCACAACAGATGCATCCCTGCTGGGTTGGGGTGCCCATTTAGGGGACCACACAACCCAGGAGTACCTGTTCAGCTGCAGAGTCCCTTCAGCACATAAACTTGCGGAACTCAGAGCGGTGTTGCTAGCTCCGAAAGCTTTCCTTTCCCTAGTACAGGGCAAGGTGGTACAGATCAGAACAGACAATACCACCTCAGTGTATTACATAAACAAGCAAGGCGGCACCAGGTCAGGCCTCCTATGCACAGAAACCATGAAAATCTGGACTTTGGCTTACTCCCTGGGAGTATCCTTGCAGGCAGTCCACTTGCCAGGGAAGGACATCACCCTGACTGATGCTTTGAGTTGAATCAACCAGGTCCATCACGAATGGACCCTGAACAGACAGGTGGTACAGGTTATTTTCCGAAGGTGGGGCACTCCAGAGATAGACTTGTTCACGTCCCACCAGAACCATCACCTGCCACAGTACTGTTGCAGGCCACCAGATCAGGGCACACTTCTTCTGGATGCTCTGGCTCTAGAATGGTCAGGGACGTACCTGTATGCTTTCCTTTGGTTTTCAGGGTGTTACTGAAACTCGGATCCCACTCAGTTTCTCTGATCTTGAGGCTCCAGACTGGCCCAGGCAGTCATGGTACTCTCTTCTGCTCTCCATGTCTGTCACCAAACCGATACACTTCCTCTGAGGCACAATCTATTGACCTCCAATCAGGGAACTCTTGTATCCGAATCTCAAGTCCCTCAATCTCAAGGTCTGGCTCTTAAAGAACTAGAGTATACTAATTTAAACCTCTTTGAAGCTGTGCTAAATATATTAACAGGTTACAGAAAAACTTCCACTAAGAAAATCTATTCTTCCAAATGGAAAAGATTCTCTGTCTGGTGTTCAACTAGAGATTAAGTGCCAGCTCAGACTGGAGTTTCAGTTGTCCTAGACTATCTCACTCATTTGCATTCTCAGGCTTAACAACCCAGTTCCTTAAAAGTTCATCTTGCAGCAGTGTCCGCTTACCTTTCTGCTGGAACAAAGGTAGCAATGGCCTCAGAACCCATTTTCAGAAGGTTCTTTAAAGATTTGAGTCACTTGCATCCCTTCACAGGGCATTAGTGCCAGCATCGAACCTTAGTGTATATGAGCTAAACTCATGGGCCCTCCTTTGAGCCCATGGTGACATACCATTTAAAATATGTCACATGGAAAACAGTTTTCCTAGTAGCAGTGACTTCTGCAAGAAGAATTATTGAGCTCCAGGCTCTTTGTATTGATCAGGACTATATCTCTTTTCATAGGGATAAGGTAGTCCTCAGAATGAATAGAAAGTTTCTCCCTAAGGTGGCTTCAGATTTTCATCTGAACCAATCCATCGCTCTTCCTGTCTTTTTCACAGACCGTGCCAGCTCTGGCGAAAGAAGACTTCACAGTCTGGATGTAAAAAGGGCTCTCAGATATTACATGACAGCCACCGAAGACCATAGGCAGGATAGAAAACAGATATTCCTGACATATGGGGATGTAGGAAAAGGCAATCCGGCCTCAAAAAGGTCTATCTCTCTCGATGGATAGTCCAGTGTATTCAATTTTGCTACACAAAAGCTGGTAAGAAACCCCCAACAGGGTTGAGGGCACACTTTACAAGAGGAACAGCTGCTACCCTAGCAGCTGTCAGAGATGTCCCATTAGTGGACATTTGTAAAGCAGCTACCTGGAAAACAGTACACAACTTTGCAAAGCACTACAACCTGAATATTTTTGTCCAGAAGTGATGCTAGGTTTTTTATGGCAGTCCTGCAATGTCAGTTTCCGAAATAAGTTCTGTGCCCACCTCCTGTGGTACTGCTTGGTAGTTTGCATAAAGTTAGGAATATACTGAGCATTACTGGGGTTGGAAGAAAAAATTACTTACTATAGCAATCTTGTTTCTTCTCAGCAATGCTCAGATATTCATAACTTCCTTCCCTACCTCCCCTTCCAGATCTTCAGCCTCTGCACTCCGCATGCTGGTGCCACCGAATCACAGTATATCCTTAGAGTGCATGTTTCTCTGCACCTGGTAACAGTTTTAAATAAAGTTCATATGTGTTCTCTCTTTTTAGAGTTTTCTTTGATGTTTTGTTCTAATTTTTAGCTAACTAATGATCTTATCTATGTCAGTCTTCACCATTCATCACCTTTGGGTTATTGGACGGAGGTCATGGCCCCGCGGGAGCTTTTTTTTTTTTTTTTTGGATGGATGGAGTCGGTGCCGCCCTCGAGGCCAACACACTACGTGGTGCGTGCGGGTTGGCCATTAGGTGTTGTCGACTCCACCTCCCTGCCAGTTCAATCGTCCCGCCGTCGAGGTCACCTCGTGGGAAGCTTCTGAGAAAGTCTACAGGAGGCCTACCTTAACCTTGTGCGTGGTTTCTTCTTTGACTCTGTTTACTACAAATTCCATGCCAAAGTCCGTCGGCTCAGAGTTCCTGCCATTTCTGTTTGCCTACTCAGTGTCGTCTGGTAAGACTGTTCCTAATTTTTATTTTCTGGCGAGTCTTGTTTTGGTGTTCTTTTTCCCCCATAGGTAGTGTCTCGGAGGCAGAAGACTTCTAGATGGGACTGACCCCAATGCGGCAGTTGCTCATGCAGCCGTGGTATTCCATCACCGACCGCCCGCGACCGTTGGCTCGCATGTCTTGGCCCACTTCACAGCATGGATTTATGCAGCGCCTACTTCTCCATGGACCGCGGTCATCGGACCGCTGCAGAAAGTGGGGTGAGCTCCACCAACTTTCAGGGGTCTGGCACACACTCTTCTGGCCAAGCCGTGTTCTCTCAGCCTTTCCTCGGGTCCCCTCCCAGTTCTACTCTGGACCGGGAGGATGGGGAGACTCTGCCTGTTTAGCCTAACCGTGGCAGAGGCCCCTCCCGGTGCAGGAAGCCGTCCATTCCCTCGGGGGACAGGCAGGAGGCACCACCTTGGCATTCGTTCCCTCGAGGCGAAGGCTCCCTGTGTCAGATCCTGCGGCTCGGAAGGCCTGGGTTGGCGACATCCTTGGCGCAGTCAGTTAGCGCCCGTCTTGGGTCTCGGCATCGTGGATCCGGATGGCACAGTCATCAACACCGGTCAGTCGCTCTGCACCGTGGCTGCTGTCGGCGCCATCCGCGGTGCGATAGTGCTAATGAGGCTGTGGGAGGTCCTACGGCACCGTCCGGACTGTTTCTCGAATGGTGCCGAGGTTGAACATGGCGCTGTGTCCACTCTGAGTCGTCTGCGGCCTTGGGCACGGTCACGGTGCTGTAGGGTCTTGATATCGGGCGCCACTCACGGTGCCGTGGACCGACATGGTGCCGTGTTGTGCCTTGGCGCCGAGGCTGCTGCCCTTGTTGGAGCTGTATCCTCTTCTTGCACTGCTCGCAGTGCTGTTGAGGATGTTGGTACTGACTCTGGTGCAGTCTTGGTTCCTGGTGCCCCCTTCGGTTGGGAAGGTGTCAGGCATCCGCATACCGTTTGACATAGGCTTGATCCACCTCTTCGGCAGGAATCGAGGCTCTGAGACAGACAGGCAGTCTGACTCCTTGGAGTTAGCTGCTCACGTGGATACCTTGGTGGTGTCCTCGACGGACTGGGTCCAGCCCCCCTGCTGGGGAGCAGGCGGTGACCACCGGGACCAGGGTCAGGAGTGCTGACCAGCAGGCGATGGTACAGGCCTCCATTGCTCTTCAGCCTGGTCTTGGAGGGTTCTCTGATCCCTCAGCGGTGGTACCCCCTCAGGTGGTGTGCCTGGATCGCCCAACTTTGGGGCCGATCGGAGCACCCACAGGAGGGGTGGGTGCTACTCTCTGGATAGCCTTTGGGAGCCTACCAGGGTTGTTTAGCTGCCTAGGCGGCTCTTTCGAGGAGGACAGCACTCTCTGATTCCCGAGGGGTCGAGGTGGGGGTCGTGCGGAGGACCTTTTTCGAGCCTACCCAGGCTCTGGGAGAAGCCGTAGCACAGATCTCAGTCTTTCCCTTCGGTTTCCTGGAGAGGCCCCATTCTTTGGAGGTAGGGGGCCCGTCCTTCTGGAGCTACACGCCCTGGTCACCTCACAGGAGATTATTCAGGGTGCAGCCTAAGCAGTTCCAGTGTGGTTGATCAGCTGTCTGCTGTGGAGTTTTCCAAGCTCCTTCTTTCCCTAGGGCTCCTGGTGCATCTCCCTAGCCCAGGTGGAGGTCAGCCAATTTCTGTTGTCTGATCTGCCCTCTCTCCTCTGCCACATTCTCCTGCACTCCCAGGAATCTTTGGTCCCTAGCAGTCATCTCTCCTGGGAGCAGTTCAGGCGGTAGCTGCTCAGTTTCCACTTATGTCAGGGCTATGGACAGACAGGTTTTCCAACCTCCCCTGAGCAGCAGCTGCTGAACCTCAAGGTCCTCCAGCACCTCATCCCCTCTTCTGGGAGAAAAGCCATCTGTCCACATCTCTCCAGCTGCTGATCTTGCTGAGTATCAGCGATTCCTTGTGAGGATGTTGGAGGATCTGTGCATCACCCACCCACTCAAGATAATCCGGAGCACTTTCGTCGTGCCTTTTTGGGCGATTGCAGTGCAGACACCCTGGTGGTGACTCCTGGCCTGCTCCCTTTGGTGGGGAGTTGATGCGTTTCTGGCAGAGACCCTTCTCCAGAATTCCAGCCCCTAGGGATCTCCATGGAGGTATTGTACCTCCTCAGAGTCTCCGGTGTCGGCCTCATCAGGCTGGCGCGCTTGGATCGCCCGATGGGCTTCCGCGCCCTTCACTGTGACTGGCCCCAGATATGGACTTCATGGATTTTGATTTCTAGGGTAGGAGGACTTTTTACTGGGGTATGGTTGCGGCTATCTATGGCTGCTCATCAAACCACTACACTTCCTATGACGGAAGTTCTTGTGGTCCAGGCTAGGTCAGCTCCAGCCTTAATGTCTGACACGGAGGAAACCAGACAAGCCATTGCACTCTCTGCATGTGGCCTGGAGCTAGCAAGGCATCGCAAGGGCATCTTCACGACTCAGTGAGGTAGCTGCCAGAGGCGTGGGGACAGTGATCTGCATTATGCAGGCGGCGTAGCTACGTCTCACCCGGTTATCACCATGCCCGGCGTGGGATGATTACCAGAGAACCCATCTCTTCTCCCATAGTGTGGCGGCATCTGTCGGGGCATCTTCCTTTTCCCTCCAGGGGTCCCAGTCTCCCTCTCCCCTCTCTGGCCTCTTCAGGCCCTGAAGGTTCTCCCCTTAGTGTGTCACCACTGGGGCTAAGGCACTCTGTCCCTTAGGGTTGAAAAAACCCTTTGTGGGGACTCTGCACACACCCAAAGGTGATGAATGGTGAGATTGATACAGATAAGATATGAAAATTATGTACCTACCGTAATTATGATCTTTCTGTGCGTCTTAACCATTCATCACAATCCTACTTCATCCCCTGGGGTCTCAGTTTCTGGGTCCCCCTCCTCTCTGTGTCCATCCCCTTCTGTTAGTCAGGAGCAGGGTAGACAGGGGCGCATGGGGGAGGACGTTTTTTAGAGGGAGAGTTGTCAGGATGGGGAGGGAGTTGGCAGTTGCCCTCCAGTCTCTCCTCCATTCTCCTCCTCTTTTTCCCGTCAATCCTTGGTTTCCCTGTCCTTTGGACAGATACCTAAATTTCTTTAAGAAACTTCATTTTCTTACACCAAATTTTTTCCCTTGAGAGGGAGGAGAATTCCCTGCATTCTGTCTTTCTTCCAGAATAGCCGATTCTGCCTTGTGGAGTTATTGTCAGTGATTCTGTGCCTTGAATTCTGACAGTGAGCCTTTTTGGCTACTCCTTGCAGTTCCTATACAATCTCGAGACAAGTCAAGGTTCCTGGGTATGGTTCTTACCTCTTTGCTCCCCTCTCACTCTTATCCTAATTCCCTCCCTCCCTCCTCCTTTTCTATTTCCAGAGATTGGAGCCTCTTCCCGATCCCTTAGTTTCTACTACTACTTCTTCTGCTGTCCTCTCAGTCGTTTATTTCTCCTTTTGGTTTTATATCCTTTCCTTTGTCTGTCCCTTGGACTTCCTTGTTCCACCCTTCAGCCCTTTTCCTCACTTCTCCAGCGACTCAGAACTGGCAGGAGGGTGGCGTTGTAACACCTAATGGCCAACCTGTGAGTTTCCACTGATACGTCGGCCTCGAGAGATGCCGATGGTGCGTCGACTCTGCCCATCCAGAAAAAAAAAGCTCCACGGGTCATGACCTCTGGCCAATAACCCAGAGCGATGAATGGTGAAGTTACACAGAAAGATCATAATTACAGTAGGTACATCATTTTCATTTGCTCCTCCCTTGGGAGGCTAGTTATAAAACAAATTTTAAATTCTGGAAAACCCCAATTTTAATAATTAAAATTATTGTTCTTATACCTTAAACTGCCTTTCCAGGCTCCATACAAAATCTGAAGAGGTTAGAACACAGGCAGTTAGTAGGCGGTGTTTGAAACATGCTCATGTGTAAAGTGTTCCATGATTTGCATGTGTTCCATCTCTGGGCAGTCCAACCCCTCAGACTTACTGCATAAAGTTATGAATATTTGAGCATCACTGGGAAGAAACAAGGTTACTATGGTAAGTAATTTTTCTTTCAGATCTCCACCCCTTTTGTCCAGAGTTACCTTTTCCGTCAGAATTTAAAAGCGTGATCTTGCTTCAAGAGGGTTCCTGCAGTAGGTTTTTAGCTGATAGGACTCGCCCCCTGGCATCAGGACCGCACAGCAAATTTCTAGCTACCCGATCGTAGTGGGGGACCGCCCGGTTGCCGACAAGACATCAGCGTGACAGTATATGGTGGTCCCCACCCGCCCTCCAGTTCATTCTCTCCATCGACCTGTATCGTCGGACCTTGCAGTGAACTGGCTACAGTCAGCTGCCGTTTTAAAAGTATTTCTTGTTCTTTTTTCCTGTCTTTTTCTAAAAGTTTAATGCATGTCTTCACATAAAACCAAGACGTGCTCACAGTGCGACGCTCAGATTCCACATGGGGACGATCAGTCCCGCTGTGTCCTCTGCTTAGGCCCAAAATGCAGAGTTGACGTCTGCGACATCTGCCAGTCCTTCAACCAGGCCACATGCGTCAGACGCTAGAAAACACTCGATGCCCACCTTTTGGGGGGAAAAAAACGCCTTCCATCGATGGAAAAGGAACTTCAAGAGCTGCAGGAACATTAGTCTTCACCCACCTCTTAGGCGCAAGAAGAATGAAAGTGCTGGGACTGATCCCCCTCTACCCAGCTTTGCCAGGCAGCCAACACTACTTCAGGTGAGGTGTCCACCTGCGTTGAGTACACCTCGGTCTCCGTCTGCTCTGGCGGATTCGGTTCCACCCCCAACCTTTTTCAATAGGCGACAGGGGTGTTCCTCCCAGGAGGCTACTGCTTCAGGGTCTGTCATTAGCTCTCAGGCCGATAAGTCACCCTTTGGCTCCACCGTCAGGTACACGTACTCTGTTGGCAAGCGAATTTTAGCTCCGCTGTTGCCGCCTTACCGTGACCGATAAGTCAGATGCGGCTCCTCCACCCGTCTGCTTGGTGAGGCCAATCAGTCTGTCGCTGACCTGTCCACCCACTTGGCAAAGCTCTCCCGTCAAGCCTATCTCTTGTATCCAACATCGTGCAGAGCAAGCTTCTAGGCACCACCTTGTCCATAAAGAGTTCTTCCTCACAGGACTCCCTGACTCAGTCCGACTCCTCATTTCCCTGGACCTCCGTGACATGAGTGCTTCTGGCCAGAGGATTCCTTCTCCTATGTCGGATCTATTATCTGGGCTTCACGCTTCTCCAGTGGAGCAGTCGATGGAGGTCTCCATTCCTCTACCCCCAAACAGTCTCTGATCAGACATCTGGTCTTCTTTGGCCCCTGGCCTGAGCCACTCTCCCGTCTCGTCCTTTCAGACTCGGGAATGGCCTCTGGTTTCTCACTCTGATGCTAGAGCCCCCTCCTGGCCCTTCAGGGATTCCAATCAGGACCCCAGGCTTGCCGACGGACCTACACGTTCCTTGCAGTCCTTTGGCCCCTCCAGTCCTACAGGCGTGAACCCAGACTACCCTCTGCCACAGTTCCTCTTTATCCAGCACCATGGGGTTGTCACTGGGCTACCAGTCGCATGTGCTGACTCCGGGCCATATGTACCGGGGTACCATCATCAGCCCTACCCCTATCGGTACCAGGCTCCTGGTTATTAGTCCCCATATTCTCCCTCGAGGTTTCCAGGCTTTCAACCTCCACCACCTCCTTAGCCGGAACCACAGGGGACAATTTCGGCCTTTTGGAAGGATGCCAAATTGAAGCTCCTGTAAGAGCTGGGACACCCCCTTCCAGTCATGGTTTCTATCCTGACCCACAGGGTAATTCCTAGAAGCCCATCCCCGGTCGACCATCAGTCGTCAGATAGGGATTCTGGCAGGCGCCCAGCTGGGGCCTTCTCTGGCGTCGGGGTCAAGGATGAGGTTCCAGACATTTCTCTACCCAGCAGACCGGAGTCTTCAAACTCCGATAACGATGCTGACTCTGAATCTCACTCAGAACCTCATTCTCCAATGGAATCTCAACCCAGGAGTCTCCCAAATCTCCACGGAGGACCGTCATATCCAGAACACTTTAGATCCATCCAGCAGGCTTGCGGTTGGACATCCCAGGAGATGGATCTAAAAAAGAAGAGGCTCGTAGAGCACCTGGATTTGACCAATGCGGACCCCCTACCTATCCCACCTTGGACTGGACCGCACGAGGACCTAACATCCACAATATGGCAACAGCCATCCTCAATTCCTGCAGTCCCTAAAAAGGTCGACAGGACCCATCATCCCCGGGAAGGGCAAGCCACCTCACGAGTCAACCTAAGGCCAACTCGATGGTCATTACAGTGGCCCGTGATAGGTCGGCTCAACCAAAGTATCTGAGTACCTCACCTCCGACAAAGAGTCCAAGGAGATGGACCAATACGGCCACAAGGTCTTCACTTCTTCCACTTGCGCTATTTGGTTTCTTAATTACGTGGCCCATATGATCTCCTTCCAGAAGTCAGCTCTGACTGACTTAGAGAAGGAGCTTCAGTCTATCTTGGATGAGGAACTCAGGAATAAGCTGTTGGACAAGGTGAGACTTGGTCTGCCTACCGCCATGCATTGCCTGCCACCTATGACTCGGTGGCCTGATGCACCACTTCGGGCGTTTGCCTGAGATGTCTGGCATGGCATGGCTCCGTCTTGCGGGACTGGTGCAAGACGTCCAAACCACTCTACTGGACGCTCCCTTTAGTGGTTTTGTCCTGTTTGGTAGTGACACGAAGGATATTATTACAGAGTTACAAGAGAGTGGCAGATCCCTGCGAGACGTCTGCTTCATGTACTGCTGAGGCCCAAAAACCAAGCAGCGTTTTTGTTGCCCACAAAAAAGATGGAACAGACAGAACCAGAACAGACGCCAGGGTGAGCGTCGCACCACTGGATCTTACTTCGAGAAACCGCTCTTGCAGCAGTTACACCATTATGACTGAAGCCGGCAGGCGCCAGGACCCCACGGAAATTATCTAGCTAGCAGTATCCAGTGGGGACCGCCCCCGACGTTGGCTCCGCCCTGACATCAGGCATCATACAAAAGGGGGCGGTCCCCCAGAATGCCCAGTTCTTTTCTCGCCAGCATCAGCCTCACAGACCCGCTCCAGCGAATGACATCTAGAACGTCCAGCATTTATCTACTAAATGTTGGCATCTCCAACTCCTTCCTCAGGACGACACCCCTCTAAGTGTGTCTGCAACAAACAGATCCCTTTTAAGGATCTTCACTTGTCCTGTCTGCGGTGCCTAGGCCCTCAACACAACACCAAGGCCTGCTCCTTTGAACAGCAGTTCAGTAGTTGCACCCGGATCTGCCGCCAGAAGACACTTCAGGGGTTCCTTTTGGAAGAAAGATTAAAGATTATGGATAAAGACCCTGCCTCCAGAGGTGAGTCTACCTCTAAGTCCCATGAGCGCCGGGAGAAGGCCAGGTCCAGATCCCCGAACTGGGCCTCGGACTCGCGCACCAGCTCCTGCTCCATGCGCTCAGACCACTCTCCCTCAGCCCCCTCCCATTAAGGTTAGGACTTCAGGCAGTTCTTTGGCTTCTCTGCATCCGATCAAGACTTCCAGGATTTGGACCCTTCTCCAGAGCCCTCCCAGGCTTCAGTAAAGTCTTCTGACTGTCACGGTCCAAGTCCTCTTCAAAGATCTCTTGCTTCCTCGGACAGATGCTGGGACCCCAGCGCCAGATCGGCCTCCTTGGGGACCAGACCCCCCGAAGACCAAGGACCTGATGTCCCTAAGCGGGCGACTGACACTAAACAGGCTGCTGACCCTTCTCCGGCTAAACGCCCTTCAGACCAGACGTCGGTCAAACGTTCTCAGGAGCCGACGACTGCACCTTTGTCAAAGGGGCTCTACGGAGGAGGATCTGATATTGCCTGATGACCATGTAGGCGATAACGAGGACGCCAGGCTTCCACAGGAGCCTTTGCCTGATCTGGCAACACCCTTGGACCTGACGCCCGACACCGGCGACAGACCAACCCCGACACCAGGACTGTCGTCCGGTATGAACATTCAGGAGGTTAAAGACCTCTTTACCTTTTGGTGGGACACAGTTAAAAAAGACGTGGTTCCCGTGAGACCTACTCCTCCCCCTCCTCCACCACAGGGGCCAGTAGGAAGACCTCTGACCCCCAAGGAGCCTACTCCACCTCTTAGGGACAGATTCAAAGAAAGGAGAAGGCCCCTTTCAAGATCTCCCTCAGGGTCTCCCAGTCCCAAGCGACCCAGACATAGACAGTCCATTCCACAGGGGGAAGACTTCAGACCTTACTCTTCGGATACCTCCAGGTCTCCTCCTCCAATCAGCATCCCATCGCCTGACCCACAAGACCTCCCCAGGTCACCTCCGGATGATCCCTCCTTTTCTGAAATCATGAGGTACATCCAGGAGAACATGGGATGGGAAACGGAAGACCTAGACCCCGAACGACAGTGCCTAGCTCGATATCTTCGTCAGAAGGACCCTAAGCCTGTGGTGGTGCCACCCTTGGTGGACACCTTCGAGAACGTCACCAAGGGCGTGTGGAAACGTCCGCACTCCACCCCCGCAGTGCTGAAGAAGGCTGACCGCCTGTACAGGGCCCCTGCAGAGAACCCATACTTGGCACAACAACCACTTGCTTACTCACTGGTCATCACGGCCTCCCATATCAGGTCTCAACGACTGCAACATTTGAGTAGACAGCCTCTGGACCAGGAGTCCAAGCAATTGAACTCGCTGGGTAGGTGCATGTATGCGGCTGCTACATACTCCATTAGGTCACTGAACTATCTGACACACATGGTTCAGTTCCAGAATGCCCTATGGGAATAGGGTCAAGACCTAGTCAAAGCACTTCCGGATGGCGAGCAGAAGGAGGAGCTTCTGAACCTCCTTCACATTGGGTCAGACATGGGGACCAAAGTTCAAGAGCAGCCTATGATTCAGCGGACTCTGCAGCAAGGGAGCACCGGCGTCTGTCTCCGGAAACACTCATGGCTTCACATCTCAGGATTTACCCCAGATGTCCAGAAAAACATCCTGGACATTCCCTACAATGGCTAGGTCCTCTTTGGTGAAGATTCCGAAAAGGTGATCACCAAATTGCGGGACGCCGGGAAGGCAGTAAGGACTGTACAGGGCCAAATCTGGTTTCTTTCATAGGAACCAGAATTGTTTTCATGGCCGGCAGCAAAGGCAACAGCCACGTTCCGGCCAGCAGCAAAGGGGCAACTTCAACCATAAGGCCCAGCCTAGGTCTTCCCCAGGCCAAGGTCAAAGATGTACCAAACCGACCCAGACTGCGGGGGGTAATGCCACCACAGCATGACTCCTTCCCGGCCCCCACCCCTCCTCTGGATCAACGGGAAGAGAAGGTTGGGGGTCGCATCATTCGCCACCTTTCAGGATGGCAGACGATAACTGCTGACCGGTGGGTCCTCCAATTGGTCGACCACCCACCGTCAAGGCCTCCCCTGCTTTCCCATTATTCGGGTCAGCACGAACTGCTTATACAGCAGGAAGTGCTTGCGCTTCTGGGAAAGGAAGCTATAAAGCACGTACCGCAGAACCAGAGGGGTGCAGGTTATTATTGCCACTTCTTTCTGGTTCCCAAAGACAGGGACCTCCATCCAATTTTGATCTGAACGACCTCAACGCTCGGTCCTTACAAATGCTTCTGCATGGTGACCCTTCAGGTTTAATTCCATGCTCAAGCAGGTGCCTTCTTAGCATCTCTGGATATGCAGGATGCTTACCTGCACATACCTATAGCTCGAACACACAAGAAATTCTTGCGCTTAGAGTTTCTAGGTTGCAATTATCAGGTCCGAAACCTCCCCTTCGGACTGTCTTCGGCACCTCGGCTGTTTACGAAGTGCATGGCAGTCATAGCGGCGGCTCTCAGGAGACAAGGCCACTACGTGTTCCCATACCTGGATGACTGGCTCCTCATGGCCCCCTCTCGGGAGGCTCTGATGTCCGCTATCCACTATACTCATTCCCTCTTCGGGTCGTTGGGCATCATCATCAATCAGGAGAAGTCTCATCTGGTTCCGTCGCAGAGACTGCAGTTCATAGGTGCAGTCCTGGACACCATCCAGGGGAAAGCCTTTTTGCCCCAGGACAGAGCGTAACACATCAGATCCCTCATAAGGGACATCTTGACAAAGAAGATGGTCCCAGCAAGACTGATCCTTTGCCTGCTTGGACACATGGCTGCTGCCATTGTGACAGTCCCTTTAGCCCATCTCCACGTGCGGGTGACCCAGTGGATGTTACGGGTACAATGGGATCAGAAGCAAGACCATCTGCAGCTTCCAGTTTGGATCATGAATGCCGTCATCCGGGATTGGCAGTGATGGCTCGAACCAGAGCACCTGTTGGTGGGAGTCCCCATTATTGCGCCATCTCCGATTGTGACACACTCCATGGACGCCTCAGGATTCGGTTGGGGAGCACACCTTGATGGGGTCAGGTCTCAGGGCTCGTGAGGCGCCCAGGAAGCTCATCTTCATGTAAATATTTTGGAGATGAGAGCAGTCCTTTATGCCTTGCTGGCCTTCCAGTTGGAGATTCCACGGGTACTCTGCTGTTGCAAACAGACAATACCCATGTGATGTATTACCTCAACAAACAAGGAGGCACTCATTCTTACCGGTTTGCAGGAGGCCATGAGGTGTGGGATTGGGTACTGCAACACGGCACAAACCTTATTGCTGTACATGTCCCAGGAGTGGACAGTGTTATCGCAAAACAGTCTGAGTCGGTCTCAGGCCAGAGTCCATGAAAGGAACTACTCCAGGAGGTGGTAGAGGATCTGTTTCGCAGATGGGGACACCAGAGTTGGATCTTTCGCATCCCCATCCACACAAAACTGCCCAATTTCTGCTCGCTAGATCCAGGGCCTGGTGTTTTTCTGGCGAGACGCGTTGTCCCTCTCCTGGACGGGCAGATTCCTCTACGCATTTCCTCCCTTCCCGTTGATCCAGAGGGTTCTTTTGAAACTCCGCAGAGAGCAGGCGACACTGATACTAATCATGCCTTTTGGCCCAGGCAGATTTGGTTTCCTGTGCTGCACCAGCTGTCTCAGGAACCTCTCGTGCCTCTGCCTATCAGCTCACTTATTGTCCCAGGAGGCAGGATCCTTGGTCCATCCGGACCTTCGCTCTCTGAACCTGCATGCCTTGCTCCTAGGGACATAGCTGTCATGCACTACGGGGTCTCGCAAGGGGTAGCAGATGTTCTAGTGGCTGTTAGAAAACCGGCCACTCATGCTACATATGCCATGAAATGGCACAGATTTTGTCTCTGGGATCAAACCTGAGGACTTTCCCCACTAGATTGTCCGGGAAGGTTCGGTTCTAGACTACCTTCTGTCCCTATTTCAGGCAGGCTTGGCCTACTCCTCAATAAAAGTACACCTTTGTGCCATCTCAGCCTATCACACTCCTATAGGCCTACGGTCCATAGCTCAGTTGGACACCGCATGAACATTCTTGAGGTGTCCTCCACCTTAGGCCTCTGATTAAGGATCCCATCCTCCCTACCCTTCGTCCTGGAGCAGCTTACGCTGCCACCTTTTGAACTAGCCGCAGATTAGAGCTATGTCTTCTGGCATGGAAGATGTTATTTTTAGTTGCTGTTACTTTGGCCAGAAGGATTTCTGAGCTACACGCACTTATGTGCAAAGACCCTTATTTGGTTTTCACCGGACAGGGTGACCCTAAGGACAAACCCAAAGTTTCTACCTAAGGTGGTCTCAGCCTTCACCCTTAATCAGAATATTGACCTGCCAGTGTACTTTCCTAAATACTCTAATAGAGGAGAGGCCCTGCTGCACACTCTAGATGTGCATAGGTGTCTAAGATGCTACCTGACCAGAACCAGGCACCACCGTAAATCTGCTAAGTTTTTTGTCTCCTTCGCCCATAGGATGCTGGGGGCTCTGGTTTCTAAACAATAGCTGTCCAGGTAGCTCATCCATCGTATCATGTTCTGTTTCCAGAAGAGTAACAAATCCCTACCGGGCTCAGTTAGGAGGCATCCCACAAGGGGGGTGGCTACCTCCTTTGCTGCTCTGAAGAACGTGTCCACTTCAGCCATCTGTACAGCAGCTACTTGGAGCACCATGCACACCTTTAACAGGCATCATAGCCTGGATGTTGCATCACGGCAAAGAGCTGGTTTGGTCTAGCAGTCCTTCAGGGACTCCTGTCACAAACCCGTTCCAACCTGTAATCTTACTTGAGATACAGCTTTTGCAGCAGGTTACCATTAAGACTGAAGCCATCAGGCGCCAGGACCTCACGGAAATTTTCTAGCTAGCAGTCTTCAGCGGGGACCGCCTCCGACGTCGGTCCCACCCCCAATGTCCGGCGTAGTACATAAGGAGGCGGTCCCCCCACAATCCTCAGTTCTTTTCCTGCCGTCGACATCGCAAGCATCGGCCTCTCGGTCACTTTCTAGCGTGCGACGACTAGGAACTACGACGTTCTTTTTCTTATATCGAAATTGGATTCATCTGATGTCCTCTCCAAACACCTCTCTGTAAGGTTACCCGTCGAAGCGTGCCTGCGGCAAACTGATCCCCTTCAGGGATCCTCACTCTACCTGTGTGCGTTGTCTAGGTCTGGACCACGACACCAAGGCCTGCTCCTTCTGCCAGGGCTTCAACAGTCGTACCAGGATACACGCCAGAAGGCGCCAAGCGTTTCTCTTGGAGGAGAAACTCAAGGCCATGAATAGGGAACCTTCCTCCAGGGGGCAGTTGTCAGGGAAGACCCATAGGCACCGGGAAAAACACCGGGAGAAGGAAAGGCCCAGATCTTCCTGGACATAAGTCTCCACCACTCATTCACACTATTGGGATCTGCGCCGGAGGCACTAGGACCCATCGGGAGCAAACTTTTTGCTGGAGGGTCGGCGCCAGAGATGGCGCAGTGAGGAACGGTGCTGCAAGCCCTAGCTCATGCGGTAACGACTATCTCGGCGTCGACCCTCCAACCTCCTCAGTTCCTTTTTTCCCGCCGTCGAGTGCACTTCAGTGACGACATTGCTCGCCTGTCAGGAGTCAAACTTCAAACTAGCAGCATAGTTTTCAGTTTTTATTATTTTGTAGTATTATCTCGATACAGTATCGCTTAAATTTATTCTTATTTTAAAAAATAAATACAATAAAGAAGTCTCAGCCTACCTTGACGGAGTCGACCATGAGCAGGTCAGGTGACGGTAGGGAGACTTCGTATGAAAGCTGTTCAGTCAGTCGGGCTGGGTCCGGTCCGCCGACTTCTCCGGAGGGAGGGTCTGACAACAGTCAGTCCAATGCCTGGGGGGATGGGCAGTCCCTCCGGAAGCATAAAAATAAAAGGTCACACACTCTGCACCGTTCGGCCTCGAGCTCTTCTTCGGCCCGCAGGCCTAAAAAGAGAAGGCATCACTCAAGGTCGCCCTCTGATATGTCTGCGCATAGACGCTCTGTTATACGTGTAGTTGTCGGTCTCCTTCGAGTCGCTAACCTCTGCTTCTGGTAGCCGCATCGCTTCAACATCGAGCCCTACCCCGCCCGCAGGTAGGTCTTCAGATGAGCAGTTTCATCAGTGGGCCACTCTTATGGAGCAATGGGCTCGGAGGTTGGTTCGGCTACCTGGCTCGGTTGCTCGTGGGCCTTCAGGCTCTCTGGGTGACCAGGTAGGGCGGTTGGACCTTCCTGGTCGCACGGCACCTTCTTCGGTGCCGTCGACTCCGCGCTTAGGTGTTTCCCTCCCTCACATGGCTGCGGCGCAGGGGGCCACACGATGCCCCTTATCTCCTGCTCTTCTTCCTTCAAAACCTGTTTTTGAGCCTGGAGTATTTTCAGGCGCCCTCGGTGCCGTGTAGCCTCGGTCCCGTCCTCGCTCGTATGCTGCTTTCGGGCGCCTTCACCGGCACCGTGCGGCTTCTGGCTGCATCACCGGTGTCGATGCTGCTTCGGCACCCGTGTGGCTTCTCGGTGCCGCGTGGCCTCGCAGCGTTGTTCTCGGCGCCGTCGGCTCTCAGGGACTCCTCTTTTCACTTGTTTCCTTCTTCCTCCTCTTCTGAATTTCATTCCTTTCCTGTCCATACAGTCCCTCCTGGACTGTCAGGAGATGACATTGAGCCTGACCCAGACCTTCGGTTGGGTGCTGAAGTGGACAAAGCAGGATCTATTACTGCTACAGAGCCTGTGGTCGAGGATCTATCCTTTAAGTCTCTGTTGAAAAATCTGAGTTCCAAACTTTCTCTCCAGACTACAGACATTGATCCTGGGAAATTGTTGAGACTCCCAGTATCTTCATGCCTCGGAGATCCCTACGGATTTGACTCCTCCGATTCAGCCTTCATTCGAGACGCTATCTCAAATGGTATGGAATAATCCTGCTCTTACCCCTTCGGTGACTAAATCCATTGATAGGAAATATTCAGCCCCCAAGGATCGTCCCATTTTGGCATCTCAAGCCTTTGCGGATCCTATTGTAGTCCTGGCAGAGAATGATAAGGTCGTTCTTCCTCAAGCTACTACAGCTCGACCTATTAACAAAGAATCTTGTAAGATAGACACCTTAGGCAAGAGAGTCTTTGCTGCTTCTACTCTAAGTATGCGTACTGCCAGTTACCAAGGCTGTTTTTCTCAGTATGAGTATATCCTGTGGCATTCTATTAAACAGATGATTGAAGCCCTACCGGAGTCGGATTCAAAGCCAGAGCTTCTTCAAACCATTACCAGAGGTATTGAATCTAATAACCAGCAGGTTAAAGCAGCCATGGATGCTTTTGACACTGCTTCGCGTTCAGCGGCTGCTGGTATTTGCACCCGGCATCATTCCTGGCTGCGCACTTCGGGCTTCACGAATGACACGCAGCAGCAGGTGATGGCATTGCCCTTTGACGGTGCATATCTTTTTGGTCCTCAGGTAGAGCAAGCTCTAGAAGCTACACAAAAGACTAGGTCAGCCATTAAGTTGGCTCAGCTCCCTCCTGCCCCCTCTCGAGGGCATGCCAGTAAATGACAGTTTCATAATCGCCAGTCCTTTCGAGGCAGAGGAAGTTTCCATAAGGACCAACCTGCCCAACCTCAAAGAAGGTGCAACAGAAGCGCAAAGGCCGAAGCGCCCAGCGCTCACTATGAATGCCGGCAGTTCCATCTCAGCTGCCCGGTGGACTTTCCTCTCCGGTGGGAGGTCGTCTGATGCACTTCTACAACCGGTGAAGTCCATAACCTCAGACAAATGGGTCCCCGGATAATTCGCAGGGTATTCACTCAATCTTGTGGAGACCCCTCCGGATCACCCCCAAGCGACAGCCCAGGCTGTAACCCTTCAGTCAGACCTTCTCGCCAGATTCAGGGCCTTCTGAACAACAGGGCAGTAGAAGTGGTGACACTACACCAGACTCAAACACGGGTTCTAGTCTCATTACTTTCTGGTTCCAAAGAAGTCCGGTGGAATGCTTCCATTCTAGATCTCAGAAAGCTAAACAAATTTCTCCCCAAGGAGAAATTCAAAATGATTTCTCTGGGAACCCTGTTACCTCTGCTCCACCAACACGACTGGTTAGCCTCCCTAGATATGCAGGACGCTTACCAGCACATTCCTGTTCACCCGAGGCATCACAAACTCCTGAGGTTTGTGGCTCTGGGACAACACTATCAGTTCAGAGTCCTGCCCTTTGGGCTATCCTCGGCGCTGCAAGTTTTTACAAAATGTTGTGCAGTTCTCGCAGCACACCTCGGAAAGGTCAGAATTCAGGTGTTTCCTTTTCTGGACGATTGGCTTCTAGCAAGCCCTTCCAGGCAAGGGACTCTGGACGCCGTGGAGACGGCCTCGCGCTTCCTTGCGTCTATGGGAGTTCTGCTCAACTTCAAGAAATCGCAACTGCAGCCCTCCCAGAGGCTCCTTTTTATAGGGACTCTTCTGGACACCTCCTGTGTGAAGGCTTTTCTTCCAGAAGACAGGAGGAACGATATCCTTCAGATGGCCCGTCACATCGGGGAAAACAGCTCAGTCACAGCTCTCTTGATGCAACGGATGCTAGGCCTCATGGCATCCTCAGTGTTCACTGTACCCCTAGCACGTCTGCACATGAGAACCACCCAGTGGATGCTCAGTACTCAGTGGTCCCCAACCACTCACCCACAGTCCTGTCTCATCAAGGTGACAGAACCTTTAAAGAGGTCACTCACCTGGTGGTCTCAAGAGAGCAATCTCCTGGTGGGGTATCCCTTTGCTCCTCTGGACCATCAGATCTCCATTACCACGGACGCATCCCTAATGGGGTGGGGAGCTCACTGTCAGGCTCTCCACACTCAAGGTGCGTGGACTCAAGTCGAGTCCCAGCTCCACATAAACATCCTAGAAATGAGAGCCGTCCTTTATGCGGTCCGAGCTTTGAAGGACATTCATGTCACAAGGACATTCTCCTTCAAATGGACAAACAAAGCAGTGATGTATTACATCAACAAGCAGGGTGGGGCTCACTCTTACCCCTTATGCAGAGAAGCAATGAGACTACGGCAATGATGCTTGGAGCACGAGGCTCTAATTCAAGCGGTGTACCTGCCAGGTGTTCAGATCGAACTGGCAGACTGTCTCAGCAGAACAGAGACAGACCTCACAGTGGTCTCTCGACTCAACCATAGTTCATTCACTATTGAAGAGTGGGAACTCCAGACCTGGACCTTTCTGCATCCCCACTCAACATAGAACTGCCTCTCTTCTGCTCCAGAAATCCAGGGCCTGGCATTTTCCGTCAGGATGGTTCGAGCTACGGTGGACAAAACGCTTTCTTCACGCCTTTCCGCCTCTTCCTCTAATTCAGAGGGTACTCTTCAAGTTCGAATCACAGGGGGACAAAATGATTCTCATTGCTCCCTTTTGGCCTCGCCAGCTGTGGCTTCCACTACTCAACAATATGTTGGCAGTTCCTCCAAGGCCACTTCCCCTGCAGCTGAACCTTGACTCAGGGACGGTGGTCCATCCCAACCTGAGATCACTTCGCCTTCATGCTTGGCTCCTGAAGAGGTCAGAGTAAACCGGTTCAATGTCTCTAAAGAGTTTCAGATGTTCTTCTGGCTGCAGGAAGCCAGCCACTCGGAAAACTTACAGCCAAGTGGAAGCGTTTTCAGCTCTGGTGTCAAAGTCCTCTTGAATCCCTTTTCCTGTCCACAGATAAGGTTTTGGAGTACCTTTGGACCTCTCAAATTCGGGTCTGCAGTACTCTACAGTCAAAGTTCATCTTAGTGCCATTTCAGCGTATCATGAACCAGTTATTTCCTTAACTCTGGCTCAGTTACCTATGGTTAAGAGATTTTTTAAGGGGATTCTGCATACCAGACCTCCTACAAGACGTCCAGTCGCAGCCTGGGACATTAATCTTGTGCTAGACATGCTCACTCGGAAACATTTTGAACCTCTGGCTACCTGTGAGCTAAAATTTCTCACCTGAAAGACTGCCTTCCTAGTGGCCATTCTCAGCCCGCAGGGTCTCTGAGATACATGCCCTGGTCACAGACCTTCCGTATACTGTGTTCCATAAGGACAAAGTAGTTCTTCGTACTCATTCTAAATTTCTTCCTAAGGTTGTGTCAGAATTTCATCTAAACCAATCTAGTCCTTCCCTCTTATTTTGCGGACTTCCAAAATGAAGGAGAATGTTCTCTTCATTCTTTGGATGTTAAGAGGGCCATGCGTTTCTATCTAGATAGAACCAAGGATTTTCGCAAAGCTCAGCAACTGTTCGTCTCCTTCAGTGAAACCCAGCTGGGTCAACCTGTCGCTATCAGATTATCTCATCATGGCTAGTGGCGTGCCTTCATCACTGCTATTCCATGGCGCAGGTTAAGTTGGAGGGTAGAGTTTACGCTCACTCTACCAGAGCGGTCGCGGCATCCCTAGCAGAAATCCGAAACGTGCACATTGCAGACATCTGCAATGCGGCCACCTGGAGCTCAGTGCATACTTTCGTTAAACATTATGCACTAGATGTCCATGCCAGACGGCATTCTTCCTTTGGCAGAGCCATCCTCAATGGACTTCTGTCCTAGAAACATGAGCTCTTGGTCTCTCCTGCCGCCCTCTCGGGGGATTATTAGCTCGGTACTCTCCCAATAGTGTGAATGAGTGGTGGAGACTTATGTCCAGGAAGATATGAAAATTACGTACCTACCGTAATTCTTGATCTTCTTGGACGAGTCTCCACCACTCATTCACACGCCCACCCTCCATCCCTGAGCTCACCTTTCTTGTGGGTCTTCACTCCCTCAAATCTTCAGGCCGTGAAGACTTCTTGTTGACTCTTCTTACAGGTGCGCCCGGACTATCTTATGTCCGTTTTTAGAGTTAGGCTACCCTTCTAGGTTAGTACGCTGCACCTCCTTGGTAAAAAAGGTACTGAGGCAGTTGGAGGCCGACGCCGAGATAGTAGTTACTGCACGAGCTAGGGCTCGCGGCACCTTTCCTCGCGGCGCCATCTCTGGCATCGACCCTCCAGCAAAAAGTTTGCTCCCGATGGGTCCTAGTGCCTCCAGCGCAGATCCCAATAGTGTGAATGAGTGGTGGAGACTCGTCCAAGAAGATCAAGAATTACGGTAGGTACGTAATTTTCATATCCCTGTCGAGGGCCTCGGACTCCCACAGCTCCGGCTCAAGGTCAGACCGCTCTCCCTCCAGGGCTGAATCTCAGCCTCCCCCAGTTCAGGTCAGATCCTCCAGCGGTTCCTCCTCCCTGCAGCCTATCAAGACTTCCAGGCCTTCGGCTTCATCCACTCCTTCTAAGGCCTCGTCCAAGTCTGAGGAGCACCACAAGTCTTCCTCCCGCCGTCCGGACTCCAACGCCAGGTCAGGGTCCCAGCCGCCGTGTGGGGCGGACCCGGTCAGCGCAAGACTAAGGCTGACATCCCATGAAATGGACGTTGGACCCGATGTCGACCCATCCGACGTCGAGCCAAGCATCATAGGCACTCCAGGGAGCCGGCTACAGTGAGACACCCGTCGCCGGCCAGGCGTTCGCCCCTAAGGGCGTCGGCTGGGGGACCGATGTCAGCTATCCCAGCGGGGAGGACCCACACCACTGTCGCCTACCGACATCGGTCGGAAGGTATCATCGGAGGAGGATACCACTCAGCCCCAGGACCAGGCGGGCAACTCCGGAACCGTCGCACTCCCACGGGAACCCTCCCAGGAGCGGAAGACCCCCGGAGACCCGACGTCCACCCCCCGGCGACAGGCCACCGGTACCCGGCCCATCGTTGGGCCTGAATCGAATCTGGCAGAGGTGAAGGAGCTCTTCACGTTCTGGTGGGACACCATCAGGAAAGATGTGGTCGCCACACACCCTCCTCCTACTCCGGCTATTCCTTCAATGCTTGCGCTCCCTCTTCCATCCAGGAGGCCCATAGGATGGTCACCGACCCCAAGGGCCAACACCCCTCCTAGGGGCAGATCATCGGATAGGAGAAGACCTCCCTTAAGATCCACTTCAGGGTCCCCCAGCCCTAAGAGACCCAGACGACGCTGGCATACCTCGTCCGTGGAGGACTCCAGATCTGACACCTCAGGGCGCTCCAGATCTTCTCCCATCAGCGTCCCCTCCCCAGACCCACGCGACCTTCTCGGGTCCCTTCCAGATGACCCCTCGTTCGCTGAAATCATGAAGCATATCCAGGAGAACATGGGGGTGGGATGCTGAAGAACTAGACCCGAGAGACAACGCCTTGCCCGCTGTCTTCAGCAGAAAGACCCAAAGCCTGTGGTAGTCCCACCCTTGGTGGACACCTTCGCGGACGTCACCAAGGCTGCGTGGCAGCGTCTGCATTCGACTCCGTTAATGCCGAAGAAGGCTGACCGCCTGTACAAGGCCCCGAGGGAGGACCAGTACCTGGCGAACCATCCTCTGGCTGATTCCCTGGTCATCACGGCCTCACATGACCGGTCTCAGAGACCTCAGCGCTTGAACACACAGCCACTGGACCCAGAATCCAAGCAGTTGGATGTCCTGGGTAGCGCCGGCGTCTTGCCGCGACTTGCGCCATCAGGTCTCTAAATTACGTCACCCACATGGTTCAATTCCAGAACGTATTGTGGGAGCAGGGACAGGACCTGGCTGAAAAGATGCTCGACGGTGGTCAAAAGGAGGAGCTTTTAAATCTCCTCCATATGGGTTTGGACATGGGGACCCAGGTGCTCAGAGCCGCATACGATTCTGCAGACTTTTTGGCCAGAGCTGCAGCCTCATGCGTGTGTCTCCGGAGACACTCTTGGCTCCGTGTCTCCGGTTTTACCCCGGACGTCCAGAAGAATATCATGGATGTTCCTTACAATGGTGAAGTCCTGTTTGGTGAAGCCTCGGAAAAGGTGATCACCAAACTTCAGGACCCAGGGAAGGCAGTTAGATCTGTTCAGGCTATCTACAGATCTCGACTTAGTTCCTTTCATAGGAACCAGAATTGCTTTCGTGGCCAAACACAAAGGCAACAACCGCATTCCGGCCAACAGCAGAGGGGCTGCTTCACCCGAAAAGCCCAGGTTAAGTCATCCTCAGGCAGAGGCCACCGAGTTGCAGAGACAGCCCAACCTGCGGGATCTAACGCTGCCACAGCATGACTCCTTTCCGGCCCCCGCCCCTCCTCAGGATCAACGGGAAATGAAGGTCGGGGGTCGCAACGCACGTCACCTGCCAGGGTGGCGGTAATCACCACCGACAGGTGCGTGCTGCAATTGGTCAAAAAAGGCCACTACATAGAATTCGTAGGCAGCCCACCTACAAGGCCTCCTCTGCTTTCCCGCTACTCGGGTCAGCATGCCCTGCTTATACAGCAGGAAGTGCTCGCGCTTCTGGAGAAGGAAGCCTTGGAGCACGTTCCAGAGAACCAGAGAGGGTTAGGCTATTATTCACACTTCTTCCTGGTCCCAAAGAAAACAAGGGACCTCCATCCAGTTCTGGACCTCAGCGACCTCAATTTGTCGGTCGTCTACAAACGCTTCCACATGGTGACACTTCCAGGTCTAATCCCCATGCTGAAGCGGGATGCCTTTAGCGTCACTAGAACATGCAGGGCGCCTGCCTGCACCCCAGTTGCTCAAGCGCACAGGAGGTTCCTGCGCTTGAGTTTCAGAGCCGTCATTATCAGTTCCGCGCTTCCTCGAGGCTGTCGCCGGCACCTCGGCGTCTTCACGAAGTGCATGGCGGCTGTGGCGGCATCTCTAAGGAGACAAGGCCACTCGTGTTCCCGTACCTGGACGACTGGCTTCTCATGGCTCCCTCCAAGGAAGTACTGATGACGGCCATTCACCGTACCCAGGCCCATTTTCAGTTACTGGGTATTCTCATCAACTACAAGAAGTCTCTCCTGGTACCATCCCAGAAACTAAAGTTTATAGGAGCAGTTCTGGACACCGTCAAGGAAAGCTTTTCTTCCCGAGGACAGAGCGGAACACATTCGTTCCCTTATAAGGGACCTGTTGGTGAAGAAGACTGTCCCGGCCAGACTGGTCCTTCGCCTGCTCGGACACATGGCTGCGGCCATTACGACAGTCCCGATGGCAAGGCTCTACATGCAGGTAACCCAGTGGATGCTAAGGGTGCAATGGGACCAAAGGCAAGACCATCTGCAGCAGCCAATTCGAATCACGAATGCCGTTATTCGGGATTGGTAATGGTGGCTAGATCTGGGAAACCTCTCCGCGGGGGTTCCCTTCACAGCTCCGTCTCCGACTCTCTCCACAGATGCCTCAGGGCTCAGGTGGGGGAGCACACCTGGACGGAGTAAGGTCCCAGGGCACATGGACAGTCCAGGAATCTCATCTCCACATCAATGTTTTGGAGATTTGGGCGGTCCTTTACGCCCTGCAAGTCTTCCAGTCGGAGATTCCACCGGGTACTCTCCTGTTGCAAATGGACAATACTGCGGTGGTGTATTACCTCAACAAACAAGGAGGCACTCACTCCTACCCCCTTTGCAGGGAGGCCGTGGGAGTGGGTAGTACAGCACGGCGCAAACCTTATTGCAGTACACGTCCCCGGAGTGGACAATACCGTTGCAGACAGCCTGAGTCGTTCTCAGGCCAGAGTCCACGAGTGGGAACTTCTGCAGGAGGTGGCAGAGGATCTGTTCCACAGATGGGGCACTCCAGAGTTAGACCTTTTCGCATCCCCATCCAATGCAAAACTGCCCAGTTTTTGCTCGCTAGATCCAGGGCCTGGTGTTTTCTGGCGAGACGTGTTGTCCCTCTCCTGGGCGGGCAGATTCCTCTATGCCTTCCCTCCTTTCCCGTTGATCCAGAGAGTTCTCTTAAAACTTTGCAGGGAGCAGGGCTCATTTTGATAGCGCCTTTCTGGCCCAGACAAATTTGGTTCCCTTCCCATCAGCTATCCGGAACCTCTACTTCCTTGCTAATCAGCTCCCACCTGCTGTCTCAGGAGGAGGGTTCATTAGTCCATCCGGACTTCGTTCATGAGCCTACATGCGGCTTCTAGAGACATAGCCATGATGCGACACAGGGTCTCATGAGTGGCAGATGTACTTCTGGCCGCCAGAAAACCGGCAACACATGCAACATACGCCATGAAATGGCGCACATTTTGCTTGTGGGCTCAAGCGCGCGGTTTCTCGCCATTAGAATGTCCCGAAAAGCTGGTTCTGGATTACCTGCTTTCACTTTTCCATTCCAGACTGGCTTACTCCTCGATTAAGGTGCATCTTTGCGCAATTTCGGCTTACCATGCCCCATAGGCCATCGGATGGTGGCCGAATTGGACACTACTCGTGCCTTTTTAGGGGGAGTCCTCCACCTTAGGCCGCCTATCAAGGATCCAGTTCCCCCTAGGGACTTGCCCTTTGTCCTAGAGCAGCTTACGCTGCCACCTTTTGAACCAGCCACGGATTGCGAGCTACGTTTTCTGTCATGGAAAACGTTGTTTTTAGTTGCAGTTACTTCGGCAAGAAGGATCTCCGAATTGCATGCACTCATGTGCAAAGAGCCTTATTTAATTTTCCATCAGGATAGGGTATCCCTGAGGACAAATCCAAAGTTTCTGCCTCAGGTGGTCTCAGCCCTCACCCTTAATCAGGATATTGACTTACCAGTGTACTTTCCCAAGTACACCAACCGAGGAGAAGCACTGCTTCACACCCTTGATGTACACAGGTGCCTCAGATATTATCTGGCCAGAATCAAACAGTATCGAAAGTGGGATCAACTGTTTGTCTCCTTCGCTGAGAGAATGAAAGGAGCTCGTGTTTCTAAACAGTCTGTATCTCACTGGCTCATCCAGTGTATCTCTTTGTTATGACAAGCGCAACAAACCCTTACCAGGTGTGGTCAAGGATCATTCCACGAGAGGAGTGGCCACTTCCTTTGCAGCGCTAAGGAATGTCTCCACATCAGCCGTTTGCGCTGCGGCCACCTGGAGCTCGGTGCATACCTTTATTAGGCATTACAGCCTGGACATCGAATCGAGGCGAAGAGCAGGTCGTGCCCAACCGCCCTTCAGGGACTTCTGTCTTAGGCTCAGTAGGGTTGTGATCTCTATCTTTCCTCCTCCCTGTGGCATAAGA
The DNA here is from genome assembly GCA_016271365.2 of Neoceratodus forsteri. Classification (NCBI taxonomy): domain Eukaryota; kingdom Metazoa; phylum Chordata; order Ceratodontiformes; family Ceratodontidae; genus Neoceratodus; species Neoceratodus forsteri. The sequence goes on from CM057450.1 coordinate 236,461,066, forward strand.
TTGCCGCTATTGCTTGGGAATCAGTCCTAATGGTGTAACCTGCTGCAAGAGCTGTATCTCGTAAGATAGTACAGTTACGTGAGAACGTACCGTAACAGTAGATCTTCGAGAACAGCTGTTGCAGCAGGAACCTCTCCCACCATCCCAATTCTTGTGGAGGTAGGTCATAGCCAAATATCCATCTTACGAGATGGGATATTCTGTCTTTAGTCTTGGCCATCTGATGGCGGATCCTCTGTCTCCTCTTCTGATGTCATCCAGCGTCCGGGAGTCTCCGGCGGGAGAACTGAGGATTGTGGGGGGACCACCTCCTTATGTACTACACCTGACGTTGGGGGCGGGACCGACGTCGGAGGTGGTCCCCGCTGAAGACTGCTAGCTAGAAGATTTCTGTGGGGTCCTGGCGCCTGACTGCTTCAGTCCTAATGGTGTAACCTGCTGCAAGAGCTGTTCTCGAAGATCTACTGTTACGGTAAGTTTCTTACGTAACTGTACTATCTCTACCTAGCCTCCTCCCACCTACGAGGGATTTCCAGAATTGCTTGGGAATCAGTCCTAGTGGTGTAACCTGCTGCAAGAGCTGTTTCTCAAAGTAAGATAGTACATTCGAGAAGAGCTCTTGCAGCACGTAGTTGCACTCCCACCATCCCTTCTGGAGGTAGAGTTGTTCCTTTAGTTACTTCCTAGGATTAGGTGTTTGTAACACCGCTCTGAATACCTTCTTTGAAGGTGGATCTTCAGTCTCCACTTCTGATGTTATCTAGAGGCCGGGAGTCTCCAGCGGGAAAACTGGGGATTCTGGGGGACTGCCCCCTTTTGTGTGATGCCTGACATCGGGGGCGGTCCCCGCTGGATACTGCTAGGTAGAAAATTTCCGTGGGGTCCTGGCGCCTGCCGACTTCAGTCCTAATGGTGTAACCTGCTGCAAGAGGTGTTCTTGAAGATCTACTGTTACAGTAAGTTCTTACGTAACTTTACTTTCTGGCACCCAGACCCTTCAGGCAAAAGCCCAAAAGGCCACAGGAGGCAGTAAAGTTGTCCTTCTCTCCGCCTCCTGACTTGAGGACCCCCTCCACCTGTTCCCGTCTTTTCAGCGAGCCGGTGGGGGAAGGTTCGCCTCCACCTGGACGGGTGGGATGCGAGCAACCACAGATGCTTGCCTAGCTCCCTGCAAGAGGGCACTAGATTGAGTTCTGGACAGACCCCGGACAATTCTTCAGGCAGGTCTCATTAACGTTGGGTCATCTACTCCTCATTCAGCAGAAAATCCAGGCTCTATCAAATTAGCCATAGAGCCGGTTCCTCTCGGGCAGACAGGAAGGGTTATTACTCACATTTTTCCTAGTGCCCAAAGACGAGTGATCTGAGGCCCATTCTGGACCTCAGCCTGCTCAACCTCTTTGTGGAATACAAGAGGTTCCACATGCTACCCTTCAGGGACTCTTATCCCTGCTCCAACAGAACCAGTGGCTGTGTTCACTGGACATACAGGATGCTTTCCTGCACATCGATATCCTCCAGGCCCGCTGCTGTTTCCTTTGGTTCACCTTTCTGGAGAACCACTGTCAATTCAAGGCCCTTACCTTTGGCCTTTCTTCAGCACCCTGGGTTTTTACCAAGTGCCTAGCGGTGGTGGCTGCAGACCTACACCACAAGGGGATTTACATGTTCCCGTACGTGGATGACTGGCTGTTGTTGGCCCCATCTCAAGACAGTCTGATGGAGTTGCTCTCCACCGCCCTGGACCTCTTTACCCAGCTTGGAAACACTGTAAACTGTCCCAAATCTCACTGTCTTAGCGCCACCAATTCATTGGAGCAGTGCTGGATACGGTCAGGGCAGGGCCTTCTTACCTTTGGACATGGCAGAAATTCTGATTCAGCAAGCTCGTCTGTGTTCAATTCTCATTGGACCACAGCATTCCATCCTTTGCCTGTTTGGTTTAATGGCGATGGCCATTCCATAGTTTCATTGGCCAGACTGCACACAAGGATGACCCAGTGGACCCTCTGAGTCAGTGGGACCAACTCTCAGAGCGACCTGGACCATGGGGTCCTGGTCTCCAGCAGTATGAGCGGGATCTTCTCTGGTGGCAGGGGCCATACAACCTCTATTCGGGGCCTTTCATCCCCATCTCCTTCCATGATCCTCACAACAGATGCCTCAGGTCAAGGCTGGGGAGCCCATCAAACTCAAGGGTGATGGTCTCCACAAGAGGAACCTGCACATAAATGTTCTAGAGATGAGAGCTGTGCTCTATGCTCTCCAGGCATTTCAGCTCCTCTTCCAACCAGGAACACTCCTAATCCAGACCGACAGCACTGCCACAGTCTGGTACATGAACAAGGAGGTGATGTGGGTGTGGTACTGGACAATCCAGCATGGCCTGTCTCTGACAGCAGTTCATGTCCTGAGAGTTCTAAGCGTCCTGGCAGACAGTCTCAGCCGCGCTATTGTGCGGGCGCACGCATGGGAACTAAAGCAGGAGGTAGTGGAAGAACTCTTCGATCAGTAGGGTTGGCCAGAAATAGACCTGTTATTCTCCCCATCAGCATAAAGCGACCCAACTTTTGCTCACTCGTTCCCAGTCACGGTATTTTTGTCAAGACTAAGCTGTCTCTTTGTTGGACAAGGCGGTTTCTGTATGCTTTTCTCCTTTCCTGTTCTGCAGAAGGTTCTGCTGAAGCTTCAAGCAGAGGCCGCTCACATGATTCTCATAGCTCCCTCTGGCCTTGGCAGATCTGGTTCCCTCTGCTATAGTAGCTAGCATTGGAACCCCCATTACCTCTTCCTCTCCTCCATGACCTTCTTTCTCAGGAGCAGGGCAGCCTGGTGTATCCGAGCCTCTGATCTCTCCACTTGTATATGTGGCACCTTTGGGTGTAGCAGTCTCACATTTTGGAGTGTCCTCGCAAGTCGCCCAGGTCCCAGTGGAGGCCAGAAAACCATCCACTAGATCAACGTATGCCATGAAGTGGAAGAGATTCACCATTTTGTGACATGCGCTATTTGTCCTGGAAAGCACTTTTTTTGGTCACTATTACCTCAGCTTGAACAATTTGAGAGCTTCAGGCCCTCGTTTGCAAGGAGCCTTGTTTAATTTTCCACAGAGACCAGGTGGCTCTGTAGACTAATCCTTCCTTTCTACCGAAAGTGGTTTTGGAATTTACTTTGAACCAAGATGTTCAACTGCCTGTTTATTATCCGAGTATTCCAATGTTTGGGGGATACCTTTTGCACACGTTGGGCGTGCACAGGATTTTGAGATACTATATATCCCAGACCAAAGAGGTGAAAAAATTTGAGCAATTGTTTGTGACCTTCGCACCCAGCTGTAAAGGTACAGCCATCTCTAAGCGGGACCTGTCCAAATGGTTTGCTAATTGCATCTCGTTAGTTCATCTATCAAGTCGAGAAACCCCTTCAGGGAAGTTAAAGGTCACTCGATCCATGTCATGACTGCTTCCACTGCCTTCCTCGAGGCGTGTCCGTTTCTGTTATTTGTGTTGCAGCCACTTAGTCTTCAGTCCATACTTTCACAAAGCATACAGTCTGGGCATTGTCTCTAGGCGTAGAAGCCGGTTTTGGACTTGCTGTCCTGCAAGGCCTCTTATCATAACAGGCTCTCTAGTTGGTAGACATTCCACCTCCCAGACCACAGTTTCCGACTTGTTTTTCTTGACTACTTGGTATTCAGTCCCATCAGTGAAGACCTACTGCAGGAACCCTCTCGAAGTAAGATATAGCAGTTAATGTAAAACCTTACCGTAACAATAGATCTTCGAGAGAGATTCCTGCAATAGGTCTCATTTTCCCTCCCACCTTCACCCAGCTCCTGTTTTTTCCTATCCCTGGCTCTAGGAGTTGTGCTTCTTTCTCCTTTCACTCTCACAGGGATCTTCCGGTGGGAGAACTGGAGGGTGGGCGTGGGGAACTGCCCCCTATATACTGTCATGCTGACATCCCATCACGTGACGTGGGGGGGGGCGGTCTCCCGCTGTGTACTGCTAACTTGAAGTTTGCCGTGCAGTCCTGACGCCAAGGGTGCAGTCCTATCAGTGAAGACCTACTGCACGAACCTCTCTCAAAGATCTTCTGTTACTGTAAGTTCTTGCGTAACTTCTATTTCTAGGAGGTATTTCTAAGATGTGACGTCATGGGGCTGTGCCGAGTGAGTTACCTCGTGGATGGGTGAGAGGAGCCAGCTTGAAGACTTTTGGTCTAAAGTGTTAAAGGGAAGGGATACTGCCGGAAGTGTGGATGTACATCATATACCACTCCTAGAAAGCACAGTTATGTAAAATGTTACCGTAACAGTAGATCTTCGAGGAATGTCTCTTGCAGTGTCATTACTTTTGGGAGTTTCCAGCAGAGGGTGCTGTCACATCATCTTCCTGCTTCCTATATAATTGTGGGCGGTCCTGGTATCCTCCATCACCCCCCACACACACAGGATTCAGCTCATAAAGTGAGGACCAAGGGAAGCCATGGTACCAAGGGTCCCAGCCCTAAGTCGTTGGACCAGAATTTGCTCTTTTAGAGAAGGAGGGGATGGAGGGAGGGATATTTTATTGCAAGAGACATCTTCTAAGATCTACTGTTACGTAAGATTTTTCGTAACTGTACTATTTTCCACGTAATGATCTCTTTCAGTAAGTGATTACTTTTGGGAGAATCCCAAACAGTTATGTCTATGTGGGAGGACAGTTATGGTAGGAGACCTTGTAGGACTGCATGGCCAAAGGCCGTCCTGTGTCTTGAGGCAATATCCAGATTGTAATGCCTTGTGAAAGTATGAATTGCGGACCAGGTAGCTGCATTACAGATATCTGAAATGGAGGCGTCTTTGAAACAAGGCGTAGTAATGGCCATAACTCTAGTGGAATGGGCTTGGACCGGTCCAGATAAAGTTTAGTTGTGCTTTTGTAACAAAGGTAATACATTTATGCCAACCATGAAGACAGGGTTAAGCTTATCAACAGGTAGCCCTTCTCTTCCCGAGGCAAAGGTGACAAATTGAGATGTTTTCCTAATCGACTGGGTACAATTAGTGTAATAGCATAGAATATGATGGACATCTAAGGTGTGTAGTAGATGTTCATTGGGATTGGATAGTCAGGGTAATAAACCGGAGCTCCAGGACTGATTTAAAATATGCTCTTACTTTGAGAGGGCTCTTGCAGTAGGTATGCACAGTAGGACGAAGTAAGCCAGGCGTCAGGACCCCATGGAAAAATCTCTAGCTAGCAGTCTCTGGTGGGAACCCCCCACGTCAGGTAACTGGCGTCATCCGATGTCAGTATAAAGGAGGTTGTCCCGACGGCTGCCCTCCAGTTCTTTTCCGCCATCGACTCACAGAAGAACAGCGCTAGCTTATCTCGACACTTGGATAAGTATAAACCCTTTTCGACAATTTTCTTCCTTATTCTGATAATCGTGTGTTACTACCTCGCTGTGCATGTCGTTCCTTACGCCATCGGAATCTCATAAAAACAAGTGCAACTCGTGTGGATCCCAGCTCCCTCACGAGGATGGCCATTCCCTGTGCCTCTTCTGTCTGGGCCCAGACCACCGCGTGGAGGTGTGTGAACACTGCCGAAAATGCAACGCTGCTACTCTGAAATGAAGGCAGCAGTCCTTGGAAGCCCTTTTGCTCAAAAAGAAAATGGCATCCATGGAAAAAGAACTGAAGAAATTGAGGCAGGCGTCAACTTCTCCTGAGCGCTATCCACAAGAAAAGGAGGGACAAGGAGAAACACAAGGATCGGGACTCGCCATTCACAAGCGGCAACGACTTGGCTGGAGTCGTGGCTCTCAGATAACTTCCTCTGGGGATGGTCCTTTGACAGCCGCCTTAGTGGTATCTAAGCCATGGGTTGACCCCCCGTCTGGCTCGGACCCCAGCAGGAGCCTCCGGGGCAAAGGAGGCTGGCACTCCTGCTACGGCCTCTAAATCCAGGCCTACCAGTGGCGCCCACCCGGACTCTGCTGGAGTCAGTCATCGGTATACCCGATGTCCGTCCAACCAGCAACCTGTCGTCAGACTCTCCTTCCACCCCTGACACTGGGTGCAGCTAGCCACACCTGTTACGTTGCCTACTGAGGTCCCAACGTTTCCTCTGGCTCCTCCCTCCTGGCTGGGGTCGAGGAGCCTGAAACACTGCAGTTGGTGGTGCCCCCTCCCCCTCGACGCCGGATCCTCAGATGCCAGACAACCCGGCGTCACCCTCCGGCATACTGCTTCCTGACGACAGACCGTCTGAGCCTTCTGGGTTCTCGGACCCCCCCCGACAGGTCCCCCTTCGGGTCCTACACCCCCCAGGCTGACGCCTGATCCACCTGGTCTGCCTGCAGGGCCGATACCAGGACCTTCATCCCCATCGGAGCCCCCGGCACCAGGATACCCGATGCTGCAGTATCTGACTCCTCAGTACCCGGCACTGCACTACCAGACTCCACACTACCTGGTGCCTCAGTACTCTATGCCGGGCCTCCCACCATTAGGTTATGGCTACCCTTATTACGGGTTTCCAGGTTACCCGTATCAGAGCCCCCCTCCTCCACCTGCCCCGCAGCCTCAGGTGGACTTGAGGGAGGTCTTGACCTCCTGGTGGGCTGAGGCTAAAACACAGATCGCCCAAGAGTGTCGAGCAGGTCCGGATGTCAGGACCCCTTACGTCGGTGAAAGAGACTCCCTACCTCTGTCTGACACCAGAGCTGAATCTTCTGGCTCTTGGACCAGGGAGGACACGCTCCCCCCCGGGGAACCCCCAGAGAGGACGTTCCTCCTCCTCCTAGGGAGGATGATGATTCTTCTGCATCATCAGAATCTTCAGAGTCAGATTTGGACTCTGGACACTCTGACTTAGAGGACGAGCCCGGCACTCCAGATAGACCCAGGCCGCAAGGTTCTCCAAAGTCCCTTCCAGAAGACCCTTTGTTTCTGGAGCTGCTGAAGAAAATCCAGGTGCCTGTGAGTGGCAATCAGTGAGGCCAGACCCCTGGCGTAAGAAGCTTGCAGCCCATCTGGATCTCCCGGAGACTTCTCCCACCCTGATTCCACCTTGGATAGAGCCTCATGCAGATCTTGTTTTCACTATTTGGAAGCAACCTTCCTCGTTGGCCTCCCCTTCCTCGGAAGTCAGGCTATACCAGCTCCTGAGGGGAAGGACTTCCTCAGCCTTCACTCCAAGGCTGATTCGGTAGTGATTAGCACCGCACACGAGTGATGAGCCAACCCTAAGTACCTTAGCTTGTCCCCTCCTGACAAGGAATCACGTCTTCTGGTCCAGTATGGGAAGAAGGTCTGTGCTTCTTCCACTCTGGGCATAAGGGCTCTCAACTACGTCAGCCACAAGGGGGATTACCAGAAGGCTGTCCTTAGTCAGATGGAATCAAAACTGGACTCCTTTCTAGACTCCCAGACTAAGCAGGAACTGAAAGATCTTGTCCGCTCCGCACGTTTGGCCTGTAGACGCATGTTTCGTGCTACATATGACGCGGTGGACACGGGCAGGAGCTCTACCTTCGCCGTATCCTTGTGGCGTCACGCCTGGCTAAGAGTGTCAAGTCTGGCCCCTGAAGTACAATCGACTGTCCACGATGCTCCCTTCAGAGGGTCTGTGCTGTTTGGCGGTGATATCAAGGATATCATCACCGAATTACAGGACAAGGGTTTAGCATTAAAGTCTGTTCAGACAATGTACAAACCCTCTCAAGGGCAGAAACGGTCCTTTCGGCGCCCCACCTGCCAAAGGGCTAAGCAGATGTAATCCAGACGTCCCAATAAATGTAAGGCCGTACCAGCTGCCAAGGCCCCCAGCAAGAACGCTCCCAGGGCCTCGGCCGCTACTCTGCCCTCCGCCTCCTGACTCCCTGCCTCTCCCTCTCCCTCTGCCTCTGTCCATTTCAGAGGAACCGGTAGGGGGGGGGAGATTCTCCTCCCATCTGCCGGGCTGGGAGAGGATAATGACAGATGCCTGGGTGCTCCAGCTGATTGCAGCAGGACACTCGATAGAATTCATTCAAAAACCAGCTCGCAGACCAACCCCTCCCTCTTCATGCTCCCCTACTCATCTGCAGTTGGTACTGGAAGAGATGCACTCTCTTCTGTTGAAAGAGGCAGTAGAACCTGTCCCCCTCCATCTTCAGGGGACAGGTTACTATTCTCACTTCTTCCTAGTACCAAAGAAAATCGGAGATCTGAGGCCCATTCTCGACTTCTGCTCCCTCAGACAGTTTGTGGAGTACAAACTGTTCCGAATGCTCTCCCTCCAGAGCCTTCTTCCCATGCTTTGGCCTGGCATGTGGCTATGTGCCCTGGATATGCAGGATGCCTACCTCCATGTCCCCATTTGCCACTCCCACCGCAAGTACCTCCGTTTTTGTTTTCAGGGGTCCCACTACCAGTTCAGAGCCCTCCCATTTGGTCTTTCCTTGCCCCCTGGAGTATTTACCAAATGCCTGGCAGTAGTGGCTGCTTTTCTCCTTACCAAGGGGGTCCAAGTCTTCCCCTGCTTGGACGATTGGCTTATGGCAACCCCATCCAGGGAGGAACTCTTGGGCTCCCTTTCCCTCACTATTCAAGTTTTCTCTGACCTGGGGATTACAATCAGCCTCGTCAAGTCCCATCTGATCCCTTGCCAATGGCTGCAGTTCATAGGGGCAGTGTTGGACACGACCCTGGACTGAGCCGAGACAGTGTCATTCCAGGCTCGGTTCGTATCGGGTCTCAGAAGGGTTGGAGCCAGGAAGGTCTTCTACCTTCTTGGCCTGATGGCGCCCTCCATCCAGACCATTCCACTAGCTCGTCTCCACATGAGGATCTCTCAGTGGATCCTACGGATTCAATGTAATCAGTCCCAGGATGACCTGGATCACAAGATCCTGGTGTCGGATCCTGTGGTTAGGGACTTACAGTGGTGGATGGCTGCAGATCACCTCAGTCTGGGGACCCCGTTATGTACCGTCCAACCCACCCAGACCCTGGGCAGGATGCATCAGGGGTAGGGTGGGGTGCCCATCTCAGGTCTCAATGGACTCAGGGCAGCTGGTTTCAGTTTGAACAGAGATTCCAATTAAACGTCCTGGAGCTGAAGACAGTCCTTTATGCCCTCCAGGTTCTCCTTCCAGTTGTTCGTCCCAGTCATCTCATAAATTCGGACGCGTGTTGTCTGGTACCTCAGCAAATGGGGGAACTCGTTTTTATCCCCTCTGCCAAGAAGCCATGAGAATCTGACACTGGACGTTTCAGCACAGCCTTCATCTGATGGACGTCCACGTGCGGGGGATGGAGAACAGTCTCGCAGACGCTTTGTCGCTAGTCAGCCACGTTTCGCAAGTAGGAACTAGACCAGGTTGTGCTAAACGACGTCTTCCAGCATTAGGGAACCCCTCAAATGGACCTTTTTGCCTCCCCCACAACGCTAGACTTCCCATCCTCTGCTCACTTGCTCCAGGGTGAGACGTTTTTTGTCGGGACACGCTGTCTCTCTGCTGGAAGGACAGTTTCATTTACGCCTTCCCTCTGGTTCCTCTAATCCTGAGAGTGCTCAACAAGCTAAGGTCGAAAGGGTTGAGAATGATCCTCATTGCTCATTTCTGACCGAGGCAAGCCTGGTTCTCTCCTCTGCAACAGTTTTCCAAGGAACCTCCTCTTCCTCTACCACTGTCACAACACTTGCTGTCCCAGGAGCAAGGGACCCTAGTCCATCCAGACCTCAAGTCTCTTCACCTTCACACATGGCTCCTTCAGACATAGCTAAAGCACATTTTGGAGTTTCCCCCACGATAGCAGGTATCCTGGTGGAGACCAGAAAGCCTTCCACCAGGTCCACTTACGCCATGAATTGGAAATGCTTCACTATCTGGGCAGGTTCTAATAACCTAGAACCTTTTTCCTGTCTGGCCAATAAGGTTCTGGACTGCCTTAGACACCTGTATGACTTGAGCCTTAGTTATTCGTCAGTGAAAGTACATACGGCAGCCATTCGACCTACCACATCCCTTTTGGGAGCAGGACGTTTGCACAACTAAAAGTCTCCAAGACTTTGCTGCAAGGGGTCTTGCACCTAAGACCCCTGACTCGCAACCCTGCTCCCCCTTGGGACCCAAATTTCATTCTGGAGAAGATTACTCTACCTCCCTTCAAACCCGTAGCAGAGGCAGAGCTAAACTTTCTTTCTTGAAAGACTTTATTTCTGGTGGCCATTAACTCAGCTTGGAGGATTGCTGAGTTGCAAGCCCTGATGTGTAAAATTCCCTGTTTGATTTTCCACATGGATAGAGTGGCCATGCATACTAATCCTAAATTTCTTCCAAAAGTGGTGGCTGACTCTACTCTGAATCAGTCCATAGAGCTTCCAGCCTTCATCACAGAACACTCCAATCAAGGAGACTACCTCCTCCATACCCTGGCTGTACATAGAATTCTGAGACATACTCACAGGACTTAAGATCTCAGAAAAACAGACCAACTCTTTGTGTCTTTCACTCACAAGAGAGAAGGCAACCCTGTTTCCAAGCAGTGCTTTTCTAGATGGTTGGCCAGTTGTATCACTTTCTGTCACCACTAGTATCATAAGACCCTTCTGGGTCGGGTCAAAGGCCTCTCCACTAGAGGGGTCGCAGCCTCTGCCGCTTGCTTTAAGAATGTGTCAGCAGCTGAGATTTGTGCAGCCACAACCTGGACGTCCATCCATACCTTCACAAAACATTACTGTTTGGACATTGCCTCTTGCCTCAGAGCAGGCTTCGGGCTAGCTGTTCTGCAGGGAATCCTCTCATCCCTGTCTAGAAACTCAGCCTTTGTGGATGGTGTTTCCTCCTCCCGCTTTCTTTTTGTTTCAGACTGCTTGGGACTCAGTTCTACTTGTGAATACCCACTGCAGAGCCCTCTCGGTAAAGATAGTACAGTTATGTAAGAACTTACCATAATGGTAGATCTTCGAGAGAGGTTCTTGCAGTAGGTATTACCTCCCCTCCTCGAACCCCTCAGTTTCTTCTTTCAGATATGGGGGACATATCCTCTTCTCTCCCATCCGACCTTTGGCTCTTGGTGGAAAGAACTGGAGGACTGGTGTCGGGACCACCCCCTTTATACTGACGTTGGATGACGCCAGTCACCTGACATGGAGGCGGTCTCCGCCAGAGACTGCTAGCTAGAGAATTTTCCGTGGGGTCCTGACATCTGGTGGCTTAGTCCTACTTGTGAATACCTACTACAAGAGCCTCTCTCGAAGATCTACCTTTACAGTAAGTTCTTGGGTAACTGTACTTTCAGAGACTACTTTAGGAAGGAAGATTGGGTTGGTATGAAGGACTGCCCTGTCCTTGTGGAAAATCAAGTAGGGTTCCCTACACATGAAGGCATGAAGCTCAGAAATATGGTGAGCTGAAGTAATAGCCATTAGAAATAACGTTTTCCATGAAAGGAAACTGAGATCACAAGTGGCTGCTGGCTCAAAAGGTTTGAGGGAAAGTTTTTCTGTAATGAAATTGAGATCCCACGGAGGAGTGGGTCATCTGTTAGGAGATTTAATGTGTATCATTCCTCTCAAAAACATCTTGGCTAAATGATGTTGGTACAGTAGTTTGCCATCTAACAGTTCATGAAAGGCTGAAATAGCAGCCAGGTGGACTTTGATGGAGGAGTAACTTAAGCCTGACCCTAATAAAGAGGCCAGGTAGTCTAAAACTCTTGTCAGTGGACAAGAGTAGGGGTCCGGATAATTGAGAAGCAGACCATATGGAAAAGCTTTCCATTTGGAATTGTGTGTTTCTCTGGTTGCTGGTTTGAGAAGCCAAGAGAATGTTGCCAACAGAAAAGGACACTTGAAGTCTATTTATGAATGCATCCTCTGGAGCCACACATGAAGCTGAAGGGTCTTCAGGCTGGGGTGCTGGAGGGATCTATGGCACTGGGCCAGGAGGTCCGGTCTGAATGGGTTCCTTACTGATCATTGTTGCAGGAGAGGGTACCACGGTTGATGAGCTACAGTGGTGCAATTAGAATCATGGTGACCGACTCCACCTGAAGTTTCAGTAGAGTCCGTTACAACAGAGGGATTGGGAGAAGGCATATAAGTAGAGTTCTGTCCAAGGTCAGGACAGGGCATCTATCGATGGTCCCTTGTTGCTCGAGATAATGGAGAAGTAAGTGGGAGCCAGTGATTGACCGTGGAGGCAAATGGATCCAGTTGTGGGTTCCCATAGGTCGAAGATTTCTTGGAGGACTTCTTTGTGAAGTGTCCATTCGTGAGCAGATGACTGGCGGCTTAGCCAGTCTGCCAGCTGATTGAACCATCCCGGTAGATGGACAGCTGTTAACGTTATTTGCTGTCTGATGGCTTCCTGCCAGACTGCAAGGGTCTCCATACATAGGGTGCACGATTTCATGCCCCCTTGCTTTTGAGGTAGAACACCACTGCAGTGTTGTCTGAGTGAATCAGCAGGGGTCCTGGCTTGAAGTAGGACTGGAATGCTTGAACGGTGAGACAGACTGCCTTCATCTCGAGGAGATTGATTTGAGAGTGATTGGAAGAGGCAGTCCTCTGGCCTTGGGTCTGATAAGGACCTAAGTGTACGCCCCATTCATCCAGGGAAGCATCCATGGTTAACGTCTGCATGGGAGGGAGGGAGTGGAAATGCATTCCTTGACACAAATTGGTTTTGGTTATCCACCACATCAGGGGTGACTTCAGGGAAGGAGTGACCCTGATTTTGTCGTCAAACTGTCCAGTTCTTTGAGGCCATTAATTCTGAAGAGTCCATTGGACAGGTCTCGTGTGAAGGCGGGCAGAAGCCACCATTGGAATGGCGGCTGACGTGACCCAGAAGGCTCAGTATTTGTCTGACCATGACTGTTTTCTGAGTCTGTATCCACGAAGCCCGAGATGAGTGTACTGACGAGCAGGTGGAAGGTAAGCTCTGGCTGTGACTGTATCTAACACAGCTCTGATGTATTGGAGAGACTGTGTTGGGTTTCGACTGGACTTCAGCCAGTTGATTGTTATCCCTAGATCGTTGAACGTGCTCAGAGTAGCAACTAGGGAGGCAAGCAGAGCTTTTTTGGAGTCTGCTTTGATTAGCCGGTCATCTAGGTATGAAAAAACAAAGTGCCCTTTTTCCCATAAGGCTGCCGCCACCACCGCTAGACATTTGGTGAACAGTCTTGGGGTCGATGAGAGGCCGAAAGGGAGTGCTCGAAACTGGTAGTTTTGACCTAGGAGGTGGAAGCTCAGAAATATTTGATGGGCAGGATGAATGGGAATATGTAGGTAGACATTATTCATATCCAGGGCACACAACCAGTCTCCTTGTTTTTGTATAGGCATGATGGTAGTTGGTTATCATGCGAAAATGTTTGACTGAGTGTATTGATTCAGGTGTCTCATTTCTAGTATTGGTCTGAGATCTCCAGTTCATTTGGGTACCAGAAAAAAATGGAAGTAAAATCCATTTTGATGGTCTGGAAGGGGCACTGGTAAGACTGCCTGTTTGGCTAGAAGTGCCATCAACTGCTTCTTGAAGGATAGGGGCATGATCTGGTGGGTAATGGATTACGGGGGCAGCAGAAAGAAATTCCAAAGTGTGTCCTTTGGATTATCATAAGTACCCATTTGTCCAAGTGGTAGTGTTCAGGAGTCCAGATGGAGGGCAAAACGACCCCTACCACCTCCAAGGCCTGGTCGGAGGCGGGGGAAAGCCTGATTGGGTGCCTGGGTTGCCCAGCCCCTCCCGAGGATGAGGCACAGGAACCACAGGTGGCAGAAGCATTACCTTACTTGATTTGCTTACTTCCATTTTTTTCTGGTACCCAAATGAACCGGAGATCTCAGACCAATACTAGAAATGAGACACCTGAATCAATACACTCAGTTCCTTTTCTCCCCCAAAACAGCTAGCCCTCCACCTATTCTCCTTGTCCAAGGGACTCTCATTTCTGACTCCCAGAAGGTAGCCTCAGAGTTTAATTCCTACTTCACTACTAGTGCCCTGACCCTCCTTGACTCCTTCCCACACACAACCACTCCTTCTCCTAAATCTTCCTTCACCCATACATCTGGTTGAACTCCTTCTCCTTTCGACCCATTTCCCCCACTGAAACCTAGGCAGCCCTCGCACCCTAAACCCTCCAAAGGTAAATCCCGCGGTCTTGATAACAAACTTCTCTACTTATTCTTCCGCCATCGCTACCCCCCACAGCCCTACTAAACCTTTCCTTCACTGCACGTCCACCCCTCCATCTGGAAGCACGCCACTGTTCTACCCTTCCCTAAAGGCGGTGACCCTGCCTCTGCATCCAGTTACCGCCCTATCTCCCTCCTCCCCACCCTCGCGAAACTCCAGGAACACCTAGTGCTATCCCAACTCTCCCAATTCCTCTCAGAAACTAACTTCTTCACCCCCTTCCAGTCCGGGTTCAGAAAGCACCACTTCACCACCTCCTCCTCCCTGCTAAGACTCACAGACCATATCCTCACTGGGATGGACAAAGGGCTAATCACTGCTGCTATTTTCATAGACCTAGCAAAAGCCTTCGACACTGTATCCCATTCTCTCCTTCTATCCTGCCTTTCTGGAGCTGGGTTAGCAGATTCAGCCACAAACTGGTTCAGTGCCTACCTCCTAAACAGAACCCAATCCACCAAAATAGCTGACCACATCCCCCCAGTCACCACTGGTGTTCCCCAAGGCTCAGCTCTCAGCCCCATCCTCTTCTCCATCCTGCTAAATGACCTGCCCAACTCGTGCTCCTCTTCTGCCATTCATATGTACGCAGACCATACTGTCCTCTTCACCTCTGGCCGGACCCACGAAGAAATCACCTCCAAACTTCAAACAGACTTCAACAAAATCCAACACTGGTTCAACAGCAACCAACTCTCCCTAAATGCTAAAAAGACCAACCCCATGACTTTCGGTACCAGACAGCGGATATCCAAACTCACCTCCCCTCTGAGATTCCACACCTTAAATAACACCATCCTCGAAGTACCCACCTTCAGGTATCTAGGGGTTTGGCTTGACCGTCACCTCTCCTTCTCTTCACACGTGGATGCCATTGTCTCTAAATTACGCGCCAAACTTGGTGCCCTCTATAGAAACCGCATAGTCTCCCACTTCTGTCAGACGTAAATCATCCAGAAAATGATTCTACCCTCCTCGATTACTGTGATATAGTTTACAGCTCCGCCTGCAACAGACCACCTTAGCCAGATTAGACCCCCTCTTCAATGCATTCTGCCACTTTGCCCTCGATGCCCCCCCTCGATCACATCACTGCATGCTTTATCGTTCCCTGTCCCTGTCTTCTCTAAGTAACCGGCGCCTAAATCATTGCGCTAAATTCATTTCTAACGTCTGGCTCGCTCCCTCCCTCCCTCGCATCCGTCCTATCCCCCCACTCCCTCTGCACCCTCAGGTCTCGCTGATGCTAGGCTTCTATTCATCCCCATCGAAGGACCTCCACCGCCAATCCGCTTCTCACCTCTTCCCTAAACTCTGAATGACCTGCCCACCCAGATCCGCCATTCTTCATCCAAACTGTCCTTTCCTATGCCTCTCTAACTTTTTACCCCAACTGCTGCTGCCCTCCCCTTTACCTCCTCCCCTGCGCCTGACCAGTGGCCCGGCTATCGCCTAATTGACTAGCCTATATACTGCCCCACGCACTTACACTCTCTTACTCACTCCCCCACTGTCAGTTCTCCTCCCCCCCTTCCCTTCAACCCGCGCTCCCCATCCCCTCCCCTTCTCACCTAACCTCCCCATCACAGCTCATCACCCCTACTCCCTCCTTTCCCTACCCCCACCTTGCCCTCCTATTCCTCCCCGCTCTAGCCTGTTACATCTCCCTTTAGCTCAACTTCTGCTACTTGCACTCAAGCTCTGCTGTCATTACTCCTGTTATGAAACTTGCACTTATGAACCTCACGCTGCCTCAATGTGTACCATGTTTTATATTCCTAACCCTATTGCTCATGTTCAGTTCTGTTCCTAATTCGCTGTGCAACCAAGATCCTGTTTACCCAGTTACTGTTTGATTTTGTGGCGTACTTATCTGTTCTCCCTATGTATATGCTCAGTTGTAATCCCTTCCAACTATGCTCTGTATCTGATTGTATTATTGCTAAGCTCAACCATTTATATGTTTACTAGCCTCCTCAGTAACCCCCCTCTCCCCCCCAACCAGGTCGCACCGTGAGACGAGCATCTTTTTGCTCAGTGTGCCTTTCCTGGTGAAACGTTTTCAATAAATAAATACCTCTTGTAGCCTGGTCACGACCTCTAAAGCCACCTGTGTAAAGAGGCCTTCTATTTTCCGCTACTTTTGGAGTAAGAGGAATATTGTGTATGGTGGAGTGGATGCGGAGTATGGTACATGCTGTGCACCGTATAAAGGGTTACACCAGCAGGTCGTCTAACAACGTTTGAGTACCTGGCCTGAACAGTTTGGACCCATTAAGAGTGCGTTAGCAACTTTGTTGTATATTAGGAGCAAAACCTGAAACACCGAAGCAAGCATGCAGTGGAGAGACTCCAGTAGCTGAGAGTCTGGCCGGAGTATCAATGGCATATATCCCAACTGGATATAAATTTCTAGTGGACACTGTGGCCAATAACTTGTCACTCCTGGGAGGGAGAAGTTTATTCGTAGTTACGATGGTCAGGCTTTCAGAATGCGTTGGTATTTAACCATAGGAACCATATAATTCAAGATTCGAATATTCATGGTGCCTGAGGCCGAAACCCTTTTCCCCAGGTAGTCCATCCTTCGGGATTCTTTATTGGGTGATAAGGAGCTCATGTGTTTGGGTTTTTTAGTACGAACATGGCAGCAGTAATGACCACTGAATCTGCTTCTGGAATGGCGAATAGGAAGGGATGAACCAGGAGGGCTTGATATAAGCAATCTGCTTTTCGGGGAACACCTGATCTTACTTTGAGAGGGCTCTTGCAGTAGGTAATTACATATAGGACTGAAGCCGGCAGGTGTCAGGACCCTACGGAAAAATTTCTAGCTAGCTGTCTCTGGCGGGGGACCTCTCGTCCAGGTGACCGATGTCATGTCACCTCAGTATAAAGGGGCGGTCCCCCATGCCCGCCTTCCAGTTCTTTCCCGCCGTTAGCTCAAGTTAGCACCTCATGGTTAAGTTCACTGCTTCGCCAGTCTATTTACCATCTCTTTTTTGATATTTCTTCAATTTTCGTCAGCATTTTCTTCAGCTGCTGTGTATGTCGTCACAGACTCCTTCCGAGCACAAAAACAAGTGTGATTCCTGTGCCGCCCAGCTCCCACATAAGAACAGACACTCCCAGTGCTTTTTTTTGCCTAGGTCCCGGCCACCCCGTGGAGAAGTGCCAGCACTGCCAGCAGTTTAACACGGCCACCGAAAGCAGAGGCAGCAGTCCCTGGAGGCCCATGTTTTAAAACTGAATATGTCCTCCATGGAAAAGAAGCTGAAAAAACTTAGGCAGACCTCGGCTTCCCGAGGACCATCACAAGAAGAATCCACCAGGACCAAGACTCCACCGACTACGGTGCGCACGCCGGCTGAGGTCGTGGTGCTGAAAGGTAATGTCCTCTGGGGAGCCGTTCCACGACGGCCGTCTTCCAGGCGTCGCCGACCCTCCTGTCGGTCGCGCCTGACCCGGAGCCTCCCGTCAGAGGCCGCCACCAGTAAGCCTGCCACCATGCGGCCTTCTGGTCCGAGCGGCCCAAGTAAGCGGACGTTGGCTCCTCCGCCTGCCTGGGGAAGGCTAAGATGCCTGAACCTTCAGGGCAGCGCACAGCCTCTAGCACCGCCAAGCCGCCCCTCCATTACGGCCTTCCGTCAGCGTAGGGTCCAATAAGTCGGACGCCGGCCTCCAACATCCGCCCAGATCCGCCAGTAAGCCGGACTTCGGCCCCTCGGTCGGCCACATGGCATTACAGCCGATGCCGGACCCTTCGGACCTGTCTGTCATCCCGAGCTCACTGCAACGTTCGTTGCATTCCGAGGATCCGGCATTTCCCTTGCTGGATCCCGGGGACGTTAGCCCCACTTCCCCAGGTGGCATGCTGCTGTCGAGTCTCCCTCCCACTGGGCCGGATGACCTGATGTCAGCTCATCTGATGCCGGCGTCTGCCAAATGCATTGCAGTGGTGGCAGCCAATCTTGGGCATTGGGGGGTCAGAGTGTACCCTTACCTCGACGATTGGCTCTTGGCAGGTTACACCCAGCAAGAGGTGGACAGATCCAGGGACCTGGCCCTCCAGACCTGCTCTGAAATTGGCCTCCTGATCAATGAGGCCAAGTTGGAGCTTGTGCCGTCTCGGGTGATATGCTTCATCGGGGCAGAGCTAGACTCTTGCTGAGCCAGAGCATGGCTCCCAGCGGACAGGGCAGAGGTTCCCTCATCCTTTGCCCAGTCATTTCTGGTTGGGCACTTGTGCCCTGCCCGGGACTTTCTGCACCTTCTGGGTTACGTGGCAGCATGCAGCACCGTGGCCCGTTGGGCCCGGTGGCATATACGCCCCCTTCAGTGGGAGCTGGCCACCCAGTGGACTCTGCACCTAGGTCATTTTGACCAGCCGATCATTGTGACCCAGAAGATGTGGGACACTCTCCAGTGGTGGACCGTCCTAGACCATCTGCAGGAAGGGATCCCATTTGTCCACCCAGGCCGGCGATGCGTCGTCATGACCGATACCTCTCATCACGGGCTGGGCAGCACATGGGGCATTGTCAGCATTCACACTCAGCAGCTCGGGTCAAGTGGTTCAAGTCCAGATGAACAGTACCCACAACCATGTACTACCACAACAAGCAGGGCGCACGCACTCCCGGGTGCTGTGTGGGAAGCGCTCTGCATCTGGACACTCATGAGCCAACTGGAGGTGGATCTCCTAGCCATCCTTGTGGCAGGAGCCTCGAATCAAATGGCAGATGCTCTCAGCCGCATAGGTGAGACATCCACAGTGGTCTCTCCATCCAGGGTGGCTCACTACCTGTTTTTCCCACTGGGGCAAGATCGATGGTGGACCGTTTGCCTCAGGTAAAACATCAAACAGAGCTGTTTCATGCCCACCTCCCCCAAGCGAGGATTGCTGCAGGGGAATGCCTTCTCAAGACCATGGACCTCAGGACTCTTCTGTGCCTTCCCTCCATTTCCCTTGATCCACAAGGTGCTGCTTAAGGTAAGGAGGGACAAGGCACTGGTGATCCTGGTATCCCCCGATTGGCCCCGCCATTTCTAGTATCCAGATCTCCTTAGCCTCAGCAACAGGCTCCTGTGGAGTCTTCCAGCACGCCCAGACCTAATATCTGTCAATCAGAGGAAGACATTCAATACGGACCTTCAGTCCCTGCACCTGACAGCCTGGTACCTGAGCGGCTAGAGTTCCAGGCTTTGGGTCTCGCTGAGGATGTGCTCTCAGTAGTGGAAGCATCCAAGAAGGAGTCAACCAGATAGTGCTATGCCTTCAGATGGTAACTATTTTCCATTTGGTGTCAGGACAAGGGCCTGGACCCTCTGTCCTGTCGCTAGCATTTTAGACTACCTTTGATATTTGTCCGAAGGGCGTCTTCGACCCTTAAGGTGCACTTGGCAGCCATCTCTACTTACCGGGCATGGGCCGGTCAGCAGACGGTGGCACAGGAGAAGGTGGTCTGGTGCTTTTTCAAGGGCCTAGATCACATATTTTCTCTGGTGCATCAACCTCCACCTCCGTGGGATTTACTGCTGGTTTTGACAAAACTCATGAGCAAGCCATTTGAACCATTGCATAAGTGTGAGCTATCACACTTATCATAGAAGACTGTCTTCCTGGTGGTTATCACATCAGCCAGAAGGACTGAGGAGCTCCAGGCACTTTCGGTAGAGTCTCCTTATTTGGTCTTCCACAGGGACAAAGTTGTCCTGCGCCCCCACCCGAAATTCCTCCCAAAGGTGGTGTCAGAGTTTCAGCTTAATCAGGTGCTGACTCTGCCTGTGTTCTACCCAAACTACACCTCGGATGCAGAGTACAGGCTCCATACTTTGGACCTGAGATGAGCACTCTCCTATTACATGGAGAGAATGGTGGAAATTCAGGGAGATGTTCACCAGCTGTTTGTCACCTACGCTGAAGCCACTTCTGGCAGACCTGCAGTAAAGCGGATGATTGGCAGATGGATTACATCTTGCATTGATCTTTGCTATAGGTTGGCGGATTGGAAGCCTCTCGTAGGGCTGAGGGCTCATTCCACCCGCCATACCACTGTGTCAGTGGCTACTTCCAGGGACATCCCTATCCAGGAAATCTGCCGGGCTGCTACCTGGAAGACAGCGAACCCCTTCATCATCCATTACGACATCGACCTTAAGTCACACTGGGATGCTAGTTTTGGGGCCTCAGGTCTCCGGTCTCTGTTCCCAAAGTAGGGTGTGCGTGCCTTGCCTCCCTCCTCCCGGAGAACTGCTAGGAGTCTGACAATAAGTGTGGATGAACAACATATCCACATCCGTAGAAAAACGGGTTACTAACCTGTAACAGTAGATCTTCTATGGACTGGTCTCTGGCAGTAAGTCATTACTTATGGGAGTATCCACCAGGTGGCGCTGTCACATGGTAGCTTCTAACAGTCTTCCGTGGGGCCGCCCACATGACATCACTTCCTGCAGATGTTTATAAGAGTGGGCGGCCCCCAGTACCCTCTGTTCATTTTCCTGCTGGCTTCAGCTCACACAGTCAGCTCTCCTGACCTCCTGGGTGGCAGTCTTCACTTAGAACTTGAACCAGTTGTTCTACCTTCTGTTCCGTGCCTGTGACCTACTCACAGTACCCCAACTTCTTTTTGTACAGCAGGCTCAGTGTTCCATTAGAGCTCCGGTACCCTGCTGCTCCCTGGCCCAGGCACTCTTACTGGGTCTGGGGATTCACTAGGGCTGCTGTTAACAGCCCAGCCTAATTTTGCTTCTCTCTGCCGGGCCTGTGGAATGCTCCCAGGCCCTGGCTCTTCTACTTCCAGGACCCGAGCCTGTGCACCACTCGCCGCACCCCCGGCTCCCTCCTCTGGTCCTGGGTATGTGTACTGCTCCCAGGCCCTGGCTCTTCTACTTCCACTAGGCCAGGCCTGTGCTCCTCACAGTGCCCCCAGGTGTCCTTGCTCACAGCACCCATGCTGCTCCCTGGCCCAGGCTCTCTTGGTGGGCCTTGAGACTTGCTCATGACAGATCATCCAGCCAGGCTGGACCGGACCTCGGGGCCACCTTAAAGGCTCCCGGTCAAGGGCTTCGTTCCAGGCATAGGAGAGTAGGATTCACACTCCTTCACCTTTCTTCATCGATGGAGCATTCCTTGTCATCGGGCTGCTCCCCTGTCAACTAAGCCTGCTGGGCTTTTTATCTTGAGCCTCGTTTCTGAGCGTCTCCCGTTGACAGACTGTGTTGCCCGTCAATAAGCGTTCCTCGTCAGCAGGGGATGCTTCCCCATCGGCGCCACGTGTTCTTTGCACTCTCCAAATCGGCGAGGCTTATTCTCCATCAACTGGGCACTCCTCGTTGATGGGGACGCCTCTCCCATCGACAGAATGGCATGTTTTGCATGTCTCATCGATGGAGAAGTTTGTTTCTGGCCTCATCAACGGGGATGATTCCACCGTCGACGGAGGAGCCTTTCCTCCTTCCCTCCTCGACAGGGATGCTTCCCTTGTGATAAGGGCCTCCTGTCCTAGGACACCCCCTGCTCGGGACCTTGCTACTGTGCCAACCCCCCGCTTATCCTAGCACCTTGTTTCGGTGTCCTCGGGGTCCCCCAATCGCCCGTTTGTGCCCTTTGGACATGACTTTTCCTGGCCTTGGCCCTGCTGAAGAGCCCAACCCTGAGTCCCTTACCCCTTTGCCAGTCCGGACCACAAGGGTTGGAGTGCCTTCCCCTCTGGGGTCAGTGGTTCCCAGGATGGCTCGCCCTCCTCCTAGCGCCGCCCTTGGGTGCCCTCCGTTTCTGGACCTCCCCCCATCACAAGTGTCAGGCACTGCCCGTATTGTGCTGGAGGTCCTACTGTCCATGGGCCAGGGTCCGGCCTCGTCCCATTCCCTCTCCCCTCGCGTGCCTGCGCACAGATCTGGCTCTTCCCTCCTGGTCGTTCCGCCCCCCCCCCCACACACACACACAATTTATGTGGACTCCCTTTATGAAGATTCCAGATTGGGAGATGTACCTGGCGGGAGTTCTCAGACCATGGGGACCTTATCTCCCCGTCCGCATCCTCTTTTTGGGGCCGCCCGGCTGAACCCCTGATCCCTCCTCTCTCCCAGATCCCTCCTTCACGGACTCATGCTGCAGCTCCAGCACACTTTGGCTTCCTGCTGAGATCAGGACTTCTTTCACTGGGACATGGCTGCCTACCTCAGTGTTCTCGAGGAGCCTGCCATGGTTGTCCCACTTTTGATTCCTGCATATTTTCACACACACTCTCATATTTGGTCTCGTCCTGCTTCCTCTCAGCCTGCCCCTCGTGGTCCTGATCAGCTCAGCCACTGTCTGCCGTGCCTTCCCTTTCCCTTCACCTGCTTCGATGCGGTTGATGCATCGGCCTACCTCTCTGCCTCTGGCGTTGCACTTTGGTGCTTTGCCTGGCTCCGGGTTTCTGGTTTGCCACCCGGCGTCCAGCTGTCGGTCGCCGCTGCCTCTTTTCTGGGAACCTGCTGTTTGGACCTGGTGCTTAGTCTGTCCTGGATTCCCATCAGGCTTCAGGGCATACTTTCTGGTCTGTTCAGGACCTCTATCAGCCCCAGGTCCCACCCTACTCTCCTGCATGTCAGTACCTCATGCCCAGCCTCCCTACCGAGGGGGGCTTTCAGGATTCAGAGTGGGGCCTCCAGGGGCAGCTCAGTTTACCCCTCACATGGGGTGGGACACGCTTCTGTACCTTAAACCGCTTTTCAGGGTTTTCCCCGCCTCCTCTTGCAGGCCTCTGAGGTGCCTGGGGATCTCTTTACCTTTTCTTCGGAGGCTTGCTCCTGGACTGGACGCTGCGCTCCTCCATGCTGATCTGATTGGAGCTAGTGCTACTCTCCCGCTGGAGCCCTTCAGTTGTTTCTTCCTCTGACCATCCGAGGTGTTTTCCCAGTGCTCCTCTTTCTGCTTTCTGATCCGCTCTATTTGTCTTTCTACTGGATTTGACTTTATGCCAGAGCCTGTCGACTTCTGCCTTGTCAGGATGAATCGCTGTGCCTGGCCACCTACAGTTCTTTCTTCATCATGCCTCCTGTATGTTGTCCTCACCCACCTTTGAGCCTATCTGCCTGAGCGGGTGTGGTTTGAGTTGACATTTCTCTTCGATTTCATGCCAGTTGTCTTCGCCTAACCGTTGGCCTATCTGCCTGCATGGAACAGGTTTAAGTTGACATATCTACTAAATATCATACATGTCCCACCACCTTTGGCCTATCTGCCCAAGTGGGTGCGATTGCAACTGACATATTTCCTGTGGAGTTCGCTTCTTTGGTATCGTGGACAGATGGGTTTGCAGGGCTCGACCGTCGGGTGTGCCCTCTGGCCCAGCTTCAGCCTTGCCTTTTCCTCCCATTTGGATTTTACTGCTTGGTAATCTCATAAGTAATGAATTACTATAGAGACCGGTCTGTAGAAGATATTAGTTATGTAAGAGCTTACTGTAACAGTAGATCTTCGGAGGACTGTCTCTTGCAGTAATTCCCCCACCCTCCATCCCCCTGCCTTGTTGCCTCGAATCTGCAACTCAGGACATTGGGTGGGATCGCGGTTCTCTGTTTTTCTGGCCCTCGTTTACCTCGGTCCAAGCCATGCTCGCTGAAGCAGACTGTGAACAGAGGGTACTAGTGGCCGCCCACTCTTATACACTTCCACAGGAAGTGATGTCGTGTGGTCGGCCCTCACGGAAGACTTCTGGAAAAAGCTGCCGTATGACAGCGCCACCTGGTGGATACTCTCATAAGAAATGACTTGCTGCAAGAGACAGTTCTCTGAAGATCTGCTGTTACGGTAAGATCTTCCTGGACGTAGTCACCACTGATTCACACTGATGGGATCTACGCCGGAGGCACTAGGACCCAGCGGAAGCAAACTTTTTGCAAGAGGGCCGGCGCCCCCGAGATGGAGCTGTAAGAACAGCGCCGGCGTGCCTGGGCTCATCGCGGCATGACTGTCTTGGCGTCGACCTCCAACTGCCTCAGTTCCTTTTTCCCGCCATCGAGTGCGCTCAGTGACGACGACGCTCGCCTGCTGGGAATCAAACTTCAAACTAGCAGCATAGTTTTCAGTTTATTGTTTTTGTAGTATATCTTGAATAAGTACTGCTTAATATAAATTATTCTTATTACAGGAGAAGTTTCAGCCTACACCGGGGTCGACCATGTACGGGTCAGATGACAGTAGGGAGACTTTGTATGAAAGCTGTTCAGTCAGCAGGGCTGGGTCCGGTCAAGCCACCCTCTCCGGAGGAGGTCCAACAACTGACAATCCAGTGCCAGAGGATGGGCAATCCCCTGGAAGCATAAATGTAAACTGTAGCATTCTCGGCTGTTGATACCGAGCTCTTCTTGACCCACAGGACAAAAGAAGGCATCACTGGAGGTCACCGTCTGATATGTTTTGCGTGTCGACGTTCGGTCATTGGGGCCAGTTGTCGGTCTCCTCCTCCGGAGTCACCGGTTTCTGTTTCCGGTCACTGACCTCTTCGACATTGGAGCCCTTCCCCGCCTTTTGGAAGGGCTTCAGATGAGCAGTTTCATCAGTTGGCCACTCTTATGGAGCAGTGGCTTGGAGGTTGGTCCAGCTGCCTGGCCCATTCACTCCAGCACCCTCAGGCCTTTCGGGGGATCGGGTAGGGGGTTGGGCCTCCCTAGTCACGCAGCGCCTTCTTCGGTGCTGTCGACCCCGTGCTCAGGTGTTCCCCTCCTCACATGGCTGCGGCGCGGGGGGCCACACTGATGCCTCTATCTCCTGGTCTTCTTCCTTCTTTTTCCTCAAATCCTAGTTTTCAGAGCCCTTGGCTGGTTTTGGCGCTGTTGGCATCGATGGGTCACTCTGATGCGTCTGTCAGTGCCGTTGGGATTTTTGTCACCTTGCGGTTTTTCGGTGCCAGGAGCTCTGACGCTGTGCTCCTCCTAGGCTCTGAGGCAGAGTATGACGTCTTCCAGCCTTCGGGGTTTCCAGTCTCCCAACCCTTTTCCTTCTGATTTTTATTCCTTTCCTATCCATGCAGTCCCTCCTGGGTTGTCAGGAGATGATACTGAGCCTGACCCAGACCTTCGACTGGCTGATAACATGGAAGGAACAGGATTTAATCCTGTTGCAGAGCCTGTGGTTGAGAACCTGTCATTTAAGTCTCTGCTGAAAAATTTGAATTCCACTCTTTCCTCCAGACTACAGACATTGATCCTGGGAAGCTTTTAAGGCTCCAATACCTTCATGTCCCAATATCCCTATGGATTTAACTCCTCTGGTGCAAACCTCCTTTGAGAACCTCTCTCAAATGGTATAGAATAATCCCGCTCTCTTTCCTTCTGTGGCCAAGTCCATAGATAGAAAGTATACTGCTCCCAAGGATCGACCCATTTTGGCCTCCCAAGCCTTTGCAGACCCTATTGTAGTTCTGGCAGAGAATGATAAGGCTGTTCTTCCTCAGGCTTCTACAGCCCAGCCTATAAACAAAGAATCTCACAAGATAGACACCTTAGGCAAGAGAGTCTTTGCTGCCTCCACCCTGGGTATGCGTATTGCCAGCTACCAGGGCTATTTTTCTTAATATGAGTATGTTCTTTGGCATTTGCTCAATCAAATGGTAGAAGCTCTGCTGGAGTCGGACACTAATTCAGAGCTTCTTCAAACCATAACCAGGGATATTGAGTCCAATAACCAGCAGGTTAAAGCAGCTATGGACGCTTTCAGTACTGCTTCCCGAGCGATGGCGGGCATTTGTACCCATCGCCACTTCAGGCTTCACAAATGATGCCCAGCAACAGGTCATGGCGTTACCATTCGGTATGTATCTCTTCGGTCCTCAAGTAGAGCATGCTCTATAGGCTACCCATAAGACTAGGTCTGCCATTAAGTTGGCTCGCTGTCAGTCTTTTCGAGGTAAAGGCAGAGGAGGTTTTAATAAAAACTAAGCCCCCCAGCCTCAAAAGAAAATGTAACAGAAAGTACCAGGACCCAAAGGGCCCAGTGCCGCCTTCTGAGTTTCTGGCCCAAATCCCACCTCAGCTGCCCGAGGGGGACTTTTCCTCAGCGATGGGAGGTCGCCTGACTCAATTCTACATCCAGTGGAAGACTATACAGTCAGACAAATGGGTCCTCCAGATAATCCGTGAGGGGTATTCCCTCAACCTTTTAGAGACCCCTCCGGATCTTCCCCGAGACGACAGCCCAGACTATCAGTAATTCAGTTAGAACTTCTCGCCTCCGAGATACAAGCTCTTCTGAACAACAGGGCAGTAGAAATAGTTCAGTTGGATCAACGAAACACAGGGTTCTACCCCATTACTTTCTAGTACCAAGAAAACCAGGGGCATGCACCCCATTTTGCACCTCAAAAAATTTAACAAATTTCTTCCCAAGGAAAAGTTCAAAATGATATTGCTGGGAACTCTGTTACCCTTGCTTCATCAACACGACTGGCTAGCTTTCCTGGACATGCAGGATGCTTACCAGCATATTCCTGTTCACCCAAAGCATCGCTAATAACTAAGATTTGTGGTTTTGGGCCAGCATTATCAGTTCAGAGTCCTGCCCTTTGGGCTGTCCTCGGCGCCACAAGTTTTTACAAAGTGTTGTGCAATTCTCGCAGCACACCTCAGAAAAATCGGAAGTCAAGTGTTCCCTTATCTAGATGACTGGCTTTTAGCAAGTCTGTCCAGACAACAGATTCTCAATGCCGTAGCCACGGCTTCTCGGACTTTCTCACGCCCATGGGAGTCCTACTAAACCTCAAGAAATAGCAGTTACAGCCCTCCCAGAAGCTCCTCTTTATGAACTCTTCTGAACACCACCTGTGCAAAGCTTTTCTTCCGGAGGACAGAAGGAGCGATATCCTACAGATGGCCCAATACATCGAGAAAACAGCTCAGTTCAAGCTGTCTCGATGCAACGTAATGTTTGGTCTCATGACTTCCTCAGTGTTCACAGTGCCACAAGCATGTCTCACATGAGAACCTCTCAATGGATGCTCAGTACTCAGTGGTCCCCGACCACTCATCAAGGTGACAGAACCTCTCAAGAGGTCGCTCACCTGGTGGTCTCAAGAGGACAATCTTCTAGAGAGATACCCCTTTGCTCCTCTGGATCATCAGATTTCCATTACCATGGATGCGTCCCTGTTGGGGTTAGAAGCTCACTGTCAGGATATCCATACCCAGGGTACGTGGACTGTGGTGGAATCCCAGCTTCACATAAACATTCTGGAAATGAGAGCCGTCCTCTATGCAGTCCAGGCTTTCTCTTTCAAACGGACAACAAGGCAATGATGTATTACATCAGCAGGCAGGGCGGTGCACACTCCTACCCATTATGCAGGAAAGCAGTGAGAGTGTGGGAATGGTGCCTGGAGCACAAGGCTCTGATTCAGGTGATTTACCTGCCAGGAGTACAAAACGAGCTGACTGACCGTCTCAGCAGAATGGAGACAGACCCTCACAAGTGGTCTCTCGACTCAACCATAGTTCAGTCGCTATTCACAGAGTGGGGAACTCCAGACCTGGACCTTTTTGCATCCCCACTCAACACAAAACTGCCTCTATTCTGCTCCAGAAATCCAGGGCCTGGCATTTTCTGTCAGGGTGCGTTCAGGCCACAGTGGACAAAACGCTTTCTATACACTTTTCCTCCTCTTCCTCTAATTCAGAGGGTACTTCTCAAATTCGAGTCTCAGGGGGACAAAATGATTCTTATTTTTCCCTTCTGGCCTCGACAGATATGGTTTCCATTACTCAACAGTATGTCGCCAACCGCTCGGAAGGCGCTTCCCCTCAGGCGAACCTTCTGACCCACGGTCCTGTGGTCCATCCAATCTGACGAACGCTCACCTGCTCTCCTGAAGAGATAGAGGTGAGTAGGTTCAGTGTCTCTCGGAGAGTTTAATGTTCTTGGCTTACGCCACCAGAAAAACTTACACTGCAGAATGGAAGCATTTTTCCCTCTGGTGCAGCAAGATCCTCTTTGAATCTTTTTTCTGCCCTCCCAACAGAGTTTTAGAGTACCTCTTAGACCTCTCAAATTTGGGTCTTTAATACTCTACAATCAAGGTTCACCTTTGTGCCATTTCAGTGTATCATGAGCCAGATATTTCCTTGTCTTTGGCTCAGTTACCGTAGTTAAGAGGTTTCTTAAGGGTATTCTGCATACCAGACCTCCTGTCAGACATCCAGTTTTAGCCTGGGATATTAATCTTGTGCTAGACATGCTCACTAGAAGCCCTTCAAACCGCTAGCTACCTGCAAATTGAAATTCCTCACTTGGAAAACTGCCTTCCTGGTGGCCATCACCTCGAGCCGCAGGATTTTTCTAAAATACATGCTCTGGTCACAGACCCTCCGTGCACTGTATTTCACAAGGACAAAGTAGTTCTTAGGACCCATCCTAAGTTTCTCCCTAAGGTTGTCTCAGAGTTCCATCTAAACCAACCTTTGGTCCTACCTACTTACTTTGCTAACTTCCAGAATGAAGGGGAATGTACCCTTCATTCTTTAGAAGTTAAAAGAGCTGTGCGTTTCTATTTAGATAGAACTAAGGAGGTTCTCAAAGCTCAACAACTGTTTGTTTCCTTCAGTGAGACCTGGCTGAGTCAGCCTGTCGCTGTCAGATGCATCTCAGCAGGGCTGGTGGCATGCCTTCGCCACTGTTATTCCATGGCTCAGGTCAACCTGGAGGGCAGAGTGTATGCTCACTCTGCTAGAGCAGTCGCGGCATCCCTGGTGGAAATCTGCAACATGCCCATTGCGGACATTTGCAATGCGGCTACCTGGAGCTCAGTGCATACTTTCGTCAAGCACTATGCCCTGGATGTCCATGCTAGACAAAATCTTTCATTTGGCAGGACTATCCTTAATAGACTTCTGTTCTAAATGTGTGAGCTCTTGGTTCTCCTGCCGCCCTCTCGGGGGATTATTAGCTCGGTACTCTCCTATCAGTGTGAATGAGTGGTGGAGACTTTATGTCCAGGAAGATGTGGAAATTACGTACCTACCGTAATTCTTGATCTTCTTGGCCGAAGTCTGCAACACTCATTCACACGCCCACCCACCATCCCCCGAGCTCACCTCTTGGTTTTGGTCTTCATTCCCTCAGTGTTTAGGCTCTAAAGACTTCTTAGTGGACCCTTCTTATATGGGTCGTTTGGACTATCTTATGTCCGAGTTTTGTTAGGTTAGTTACGCTGCACCTCCTCGGAAAAAAGGTACTGAGGCGGTTGGAGGGTCGACGCCAAGATAGTCATTGCCGCACAAGCCTAGGCTCACAGCTCCATCTCGGGCGCCGGCCCTCCAGCAAAAAAGCTTGCTCCCGCTGGGTCCTAGTGCCTCCAGTGTAGATCCCATCAGTGTGAATGAGTGGTGGAGACTTCGTCTAAGAAGATCAAGAATTACGGTAGGTACATAATTTCCATTTCTTACATAACTGTACTTTCTTGAAGTGGTATATATTGTTCATCCACACTGACCCACCCGACCTCCCTGCCTGCGACGCACAAACCTGGTTTCGAGCGGGCTAAGATCTGAGGAATATATGGAGCTGAGGTTATACTGTAGGTGGGTGAGGAGCCAGCTTTAAGACCTTCCAGCAAGAATTAAAGGGGAAAGGGACATGCCAATAAGTATGGATGAACAACATGTACCACTCCTAGAACTACAGTTACAGGTGAGTAACCTGTCTATCTCCCCACCCCCAAAAATGTGCTTAGTGAGATAAAAATATGTATAATTATACAATGGCAGGAATAAATCCTGGAACCTGATCGTTCAACTGAGACCTTGGCTCATGATGTTATCCCAGCACACACATGACTGCATCAAATGTAAACCATATTCTAGGGACATGGATATGTTGTTCATCCACACTTACTGGCAGGTTCCTTGCCGCTTTAAATCTTGATGGAAGGTCTTCAAGCTGGCTCCTCCCACCCACCCGGGTGGTAAAACTCTCGGCTCCGCCCCATGATGCCAGATCTTCTTACCACTTGGAAGCTCAGGTTCCTCCTTTGCGCTCTGCGTTTTAGGCCTGGATCCAAATTCTTCGGTTAACCCGAAACTAATCTTAAAATTTACAAGACTTCGGTCTATATCTTCCCTCGCGGCTGCGATGGACAAATCGACTTACGGATTTCGCCTGTGCCCCTGTGGGCAGAAGATGTCCTGACTGATCCGCACTCCACATGCAAGTACTGCCTTGGCCTTGAGCACGATTTGCAGGCCGCGACTTGTGCAAGTCCTTTTCGGCCACAGTCTTAGAGGATCGTGCTGCCAGATTGCAACTTGGGCGCCCCGAGAAATGTTATCCTCCGATCAAGTCGAAGGACACCCGTTGGGCAGTGTCTGCAGTGGAGGGCTCGGCTGAACAGCTCGAACAGGTGATCGCCCTCGAGGAGGAAGCAGCTCAGGCCGCATCATCATCATCTTTGGTCGTGGCATTTATCCTGCTCTCTTTGGGCTTCTCCTACACTGCTTCATTCAAGTAGCTTTGTCAATCCCTCTCCACCAAGGGAGAGGGGCCTTCAGGACATTTCTCTCGGTCCAAGAAGCAGGACTCTAAGGGTAAGTCCCACCGTCGACGTTCGTGGGAGAGGGAGAGGTCCCTTCCCTGGATAGTTGACTCTCTACTGGGTCGAGGTTGGGCTAAGACCGCTGGCTTCAGGTGTCCCCATCAGGTCAGCCGGCCGAGACACCCGTCAATGCAGTCGAGATTTTTCTCAACCCGTTGGACGGGCTGTCGACATAAAAGCCGACTGTCCTTCACCCGATTCCTCCGATGGAAACCGAGGACTTGCTTGTGCCTCCTATGCCGGAGTCCCCGGTTAAGGTCCCTAAACCGAGGGAGGAGCGGGTTTCCCCCGCCCCTTCTCAGACTCACTCTCGGAAACACTGAAGGTCTCGGTCTTGGACCTCTTCCCGGCCCAGCCGATCCCGCTGACATCGGTGGTCTCGGTCTCCGCACTGTGGAAAGCGGCAGCGCCGCTCATCTTCATCCTCTTCGGAGGATAGGCTCCGGCATAAATTGCGTCGGCTCTGCGAGGATCTGATGTGGCAGCAGCTCCTTTTGACCGGGAATAAGCCCACTCCATCGCCTTCCCCGGCCATTAAGTGGCTGTCACCAGAGCGGCCGAAACAACCCCTTGTTGTAATCGAGGAACCGAAGCCGGCACCAGTTGTTCGGCTGAAACTGGCTGCAACGCCCATTGTGGTGGAACCCCCACCTCCACAACCTAAAATTGGGGCCCTGACCAAGGATTCTTGGTCGTGTCAGGGCTTGCCCCATCGGTTGTCGGTCACCCTCACTCCCGATCGGCCTCGGCAGGTGGAGGGTGGCTCAGGCCCTCGGCAGCTGTTTGCAGACTCCTTGGAGTCTGAATATGACTCTTCCCTGTTCTCCAGGCCCCTCGACCTGGAGCCCACTGGGGGTCAGTCAGTGGACAGAGCCCATCCTCGTCCTAGGAATGCTTCAGCTCATCTCAGAGTCCACTGGGATGAAGCTGAACCCATTTCAAGCGGGCCAAGTATCCCTCAGGAGATACTGGGCCAAGGGGATCCTCCACGGAGGCCTTCCCGGTGGCTGAAGCCATTGTTGGCCCGGCCCTGGAGCTGTGGCAGCGGCCAGCTTCTTGTCCAGCACCTTCGGCCAGGATGGCTCAGTATGCCATTCCACACAGGTTCACTCTCCGTTCTTGGAGCACCCTCCGTGGAGGGCTAGTTACTGACAGTGTTTTCCAGCACTCCGAAATGCTTGGGATGTGGACAAGCCACCGAAAGGAGTCAAGAAATTTGGACTACTCCGGGCGGAAAAGTTCTATGATGCTTCCTTCCTAGGCCTTAGTGCCAGCTCGGCTGTTCTGATGGCACACTTTTGCACGCCCTTTGGGCTCCCTGGATGAGGTGATTCCTCATCTCGGCTGACCTCAAACAATGGTCGAGCAGGTGCGGGATCAGGGAAGAGGCGGTGGCCAAACAGCAACTCCAGACTTCCTTGGACATAGCTGACTCGTATGCCTGGTCATTAGCGGCCGCAGTGGCTGTCGCGCCACAGAACTTGGCTGCAGATCTCCACTTTTACAGCGGATACCCAGCACAAGCTGGCAGATGTCCCTTTCTTGGGTACCGACTTGTTCGGTCCCAGGGTGGAGGGTCATCTGCAAAGGATTGAGAAGTCCAGTGCCACCTTGGACTCGATCACGTCTGCCCAGGACAAAGGCCACAGCAGCAGCATAAGCCCTTTCGGCCTTCAGCCCCTCTGCA
Organism: Neoceratodus forsteri; assembly: GCA_016271365.2. Taxonomy (NCBI): domain Eukaryota; kingdom Metazoa; phylum Chordata; order Ceratodontiformes; family Ceratodontidae; genus Neoceratodus; species Neoceratodus forsteri. The sequence continues at coordinate 236,493,514 of CM057450.1, forward strand.
CATCCACCCAGCAACACCAGCATCAGGGCCAGCAGACTCACACTTGCACCCAGCCAAGCCTGTAGCTTCCTCCAGCAGGAAGCTGGGAGGAAAGGTCCAGGAGGCCTCTTGGCCAGCCCTTCCTCCAAGCCTGTCCAGTGATGTGTTGAGGGTGCCGCCCCAACCTTGTCACTCCTCCCTGGGTTCCCCCCATGGGGGGGGTGGCTCTGACACTTCCTTTGCGCCAGGTCCGATATCACCATGGACCGCTGGGTGCTGGAAGCGGTAGGAAAGGGTCTGCCTCTTGAATTCGAGCAGTTCCCACCCTGTTGAGCCATCATACCACTGGGCGCTACGGGGTCCGCAGCCTCTCTTTCGGCTCATCGAGCCGACATTGCCTTGCTCCTCCAGAAGGAGGTGGCGGATCCTCCACCAGACCCAGGGTTTGTTCCAGGTACTTCCTGGTCCCAAAATGGACAGGGGGCTGGCGCCCCATTCTAGATCTACACGACCTGAACAAGTTCCTAAGGTTTCGTACCTTCAGGATGGTCACTCTGGCTCAGATCATTCCATCCTTGAAACGAGGCATGTGGTTCTGTTCTCTGGACCTCCAGGATGCGTTCTTTCACGTCCCAATCCGTCCGTCTCAGCAGCGATTCCTCCGCTTCAGGGCAGAGGAGTCCCTTTACGAGTTCTGGGCCATGCCCTTCGGCCTCTCTCCAACTCCCTGGGTCTTCACCAAATGTATGGCAGTGGTGACAGCATTCCTGCGGCACCGAAGGGTCCAGGTGTACCCTTACCTGAACGACTGGTGGATGGCATCCCCCTCCAGGCTGGAGGTGGAGCGGTCCAGGGATCTGGCCCTCCAGGTCTGCTCTCAGATTGGCCTCCTCATCAACGAGGCCAAATCGGAACTCATGCCAACGCATGTGATTCAGTTCATTGGGGCAGAGCTGGACTCTCTTCGAGCGAGAGCATGGCTTCCGGCGGACAGGGCCGAGGTTCTTTCCTCCTTTGCCCAGTCATTTCTGGTTGGGCACTTGTGCCCTGCCTGGGACTTCCTGCGCCTCCTGGGCCTCATGGTGGCCTGCACCAGCGTCATCCGTTGGGCCCACTGGCATATGCATCCCCTGCAATGGGGGCTGGCCCGCTAATGGTCACAGCGCTCCGGTCCTCTGGACCAGCCAGTGATGGTGGTACCCAGGAGATGGGGAACGCTCTCCAGTGGTGGATCGTTCCAGCTCATCTGCAGGAGGGTATCATGTTTGTCCGCCCAGAGCCGACGGTCACTCTAACGACCGACGCCTCTCTGATGGGTTGGGGTGCCCATCTGGGGGAGCTCAGAGCACATGGCCTCTGGTCCCCTCAGGAGTCTCGATGCCACATCAACCTGCTGGAACTTCGAGCAGTCCGACTAGCCTTCACCACCTTCGCTCTGTTTGTATGGGGTCCAAGTGGTCCAGACCGACAACACTACCGACCATGTACTACCTAAACCACCAGGTAGGAAGGATGCGCTACTTACCTCTGTGCAAGAGAGAGCTCTCCACACTTGGTCTCTGCGAGGAGCAGACTGGAGGCAGATCTCCTAGCCATTCATGTGGCGGGAGCCTCCAACACTCTGGCCGATGCCCTAAGCTGGATAGGTGCTGCATTTCATGAGTGGTCTCTCCTGCTGGAGGTAGTACATGATCTGTTCTTCCAGTGGGGCACACCTCAGGTGGACCTGTTTGCCTCCAGGGAGAATGCGGAGCTAAGGCTGTTTCATGCCTGCCCCCCCACCAGCAGGGCTCGCTGCAGGGGGATGCCTTCTCGAGGCCGTGGACCCTGGGCCTCTTCTACGCCTTTCCCCCATTTCCCTCGATCCACAAGGTGCTTCTCAAGGCGAGGAGGGACAAAGCGCAGGTGATTCTGGTAGCCACAGACTGGCCCCGCCAGTTCTGGTATCCAGATCTCCTCAGCTCCAGGCTCCTGAGGCGGCTTCCAGCCTGCCCGGACCTTATCTCAGTCAGCCAGGGGAAGGTACTCCACCCAGACCTTCAATCCCTGCAGCTGACGGCCTGGTTCCTGAGCTGCCAGAGTTCCAGGCCTTGGGTCTTTCCGGCACGAGGTTCCTAACGTTGTTGAGGCATCCCGTGAGGAGTTGACTAAAATGCTATGCCTTTAAATGGAAGAGATTCTCCATTTGGTGTCAGGATAAAGGGTTGGACCCTTCCTCCTGTTCCTTGGCCAGCGTTCTGGACTACCTATGAGTCCCTTTCTCAGCTAGGGCTTGATCGGCGACCCTTAAGGTGCACCTGGCAGTGGTCTCTGCTTACCAGGCGGAAAGCAGTCGGTGGCCCTTGGGAAAAGGTGGTGGGCTTTTTCAAGGCTTTAATCACATATCCCTCTGGTGCGAGAACCTCCACCTCCGGGATCTACTGCTGGTATGGCTAAGGCTCATGGGCAAGCCATTCGAGACGATGCACAGGTGCGATATCTCCCACCTGTCGTGGGCCGCCTTCTTGGTGGCTATCATACGCCAGAAGGATGGGAGAGCTCCAGGCGCTTCCATCGAGTCTCCTTATCTGGTCTTCCACAGGGACAGGGTTGTCCTGCGCCCCCACCCAAAATTCTTTCCGAAGGTGGTGTCAGAGTTTCATCTAACCAGGTGTTGGCTGTGCCGGTGTTCTACCCCAATCACACCGCGAAGGCCGAATATAGGCTCCATACTTTGGACCCTAGAAGAGCGCTGTCTTATTACAAGGAGTGGATGGCTGAAGTTCGGGGAGAGGTTCGCCAGCTGTTTGTCACCTACGCTGAAGCTGCACGTGGCAGACCTGCAGCCAAGCAGATGATAGGCAGGTGGGTCACCTCCTACGTAGATCTCTGCTACAGGTTGGCAGGCATGGAGCCACCCAAAGTGATAAGAGCTCATTCTGCCCGCCATACCGCTGCATCGATGGCTGCTTCCAGGGACGTCCCTATCCAGGAAATCTGCAGGGCTGCTACCTGTAAGTCAGCACACACCTTCATTACCCACTACCACATCGACCTTGAGTCACGCCGGGATGCTGGTTTTGGGACCTCGGTTCTCCAGTCCTTATTTCCTAAGTAAGTATCAGGGGTGCGCGCCTTGCCTCCCTCCTCCCAGAGAATTGCTAGGAGTCTGCCAGTAAGTGTGGATTGAACACCATACCCATGTCCCTAGAAATACAGGTTCTAGGGACATGGATATGTTGTTCATCCACCATCTGAGCAGAGTTCCTGCGCTTTAAATCTTGCCGGAAGGTCTTCAAGCTAGCTCCTCCCACCCACCGGGTGGTAAAACTCTCGGCTCCGCCCCCATGGCCCAGATCTTCCTTACGCTTGGAAGCTCAGGTTCCTCCCTTAACGCTCTACGATTAAGTTTTGGGCCTAAATCCTTCGTTTAAAAAAAAAAAGGAGAAAAATTTTTATAACTTTTCTCTGTCTTCTTCCTTCATACAAGCGGATGGACAAATCGACTCGATTTTCGGAGATGTCCCTGTGGGCAGAAGATGTCTCGGACGGACCCGCACTCCATGTGCGTTTATTGCCTTGGCCAGGAGCACGACCCGCAGGCTTGCGACCTGTGTTCCTCCTTCTCGGTCTACGTCCTCGAGGACCGCGCTGCCCGCTTACATCTGGGGCGTCCCGAAAGAAGATTTCCTCCGGTCAAGTCCAAAGAGGCCCGACTGGCGGTTTCCGCGGCTGCGGGATCCGCCGAACAACTAGAGAGGTTGGTCGCCTTCGAAGAGCAGGCGGCTCAGGCCACGGCTTCCTCTTCTGCGGCCTTTGTCCCTCTATCGCTCGGGACCTCATATTCAGCTTCCTTTAAGGAGCTTTGCTTGACCCTCTCAACTAAAGGAGGTCCTACTTCTTCAGTCCGTTTCGCCGGTCGAAGAAGTCAAGAGTAAGTCTCATCGTCCGGCGCTCTTGGGGGCGGGAAAGATCCCCCCTTGTTGACAATCGACTTGGTCGAATTCTCGGCCGACCACTGGCTTCACGGTGCCCTGTCAGGCCAGGTGACTGAGACTCCCGCCCGGACGAGGTCGAGATTTTTCTCGACCCGTTAGACGGGTTGTCGGCTGGAGAAGCCGAGATTCCCTCCTCCCCGGTTCCCCCGGTGAGGGCTGAGGATATCGTCGGCTCTTCCGTACCGGTGAATCAGGAGCCGTCGGTTTTGCCGACCGAACCGAGGGGATCGCTGATCCTCGGCTCCCCGCCTCACCAACCTCGGCCTAGCCGAGATTCTCGGTCTCGGACATCTTCGCGGTCCAGCCGTTCCCGTCGACATAGACGGTCTCGGTCTCGGCACCGCGGCAAGCGGCCTCGCCGCTCTTCCTCTTCTTCCTCCTCGGACGAGGAGGGAAGGCTTCAGCGTAAGCTACGCCGAAAATACGAGGACCTCATGTGGCAACAATTTTTTCTGGGCAATAAGCCGGCTCAGGCCTCTTCTCCGGCCATTAAGTGGTTTCCACCGGACCAGGTAGTGGTCAAGGAGCCTGTTTCCAGGCCAGTTGTCCGACCTATTCCAGCTGCCCCACCAATTGTGGTGGAACCGCCTCCACCTCAGCCGACAGCTGGGGCTCCGACGAAAGAGTCGCGGTTGGCCCAAGGCCTTCCCCATAGGCTGTCGGTCACTCTCACGCCTGACAAGCCTCGGCAAGTGGAGGTGGCTCAGGCTCAGGCAGCTATTCGACAACTACGTCGGAGTCAGATGACTCTCCCTGTTCTCCAAGCGCTTTTGACTTGGAGTCCTCTGGGGGCAGTCAGTGGACGATAAGCCCTAAATCCTTCCTAAGTTTCTTAGGCTCATCTCAGAATCCACTGGGATGAAGCTTGAACCCGTATCCAAGCGGGCCAGATATCCCCTCACCGAGATTCTGGACCGAGGGATTCTCCATAGAGCCTTTCCAGTGGCGAAGCCATTGTCGGGCCGGCCCAGGAACTTTGGCAGCGTCGGCTTCCTGTCCTCGCCTTCGGCCAGGATGGCCAGGAAGTATCACGGTCCCTACTGGCTCTCTGTCCGGGTTTCTGAACACCCCTCGGCTGAAGGGCTGGTCACGGACAGTGTTTTCGGCGTCCCGGTAATACCAGGGCGTGGACAAACCGCCCGACAAGAGTCAAGAAATTGGACTACTCGGGGTGGAAAAGTGTGTACTGCCTACTTCTCTGCGGCCTTACGACCAGGCCAGTTCGGCCGTCCTCGCAACACATTTCTCCCATGCCCTGTTGGGTTCCCTGGATGAGGCGATCCCTCATCTTCCGCTGACCTGCAGACTACGGTCAAGCAGGTGCGGGATCAGGGCAGGGCAGTAGCCAAACAACAGCTCCAGACTGCTCTGGATATGGGAGACTCATGTGCCGGTCAGTGGCGCGCTGTGGCCATGTCGGCAGGATGGCTGCGAATATCCACCTTTACCGCGGATACCCAGCACAAGCTTGCGGACGTTCCTTTCCTGGGAACAGACCTGTTCGGCCCTGGATTGGAAGGCCACCTCCAGAGGATCGAAAAATCCAGTGCCACCTTGGATTCGGTCTCGTCCGCGCAGAGGAACAAGGGTCATAAGCCCCAGCCTAAGCCCTTTCGTCCCTCTACTCCCACCGCACGCCCGGCCCAACAACAGCGTCAGGGCCAGCAGGCTAGACCTTGGTATTCCAAGCCCAAGCCATCGGCTTCCTCTAATAGGAAGCAAGGAGGAAAAGGCCCTGGTGGTCCCCAGGCCGGTCCTTCCTCCAAGCCTGCTAAGTGACGGGCTGAGGGGTGTCACCCCCATCCCCGTCACCACGCCCCTGGTTCCCCCCGTGGGGGGACGGCTCCGACACTTCCTTTCCGCCTGGTCCGCTGTTACCACGGACAGGTGGGTTTTGGAGGTGGTGGGAAGAGGCCTGCCTCTGGAAGTCGAGCAGGCTCCACCCTTCAGAGCCGTCGCCCCACGGGGGGCTTTGGGGTCCCCAGAATCTCTACAGGCTCGTCGAGCCGACATCGCCCTCCTCCTTCAGAAAAGGGTGATAAAAGAGATAGAGGACCTTTCACCAGAACCAGGGTTCGTGTCCAGGTACTTCCTGGTCCCGAAACGGACGGGGGGCTGGTGCCCCATCTTAGATCTACACGACCTGAACAAGTTCCTAAGGTCTCGAACCTTCAGAATGGTCACTCTGGCTCAGATAATACCATCTCTGGAACATGGCGTGTGGTTCTGTTCTCTGGACTTCCAGGACGCGTTCTTTCACGTCCCTATCCGTCCGTCTCATCAGAGATTCCTCCGCTTCAGAGCGGAGGGATCCCTCTTCGAGTTCAGGCCATGCCCTTCGGCCTTTCTTCAGCTCCTAGGGTCTTCACCAAATGCATTGCAGCGGTGACAGCTTTCCTGGCGCGAGGGGTCGGTGTACCCACCTGGGCGATTGCTGATAGCAGCCCCTCCAGGTTGGAGGTGGAGGCGGTCCAGAAATCTGGCCCTCCGGGTTTGCTCTCAACTGGGCCTCCTGGTCAATGAGGCCAAGTCGGAACTCGAGCCGAAGCAGGTGATATCCTTCATCGGGGCAGAGCTCAACTCTCTTCGAGCCAGAGCACGGCTCCCGGCGGACAGGGCCGAGGTTCTTACCTCCTTTGCCCAATCATTTCTGGTTGGGCAATCGCGCCCTGCCCGGGACTTCCTGCGACTCCTGGGTCTTATGGCGGCCTGTACCAGCGTAGTCCGTTGGGCACGCTGGCACATCGCCCCCTCCAGTGGGGTCTGGCCGGCCAGTGGTCTGGCGTTGTGATCCTCTGGACCCAGCGTGTGGGCGACCCAGGAGATGTGGAGCAGCTCTCCAGTGGTGGACCGTTCCGTCCCATCTGCAGGAGGTATCCCGTTTGTCCGCCGACCGTGATCGTCTCTTCGATCGGCGCTCTTTGATGGGTTAGGGTGCCCATCTGGGGAACACCGAGCACATGGCCTCTGGTCCCCACGGGAGTCCCGATGCCATATCGCCTGCTGGAGCTCCGTGCTGTCCGCCCTAGCTCTCACCGCCTTTGCTCCGTTTTCGAGGTCAAGTGGTCGAGGTCCAGGCGGACAATACCACGACCATGTACTATCTAAACCGCCAGGGGGGCGCCCTCCTTGCCTCTATGCAGGAAGCTCTCCGCATCTGGTCACTAATCACGCAGCCTGGAGGCGGATCTCCTGGCCATTCATGTGGCGGGCCTCCAACACCCTGGCCGATGCCCTGAGCCGGATAGGGGCTGCATCGCCATGCAGTGGTCTCTCCTCCGGAGATAGTACAAGACCTGTTCTCCCGCTGGGGCACACCTCTGGTGGATCTGTTTGCCTCCAGGGAGAGCAGCGAAGCTGAGGGTGTTTCATGCCCACCCCCCTCAGCAGGGCTCGCTGCAGGGGATGCCTTTTCGGGCCGTGGACCCGGGCCTCTTTCGCCTTTTCCCCGTTCCCTGATTCACAGGGTCCTGCTGAAAGCGAGGAGGGACAAGGCGCAGGTGATTCTGATAGTCCCAGACTGGCCTGCCAGTTCTGGTACCCAGATCTCCTCAGTCTCAGCTCCAGGACTCCAGCAGCTTCCAGCTCGCCCGGACCTGCTCTCAGTCAATCAGGGAAGGTGTTCCATCGGACCTTCAATCCCTGCACCTGGCCGCCTGGTTCCTGGCTAGAGTTCCAGGCCTTGGGTCTTTCCGGCGAGGTCCTCAACGTCGTTGAGGCGTCCCGTGAGGTGTCGACCAGAAAATGCTATGCCTTCAAATGGAAGAGGTTCTCCATTTGGTGTCGGGAAAAGGGTTGGACCCTTTCGTGTCCTGTGGTGAGCATTTTGGACTATCTATGGTCCTATCTAGTCAAGGGCTTGAGTCGTGACCCTTAAAGGTGCACCTGGCAGCAATTTCTGCTTACGGGCGCGGGCGGTCAGCAGTCAGTGGCGCAGGAAAAAGTGGTCGGTGCTTTTCAGAGGCCTTGATCACATTCCCCTCCAGTGGGGAACCCCCACCTCCGTGGGATTTACTGCTGGTACTGGCAAAGCTCATGGGCAAGCCATTCAGACCAATGCACAGGTGTGGTCTCCCACCTGTCGTGGAAAACCGCCTTCTTGGTGGCTATCCGTCAGCCAGAAGGATGGGAGAACTCCAGGCGCTGAGCATGGTCTCCTTACCTGGTCTTCCACAGGGACAAGGTTGTCCTCACGCCCCAACCCGAAATTCCTTCCGAAGGTGGTGTCGAATTTCACCTTAATCAGGTATTGACTCTGCTGGTGTTCTACCCCAATCACACCTCGGAGGCCGAATATAGGCTCCATACTCTGGACCCTAGAAGGGCGCTCGCTTATTATAAGGAGCGCACGGCTGAAATTCGGGGAGAGGTTCGCCAGCTGTTTGTCACCTACGCTGAAGCCGCACCTGGCAGACCTGCAGCCAAGCGGACGATAGGCAGATGGGTCACCTCCTGCATAAATCTCTGCTATGAGTTAGCGGGCATGGAGCCTCCCAGAGGGATAAGAGCTCATTCTACCCGCCATACTGCTGCATCGGTGGCTGCTTCCAGGGATGTCCCTATCCAGGAGATCTGCAGGGCTGCTACCTGGAAGTCAGCACACACCTTTATTTCCCACTACCACATCGACCTTGAGTCACGCCGGGATGCTGGTTTTGGGGCCTCGGTTCTCCAATCTTTGTTCCCCAAGTAAGTATTAGGGGGTGTGCGCCTTGCCTCCCTCCTCCCGGAGAACTGCTAGGAGTCTGCCAGATAGTGTGGATGAACAACATATCCATGTCCCTAGAAATACAGGTTACTCACCTGTAACAGGAGTTCTAGGAATGGTATATGTTGTTCATCCACACAACCTACCCGACTCCCGTGACGCACAACCTGAGCTTCCAGCGGCCAGATCTGGCGCCATGGGGCGGAGCCGAGTTTTACCACCGGGTGGGTGGAGGAGCTAGCTTGAAGACCTTCCGGCAAGATTTAAAGCGGCAAGGAACCTGCCAGATAGTGTGGATGAACAACATATACCATTCCTAGAACTCCTGTTACAGGTGAGTAACCTGTATTTACTCACCTGTAACAGGAGTTCTAGGAATGGTATATGTTGTTCATCCACACAACCCACCCGACCTCCCCGGCTTCGACATGCAACCAGGCTTCCAGCGGGCTAGATCTGGCGTCATGGGGCGGAGACGAGAGTTTTACCACCCGGGTGGTGGGAGGAGCCAGCTTGAAGACCTTCCGGCAAGATTTAAAGCGGCAAGGAACCTGCCAGTAAGTGTGGATGAACAACAAATACCATTCCTAGAACTCCTGTTACAGGTGAGTAACCTGTATTTATTACATGCCGTGTCAAAGTTGCACACACTTGGCATGCCGCTGCATTTTGCCAGTAGTTCAGTCATTTAAAACTTATATCCCTCCCTCCTGCTGTCACAAAACAATGGCAGTGTATCCTAAACAAATGTAATGGTGTCCAGCCTGACATGAGAACATACTGCAATACACATTCTTTTATTTTTATTTAAAGAAAACCAAACATTCATATGAAGCAATCACTGCGATCAGCTTCAGCTCTTCCTCACCTACCACAAACAAAGTGAGCTTGTGTGTTGAAAAGCAGCTGTGATTTACTCAAGTCACAGCCCTCCCAATATCCTGGTACAAATGCCTGTCGACTGTACTGGGAGAGCCACAGAAGGGCCCCAAGCTGCCACATGTGATTCATGAACCGCCACATTAAGAGGGGATTGCTTTCCACCTTTGACTGGAATCTGCAAGTAAATTGATGAGGAGACCAACAGTATCACAGATGGCATAAGACCTGCAGATAAGAGGGGCACAGGGACTGGGGCAGAGAACAAATGTACAATGGAGAAGAAGGTGTGGGAGAGGGCAGAGCCACATTACAACACCACAGCAGCTCATATATTTACATTGTAGGACCACTCTACTTGATAAAGTGCTGTGAATATAAGTGCGGAAGAGAGTTTAATGGTGGCCTGGTATGGATAATAAAAAGAGGGCATGAAGTAAAATTAAAAATCTTTAGAGTGTCAGTTACTTTAAATCGCAACTCCTTGATTATTTCCCATTTTTCCTCAACCCTTTGACCAGAGTCTGACAGATCAGTTCGTGAGCTGGTAGTCAGTTTGGCCACCAACTTGCAAAATCTAATAGCTAAATTAAAGGGCTTACATTTTTTTTAGTCTGTCATTTTTCTTACTGTGGCCACCGGTCTGCCATCCATATCCAGGCATCCTCCATTCTCCGGCCGCAGTCCAGAGCATCCTGGCCAATAATTGAGCCCCCACTGCATACCCCCATGTCTTGCCCCCAGCGGAGTGGCGAAGAGCCCCCCTCTCCCTCCACTGAGATCAGGATCCAGTATGTGGCAGCAATGCCCTCTGAACCGGGCATCCCACTGAACGGCCATCAAGCTGCCTCAACCGGTCGTCATTTTTCCTATTCAGACGTCCCCCTTGTGAATGGGCATGCAGTGACACCAAGGGAAGAAGCGCACACACTCCCGCGTATGCTCCTTCCTGGCGTTGTGCCCCAACTCACCCCCTTCTTGTTGCTTGTGTCGCTGCATCACCCCCGGCCTCCACTCACGGCCACCAGTGCACCAACAGCTACAGGGCCCCACCCCCACCCCAGAGAGGGAGAGCAGTCCATCGGACACTCAATCCCTCTCCTCCCCTGCCAACTCCCGCTGACCCGGGCTCGCTCCTGAACCAGGGTTGCCAGCGTGGAGCGAGGGTGTGCGTCTAGCACCTCAGCCCTCTGCGCCCCCAGGCAGAGGGCTTACATTTTTTTGTGGGCAGGTAGCCAGTTGCTCAGTAACTTTTAAAGAGCAATTCTCTTGCTCCATTTCAAAATCCCCCCCAGGAAACAAGACAACCCCTCACCCGGCCCAAAGTCAAATGTTTCATAAATTTTCTTTGACAGTGACCCCTATTTCTGCTGGTTCCCCTTTTTCCATACCTCCCCTAATTTTCTCACCTAGTACTTCTATCTCCTTTCTCTTTCTTCCCTGGCAGTCTGTATACCGTTCCCATTCTTATCTTTTTTCCCTTAGCTGTTCTCAGCTGCAACCAGATCAACTCCACTCCCTTCTTTTTTTGATAGTACCATCCTCCGTAGCCTCTATGCTGTACTTAATGTGGTGGGATAGACGACCTCCCTTGCCCCAGTTCCTACTATACAGAATATAACCTGGAATAGCTAGGTCCCAGTCGTTATTTCCTGCCTGTGTTACTGCCCCCCAAGTCTACCTCAACATCAGCCACCACTGCCTGGAAGGCACTAATTTTGTTGCCCAAGCTCATGGTCTGGCAGAATGCCACCCCTCCCCAACATTATCTGTGCCCCGTCCTTTGTCTGCACCTCACTCCATTCCCCTTCTGTTGCCCCTACCCCGTTAGCTTCCCGTGATACCCCCAGCACCCTCACCCCCACTGCTTAATCAGTCCTCTTTCATCATTTGCCATCCCTAGCCTTCTTGTACCTCATTCCTGTTTCTTGTGGAGTGCTAGCTTGGCACCCTTTCTCCTCCCCCTTTCCCCAGTTCTCTTCCCCCACCTCACAGGTAAGTATACCCGTGGTAGGATAAAATACACATTATAGCAAGATCCCTGATCCACCATGTTAAATAAGACTGCTGTCCACCGCTCCCAACTTAGCTTCTTGTTGCCTTGCACTGTACTGCAAAAGCTTTGTAGCCATGGCACTGCCAGAAAGCATTTCTGATGGGAAACAAACAAATTTGATGGACTCCAGTGGCTAACATAGAATCAGCCAGTACAAAAACCACTAGCAAGGTTAGAGCAGTGGTGGGCAATAAATAGTAAGCAACAGAGGGTGCTTATGTGGGCAGATGTTAACATAACAGGAAAGCTGCAACAAGCAGGTGAGAGCCACGGGAGACAAAAGCATTAAAACTGTTAAGAATACAAAAAAAAAAGCTATTTATACACTGCTCCACCTGCTAACTAAACATACAAACTAGGACTTGTAGTTGTGCGGGGTAACTTGTAGTCTGAAAGCCGCTGAAAAGCTTGTTCAAGCAACATATTGATCTTATCTGTGTCAATCTTCACCATTCATCACAGATGGGTACTGGCCGGAGACCAGGACCCCGCGGGAGCTTTTTTTTTTTTTTTTAAAGGATGGCGGGCCGGCCTTGTCGGTAGCCGCCACCAGAGCCGCCGACGTGCTACGTGGCGCTCGAGGATTAGCTGTTAGGCTGCATCGACTCCGCCTGCCTGCCAGTTCTTCATCTCCTGCCGTCGAGGTCGCCTCGTCGGAAGCTGTTAGAAGAAAAACTAGGCCTGTCAGCCTTTATCACGACGTTTAAGTCCGTCGGTCTTACTAGTCTGGGTTTGCCTCTACTCGACGTCGCCGGTAAGATCTTTCCTTTTTATTTAAACGTTTGCGACGTCGAGTCTATTTTTGGTGTTTTTTTCCGTAGGTCGTGTCTCGGTCAGAGGGCAAGAAGTTTTCCAAGGCAGGTCGACCCCCTATGCGTCGGTGCCCGTGCGGCCTCAAGTATTCCGTTACCGACCAACATGACCGGTGTCTCGCGTGTCTTGGCCCGCTTCACGACATGCATTCGTGCGACGCCTGCTTCTTCTTGGACCGCCGTGTCCTTGAACAGCGTGCATAGAAAGTGGGGCGAGCTCCGCCGACTTTCGGGGGTAGGGTTCGCAGTCGTCGGGCCAAGCCGTGCTCTCTCGGCCTTTCCTCCTGGTCCCCTCCCGGTTCTATACGGACCGAGGAGGAGGGAGCCTCGGCTACTAGTAGCCTGGCTTTGGTCGAGGCTCCTCCCACAGCGCAGGAGGCCCGTCCCGCTTCCTCCCGGGAGCAGGCGGGAGGCGCCGCTACGGCAGTCGCCCCTTCGGGGGTGAAGGCTCCCCCTGTGTCATTCCCGCGGTCTGGAAGGCCCGGGTCGGCGAATCTCGGCGCAGTCGGTGAGGGGCCTTGAGCGCTGTTCGCAGTGCCGTGGGCCTGTCAGCGCCGACTCGTCTCTTGGCGCCGTGGGCCCTGTCGGCGCCATTTGTGGCGCCGACGCTGCTTGTGGCACCGTGACCCTGGATTCGGCGTTGCCTTTCGTCATGTCTCGCCTCAGCGCCGAGGTTGAGCACAGCGCCGTGGGGCCTTCGTCGTCGGTCGGTGCCATCCTCGGCGCCGTTGGTGCTCTCGGTGCCGCTCGCGGCGCCGAGGGGCCTAGCGGTGTCGTGTTCGGCGCCGAGTCCGCCTTCGGAGCTGGTGGTGTCGTCGGCGCCGAGGTAGTAGCTGGGGCTGCCGTCTGCGCCATCTCTGTCCCTGGTACCGCCCCCGGTGCCAGTGGACTTGACAGCGCCGCGGCTGGCCCTTGCTCTGGACCTTTGGCCCGAGCTGCCCTGGCGCCTTCTGTCAGCCCCGCGTGCGGGGCTGTGGAGGGCACGGGTGCCACCTCAGCCACTGCTCTGACTGCCGGGCCCTTTGGTAAGGTTGCCTTCCCCCGCCCTCCTACTGTTTGGCTTAGGGCCTCAGACTCTACCGCTTCGGAGTTTGAGTCGGGCTCGGAGTCGGACGGGCAGTCGCACTCTTCAGGGTTGTCTGTGGAGGAGAGCGAGCCAGTGGTCTCGACGACGAGTCATAGCCAGCCCCCTTCTGAGGAGCGTCAGGTGGTTCCCGAGGTTAGGGTCAGTGGTACTGACCAGCAGGCTATGGTGCGTGCCACCATTGCCATGCAACCTGGCCTTGGGGGGGTTCCTCGACCCCTCGGCGGTGGTACCCCTTCCGGTAGTGTGTCTCGATCGCCCAACTTTGGGACCCATTGGGAAGCCTGCAGGGAGGGGAGGATGCTGCTCTCTGGGTCTCCCCTTTGGGGGCAGCCCAGAGCTGCCAGCTACCTAGGCTGGCCCTCTCGAGGACCAGGACCCTCTAGGACTCTTGAGGGGTCGAGGGGTGTGGGGTCGGCGCGTCGGCCTTTCTCTGGGGTCCACCCGGCCCTGGACGAAGCCGCAGTGCGGACTTCCGCCTTTCCCCTTCCGGTTCCTTGAGGGGATCCCATTCTTTGGAGGCAGGGGACCGTCCTTCTGGACCTATACGGCCCCGGTCGCCTCACTGGGGGGATTCTTCTGGGCGCAGCCTTGGCAGTACCAACGTGGTTGTACAGCTGTCGGCTGTGGAGTCTTCCGGGACACCCTCCTAGGGTGTCCACGGTCCGCTTCCTAGCCCTGGCAGAGGTCAGCCGACTTCTTCTCTCGGCTCTGCCCTATCCCTCTGCCACATTCTCCAGCGCACCCAGGCATTCTTGGTCCTAGCGGCACTCTCACCTGGGAGCAGTTCAGAGCGGTGGCTGCTCGGTTTCCGGCCTATGTTAGGGCTATGGACAGCCAGGTTTTCCAACCTCCCCCCATGCAGCCACCCTCGGAACGTTTGGTGACCTCCAGCTCCTCATCCCCCTCTTCTGGAGGAGAGGAACCCTCTGTCCATATCTCTCCGGCCGCTGATCTCTCTGAGTACCAGCGTTTCCTCGTGAGGATGATGGAGGACCTTCATCTTTCTCCCCTGTCTGTGAGCAATCCTGGGCATCCGGTGCCTTTCTAGGCGATTTTGGTGTGGCCACCCCTTGTGGTGCAGCTGGCCTACTCCCTTCGGAGGCGTCCATGTGTTTCTGGCAGAGGCCCTTCTCTGGAGTTCCTGCCCCTATGGACCTCAGCCAGAGGTATTGCACTCCCAGGTCTCAGGTTCTGTGCTTCATCCGCAGTCCGGATTGACGCACCTGGACACCCCTGACGGGCTTCGCGCCCTCCACCGTGACCAGCCCCCAGACCAAGACTCCTTGGATTTTGACTTCTGGGGGAGGAGGACCTTCTACTCGGCACGGTTGCTTCTCTCCATCTCTGCTCACCAGGCCCACTATGCAGCCTACAACAGGTTCTTGTGGTCCGTGCTAGGTCAGATCCTAGCTGCTTCGCCTGACTCGGAGCAAACCAGGCAAGACATCGTGCTCTCTGCACTCGGCCTGGAGCTAGCAAGGCACCAAGCAAGGGCATCTTAGGATGCCAGTGAGGTAGCTACCAGGGTCGTAGGGACAGCTATCTGCACCAAGAGATCGGCGTGGCTTCGTCTTTCCCGGTTGTCACCCTTGGCCCGGTGTAGGGTGATTTGCTCCGCTCACCAGGGATCCTATCTCTTCTCCTGTAGGGCGAGACGACGTTTGTCGGGGCAACTTTCTTCCCCCTCTGGGAGCACCCCGTCTCGCTCTCCCCACTCTCGGGCCTCATCAGGCCCAGAAGGTTCCCACCCTTAGTGTGTCACCCACTGAGGGCTAAGGGACTCTGTCCCTTAGGGTGCAATGAATCAACCCTCTTCGGGGGGTCTTGGTACTCACCCATCTGTGACGAATAGTGAAGATTGACACAGATAAGATATAAAAATTACGTACCTACCGTAATTATGATCTTTCTGTGTATCTTCACCATTCATCACAATCCTGCCCACCATCTCCCTGGGGCCTCAGTCTCTGGGTCCTCCTCCCTCTGTGCCTACCCCTCTTCTTGAGCGGGGTACAGTTGGGACACACAGGGGCATTTTCTCCCTTAAGGGGTACAGCTCGAGTGGCACTCCTTCTCTACTACATATCTCCACCCCTACAGGGTGGGAGCTGGTGGTTGCCCTCCTTCTGTTATCCATCTTACTGTTTAAAAAAAAAAAAAGTCCCCCTTTTTTCACCAAATATCTTTCCAGAGAGAGTACTAAGTCCCTGTACCCTGTCCTTCTCCAGAATGGCCGACTCTGCTTTTGGGGTATTGCTAGTTATTCTGTGCCTTAAATTCTGGCAGAGAGCTTTGCTTCTCCTTGCAGTTCCTATACAGTCTGGTGACGGACAAGGGTCTCGGATCCTTGTTACCTCTCACACGCTCCTAAATTTTCTCCCCTCCCTTCCCTCCTTTCTTCCGTTTCCAGAGATTGGGGCCCCTACCCAATCCCCTTAGTCTTGCTTCTTCTATACTGTCTTCTCAGTCGTTATTTCTCCTTTTAGTTCAGTTTTTCTCTTCCTTTTTCTGTCCCTTGGACTCTCTTGTCCCACCCTCCATCCCTTCCTCTTACCTCTCCGGCGACTCAGAACTGGTAGGCAGGCGGAGTCGATGCAGCCTAACGGCTAATCCTCGAGCGCCACGTAGTACGTCGACCTCGAGGGTGGCGCCAATGCTGTGTCGGCTCCGCCTATCCTTTAAAAAAAAAAAAAGCAGCTCCCGCGGGGTCCTGATCTCCGGCCAGTACCCATCTGTGATGAATGGTGAAGATACACAGAAAGATCATAATTACGGTAGGTACGTAATTTTTATTTATTGCATGTACTAGTCCACAGTCCAGAAATATCCACGTGGAATTCAGTTGTGTATTACAAACAAGGTAGGAGCCATTTAGTGGAATCCTTGGACAGAAAAGGTCACATTTGGGCTAGCTGTGCATTGGAAAGTACAGTGTGCCGAACTAGGACATCACGCTCATTTGAAAAGCTCAGTGAAATTCCTTGATTAAATGCAGGGCTGATTTAGACTTATCTTCTGACTGCTGACAACTGCACTTACTTGAAAGAGCTTTTCAGGGGGGCAGTCAGACATCGAAGGACCATGCATACCTACAGCCTTGCTCTACTCATTTTACATTTAAAAGGGTTCTAAACACTTTATTTTCAATTCATAATCTCTTTTAATTTCTTTATTTTTTTTTATTCTTAACAGTGAGACATGTTATAAGCTCAGTAACACACCCCAGGTGTGTACCTAAGTCAGTGCACTTCCAAGGAGCATAACCCATCACCCCTGAAGCATTTATCGATTTTATCACCACACACCCAGTTGTTATTTGCTTACCAAACTGAATACACAGTGCCTTGAAATTAACAGTGTATTATTACTTGTAAGGTGGCAGACTTACTCCTGCTTTCTCTACTCACTAGCTACATTCTTACCCCCTCCATATTTATTTTACATTTAGTGTGAATTGATTTTCTTTAAGATCTGATTAAAATATATTTTTGAGTTCTGGCATTTCCTGCTGGTTGCATCTACATTATTGTTTTAAAAAGTTTGCACTGGAACAACGCGGATTTGATTTTTTGGGTCACTGATGTTATCTTAGATTCCTAGCTAAGAACCGGTGTTGTGTAGGATTCTTAGGAGAGATGTGATTTTTATGTTGTTTTGTTGATCACCACAGCCAGAGAGCATGCAAGACATCTAACGAAGTTTATATTTTGGGTGATAGTGAATTACAAGGAAATAATTCTGTTGTGGGGTTCTGGAGACTTGATCAACTATAAGAGAAATGCTCAAGTGGGTTATCTTATTTATTTTAATTTATATTACAATATTGGGCTGGGAAAGGCATATCAGGCTAAAGTTCATTTCCAAGTGCATCCTGGCAGCACAAGGAGGTTGAGTGACATGCTGAAGAGTCACATACAGTACGCAAGTGGCGGTTGTGAGTTTCAAACCCAGGTCTGCTTTGTCTCCAGGTTCACAGTTTAGTGCTTTAACCTCTAGGCCATACTACCTCCAGAAACCCTGAGATGGAATTATTACCATGTACTTTGCTTTTAACTTGTTTGCTGTTTCTTTTTAAATAACAAGTATATTGCATAATTGTGTGTGAAAAATAAGTAGCAACAGTACTACAATATTTGGAACTCTGATATTATTTTCTAAAATCTTGGCAACCCGAATTTTTTGAAAATGGCACCTTTTTCGAAAAATGATGGTGCAATTTCAGAAAATGGTGCCTGCGTAATTTTCTGGAAAACATTTTTGCAAAACATCGGTGGTGCAGTTAGAGAGTGATGGACAGACTGAAGTAAGAATGTGTGTGTGTGTGTGTGTGTGTGTGTGTGTGTGTTTAAAGGTGCAGCATGCTGGTCTGATGACAGCTTGTTTAGCTTCCTGTAGGAAGTTAGTGGGCTGCCTCCCTAGGCAGGAAGTCGTGTAAATCCACTCTCACTCTTTCTTTTTCCAGAGGAAGAAAATTGAGGACCATGACCTGCAGCTGGCTATGGTGTGGTGGAATTAGTCTGCATTTTATTGCTAGATAACTGAAAGTCACTGCAAGCATTTTCCCGGAAAAGGAACTCGGCAGCAGTGTGCTGGAAGTACTCGCACTAAGAAACAGGGATGTTTAAATGAAAATAAAGTATGCTTCAGAAAGCTTTGGCTGTACCCTCTTTCTTTCATTAGCTATACACTAAGTAAATCACTGCATTAAGTTTTACTTTTGTTAGTTTCTCATGTTTGGTATCAGTATCAAAGTGTCTGCGCAAAGGTTAGATATGTGTTTCCCCTCATCTCTTACAGGGCACCTTAAAAGGGCGTCTCTGGTCAAAATTTCTCACATCAGTAAATTCAGAATTAGAATCACCATATCCCCAGTAAGCTTCATACCAGAAATGAAATGTCTAAGTTAATATGTGTAAAAGTTGCAAACTTTTTTTTTTTTTGTCCTTAATGAGGACAGGACATTTTTCTAATTGGCAGCTCTATATAATGTTCACATTTACAGAAATTATATCTGTATGCCTAAATTATTCATATGTGACTGCACCAGAATAAAAAGTGATGTGAAAAACTGTATTTTGCAATGTTTTATTTTTATGGGCAGCATTCTGATACAGTTCTCTTCACTGAACCAGTGATCTGGAGTTTTAACTATGTCACGGTTTGAGCACAGAACTCCGAGCATGGTTCTGATAACACAACAGCTCATTCTTAGAATTCAGTAAGCAAATTGTGGCATAGTAAAAAACTACAGATTACTGGTTCTATGAAGGGAACTGTGCAGAATGTTGTCCATAAATTGAAAACTATTGAAAGTACAGCTTTTCACATCACTGTTTATTCAGGCACTGTTAAATGTGACTAATTTGAAAGTAAGACTTTAATTTCTGTTACGGAAACATTATTAACGTCTTCCAATTAGCACAAATTTCCTGTCCTCTTTAGCCCTGATTCTATCAAGAATCAGCCTTTTCCATAGTGTCCCACTGTTTGGTCTTAGGACTAGAAGGGTATACCAGTGCTACCTCAACAATTTGTCAGCGCCCGACACTACAGCAACAGCAGTGCCAGGTCATTGTAGTAATGGCACGGGACCCCGGCACTGCATTCCGGGGGTATTGCACCCCCTCCCCGAAACAAGTCTGACTCTGAGTTGATTATTTTAGTAGCGGCCCCCTATGGCTTGGGGCAAAGCCCCTGATGGAAACAATAACCATTGATTCTCTTTGATGCCTACCCAAAAATGCAGTCGCCATAAGGGGAGTCGCTGTAACGCTGGTGGACAAATAATTTTCGACCGACTGTCATGGATCTAACCAGGACCTGGTGGGCAAAACCTTTGCACCATTTGCACTGCCTGATTACGCCAATGCAAAGTAGATGGCGCCAACAATCCAGTTTACTCAGTTCCATGTCCCCACCAAGTGCATACCTCATCAAATACAAGCTTTGGTACCTCCATGTAGGTCTCTTTGTTATTTTCAAGGTATGGCAATGTAAGGAAACATAGCCCCCCCCTTTTTTTTTTTGATTTTGTCAGTGCGGAAATAAAACTGCCCGCACTAATGTCTGGGGCCATGACAGGTTGTGTTTTGCTTGTAATGCATGAACACGCTGCACATGAAGAGATCATCAACATTTCTGGGACCTGTGGGAACCCCTACAGCCCAAACCCTGACATTCCTGCTTTGCGCCAACTCATCAGCAAGAATGGGACCAGTTGCCAGCCAGACACACCACAGACGAATGGTCCACTTTGGTGGTTGTCTTGGTCACCGAGGATCCCCCCTCCTGAGCTGGTGATGGGAGATGTCCCTGGGGACTCTTTCTCTTCTGGTACTGTGTCCCTCAAGGTGCTTGCTACAGTGCAAGTCCCACACCTCCTTGGAGCTGGTTCATCATCAGCGGCTGGACTTTCTTGGGGAACTATTTATGAGGCGAACCTGGCACCACCTATCCCCAGTTCTGCCGGGATTTGGCTGTGCTGTGCAGTCCTTGGCACCATCCTTAGGGATGGCGTTGATTGGAGCACCAGTACTGACTTTGCCACCGTTGCTCCATTTACAAAAGTTAACATACTTCAACACCATTACCTTTTTCAGCACCAAGTTTATCCTCCACGCTAACACCGATTTCCTGTTTGGTGCCCTCACCTATGTTGGCACCACTCTTGAACTGTTCAGTGCAGGTGTACAGAGTGAGGCATCTGTTGCTTCAGCGCCAGCAGTTGTCCTGTCAGTGCCTGTCTCTACAGCACCAGCAACATCTGAGGCAGAGTTACCAGTGGTCAGTTCAGCGCCAGCAGCATTTGCACTGACAAGGTGTTCAGCATCAGGGCGTCCCTTAAGGCAACACAAAGAAGCAGGTCAAAGCACTTGAGGAACAACTCAGGCTACTAACGGCAGTGTAGTATTTTATTTTAAGATAATGAAAACCATTGAGCTACAGAATAACAAAGACCATAGAAAAACACCTTTTCACTAGCCCTGGTACTTCAACCTGAAGTTTTTGGGCAGGGGGCATAACCACATACAGAATCCACACACTTTAACACCATCAGTTAATTAAACAACATTCCTGTGATTCTCCATGTGTAAAAACATAGTATTTCATTATTAGAAAAAAGCCCCAATAATAATCTCTTTAAATACTAATATCCTTAAAGACACAATGCAGTTTTATAAACGTGTGCAAAGAGTTTGTAAATGGAGATTCCATTTTTGTCTCAAACTACAATGCGTTAGAAACTTAAACTTCTATTCATTCTATTCTGTTAATGTGCTGATTTGACAGCTACTTGAATGAAAAGTCCACCCAATTTATTAAAGGTGTGGAACCAGAATAATGTTCCATATATTGGAACCAAAAACATACCAAACACGACAGATAAAACAAGCACTTTAACCCGATATGGTACATGGAGGGGTGCACACACAGGGGTTAAATGTGAAGAGAAGGAAGGTCAGATTCTATGTGGAGGGTGGTGTCTCTAAAAGCACGGAGTCCTGGGAATAAGATGGAATACCTGCAGGCACTATCAGCAGACAAGAGGGTGGAAATGGCTGCAGTAAACAAGACTTGGGCAACATTACACCATGACTGGGACCTTGCGATCCCTAGATATAAACTGTACAGGAGAGACAGGGTAGTCAGGAAGAGGGGAGGGGTGGCAGTTTATATCAGGGAGGGAATAACTTGCACGAGGGAGGAGTCGGGGAGAGGTGGAGGCATCATGGGTTCAGTTAAGGTCCGGTAGAGGGAGAAAGGTGAGGTTGGGGTGGTTTATAGACCACCCAGTCAGGATGAGGAGGGGGACAACTCAGTCAGGATGAGGAAGGGGACAAGGAACTGAGCTCACAATATCGGAAGCTGCGTGGAAAGGAGAGGTGGTAATTGTGGGGGCTTCAACCTGCCTAAGGTGGACTGGGGCATACCATCCACAACATGCACTAGGAGTCAGGTGATCCTGGAAGGACTGCAGAGTGGGTTCCTGACTTGGGGCATCACTGAACCAACAAGAGCGGAGGTAATTCTTGATCTGGTGCTCAAAAATGGGGAACATGTATGGGAAATAATGGTCAGGGAGCCACTAGGAGGAAGTGACCATTGTACAGTGTGATTCCAGCTGGATATGGGCAGGGAAAGCATCCCAACTAAGACCAGAATCTTGGATTTCAGGAGGGCGGACTTCAGGAAACTGGGCAAAGTGCTAAGGAGCCATCTGGTGGGCATCAGAGCAGTTATGGTGGACTAAAGGTGGTCTATCATTAAGGAAGGAATACTGGTTGCCACAGATGAGTGCATTAGGCTCAGGGATAAGAACACAAGGGCAAACGTGCTCAGCTGGTTCAGTTCTGGGGTTGCCCAGGCAGGCAGTAAGGGTAAGAGGTTGGCCTGTTGAAAATTCAGGAAGACTGAGAGAGAGAGAAAGGTGGATAGGGAAAATTACCCAGGGTTGGCTAGTGAGGCAAGTAAGAAAGTCAGGCAAGCAAAAACACAGAAGGAGCTGCAGATAGCTGAAGGAATTAAGAAGGGGGAGAAGGCTTTCTTTCACTATGTAAGTGAGAAAAGGGACAAGGAAGGAATTGTTAGGCTTAAGAATGGGGGGGGAGTGGTGGAGGATAATGGGAAAAGCAGGGATACTAAGTGAATACTCCTGTTCTGTCTTCACCAGGGAGAAGAACGGACTAGTGCCTTCAGGAGGGAAGAGGAGCAGTGGGGGAACGAGACACACATGTAGTGATAGAGGAGGATAGAGTGATGGAGAGGCTACTGGCATTGAAGGTGGACAAATCTCCAGGCCCGGACGGAGTACATCCAGGGGTACTAAAGGAACTGGCTAAGGAGCTGGCAGGGCCACTGGCAGACCTATTTAATAGTTCACTAGAGACAGGCATAGTACTGCAGGACTGGAGAACAGCACATGCAGTGCTGCTTCAGAAAAGCAGTCCCAAGGATGACCCAGGGAATTGCGGACCAGTCAGTCTGACCTCCATTATGGGCAAGCTCATGGGGACCATACTAAAGGAAAGGTTGGTGAAATATCTAGAGGAGCATTGTCTCCAGGATGAGAGGCAGCATGGGTATATGGGGAGAGATCGTGTCAAACAAATCTGATTGACTTCTTTGACCGTGTCACTGAGATAGTAGACAGGATCAAGCGGTAGACATCCTCCATCCTGATTTCAGCAAGGCCTTTGACTATGTACCCCACAAAGGTTGATCAGGAAGTTGGTGGATCTCAGGGTTTGGGGGATGGCCAGATGGGTGTAAACTGGCTGAAGGACAGAACCCAGAGGGTGGTTATGGGGGTGAGTTATCTGGCACCAAAGAGGTAACCAGTGGAGTCCCGCAGGGCTCGGTGCTGGGGCCAGTGTTGTTCAGTGTCTTCATCAGTGACACAGGAGATGGCATTAAGGGCAGAATGTGCCTATCTGCGGATGACACCAAGCTCTGTGGGAGAGTGGACACAGCTGAAGGGATACAGGACTTATAGAAAGATCTGGAAAAGCTAGGGAGGTGGTCCAGTATCTGGCAGGTTGGCTTCAATGCCAAGAAATGCAGAGTTCTGCATATTGGAGCCAAGAATCCTAGGACAAAGTACTACCTGGGTGGAGTCAGAGTATCTGCGTCAGAGGAAGAAAAGGACCTGGGAGTGATGATCACTAGTGACCTGAAACACTCCACACAGTGCAAGAAAGCAGCAGCAGCAGCAAAGGCAAACAAGATACTGCAATGCATATTTAGGGGGATCAGTAGTAGGTTATACTGCCCTTGTACAGGTCACTGGTAAGGCCGCATCCAGAGTATGGAGCTCAGTACTGGTGCCCACACCTCAAAAAGGACATTAACCTGCTGGAGAAGGTCCAGAGCACAGGGCTACAAAGATGATAGCTGTTCAGTAGGATTAGGCATATGAGGAGAGGTTGAGGGCACTGAACATGTACTCCCTGGAAGACGAGAGAGAGAGAGAGAGAGAGAGAGGGGAGGACATGATTGGGGCCTTCAGTTACTTGAAAGGGATAAATAAGGTTGATAAGGAGTCTCTTTAAGCTGAGTGGCAACCATAACATGAGGGAGCACAGTCTTAAGCTGGAGGATGGGAGGTTTAGGAGGAAGCACGTCGCCGAGAGAGTGGTGGACTCTTGGAATGCGCTGCTGGAAGAGGTAATCTCATTGAAGACAGTGGACAGCTTTAAGAGAGGCTGGAACAGGTATGGGGGAGGGTAAGGGTCATGGGTAGGGAGTATGGGAGCAGTGGGGAGAGGGGTGCAGGGACAGTAGCTCAAACTGAGGACCCTGCAACATGAGCAGACTTGATAGACTAAATGACCTTCTTCTGCTGGCTTCTTCATATGTTAGTATGAATTTTATGTCTAATCAAATAATGGATACTACAATCTAACTAGAAAACAACGTGTTTTTAGAGCAACCACTAATATCTTCTGACCATTTCCAAAACTAATCTTCTGTGGTACGAACATACGAATGTGCCAGCAGAAACCGAAAACCGGTCAATCTACATCTGCTCGAGTTTGCAGCTGCCCTACCTCTCTCCCCTTTGTCATCCCACTGCCGCCCCCCACCCTCACTCTCCCCTGCGTCCTGTCCCATGCCCTTTTAAAGCTGTTCACAAGTTTACATGTTTACATGATACCACCCATTCTGGTAGTGCGTTCCATTTTGCTATCACCCTTTCCGTGAAATAGTCTCTCCTCATTTCCCTCCTAAATCCCCATTCTTGGCTCATGCCCCCTGGTGTCCCTCCCCCTCCTTAGCTTAAAGACCCCGTCTGCTTCATCCTTATTGAGTCCCCTCAGATACTTGAATGTCTCAATCATGTCCCCCCCGTCCCTTCTGTCCTCCAGGGTGTACATATTCAGCTCTCCCAGCCTGCTCTCAGTCTCTTCCCTCCATTCCACATATCATCGTTGTTGCCCTCCTCTGCACCCCCTCCAGTAGCCTGATATCATGCTTCAGGTATGGCCTCCAAAACTACACGCAGTACTCCCGAGTGTGTCCTTACCAGCGACCTGTAGATGGGCAAGATCACTTCTCTTTCACCCGGACGAAAACCCTCTTGCTATGCACCCCAGCGTTTTGTTCACCTTTGCAGCTGCTCTCCTGCACTGGGCAGTGTTGTTCATGGTCCCTGTTACCATTACCCCCTAGATCCTTCTCCTCCTCAGTGATCCCCAGCTTAAACACCCCCCCCAAGCCAATATTCTGTCCTTGGGTTCTTCGCCCCAAAGTGCATAACCTTACATTTCTTTGCATTGAACCCCAGCTGCCACCTCTCTGACCACTCCGCTTGCTTGCTTAGGTCCCCCCTGTGGCTGCTTCCGTCTCCTCGCCATCCACCACTGCTCCCATTTTGGTGTCGTCTGCAAACAGAGTTACCTTGTTCACCGTCCCGTGCGCAATGTCTGATATGAAGAGCCCAAATGATACTGGTCCCAGCACAGAGCCCTGTGGCACCCCACTCGTCACCGGCTTCGGAGTTGAGAGCTTCCCTCCCACCACCACCCGTTGCAGCTCCCATGATACTTTATTATTATAATACTTTTGAAAACTGAAAGATTTGAATAGTTTAATACAGTTCTGCTGTGTTGATACATGTATACAGATGTCGATGTATTATGTTAACAATGACAGACATTAAAAATGCAGTGAACCATTTGGTTTTTACATCGATATGAAATCTTTCATGTTTTTTATATTAATATATGGTCTTAATATGTGATGTATTAACGTTATATTGACTTAGCTGACATGACTTTCGTTTAAAAAAATTGACTCTCTAGCTCTAACTGTTCCAAAGTTATCACAGTTTAAATAAAACACCTTTTGAAAGATCTAACTCTAGGACTGTTGGGCCTAGGAACTTACATTTTTTAAAATGAAAGCTAGGAGTCCAACCATTAAGAAATTGTCATTATTATATCAGTACTGTGCAACAGTAGTGATTATGTTCTTGATAGAAAAACAGGCTGTTTTTTCTAGCAATACCTAAATACATATTTACATCACGACAGAGCTGTTTTTTGTGAAATATACTCATCTAAAATCAACATGGAAAATTTCAAGACAGTTTAAAAAAATGAAACTTGAAAATATATTTTTCTGGGCAGTTCTGCATTTTGATATTAATCCTCGTACTTTCATTGGTATTGATTTAAGTGGAATACCCATAAACACTCATCTTATACCTTAAATCATGAGGCTGATACTTCACTCTCCTCTCCAGCAATACCAGTTCTTCCTCGCTTTCGCAGCCAGAGACAGTGAAAGTGTCGGAAGATAAAATGTTACAAAGTAATGGAGAGTATCACCAAGGAAAACACCAATAAATTACAAGTTGTACCTAAATGGGCGATATTTTATCAGACTCGCCTTAATATCAAAACTGTAGCCACCAAATATACAATCATAAAAAGGAAAGGAAGGGAGATAGAAAAAGGGGGAAGGGAAGCTCTGGAGAAAGACAGGAAAAACCAGTGCTTGCGCCGAGAATTTGAGAAAAAGAAATGCAAGCCACCCATATGTATAAATCCACAGTCACAGATCGGAAGGAAATAATTATACTATGTAACTGATACTCTGCAGAAGAACACACAGTATCTATAAAGAATGACAATTTGTTTTATATAATGGCCCTTATATCTAATTAATGCAATAATTTTACATTTCTGAAGCACCAGTGTCCATAAAGTACAAACAGTTAATAAATATGTAACAACGTCAACTTCCTCGGTGAAGTCCATTGGACTACAAGGTTTCAGTGTGACGATATATTTTGTCTCCTTCCGTAAGAGTAATCTCAGTCACCCCCGTGGTGGGAGACCTATTCCAAAACCATGAAATTAAAATCTTTGAGCTGTGCAGCATGTTTCTCTTCAAAATATACTGTGTACATTTTCTGCTCTATTCACAATGTTCTGACATTGCTGTTGAATCCTTTCCTTTGTCTAGTGCGTCCTGTGTAATAAAGATTACATGAACACCAAATTGCATAAATCACAAACATTGATGAACACAGTGAATTGTTTTAACTTTATATTTACATTTTTTGCATATAGATTATTTTCCTGAGTCTGCATACTTGCAGCTTACACATGAACCACATTTATAAAAGTCTGTAGGCTTTTGTGATAAAGGGAAAACGCAGAGGTGCACCCCATTGAAGTCTATGGAGCCAGTTTTTAAAAGATCTTTTTGTATTTTTAAGCAGTGCTTTATATAAATGAAAGCCAGCGTTTAACTAGTATGGGTCCTGTTAGTTAAATGCTGACATTCATTTATATCAGACAGTGCATAAAATAAATCTCTTTTAAAAATAGGCCACCTACACGTAAGTGGGGCGCACCTCCGCGCTTTCCCTGATTAGATGTCACAAAACATCTTAAGCGCAGAGGTGGGGCCGGAAGACTGGGAAGCGGAAGAGATCGGCTGGCCATCTGTTTGGCTGAATTTACAATCCCTTCCCTTTCAAACAAGAAAACCTTAAAAAAATTCAGCCATTAGCTGGTAAGATTTTCTCAAGTGTAAGTTAATAGGCTGTGACAATAAAAAGCCCACTCTGCAATCTTGGACTCTAAAGTTTATGATAGTTATTTTTTAACCAGTAGTACCATCTGATTTTAGTCTCTTTGATCTATATCCCTGCCTACCCCTTCTTATTTTTGGAATATTGTGGATCTTCCTGGACATAAAGTTTCCACCACTCATTCACACTAATGGGAGTTTTCCGGAGGCACTAGGACCCAGCAGGAGCTAACTTTTTGAAGAGGGCCAGCACCTGAGATGGAGCCACGAGGAAGCAGCACCTCGAGCCCCGGCTCATGCAGTAATGACTATCTCAGTGTCGACCCTTCAACCGCCTCAGTTTTTTTCCCGCTGTCGAGTGCGCTTCAGTGACGACAACGCTCACCCGCTGGGAGTTAAACTTCACTAGCAGCAATAGTCAGTTTATTGTTTTGTAAAATTATTTCAAATCAGTACCGATTATATAAATTTTGATTTTACAGCAGAAGTCTTCAGCCCTCCATTGATGGAGTCGACCATGAAGCGGTTAGGTGACAGTAGGGAGACTTCATATGAAAGCTGTTCGGGCAGCCGGGCCAGGTCCGGTCCGCCGCCCTCCCCGGAGGAGAGCTCTGACAATGGACAGTCCAGTGCTCAGTGGGATGGGTGCCCCCCCCCACCGAAATCATAAAAGGAAACTTCCCCATTCTCTGCGCCGTTTGGCCTAGAGTTCTTCTTTGGCACATAGGTCAAAGAAGAAACTGCATCACTCGAGGGCACCCTCTGGTATGTCTGCGCGTAGATAGTCAGTTATTAGGGCCAGCCGCTGGTCTCCATCTCTGACGGAGTCGCAGGTTTCTGTCTCTGGTAGCCAACCTCCGCAATACCAGAGCCCCTCCCTGCCTATTGGAGGAGCTTCCAGTGAGCAGTTTCACCAGTGGACTGCTCTTATGGAACAGTGGGCTCTGAGGTTGGTCCAGTTGCACGGGCCGGTCAGTCCAATGCCAGGTCCTTTGGGCCATTTGATTTCGGAGGGATGGGTAGGGCAGTTGGACCTTCCTAGTCGCGCGGTACCTTCTTTGGTGCCATCAACTCCATGCTGTGGTGTTTATCCTCCTCACATGGCTGCGTCGCGAGGGTCCACACTGATGCCTCTATTGCCTGCCATTTTTCCCTCTTTCCCTCAAATCGCAGTTTTCAGACCCCTGGGACTCTCTCGGCGCTGTCTGTGGCGCCTTGAGCTCTGTCGGCACAGCGCTGGGGGCTCTGTCAGTGCTGTCTGCAGCGCCGCAGGGTCTGTCGGCGCTGCTTCGGCTAGTGCCTTCCTCCTTGTTCTCGGCGCCATTTTCCTCTACGGCGCTGGGTCTTCAGGGCTTCTCGACTCCAATTCTTTCTTTCTTTTTCTGTTCTTCCTCCTGATTTTCACTCCATTCCTGTCTATGCAGTCCCCCTTGACTGTCGGGAGATGATTTTGAGCCTGACCCAGGTCTTCGCCTGGGTGATGATGTTGATGACACTGCCCTGGGAGCAGGGATCAGTCCCTCTGCAGAGCCTGTGGTTGAAGTCCTTTCCTTTGTCTGCTCAAAAATTTTAATTCTACTCTTTCTTTCCAGACTACAGAAATCGATCCTAGGAGGCTTTTGTGACTCCCAATATCTTCATGTCCTGGAGATGCCTTTGGATTTAACCCCTCCGGTACAGCCCTCTTTCGAGACCCTCTCTCAGATGGTGTGGAAGAATCCGTCTCTCATTCCTTCCGTGGCCAAGTCCATAGATAGGAAGTATGCCCTTCCCAAGGATCAACCCCATTTTGGCCTCACAAGCCTTTGTTGATGCCATTGTAGTCTTGGCAGAGAACGATAGGGCTGTCTTTCCTCAAAGGATCTACCACCCGACCAATGAACAAAGAATCTCGCAAGATAAGACACCTTAGGTAAGAGAGTCCTTGCTGCCTCAACGCTGGGTATGTGCATTGCCAGTTACCAGGGCTATTTTTCTCAATATCAGTATGTACTTTGACATTCCCTCAAAGAAATGGTAGAAGCTTTGCCTGAATCGGAAGTTAGCTCAGAGCTACTCCAGACCATAACTAAGGGTATCAAATCCAATAACCAACAGGTTAAAGCTGCAATGGATGCCTACGATACCGCCTCTGGGCGGCAGCAGCTGGCATCTGCACCCGCCACCACGCTTGGCTACGTACTTCTGGCTTCATGAATGACACCCAGCAGCAGGTCATGGCTTTACCTTTTGATGGTATGTATCTGTTCGGGCCTCAGGTGAAGCAGGCTCTGGAGGCCACGCAGAAGACTAGGTCTGCCATTAAGTCTGCTAGACCTGCACCCACCCCCTCCCAAGGGGGTGCAAACAAGCGTCAGTTTTACAACCGTCAGTCCTTTCGGGGCAGAGGAGGTTTTAACAAAAACCACAACCCTCAGCCACAAAAGAAAGCGGAACAGAAGGCACAAGGGCCCAAAGCCACCGTTTCTGGCCCAGGTCCCACCTCAGCTGTCTGAGGGGAACTTCTCCTCAGCGGTGGGAGGACATCTGACTCAGTTCTACAATCAGTGGAAATCTGTAACATCAGACAAATTGGTCCTCGGGATAATCCACGAAGGGTACTCTGTCAATCTTTTGGAAACACTTCCGGATCATCCTCCCAAACGACAGCCCAGGCTGCCAGCTGTCAGCAGTACAGTCGGACCTTCTTGCTTCTGAGAAACAAGGCCTTCTGAACAACAACAGTAGAAATAGTTCAGCTGGATCAATGAAACACAGGTTTCTACTCCCATTGCTTTCTGGTCCCGAAGAAAACCAGCGGCATGCACCCCATTCTGGATCTCAGAAAGTTAAACAGGTTCCTTTACAACACGATTGGCTAGCCTCCCTAGACATGCAGGATGCCTACCAACACATTCTCATACACCCAAAGCACCATAAATACCTAAGGTTCGTGGCATTGGGTCAACACTATCAGTTCAGAGTCCTGCCCTTTGGGCTATCCATAGCACCTCAAGTTTTTACAAAGTGTTGTGCAATTCTCGCGGTGCACTTCAGAAAAATCTGGATACAAGTGTTCCCATATCTGGACAACTGGCTCCTAGCAAGTCCCTCCAGGCAAGAGACTCTGGAGGCCATGGCCTCAGACTTCCTCACGTCCATGGGAGTCCTGCTGAATCTCAACAAGTCACATTTGCAGCCCTCCCAGAAGCTCCTCTTAATAGGAACTCTTCTAGACACTTCCTGTGTGAACGCTTTTCTTCCAGAGGACAGAAGGAGCAATATCTTACAGAGGGCCCGATACATCAGAGAATACAGCTCGGTTCGAGCTATCTTGATGCAACGGATACTGGGCCTCATGGCATCCTCGGTGTTCACTGTACTCTTAGCTTGTCTCCAGATGAGAACCTCTCAGTGGATGCTCAGTACTTAGTGGTCCCCAACCACTCACCCTCAGTCCTTTCTCATCAAGGTGATGGAACCTCTGAAGAGGTCACTCGCCTGGTGGTCGCAGTAGGACAATCTTCTGGAACGATATCCCTTGGCCCCTCTGGATCATCAGATCTCCATTACCATGGACGCATCCCTGATGGGTTGGGGAGCCCACTGCCAGGACCTCCACACCCAGGGTATGTGGACTCAGAACAAGTCCCAACTTCCCATAAACGTCCTGGAAATGAGAGCCGTTCTCTATGCAGTCCGAGCCTTGAAGGACATACTCTGTCGCAAGAACATTCTCCTTCAAACTGACAACAAAGCAGTGATGTACTACATCGACAAGCAGGGGCAGACTCTTACCCATTATGCAGGTAAGCAATGAGAGTGTTGGAGTTGTGCCTGGAACACAAGGCTCTGATTCAGGCGGTTTACCTGCCAGCAGTACAAAACGAGCTGGCAGACCGTCTCAGCAGAACGGAAACGGATCCTCACGAGTGGTCTCTTGACTTAACCGTCGTTCAGTCACTCTTCAAAGAGTGGGGAACTCCAGACCTGGACCTTTTTGCGTCCCCACTCAACGCAAAACTGCCTCTGTTCTGCTCCAGAAATCCAGGACCTGATGTTTTCTGTCAGGATGCGTTCAGGTTGCAGTGGACAAGACACTTTCTATACGCCTTTCCTCCTTTTCCCCTAATTCAGAGGGTACTTCTCAAATAGGAGTCTCAACGAGGCAGAATGATTCTCATTGCCCCCTTCTGTCCTCAGCAGATATGGTTTCCACTGCTCAGCAGTCTGTTGGAACCCGCCCCCCGAAGACGCTTTCCCTTCAGACAAACCTTCTCACCCAGGATCCCGTGGTCTATCCCAACTTGAAGTTGCGTCACCTTTCACTTGGCTCCTGAAGAGATAGAGGTGAATAGGTTTAATGTTTCTCGTAGAGTTTGATATTCTTTTGTCTCCGCGTAAGCTGGCCACTAGAAAAACCTACACAGCCAAATGGAAGTGTTTATCTGCTGTGCAAAATCCTCTTGGAACCCTTTTTTCCTGCCAACCGAATAAAGTCTTAGAGTATCTTTTAGACCTCTGAAACACAGGTTTACAGTACTCCACAGTCAAAGTTCATCTCTGTGCTATTTCGGCATATCACAAGCCAGTACTTTCCATGTCACTGGCTCAGTTGCCTGTAGTTAAGAGGTTTCTTAGGGGTATTCTGCATACCAGACCTCCTATCAGACGTCCAGTCGCAGCCTGGGAAATTAATCTTGTGCTAGACGTGTTAGCTCGTAAACCTTTTGAGCCTCTAGCTACTTGCAACTTGAAGTTCCTCACTTGGAAAATGGCCTTCCTGGTGACCATTACTTCGGCCCGTAGAGTTTCTGAAATGCATGCACTGGTCACAGACCCCCATACACTGTATTTCACAAGGACAAAGTAATTCTTACGGCTCATCCTAAGTTTGTCTCAGAATTCCATCTGAACCAACCTTTAGTCCTTCCTACCTACTTTGCTAACTTCCAGAATGAAGAGGAACGCACACTTCAATCACTGGATGTTTAGAGAGCACTGTGGTTCTATCTAGATAGAACAAAATAAATTTGCAAGGCTGAACAACTGTTTGTTTCCTTCAGCGAGACCCGGCTGGGTCAACCTGTCGCTATCAGATGCATTTTAGCGTGGCTGGTGGCATGCCTTCGCCACAGCTATTCTATGGCACATGTCGAGCTGGAAGGCAGAGTGTACGCTCACTCTACCAGAGCAGTCGAGGCATCTCTGGTGGAAATCCGTAACGTGCCCATTGCAGATATTTGCAATGCGGCTACCTGGAGCTCCGTGCATACTTTCATTAAGCACTACACCTTGGATGTCCATGCCAGACATCTGTCATTTGGCAGGACCATTCTTAACGGACTTCTGTCCTAAGCACATGAGCTCTTTATCTCCTGCTGCCCGTCTCGGGGGATTATTAGCTCGGTACTCTCCTAAACTAGGAGGTGGCGGTAGGGGGCTGTTTTTCCCTCCATCTCAGGCAGTGGAGGGCCATTACCACAGATACTTGGACTCTGCAACTAATAGAGCAGGTTCACACTCTAGAGCTTCTTGAACAGCCTCTAGACTTTCCACATGTTCCAACCCTCTACACTGCAGACCACATTCCAGTGCTACATGACAAAGTCGTTTCCCTGTTGCACAAGCAGGCAATAGAGCCTGTCCTGTGGGATCAGCGGAACACAAGGTTCTTTGTCAGGTTCTTCCTGGTTCCTAGAAGAACAGGAGATCTCACTTCGACATAGAGCTCTTGCAGCAGCTGACCACATGCCGGACTGCCCACACTGCCAAAGCTTCAACCGGAGGACCAGGATCCGCCACCTGAACACTCTGAAAGCGTACCTCCTTGAACAGCAAGTGACCGCCATGCAGAAAACTCAGTCTGGGCACAGCTCATCTTCTTCCTTAGAGAAGGACTCCTCCACCAATGAGAAGCAATCGAGCGGCAAACACTATCATCAGGACAAGGAAGGGTCCCGGTCAGAGTCCTGTCCTAGGTCCCCTCTCAAGACTTTCAAGTCCTTGACCTCCGACACAAGGTCAGACCCCCCCCCCCCCCGGTTTCTCTGGCTCTCCTGGGGTCACTGGTGACAATTGAGGAATCTTCCCACCTCTTCTCTGATGCACAGCGAGGAGTCTCCCAGGCTCGGGCTTTCTCAAGCCCCCATGTCCCCAGCTATTCGACCCCACAAGCAGATGCTAGGGTCTCAGTCAGTAGGACAGGTACACTCTGCAGCCGCAAGAGTACACTTCCCGGGTTGTCCGACTGGGCGGCAGGGTCAGACTTCATGAGACGCCAGGATAGCGAGTGCCAGAAAAAGCATCACTCGCCTTCCTAGCAGTCGTCGGTCGAGGCTTCGGATCGACGTCGGGCCTCATCCCCCTCTGACTCCACTGCGGAGCCAGACATGGCCATCTGAGCCAATGTCTGCTCCACAGGGCCCAGTTGAGACCCTGACTCCAAAACCAGACATCAGGGGACCTGACGCTCAACTCGGGGGACAATCAAGACTGGGCGCTGCCCCCTCCACGGTAACCTGCCAATCAGACGTTCAAGCACCCAACGCCAGAGGACACTGTCCCACAAGGGCCGACACCAGATAAGAATGTTCCATCGGACCTGACGCCAGGGGACAACGTGCTGCAAGGGTCGACACCAGGGGCCCTAGCACCTCTAACCCAACGCCAGCACCCCAACCAGCCCCAGTTGTCCCTTTGGCAGAGGTTGGGGCCTTGTTTACTAGCTGGTGGGACACCATAAAAGGGAATCTGTTGCCTAGGCCACCGGATCGGACCCCAGCCCCATGGCTCCCATCCGCCTGGAACAGCCCCCCCTCCACGCTAACCTGCCCTCAACACCAGACTGTCTGATGTCAGGGGATGAGGAGCATGGGATGCTTACATGCATGTAAAGATCCTGTCATCCTACAGAAAGTACCTCTGCTTTACCTTCCAGGGAGAGCATTACCAGTTCAGAGCTTGGGTGAGTTGTGCCCCAAGCATGGCCATGGCTGACTTAGACCCAAAACCCATAATGAGAGACCAGATGATATTAAAGTCTCCAAGTAGAATACATTCCCCTAAGGATCCATCCATAATAGTTTTGCAGAGCTCATCTAGAGCAGAGGAGGCTGTCTGGGGAGGATTGTAGATGAAGCCCACATAAAGGGGCCTTGCTCTCCCAAGCCATAGTTTTACAATGATGGCCTCACAGCCAGACCCATCTAGGGTTGGAAGGTTTACTAGGGTAGCATTTTAGTAAACATTTTGTGTATGAGGACTCCCCTCTCCCTTCTTACTCACTTTGTCCTTCCTAAATATGTTGTAGATGGGAAGCTGAACCCCATGAGGGAGTATGAAGGGTTTTAACCAGGGTTCAGGTATTGCAACTAGGTCTCGGGTATATTTGTCAACCAAGCTTTACAGTTCATGGAGCTTAGGCTGGAGGCAACTGATGTCCATGTGTACAAGCCAAAGGCCATGAGTCTTGGACCTCCTTATGTCTGAGGGGGAGTTACCCTAAAGTTGGGAGGACAAGGACCAAGATTTAATTTATTATCCCCAGCTAAAAGTAACAGAAGGGCTAGCAAAGCCCTAATACAGATATTCTAGTTACGCCAAAATTCTGTGGACTGTAGATGGCTAATGAATTTATAACAAATATCATTGCTGTATAACCCATACAGTGCTAATAATAAGGGGTCTGGACCACGGGGAAATGCACCCAAAGGTGGTGGTGGTGAAGCCTCCATATTGGAACGCTCATACAGGGGAGAGACAGCTGGAATAAAAACAGTCCAGCCACAGGACTAGTAGTATATAGACGGCAGCACTGAACCAGCCTTTCTTGGCCATAGCCAGAGTTGAGGTCAAGAGCTAGCCATGTAAGAGTGGTATGGTATGGTAAAATTTTATTCATATTTTTTATGAACATGAAACTCAGGTGAGCATAGCTCATTTACAATGAGGTCTTTTCTACAATGAATACAGTTGTATACAAATTTAAATAAAATAATTTAAAATTTACATTGTCAAATTACGAAAACATTTGAAGTACAGTAGACCTAAATCACACTTTAACCAGTATCCCAACTAAGGCAGCAAGCTGAAGGTAGGAAGAATGGATAGCTAATTATTAGCCACCAGTCTCAGTAGGTTGGAGGCAGGGTAGAGGGAGAAGTGGACCAGATGTACAGTACCCAGGGAAACAAGGTAGGTCTAGTTTATAAACCTTGATCACTGTGGCATGAAGATGCCTATACCTTGGCAATGCATAGTTATTTATTTAAAAGTTTCACCAGGAAAAAGCATACTGAACCGAAATTGCACATTTCCAGATGTGTTTTTTGGGGGTAAGGGATGGGATAGAGCAACAGTGTGTGGAACAGTTGTCATAACATGTACAGAATCCAAGAACAAAATACAGATACAATATACAGTACACAGTTGAAACTTACCACACAATGCAGTTACAAGAACTAGGCTTCAAGTGCAGATACAGGGTGGGTATCCAATGCGGCAATCAGCCTAGGAAACAGCAGCATTAAATAGTGACTGTGGGGTGCCAGAGTTTGGTAGGGAAGGGAGTGGTAAAATTATTTTGGGTGAGGTGAGGAAATAGGGGCATGTAGACAGCTGCAAGACGGGGTGGTGTGTTTGCAGAGGAGCAAGGAGATGGCACAAAGGGAGGGGGCATTACGGAGTGGAGTGGGAAGGGAGTTTCAGAAACTGGGGGAACAATGGGAGACAGCAGCTTGGCCAGTGGAGGTGACCCTAGAGGGGACAGCCAGAGTACGGGGGTTAGTGTTGCGAAGGGAGTAGTATGCGGAAGGAAGGGAGAGTGAAGAAGAAAGGTAAGGGGGAAGGGAGCTGAACCAGAATTTTGCTGCGAAGTTAACGCTATGCTAGAGGCATCGGCCTTCAACTGAGGGGGAAGGAGAGAGACAGGTAGAGGGTGCATTAGTGTGTGCGAGGGGGACAGTCAAGAGCAAAACGG
Source organism: Neoceratodus forsteri (assembly GCA_016271365.2). Lineage (NCBI taxonomy): Eukaryota > Metazoa > Chordata > Ceratodontiformes > Ceratodontidae > Neoceratodus > Neoceratodus forsteri. The sequence continues at coordinate 236,529,513 of CM057450.1, forward strand.
CCGAAAGCATGGAAGAGGGTGTCCAGTCTGGCTACAGAAGTTCTGGGAGCGGCACTGTATACTACATCGCCGTAGTTAATTATTGGGTGGATTATTTATTTAGGCAAGTGCATAACTGGCAGGCAAGGGGACACATCCACGATTTCTGAACAGGGCACCAAGCTTGGGGTGCAGTTTTTTTATGGATGGTAGCCACGTGTCCAGAAAAGTTGAGGTATTGGTCCAGCCAAACCCAAGATACGTAAACAAGGTGACATCCTCAAGCGTAGTCCCATCGAGGGTGTGGAAAGTTGTGGGGGGGGGCTAGCAAGTCTGCTTCATGCCAAAGGCCATGGAGACTGTCTTCTTGACATTAAAGAATAGCTGATTTGAGTGGAGCCAGAGCTGGACATTGCTGAAGTTTAGCTGCAGTCTGAACTCCACATCAGAAGGGGAGTGCCCAGAGGTATACAGAACTTTGTCGTCCACATATATGTGGATAGAGGAGGAGGAGGAGGAACATACAGCAGGAAGGTTATTGAGGAAAAGTGAAAATAAATGCGGACCAAGGACAGAGCCTTGAGGGACACCAGTGTTGATGAGAGGAGGGGGGCAGATAGTGAGTCTTCGACCTTGACAGCAGTGATGTGCTGAGTAATCGTAATGCTGCATTTGAGGACTCTCTTCTCTTGACCCTTTTTGCCAAATTAGGGGTGTGTGTGTCTTGCCCCATTGTAAGAGCTGCTAAGCCTGCATAAGTGTGAACAGCGTATTGAATCCAAGTTATCAGAAATGGAGGTCCCATAGCATAGTTAAGCACCCACAGTCTGCATTTGTCTAGCCCCATTGGGTGCATGGCTTGGCAGTAGCACTACTGCTGCGCTGGTGGGCCAGTTTGATCCACCATCTTAACACGATAGGCACAGAAGGAAGTCAGTGCTGGTTGTGGGATTGCTGTCAGCCAAGAGACCCCTCAGATTCTCCCCTGTGGAGGGCCCTTATGGTTAGTCTAAGGAACTGCCCATGGAGATCATCAAGCTGCCTGTGGAAATCCCAACCAGGCAACTTAAGATGTTGACACAGTTCATCAGATAGTTAATCCTATCGAGGACGAAGCCATCGACAGAGACAACTTCTCGTTAAGTTAACCGAGGTGAGCCAGTTGCGCTCCCTTTCAACCCTCTGCTGGTTCTGCTGCTGCCAGTTAGCACAACTCCAGTGTAGTCTCCTGTTCATAAAGTGCCCAAATATCATACGAATGGGCAGCTGGACTCTTGGGAGTCTCCTGCCCCCATGTCAATGTTTGGGATTGCAGTGATCTTGACATTATCAGGCAGTGTAGAGTTTTCCGCGTGGTCCTGTCACCTACCATCAATGTTGAGCCTGACACTAAGAGAGTAACCTGAAACCAGTGGGCATATGGAGCGTTTGCCCAGGGTCAGAGTTGACTGGTGATGCCGATGAACCTGGCCTTGTCAGACTCCAGCACTGATTCTAGTTTCACCCCTGCTGCATTCCCAACCATGCCACAGTGACAGTTACACAGGTAGAGCCACCATAACTAAAGGAGAATGCTCTGACCAAGGAGCCTAGGCCAGAGTCCAGATTTCCTCATCTCCTGTCAGTGGTGGTTACTCCAGACAGGGACATCCATACCCCTTGTTAGTGGTTGACACGCTTCTGTCCAGACTCAGACCCAGATGCATCATCCATCCTGTTGGCTGTGCATCATTGAAACTGTATCCAACCAAGAGCCAAGCTTCCTTGGGGACCAGTCCCTGTTGGTCACCCTTCCAAAATACATGTCTATAGCCCTGGGCATTCCATTGGAGGAGGCCTACCAACTGGTGGACATCCTAGAACAGGACTGCTAATCAGGTGTAGCCTTCTTCATTGTCCCTGCCATTCTGGGCCCTGCATTCAGCATCTGGCAACACGGTCTCCTGCCAGACCCTGCCATTCCATATGGGCCACAAGTATGCAACCCCTGCATTGCCTGATGTCTCGGAACATCCATTATTGAAGAGGATAGTGGTAGACAACAGTGATCTTTCTTCGACAGGGTTCCTTCAATAGGTCATTACATGTAGGACTGGCACCACCTGCCATCTGGCCGCACGGCAGACTTTTCTTTTTTTATCACTGCTGCTGTTTCTAGGGACATGGATATGTTGTTCATCCACACTCATTGGCAGGTATCCTTGCCGCTTTAAATCTTGCCGGAAGGTCTTCAAGCTTGCTCCTCCCACCCACCCGGGTGGTATAACTCTCGGCTCCGCCCCATGACGCCAGATCTTCCTTACCGCTTGGAAGCTCAGGTTCCCTCCTTAACGCTCTGCGTTTGAGACTGGTTCCTATTTCTTCCGTTTTGCGAATTTGAAAGTTTTGCTAAAAGACTTCAGTCTTGATCCTCGGGCCGCGACGGACAAATCGACCCCCGATTTCGGAGATGCCCATGCGGGCAGAAGATGTCTCGGACGGATCCACACCCACGTGTGTCTACTGCTTAGGCCTTGAGCACGACCCACGAGCTTGCGACCTGTGCTCATCTTTCTCGACCTCGTCCTCGAAGACCGTGCTGCCCGATTGCAACTGGGCGTCCCGGCGTTCCCTCGGTGTGAAGTCCAAGAGCCCGGTTGGCGTGTCGGCGGGCGGTGCTTCAGCGGATCAGCTGGCCGGATGGTCGCCTCGAAGAAGAGGCGGCGCGTGGCGAGTCTTCTCGCGCGGCATTTATCCCGCTCTCTCTGGGCTCTTCTTACACGGCTTCTTTTAAGGAGCTTTGTCTGTCCCTCTCCACTAAAGGAGAAGGGCCTACGTTTGCAGGACCTTATTCTCGGTCCAAAAAGAGGGACAGGGGTAAGTCCCTCCGTCGACGCTCTTGGGAGCGGGAAAGGTCCCTCTCCCCGGGCCGTCGACCGTCGGCTTCGGTCGACCGCTCGGCTTCGGCCACTGGCCTCACGGTGTCCCCGTCAGGTCAGTTGACCGAGACTCCCACCGATGAAGTCGAGATTTTTCTCGACCCGTTGGACGGGCTGTCGCCTTTAGCAGCCGAGATTCCCCTCTCCCCGGTTCCCCCGGGAGGAGTTGAGGATCCCGTGGGCTCGCCTGTGCCTCCGGTTCCGGAGCCCTCGGATGCACCATCGAGCGGAAAGTGCGGTTCCGGCCGACACCTCCCGCACCGACCTCGGAAATTCCGGGACTCGGTCTCGATCTCCGGACCTCTTCGCGGTCCAACCGATCCCACAATCATGGCGGTCTCGGTCTCGGCACCGCGGTAAGCGGCGTCGCCGCTCGGCCTCGTCCTCCTCCTCGGATGAGGGGAGGCTTCGGCGTAAATTACGTCGACGGTACGAGGACCTTATGTTGCAACAGCTCCTCCTGGCCGGAAGTAAGCCGACCCCGTCGCCTTCCCCGGCCATTAAGTGGCTGTCACGGAGTGGCCGACACAACCCTCGACTTATCCGAGGCCTATACCCAGGCGGTTGTTCGGCCAAACCAGCTGCTCCACCGATTCCCGTGGAACCTCCGCCTCCACAGCCACCAATTGGGGCTCCGACCAAGGATTCTCGGTCGGCTAAGGGTCTACCCCATCGGCTGTCAGTTACCCTCACTCCCGACCGACCTCGGCAGGTGAAGGGTGGCTCAGGCCAGAGGCAGCTCTTCGAGGACACTTCCGAGTCTGAAGATGATTCCTCCTTTTCTCCAAGCGACTGGACTTGGAGTCTTCAGGAGGTCAGTCAATGGACGATAGCCCGTCGTCCTTCCTAGGACTACTTCGGCTCATCTCGGAGTCCACGGGATGGAGCTCGAACCGTTTCCAAAGCGGGCCAGTATCCCTCACGGAATTCTGGACCGAGGGATTCTCCGACGGAGGCCTTTCCGGTGGCCGAGGCCATAGTGGGTCGGCACTGAGCTTTGCAGCGCCTGCTTCCTGCTCGCCTCCGGCCAGGATGGCCAGGAAGTATGCGGTCCCTACTGGTTCCTTGTCCGGTTTGGAACACCCTCTGCTGAGGGTTGGTTACCGACAAGCGTTTTCAGGCTGGCTGCACGCCAGGGGTGTGGACAAACCTCCTGACAAGGAGTCCAAGAAATTGGACTATGCAGGCGAAAAGTCATCGTCCTCTCGGCCTTACGTCAGGTAGTTCGCCGCCTCATGGCACATTTTTCTCATGCCCTGTTGGGCTCCTGGATGAGGTCATCCCTCATCTTCCTGCCGATCTGCAGACTACGGTTAAGCAGGTGCGGGACCAGGGCAGGGCAGTGGCCAAACAGCAGCTCCAGACTGCTTTGGATATAGGGGACTCATGTGCCAGATCGGTGGCGGCCGCGAGTGGCTATCATGCGTCGGCGGGCTTGGCTGAGGATATCCACCTTACTCGGATACCCAGCACAAGTTGGCGGATGTTCCTTTTTGGGACTGACCTCTTGCCCTGGGGTGGAAGGTCACCTGCAGAGGATCGAGAAGTCCAATGCTACCTTGGACTCGGTCTCTTCCGCTCAGAAGGACAAAGGCCGAAACCACAGCCTAAGCCCTTTCGTCCTTCTGTGCCTCGGCGCGCCTGCCCAGTAATCGCTAGGGCCAGCAGGCTCGCCCTGGCATCCCAAACCCAAGCGCGCTTCTCTAACAGGGAGGCAGGAGGAAAGGCCCAGGAGGTCCCTCGGCCGGTCTCCTCCAAGCCTGCCCAGTGACGGGCTGAGGGGTGTCGCCCATTCCTGCCACCTTACCCCTGGGTCCCCTGGGGACGGTCAAGCACTTCCGTTCACTGGTCCGCTGTTTCCACGGACAGGTGGGTCTTGGAGAGTGGTGGGAAGAGGCCTGCCTCTGGAATTCGAGCAGGCACCACCCTTCAGAGCCGTCCGCCTCGGAGCTGCAGGATCCCCAGCCTCACTGGCGGCTCGTCGAGCGACATCGCTCTCCTCCTCCAGAAGGAGGTGATAGAGAGGTGGTGGACCCTCCTTCAGACCCAGGGTTTGTGTCCAGGTACTTCCTGGTTCCGGCGGGACGGGGCTGGCGCCCATTCTCGACCTACACCATAAACAAGTTCCTAAGGTCTCGAACCTTCAGGATGGGTCACTCTGGCTCAGATAATACCATCCTTGGAGCAGCGTGTGGTTCTGCTCTCTGGACTTGCAGGGCCAGCGTTTTCACGTCCTATCCGTCCGTCTCACCAGATTCTTCGCTTCCCAGTGTGGAAGGATCCCTCTTGAGAGTTCAAGCCATGCCCTTCGGCTTGTCTCCAGCTCCCAGGTCTTCACCAAATGCATGGCAGTGGTGACAGCATTCCTGCGGCGCCGAGGGGTCCGGGTGTACCCTTACCTGGACGACTGGCTGATAGCAGCTCCCTCCAGGAAGGAGGCAGAGTGGTCCAGAGATCTGGCCCTCCAGGTCTGCTCTCAACTGGGCCTCCTTATCAACGAGGCTGCCGGAACTCCGAGCCGAAGCAGGTGATTCTATTCATCGGGCGCAGCTCGACTCTCTTGAGCCAGGCGCGGCTCCCGCGGACAGGGCGAGGTTCTTCCTCCTTGCCCGATCATTTCTGGTTGGGCACTCGCCCTGCCGGGACTTCCTGCGCCTCCTGGGTCTCATGGCGGCCTGCACCAGCGTAGTCCGCTGGGCCCGCTGGAACATGCATCCCCTTCAGTGGGGACTGGCCAGCCAGTGGTCACAACGCCGCGATCCTTTGGACAGCTTTGTGTCGGTGACACAGGGGAATGGGAACGCCTCCAGTGGTGGACCGTTCCAGATCATTTGCAGGAGGGCATCCCGTTACGTCCGCCCGAGCAGACGGTCTCTCTATCGACCGATGCCTCTCTGATGGGTTGGGGTGCCCATCTGGGGAACACGGGCTCATGGCCTCTGGTCCCCGTGGGAGTCCCGATGCCACATCAACCTGCTGGAGCTCGAGGCGGTCCGCCTAGCTCTCACCGCCTTTGCTCCGTTCCTCCGGGGTCAAGCGGTCCGAGTCCAGACGGACAATACCACGACCATGTACTATCTAAACCGCCAGGCCGGGACGCGCTCCATGCTTCTATGCAAGGAAGCTCTCCGCATTTGGTCACTCGTGCGCAGCCTGGAGGCGGATCTCCTAGCCATTCACGTGGCAGGAGCCTCGAACACCCTGGCCGATGCCCTGAGCCGGATAGGGGCTGCATCCCACGAGTGGTCTCTCCTGCCGGAGGTAGTACAGCATCTGTTCTCCCATTGGGGCACACCTCAGGTGGACCTGTTTGCCTCCAGGAGACAGCGCGCTGAGTCTGTTCCATGCCCGCCCCCTCAGCAGGGCTTGTTGCAGGGGATGCCTTCTCGAGGCAGTGGACCCGGGCCTCTTTACGCCTTTCCCCCATTTCCCTTGATCCACAAGGTGCTTCTCAAGGCGAGGAGGGACAAGGCGCAGGTGATTCTGATAGCCCCAGACTGGCCTCGCCAGTTCTGGTACCCAGATCTCCTCAGTCTCAGCTCCAGGACTCCGCGACAGCTTCCAGCTCGCCCGGACCTGCTCTCAGTCAATCAGGGAAGGTGTTCCATCCGGACCTTCAATCCCTGCACCGACGGCCTGGTTCCTGAGCGGCTAGAGTTCGGGCCTTGGGTCTTTCCGCCAGGTCCTCAATGTAGTTGAGGCGTCCCGTAAGGAGTCGACCAGAAAATGCTATGCCTTCAAATGGAAAAGGTTTTCCATTTGGTGTCAGGGCAAGGGCTTGGACCCTTCCTCCTGTTCCTTGGCAAGCATCTTGGACTATTTATGGTCCCTTTCTAGTCAAGGGCTTAGGGTCGGCGACCCTAAAGGGTGCACCTGGCAGCCATCTCTGCTTACGGGCGCGGGCGGAAGCAGTGGAGTGGCGCAGGAGGAAGGTGTCTGGCGCTTTTCAAAGGCCTTGATCACATTTCCTCCAGTGTGAGGAACCCCACCTCCGTGGATCTACTGCTGGTACTGGCTAAGCTCATGGGCAAGCCATTCGAACCTATGCACAGGTGTGCTCTCTCTCACCTGTCGTGGAAGACCGCCTTCTTGGTGGCTATCACGTCAGCCAGAAGGATGGGAGAACTCCAGGCGCTGAGCATCGAGTCTCCTTACCTGGTCTTCCACATTGACAAGGTTGTCCTACGCCCCCACCCGAAATTCCTTCCGAAGGTGGTGTCGGAGTTTCACCTTAATCAGGTATTGACTCTGCTGGTGTTCTACCCCAATCACACCTCGGAGGCCGAATATAGGCTCCATACTCTGGACCCTAGAAGAGGCTCGCTTATTATAGGGCTGCACGGCTGAAATTCGGGAGAGTTTCGCATGCTGTTTGTCACCTACGCTGAAACCGATCTGGCAGACCTGCAGCCAAGCGGACGATAAGCAGGTGGGTAACCTCCTGCATAGATCTCTGCTATAAGTTGGCGGGCATGGAGCCTCCCAGAGGGATAAGAGCTCATTCTACCCGCCATACTGCTGCAACGGTGGCTGCTTCAGGGACGCCCTATCCAGGAAATCTGCAGGCTGCTACCTGAAGTCGGCAAACACCTTCATTACCCATTACCACATCGACCTTGAGTCACGCCGGGATGCTGGTTTTGGGGCCTCGTTCTCCAGTCTCTCTTTCCCAAGTAAGTATTGGGGTGTGCGTCTTGCCTCCTCCTCCCGGAGAACTGCTAGGAGTCTGCCAATGAGTCTGGATGAACAACATATCCATGTCCCTAGAAATACAGGTTACTCACCTGTAACAGGAGTTCTAGGAATGGTATATGTTGTTCATCCTACGACCACCCGACCTCCCGGCCGCGCGCAGCCTGTGAGCTTCCAGCGGCCAGATCTGGCGCCATGGGGCAGAGCCGAGTTATACCACCGGGTGGGTGGAGGAGCAAGCTTGAAGACCTTCCGCAAGATTTAAAGCAAGGATACCTGCCAATGAGTGTGGATGAACAACATATACCATTCCTAGAACTCCTGTTACAGGTGAGTAACCTGTATTTCTACGCCTTCCTCCCGACAGCCCCTTCTGCCCGCCCCCCTCCAGCTCCGTCTCCCAAATTACGGGGCTTACCTTGGTGAGGCATCACCTACCGCTAGTGATTTTTTTCCTCCCTTTTCACCCTTTTGCTGCTTCTAGACACGCGGCAGTGGTGCAGCAGCTGTCTCCACCTCTGTGTAGGCAACCAAGCACCCCTGGGCACGGGTAAGCCCTCCCAGCTGTGCCATCTGTAGCATAGTCCTCCCACCCACCCCTAAGGAAGTACAGCTGTGGACATCAGATCCTGCCTCCCCACCAGCCCCGAATGACCCAATCTGTTCCCGAACCCGGTCGCCGTGTGGCGCCCACGCCAACCTCAGCACCACCGTGCTCTCGGCAAACTTTTCTAGTCGTCCGTGATGGGGACGCCCACCCGGACGTGACGTGACAGACGTCAACGTGACTGTATATAGTGGGCATTCCCCATGCCCGCCCTCCAGTTCTTTCCTCTCGTCGTCTCATGTCAGTTGCATTGAAGTCTTCCATACAGTGATCGTCGTGCTAGTTCTTGCGTCTCTTTTTTTTTTTCCTTCGCCCAAATCTCTCTTATTTTCAAATCTATTACTTGATGTCTTCACCCAAGAAGTGCTCTTCCTGTGGCACGCAGATCCCGTATAAGGATGGTCACCTTAAGTATGTCTTCTGTTTGTGCAGGCCACCAAAAAGCGGAGACAGCAGGCTTTGGAGGCCCACTTCTTAAAGGTCTGGTTAGCATCTCTCGAAAAGCAAATGGACCAAATTAGAGTCCTCTTTGGAAAAGTCTTCTTCAAAGAAACCCTACAAAGAGAAATCCTAGGATTTGGAGCGCCCGACGGACGAAATGCCACGGCCCTCGATGAGCAAGGCCCAGCCACCACCAAAGAAGCCTTTAGACGGTAAGTCTGGCAAAACTGCTGCAGGTCAGTTGATCATTGGCCCCTTCAATGACACACCGCCACGGCTGCCGCTAAGTTGGCTCCCCAGCCTTCAGAGACCCACCCGGCACCAGTCAATAAGTCCGGGGCTCCTCCCCCCGCCCAGCTTCACCTGATAAGATGCCCGTCGCTGGTGGCTGCTCTGGTGTGGTTCTCCCATCTGGACCTAACGGCGCTTCACCCGACATCTGGCAGAACCAGGGGCAGAAGGCTCCTTTCCCCCATCGACCTTCATATTTACCCATCCCTTCTCCGGTGGGTACCTCAGGCGAAGAGAGGGCGGAACCCCTTGACATTGTCGAATCCTCTGGGTCTGTCCTGCGCTCTCTTGACAGGGTCACGGCGAAAGAGGCTCCTCCTCAGCCGTCTGACCTTCCAGTGGAGGCCCCTCCTCCTCCTCCTTCTGGTGGGATTTCTTCGGAGCAGCCGATCACTCCGACTCCAGTCTCACTGTTTGATCCGGCGAATCCTCCTCCAGCGCCAGACATCCCAACGACTGTTCCACAGCCATGGCCCAGCGGTTGGCCCCAGCCGTTGGTGCCAGACCAGATCTTCCCTTGTCAATCTTCACCATTCATTACTTCCTGGGTGTAAGCCGAGGCGCCGCACCCGCCACGGGAGCTTTTTTTTTTTTTAAACTTTGGCTAACGGCACCGCTCCTCGAGAGTGACGCGGCGCGAGGGGTGGCCTTAGTAGCCATCAACCCTCCTCCAACTCAGTTCTGTTTCTCCCCGTCGAGGCAGCCTTGCTTGCGGGCCGAGTAATTAGTACCGCGTAGTCTAGGCCGACTCTGTTTTTTCGTCACACTCGGCGCCGATCCGGTAAGACTGTTCTTTTTCCATCTTACGGCGCGGGTGTGTTTCCTAGTGTTTAGCCTATATTTACGCGTTATGTCCGGTTCTGGAGCTAAGCGCTTTGAGACAGGCGCGCCCCTATGCGTCGGTGCTCCTGTGGCGGCATTTCTCCGTCTCGGACGGCATGGCGCTTGCGCCGTTGCCTGGGACCCAACCATGATATGGATTCATGCGACGCCTGTTTCTCGATGGACCGCCGCGTCCTCGAAATCCACGCGTTTAAGCTCGGCAAGGCCCCGCCGACTTTCGGGAGACGGCGTCGCTCGCGGGATTCTCAAGCAAGGTCGTTAGGCCTTCCCCGGTCCCTCCCGAGCCTCTCTGGTCCGAGGAGGAGGGTCTCTCGTCTTTTCTTGCCGGAGGAGGCCTCTTCTGCGGTGTTGGGGGCGTCGTGATCCCTCCGGGGCATGACAGGACACACTTCGCAGATCACCTCTCGGAGGTGCAGGCTCCCCCCATGTCGAGGCCCTGCGACTTTTGGGCCTGGCTCGGGTGGACCCTCAGCGCGCCTTCGGTGCTGGCCGGATCGGCACCATTGGTGCTGGTGATCAGCGGCGCGCCGTTCAGGCGCCGTTTTGAATCCAGGCGCGTTCGTCGGCGCCCGGTGATGGCGGCACCGTTGGCGGTGCCGCGCACAGGCTTCAGCCGTTCGCGGCGCCCGATAGTTATCAGCGGCGCCGTCGGCGGTGCCGCCCTCGCCTCCGGCATAAGCGGCGCCGTGGGTACTGTCACTCCCCTCCCGGGCAGTGCCGGGCCCTGCGGCGCCGTTGAGGTCTGGGATTGGGCCTGGCTGCTTCCGGCGTGGGGAAGTGTGGCGTCTCCGCTTAGTACGGGGCCGTTCGGCGGCCCGTGGCCTCGAGGGACCCCTGGGGTGGCCAGCGTCGAGTTCCAGCTGGTCTCGGACGTGGACCCATCCTGGCACCCCCACTCTTGAGTCTGGGTCCCGGTGGCTAGAGGTGCCAGGCAGCGCAGCGGCCCTCCCTCCCTCTGTCCCCCTACGTCGCTCTCCTGAGGGTTCCCCGGCTGTGGGTGGCGGGCCCCAGGGGCAGGCGGGGAGTGACGGAGGGGGCTTCCCTCTCTGGAGGCCCGGTGACAGCTCCCCCGGGGTGCTGTTGCCCCTCTAGGGACAGGGGACGCTGGTGGGAGGAGGGCCCTCTCCGGAGTCAGGGGTTGAGGGCAGGGTCTGCCACTCGTCTTCTTTGGCCACCTCAGGGGGGGTGGCCAGGAGCCGTAGTGCGGAGCCTCGCCCCTCCCTCCAGGGTTCTAGGGTGTCCTCCGGCGGCGTTTGTGCGGACTGCCCTTCTGGATCCATGCAGTCCCGGCGTCGTCACGGGAGGTTCTCCCCAGGGCTCTTCCAGGCTCCGGCTTCCCCAGAGTTCCGTTCTGCGGCCTGGTCTGATATCCGGGATCCTCCTACTAGGCCTCCTTTCCCGGATTCAGAGCCCTGCAGAGAGCAGTGCTGCCTCCTCGGAGTGCCCTCTCCTATCTCTCTGCCTTCCACCCCGCTCCCAGGCCATGTCGGTCCCACGGGTCCGTTATCCTGGGAGCAGTTCAGGGTTCTCGGGTGGCCTTCCTCTCATGTTAGATACATGCATGAGCGGGTCTTTCGACTTTCCCCACCGCCGCAGGAATCCTCTGGACATTCCAGCTCCCCATCATCCTCGTCTCCTTCCTCTGAGGGAGAGGAACCCCCTGCTCATCTTTCCTCCGATGCTGATTTCACGGAATATCAGCGTTTCCTCTCGAGGATGGTGAGGGACCTTGGGATTTCCTATGTTCGGAGAGACAATACCCAACGGGAGACGCGAGAATTCCTTGGTGAATTCAGTGCCCAGCATTTGGTGGTACCTTCCTGGCCTATCCCTTCCAGGGCGTCTATCGGTCCTGGCAGTCCCCAGCCGCTCTTCTCAGCCCGGCTGACTGCCAGCGTGGTATTGTGCCCCTCAGAGTCTCTGGGTTCCCTTCCCAACCCGCCATCTGGTTTGGTTTACCTAGATACTCCTTCTGGGTGCCGTTGCCTGGCGCACGACCGCCCACCGGATGCGGACTCTCTCCAGTTCGACCGTTGGGGGCGAAGAGTGTTCTCTTCTTCTCGTGCGAGTACCTGTATTGCATCACATCAGGCTCACCACGCTGCCTACAACCAGCATTTGTGGTCGATGATGTCCCAGCTGCTGGCTGCTGGCATCAATGCCTGACACGGAGCAAACCAGACAAGCCGTTGCCCTCTCTGCGGTAGGCCTGGGCTGGCAAGACACAAGCAAGGGCATCTTATGGCGCCAATGAGGTGGCTTCCAGGCTTGCGGGGACAGCGATCTCTGCATCAGGCGGACGGCATGGCTTTGTCTTTCAGGTTGTCACCCTGGCCCGGCGTGGGGTGATTCGCTCCGCCTTCCGGGACCCGTCTTTTCTCCTCTAGAGCTAGGAGACTTTTACAGGGGCTCCCTCCGTCTCCTCGTCCCGGGAGGCACCTCCTAGCTCTTTCCCACTTAGGCTTCTGAATAAGCCAGGGTCTCTCCTTCTGTTTCTCACCAGCAGAAGGCTGGGGTCTTGTTCCCTCAGGGTATGGCCTCTTCCCCCTTTCGGGGGAAGAGGAGCTTGGTACTCACCCAGGAAGTAATGAATGGTGAAGATTGACAAGGGAAGATATGAAAATTACGTACCTACCGTAATTGTTGATCTTCTCTTGTATCTTCACCATTCATTACTTACACCGGCCCACCATCCCCTCAGTGGCCTCTTCCTGTGGCTTCTCCACCTCCCGTCTCCTTCCTCTCTCTGCAATATTAAAAAAAAAAAAAAAAAACTTCAAAAGATAGGAAGAGTTGCTCAACTTTTCCAAAAAAAAAAATCTATTTCTTGGGGGTTCTTATTTCTCCAGAAAAATTATTTACTCTAAGATTCTTGGGCCATCTCGTGGGTTTGCATTGGCGATCAAACTGCACAACTATATCTTGCCATCCCTCGGGCGAGATACCTCTGAGGTTTTAGCCTGGCTCAGGCTATTCAGTTTTGATCCTGCAATCCCGTGCTCCAGCTGTTCAGCCTAGAATCAAGAACCCTCCCCTTCTCTAATTCTTGCCTTGCAGAGGCGGAGGAGCAGGCACGTCTGTTTTTCTTTTCTCAAAAAAAAAAAAAAAAATGCTGAGGAACTCTCTTGACTGCTATAGGCATTTTGGTATTAGGGTCATGCTCCTAGCCTGCAAGTTATTATCTGTTTAAAAAAAAAAAAAAAGGGGGGACAAACAAGGGAGATGAGAGGGCAGGCAACCCTTCTCGTGAGATTTTGATGATTGGTTTTTCCTTTCAAGTGTCCTCCTGGACAATTTTACAGAAGAGCAGTGCTGACCGTAACCAATCCCAGCCAGCCTAAGCCTCTGACCTGCCTTGGCGAGTCCGCCTGAGTCCCACTTCTATGCTACCGCCTGAAAGGCTTACATTTTCCATTTCTAAACCCCTGAGCAGCTCTCTTACTGCCTGGGGTTTATTCTTCCTCCTCGGGTGTCCTCCAGTTAAAAGCCTCGTGCCAGGACCCCTGAAGGGGGTATCAACAACAATGGCATGTTGAAGATGAGGACTATGCCCTCCTGAGTCTGTCTAGCGGGTTTGGTGAACCTTCTCTTCAGCTCTATCTCCGGGGATTCTTGCTTCCCTATTAGTCGAGCCTTCAGCTATAAGCTAACTATGCTCGTTGGGCATTCTGGTCCCTTCAACATCCCATCTCTCTCTTCTCTTCTTCTTCTTCATCTGTCTCATTTCCTTCCTTTCGCTCCTCCTAGAGTCGCCCAGGTAAGGAGGCCCTGCAGTCCCTAGGTTAGGGATACTCTTATCTCCTCTGTCCTTCCTCCATCGGCTTATCCCCTTTTTCAGTTCATTCTTCCTTGCTTTGCTATCCCTTGGCTATCTTGCCTCGCTCTCTCTATTTTCTGCTTTCAGCTTTTGCCTCTCCGGCTCACAGAACTGAGTTGGAGGAGGTGATTACTATGGCCGCCCTCGCTCGTAGCATGACGTCACTCGAGGGCGGTGCCGGTAGCCAAAGTTTAAAAAAAAAAAAAGCTCCGTGACGGGTGCGTGCCTCCGGCTTACACCCAGGAAGTAATGAATGGTGAAGATACAAGAGAAGATCAACAATTACGGTAGGTACGTAATTTTCATGTCCTGCTGTCTGGCCCCCTTTGTCCGGCTCTGATGCCAGATCCCCTTCCGACACCGGATCGGGTGCTGTTGGTCCCCCTGACGTTGGCTATCCTAACGCCATACCCCCTGCCCATATATACTATGGTGGACTGTCCCACATTACCCTTTTAGGTATCCTGGGGACCATTTCCTGGCTGGTCCTCCTCCGGATTGGAGTGCTTTTGGGCAGTACTACCCTGGTTACAACCCCTACCGTCACTACCAGGGGTACCAGAGTTACCATTATCCACCCCCTCCTCCTCCAGCCCTCCAGCTCCTCTGGCCACGCCAGACTTCAAGACTCTCATTCAGTCTTGGTGGCAGGGGGCGCGTTCGGAGTTGGTTTCAGACCTGGAGATGAGACCCCCCCCTTTTCCAAGGTCTCCGTCCCCAAAAAGTTGTTCTCCGTCCACTGTACACATCTCGGGGGTGGCTCATCAGGACATTAATCTTCCAGACATACATCACATTCCTGACGAGGGGGTATATGATGATAATGACAGTGATGAGGGGGCCGATAAGTCGACTGGAGGAACCCGTGGGACCATCAAGCAAGTCTCTCCCCCCCCGACCCTGCCTTTTGGATCTTCTGAGGTCTATGAAGGATTTGTTCGACTGGGAGTCAGAGGAACAAGACCCTATGCGACAGAGACTAGCTGTGCACCTCGACCTTGAGTCTGTCTCTCCGGTACCCATTCCTCCATGGATTGGACCTCATCAGGACCTCACTTCTACTATCTGGCAGATGCCTAATTTCCTTACAGCTGTCCCCAAGAGGGCGGACAGAACTTACCGGGCGCCAAAGGACGCTCAGTTCTTAAAGACTCATCCTAAGGCTGACTCTGTTGTCATCTCTGCGACTCATGACCACTTCGCTGCACCCATGCACATGAGCACCTCCCCTCCGGACAAATAGTCGAGGCAGATGGACCAGTTCGGTAAAAAGGTTTAGTCTTCGGCCACATGCGCTCTTTGATTCCTCAGCTATGTGGCCCACATGGTGTCCCACCAAAAGGTTATTTTGGCCAGGTTGGAAGCTCTGATCCAGTCTATGGAGCCCTCGAGCTTTAAAGAGGAGCTTGCCAAGGACCTTTGCGCCTCTCGCTTTTCTTGTAGGCATGTCTTGCAAGCTACATATGAATCTGTCGACTCTGTAGCTTGCACCTCTGCCACTGCCATCGCCCTAAGATGGCATTCCTGGCTCCGCCTCTCTGGCCTTGCTAATGAGGTACAGTCGGCGATTCAGGATGCCCCCCTTCCAGGGCTCGGTACTTTTGGGTGGAGACACCAAAGACTTGGAGGCAGAGGAAGCAGGCCCTGGCTCGACGCCAGGGCAAGCGCAAGTCCACGGGTTCCGCTACTCCTCCAGCCTCCAAGAACCAGAGACAAGGAGGGGGTCCTCCCCCTGAATGTCCTGCCACTTACTGACTCACCATCCCCACTACCTCCTCAGTCTCCCGACAAGGAGCAGGTGGGGGGGTTTGCCTGTCATACGCAGGAATGGAAGGCAATAACTTTTGATGCATGAGTCCTGCAACTAGTGTCAGTCAGACACACCATAGAGTTTCTGGAACTTCCTCCAGAATCTCTGCTAAATAGGTCTTCCTACTCCAGGGACCAAGCTCTTCTCGTCCGAGAAGAAGTTCACAGCCTCTTGCTCAAGGAAGCAATAGAGTGCGTTCCCCTCCGACAAAGGGGCAGGGGGGTTTAATCCCATTTTTTCCTGGTTCCAAAAAAGATGGGAGACTTCAGGCCCATTCTCGATTTAAGCAACCTCAACCCATTTGTCGAGTACAAAACGTTCCGGATATTGACGCTCCAGTGCCTCCTCCCTCTCCTTCTGGAGAATCCTTGGTTGTGCACTCTGGACATGCAGAATGCTTCCCTGCACATCCGGATCTTCCCCAGCCACCGCTGTTTCCTGCAGTTCAAATTCCAAGGTTAACACTTCCAATTTCGGGTGCTCCCCTTTGGTCTGTCCTCAGCACCAAGGGTGTTTACCAAGTGCCTGGCAGTGGTGTCGGCTTTCCTATGCTGCTGGGGTATTGCGGTTTTCCCTTACCTGGATGATTGGCTGATTTCATCCCCGTCCAGGGACTCTTTACTGGAGGCTTTCTCCTTCACCTTGGACCTCTTTGGCAAACTAGGGATTACTGTCAGTATCTCCAAGTCATCCATGATCCATCCCAGAGACTACAGTTCATTGGGGCAGTCTTGGATATGGTCCAGTGTAGACCCTTCCTCCCTCCAGACAGGGTGGAGACCCTGATCCCGTCAGGCTGCCAGAGTGGCTTCATCCAGGACCATCCTGGCTCGGGAGATCCTCCACCTTCTCAACCTAATGGCGGCCTCCATCACTACCGGTTCCCTGGTGAGGCTTCACATCAGAGTTACTCAGTGGTCCTTGCGGGTGCAGTGGGGTCAACTCCTGGATGACCTAGACCATCCGGTCCTGGTCTCCTCAGCAGTTCAGAAAGAATTGCTTTGGTGGTTGAACCCCTGCAACCTTTCTTTGGGTCTTCCTTTTCAGAACCC
Organism: Neoceratodus forsteri; assembly: GCA_016271365.2. Lineage (NCBI taxonomy): Eukaryota > Metazoa > Chordata > Ceratodontiformes > Ceratodontidae > Neoceratodus > Neoceratodus forsteri. The sequence goes on from CM057450.1 coordinate 236,545,963, forward strand.
TGCTCCCTCGGCATCCCTAACTCCAGATGCATCGAGCATGGGATGGGGAGCACCAAGCTCAAGGACAGTGGCCCAGCTTGGAAGAATCCTTACACATCAGTGTTCTGGAGATGAGGGCGGTCTTGTATGCCTTACAGGCCTTCCAGACCCTCCTTCCCAAGGGATCACTGCTGCTCCAAACAGACAAGTTGGTAGTCTGGTACCTCAGCAAACAAGGAGGAACCGAATCGTTCCTCCCTGTGCAGGGAGGCGATGCAGGTGTGGAACTGGGCAGTCCACCACAATCTGGCCCTTGCGACCGTGCACATTCCAGGCATTCTCAATGTCCTGGCAGACAGTCTCAGCAGGTCTCGGACCCTAGCTCACGAGTGGGAACTGCTTCAGGAAGTGGCAGAGTCACTCTTCCTAAAATTGAGGCAACAGGAAATTGACATGTTCGCCTCCAAATTCAACACAAAACTTCCCAGTTTTTGCTCGCTCATTCCAGGGCATGGTGCTTTCTGGCACATGCTCTGTCTCTCCTGGGCAGGGACATTTTTGTATGCCTTCCCTCCATTTCCCATTCTCCAGAGGGGTCCGTCTCAAGCTTCAGGCAGAGAAGGTGAGGATGATCCTTGTCGCTCCTCTCTTGTCGAGACAAATTTGGTTTCCGCTGTTGCAACAGTTATCCAGGGAACCTCCGGTTCCGCTTCCATTGACCCACGACCAGGGTCGTCCTAGTACATCCAGGGCTCAGGACTCTGCATCTTACGTGCTTGGCTCCTGCAGATTGCCTTGATCTTTAAACCGGGGTCTCCTTCCAGTTGCTGAAGTCCTTATAGAGCTAGAAAACCATCTACTCGTTCCACTTACGCCATGAAGTGGAAACGGTTTTCTATATGGGTGACTTCCTAGAGTTGGAACCCCTTTTCTTGTTTGGCCCTTCAAATCATGGAATATCTCCTTCATCTATCAGACTCCAGTCTGTCATATTCCTCTTTGAAGGTTCACCTTTCCGTGATCTCGGCATACCTTGAGCTGGTGGATGGTAAACCCGTGGCTCAGTTGGAAGTCTCTGAAACCTTTCTGAAAGGGATTCTCCATCTGAACCCCTCCCCCCCAAATCTGCAGCCCTTCTCCACCTTGGGACTTGAACTTTGTGTTAGAGAAGTTCGTCCTTTCCCCCATTTGAACTGGCTATGAGCTGTGACTTGCACTTCCTTTCCTGAAAGACGTTATTCTAGGGGCATGGATATGTTGTTCATCCTCACTGTCTGGCATGTCCCTTTCCCCTTTAAATCTTGCTGGAAGTCTTCAAGCTGGCTCCTCCCACCCACCCAGGTGGTATATACCTCGGCTGCGCCCCATGATGCCAGATCTTCCTTTCCACTGGAAGATACAGGCTCGCTCGTGCTACTTTTCAAGTACCGTAGGTGCTGGAGTCTCATAGACGGTTTTCACGGCATTTACTCTCTCTAAAACTCGATAAGAGTTTACGACTCGGATCTGAACGCTTCGGACATGGAGGACAAGTCGTCCCCCGGGTTTCACCGGTGTTCTTGCGGATAGAAAATATCTTGTACCTATCCCTACCTCTTGTGCATTTATTGCTTAGGCGCTGTGTACGATACCTCGGCTGGCACCATCTGTTTGGCCTTCCATCCCAACGTCCTGGATGACCGCAAGGCACACCTTCAGCTGGGGAGACCGGAGCTTCACAATCCACCGGTGAAATCGAAGGAGGCCAGGTGGGCGGTTTCCGTCGAGCAGCTCGAACAGATGGCGGCTTTCGAGGAAGAAGCTGCCCAAGCTTCGGCCAACCGAAGTTTTTTCGTCCCACTCAACCTGGGCTCCACCTTCACAGGGTCCTTTTGGGAGTTGTACCAGTCTGTCCCTACCAAGGGTGATGTGCCTTCGGGCTCGCACTCCACCCGCTCCAAGAAAAAGGACAAGGACCCCAAATCCTCTTCTTCTAGTCGAAGAAGACGTTCCTGGGACCGAGAGCAGTCCGATACTCAGGATCAGGCGGTCTCGGCCTCTGTCGAGATTGCCTCCTCGGCTGCCGGCTTCTCGGATCTTCCGTCAGGCCAAGGCACCGAAGCCGAGGATACGGCAGAACCGGCCGAGATTTCTCTCGACCCGATCGTGCAGTTGTCGCCGACTCCTGTCGATGACTCATTGGAGAGGACTCCCATCCTTTCCTTTCCTTCCCCGACGAGGAGACCCATCCTTCAGGTATCCCAATCGAGGGACAAGAGCCGGTTCCTCGGTTTTCGCCGGATCCGGCTTCTCCCAACCAACAGAGCCGACACCGTCAGTCTCGATCGAGGAGTAGGACCCCGTCAGTCGAAAAGCTGAAAAAGGGTCATAAACAGTCCTGGAAGAGGTGCGGCCGCCGTTCCTCATCCTTTTCGGACGAGGAGAGACTTAGACAGAAGCTCCGTCAACATTATGAGGACCTCATGTGGCAGCAGCAGCTGCTTTTGACTGGTCAAAAGCCAGCCATTACTTGGCCCCAGCCTCTTCGGCCGACGCCGACTCCTTCGGTACCAAGGACTCCGGTTCTCCCTCCAGTGGGTCCGGCACGCATTCCTTGTCGGCCTGTTCTGGTCTTCCCACCAATTTTGGTGGAACCACCGCCTAAGCAGCCTCAGGGAGGGGCTCCCTCTAAGGAGGATCTGACAGATACGGGCTTGCCCCATCGTCTGTCCATAACTGTTACTCCTGATTGCCCTAGGCGTATTGAAGGGGACATAGACGGGAGACCCCTGTATCCCGACTCCTCGGACTCGGATACTACTGGTCTTCACTCACACCCTGATGATGAGTTGTCAGTGACAGGCCAGGAGGAAGGTCCTTCTTCCTTCCAGGGCATCCCTCGACTCATTGCTGAGTCCACTGGTATGCCATTGCAGCCTATCCAAAAGAAGGCGGAATATCCTCTCACGGATATCCTTAAGAGGGGGGGATACCCCCAACGGAGGCCTTTCCAGTGGCCGAAGCCATTGTTGGCCCGGCCCTTGAGCTTTGGCAGCGCCCTGCCTCTTGCCCGGCTCCGTCTGCCCGTATGGCTCACAAGTACGCTGGTACCCATGGGGTCCTTGGCGGGCTTCACTGAGCATTCCTCGGCCGAGAGCCTTGTGACTGCCTCTGTGTTTTGGCACACGGATAGCTCTGCGGATACTGACCGCCCTCCGGACAAGGAGTCCAAAAATATGGATCACTCTGCCCAGAAAGTATATGTGGCCTCATTCCTGGGCCTTCGTCAGGCCAGCTCAGCAGTGATTATGGCACACTTCTCTTACGCCCTACTGGGGTCGCTTGATGAAGTCCTCCCTCATCTCCCAGCAGACATGCAGACCACGGTCAAGCAGGTCCGTGACCAGGGCCGTGCTGTTGCAAAACAGCAGCTCCAGATGTCTCTGGACATTGAAGATTCCTGTGCCCGTTCACTAGCTGCCTCAGTGGCCACTCGCCGCAGGGCCTGGCTGAGATTATCCTCCTTTCCAGCGGATACTCAGCACAAGCTAGATGACGTACCCTTCCTTGGCACCGACCTTTTCGGTCCGGGAGTGGCAGGTTATCTCCAGCGCATTGAGCAGTCTAGTGCCACCTCTGCTAAGGGTTCTTCGGGCAAGAACCAGCAGAAGCCTTTTCTGCACTCTTCCCCTGCGGTCAGGCAGCCCTCCTTCCAGGGAGGTCAGCAGCAACAGCAGGCTCAAGCTTGGCACCCTAGGCCCAGGCAGGGTCCCCAACAGTCCCAGAAAGGAGGCCGAGGGGCTGGCCCAGGAGCCTCCTTCTCCTCTAAGCCTGCACAGTGACGGGTCGGGGGTGGCCTCCCCTATACCCATCACGCCAGTTCTGGGTCCTCCCATGGGGGGCCGGCTCCGCCACTTTCTTTCCGCCTGCTCCGGTATCACTTCAGACAGGTGGGTTCTGGAAGTGGTCAGTCAGGGACTGCCTCTAGAGTTCGAGCAGTACCCTCCCAGCCAAGCCCGTGCCCCACGGGAGGAAAGGATCTCAGTTGGCGCTCAGTCGGCCCTTCGGGTCGACATTGCTCAGCTCCTCTGCAAGGAGGTGGTAGCTCCAGTGCTGGATCCTCCTACAGACCCAGGCTTCGTGTCCAGGTACTTCCTGGCGCCCAAGCGGACGGGGGTTGGCGCCCCATCCTAAATCTCCACGACCTGAATCAGTATCTCAGGTCTCGCACCTTCCGGATGGTAACTCTGAGCCAGATCATACCATCTCTGGAGCGAAACGTGGTTCTGTTCACTGGATCTACAGGATGCGTTCTTTCATGTCCCAATCCGTCCGTCCCACCAGCGGTTCCTCCGCTTCAGGGTCGAAGGGACCCTGTACGAGTTCCAAGCCATGCCGTTCGGAATGTCTTTGGCCCCACGAGTCTTCACCAAATGTATTGCAGTGGTGGCAGCCCATCTATGGCATCAAGGGGTTCGCATATACCCCTATCTCGACGATTAGCTCCTGGCAGGTTCCTCCCTGCAGGAGGTGGAGAGGTCCAGGGACCTGGCCCTCCTATCCTGTTCCCATCTAGGCCTCCTGATCAAAGAGGCCAAGTCAGAACTCGTGCCCTCTCAGGTGATGGGCTTTATCGGGGCAGAGCTCGACTCTCGTCAAGCCAAAGCTCGGCTTCTGGCGGACAGGGTAGAGGTTCTTTCCTCCTCTGCCCAATCATTTCTGGTTGGGCACTTGTGCCCTGCCCGGGACTTCCTGCACCTTCTGGGCTACGTGGCGGCGTGCACCTCAATGGTCCATTGGGCCAGATTGCACATGCGCCCCCTCCAATGGGAGCTGGCCGCTCAGTGATCTCAGCGTCAGGGTCTTTTCAACCAGCTGGTCACTGTCAACCAGAGGATGTGGGACATTCTCCAATGGTGGACCGTCCGAAGTCATTTGCGGGAAGGGATCCCGTTTGTCCGCACCGAGCTGACGGTCGTCCTCACGACCGATACCTCTCTCATGGGCTGGGGAGCCCACATGGGGAACCGCAGAGCCCACGGGTTCTGGAACCCCAATTGCCACATCAACCTGTTAGAGCTCAGAGCAGTCAGACTGGCACTGTCAGCTTTCGCTCCTCAGCTCCCCGGTCAAGTGGTTCAAGTCCAGATAGACAATACCACAATCATATACTACCTCAACAAACAGGTCAGCACGCACTCCAGTCTGCTGTGCAAGGAGGCGCTCCGGATCTGGACCTTCGTCAACCGGTTAGAGGCGGATCTCCTTGCCATCCATGTGGCAGGAGTCTCGAGCCAACTGGCAAATGCTCTCAGCCGCATAGGCCAGACATCCCACAAGTGGTCTCTCCATCCAGAGGTAGCTTACAGTCTGTTCTCGCATTGGAGCAAACCGTTGGTGGACCTGTTTGCCTCCAGGGAGAACACCAAGCTGAGGCTGTACCATGCCCGCCCCTCTCAGCAGGGCTCGCTGCAGGGGGATGCCTTCTCGAGGCTGTGGACCCCAGGCCTCCTTTTCGCCTTCCCTCCATGTCCCTTGATCCACAAGGTGTTACTCAAGGTGAGGAGGGACAAGGCGAAAGAGTGATCCTGGTAGCCCCAGATTGGCCCTGCATTCTGGTATCCAGATCTTCCAGCCTCAGCTACAGGGCCCCGGAGCGGCTTTGTACACACCCGCACCTGATATCATTGAACCAGGGGAAGGTATTCCACTCAGACTTTCAATCCCTGCACCTCACAGCCTGGTTCCTGAGCGGCTAGAGTTCCTGGTTCTGGGTCTTTCCGAGCATGTCTGCACTGTGGTGGAGGCATCTCGAAAGGAATCTACCAGGAAATGTTATGCCTTCAAATGGAAAAGGTTTTCCATTTGGTGTCAGGATGAGAGTCTGGACCCCTTATCCTGCTATGTGGCTAACATTTTAGACTACCTTTGGTCTCTGTCCAAAGGGGGTCTTCAGTCATCGACTCTTAGGATGCACCTGGCAGCCATCTCTGCTTACCGGGCGTGGGCTGGTCAGTCGACATTGGCACAGGAGACAGTGGTCGGGCGTTTTCTCAAAGGCCTGGATCACGTATCCCCTCCGGTGCGTGAACCTCCACCTCCGTGGGATCTTTTTGCTGGTTTTGGCAAAGCTCATGGGCAAGCCATTTGAACCCATGCACAAATGTGAACTCTCTCACTTGTCATGGAAGACTGCCTTCCTGGTGGCTATCACGTCAGCCAGAAGGGCAGGGGAGCTCCAGGCACACTCGGTGGACTCCCCTTATCTGGTCTTTCACAGGGACAAAGTTGTCCTGCGCCCCCACCCGAAATTCCTTCTGAAGGTGGTGTCAGAGTTTCACCTTAACCAGGTGTTGACTCTGCCAGTATATTACCCTAATTACACCTCGGATGCCAAGTACAGGCTCCATACTTTGGACCTCAGACGTGCTCTCTCCTGTTATAAGGAGAGGACGGCGGAAATTCGGGGAGAGGTTCGCCAGCTGTTTGTTACCTACGCTGAAGCCGCTTCTGGCAGACCTGCAGCCAAACGGACTATTGCAAGATGGATCACATCATGCATAGGTCTGGGTTTTGAGTTGGCGGGCAGGGAGCCTACCAGAGCGTTAAGAGCTCATTCTACCTGCCATACTGCTGCATCGGTGGCTGCTTCCAGGGACATCCCTATCCAGGGAATCTGTTGGGCTGCTACTTGGAAGTCAACAAACACCTTCATTTCCCACTACCACATCGACCTTGAGTCACGCCGAGATGCTGGTTTTGGGGCCTCGATTCTCCAGTTTCTCTTTCCTAAGTAAGGGGTGTGTGCCTTGCCTCCCTCCTCCCGGAGAACTGCTAGGAGTCTGCCAGACAGTGTGGATGAACAACATATACCACTCCTAGAACTACTGTTACAGGTGAGTAACCTGTTTTTTCTGGTTGCCATTACGTCCGCCCAAAGGATTTCAGAGCTTCAAGCTCTGGTTTGTAAAGAGCCTTATCTTAATTTCCACAAGGACCGGGCAGTCCTCAGGACAAATCCTAAGTTTCTTCCCAAGGTGGTGTCAGAAGCCACACTGAACCAGTCAGTAGAGCTTCCGGTTTATTGTCCGTCCCCTCCAATAGAGGTGGGGCACTCCTGCATACCATGGATGTCCATCGGATCGTTCTGTGCTATATGCACCAGACCAAGGATAGCCGTAGCTGTGATTAGCTTTTTGTTTCCTTTGCCCTAGGGTTAGGAGCAGGCAGTTTCAACAGGCCCTTTCAAATGGATAGGCAACTGTATTCGTATTGTTACCAAAGTATGAAAAACCTCTGCGGGACCCATCAGAGGTCAGTTTACTAGGGCATGGCTGCTTCCGCTGCCTTCCTGTGAAATGTCTCTGCGGCTGATATCTGTGCAGCAGCCACTTGGAGTTCTGTCCATACCTTTACCAAACACTACAGTCTGGACATCGCTTCTAGACGGAGAGCTGGCTTCGGCATAGCTGTCTTGCAGGGCCTTCTGTCTTAGGCTGGGTCCATTTTGGTTCCCAGTTTCTGTTGGAGTTGTTTTTTCCTTCTCCCTGGTTTCTCTCGGTCTCTCTTTGGAGGGACTGCTTGGGACTCTGTCCTGTATGTAATGACCTACTGAAGGAACCCTCTCGAAGTAAGATAGTACAGTTACGTAGGAACTTACTGTGACAGTAGATATTAGAGGCTCCTTCAGTAGGTCATAGTTTTCCCTCCCTCCTTCCCCTCATTTTGTTTCTTACAGGGACTTCAAATACTGTCCGCTCTGGCGGGAGAACTGGAGGGCGGGTGTAGGGACCACCCACAATATACAGTCACACTGACGTCGGTCACGTGATGGGTGGGCGGTCCCCATCAGGGATTGCTAGAAAAGTCTGTCATGTGGCCCGACGCCAGGTGGCGCCAGTCCTATATGTAATGACCTATTGAAGGAACCTCTCGAAGATCTGCTGTTACGGTAAGTTCTTACGTAACTGTACTTTCCATATGGTGAAGGTGTAGGTCAAGTTGGACAAGGCATGGTAACTTGTTAAAGCCATGAGCTCTTTGAGAGACTCTCTAACCTGATTGACTTGCTCATGGAAGAGAGCCAGCAAGATTTAGTTATTTGTTTCTTTTATTTGAAAGTTGGAACCGGGAGAGGCACACTGACCCAAGGCTCATTTCCAGGTGTGACCTGGGGGAGGGGAACAGTGGAAGAACAGCAGCACAATACATGGAACCAAAACATTAAAACAACATTCGGTAAAAAGTTGGAACAAAATGAGAATAAATACTAAACAGTTGTATGTGAAGAGAATAAAGCACAGTTCAGTAAGGGTGCCTAGCAAGTGAATATTCAGAGGTGGCAGCAATACTTGATGCACAACCACAGTACTGACAACAGACGATTGACCTTAAGGGTAAGATAATTGCCCAACCTCTTAAGGAAGGGTGAAAACTGTAGTGGTAAGGAAGTGAAAACCAAAGCAGGAGCAGGCATCTAGTCGGCTGCTTACCAGGATGGTGAGGCTCAGCCATAGTGGTATCAGGAGGAAGGGTAACAGGAACAGGTAGGGAGGGGTTGAAGTTTTAATTGGTGCCTGAGGGAGCATGGGGAAGGGGAGAGGTGGAGGTAGGAGTTGAGTTGGTTCCTGAGTGAGGCAAGTCGATTGGAGAAGGCAGATTGACCCCCAGAGGAGTGGCAAAAGTGCGATAGTCCCTGGAACTAGTAGGGAGGAGTTGGGAGAGGTAAGTGGTAGGGGATCAAAATCTGTATTTGGATATAAAGGAAGTACAGTGAGCTGCCAACGAGAAGGCAGAGGGAGGATGGATTGGAATGAATGCAGTGAGCAGTGGTGGTGGGGTGTTGTAAAGTGACAGGAGTTGTAGAGGGTGTCCAGTTTGGTGAGGGAAGTGAAAGGGGTGCTGTAGACCACATCCGTGTAGTCTGAGATGGGGAGCACCATTTTGGTAACAAGCTTCCTGCGGGCACGTGGAGATGAGTAGTCTTTGTTGCGGTATAGGGAACCTAGCTTGGGATAGAGGTTTGCATGGATGGCGTCGATGTGGCTTGAGAAGTCAAGATTACTATCTAGTGATACAGTAAGGAGGACTGAACTGCTTCAACAGGCATGCCATCCAGAGTGGTGAAGACGGGGGCAGTGAGTAGCCAGTTTCTGACTGGTACCAAGAACATGGACACCGTTCAGTGATGACTGAGTTGATGGGATTAGAACCAGTGCGGAACATTATTGAAGTCCTGCTGTAGTAAGCCTTCCACAGCTGCGGTGGAGGGACTGGAGGTGACGATAACCGTCATCTGCATACTTATGGATATGCACGTTGGTACAGACAGCGGGAAGGTTGTTCAGAAAAATGGGGAAAAGGATGGTCCCCAAGGAGGAGCCCTAGGGACCCCAGCCTGAATAGGAAGTGGAGGTGACAGGGTACCTCCAACCTATGCAGTGTGTTGTCGGCATGTTAGATAGGAATGGAACCAAGCAATGGTGGGAGCTGAGAGGCGAGCAGAACTCCAGCTTGTCCAGGAGGAGTGGCTTGGACACCAAATCGAAGGCTTTGGGCAGATCGATGAAAATAGCCAAAATGTGCCCCAATCCATCCTGGAAAAGATGGAATCAGTGACACACAGTAGGGAGGAGACGGAATGGTGTTTCTAGAAGCTTGGATATGTTGTTCATCCACATTTCTTGACATGTCCCTTTCCCCTTTAAATCTTGCCAGAAGTCTTCAAGCTGGCTCCTTCCACCCACACAGGTGGTAAATACCTCAGCTCCGCCCCATGACGCGAGATATTCCTTTCCGTTGGAAGATGCAGGTTCCCTCGTGCTTTTGCAGCAATTCGTAGGCCCTGGATTTAAAGCGTCGTTTTTTGCCAAAACTTACTTTAAAACTCGTTCGAGTTAGCGATTCTGATTTTACCACATCGGACATGGAGGAAAAATCTTCCCTTGGATTTCACCGGTGCCCCTGCGGCCAGAAGATGTCTCACACCAATCCCTACCTAATGTGCATTTACTGCCTAGGTGTCAGACATGACACCTCGTCATGCTGTTTTTGCCTGACCTTCCATCCCAATGTCCTGGACGACCACAAGGCGTGTTTTAGGCTGGGGAGACCGGAGGAAAGGAACCCACTGGTGAAATCGAAGGAGGCGAAGTGGGTGGTTTCCGAGGCCATGGGATCCACCAAGCAGCTGGAACAAATGAAGGCATTTGAGGAGGAAGCAGCTCAAACTTCGGCCAATCAAAGCTTTTTTGTTCCACTCAACCTTGGCTCCACATTTACGGGCTCCTTCAAGGAGCTGTGCCAGTCTCTCCACCACTAGGGGTGAGGAGCCCTCGGGCTCGCACTCCTTCTGCCCTCGGAAGAAGGATAAGGACCCTGGGTCTTTGTCCAAGTGAAGACGTTCTTGGGACCAAGAAAGGTACGAGTCCCAAGAACACGCGGTCTCTACTTCGGTCGAGATCGCATCCTCTGCCACCGGCTTCACGGACCTTCCGTCTGGCCAGCAGACCGAGGAAGTGGCCAATCAGGTGGAGATTATTATCGACCCTCTGTCGCCGACCCCAGTCAGTGGTTCTTTGGAAAGGACTCCGGTCCTTGTTTTTCCTAATGAGGAGACCCAGCCTGCTGGCATCCCATTCAGACCCAGTTCCAGACCCTAGTTTTCACCACCCGTAGCCCCCTGATCGACCCGAGTCGGCCCTCCCGATCTCGGTCGAGGTCCAGAACCCCCTCAACCCAACGACTGAGGAAACAAATATTCAAAAAAGAGGTGCCACAGGTCTTCATCCTCCTCGAACGAGGAGAGGCTTTGGTGGAAACTCTGTCGACGCTATGAAGACCTCATGTGGCAACAGCTGGTTTTGTGCAGGCAGAAGCCGGCTCTGCCGTCTACCCCGGCCATCGCTAGGCTTCTGCCTCCCAGTCCAATGCCAACCCCTCCGGAAACTAAGCCTTCGGTTCCGCTGCCCGTGGGGCTGGCCCGTATCCTGGTTCGGCCTGCATCGCTCTCTACCACCTAAGCAGCCTCAGGGAGGGCCTCCCTCAAAAGAGGACCAAACAGACACCGGGCTACCCCGACGTCTGTTGATCACGACCACCCTCGATCACCCTCAGCGTATCGAGGGAGACCTAGGTGGGAGGCCATTGTATCCCGACTCTGCGGACTCTGAAGTCACCAGATTGCACTCCCATCCCGGGAATGATGAATCGTCCGTGGCAGGATTGGAGGAAGGCCCTTTCTCCTTTCAGGGCATTCTCCACCTGATCTCTGAATCCACTGAAATGCCCGTAGAGTCCATCCAGAAAAAGGCGGAGTACCCCCTTACAGATATCCTCAAGAGGGGGGATATCCCAACGGAAGACTTTCCAGTGGCGAAGCCATTGTTGGTCCGTCCCTTGAGCTTTGGCAGCATCCGGCTTCTTGTCCAGCACCATCTGCCCACATGGCCCACAAGTATGCGGTGCCCATGGGGTCCCTGGCGAGGTTCACAAAACACCCTTCAGCAGAGAGCTTGGTGACTGCTTCTGTGTTCAGGCGTACTGGTAGCTCGGCTGACACTGACCAACCCCCGGACAAGGAGTCCAAGAATATGGACCACTCTGCCCATGAGGTCTACGCGGCCTCTTCCTTAGGTCTTCGTCAGGCCATCTCGGCTGTTATCATGACTCACTTCTCTCATATCCTCCTGGTGTCATTAGTCGACGTCCTCCCTCACCTTCCTGCGGACATGCAGACCACGGTCAAGCAGATCCGTGATCAGGGCCATGCTGTTGCAAAACAGCAGCTCCAGACAGCCCTGGACGTAGGTGATTCTTGTGCCAGCTCTTTAGCAGCCGCAGTGGCCACTCACCGCAGGGCTTGGCTGAGGCTTTCCTCCTTCCTGGCAGATACTCGGCATAAGTTGGCTGACGTGCCCTTTCTAGGCACCGACCTGTTCGGTCCAGGAGTGGCCGGTCATCTTCAGCGCATAGAGCAGTCCAGTGCCACCTTGGATGCTATTTCTGTGAAAGGTTCTTCGTGCAAGAACCAGCAGAAGAGAAAGAAGAAGCCTTTTCGGCACTCTTCCCATGCGGTTGGGCAGCCTTCCTGTCAAGGAGTCAGTAGCAACAGTAGCAGGCTCAAGCTTGGCACCCACGGCCCAAGCAGGGTCCTCAACAGTCCCGTAAGGAGGCCGAGGCGCAGGTCCAGAAGCCTCCTCCTCCTCCTCCTCCTCTAAGCCTGTTCTGTGACGGGTTGGGGGGGGTTGCCATCCCTAGACCCGTCACGCCAGTTCTGGGTCCTCCCTTGCTGGTCTGACTCCGCTACTTTCTTTCCGCCTGGTCTGGTATCACTTTGGACAGGTGGGTTCTCGAACTGGTCAGTCAGGGATTGCCCTTATAGTTCGAGCAGTACCCTCCCAGCCGAGCCCGCGCCCCTCGGGAGGAAAGGATCTCAGCTTGCACTCAGTCGGCTCTTCAAGACAACGTAGCTCAGCTCCTCCACAAGGAGGCAGTAGCTCCAGTGCCAGATCCTCCTACAGTCACAGGCTTCATGTCCAGGTACATCCTGGTGCCCAAGCAGACGAGGGGCTGGCGCCCTAACCTAGATCTCCATGACCTGAATCAATAGCTCAGGTCCCGCACCTTCCGGATGGTAACTGTGAACCAGATCTCACCATCCCTGGAGTGAAATGTGGTACTGTTCACTGGATCTACAGGATGCATTATTTCATGTCCCAATCCGTCCGTCCGATCAGCGGTTCCTCCGTTTCAGGGTTGAAGGGACCCTGTATGAGTTCCAAGCCATGCCGTTCGGCCTGTCATCAGCCCCACGGGTCTCCAGGTGCATTGCAGTGGTGGCAGCCCATCCTTGGCGTTGAGGAGTCCGAATCTACCCTTACCTCGACGACTGGCTCTTGGCAGGTTCCTCCCTTCAGGAGGTGAAGAGGTCCAGGGATCTGGCTCTCCGAACCTGCTCCCAAGCAGGCCTCCTGATCAACAAGGCCAAGCCGGAACTCGTGCCCTCTCAGGTGATGGGCTTCATCGGGGCAGAGCTTGACTCTTGTCAAGCCAGAGCTCAGCTCCCGGCAGACAGAGTGGAGGTTCTCCCCTCCTTTGCCCGATCATTTCTGGTTGGGCACTTGCGCCCTGCCTGGGACTTTCTGCGCCTTCTGGGCTACATGGCAGTGTGCACCTCAGTGGTCCGATGGGCTAGGTGGCACATGCGCCCCCTCCAATGGGAGCTGGCCGCCCAGTGGACTCGGCACAATGGTCATTTCGACCAGCTGATCACTGTAACCCAGAAGATGTGGGATGCTCTCCAGTGGTGGACCGCCCCAGACCGGTTGCAGGAAGGGATCCCGTTTGTCCGCCCCGAGCCGACAGTCATTCTCACAACCGATGCCTCTCTTATGGGCTGGGGAGCCCACATGGGCGACAGCAGGGCCCATGGGTTCTGAACCCCTGAGGAATCCCGATGCCACATCAACCTGTTGGAACTCAGAGCAGTCAAACTGGCACTGTCAGCTTTCGCTCCTCAGCTCCGGGGTCAAGTGGTTCAAGTCCAGACAGACAGTACCATGACCATGTACTACCTCCACAAACAGGGCGGCATGCACTCCCGTCTGCAGTGTAAGGAGGCGCTCCACATCTGGACCCTCGTAAGCTGGTTGGAGACAGATCTCCTAGCCATCCATGTGGCAGGAGCCTCGAACCAGCTGGCAGATGCTCTCAGCCGCATAGGCCAGACATCCTACAAGTGGTCTCTCCATCCAGAGGTAGCTTACAGTCTGTTCTCCCGTTAGGGCAAACCGTTGGTGGACCTGTTTGCCTCCAGGGAAAACACCAAGCTGAGGCTGTACCATGCCCACCCCCCTCAGCAGGGCTTGCTGCAGGGGGTGCCTTCTCGAGGCTGTGGACCCCAGGCCTCTTCTACGCCTTCCCTCCATTTCCCTTGCTCCACAAGGTATACTCAGTGTGAGGAGGGACAAGGCGAAGGTGATCCTGCTAGCCCCAGATTGGCCGCGCCAGTTATGGTATCCAGGTCTCCTCGGCCTCAGCTTCAGGCCCCCAGAGCGGCTTTACACAGGCACGGATTTGATATCCCTGAACCAGGGGAAGGTATTCCATCCGGACCTTCAATCCCTGCACCTCACAGCCTGGTAAGTGAGCGGCTAGAGTTCCATGCTCTGGGTCTTTCCGAGGATGTCTACACCGTGGTGGAGGCATCTCGTAAGGAATTGACCAGGAAATGTTATGCCTTCAAATGGAAAAGATTTTCCATGTGGTGTCAGGATAAGAGTCTGGACCCCTTATCCTGCTCCGTGGCTGACATTCTCGACTACCGTTGGTCTTTTTCCAAAGGCGGTCTGCGGTCATCGACCCTTAGGGTGCACCTGGCAGCCATTTCTGCTTACCGGGCACGTACCGGTCAGCTGACATTGGCGAAGGAGACAGTGGTCGGGTGCTTCTTCAAAGGCCTGGATCACTTATCCCCTCCGGTGCATGAACCTCCGTGGGATCTACTGCTGGTTTTGGCAAAGCTCATGGACAAGCCATTCGAACCCATGCACAAATGTGCGCTTTCACACTTGTCGTGGAAGATGGCCTTCCTGGTGGCTGTCACGTCAGCCAGAAGGACAGGGGAGCTCCAGGCACTTTCTGTGGACTCCCCTTAACTGGTCTTTCACAGGGACAGAGTTGTCCTGCACCCCCACCTAAAATTCCTTCCAAAGGTGGTGTCACAGTTTCACCTTAACCAGGTGTTGACTCTGCCGGTATGCTATCCTAACTACACCTCTGACGCCGAGTACAGGCTCTATACTTTGGACCTGAGGCATGCTTTCTCCTATTGTAAGGAGAGAGCGGTGGAAATTCGTGGAGAGGTTCGCCAGCTGTTTGTCACCTATGCTGAAGCCGCTTCTGGCAGACCTGCAGCCAAACGGACCATTGCAAGGTGGATTACATCACGCATACGTCTGTGCTATGAGTTGGCGGGCAAGGACTCTCCCAAAAATAATAAGAGCTCATTCTACCTGGCATACTGCTGCATTGGTGGCTGCTTCCAGGGACATCCCTATCCAGGAAATCTGTCGGGCTGCTACCTGGAAGTCAGCAAACACTTTCATTACCCACTACCACATCGACCTTGAGCCATGCTGTTATGCTGGTTTTGGGGCCTCGGTTCTCCAATCTTTATTTCCCAAGTAGGGGGTGTGCGCCTTGCCTCCCTCCCCCCGGAGAACTGCTTGGAGTCTGCCAAGAAGTGTGGATGAACAACATATCTACACTCCTAGAAGAACAGGTTACTCACCTGTAACAGTAGTCCTAGGGACATGGAAATGTTCATCCACACTGTCTGGCAGGTTCCTTGCCGCTTTAAATGTTGCTGGAAGGTCTTCAAGCTGGCTCCTCCCACCCACCCAGGTGGTAAAACTCTCTGCTCCACCCCATGACGCCAGATCTTCCTTACCGCTTGGAAGCTCAGGTTCCCTCCTTAACACTCTGCGTATAGACTGGATTCTAATTCTTCGGTTCGCCCGAAAATAGTTCTGAAGTTCTCAAGACTTCGGTCAAATTACTCCCTCGCCACTGCGATGGACAAATCGACTCCTGGTTTTCAGCGTTGCACGTGCGGGCAGAAGATGTCCGGATGGACCCGCACTCCACGTCGTCTACTGCAGCTGGCCAGTCAGCGACCCGCAGGCCTGAGAGTTATAGCCGATCGTTTTCGGCAATGTCGCTGAACACGCTGCCGGTTACATCTTGGGTTTCCCCGAAGCGCCTGCGGTGAAGTCCAAGGAAGCCCGTTGTGCGGTGTCCGTGGCGGCTGGCTGGCTTAGCAACTCGAGCAGATGATGCGCCCTCAAAGAAGCAGGCGGCCCAGGCCACATCCTCATCTTCCTCGGTCGCGGCATTTATCCCGCCTCTCTGGGATCCTCCCTGCAGCTTCTTTTAGGAGCTTTGCAATCCCTTTCCACCGAGGAGAGGGGCCATCGGGACACTCTTCGATCGAAAAAGAAATTTTCGAAGGAAGTAAGTCCCACACGTCGACATTCGTGGGAGTGGAAGAGATCCCTCCCAGGACAGTCGACACTTGACTTGAGTACGAGGTTGTGGCTAAAGCCACTGGCTTCATGGTGTCCCGTCAGGTCAGCCGGCCGGGACACCCGTCCATACAGATCGAGATTTTTCTCGACCCGTCAAACGGGCTGTCAGCTGGTGAAGCCAACAGCCCTTCTTCACCGGTTCCCCCGGTGGAAACTGAGGACTTGCCTGCACCTCCTGTGCCAGAGTCCCGGTCAAGACTCCCGAGCCGAGGGAAGCGAGGTGTCCCCGCTCCCTCCCAGCCTCCCTCGGAAACACTAGGGTCTCGGTCTTAGACCTCATCTCGGTCCAGCCAATCCCTTGACATCAGCGGTCTCGGTCACAGCACTGAGGGAAGCAGTGGCGCGCTTGTCTGTCCTCCTCGGAAGAGGAGGCTTTAAGCGCAAATTATGTCGGCGCTACGAGGACTTAATGTTTCAGCAGCTCCTTTTGTCCGGGGAACAAGCGGCGCCCGTCGCCCCGGCCATTAAGTGGCTGTCATCGAAAGGCGGGAAACAACCCCTGGCGGTGATTGAGGTGCCAAGCCTGGGCGGTTGTTCGGCCAAAACCAGCTGCCCCACCGATTGTGGTGGAACCGCCATCTCCACAACCGAAATCGGGACGCCGACCAAGGACTCTCTGTAGGGTCAGGGTCTGCCCCACCGGTTGTCGGTCACCCTCACTCCCGACCGTCCTTGGCAGGTGGAGGGTGGCTCAGGCCCCAGGCAGCTCTTCGCGGACTCCTCGGAGTCTGACAATGACTCCTCCCTGTTTTCCAGGCCCATTGACCTGGAGTCCTCCGAGGGGCAGTCGATGGGCAGAGCCCATCGCCGTTCATGGGTCTGCTTTGGCTCACCTCCCGAGTCCACTGGGATGCAGCTCGAGCCCGTATCCAGCGGGCCATGTCCCCTGAGGATACTGGACCGAGGGGATTCACCCACGGAGGCCTTTCCGGTGGCTGAAGCCATTGTTGGCCCAGTCTTGGAGCTTTGGCAGCGGCCGGCTTCCTGCCCTGTGCCTTTGGCCAGGATGGCCAGGAAGTATGCAGTCCCTACCGGCTCTTTGTCCATTTTTTCGGAGCATCCCTCTGCGGAGGGGTTGGTCACTGATAGCGTTTTCCGGCTTTCCAGGAATGCTAGGGATGTGGATAAGCCCCCCGACAAAGAGTCCAAAAAAGCTAGACTATGCTGGGTGCAAGGTGTACGCTACGTCCTCCCTAGGCCTCCGCCAGGCCAGCTCAGTCATGCTGATGGCACACTTCTCCCACGCCCTCATGGGCTCCCTGGATGAGGTGATCCTTCATCTCCTGGCCGACCTGCAGACCACGGTCAAGCAGGTGCGGGATAAGGGAAGGATGGTGGCGAAACAGCAGCTCCAAAGGGCTCTAGACATTGGAGACTCCTGTGCCCGATCAGTAGTGGCCGCAGTGGCCATGTGCCGCTGAGGATATCCACCTTCACGGCGGATACCCAGCATAAATTGGCAGACGTCCCCTTCTTGGGGACTGACCTGTTCGGCCCTGGAGTGGAAGGCCACCTCCAGCGGATTGAAAAGTCCAACGCTACCCTGGACTCTGTCACCACCGCCCAGAAGGACAAGGGCCGTCGTCCAGCAACATAAGTCCTTTCGCCCTTCTGCGCCTACGGCACGTCCGGCCCAGCAACACCAGCATCAGGGCTAGCAGGCTTGCGCTTGTCACCCCAAAGCCAAGCATGCGGCTTCCTCTAATAGGAAGCAGGGAGGTAACGGCCCAGGAGGTCCCTCAGCCGGCCCCCTCCTCCAAGCCTGCCCAGTGACTGGTTGAGGGGTGTCGGCCCCAGCCTCATCACTCCCCCTGGGTTCCCCCCATGGGGGGATGGCTCCGCCACTTCCTTTCCGCCTGGTCCACTATCACCACGGACCGCTGGGTGTTGGAGGTGGTAGGAAAGGGCCTGCCTCTGGAGTTCGAGCAGGCCCCGCCCTTCCGAGCCGTCACCCCTCGGGGGGGGGTACGGGGTCCACAGCCTCTCTGTCGGCTTGCCGAGCCAACATTGCCCTGCTCCTCGAAAAAGAGGTGATCAGGAAGGTGGCGGATCCTCCACCAGACCCAGGGGGGCTGGCGCCCCATTCTAGATCTGCATGACCTGAACAGGTTCCTAAGGTCTCGAACCTTCAGGATGGTCACTCTGGTTCAGATCATTCCATCCTTGGAGCGAGGTGTGTGGTTCTGTTCTCTGGACCTCCAGGATGTGTTCTTTCACGTCCCAATCCGTCCATCCCACCAGAGATTCCTCCACTTCATAGCAGAGGGATCCCTCTACGGGTTCCGGGCCATGCCCTTCGGCCTTTCCCTAGCTCCCAGGGTCTTCACCAAATGCATGGCAGTGGTGACAGCATTCCTGCGGTGCCGAAGGGTCCGGGTGTACCCCTACCTGGACGACTGCGATCCAGAATGGAGGTGGAGTGGTCCAGGGATCTGGCCCTCCAGGTTTGCTCTCAGGTTGGCCAAGTCGGAACTCATGTCAAAGCAGGTGATACAATTCATCGGGGCAGAGCTCGGCTCCCAGCGGACAGGGCCTAGGTTCTTTCCTCCTTTGCCCAATCATTTCAGGTTGGGCAATTGCGCCCTGCCCGGGACTTCCTGGGCCTCATGGCGGCCTGCACCAGCATGGTCCATTGGGCCCGTGGACCGTTCCAGCTCATCTGCAGGAGGGCATCCCGTTTGTCCGCCACGAGCTGACAGTCTCTCTATCGACTGATGCCTCTCTGATGGGATGGGGTGCCCATCTGGGGGAGCACAGAGCGCACAGCTTCTGGTCCCCTCGGGAGTCCCGATGCTACATCAACCTGCTGGAGCTTCGAGTGGTTCGTCTAGCCCTCACCGCCCTTCGCTCCATTTCTACGGGTCAAGTGGTCCAGGTCCAGATGGACAATACCACGACCATGTACTACCTAAACCGCCAGGGCAGGATGCGCTCCATGCCTCTGTGCAGGGAAGCTCTCCGCATTTGGTCCGTGTGCAGCCTGGAGGCGGATCTCCTTGCCATCCATGTGGCAGGAGCCTCCAACATTCTGGCCGATGCGTAAGCTGGATAGGGGCTGCGTCTCATGAGTGGTCTCTCCTGCCGGAGTTAGTACTAGATCTGCTCTCCCACTGGGGCATACCTCAGGTGGACCTGTTTGCCTCAAGGGAGAATGCAAAGCTGAGACCGTTTCATGCCCGCCCCCTCAGCAGGGCTCGCTGCAGGGGGATGCCTTCTCGAGGCCGTGGACCCCGGGCCTCTTCTCAGCCTTTTCCCCATTTCCCTTGATCCACAACGTGTTTCTCAAGGCAAGGAGGGACAAGGTGCAGGTGATACTAGTAGCCCCAGACTGGCCCTGCCAGTTCTGGTGTCCAGATCTCCTCAGTCTCAGCTCCAGGCTCTGAGGCGGCTTCCAGCCCGCCCGGACCTGATCTCAGTCAGTCAGGGGAAGGTATTCCATCCGGACCTTCAATCCCTGCACCTGACGGCCTGGTTCCTGAGTGGCTAGAGTTCCAGGCCTTGGGTCTTTCCGACGAGGTCTTCAACGTTGTTGAGGCGTCCTGTAAGGAGTCGACCAGGAAATGCTACGCCTTTAAATGGAAGAGATTCTCCATTTGGTGTCAGGGCAAGGGCCTGGACTCTTCCTCCTGTTCCTTGGCAAGCATTCTGGACTACCTGTGGTCCCTTTCTCAGCTAGGGCTTCGGTCGACAACCCTCAAGGTGCACCTGGCAGCCATCTCTGCTTACCGGGCACGGGCCGGGAAGCAGTCTGCGCAAGGAGAAGGTGGTCGGGCACTTTTTCAAAGGCCTTGATCACATATCCCCTCCAGTGTGAGAACCTCCACTTCCGTGGGATCTACTGCTGGTATTGGCTAAGCTCATGGGCAAGCCATTCGAACCGATGCACAGGTGTGACATCTCTCACCTGTTGTGGAAGACCACCTTCTTGGTGGCTATCACGTCAGCCAGAAGGATGGGAGAGCTCCAGGCACTTTCCTTCGAGTCTCCTTATCTGGTCTTCCACAGGGACAAGGTTGTCCTGCGTCCCCACCCGAAATTCCTTCCGAAGGTGGTGTTGGAGTTTCACCTTAACCAGGTGTTGACTCTGCTGGTGTTCTACCCCAATCACACCTCGGAGGCCGAATATAGGCTCCGTACTGTGGACCCTAGAAGAGCTCTCGCTTATTACAAGGAGCGGACACCTGAAGTTCGGGGAGAGGTTCGCCAGCTGTTTGTCACCGACGCTGAAGCCGCACCTGGCGACCTGCAACCAAGCGGACGATAGGTAGGTGGGTCACCTCCTGCATTGATCTCTGCTATAGGTTGGTGGGCATGGAGCCTCCCAGAGGGATAAGAGCTGATTCTACCCGCCATACCGCTGCATCGGTGGCTGCTTCCAGGGACATTCCTATCCAGAAAAAATGCAGGGCTGCTACCTGGAAATCAGCACACACCTTCATTATCCATTACCACATCGACCTTGAGTCACGCTGGGAAGCTGGTTTTGGGGCCTCGGTTCTCCAGTCATTATTCCCTAAGTAGGGGGTGTGCACCTTGCGGCCCTCCTCCCGGAGAACTGCTAGGAGTCTGCCAGACAGTGTGGATGAACAACATATCCATGTCCCTAGAAATACAGGTTACTTGCTTGTAACGAGGGTTCTAGGAATGGTATATGTTCTTCATCCGCAGTCACCTGACCTCCCCGTCTTGACGCCAACCTGGCTTCCAGTGGGCTAGATCTGCGCCATGGGCGGAGCCGAGAGTTTTACCACCTGGCTGGGTGGGAGGAGCCAGCTTGAAGACCTTCCGGCAAGATTTAAAGTGGCAAGGAACCTGCCAGACAGTGTGGATGAACAACATATACCATTCCTAGAACTCCTGTTACGGGTGAGTACTGTATTTCTAGGAGTGGTATGTGTTGTTCATCCACATGCACCCACCCGACCTCCCTGGCTTCGGGCGCACAACTTTGCTTCCAGCAGGCTAAGATTTGGCATCATAGGGCGGAGCCGGGTATATACCACATGGGTGGGTGGGAGGAGCCAGCTTGAAGACTTCAGGAAGATTTAAAAGGGAAAGAGACATGCCAAGAAGTGTGGATGAACAACATATACCACTCCTAGAACTACTGTTACAGGTGAGTAACCTGTTCTTCCAGAAGCCGGACTGGTTGGGTGAGAGGGAGCTGGAGAATAAAAAGAAGTCTAAGAGTCTGGAGTGGACCAGGTTCAGTTGCTGCTTAGAGAGGAGGGAGCTGGGAAGAGAGTTGCCAGGGGAGGTGGGGTCACCCCTTTTGTGAAGTGGAATAACGCTGGCCATCTTCCAAGGCTGAGGAACAGCACTGAAGGCAAAAGATATATTGAGTACTTGAGTGAGGGGAGCTGCCAGTGGCAATAGCTGAGAGATGAAGTTTAAGGTCCAGACTGTCAGGGTTGGTCTTTGACGGGTTGAGGGAAGAAAAGCATGCAGGGATTCCTGGATAGCGACTGGGGAGAAGTTAAACTCTGGTGAGGGTTGGTAGAGGGAGGAGATGGGGGGAAGAAGGGAAAGTGCTAATTGTGAAGAACTCGTTGAAGTGAGCAGCAACAGAGGTAGGGTCAGACATAGGTTAACCATTTACCATGAGAGTTGGCAGGGGTGCCAGTTGGAAATGGGATCTACGTGAGCTTGGAACATTGGGTTGGTCGTGGGGCAAGCACCACTTCCAGGTTACCCTGGACTTGCCCCACATGTCAGCCCAAGTGGAGGCCACGGTGATATCCATACATTGGCACGTCTGGTTGCAGTTCTCACTCTTCACCCAAGAAATCCAGCAGTGGATGGTAGATCTTCCCTTTGCAGGGATGGATCTTTTGGAGCTGATGGTGAAGGTCCATCTGTCATGCATCGAAAAATTGAATGTGACCTTGGATTTAGTGACGTCACTTTTCTGAAGCATTTTCTTTTCATGGCCTCTGGTGCGTGCAGGGTCAGGTGCAGTCACAGTAGTATTGCCAAGCCAAGCCCTTCAATAAATGTGGTCAAGGCCAACGGAAGGATGGAGGAGGCTGTTCCTCCGGAGGACAGTCCTCACAGGGCTGTCTTCAAGGGTAAGAAGTGATGTGATGCAGGACCCCATTCCCTGTGTCCCAGTTGCTGCTGCAGCTGCCAGTCGGCTGACTCCTTTTCCTTCTAAAATGATTTATTGTCACTTTGTCGTGGTTCTGGAAGTGGTGGGTGTCACAAATGCGCTCCACAGGTCAGGCACTCTGCTCCCACGGTGCCAAACCTCAAAGCGCAATATGTGAACAGGAGACAAACAGGGTAACTCTCCTGTCTGTTTTGGGTCCGAATCACCTACTAGCCTCGAGTCCTGGGGGTCAAGTGTGAACCTTTTCGCTTGCACACCCAGTTAACAGGCTCAGATATATACCCTCTTTGGGAAATGCAGTATGTAATCTTTCACCCAGTGGCACCCAGCCAGGTTCTCAAGTGTACCCTTACGACTCAATATGAGACCTAGATATATTCTTACCTTTAGCAAGATAGTAACACACCCTTTTCTTGAGCACTTAAGTTTCAGAATTTCACAATACAGTTTCAGCCTACACATGCAAAAGAAAGACTCAAGCATGATTTATGAGAACCAAGGAGGTTTACTAAGATTTAACAAAATAGATAAAATACAAAACATACGGTGTATAGAGCAGATATCCTGTACTTGCAGTCCTAAAATAATTTGGAGTTTTACAGAACAAAACGCCTGATGTTTTAAAGTGGTCTTGTCTAGGTAAGTTACCTATGTTTTACAAAAAGTGCCTTGCTTTCAGTCCAGAAGATGAAGTGTGTCCTTGAATTCAGAGAGGGAGTCTGCACTATTCCCTCAGATGCTGGCAATATTCAGAGTTAGTCTCTCCGCCTCCTTGTGATGTCATAGCATACGAGGTTCTGCAATAAACTTTAACCTGAGTAGGAATTCAAAAGGATGTTATTTTACTACTGGCTGGAAATCAGCAGTTACCAATGAAATATATAAACCGTCTCTTTGATCAAAGCAGTTCCTTTGATGGCTCAGAACCCACATCCTGACAGCAGTTCTCTTCAAGGTGAGAGAGCGAACAGGAATCTGTTAAAAGGTCCCCTTATGCTCCAGGATTATAAAATACATGTCTTGTCCCCAGCAGATCAAAGTAGGAATGTTTTACAGTGTGTTCAACTGGCATCTGGATGGAAGCCCTATGTGTTAACACAGAGCAGGAAAGAACATCCTGCTACATTAGGGCTATGCTGAGGTCAGAGGGTCAAGCCTCCTTACTTACTGGCTACTATCCCTAAGCAGACATTCATATACACATTTATTTATAACACAAATATTATACAGTATAATTATTAGTGGATGTATCACGTGACAGTGGGATCAGGTTTGTCTGTTGAATTTTAAGATCTTCCCCCCTCTTATGGGTCTCGAGTACCATTGAAGGACATGCTTTCGCTGGATTCTCTCCCCGCATTATGAAGTGAGATCCATCAGCTCCTTGAGCGACCTGCTATAGAGCTTGGCCTGGAAAATCAAGCTCTGCAGTACTTCCTGGTATAAAGTGGTAATCCATTTATGCACAGCCTTTCCTCTCGTGCAGGAACCACTGCCTCCTTGGGCTTACCACTGGTGCGATCACAGTTGTGGGAACCATTCATGCCTATGGACACATGATCTCTCACATTTGTCATGGGGACTGATCAGGTACATGAGCCAGCATTCCCTGCATCTGTCTGCCTGGTTCCTCAGCAGCTTGATTTCTAGGCCCTTGGGCTTTCCCAGTGTATCTTGTGAGTGCTGGAAGCATCTTGGACGAAGTAAACTCATAAGACTTGCAATGGCAAGTAGCAGAGGTTCTCAGTGCTGTGCAAGGAGCCTGAATTGCTGCACCTCTTCTGTATTGTTAATCTCCGGTCCTCTGAACTGCCAGCATCTGTCTCTGCCTGCCACTGGGCCCAGTCTTCGTCCTTCTTTGGTTTCTACCTTTCCTCATGGGGTCCACAGGGCAACCCAACACAAAGTGGTCTAGCCCTTTAAAGAAGTGGCTGACCAGTTGGCGTGAGCCAAACCTGTGGTGGATTCCACCAGGAGGTGTGGCAGGGAACTAGCCCCTCCAGTCCTCAAGTGCAGAGGACAATGGCCAGTCTGAATGGTGGGCCCCAGGTGTGCCTGTGTAATGGTTGTCACGAACCCAGGTCCATTAAGCTTACAGTGCCCACCCCTAAGTGCAGTCTGGGGGGGGTGTCACGACGATAGCGTCTGCTTGTTATTATGTATATGTATTATATCTGTGATATAATTATATGTTTCTGTGGATGTCTGCTTGGAAAATATGGTAGGCCAAGCAGAACAGCACCATGGGAGCTGGAATTTCAAAAGTGTGGTAAGGAGACGGCACTCTCCATGATCCAGTGGAAAATCTAATAAAGAGCTTCCTTCAGATAACAGGTTGTAAAACACCCACTTACTGTGAACTCCAGGAGAACTAGCCATAAAAACAGGCTGCATTTTGTGACCTATTAGGAAGAAGCAACTCCTGACAGATACCTGTTAGATTTCACAAATGGGTGAAGTAGATCCATCAGGAAGTTCCTGGAAACATCAAAGGGGTAACTCTGACCTGTCATAAAGCATCACTAATTAGGAAGAATATTTTTTTTAATTGGAATGTTTAGCAGTGTGCTGGGGCATGTGACTAATCAATTCATCCAGTATCGAGGTTTGAGTGACCTCACAGCCAGCATCACTGTGAGTGGTGACATCACAGGGAGGTTGGGACTGTAACTGAATATGACCAGATGGGTGGAAGAAAAGTTTTGTTTTGTTTTTTATCTCTGGGCTCCTGACAGTACACATTCTCAAGGGCACTTCTACTGAAGTAGGTAATCAACCTCTACTGTTTATTACTGTAAACTAGGATAGGAGAAAATACTCAGTATTAAGGCAGTTTTATTTAAATTGTCCATTTAATTTAAATGACTGTAAACCCAATTTTATATGTTCTGTATTTGGTATTTCATCTATTTTTTTTAATTGTAGTAAATTTCATTTTCCTTGAAATTCTGCCAGTGTCTTTCTCATTTTGAATGTGAATGCTGGGACGGTGTTGATAAATCTGACAGAACTGTTAAGCGCTTAAAGTGTGTTGCCATTTTGCACCAAGGTAAGGAAAGTACCTAGGTTTCAGTTGAGCCAAAAGGGGGATTGTGAACCAGGTTGGGTGCCCGCTGGGTTAAGTATTGCACTGCAGTTCCTCGAAAAGTGTGTGATATTTGACCCTGTTAACTGGGCGTGCTAACTAAAAAGAGTTCATATTGGACCTCAGGACTCAAGACTGGCAGTTGTTTCAGACCCAAAACAGACAGGAGGGTTACCCTGTTTGTCTCCTGTTCACATATTGCGTTTTGGAGTTTGGCACTGTGGGAGCAGAGGGTCTGACCCACGGAGTGCATTTGTGACAAGAACAGTGATACCTTCCTTGTGTGCTTTAAGACTGCTCGCTGAGGTCATGATTGCACCTCTGCCACAAGGACCCAGGGCATCCCTCTAACTCTGGATAAGGGTAATATACCAGTCTCTAGTCTTGTGGCCAGATATGAACTCTTGATTATTACACAGGGGCAGAAGTCACACTCTCTTCAGGGGTAACACTGTGTTACTGATTTGGCCTTCTCCCTACAAGACTTGCAACAACCTGGTTCAGAATCCCTGTGGGGACTTTCATATTCTCCCTCTCTTTACAGACCCCTTTGTTCGATTTGGTTGCTTTTGGTGATAACCTTTAGCAGTAACAGTTTGTGACATATTAGTAATACTGTCCCACAATTCACACACAAATTATAAATCTCTCAGGCAGGATTTCTTTAGAAAAGCAAATGTTTTACTAAAATAGTTGAAGAGCTGCTGACGCCTCAAAGAAAACTTTGAACATATAATAAATATTCTATAGATTTATCCTTCCAATAATTTATTACTGAGGAAATTTGCATGAATACATGATCTTTATCCGTTAGAGTACCTCTGCCTATATAGCTTACTCCCTACTTCAAGTCATAATCCTGTTTGTGACATCACAATCTATTGCCATGGAAGTAACTGTGATGTCATAAGCAGTATAGTATGACCTCAGGTAGGGAGAAAAATGGAATAGATGAACATTTCAGGGGCAAATATACTGTTTCTAGGGACATGGATATGTTGTTCATCCACACTGTCTGGCAGGTTCCTTGCCGCCTTAAATCTTGCCGGAAGGTCTTGAAGCTGGCTCCTCCCACCAACCCGGGTGGTAAAACCCTCGGCTCCGCCCCATGACGCCAGATCTTCCTTCCCACTTGGAAGCTCAGGTTCCCTCCTTAACACTCTGCGTGATAGACTGGATCGTAACTCTTTGGTTCGTCCGAAACTCGTTTTAAAATTCTCAAGACTTCGATCTTCCTTTTCCCTCGCAGCTGCGATGGACAAATCGACTCCCGGTTTTCAGCGGTGCCCTTGTGGGCAGAAGATGCCCAGGACGGATCCGCACTCCACATGCGTCTACTGCCTCGGCCTAGAACATGACCCGCAGGCCTGTGAGTCTTGCTGTTCGTTCTCGGCCAACGTCTTGGAGGACCGCGCTGCCCGGTTGAAGCTTGGGCGCCCCGAGAAGCGCTACCGCCAGTGAAGTCGAAAGAGGTCTGCTGGCAGTTACCGCGTGGCTCGGGCTGAGCAGCTCGAGCAGATGATCACCCTCAAGGAGGAGGCGGCCCAGGCCGCATCTTCCTCCTCCTCAGTTGCGGCATTTATCCTGCTCTCTTTGGGTACCTCGTATTCTGCTTCGTTCAAGGAGCTTTGCCATTCCCTTTCCACGAAGGGAGAAGGGCCATCGGGACATTCCTCTCTGTCCAAAAAGAAGGATCCCAAGGGTAAGTCCCATCGTCGGCGTTCATGGGAGCGGGAGAGGTCCCCTTCCCTGGACAGCCAACCGTCGACTTCGGTCGAGGTTGCGGCTAAGGCCACTGGCTTCATGGCGTCCCCGTCAGGTCAGCCGGCAGAGACAGCCGTCGACGCGGTCGAGATTTTTCTTGACCCGTCGGACGGATTGTGGACTTGTGAAGCCGACAACCCTTCTTCGCCGGTTCCCCCTGTGGAAACCGAGGATTTGCCTGCGCCATCGGTGCAGCAGTCCCCGGGTACTGCGTCCGAGCCGAGGGAAGAGCGGGTGTCCCCCCCTCCCAGGCCCGCCCTCAGACACACCGAGGATCTCAGTCTCGGACCTCTTCTCGGTCCAGCCGATCCCACCGACATCGGCGATCTTGGTCTCGGCACCGAGGTAAGCGGCGATGCCGCTCGTCCTCGTCTTCCTCCTCGGATCAGGAGAGGCTTCAGCGCAATCGCACGGACGCTTATGAGGAGCTGATGTGGCAGCAGTTACTTTTGTCTGGGACCAAGTTGACAGCGACGCCTTCCCTGGCCATCAAGTGGCTGTCACCCGAACGGCCAAAACAGCCTCTCGCTGCAGTCGAGATGCCCAAGCCTGGGCCGGTTGTTCGGCTGAAACCTGCTGCCCCACCGATTGTGGTGGAACCTCTGCCTCCACAACCGAAATCGGGGGCACCGACCAAGGACTCTCGGTTGAGGTCAAGGCCTTCCCCACAGGTTGACTGTCACCCTCACTCCCGACTGTCCTCGGCAAGTGGAGGGTGGCTCAGGCCCTAGGCAGCTCTTCGCGGACTCCTCGGAGTCCAACGACGATGACTCCTCCCTGTTCTCCAAGTAGGTTGACCTGGAATCCTCCAGGGGCCAGTCACAGGACGAAAGCCCATCATCCTTCATGGGTCTGCTTCTGCTCATCTCGGAGTCCACCGGGATGCAGCTCGAGCCCGTATCCAAACGGGCCAAGTATCCCCTGGCGGAGATACTGGACCGAGGGGATTCACCCACGGAGGCCTTTCCTGTGGCTGAGGCCATTGTCGGCCCAGCCTTGGAGCTTTGGCAGCATTCTGCTTCCTGTCCTGCGCCCTCGGCCAGGATGGCCAGGAAGTATGCGATCCCTAACGGCTCTTTGCCGGGTTTGAGCACCCTCTGCCGAGGGGTTGGTCACCGACAGCGTTTCAGCGTTCCGGGAGCGCTGGGACGTGGACAAGCTCCCCACAAGGAGTCCAAAAGCTGGATTCGCGGGCGCAAGGTGTATGCTGCGTCCTCCCTTGGCCTCCGCCAGGCCAGCTTGGCCGTGCTGATGGCACACTTCTCCCACACGCTCATGGGCTCCCTGGATGAGGTGATTCCTCATCTCCCGGCCGACCTCCAGCCCACGGTCCAGCAGGTTCGGGACCAGGGTAGGGAGGTGGCGAAGCAGCAGCTCCAAGCAGCTTTGGACATAGGGGACTCCTGTGCCAGATCGGTTGCGGCCGCAGTGGCCATGCGCCACAGAGCATGGCTGAGGATATCCAACTTCACGGCGGATACCCAGCACAAGTTAGCGGATGTTCCCTTCTTGGGGATCGACCTCTTCGGCCATGGAGTGGAAGGTCACCTCCAGCGGATCGAAAAGTCCAATGCCACCCTGGACTCGGTCACCTCCGCCCAGAAGGACAAAGGCCGCCGTCAGTCGCAGCACAAGCCCTTTCATCCTTCTGTGCCTGCGGCATGTCCGGCCCAACAGCACCAGCATCAGGGCCAGCAGGCTCGCGCTTGGCATCCCAAACCCAAGCCCGCGGCTTCCTCCAACAGGAAGCAGGGAGGTAAAGGCCCAGGAGGTCCCTCGGCCGGTCCCTCCTCCAAGCCTGCCCAGTGATGGGTTGAGGGTGTCACCCCAGCCTGTCACCCCGGTTCCCCCATGGGGGCGGCTCCGCCACTTCCTTTCCGCTTGGTCGCTATCACCACAGACCGCTGGGTGTTGGAGGTGGTAGGAAAGGGCCTGCCTCTGGGTTTGAGCAGACCCCACCCTTCGAGCCGTCGCCCCTGGAGGCCAGGGTCTGCAGCCTCGCTGTCAGCCCGCCGGCCGATATTGCCCTGCTCCTCAAAGAGGTGATCAGGAAGGTGGCGGATCCTCCTCCAGACCCAGGGTTTGTGTCCAGGTATTTCCTGGTCCCAAAACGGACGGGGGGCTGGCGCCCCATTCTCGACCTGCATGACCTGAACAGGTTCTTAAGGTCTCGGACCTTCAGGATGGTCACTCTGGCTCAGATAATCCCATCCTTGGAACGAGGCATGTGGTTCTGTTCCCTGGACCTCCAGGACGCGTTCTTTCATGTCCCAGTCCGTCCTTCTCATCAGAGATTCCTCCACTTCAAAGCAGAGGGATCCCTTTACGAGTTCCGGGCCATGCCCTTTGGCCTCTCCCTAGCTCCCAGGGTCTTCACCAAATGCATGGCAGTGGTGACAGCATTCCTCCGGCGACGAAGGGTCCGGGTGTATCCCTACCTGGACGACTGGCTGATTGCAGCCCCCTCCATAGTGGAGGTGGAGCGGTCCAGAGATCTGGCCTTCCAGGTTTGCTCTCAGATTGGCCTCCTCATCAACAAGGCCAAGTCGGAACTCGTGCCAGAGCAGGTGATACATTTCATCGGGGCAGGGCTCGACTCTCTTCGAGCCAGAGCACGGCTCCGGCGGACAGGGCCGAGGTTCTTTCCTCCTTGCCCAATCATTTCTGGTTGGGCAATCGCTTCTGCCGGGACTTCCTCGCCTCCTGGGCCTCATGTCGGCCTGCACCAGCGTGGTCCGTTAGGCCCCTGGTACATCGTCCCCTTCAATGGGGACTGGCCAGCCAGTGGTCCAGCCTTCGATCTGTTGGATCAGCTAGTGACAGTGACCCAGGGGATGTGGAACACTCTCCAGTGGTGGACTGTTCCGGCACATCTGCAGGAGGGCATCCCGTTTGTCCGCCTGTGCCGATGGTCTCTCTATCGACCGATGCCTCTCTGATGGGTTGGGGTGCCCATCTGGGGAGCACAAGCGCCTGACCTCTGGTCCTCCGGGAGTCGATGCCACATCAACCTGCTGGAGCTTTGAGCGGTTGTCTAGCCCTGACTGCCTTCGCTCCGTTTCTACGGGGTCAAGTGGTTCAGGTCCAGCCGGACAATACCACAACAATGTACTACCTAAACCGCAAGGGCAGGACGCACTCCATGCCTCTGTGCAGGGAAGCTCTCCGCATTTGGTCTCTCGTGCGCAGCCTGGAGGTGGATCTCCTCGCCATTCACGTGGCTGGAGCCTCCAACACCCTGGCCGATGCCCTAAGCCGGATAGGGGCTGTGTCTCACAAATGGTCTCTCCTGCCAGAGGTAGTACAAGATCTCTTCTCCCACTGGGGCACGCCTCAGCTGGACCTGTTTGCCTCCAGGGAGAATGCGAAGCTGAGACTGTTTCATGCCGGCCCCCCTCAGCAGGGCTCGCTGCAGGGGGATGCCTTCTCAAGGCCGTGGACCCCGGGCCTCTTCTACGCCTTTCCCCCATTTCCCTTGATCGACAAGGCGCAGGTGATTCTGGTAGCCCCAGATTGGCCCCGTCAGTTCTGGTATCCAGATCTCCTCAGTCTCAGCTCCAGGCTTCCGAGGCGGCTTCCATCCCGCCCGGACCTGATCTCAGTCAATCAGGGGAAGGTATTCCATCCGGACCTTCAATCCCTGCACCTGATGGCCTGGTTCCTGAGCAGCTAGAGTTCCAGGCCTTGGGTCTTTCCGATGAGGTCCTCAACATCATTGAGGCGTCCCGTAGGAGTCGACCAGAAAATGCTACGCCTTCAAATGGAAGAGATTTTCCATTTAGTGTCAGAGCGAGGGCCTGGACCCTTCCTCCTGATCCTTGGCAAGCATTCTGGACTACCTGTGGTCCCTTTCTCAGCAAGGGGATCAGTCGGCGACCCACTTAAAGGTGCACCTGGCAGCCATCTCTGCTTACGGGCCGGGCTGGGAAGCAGTCGGTGGCATGAAGAAAATGTGGTTGGGCGCTTTTTCAAAGGCCTTGATCACATATCCCCTCCAGTGCGAGAACGTCCACCTCCATGGGGTCTGCTGCTGATATTGGCTAAGCTCATGGGCAGGCCATTCGAACCGATGCACAGGTGTGACATCTCTCACCTGTCGTGGAAGACCGCCTTGGTGGCTATCACGTCAGCCAGAAGGATGGGAGAGCTGCAGGCGCTTTCCATCGAGTCTCCTTATCTGGTCTTCCACAGGGACAAGGTTGTCCTTCGCCCCCACTCGAAATTCCTTCCAAAGGTGGTGTCGAATTTCACCTTAACCAGGTGTTGACTGTGCCAGTGTTCTACCCCAATCACACCTCGGAGGCCGAATATAGGATCCATACTTTGGACCCTAGAAGAGTGCTCGCTTATTATAAGGAGCGGACGGCTGAAGTTCGGGGAGAGGTTCGCCAGCTGTTTGTCACCTACGCTGAAGCCGCACCTGGCAGACCTGCACCTGCAACCAAGCAGATGATAGGCAGGTGGGTCACCTCCCGAATAGATCTCTGCTATAGGTTGGCGGGCATGGAGCCTCCCAGAGGGATAAGAGCTCATTCTACCCGCCATACCGCTGCATCAGTAGCTGCTTCCAGGGACGTCCCTGTCCAGGAAATCTGCAGGGCTGCTACCTGTAAGTCAGCACATACCTTCATCACCCACTACCACATCGACCTTGAGTCATACCGGGATGCTGGTTTTGGGGCCTCGGTTCTCCAGTCTTTATTCCCTAAGTAGGGGGTGTGCGCCTTCCCTCCCTCCTCCCGGAGAACTGCTAGAGTCTGCTAGACAGTGTGGATGAGCAACATATCCATGTCCCTAGAAATACAGGTTACTCACCTGTAACAGGAGATCTTCCTTGTCAATCTTCACCATTCATTACTTCTTGGGTGTAAGCCGGAGGCGTACCATGACGGGAGCTTTTTTTTTTTTTAAAAAGCTAGCTCTATCGGCCGCCCCCTCGAGACCGGCGCCTTGCGTCATGCGCGAGGGGCGGCCGTTAGTAGCTACCGACTCCTCCTCCATCTCAGTTCTGTTTCTCCTGCTGTCGAGGCTGCACCTGCTGCGCGTCGTGAGAGCTATAGTTCGTGAAGTACGCAATAGTTTTTGCCGACTCCTCTGTTTCTCGATTTACACTCGACGCCATACCACGGTAAGACTGTTCTTTTCTATCTGTAAGGCGTCGGTGTTTTCCTGTTTTACCTTATTTTGTGTTATGTCGGTTCTGGGCGAAGCGTTTCTAAGACGGGCCGCGCCCCCATGCGTCGGTGCTCCTGTGGCCGGCATTTTTCCATCTTGGACCAGCATGACGTGTGTCTTCGATGCCTGGGACCCAACCATGACATGGATTAGTGCGATGCCTGCTTCTCCATGGACCGTCGTGTCCTCTAAGTCCGCGCGTTCAAGCTCGGCAAGGCCCCGCCGACTTTCGGGGGACGGCGTCGTTCACGGGACTCCCAGGTAAGGTGTT
This sequence comes from Neoceratodus forsteri, assembly GCA_016271365.2. Classification (NCBI taxonomy): domain Eukaryota; kingdom Metazoa; phylum Chordata; order Ceratodontiformes; family Ceratodontidae; genus Neoceratodus; species Neoceratodus forsteri. The sequence continues at coordinate 236,578,413 of CM057450.1, forward strand.
TAGGCCCTTCCCGGGTCCCTCCGGGCCTATCACGGTCCTGGAGGAGGGGCTTCCTCTTCTTATCTTGCCCGATGAGAAGCTCCTTCTGCGCTGCCGAGGCGTGGCGGTCCCTTCCGGGGCGCGGCGTCAACACCGCCTCGGCAATCACCTCCTCGGAGGTGCAGGCTCCCCAGTGTCGAGCCCTGATTTCTGGGCGGACTCGGCGGACCCTCGGCGCTGCCTCTTGGAGCCGTTTCCGGATCCGGCGCCGTTCAGCGGTGCGGTGATTGGCGGCGCCGTTCGCGGTGCCTTTTGGATCGGTGCCGTTAAGCGGCGCCCGTGAGCCTAATTTCTCCTCCTCGCGGTGCGGGTCGGTTTCCGGCGCGGGGGCGGTGCCGTTAACCTCGCTGGTACCCGGCGAGGGCTGGAACCGGCCTGGCTGTTGCTGATGCTCGGGGTCAGCTGGCGCCGCCTCTGGTGCCCGGTGCCGCTCGGCGCCATTACCACGAGGACCCCAGGGTGGCCAGTAGTGAGGTCCTGCTGATCGTCCTCCCCTCCCGGAGGCCGGCGATTGATACGTGGACCCATCCTGGCACCCCCACTCTTGAGGTCGGGGTCTCCTGTGCGCAGGGTACCAGGCGGCGCAGCGGCCCTCCTCTGTCCCCTTCCGTCCTCCCCTGAGGGCTCTCCGGCTAGGGGTGGCCTTGAGTCCCAGGGGGGAGACGTGGGGGCGACTAAGGGGAAGGCTCCCCCTCCCGGGGGACCGGTGACAGCAGCCCTCCCGGGTGCTGTTGCTCCCTCTGGGGGGATGGGAACGCTGCGGTCGAGGAGGAGGGCTCTCTCGGAGTCCGAGGGGTTGAGGGGCAGGGACAGAACCTCTGTCTTCTCTGGCCACCTCGGGGGGTGGCCAGGAGCCGTAGTGCTGAACCCCGCCCTTCCCTCTGGGGCTCTAGGGTGCCCTCCGGTGGCGTTGTTGTGGGCTGCCCTTCTGGATCCATGCAGTCCCGACTTCGTCACAGGGGAGGTTCTCCCCCTGGGCTCTTCCAGGCTCCGCTTCCTCAGGGTTCCGTCTTGCAGCCTGGTTTGTTGTCCGGGACCCCGCCAGCTCGAGCTCCGTTCCCCGGATTCCAGAGCCCTGAGATCTATTGCCTCCTCGTAGGTGCCCCTCTCCCATATCTCTGCCTCCACCACCCCCGCTCCCGGGCCATGTCGGTCGTACGGGTCTGTTATCCTGGGAGCAGTTCAGAGGTTCTGCAGCGGCCTTCCCCTCATACGTTAGATGTATGCATGAGCAGGTCTTTCGACTCTCCCCACCGCCGCAGGAGTCCTCTGAGCACTCCAGCTCTCCATCATCCTCGTCTCCCTCCTCTGAGGGAGAGGAACCCCCTGCTCATCTCTCCTCCGATGCTGATTTCACTGAATATCAGCGATTCCTTTCGAGGATGGTGAGGGACCTTCGGATCTCTTACATACAGAGAGACAATACCGAACGGGAGACGCGTGAATTCCTTGGAGAATTCAGTGCCCAACACTTGGTGGTACCTTCCTGGCCTATTCCCTTCCAGGAGCGTCTATCCGTTCCTGGCAGTCGCCAGCCACCTCTTCTCCAGCCCCGGCTGATTGTCAGCGTAGGTATTGTGCCCCCTCGGAGTCTCTAGGTACTCTCCCCAACCCCCCTTCTGGCTTGGTCTACCTGGATACTCCCTCCGGGCGCCGCTGCCTGGCGCACGACCGCCCACCGGACCCGGACTCTCTTCAGTTCGACCGGTGGGGGCGAAGAGTGTTCTCTTCTTCGCTGTGTTGCTTGTATAGCATCACATCAGGCTCACCACGCTGCCTACAGTCGGCACCTGTGGTCGATGCTCTCTCAACTTCTAGCGTCGATGCCTGATATGGAGCAAACCAGACAAGCTGTTGCCCTCTCCGCTATAGGCCTGGAGCTGGCAAGACACCAGGCAAGGGCATCTTACGACGCCAATGAGGTGGCTTCCAGGCTTGCGGGGACAGCGATCTGCATTAGGTGGATGGCATGGCTTCGTCTTTCAAGGTTGTCACCCCAGGCCCGGCGTAGGGTGATGCGCTCCAACTTCCGGGGGACCCGTCTCTTCTCCTCCAGAGCTAGGAGACTTTTGCAGGGGTACTCCGTCTCCACGTCCTCGGGAGGCACCTCCTAGCTCTTCTCCCACTTAGGCTTTTCTCTGAACTAGACAGGGTCTTCCCTTCTGTTTCTCACCAACAGGAGGCTGGGGGTCTTGTTCCCTCAGGGTTTTTACCTCTTTCCCCTTCTGGGGGAAGAGGGGCTTGGTACTCACCCAAGAAGTAATGAATGATGAAGATTGACAAGGGAAGATATGAAAATTACGTACCTACCGTAATTCTTGATCTTCTCTTGTATCTTCACCATTCATTACTGATCCCTCCCTCCATCCCCTCAGTGGCCTCCTTCTGTGGCATCTCCCCCTCCCGTCTCGTTCCTCCCTCTTTTTGGCCCTTATGCAAAAAAAAAAATCTGTCCTTGCCATTTCTCTTAATGGTTTCCAAATTATTTACTCTAAGATTCGTTGGCATTTATTGCAGGAGTGCTGGAGTCGTGAGGGAGCTGCGACTATCTCACCGCCATGTTTTCAGGCGAGGGCACTCCTAGGGACTTTGCCTGACTCTGTCTGTGCAGTGTTTGGTCCCGGAATCTTCTGCTAATCAATTACTAAGCCCTGAAACCAACCCCTTTTACAGAGTAAGAGGCAGAATGCGGTTATACAATTTCTCTCTTAAAGCTGAGGAACTCTCTCCGACTGCTTTGAAGGCAATCCCTTGCTTCTCAGGTCATGTTTTTCCTCATAAGCCTGTGAGTCATGCTCTGTCTTGACCCCCTTTTTTCAAGGGTCCTTCTGCGAGCAGTGCTGCAGGAAAAGCAGTGCCAACTACGGGCAGATCTTGCCAGTTTCAAGTCTCTACCTGCCTTGACATAGCAAGTCCGATTGAGTTCCGCTATATTTCTTACAAACCGCCTTTAAAAGGCTAAGTTTCTTTCTATACCCTTTTGAGCAGCTCTTACATGCTGCCTGGGAACCAATCCTTTCCTAGCTAGGCGCTCTTCCGGAACAAAGGTCTGCTCTATCAGGCCAGGAGCCCTCAACTAGGATAAAGGACCATGGCATGTTGAGGTCAAGACTATGCCCTCCTTAGTCTGTCTAGCAGGTTGGTGAACCTTCTCTTCACACTACCGCTGGGATTCTTGCTCCCTTGTTAAGTCGAGCCTTAAGCCTCTCAGCTAACTATGCTCGTTGGGCATTATTGTCTCCTCAACATCCCATTTTCTTCTTCTTCCTCTCTCTGCTTCTTTCTTTCTCCTTTCCTTTTCTCTCTATCTGTTCCTCCTAGAGTCGCCCCGGTAAGGAGGCCCTGCGATCCCTTAGGGCAGGAATTCTCTTTCCTCTGTCTATTCTCCATCGGCTTATTCCTTTTTCAGTTTATTTTCCTTCCTTTGCTATCCCTTGGCTATCTTGCCTCGCTTTCTCTTTTCCACAATATAATTTTTGCCTCTCCGGCTCACTGAGATGGAGGAGGTGGTAACTACTAACGCCGCCCCGCGCCTACGCATAGGCGTCGGTCTCGAGGGCGGCGCCGTTAGAGCTAACACAAAAAAAAAAAAAAAGCTCCTGTCAGAAAGTGCCCGTTTACACCCAAGAAGTAATGAATGGTGAAGATACAAGAGAAGATCAAGAATTACGGTAGGTACGTAATTTTCATTTCTAGAATGGTATATGTTGTTCATCCACCCGACCACCTGACCTCCCGGCTTCAACGTACAACCTGGCTTCCAGCGGGCTAGATCTGGTGTCATTGGGCGGAGCCGAGAGTTTTACCACCCGGGTGGGTGAGAGGAGCCAGCTTGAAGACCTTCCGGCAAGATTTAAAGCGGCAAGGAACCTGCCAGACAGTGTGGATGAACAACATATAACATTCCTAGAACTCCTGTTACAGGTGAGTAACCTGTATTTCTAGGGACAACCATCAACCGGTCGATCGTTCGGCTGACCACTGGTCTCACGGTGTCCCCGTCAGGTCAGTTGACCGAGACTCCCGTCGATGCAGTCGAGATCTTTCTCAACCCGTTGGACGGGTTGTCGACCGGGGAATGAAAATCCCCTCTCCCCGGTTCCCCCGGTGGGAGTTGAGGATCCCGTGGGCTTGCCAGTGCCTCAGTTCCGGAGCCCTTGGGTGTTCCCTCTGAGCCGAGGGAGAGCGGTTTCACCCGTCCCTCCCGCCCATCTCGGAAAACCGCGAGGTTCTCGTTCTTAGTCTCGGACTTCTTGGCGGTCCAGCGATCCCGCCATCATGGCGGTCTGGCACCATGATGGCAACGCGCCGCTCTTCCTCCTCTCGGATGAAGGAGGCTTGACGCAAGTTGCATCGACGATCACGAGGACCTCATGTGGCAACAGCTCCTTCTGACCGGGAACAAGCCGTCGCCTTCCCCGGCCATTAAGTGGTTGTCACCGGAACGGCCGAAACAACCCCCTGTTTTACCTGAGGAGCCTGTTATCAGGCCGGTTGTTCGGCCAAAACCAGCTGCCCCACCGATTCCGGTGGAACCTCCGCCTCCACAGCCACGGTTTGGGGCTCCGACCAAGAATTCTCGTCGGCTCAGGGTCTGCCCCATAGGCTGTCGGTCACCCTCACTCCCGATCGCCCTCGGCAGGTGGAGGGTGGCTCAGGCCCGAGGCAGCTCTTTGCGGACTCTTCTGAGTCCGACGACGATTCCTCCTTTTTCTCCAAGCGAGTGGACTTGGAGTCCTCTGGAGGTCAGTCGCTGGGCGACAGCCCGTCGTCCTTCCTGGGGTTGCTCAGACTCATCTCGGAATCCACCGGGATGCAGCTCGAGCCCGTATCCAAGCGGGCCAAGTATCCCCTCACGGAGATATTGGACCTAGGGGATTCCCCTACGGAGGCCTTCCCTGTGGCTGAGGCCATTGTGGGCCCGGCCTTGGAGCTCTGGCAGCGCCCTGCTTCCTGCCCTGCGCCTTTGGCCAGGAAGTATGCGGTCCCTACCGGTTCCCTGTCCGGTTTCTCGGAACATCCCTCGGCCGAGGGGTTAGTTACCGACAGCGTTTTCCGGTGTGCCGGAAACGCTAGGGACGTGGACAAACCTCCCGACAAGGAGTCCAAGAAATTGGACTATGCCGGGCGAAAAGTCAACGCTGCGTCCTCCCTTGGCCTTCGTCAGGCCAGCTCGGCCGTACTGATGGCACATTTTTCTCACGCCCTGTTGGGCTCCCTGGACGAGGTGGTTCCTCATCTCCCGGCTGACTGCAGACCACGGTTAAGCAGGTGCGGGACCAGGGCAGTGGCCAAGCAGCAACTTCAGACTGCTTTGGACATCGGCGATTCACGTGCCAGGTCACTAGCGGCTGCAGTGGCTATGCGTCGTCAGGCATGGCTGAGGATATCCACCTTCACAGCGGATACCCAGCACAAATTGGCGGATGTCCCCTTCCTGGGGACCGACCTCTTCGGCCCTGGAGTGGAAGGCCACCTCCAGAGGATCGAAAAGTCCAATGCCACCTTGGACTCGGTCTCATCCGCTCAGAGGACAAGGCAGCAGACCTCAACCCAAGCCCTTTCGTCTCTGCCTGCGCCCGCACGCCCAGCCCAGCAACACCAGGGCCAGCAGGCTCACGCTTGGCGTCCCAAACCCAAGCCTGCGGCTTCCTCCTCCAGGAAGCAGGGAGGTAAAGGCCCAGGTGGTCCCTCGGCTGGTCCCTCCTCCAAGCCTGCACAGCGACAGGTTGAGGGGTGTCGCCCCAACCTCGTCACCTCACCCCAGGTTCCCCACGTGGGGGGACGGCTCCAGTACTTCCTTTCTGCCTGGTCTGCTATTACCACAGACAGGTGGGTGTTGGAGGTGGTAGGAAAGGGCCTGCCTCTGGAGTTCGAGCAGGCCCCACCCTTCAGAGCCGTCGCACCTCGGGGGGCCTCAGGGTCCAAAGCCTCGCTGTCAGCTCGCCGAGCCGACATCGCTCTCCTCCTCGAGAAGGAGGTGATAAGAGAGGTGGCGGACCCTCCCTCAAACCCGGGGTTCGTGTCCAGGTACTTCCTGGTTCCGAAACGGACGGGGGGCTGGCGCCCCATTCTCGACCTACACGACCTAAACAAGTTCCTAAGGTCTCGAACCTTCAGGATGGTCACTCTGGCTCAGATAATACCATCCTTGGAACACGGCGTGTGGTTCTGCTCTCTGGACCTTCAGGACGCGTTCTTTCACGTCCCTATCCATCCGTCCCATCAAAGGTTCCTTCGCTTTCGAGCGGAGGGTTCCCTTTTCGAGTTCCAAGCCATGCCCTTCAGCTTATCTCCAGCTCCCAGGGTCTTCACCAAATGCATGGCAGTCGTGACAGCATTCCTGCAGCGCCGAGGGGTCCAGGTTTACCCTTACCTGGACGATTGGCTGATAGCAGCCCCCTCCAGACAGGAAGTGGAGCGGTCCAGAGATCTGGCCCTCCAGGTTTGCTCTCAAGTCGGCCTCCTCATCAACGAGGCCAAGTCGTAACTCGATCCGAAGCAGGTGATTCTTTTCATCAGGGCAGAGCTCGACTCTCTTCGAGCCAGAGCACGGCTCCCGGCAGACAGGGCTGAGGTTCTTTCCTCCTTTTCCCAATCATTTCTGGTTGGGCAATTGCGCCCTGCCCAGGACTTCCTCGCCTCCTGGGTCTCATGGCGGCCTGTACCAGCGTGGTCTGTTGGTCCCGCTGGAACATGCGCCCTCTTCAGTGGGGGCTGGCCGGCCAGTGGTCCCAACGCTGCGATCCATTGGACCAGCTAGTGTCGGTGACCCAGGGGATGTGGAACGCTCTCCAGTGGTGGACCGTTCCAGTTCATCTGCAGGAGGGCATCCCGTTTGTCCGCCCCGAGCCGACGGTCTCTCTATCGACCGATGCCTCTCTGATGGGTTGGGGTGCCCATCTGGGGTAACACCGAGCGCACGGCCTCTGGTCCCCACGGGAGTCCCGATGCCACATCAACCTGCTGGAGCTCCGAGCGGTCCGACTAGCTCTCACCGCCTTTGCTCCGTTTCTTCGGGGTAAAGTGGTCCGGGTCCAGACGGTCAATACCTCGACCATGTACTGCCTAAACCACCAGGGCGGGGCGCGCTCCATGCTCCTATGCAAGGAAGCTCTCCGCATCTGGTCACTCGTGCACAGCCTGGAGGCGGATCTCCTAGCCATTCATGTGGCAGGAGCCTCCAACACCCTGGCCGATGCCCTAAGCCAGATAGGGGGCTGCGTCCCACGAGTGGTCTCTCCTGCCGGAGATAGTACAAGATCTATTCTCCCATTGGGGCACACCTCAGGTGGACCTGTTTGCTTCAGGAGAATGTGAAGTTGAGGCTGTTCATGCCCGCCCCCTCAGCAGGGCTCTCTGCAGGGGATGCCTTCTGAGGCCGTGGACCCGGGCCTCTTCTCGCCTCTCCTGGTTCCCCTTGATCCACAGGTGCTGCTCAAAGCAAGGAGGACGAGGCGCAGGTGATTCTGATAGCCCTAGACTGGCCCTGCCAGTACTGGTACCAGATCTCCTCAGCCTCCGCTCCAGGCTTCGAGGCAGCTTCCAGCTCGCCCGGACCTGCTCTCAGTCAATCAGGGAAGGTATTCCATCCAGACCTTCAATCCCTGCACCTGATGGCCTGGTTCCTGGCGGCTAGAGTTCCAGGCCTTGGGTCTTTCCGGCGAGGTCCTCAAGCGTGGTTGAGGCATCCCGTAAGGATCGACCAGAAAATCTCGCCTTCAAATGGAAAAGGTTTTCCATTTGGTGTCGAGAACAGGGCCTGGACCCTTCCTCCTGCTCCTTGGCGAGCATATTGGACTACCTATGGTCCCTTTCTCAGCAAGGGCTTAGGTCAGCGACCCTTAAGGTGCACCTAGCATGCCATCTCTGCTTACGGGCGCGGGCGGGAGGCTTTCAGTGGCGACAGGAGAAAGGTGGTCTGGCGCTTTTTCAAAGGCCTTGATCACATTTCCCTTCCAGTGCGAGAACCTCCACCTCCGTGGGATCTACTGCTGGTACTGACAAAGCTCATGGGCAAGCCATTCGAACCAATGCACAGGTGTGAACTCTCACCTGTCGTGGAAGACCGTCTTCTTGGTGGCTATCACGTCAGCCAGAAGGATGGGAGAGCTCCAGGCGCTCTGCATCGAGTCTCCGTACCTGGTCTTCCACAGGGACAAGGTTGTCCTGCGCCCCCACCCGAAATTCCTTCCGAAGGTGGTGTCGGAGTTTCACCTTAACCAGGTGTTGACTCTGCCAGTGTTCTACCCCAGTCACACCTCGGAGGCCGAATATAGGCTCCATACTTTGGACCCTAGAAGGGCGCTCGCTTACTATAAGGTGTGCATGGCTGAAATTCGGGGAGAGGTTTGCCAGCTGTTTGTCACCTACGCTGAAGCTGCATCTGGCAGACCTGCAGCCAAGCGGACGATAGGCAGGTGGGTCACCTCCTGCATAGATCTCTGCTATAAGTTGGCGGGCATGGAGCCTCCCAGAGGGATAAGAGCTCATTCTACCCGCCATACTGCTGCATCGGTGGCTGCTTCCAGGGACGTCCCTATCCAGGAAATCTGCAGGGCTGCTACCTGGAAGTCAGCACACACCTTCATCACCCATTACCACATCGACCTTGAGTCACGCCAGGATGCAGGTTTTGGGGCCTTGGTTCTCCAGTCTCTCTTTCCCAAGTAAGTATCGGGGGTGTGCGCCTTGCCTCCCTCCTCCTGGAGAACTGCTAGGAGTCTGCCAGACAGTGTGGATGCACAACATATCCATGTCCCTAGAAATAAGGTTACTCACCTGTAACAGGAGTTCTAGGAATGGTATATGTGTTCATCCATATATTCCTGACCTCCCCAGCTTGACACAACCCTGAGCTTCCAGCGGGCCAGATCTAGCGTCATGGGCGGGCCGAGAGTTTTACCACCCGGGTGGGTGGGAGGAGCCAGCTTGAAGACCTTCCGGCAAGATTTAAAGTGGCAAGGATACCTGCCAGACAGTGTGGATGAACAACATATACCATTCCTAGAACTCCTGTTACAGGTGAGTAACCTGTATTTTCATGCAGATGACCTCAGTAAAAATGAACGGGCAGGAGAATTGCGTAACTAATGTAAAATACAAGCTGGACAGTGTCTAAATATTATGTTTTGTTAAAGTTCTCCTGAAGGCATCAGCTGCTCCTTAAATAATCATACAGTTACAACTATAAAACAACACTAATTTGGTCACAGAGTGCAGAAATAAAATAATAGAAAACTATATATGAAAACACACGATCACTGTTACAGGGTTCGAAATAAGGGGGAGCTGGGTGCTAATTAGCACCTTCAAATGCCACAATGGCACCTGGTGCTCTCAATAAAAGAGGATCAGTGGTGCCAACTTCAGCACTTTTAGGGCAGCTTTGCGGATGGATTGCGGAATGCATGCATCATGTGCTGGAGATGGAGTGGTGTCTTGGAGCTGCATGGACAGGGAGAGCGTCTCAGCAACATAACAGTGACCCTTCTTAGAACGTCAACTGGAGATGGGGGAGGGCTTGCAGCTGCAGTGGTCTAGTTGCAAAATACAGTATCACATTCACAACAATGTAGTGAGGTAATGAGCAGGTGGGTAGGTGGGAAAAGAGTCTTACACTCTGTCTTACGAAGCTGCAGCAGACCAGTTCTGAAATAAAAGGTTGGCGCTATGAACCACTAGCCTTTGAGTAAACTTATTTTAGTCTTTTAAAATATTTTCTAGAGTTGTAAACTCAAGAGATTTAAAAAAAAAAAAAAAAAACAGCAACAGTTGAAGTAAATCAAATGGAATAAAGAAAAGCAAATGAATGTACACAATCCACCTATAGATGCAGAAGTAAAACTGCTCATTGGAAAATGTGCAGTTGGTCTAAACTGAGACATTCTTGAGAAGGCGCGTTGCCATTTGTTGAACCTTTGTCAATTAATTTAAAAAAAGAGGAGAGAATATGTTAGTGTAGTTTTAACAAAATTCTTCCACCTCTTGTGCCTCCTGCTGCAGTTCTCTGTTTAGACCAACTGCACCTTTTCCAATGAGCAGATTTACCATGAGAATGTGTTAATGTAATTATTGTGTTATTAAAGTGACATATAACTGGCAGATTTACAAATATTTAATATTTATACAAGATTTTTACAGAGAATTACATTTTTTTATTATTGGTGTCCTTCCATTTTATTCTCCTTCTACAACATCCCAATGCATTTTTATCTATGTTGTTGTCAGCTCCTGGCTTTGCCCAGGTAGATCCTGGTCTGCTGGAAATTGCCACTACCCAGGAGCTATTCATGGCTCTTGCTTGCCAGATCCTTATTTCGGCCCCTGCTGTTAACTAAAGTCTGCCTGAGATGCATAGTAACTTGAAGTCCAGAACAATAAATGAAAGTTTCAGTTTCACTGCTCTTGGCAGCAGTTTTTTTTCCTTGTGTGTCAGGCGAAGTCCAAATGAAAAGCGTGTGTGCATCCACCAAGTCTCAGCAGTTTGGCTTATTGTGTGTCAGGTGGAATCCAAACGAAAAGTGTGTCCAGATGCCCTGAGCTGGGGCCTTAAATCCTCCTGTTACTTGCAGTGTCATCAGTTATCCCAGTCTAAAGAAACAGGTCTGTTTCCCCAGAGCAGCTACTTGGTTTGGACATGAGATGTCACTTTTCCACTGTTTCCAGTATCCCAAGATACAGTATATAATTAACTTGGATATGACATTTAAGTTTTAAGCCTTTTTAAGTCCCCTGTAGACAGTTGCCACCCGTAAGATGATGATCACAATATCCTGTAATAATGGTAACTTGCTGCTCAAATCCTGGCTGAAATATCCTGGGCTTTTAACTGGCTACCTCCAGTTGAGTTATATGGAAGATCCTGTAAGGTTTATAACTATACAAGCTGATTTTATTACCTCTATTTCCCTTGGTTAGTTAACTTGGGGGAATACCTGTTAATCAGCTATCCCAAGCCTTTGACAATAACTTGTCAGTTTCCTGGCAAACAAGCTGGCCTTCAGGTCAAAGGAAGGTCAAAACCCTTTTAAAGGGAATCTAGTCTCTCTCTCTCTCTCTCTCTCTCTCTCTAGTTGCCTTTGTATTATCACTGGTATTTCTTGTGGCATGTACATATACATACAGAATTACAAAAATATTAGCCAAATTCTAGCTACTAGAATTAAGGTATCTTACTTCGAGAGGGCTGTTGCAGTAGGTAATTACATATAGGACTAACGTCGGCAGGCGGCAGGACCCCACGGAAATATTTCTAGTTAGCAGTCTCTGGCGAGGGAACGCCTCCACGTCAGGTTACCGGTGTCGAGACGTCTGTATAAAGGGACAGTCCCTCATGCCCGCCTTACAGTTCTTTCTCGCCGTTAGCTCATGCCAGCGCCTTGCAGAAAAGTTCCCTGCTCATCAGTCTGTTTCGTCTGTATTTTAACTGAGTATTTTCGATTTTTTCTTATCATCTGTCAGGTATTCTTTGGTGTATGTAAGTCCCTACACCCTCGAACTGCAAAAACAAGTCAGACTCGTGCGCACCAACTCCGCACAAAGGCGGCCATTCCCTGTGCCTTTTTGCCTAGGGCCCGACCATCTGGTAGAGAAGTGCCAGTACTGCCTTAGCTTTAACACGGCCACCCGGAGAAGGCGGCAGCAGTCCCTGGAGGCCCATATTTTGAAAAAGAAAATGAGCTCCATGGAGAAAGAATTGAAAAAGCTTCGGCAGGCATCAACTTCCCCTGAAGGCCATCATAAGAAAAAGGACATAGAAAAGCACTGGGACAAGGGCTTCTCTCCCACCGTGATTTCCTCGGGAGTCACCATGAAAAAGGTAACGTCCCTCCCCGGGGATCGCTCCATGACAGCCACCTTAGAGGCTTCTGAGTGTCAGCCCGCCCGTCTGGCTCGGGCCCTTTGGGCGCCTCCGGGCTTTTGGAGTCCTCCGCTCCCGGTAAAGCCATGGTTTTGCGGCCTACTGATGCGGCGGCTCTGATAAGCCGGATAACCGGCTCCTCAATGCCCTTGCCGGAGAAGGTGGAAGGCGCCCGACCGCCGAGGCTGCAGCGGCTGTTCCGACCGGTAGCCTTCATTGCCGGCACTCTCTCCGGCGATGGGTCTGTTAAGTCGGACACAGGCCTCTCCGGCGCCCTGCCGGATCCTGCTGCTAAACCCGCATGTTGGATTACGCCCGATGTCCGCCTGGCGGATGAGCCGGCGCGGACCTTCCCGTCCGTTGTTCTGGTTCCCGCAGCCTTCGCTGCCCTCCGGGGACCCTGAGTCTCCTCAGCCTGACCCCGAGGATTTCTCCCTCCCCCATCCCTGGGTGACGCTGAGGTTCCTGTTCCACCTCCGTCAGACCGTCCACCTTCTGGTCCAACCGATCTGACGTCGGCTCCCGGAACGCTGGCTCAGACGCCGGTGTTGCCGACTCCGGGCAACATCCCACTCCCTGATGCCGCCCGACTCCGGGCCTTCTGCTCCAGAACCGCCCATGTGGCCTCCGGCGGGCCATCTGCTCTGGTAGGACCCCCAGTTGCGGGTGCCGACACCCATAATAGCCGGGACCGCAGTATCCGGCGCTTCAGTACCAGGCGCCCGACATATCCGACACCGCAGTACCTGGCTTCTCAATACCCGAAACCGGGCTTCCCGCCGTCAGGTTATATACACGCGCCTTATGGGTATAGTCCATACCCATATGCCCCTCCAGCCGCCGTGGGGTCCTGCCGACGTCAATCCTATATGTAAATACTTACTGCAAGAGTCTCTCTCAAAGATCTACTCTTACGGTAAGTTCTTACGTAACTGTACTTTTTTGGGACACACTGATTTCGCCAGATCGAGTGGGATTTTTGTCTGGAAGGTCTGCTTCAGATCATTTAAGGAAGCTAGCACATGTTTTCTCTGCGTCTGGTAGCTGGGACCGTTAACAATCTGGTCGTTAGGCATAGAGAGAAAACACTGGTACAGTTAGCATCCTTTTTATTTGAAACTCTATCAAAATTTGGCTTCCGCCTAAATTGTAGATTGGCTGAATGTTCTATATTCTCACCCCACTGCTAGATTGTATATAAATGGATCCCTTTCTTGTCATAGTAAGCTTACTTCTGTTACAAGACGAGGCTGCCCCTTTCCCTGATTATTTTTAATTTATATATAGAACCTTTGCTTTACTTTTGTAATCATAACCCCGGTATTAAAGTAGGGTCACATGTTTTAACATTCTCAGCTTTTGCTGATGCTATTCTGTTGCACGTTACTAATACTGATATTTCACTTCCTGCTATTATCTCCACTATTGATCTCTTTAGCAGATTTTCGAATTACAAAATAAAAAAGACTGAAACTAATGTTATGCCTCTTAACATTATTGTTAGCAAGCATGAAAAGGTTAAATATGGGTCATCCTGGTTGCCTGGCCATATAAAATATATTGCATTATTTTTGTCGAGACCAGAGTTTAATGTTTGACCTTAATTTTACTGATTTGCTAACCAATATCAGACTAGACTTAAAAAAGATGGCGCAAGTTACCTCTGTCTTTATTAGGTAGAATTAATATAGTGAAAATTAATATTTTCCCTAGACTTTTCTATCCACTGAGCACTTTAAACAGCTTTATACCTATTTCTTGGTTTTCCAAACTTCAGTTAAAATGAACTTTATTTGGCTTAAACCCCCTAGGATAGCCTATAGGAAACTATCTCTGTTATTTGACTGCCCATCTAAACAGATTCTCAAAATAGTCGCTATTAAATGATGTTCCAAATAACTACTGCCCTCTATGGTTATTGGTTGAGAGAAACATGTTAAAGAAACACAATATACCCTTTACAGCTGTTTACTATACTACATTTAAATCTCTCCCAAATAAGTTGAAAAAGACTGTTATTGGGACTTCATTTGAATACTTTAACCAGCTATCTAATCTTCTCCAAATTTCTCTTCAAAAATATATTAACCAACCTTTATTATATAACAGCAGTTTATGCTTAAATAATAAAATGTTTGCTATGAAATGGATTCCTCAGCTTAAAAACTGCCAGGTGAGGGACCTTTTAGGTAATGGTTATTTTTGACCCATTGAAGATATTAGATCAGTGTTCCCACTGGAGCCACATTACAGGGGGCCCAGCGTACCCTCCTCCTAATGTTTTACGGGTACGAATCATGTTTTGAGGGTACACCACACCCCTTGCAGAAAATCATGGCGGTACACGCCAGTGATGACACACCACACATGCAAATCTGCTGTCAGCATCTTTTGCATTGCAGTCTGTTCTGTGCAAGGCAAGCAAGCATTCTTTCTGTTACAGCTCTGCAGTACAGCAGCCAACTTTGTAGTACAAGTACACTAACTGATATGAGTACCGTCATTGAAATTAGCAGCACTGATCTATTGTACTCATGATAAATCATTACCAGAGAGAGAAAAATCAATCACTCAGTATCATCAAATCAAGACAGCAAGATTTCCTGTTGCATTTAGTTAGGCAAGCATTTATCAAGAACTAGAAGACACTGACTGACAATTACTTGCATTTTCAAGGCAAGTTACATAAACTTTCACTTCAGTAATTGACACACACACACACACACACAGAGAAGACTGACTGATTTATCTGGGACTTGTCTCAGAGGGAAAGTGTGATTTGTATGGTAGGTAAAGTCAGTCAAGTGGATGGGAATGAGGGGTGTAGGGGGGACAGGAGAGGATAGGTGAAGTTATCAAATAACTAGGAGGCAGCAGAGGGTTAGCAAGCTGAGCAATCTTATGGGCCATCGACTACAACAGTCTTATAAGACAATGCTTAATTGCAGTCATATTCTCATGGGGTAGATAGGGATGGTCACGGAGGAATTCCATAAAAAAAACATAGGTCACAGAGTCAGAGACTCAGTCACAGTCGATCAGTAAACGTGAACTAGCTTGGGAAGAGGGAGGGATGGAGGTGGGCTCGCCAGGCCAGGCAATTGGCAGCCACAGATAGGAAGAGGACCACTCCAGGATGGGGGATCGCTGAGATATCGGGAGAGTGAGGAAGGGTCTCAGGGACAATACGATGTGAAGGGCAGGCCGTGGACTGTCTAGACTCGTGCCGCAGTGGAGGTAGTTTTTTTGGGGGGGTTGGACTGGAACGCTGGTTGGAAGGAATGGACAATTCAGTGAAGGAGGAGCAGAGCCTACAGATGGGAAGGGAACCCCAACAACTTGCTGCAATCAACCACCCGGCAGCCCGACCCCATTCTTCAGAGTCGGACAAGTCCACCCCCTTCTGCTGACAAGAAGAAACGACAAACCTACCAGCTTGATTTGGGGCATACAATATTGGTAGCTGGTAGGGTTTCCTCTTCAGCACTATCCGAGTGAGTCTGTCTCTGTTCTGACTCGAACGTTGGTTGCGGGGCCAAGCCAGGATATCTTTGTGTTCGTCCGGTTGTTCGTTGCGTGGTCTTGTCTGAAGTAGGACATTCTTCTTCTCTCTCTGCAGTCTTTCTCTCGCACATGTGAAGCCCGTGGTTCCCTCGTGCCTGGAACAGATAGGTGCATGCCCACACTACAACTGGTAAATGGAGATAGAGTGGATTTCTGAACTGTGCACCAATCGCGGTTGGCTTTGCAAGGAGAAAAATATTCAAGGCACTGGATATTATTCGTTCACTGAGGCCGGAGACTTTCCACAATGGCACAGACTGCTCTGCACATAAAGCTACTAACGTGCCTGCATTCAGAAAACTCGGTCAGGCAACTTTACATGCAGTGCATCTCCTTATCGCATAGGTGAATGTGAATCTTGATTTTTTTTTTTTTTTTAACGTGATTCACGTACATCTGTGCGTGACTGGGAACACTGTATTAGATCTAAATTTTCTGTAGGTAAAGGATACTATAATAAACTTTTTGCTCTTAAACTGGTTTTGTCCTCCCATTTTGGAATATCACCATGGTTAGAGAACCATATTGTCATATTAGATAATATTTTACAACTCTGCAAGAAATCTCATGCTATCTTTAAACTATACCAGCTACTTCTGTCTAAAATGTAATTATCACGGTCATCTTTATCTACTTACTGGTCTGAAAATCAGTTGTATAAATCCACTGACTGGACGTCTATTTGGAGAGACTTGCATAAATATATCCTTAATGACAAACTAAAATTTAATACAGTTCAAAATTCTACACTGTGCATATTATTACACCGCTAAAACTGTTACCTATTTAAGCAATAAGGCATGACAGGGTGTTGTATATCATGGGATATCATCACACCTCGGGTGGTTGGGCATGAGTCCGCAGGCCAAGTGCGTCCCCACCACGGGTGGTTGGGCATGAGTCCGCAGGCCGGGTGCGTCCAACCACCTGAGAAGTGACGATATCCCATGATATACCACGCCCTGGAGTGACTTATTGCTATTATGAACTTAGTTTCAAGTTTTATAAATAAGAAAATTGGGTTTTAAAATGTTTTATGAATGAGTTTTTGGGTGGTGTAGGAGTACATTTTGAAAAAATAGTTCTCAGACAGTAGAGAGCAAGGAGGCTGAGTGCGCCAGAACTTTTTTGAAGCCATGATGATGTAGCCCGATATCATCACAGCTTCAAAGAGCTCTCGGAAAAACAGATTCCTCTATTTACAATCCTCAGTTCCTAATAAAGCTTGATCTTACTTCGAGTGGGAGCTCTTGCAGCAGGCTATTACATTTAGGATTATGCCGCAGGCACTAGGACCACCCAGTGAAAAACTTCTGCCAGCAATACCAGCGGGGACCTCCCCAACATCGGTCAGAGGTACAAGAAGGCGGACCCAGCTCCACCTCAGTTCTTTCCCACAGCATACCCGCACGTGAAGCCTGCTTCTGTCGGCGATTTTCAGCGAAGAACAACTTCTAAGATTTTTTGCCTTTCTCGTAGTTTTCGCGTTTTACCGTCCACCGACATCAGTTTCGCTGCGCGTCTCGTCACAGTATTCCCACTTTATGCTGTGTTTTTTGCTTTGGTTTGCGCTTCCAGTACCAACGTCAGCCCTCTTCCTTCCTGGCCGGGTTCGATGTCTTCCTGGGCTTCGGCGTCCCCTGAACACTTGAATAAGTGTGACTGCGGGCGGCAGATTCCCGCCAAGGACAGGCACCGGCGATGCATCTTCTATCTCGGTCCCGACCACAACACCGCCAACTGTGCTGATTGCTAGGCCTTCACCAGTCTGACCCGCATCCGCTGCCTGAAAGCCCTTAAGGCCTACCTTCTAGAGCAGAAGATGGATCTGCACTCCTTGGAGGGGAAGAGGAAAGAGAAGAAGCGGCACAGCAAGGAGCGTAGTCAGTCCTGACACCGGTCCCGGTCCAGATCGCATTCGCTACCTTCTCCTAAAAAGGCCCGTCCTTCAGGGTCTGGAGAATCGCCGAAGACTCCACAGGCTAAGGCTGGCCCGTCTAGGGAGAAGCCGGCCAAGCCGAAGGTGACTCCTCTAAGGGTCATAGCCAAGTCCTTAGAGGTACCTGCTTCGGCCCTACCTGCTAAGGCACCGACGCTGCCTGCTAAAGGCACGACTCAGGAAGCTAAGGACTCTCCGGTGCCCCCTGGTGTCACCCGTCATTGGTCCCTACACCGACGCCGGTCGAAGCGGCAAAGGACCCGGGGTCAGTCATAGAGATACCGACGTCCCCGTCGCCCAAGTTCTCTTCCGTGTCCCGTCGTTCCGGAGACTTCTTTTCCGCAGCGTGCGGCTGAGATTTTTTTCCAAGGACGAGCTCAAGGAGCTTTTCTCCTTCTGGTGGGGGCAGGTCCACAAGCGGGCCTCCCAGTCGCCAGCCCAGACACCGGTTCCGGATCCTGCGGGAGAACCACAGCCAGGGGGTGAGACTTCTCCGCAGAAGTCACCGGAGCGCCATCCTTCGCCCCCTTCCAGGGCTCATTCCCGATCTAGATCCGAGGACCACCAACGTTGCTCTAGGGTATCTTCCTGGACATAAGTCTCCACCACTCATTCACACTATTGGGATCTGCGCTGGACTCACTAGGACCCATCGGGAGCAAACTTTTTGCTGGAGGGTCGGCGCCAGAGATGGAGCCGCGAGGAGCAGCACCGCAAGCCTCAGCTCGCGCAGTAATGACTGTCTCGGCGCCGACCCTCCAACCGCCTCAGTTCCTTTTTTCCCGCTGTCGAGTGCGCTTCAGTGACGACGTCGCTCGCCCGCCGGGAGTCAAACTTCAAACTAGCAGCATAGTTTTCAGTTTTCTTATTTTGTAGATCTTACTTCGAGACACAGCTCTTGCAGCAGGTTACACCATTAGGACTGTAGCCGGCAGGCGTCGGGACCCCACGGAAAAATTCTAGCTAGCTATCTTCAGCGGGGACCTCCCCCGACGTCGGTCCCACCTCCGTCAGGCGTGGTACATAAGGGGACGGTCCCGCCAGATTCCCCAGTTCTTTCCCGCCGTCGACTTACATGTCTCGACCCTTCGGTTGCAGTCTAGCGCGCGACGCGTGGTTTAGTGCTTTCCTTCGGGAAATTCAAACTTCTTCAAGCAAGATTGTTGCTGATGTCCTCTCCGACCTCCGGTCACTCCTCCAAGTGTGCTTGCGGGAAACAGATCCCCTTCAAGGACCCCCACACGGCCTGCGTTAGGTGCCTGGGCCCAGACCACGATACCCGGGCCTGTTCGTTCTGCCAGGGGTTCAACAGTCGAACTAGGATCCGACGTCAGAAGGCCCTTCAGGCTTTTTTGTTGGAGGAAAAGCTGAAGACCATGTCCTCCAAGGGGGAATCTTCTTCTAAATCCCACAAGCACGCGGAGAAAAGAAGGGAGAAGGCCCCTTCCAGGGCTTCGGAGTCCCGCAGCTCCGGTTCTCGGTCCGACCACTCTCCTTCCAGGGCCAGCTCTCAGCCTCCCCCGGCTGCGGTTAGGAAGCCTTCTTCTCAGGCTAAGTCCGCCAGGCCATCCTCGTCTTCTTCCTCCAAGGCCTTGGCGAAGTCGGGGGAGCGTCACCACCATCACCACAAGTCGGGTTCCCACCCTTCGGTACCCGATGTCAGGTCTTCTTCTGTGCCTCCTCGGAAGACTGTGGAGCTCACACCCTTAAAGAGGCCTGTGAACCTGATGCCAGTGCGACCGTCGTCCGCCGCGCGACATCCCTCCCTGGAGCCGCCGTCGGCCAGACGACCGTCGCCAGCCAGACCACCTCAGCGGACGCCGGTAGGGGAACCGACGTCCGCTCCTCCTGAGAAGAGGGCCCACGTCGGTCAGGAGACTTTGACTGAGGAGGACTTAACGCAGCCCGAGGACCAGACGGGCGACCCCGGTTTTGTCGAAACTCCCAGGGAACCCTCGCCCTTGCCAGTGGCCCCTGTAGAGCCGACGCCGGGACCAGACGACCGCCCACCGGCACCCGGGCCATCGTCAGGCCTTTCCCTATCGGAAGTGAAGGATCTCTTCACTTACTGGTGGGACATCATCAAGAAAAACATGGCTCCCACTGTTCCTCCTCCTCCGGTCCCTGCACCCCCTCCGCCATTGGGGTCGGCTGGCCGTTTACCTCCTCCCCGGGAACCCAGATCCTCTCCCAGGGGGAGATCAGAAAAGCGGAGACCTCCATCGAAATACTCTTCTGGGTCACCCAGCCCCAAGAGATCCAGGAGACACCGACGTTCGCCGTCGACTGAGGACACGGGCTCAGACTACTCTTCCTCTAGATCCCCATCTCCTCCCTTCTCTGGACCCACGTGAGATGCCGAAATCTCCTCCGGATGACCCTTCGTTCCTGGATATTATGAGACATATCCAAGAGAACATGGGATGGGATGCAGAAGAGCTAGACCCCGAAAGGATACGCCTCGCCAGATATCTTCGGCAGAAGGACCCCAAGCCTGTGGTGGTACCACCCTTGGTGGACACTTTCGTGGACGTCACCAAGGCAGCGTGGAAGCGTCCACATTCACTCCTGGCGATGCCGAAAAAAGCTGATCGCTTGTACAAGGCTCCTAAGGAAGACCAGTACTTGACGCAGCAGCCTCAGGCCGATTCTCTGGTCATCACAGCCTCACATGACCGGTCACAGAGGCCTAACATTTGAACACCCTGCCACGGACCCAGAGTCCAAGCAGTTGGGCGCACTGGGCAGGCGCCGCGTATCTTCAGCTACCTGCGCCATCAGATCCTTGAACTATTTGACCCACATGGTTCAATTCCAGAACGCTTTGTGGGAACAGGGTCTGGAGACGGCTGAAAAACTGCCTGACGGTGAGCAGAAGGAGGAGATGCTTCAGCTCCTCCGTACGGGTTCCGACGTGGGGACCCAAGTGCTTCGAGCTGCGTACGACTCCGCGGACTCATCGGCCCGAGCAGCAGCTTCTGGCGTATGCCTCCGGAGACACTCCTGGTCACGCGTCTCTGGGTTTACCCCGGACGTCCAGAACAACATTATGGACGCTCCTTTCGAGGGAGAAGTCTTGTTTGGTAATCCTTCTGAGAAGATCATTACCAGACTTCAAGAGGCCGGGAAGGCGGTAAGGTCGGTTCAGGCCGTGTACCGACCCAAGCTTGGTTCCTTCGTGGCGGAACCAAAGCTGTTCGTGGGCGGACGCGGAGAGCAGCCCGCTCTGCTACACATCAGAGGGGCTCTGGCTTTCGTAGAGCCCAGGGGAAACAGCCCGCCAGCCGAGGTCAGCGTTCTCCTAAGCCGGCCCAGCCAGCGGGCCCATCTGCCGCCACAGCCTGACTCCTTTCCGGCCCCCCCGGCCCTCAGGATCAACGGGAAATCATGGTCGGGAGTCGCATTGTGAACTTCCTGCCGGGATGGCAGGCTATATCCACCGACAGGTGGGTCCTTCAGTTGGTCATTCTAGGCCACTTTATAGAATTCGCAGAAAAGCCACCCTCGAGGCCTACTTTGCTGTCCCGCTATTCGGGTCAGCACAAAACTTTGATCTGGCAAGAAGTACTCGCGCTCCTGCGAAAGGGAGCGATAGAGTATGTCCCGGAGAACCAGAGAGGACAAGGATACTATTCCCACTTCTTCCTGGTTCCAAAGAAAACAGGGGACCTCCGTCCGATTCTGGACCTCAGCGACCTCAACGTGTCGGTCGCCTACAAGAGATTCCGCATGGTGACTCTTCCGGGTCTTATTCCCATGCTGAAACAGGACGCCTTTTTAGCGTCTCTAGACATGCAGGACGCATACCTGCATATCCCTATAGCTCTGGCGCACAAGAGGTTCTTGCGCTTCGAGTTTCTCAACCACCACTTTCAGTTCCGAGCTCTTCCGTTCGGACTGTCATCCGCACCAAGGGTCTTTACCAAGTGCATGGCAGTCGTGGCAGCATCTCTGAGGAGACAGGGCCACTATGTGTTCCCGTACCTGGACGACTGGCTTCTCATGGCCGCCTCCAGAGAGGCGTTGCTACATGCGGTTCAGAGTACCCAGGACCTGTTTCGATCTCTGGGCATCCTCATAAATTACGAGAAGTCTCTCCTGGTACCGTCGCAGAAACTGCAGTTTATAGGCGCAGTACTGGACACTGTTCAGGGAAGAGCTTTTCTTCCGGACGACAGAGCGGAGCGCATCAGATCCCTCATAAGGGATTTATCGTCGAACAAGATCGTACCTGCCAGGTCGGTCCTTCGCTTGCTCAGACACATGGCTGCGGCCATTCCTACTGTCCCTTTCGCAAGGCTCCACACGCGGGTAACTCAGTGGATGCTCAACGTGCAATGGGACCAAAGGCAAGACCACCTGCAGCATCCGGTCAGGATCACGAATTCTGTGATCCAAGACTGGCAGTGGTGGCTAGTCCCAGGGTCGCTCTCCATGGGCGTCCCGTTAGTAGCGCCGTCCCCGGAGGTAACCCTCACCACGGACGCCTCTGGTCTTGGGTGGGGGGCACACCTGGATGGGGTAAAGTCCCAGGGTACGTGGACCCCGATGGAAGCTCATCTCCATATCAACGTCCTAGAGATGAGGGCGGTTCTCTATGCCCTGCAGGCCTTTCAGTCAGTAATCCCACCGTGTACTCTCTTGCTTCAGACAGACAACACGGCGGTGATGTATTACCTCAACAAACGAGACGCACACTCTTACCCCCTTTGCAGGGAGGCCATGAGGGTGTGGGATTGGGTAATAGGACACGGCGCAAATCTGATCACTTTGCACGTTCCCAGGGTGGACGACATGATTGCAGACGGCCTGAGTCGATCCCAGGCCAGAGTCCACGAGTGGGAACTTCTTCAAGAGGTAGCAGAGGATCTGTTTCTTCGATGGGGAACTCCAGAGTTGGACTTGTTCGCATCCCCATCCAACGCAAAACTGCCCAATTTTTGCTCGCAAGGTCCAGGGCCTGGTGTTTTCTGGCGAGATGCGTTGTCCCTCTCCTGGTCGAACAGATTCCTCTATGCTTTCCCTCCCTTCCCGTTGATCCAGAGAGTTCTTCTCAAACTGCACAGGGAGCACGCACTCATGATCCTGGTGGCCTCATTCTGGCTCAGACAGATCTGGTTCCCTTTGTTGGTGCAACTATCTCAGGAACCCCCGCTCCCGTTGCCGCTCAGCTCCCACCTTCTGTCTCAGGAGAAAGGTTCACTAGTCCATCTGGACTTACGTTCTCTGAACCTGCATGCTTGGCTCCTAGAGACATAGCCATCTTGCGTCACGGGGTCTCGCAAGAGGTTGCAGAGGTCCTTTCTGCAGCCAGAAAGCGCAACGCATGCTCATCGTCGCCATGAAGTGGGCCCGTTTTTGTTATGGCCACGAACACGTGATTTTTCCCCTTTAGGTTGTCCTGTGGGAGTAGTGTTGGATTACCTGCTCTCCCTCTTTCATTCAGGTCTAGCCTACTCCTCTATTAAGGTGCACCTCTGTGCCATTTCTGCCTATCACCTCCCGGTGGGACATCGTACAGTGGCTCAACTGGATGCCTCTTGGGAATTTCTTAGGGGAGTGTTACACCTTAGGCCTCCCATTAGGGACCCTGTGCCTCCATGGGATCTGCACTTTGTCCTGGAACAGCTCACGCTTCCCCCTTTTGAACCTGCCGCGAATTGCGAGCTACGTTTTCTGTCGTGGAAAATGTTATTTTTAGTTGCTGTTACTTCAGCGAGAAGAATTTCTGAGCTTCACGCTCTCATGTGCAAAGAGCCTTATTTAGTTTTCCACGGGACAGAGTATCCCTGAGGACTGAACCCTAAGTTTTACCTAAGGTGGTCTCTTCACTCACTCTAAACCAGGATATTGACCTTCCGGTCTACTTCCGAGTTATTCAAATAGAGGAGGCTCTGCTCCACACCCTGGATGTTCACCGGCCTGAGGTATTACGTCAACAGAACTAAACCCTTTCGTGGTTCTGAACAGCTTTTCGTTCCTTCTCTGAGAGAATGATGGGCCAATCTGTAACCAAACAGTCTCTGTCTCGCTGGCTTGTCCAGTGTATTTATTACTGTTATGATTTAAAGCAAAAGCCCCTCCCGGGCTCAGTCCGGGGTCATTCTACTAGGGGTGTGGCCACCTCATTTGCAGCACTCAGAAACGTCTCCACCTCTGCTATTTGTGCTGCAGCCACTTGGAGCTCTGTGCATACCTTTATCAGACATTATAGCCTGGACATCGCCTCTCGGCGAAGGGCTGGTTTCGACTAAGCGGTGCTACAGGGTCTCCTGTCCTAGGTTCAGGACCTGGAATTTATTTCCTATTTTCCTCCTCCGGAATTTCTGGCAGCGTTACTGCTTGGGAATCAGTCCTAATGGTGTAACCTGCTGCAGAGCTGTGTCTCAGTAAGATAGTACAGTTACGTAGAACTTACCGTAACAGTAGCTCTTCGAACAGCTCTTGCCAGGTACCTTCCCGCCCACCTTCCCCTTGGAGGAGGCATGGCTTTGCCTTTTCTTGTTGGGATTTTCCTCCTTATTATCTTCTGACGGTGGATCTTGGTCTCCCATTCTGATGTCATCCTGCGGGAGTCTCCAGCGGAGAACTGGGAATCTGGCGGGACCGCCCCTTATTCCCGCCTGACGTCTGAGGCGGATTGGCGTCTGGGGCGGTCCCAGCTGAAGATAGCTAGCTAGAATTTTTCCGTGGGGTCCTGACGCCTGCCGGCTACAGTCCTAATGGTGTAACCTGCTGCAAGAGCTGTTCTCGAAGATCTACTGTTATGGTAAGTTCTTACGTAACTGTACTTTATATCTCGATAAGTATTGCTTAAGTTTATTCTTATTTTTAAAAATATAAGAGAAGTCTCAGCCTACTTTGTCGGAGTCGACCATGAGCAGGTCAGGTGACGGTAGGGAGACTTCGTATGAAAGTGGTTCAGTCAATTCGGGCTGGGTCCGGTCCGCCCGCCTTCTCGGAAGGGGTCTGACAACGGTCAGTCCAATGCTCGAGGGCAGGCGGTCAGCAGAGCTTATAAAAATAAGCGGTCGATTCTGGCACCGTTCGGCCTCGAGGTCGCCCTCTGATATGTTCTTGCGTCGAGCGTTCGGGTTATCGGGCTAGTTGCGGTCTCTTCCCGGAGTCGCCAACCTCTGCTTCTGGTAGGCAACGGCTTCGACATCGGAGCCCTACTCCGCCCGCAGGTAGGTCTTCAGATGAGCAGTTTCATCAGTGGGCCGCTCTTATGGAACAATGGGCTCGGTGGTTGGTTCAGCTACCTGGCTCGGTCACTCGGGGGGACTTCGGGCTTCTTGAGAGACCAGGTAGGGCGGTTGGACTTCCCTGGTCGCGCGTCACCTTCTTTGGTGCCATCGACTCCGCGCTTAGGTATTCCCCCCTCACATGGCTACAGCGCAGGGGGCAACACTGATGCCCTTATCTCCTGCTCTTCTTCCTTCAAAGCCTGTTTTTCGGAGTCTTGGAGTGTTTTCAGTGCCCTTGACGTCGATGGCATGCTCGGCGGCGTCCTCAGTGCCGTGCGGCCTCTTGGCGCTGTCCTCGGTGCCGTTTTCGGCGCCGTGTGGGTCCTCTGTGCCATTTTCGGCGCCGCATGGTCCCTCGACGTCGTTCTCTGTGCCGTGTGCCTCCGTGGCGCTGGGTGCTCTCAGGGCGTCCTCCGCGTTTCAGGACTTCTCTTTTCTCTCTTTTCCTTCTTCCCTTTCCTCTGACTTTCGTTCCTTTCCTGTCCATACAATCCCTCCTGGACTGTCAGGAGATGACATTGAGCCTGACCCAGACCTTTGGCTGGGTGATGAAGTGGAGGAAGCAGGATCTATTACTGCTACAGAGCCTGTGGTTGAGGGCCTGTCCTTTAAGTCTCTGCTGAAAAATTTGATTTCCACTCTTTCTCTCCAGACTACAGACATCAGTCCTGGGAAATTAAGACTCCAGTACCTTCATGCCCCGGAGATCCCTACGGATTTGACTCCTCCGGTTCAGCCTTCCTTCAGTACGCTGTTTCAAATGGTATGGAATAATCCTGCTCTCACCCCTTCGGTGGCTAAATCCATAGATAGGAAATATTCAGTCCCCAAGGATCGTCCCATTTTGGCATCTCAAGCCTTTGGATCCTATTGTAGTCCTGGCAGAGAATGATAAGGTCGTTCTTCCTCAAACTACTACAGCTCGACCTATTAACAAAGAATCTCGTAAGATAGACACCTTAGGTAAGAGAGTCTGTGCTGCTTCTACCCTAAGTATGCGTATTGCCAGCTACCAGGGCTATTTCTCCCAGTATGAGTATATCCTGTGGCACTCTATCAAGCAGATGGTTGAAGCTCTACTGGAATCGGATACAAAGCCAGAGCTTCTTCAAACCATTGCCAGAGGTATCGAATCTAATAACCAGCAGGTTAAAGCTGCTATGGATGCTTTCGACACTTTTCCCATTCGGCGGCTGCTGGTATTTGTACCCGCCGTCATTCCTGGCTGCGCCGGGCTTCACGAATGGCCAGCGCGGCAACAGTAATGGCGTTGCCCTTTGATGGTGCATCTTTTTCGGTCCTCAGGTAGAACAAGCTCTAGAAGCTACACAAAAGACTAGGTCAGCCATTAAATTGCGCCCCATTTTGGATCTCAGAAAGCTAAACAAATTTCTCCCCAAGGAGAAATTCAAAATGATTTCTCTGGGAACCTTGTTACCTTTGCTTCATCAACACGACTGGCTAGCCTCTCTAGACATGCAGGATGCTTACCAGCACATTTCTAGTCACCCGAGGCATCACAAATTCCTGAGGTTTGTGGCTCTGGGACAACATTATCAGTTCAGAGTCCTGCCCTTTGGGCTATCCTCAGCGCCGCAGGTTTTTACAAAGTGTTGTGCAGTTCTCGCAGCGCACCTCAGAAAGGTCAGAATACAGGTGTTCCCTTATCTGGACGATTGGCTTCTGGCAAGCCCTTCCAGGCAGGGAACTCTGGACACCGTAAGAGATGACCTCTCACTTCCTTACATCCATGGGAGTTCTGCTGAACCTCAAGAAATCGCAGTTGCAGCCCTCCCAGAGGCTCCTTTTTATAGGGACTCTTCGGGACACCTCCTGTGCGAAGGCTTTTCTTCCAGAAGACAGAAGGAACGATATCCTTCAAATGGCCCGTCACATCGGGGAAGACAACTCAGTCCCAACCCTCTCGATGCAACGGATGCTAGGCCTCATGGCATCCTCAGTGTTCACTGTACCCCTAGCACGTCTGCACATGAGAACCACTCGGTGGATGCTTAGTACTCAGTGGTCCCCAACCACTCACCCACAGTCCTATCCCATCAAAGTGACAGAACCTTTAAAGAGGTCACTCACCTGGTGGTCTCAAGAGAGCAATCTCCTGGAAGGGTATCCCTTTGCTCCTCTAGACCATCAGATCTCCATTTACCACAGACGCATCCCTAATGGGGTGGTGAGCTCACTGTCAGGCTCTCCACACTCAAGGTGCGTAGACTCAGGTCGAGTCCCAGCTTCACATAAATGTTCTAGAAATGAGAGCCTTTCTTTATGCGGTCCGAGCGTTGAAGGACATTCTCTGTCCTAAGAACATTCTCCTTCAAATGGACAACAAAGCAGTGATGTATTACATCAACAAGCAGGGCGGTGCTCATTCTTACCCCTTATGCAGGGAAGCGATGAAGGTATGGGAATGGTGCTTGGAGCACAAGGCTCTAATTCAAGTGGTCGACCTACCGGGAATACAAAACGAGCTGGCAGACCGTCTCAGCAGAACAGAAACAGATCCTCACGAGTGGTCTCTCGACTCAACCATAGTTCAGTCACTATTCAAAGAGTGGGGAACTCCAGACCTGGACCTTTTTGCATCTCCACTCAACGCAAAACTGCCTGCCAGGGCCTGGTATTTTCTGTCAGGATGCGTTCAGGCTACGGTGGACAAAACTCTTTCTTTACACCTTTCCACCTCTTCCTCTAATTCAGAGGGTACTCCTCAAGTTCGAATCCCAGGGGACAAGATGATTCTCATTGCTCCCTTCTGGCCTCGGCAGCTGTGGTTTCTACTACTCAACAATATGTTGGCAGTTCCTCTGAGACCACTTCCCTTGCAGATTAACCTTTTGACTCTGGTCGGTGAGCCATCCCAACCTGAGATCGCTTCACCTTCACGCTTGGCTCCTGAAGAGGTAGAGGTAAACCGGTTCAGTGTCTCTCGAAGGGTTTCAGATATTCTTCCGGCTGCGCGGAAACCAGCCACACGGAAAACTTACAGAGCCAAGTGGAAGCGTTTTTTGCTCTGGTGTGTAAAATCCTCTTTGAATCCCTTTTCCTGCCCACCAGATAAGGTTCTGGAGTACCTCTTGGACCTCTCAAATTCAGGTCTGCAGTACTCTACAGTCAAAGTTCACCTTAGTGCCATTTCAGCGTATCATCAGCCGTTTTTTTCCTTAACACTGGCTCAGTTACCTGTGGTTAAGAGATTTCTTAAAGGAATTCTACATACCAGACCTCCTACAAGATGTCCAGTTGCAGCCTGGGACATTAATCTTGTGCTAGACATGCTCACTTGGAAACCTTTCGAACCTCTGGCTACCTGTGAGCTGAAATTTCTCACCTGGAAGATTGCCTTTCTAGTGGCCATTACCTCAGCCCGCAGGGTCTCTGAGATACATGCCCTGGTCACAGACCCTCCGTATACTGTGTTCCATAAGGACAAAGTAGTCCTTCGGACTCATCCTAAATTTCTTCCTAAGGTTGTGTCAGAATTTAATCTAAACCAACCTTTGGTCCTTCCCTCTTACTTTCGGCCTTCCAAAATGAAGAGACGATCTCTTCATTCTTTGGATGTTAAAGGAGCTTCGTTTCTATCTAGATAGAACCAAGGACTTCATAAAGCCCAGCAACTGTTTGTTTCCTTCAGCGAGACCCGGCTGGGTCAGCCTGTCGCTATCAGATGTATCTCAGCATGGTTAGTGGCATACCTTCGCCACTGCTATTCCGTGGCGCAAGTTAAGTTGGAGGGCAGGGTTTACGCTCACTCTACTAGAGCGGTCGCGGCATCCCTAGCGGAAATTCACAACGTGCCCATTACAAATATTTGCAACGCGGCCACCTGGAGCTCAGTGCATACTTTCGTTAAACATTATGCACTGGATGTCCATGCCAGATGACATTTTTGCTTTGGCAGAGCCATCCTTAATGGACTTCTGTCCTAGAAACGTGAGCTCTTGGTCTCTCCTGCCGCCCTCTCGGGGATTATTAGCTCGGTACTCTCCCAATAGTGTGAATGAGTGGTGGAGACTTATGTCCAGGAAGATATGAAAGTGCGTACCTACCGTAATTCTTGATCTTCTGGCCAGTCTCACCACTCATTCACACACCCACCCTCCATCCCCCGCGCGCTCACCTCTATTGTTGGTCTTCACTCCCTCAAATATTTAGGCTGTGAAGACTTCTTTGTTGACCCTTCTTATACGGGTCACCCGGACTATTTTATGTCCAGTTTTTAGGTTAGGCTATCCTTCTAGGTTAGTTACGCTGCACCTCCTTGGTAAAAAAGGTACTGAGGCGGTTGGAGGGTTGACGCCAAGATAGTCATTACCACGCGAGCTGAGGCTCGTGGTGCTGTTCCTTGCGACTCCATCTCTGGTGCCGACCCTCCAGCAAAAAGTTTGCTTCCGATGGGTTCTAGTGCCTCCGGCGCAGATCCCAGTAGTGTGAATGAGTGGTGGAGACTCGTCCAAGAAGATCAAGAATTACGGTAGGTACGTAATTTTCATTTCTAGCGACCGATGTCGGTCTAGGTCTCTTTCCAGGAACCCTTCTCGCACTAAGCGGGACCGCTTCCGACGTCTGCCATTGCTCCGTTGCCGGTCCAGGGACTGGAGTCGGTCTTCGGACCATCGTCGGTCCCCTAGTCACCGACGTCAGCACAGGCATGGTCATGCGGCAAAATCAGACTATTCCAAATCGGATAGTCGATCCTCCTCTTCTTCATCGACCCAACGGAAGGCATCAGACCTGGGCTGGGGGGCTCACCTGGGTGTTCATTGAACTCAAGGGGTTTGGTCACCCGAGGAACAGTCCCTCCACATCAATGTGCTGGAAATGCGGGTGGTTCTCTACGCTCTTCAGGCGTTTCGGGAGGATCTGGTACCGGGCTCTCTTCTAATTCAGACAGACAACATGGCGGTTGTCTTTTACATCAACAAGCAAGAAGGCACTCATTCATATCCTCTTTGCAGGGAGGCGATGAGAGTCTGGTACTGGGCACTGGATCAGTGCATTCTACTGTCCGCAATGCACGTTCCAGGCGTCCTAAACGATCTGGCCGACAACCTCAGCAGGTCGCGAGCCAGAACACACAAGTGGGAGTTGCTACAATCCGTAGCGGACCAGCTCTTCGACAGGTGGGGTCTTCCCGAGCTGGACCGCTCTGCGTCACCACGCAACGCCAAACTGCCAACGTTTTGCTCACGAGCGCACGCGCCTGGAGTTTTTTGGCCAGACGCATTATCCCTTTGTTGGGCAGGGAGGTTTCTCTATGCCTTTCCACCCTTCCCTCTCATTCGGAGGGTTCTGCTCAAGTTGCAGGCCGAAGGGGCCCGGATGATCCTTGTGGCCCCCAACTGGCCTCGACAGATTTGGTTTCCACTTCTGCAGCAGTTATCCAGGGAACCGCCAATTCCGCTGCCCATATGCTCGCAATTGCTGTCCCAGGACCAGGGGTCTCTGGTCCATCCGAATCTCAGATCCCTGCACCTTCATGCTTGGCTCCTTCAGACGTAGCTCAAAACAGATACGGGGTTTCCCCGGAAGTGGCGGAGGTCTTAGCATCAGCAAGAAAGCCCTCTACTCGCTCCACTTATGCTATGAAGTGGAAGTGTTTCTGTCTTTGGGCCTTGCCGCAACATTTGGATCCCGTCACCTGCCCTGTGAACTTCACTTTGCAGTACTTCCTCTCCTTGTACGAGAAAGGCCCGAGTCACTCCTCTGTCAAGGTGCACATGTGGGCAATTTCCGCCTACCATGCTTTCGTGGGAGAGAGAGCATTGGCGCAATTAGATGTGGCCCGCACCTTCCTATTGGGAATTCTACACATAAGACCTCCCATTAGGGACCCTGTCCCACCCTGGGACCTCCTTATTGTGTTGAAGAAACTCACCCTCCCTCCTTTTGAGCCTGCAGCGAGTTGTGAGCTGCATTACCTTTCTTGGAAAGTTTGTTTCTTGGTTGCTGTTACTTCAGCTCAAAGGGTTTCCGAGCTTCAGGCTCTGATGTGTAAAGAGCCCTATTTGGTTTTCCACAGGGAAAGGGTTTCCCTCAGAACTAATCCTAAGTTTCTTCCCAAGGTCGTGTCTGAATTGACCGTCAACCAGTCGGTTGATCTTCCAGTTTATTTTCCTTCCCCTTCCAATAGAGGGGAGGCTCTCCTCCACACATTGGATGTCCACAGGACCCTGAGGTATTACCTCAACAGAACGGTTCAGCACCGTAAATCGGAGCAGCTCTTTGTGGCTTTTGCACCACATCGCTTGGGTCAACCGGTGTCCAAGCAAACCATCTCTAAATGGATAGTCCGCTGTGTCTCATTTTGCGACGAGCATCACAATAAACCCCTGCCGGGCCTGGTTAGGGGTCACTCCACCAGAGAAGTGTCAGCTTCTTTCGCCGCTATCCGGAATGTCGCTATCCAGGATATTTGTGCGGCCGCAACCTGGAACTTGGTGCATACTTTTATCAAGCATTACAGCTTGTATATTGTCTCCAGATGCCGTGCTGACTTCGGCCTAGTGGTTTTACAAGGGCTTTTGTCCTAGGGCCTCTGGAGTCAGCATATTCCACCTCCCGGGGTCGGCTACCTCCTTGCTGTGGGACTGCTTGGGACTCGGTCATAAATGTAATAGCCTGCTGCAAGAGCTCCCACTCGAAGTAAGATAGTACAGTTATGTAAGAACTTACCGTAACAGTAGATCTTCGAGAGGAGCTCTTGCAGCAGGCGCTGCTTCCCTCCCGCCTTCCCCCTCGAGGTGTGCAGATCTATTTTCTTTTCTTTCTTTCCTTTCTAGATGGTGGGCTTCACCTCCTTCTCTTGTCAGGCCTTCTGCTGGGTACTGGCGGGAGAAATGAGGTGGAGCTGGGTCTGCCCCCCTCTTGTACCCTGACTGACGTCGGGGCGGGGCCGGCGTCGGGGGCGGTCCCCGCTGGTATTGCTGGCAGAAGTTTTTCACCAGGTGGTCCTAGTGCCTGCGGCATAGTCCTAAATGTAATAGCCTGCTGCAAGAGCTCCTCTCGAAGATCTACTGTTACGGTAAGTTCTTACATAACTGTACTTTTTAGATGTGGAACAGGACTGGGATTTCTTTCCCATATCTTTTGGGAATGCTTACTGGTTCTCTCATTTTGGATAGACACTAAAAACAAAATATGAAACCAACTTGGATTATCCCTCTGTTTTACTCCCCAGGTATGTCTGATTGGGAATTAAATGTTCATTATTCTGCTAACAAATACTATATATATATATATATCTACTGTATGATAGCGTTGAGAGCTGAAAAAATAATCCTAAATCATTGGAAAGATCATCAGGTTCCCTCGCTAATCGAATGGAGAAATTAGATACTGCTGAATTTAAGGCTTGAGAAGATTACTTTCAGCATGAAACATAACTTGGAGGGTTTTAACTATTAATGGAAATAAACTATGATACTATTTCCTCTTTGAAATTAACCTAGCCTTTGTGGAGATTATTTTTTTTTATTGTTTAGATAAACTTACTCAGTGGTTTCTTATGACTATTCCCTTCTTAGTTCAGAATGGGGCTTTCTTTATTAATTTGCTTTCCAGTCATAGGTCTCAGAAAACTTTCTCTCCATAATCGCTACTCTTACTAGATTAGTTTTGGGTTTTCTTTTATGAGAGGGGTGGAGCTTAGGGATGGGTTTTACTGTTCCTTTTATTATTTGGTTAGTAAATGTTATCCTTTTTATTTTTTTTGTTCGTTTTTAAAATCTTTTATTGAGGTAGGACAGACAGAGATCTGAGGACACATTACAATCATTTTGAAATTCCTTTTCCAACATTAAGGAACCTGCCATAGAATATACAGCATTTTATTCATCATGCAAACATTCACCTTTATAATTCCTTGGCCTACCATCTGGCCCACTAACTCCCCCCTCCTCACCATACCATATAATTCCCCCTATTTACACCCTGAGTATACAGTAGTAGCATAAGAGAACATCCAGAATACAAAACCTACACACCCCTCCAGAAATCCTTACGAAATCCTTTCCACTGTTATGGCATTTTATATTTTGTGATATCCGTGAGGCTTCTGAAACCCCACCCCACCCCCACCACCACCTCCACCTCCCTCGTCCTTGACCTTGCTGGTTCTCCAGCCTCCAAGATGTAACCATGCAGCTACCTGTGAGCTGGAGTCCACTTTCATCTCCACCTCCAACTTTACACCGCCACTCACAGGCCTGCTCACCTCTGCTGTCAGGAGAACCAGTCCAGGCCCCTTCCATGAGCTTCGCCACTAGGAGACAACCATAAGTCCTTTGATTCAGGTTATACCCTGTCTTAACACCATGGCTTCCCCCAAAGGAAGAGAGTTAATGATCACCCCCCACTTGTTCAAAAAAAGTTCCTCTTTTCCATATCTTTGATACATTAGACTCTCTAGGGCCAGATTATTGATGACCAGTGTTTTCCATTGTTCAAGGGATGGCTTAACATGAGATACCCCTGTGTTCTGGATACAGTGTCTGGCCAGTGTTAGTAAGACCCTCCCCGTTCTTGGGTAAGCTTCCCATTCCCCTCTAACCCTCTTCCACTCCAAACAGTAAGGAGGCCGCCGAATCCCTCACCCTCACCTGCATGATACTTGACACTTCCCTTGCAATCTCAGCCCAGAAAGGCCGTAACTCCCCATACTCCCAGAAATAATGCAGGTATGTACCACCTGACATCTCCCACATATTGGTACGACCACTGGGTTGAATTTATTTACCACCACCGGTGGGCAGTATAATCTGTGCAAGAATTTGAATTGTGATTGTTTAAACTTGTTGCATAGCAGTAGCCCCATATGAGACCGGAGGACTAGCCTCCAGTTCTCCTCTGAGATCTGCATGCCCAGGTCCCTTTCCCACAACTTCCTAACCTTGATAGATGTGTCTGGGAATATATCCCTATCGTCATGTACTGCCCGAGCTATCAGGCCCTTGAGGTTCACCTGTGCCAGCCAAATCAAGTCCTCCAAGTGTTCCAATTGCCTTATATCAGATTTCTGGCCCCTCCTGGCTGTACTGAAGGCCCGGACCTGGTAATATTGATACCTATGTGTGACTGGGATCCCATATTGATTCCTTAATTCCTCCATGGACTTGAATCCCCTACTGCCCCAGAGATCCCTAAGGCAATGTATGCCCTTATGATTCCATATCTCACATCCCCCTCCTTCCAACCCTGGCAGGAAGGCAGGATTGCCCACTACCGGAACCAACCCTGACATCTCATTCTCCACTTTCCTCCTCTTACATGCCTGTTCCCAAGCCTCCAGAGTCCAGTCCACCAATGGATTCTTACTGTGTCCCCTAAGATGCCTTCTCCATCCCCCGGGTCTAAATACGACGTCAGGCACACCTGTGTGTCTTCCCCTTCCAGGTCTACCCAACTTGCCTCCTTTCCGTGGTGAACCCAGTCCTGAATATATCTGGACTGCATGGCTAGCGCATACCCCTTTAGATTGGGAAGTTCAGCCTCCCCCACACTCTATCCCACCCTTCAAGCTCTGCAAGCTCATCCTAGGTCGTTTATTCTGCCAAATGAACCTGTTAAATTCTCTATCCATATCTTTGTAATCCCCATTAGTCAGGCCCATTGGTAACATTTGCATCAAATATAGGACTGTGGGTAATGCATTCATTTTCAGGAGATTAATTCGCCACATCCAGGAAATGGGGAGTGCCCTCCACCTTTCCATGTCTGCCTTAAAAGTCTACAGGAGTGGACCATAATTAATTCCATAGAGGCCTGCCAGATCCCTACCCACCTTGATGCCCAGATAGGTGAAATGAGTCCTAACCACCTTATAACCACACGTAGCCTTATCCCCTACTCCCCCCACCCGGAGCATCTCTGACATCTAAGTTAAGCTTATAACCTGAAAACCTTGTAAACTCCTATATTACTGCCAAAAGAGCTGGTATAGTGGTCTCTTGTTGTGTGGTGAAGAGCAGCAAATCATCCGCATATAAGGTCAGTTGGTGGTGAATACCCGACCTCCCCCCTCCCCCCTCACTCCCTGTATTCGCTCATCCTCCTAATTCGGATAGCTAGCGTTCCATCGCAAAGGCGAAAAGAAGAGGGGACAGCGGACATCCCTGTCTTGTCCCTCGGTGTAATTCGAACATGTTGGAGCATCCCCCATTAATCGGGACCTGTGCTTTCTGGTTCTTGTGCAGCAGCCTGACCATCTTAATAAAATCCACCCCCGACCCAAACCTATTTAGCACCTGGAAGAAGTACGGCCATTCTAGTCTGTCAAAGGGTTTTTCAGCATCCATAGACAGCACCACCACTTGTTCTGGATGCAGATTACCCCAGTGAATGATGTTTAGGAGCCACCTCATGTTATGATACGACTGACGCCCCTGAACAAATCCCGTCTGATCTGCATGGACCAGCAGAGGCAGGATCAGTTCCAGTCTCCTAGCCAAGACTTTTGCATAGATTTTAAGATCACAGTTCAAAAGTGATAATGGGCAGTATGATCCACATTCTTCTGGACATTTTCCGGGCTTAGGGAGCACACAGATCATGGCTTGCAGGCATGAGAGAGCCAACCAACCCCCCTCCCCAGCCTCTTCCAACATCCCGGCCATGGGCCCCACCAGGTCCCCCCGAGTTCCTTATAGTATTCCATGACAAAGCCATCAGGTCCTCCCCCCGCTTTCCCCTGCTTCATGGATGGTAGCCCTGCCCAATTCTGCTCCTGCAATTTTGCCCCTAATTGTTCTCATGGGCTTCTGATAATTCCAGCAGCTTAACCTTGCCCAAGAACTGTTCCATTTGGCCCTTTGAGTTACCACATTCTGACTTATACAGATTTGTAAAGAAAGTTGCAAAAGTCTCCCTTATTTTATCACTCTGGGTGGACCTATATCCACACCCATCTCTTATTGCCGTGATCATTGCTGTACCTCTTCTCCCCCGTGCCAGGCGGGTTAGGATTGCCCCCAGTTTATTGCCCCATTCATACAGCTGCTGCCTGGCATAGAACAAGGATGTGCTAGCCTCCCCTGTGTGCAATAAATTAAGTTCCCCCCTCAGTGCAAACATTTCTCCCTTCAGTTGGTCAGTGGGCGAGGAGATCATTCTTAACTCAACATCTTTTAGTTGCTGCTCCCAGGTCTGTCTCCTTTTCTTCCTTTCTTTCTTGTATCTATTAACATAGCCTATTATCACATCCCGTATGTACGCCTTTCCAGCCTACCTGTACATTCCCCATTGTTGCTTCAGGAATTCCCTGAACTTCTCTGCGGCCATTAAATAGGTAGGGAAACACCATCCTGGGCAGGGCCCCCTTCTCCTCCTCTGCAAATCTGTTCAGTACCACCATTTCATGATCGGATACATGTATGGGGCCATGAGCTACATCTCGAACCCCAATGTATCTTTCTCTAGTGACATATATGTAGTCCAGCCTGGACCAGGTCCCATGAGGGTTTGAGTAAAATGTATATTCCCTAGCCCCTGGGTTAGCTGCCCTCCAAACATCCATCAAGTCCAGATCCACCACCCCTTGTTTCCATTGATTCAAAGCCCTTGCATGTCGACTTCTTCCCTCAGAATGGTCCAGGCTGGGCTCCATTACACAGTTCAAATCCCCTCCCATACAGAGGTTGGGGAACTGTTCCCTTACCAACACATCCAAGAGTTTTTTATAAGATTCCATATCAAACACTGAGGGGGCATACACACTTCCATGTGTGATACTCTTGTCCCACCTTGCCTTGTACGAATATATACCTGCTCTCCTCCGGGTCTGCTACCACTTGCTCCACCTCTATGCCATAATTTTTATGGTAGCACCGCCAACCCACGTTTAAGTGAGTTGTAGGGAGCAGCGTAACATGCTCTGACCCAGTCTCCTACTAGTTTCCTATGCTCATCCTGGCTCAGGTGCATCTCGTGAAGCAGTGCCACCTGTGCGTGTTTATTTTTAATGGCCTGGAGCACGTTCTTGCGCTTGATGGGGTTATGGAAGCCCCGAATATTCCAGGAAATAATCACCTCAGTATTAGCCATTTTTAATCCCACGGGTTGTCCTCCCATCCCAGTCTTGCAGGATGCTGTGCCCCCCTCCATCGGCAAGATCGTACAAATGCCAATGCAACCGTACATTTCTGGATTCCATTATACATAGTATCCCCCCTACTTCTCCCCCCCACACACACACACCAGTGCCTGCAACCGGCAAGGCACAAACTTGAAACAGCAAACGGGCATAAAAAAGAACCAAATTATAACTGTTGTGTAACACTTCTCAGTTGTCTACAGCCATCTACCCTACTTCCCTTCTGTAGCCACATCCTCCTACATCCTGGAAATCCCTCCAGGACCTGAAGAATATAATAATATCCCCCCCCCCCACATTGTCACATGCAGAGTTAAGCACAGGCACATCCTGCCTACAGCCACCCCACCACCACCATCAGAGACTAGTCTTGTTTAAATGGCCCCAGATAGTTGCCGGTGTGACCACCACCAGCTCCTTCCTCTCTGTCCATGTACTCTGTCGGTACCTCTCTCTCCTCCCCGGCTGTTCCTGTTCTAAAATCCCGAGCCCGCCACGGGTCTTCTACTACCCAGTCCTAGAGCAGCTAGGCGATCAGTGTCCATCCCCACATCCGTCGAGCATCCTGGGTTGCATTGGGTCCTTGCTTGCTCCTCCGATGGACACTGCCTGTTGGTTAAAAAGGGTTAGAGCCCATTACATCTTCATACTGAGCATTTCCCCAGGACGTCCAGCATTTCTTCTGCTACCCCCCCGTGCTCCTATTCCCCCAATCCTCCCCATGTGATGATGCTGTTGGTCCCCGAGTTCTTACCTTCCCATCTGCTGACTTGCAGGGCAAATCCCCCCGCCCATCCATTTACCTGTAGCCCCCCTCACCCCTGTACCACCATCCTCTACTGAGTAGGAAAGCTCCCTTCCCCAGGAAAAGGCAGACAGGGGCACCCACATCCTCTCTAGCTCAGAAATCAACAAGAAAAACTAGTACAAGAAACCTTTTACATAGAAAGACAAGACATTTCATGCCAGTTGAGTCCATGTCACTGTTTGTATTGTTGCATCCAGGCCCTTGCATTCTCAGGTCTTCTGCCTTGTGGCATGCCTCCTCCCGACTGCTGTTCTGTTAATTAGTGTCCCCGCTGGCAGGTGCAAACCTTCCCCGTACTCTCTGAATGGCAAATTGGGTTGGGAACAGATTAACTTAATTCCACCCCCCCCCCAAGAGACTCTGCTCACCGTATCCCCACTCTCCTTCAACCACCAAGCTGGTTGCTACAGAGGTTACAGGAGCACGAGTTTAGGATCCCATCACGGCAGGCCCCAGTCCGGGCGTTTCCCATAGAGAGGCATCCCGCTATACTACCCCGTACACCTTTATTAACTGGCCGTGTCTCCCTTGTACCCCCAAAAGAAAAGCTGTCTGCCATGTGAAGCAAGGGTTCAACAAAAACATGCAGTTTTTAAATGTACTTGTCCCCCCGTCCCTCAATCCAGTCACTGGATAAAGCATGCCATTCGCTTATCTGAACTTCTTGATTGGCCTGGCGCGGTGTCCCTTCTTTGATTGGGCTCCAGGTTGTTCAGAAAATGCTGAACTCGGTCCACCTCGTGGAAGGTATATGTTGCTCCTTCCTTGTGGATCTTCACGGTGGCCGGGTACAGGAACTGAAAATCGATTTTAGCAGCACGGAGTGCATCCAAAACTGGATTGAAGAGCCTTCTTCTCCTCTGCAATAGCTGCGAAAAATCCTGATGCAGAAACAGCCTCGCTTCCTGATACAGGACCTCCTTGCGTTTTTTTGTAGGTGAACCAGATGGCTTGTCTGTCCCCAAAATGATGCAGTCGGACGATGATCTGGCGCGGCGGCTCCTCTGCTGCCAGTTTCGGCAACAAAGCCCTGTGCGCCCTATTTTAAAGCGCCCTCCTTTTGGCTCCAGACCCAATAAACCGGGAGGCACCCTACCGCAGAAGTCCTCTGGGGAAGTCCCTTCCTTTCCTTCAGGGAGCTCTCGAATCCGAAGGTTGTTGCGGTGCTGATAGTTTTCTTGGTAATCTAACTGTTCCCGGAGCTCCCCCAATTCCCTCCGAAGGTCCAAGACTGAGTCCAGGAGGTGCTCTGTGCGGTCCTCAAGCTGGGAGATTCTGGTTTCGGCTGCAGAGATCTTGGTCGCTTGCCCCGTGAGCTGTTCTGATAATTCTGAGATTTTTGTTGTAGTAATATCCAATTTAGGAGAGACTGCCGCCAGCACTTGTGCTGTTAAGGTTTGGCCTACAACCTCCATTTCAGTCGCTGAGAGCGTGATGACATTGGGGCCTCCTGATGTACCCGGAGGAGCAGCTTTCTTGCCAAATTTCACTGCATTCTGTGACGATTTTCCCATATTAGAAGCCAAATACTCATCCATTGTTCTCTCCGATTGCTGCTGGTGAGTGAGTTTTGGACCCAAAACCACCTTTGGAACCGCTTTTATTCAATTAAAAGACCTGTGGTGAGAGAGCTGTGCAGAGACGTTACCAGTCCGTTAGCTGCTCATTAGCGCCCCCCAGTGTTATCCTTTTAAAGATATTCTGTGCAACTTCAATTGTGCTGTCTTATTTGCAGACATTCCTTACTATCTGTTGTAGCAGTCTTGTGTTGTATTGTTTTAGTGTTGAAAAATTTTAATAAAGATCTAAAATTAAAAAAAAAATTACATATATACAGAATTGTATCTACAAATAAGGACCGGCAGTGGGGTTGCTTACCACATCTCTCCCTCCTAGACTAAATTTGTGGGAACACGCCCCTTAATGCATGGTAAGGTAATGGGCAGACTGGGTGGGCCAAGCAGTCCTTATCTGTTGTCAAATTCTATGTTTCTAAGGCATTCACGAATTCAGCTACTGTTCTAACTGGTGAAATAGCCCATCTGCGTTGGCATTTGCCAATCCGACCCTGTGGGTAATTGTCATATCCCAGGCCTGTAGGGCAGTAGTCCACCTTAAGAGATGACCATTCGTTTTTCCCACCTGAGTTAGCCACACCAGGGGGTTATGATCGGTCTGTACCTCAAAGTGCCTTCTGTTGAGGTACAGCTCTAATTTCTTCAGGGCCCATACTAGCTCAGGGCATTCCTTTTCAACTGTGGAATATGCTTGCTCCCGGGGAAGTAACTTTTTGCTGATATACACTATTGGGCGATCTTTTCCCTGATTAGAGGTCTGACTGAGGACTGCTTCAATCCCCACATCTGAGGCATCTGTCTGGACTACAAATGGCTTATTGTAATCTGGACTGGCCAACACAGACACACTGCACAGTGCCTCTTTAGCTGTGTGAAGGTTTATTCACAGGCTGGCTCCCACTTAACTTTTTTGGGCATTCTTCTCTTTAGCAGGCCAGATAGGGGAGCTGCCATGGTACTGCAATTCAGTACAAACTTTCGGTAGTACCTGGCCATGCCTAGAAAACTCCTAGCCTGCTTCTGGGTTTCAGGCCTGGGCCATGCCTCTATCACCTCAGCCTTTGCTTGATTGGGACAAAGCTACCTCCTCCCCACTACATGTCCTAGCTATGGCCACCTGGCACTTTTCAGTCTTGACAGTGAGCCCTGTCTTCTGTATCCTGCCTAACACTTCCTTCACGTGGGACAGGTATTCCTTCCATCTGGTACTGAAGATGGAATATCATCCAGATACGCCACTGCGTACCCTTCTGTAGCATGTACTGTAACACCTGGTTGACCAACCTTTGGAAGGTGGCAGGGGTGTTCTTCATTCCAAAAGGCATTACCCTGAACTCAAATAATCCTATTGGAGTGATGAAGGCCGACCGCTCCCTAGCTGTGGCAGTTAACTCCACCTGCCACTACACTTTTAAGTCAGTGGTGGTAAGGTATATCGCCCTTCCCAACTTGTCCAGTAGTTTGTCCATCCATGACATTGGGTGGGCGTCCGACTTCGTGACTGTGTTGTCCATGACAGTCCACACAAAAGCGAGTAGAGCCATCTGGCTTGGGAACGAGGACTACGGATGAGGCCCAGGGGCTGTGGGATTTCTGGATTACCCCTAAATCCAGCATTTCCTCCACCTCCCTCCTAATGTCCTTTAAGACAACATCCGACACCCGATAGGCTGTCTATCGGATGGGTGCTTGCGTTCTGGTATCTAAGTTGTGTGTCGCTAAGGGGGTATGTCCCGGCTTGGCCGTAAACGAAGTGGCAAAGTCTGCTAAAACCTCCCTTATTTCCTGGGACTTTTCCAGGGTCAACTGGGGCGACAGTTTGATTGCCTCTACAGAGGACTCCCACTTGCTTACCTCTTGCAAGTCCAGTAGGGTGTAGTCTTCATCCGTCCTTTCCCCAGGACTACACACTGCAAATACCATGTCAGCCCAGTTTGCCTATGGCTTCATCATGTTGACATGGTACATTCTATTGGTATGTCTCCTGTTGATCAGATCTTCCTGGACATAGTCTCCACCACTCATTCACACTGATGGGATCTACGCCGGAGGCGCTAGGACCAAGCGGGAGCAAACTTTTTGCAAGAGGTCCAGCGCCAGAGATGGAGCCACAAGCCTTAGCTCGTGTGGCAATGACTGTTTCGGCATCGATCCTCCAGCCGCCTCAATTCCTTTTTTCCCGCTGTCGAGTGTGCTTCAGTAACAACGTCGCTCGCCCTCCGGGAGTCAAACTCCAAACTAGCAGCATGGTTTTCAGTTTGTTTTATATGTATTTCAAAATAAGTACCGCTTACTTTTAACTTATTAAAGAAAAGAAGTCTTCAGCCTACTTTGTCGGAGTCGACCGTGAGTGGGTCCGGTAACAGTAGGGAAACTTCGTATGAAAGCTGTTCAGTCAGCCAGGTCTGGTCTGCCGCCCTCTCCGTAGGGGGGGCTGACAACATACAGTCCGATGCTCGGGGCGGGGAGATGGCCCTCGAAGCATAAAAGAAACAGTAGCATTCTCGCACTGCTTGGTCTCGAGCTCTTCTTCGGCCCATGGGTCAAAAAAGAGAAGGCATCACTTGAGGTCGCCTTCTGGTATGTCTGCACGTCATAGGTCGATCGTTGGGGTCAGGTGCCGGTCTCCTCCGGAGTCGCAGGTTTCTGTCTCTGATGACAGACTCTTTGACATCGGAGCCCTTCCCTGCCTTTTGAAGGGCTTCCGATGAGCAGTTTGAACAGTGGGCCGTTCTTATGGCACAGTGGGCTCAGAGGTTGGTCCAGCTGCTTGGCCTGGTCACTCAGAGACCTTCGGGGGCTTGGGTAGGGCGGTTGGACCTCCCTAGTCATGCGGCGCCTTCTTCAGTGCCATCGACCCCGCGCTCAGGTGATCTTATCTGTGTCAGTCTTCACCATTCATTGCCTTTGGGTTATTGGCCAGAGGTCATGACCCCTCGGGAGCTTTTTTTTTTTTTTTGGATGGGCAGAGCCGATGCACCATCGGCACCGCCCTCGAGGCTGATGCACTGCATGATGCTCCCGGGTTCGCTGTTGGGTGATATCGACTCCGCCCTCCCGCCAGTTCTGTGTCTCCCGCCTTTGAGGTCACCTGGTGGGACTCTTTGAGAAGAATCTCCTGAGGCCTACTTCAGCCGTTGGCGCAGTTCAAATCCTATTTATATTTTCGATGCTGTATCGACCCCGTGTAGAAGTCCGTCGGCTCAGAGTTTCCTGCTGGTTCTGTTTGCCTGGTAAGACTGTTCCTTATTTTACTTTGCAATGTCGGATCTTGTTTTGGTGGTGTTTTTCTCATAGGTCATGTCTCAGTCAGAGGGCAAGAAGATTTCTAAGATGGGTGGCCCCATGTGCCGTAAGTATTCCGTCACTGTCCTACGACCATTCGTCGGCGTGTTTTGGCCAGCTTCGACATGGATTTCTCAGGCGCCTGCTTCTCCATGGACCGCGGGTCATTGACGAACGCTCGCGCAGAAAGTGGGGCGAGCCCCGCCAACTTTCAGGGGTTGGGTGCGCACTCGGGCCAAGCCTCGCTTCTCTCTGCCTTTCCTCCGGGTCCCCTCCCAGTTCTATACAGACCGAAGAGGAGGTGGGCCTCTGCCTTTCTAGCCTAGCTGTGGCAGAGGCCCTCCATGATGCAGAGGCCCATCCCGTTTCTTCGGGGGACTGCGGGAGGCACGCTTGCCAGTCGCTCCCTGGTGAAGGCTCCCCGGTGGACCAGCGGCTCAGAAGGCCTGGGTCGGCGCCGTCCTTGACACAGTCTGTCGACGCCATCTTGGGTCTCCACGCCATTCGTGGCGCCGTGGATCCTGATGGTACCATTGTCAGTGCCGGTCAGTCGCTCAGCGCCGTGGCTGCTATCGGTGCGATCCGCGGTGTCAATAGTACTAGCGGTGCCATGGGAGGTCCTATGGCACCGTCCCTGACTGTTTCTCACCTCGGCGCCGTCCGTGGTGCCGAGATTGAGCATGGCGCCATGTCCAGCTTTGGAGTCGTTCGCGGCCTCTGACATGGTCGGCACCATGGGGGTATCGGACCTCGGTGCCGAGAGCACGGTTGGGGCGGTCGTCGTTGCCATGTCTGGTCTTGGCACCACTCGCTGTGCCGTGGACTGACATGGTGCCATGTCACGCCTCGGCTCCGAGACTGCTGCCATTGTCGGAGCCGTATCCTCTTTTTGCACTGCTCGTGGTGCTGTTGGGGATGTTGGCACTGACTCTGGTGTATTCTTGGTTCTTCCTGGACTAAGTCTCCATCACTCATTCGCACTAGTGGGATAGCACCGGAGGCACTAGGACCAAGCAGGAGCCTAAAATTTTCAGAAGGGTCGGCGCCAAGACAGGACCACAG
The DNA here is from genome assembly GCA_016271365.2 of Neoceratodus forsteri. Lineage (NCBI taxonomy): Eukaryota > Metazoa > Chordata > Ceratodontiformes > Ceratodontidae > Neoceratodus > Neoceratodus forsteri. Next base: position 236,621,903 of record CM057450.1, read on the forward strand.
ATGTGCGGCACCGCGAGATAGCCTGTGTAGGCTATGTCGATGTCGACCCTTCAACTGCCTCAGTTCCTTTTCTCCCACTGTCGAGTGTGCTTGTATGTCGACGTCGCTCGTCTGCTGGAGTCAGTTTTCGTCTCTACGACAGCAGCTTTTACTGTTTAATATTTTAGTAGTAATTTCTTATTTTACGAACAAGAAAAGAAGATTATGAAAAAGAAGAAATTCTTTCCTGCCATCAGCGAGTCTTCCTTAGACGGTAGCGGTGAAGGTAGGAGGACTTTGTTTGAAAGTTTTATGGCAGAGGGGCTGTGTCCGGTCCACGCCCTTAATGAGCGGGAGACAGTCCCCAGACTAAATCTTCGCGTTCGGGGATCTGGCTCCACTTAATCTCGAGCTCTTCTTCCTCGTTGGGGGAAGAATCGGTCCCTCTCGAGATTGCCCTTTGGTACGTCTGCACGAGGATTGTTCGTTGGGAGGGACGATAGTCCTGAACCGACTTTGGTGGGTTCCCCTTGGCCCCACTCCTAACAGCTGCATTCTTGACTCCGAACTCCATCTCTGTCCTCATTGGAGCTCCGGTGAGCAGTTTCACTTCTGGGCCGCTCCTGTGGAGCAGGGAGTTTGACTTCTTCAGTTTTTCCTGGCCGTGTACCTGATTTCGGGGCCTCGGAGCTGTTGAACCAGAGCTGGGTTGATTGGATCTGGATGAGCGCAGTGCCCTCTTGGTGCTTTCGCCATCGTATCGACCCCTCGTGCTTACCCCCACCCCTTTTCCATGCAGGGGCCGGCACGAGCACCACCATTTCCTTTGACATTTTCCTTCGGCGCCGTGGCTCAGTGCCTTAGTAGGCACCTGCCTCGGTGCCTTGGTCAGCGCCGTGGGTGCTGTTGCTGCCATTGGTTGTCAGCACCGCTAGTGGCGCAGGTGGCACTGGGCACCTATGGGTGGTAGGGAGGTCCTATGGCGCCGTCCCTGACTGTTTCTCACCGCGGCGTGTATTGTAGGTAGATAGACTTGTGTAACTGATGAAAGAAATTGCTTTAGTTTTCAGTTCCCCACCGGTCGGTCCGGTCAGGACCCAAAGTAGTAAAAAAAAAAAAAAAAAGGTGTGTATCGGTTCCTGAAAAAAACATTAAATTTCAGGGTTTTTTCAACCGACCCGTGACACGGTTGGAACTGATAAGTTTTTGTAGTCGCCTGCCTTGAACGCTGGTAAGGATGATTTTCTGTCTGAGGCATGTCTGAGAAACCCAAAAAGAAAACCGGACCCACGGGGTTTCAGCACTGCACCAAGTGTGGGGAATCCTTTGCCAAGGCCGACCCCCCACCTCATCTGTGTTTATTATCTGGGGTTTGACCACCTCAAGGAAGACTGCCAAATTTGCAAAATTTACCTAAATCTACTGCTGAAAAATGCTTGAGTAAGCTTAGGAAAGGAGGCAGAGAAGTCCACTGGCCGGATGTCCAGCCCGATTCGGTTTCGGCCGAACCTGAAGGTGCCTACTGACCTAGGCAATACCCCTCGGCAAGAGGGAGAGCCGATTTTATGGAATCGGTTCCTACACGGAAAAAGCTAAGTCAACGGTTCGGATCCATTTCTCATGTTCCAACCGCCGGCCAAATGCCAAAGCGATCGCCATAGTGCAGTCACTTCGCCAGGTTCCAACCAAACCGACATTGTCTCAAGGACGGTCAGTTCGGTCGGACTTGCACGCTTCCGATTGTGACCCTGAAGCTTTTATGAGGGCGATGATTAAGATGAGGATTATGAGGACCTGGATGTGCCTATCAAACCGGACATCTCCCCAGACAGGCCTTCCGGTGTCTCTCCTCCCAGGCTTTCTGAGTCCCCCTCCCACTACTTGTTTTACAGGAAGGTGGCTGACACTCTTCAGCTCCCTATGGAAGAAGCTGAACAGGATCAGAAGGAGCCTGACTATGTTGATATAATTGACGTCCTAGTGTCCAAAAGGTGTCTATCTCTCTGCATAAGTCCCTGGGGAAATGGACCCAAAAGATCTTACAAATGCCAACATCCATACCCCCTGTGGATAAGAAGATGGACAGGAGATATGCTTTGTCAGGCCCTGGGACAGAATTCCTTACCACTCAACGCAGCCATGTTGGGGTAGTGCAAGCTGCAGCCTGTGACAAGGCTAATATTCCTCTGGCATCTCACCCCCCATATAAGAATTCCAGGAAAGTGGATGCCATGGCAAAAAAGCAGTACCTGGCATCCTCTTTGGAACTCAGACAATCTAATTACATGGCGTATATACAGCCAGATACCAGAAGTCTAGGTGGGATACGATTCTGGCACTGGCTAAGAATGCCCCGCCCCAGCTAGCCAGTGAGCTGGACCAGGTGGCTGCAGATGGCATCGAAGCTTCCAAGGTACAGTTCCATGCTGCGGTAGACTTGAATGATGTCCATTCTCTGGTTATAGCTACATCTGTTTCCATGAGATTTGCCTGGCTCCGGTGTACCAACTTGTCTCAGGATACCCAGACCAAGGCCATGGATTTTCCTGTCTCTGGGAACTCTCTGTCTGGGGAACAAACAGAGGCTTACTTGAAAAAGATGGATGAGTACAGGACCACATACAGGAGTGCTGCAGCCAAAGAGAAGCAGACCACTCCTCAGAGGCAGCAATCTAGGTCTGGCAGGGGCAGGTCTTTTCAAATGCTCTTTTACCAGGCCCAAACCTCCTCTTCCTTTCAGCAGAGGGGTTCTTTAGGGGAAGAGGCAGAAGGGGGATGACAAGGGTAGCATCCTCCTTTCAGTCTAAGCCCCCTGCCAAGCAGACACCCTGATGGATCAGTCAGGGTTGCCTCCCCAATCCCTGTAGGGGGCAGGCTGGCTCACTTCTTCCAGGCCTGGAAGTCTATCACCTCAGACAAATGGGTTCTGGAAGTGGGGAGCCAGGGCCTTGCTCTCAGCTTCACCAGGTTCCCAAGGCTGAGGGCAGAGGTCTTTCCCCCTTCCTCTTCAGAGGAAGCACAGGCTTTGGAGACAGAGATCTCATCTCTGCTGCTCCTGCAGGCAGTGGAAAAGGTCCCTGTCATTCACAGGGGAAAAGGATTGTACTCCAGGTACTTCCTTACCCTAAAAAGACAGGGGAGTGGCAACCCATCCTAGATCTACGATAGCTAAACAAACGCATCTTAAAGCCAAAATTCAAGATGGTGACTCTGGGGCTAATTCTTCCCTCTCTGAGCACAGGAGACGGGCTAGCATCCCTGGATCTCAAAGATGCCTATTTTCACATACCTATCAGGCAGTCCCACAGAAAGTAGCTCGGATTCTAACTACCCTCAGGCCATTATCAGTTCAGAGCATTGCATTTCGGTTTGACATCTGCTCCAAGGGTATTCACCAAGTGTCTGGCAGTTGTGGTGGCCTTCCTCAGAAAGCAAGGCATCCTGCTGTTCCCTTATCTGGACAACTGGCTTATAGTAGGCCAGTTTCCAGACCAAGTTAGGTCACATCTAAAGGTCATTCAAGATCTTCTGGAATCTTTAGGGTTCATCCTGAATCTGGAAAAGTCAGTTCTGGAGCCTTCCCAGCTTCTCACATTCATAGGCGTGGAGCTGGACACTGTACAGGCCAAGGCCTTTCATTCTTCCCCAAGGGTCCAATCTCTCATCAGTCTGGCCTCTTCTTTTCGTCCACTTGTGTATCGGCCAGACAGACACTTTTTACAGCTGCTGGGCCATATGGCAGCATGCACAGTAGTAGTGCAAGGTTTCAGATGAGATATTCAGTTTCAGCTGAGAGCTTTTTGGTCTCAAAGAAAAGACGCCCTCTCCAAGTTCCAGTGTCCCAGACTCTAGTTCAAGCCCTCCAGTGATGGTTGGAGGAGGACAATTTGAGGCAAGGGGTTCCCTTCCTCAGTCAGATGCCCACAGTAATACTCACTACAGATGCTTCCCTACTGGGGTGGGGAACTCATCTGGATCAGCACACAGCTCAGGGGACTTGGTCTCCTCAGGAGTCCCTTCTGCATATAAACCTGCTCGAACTCAGGGCTGTCTTTCTAGCAGTTCAGACATTTTCAAACATGATCCAGGGGAAAATGGTCAGATCAGGACAGACAATACCACAACCATGTGGTACATCAACAAGCAGGGGGGCACTCAGTCTTCAGCCCTGTGCGCAGAGGCCATGAAAATATGGTCTCTAGCTTATTCCCTGCACGCTTCCCTGATCACAGTGCCATCTCCCAGGAAAGGACAATGTACTTGCAGATGCTCTCAGCAGGATTTCTCAGGGTCACCACGAGTGGTCCCTGGACCCTCTCATTCTCCAAGTCATTTTCAAAAGATGGGACACTCCAGAGATGGATCTATTTGCGCCCCAGACAGCCATCAGCTCCCCTTGTTCTGTTGCAGCCCCCCTCTTCTGGGGTCTGTTCCTCTGGATGCTCTCCTTTTAGATTGGACCAACAAGTTTCTCTATGCTTTTTCTCCCTTTCCTCTGATATTCAGAGTGCTGGTCAAGATCAGGTCCCAACCTTGCACAGTGATCCTGGTAGCCCTGGACTGAGCCAGGCAACCTTGGTATCCTCTTCTGTCACTGTCAGTAACAATACCTCTGTGCCTTCCCAGACGGTTCAGTCTCCTCACCTCTTCTCATGGGAGGATCCTGTATCCCGGCCTTCACTCTCTCAGGCTCAAGGCCTGGCTCTTGAAGAGCTAGAGTATGCAGGTCTTAGTCTTTCCCATCCAGCTCTGGATATCCTTAAGGCTAGTAGAAAGCCTTCCACCAGAAAGACTTACAGCTCCAAATGGAAGAGGTTTGGGTCTTGGTGTTCTCAGAGGCATATCCAACTGGATTCAGCTGATATTGCCATTGTTCTGGATTATATGGTGCATCTTAATAGTTTGGGCCTTCGGCCTGCCACCCTCAAGGTGCATTTGGCAGCTGTCTCTGCTTTCATTTCAGTAGGGAAAGTCTCTTCCTTAGCCTCTCATCCAGTTTTTAAAAGATTTTTCAAAGGGATGATTCATATCATCCCTCCCTTCAAGAATCCTACTCCTCTGTGGGACCTGAATATTTGTATTGCACAGCTGATGCAGCCTCCTTTTGAGCCTCTTTTTTCAACTGAACTAAAGTACCTTACTTGGAAAGCTGTATTCCTGGTGGCTATCACATCTGCCAGGAAAATCAGTGAATTACAGGCCTCATCAGTGGAACCTGACTTAATTTCTTTTCACAGGACTAAGGTGGTCCTTCACACAAATAGGAAGTTCCTTCCCAAGGTGGTGTCAGACTTTCATCCGAACCGATCTGTGACTTTACCTGTATTCTTTACTGACCATTCCTCCTCAGGAGAGAGGAGGTTGCACAGTCTTGATGACAAAAGGGTTTTCAGTTACTACTTAGAATCCACTAAACCTCACAGAAACGACTATTCCCGGTTGTTCCTTACTTATGGAAAGGTGGGTAGAGGTAAACCTGCCGCTAAGACGACCATTGCTCGATGGATTGTCTCTTGTATTCAGTTCTGCTATTCAGAATTGGGGAATGAGCCTCCATCAGGCCTGAGGGCTCACTCCAGCAGAGGTACAGCTGCCTCGGTGGCAGCTGCAAGGGATATACCCTTAGTGGAAATCTGTAAAGCAGCCACCTGGAAGACTCTTCACACATTTACCAAGCATTATTCCCTTGATATCCAGTCAAGAAGTGTTGCTAGGTTTGGCACAGCAGTACTGCAGAGCCTGTTCCCAAAATGGGTTCTGTAGATCCTCCCTTGTCAGTCTTCACCATTCATTACTGCTGAGTATAAGCCGGAGGTGCGCACCTTCCACAGGATTTATTTATTTATTTATTAAGGAGTCAGCGCTGATGGTGCCGCCCCGAGAGTGACACGCCACGTGATGTGCGAGGGGTGGCCATTAGGCGCCACAGACTCCTTCTCCATCCCAGTTCTGTTTTTCCTGCTGCCGAGGTTGCACTTGCCGCGCTGGAGTCAATTCAGTACTGCGCTATAGGCCGATTCTACTCAAACTGTCAAGCTCCCTTCATCCTGTGTTTCTAACGTCGACAACCGTAAGACTGTTCTGTTTTCTATATTATTCGACGACGCCAAGAGCTTTTCTGTGTTTTTCCTTAATTGTTTAGCATCATGTCTGGTTCGGGAGCAAAACGCAAGTCTACGGCGGGCCGTGCCCCTATGCGCCAGTGCCCTTGTGGCCAGCAGTTTTCCATCACAGACCGTCATGATGTTTGTCTCCGGTGCCTGGGACCCTACCATGATATGGAAAATTGCAACGTCTGTTTCTCCATGGATCGCCGTGTGTTGGAAGTCCGCGCGTTTAAAGTCGGACGAGCTCCACCGACTTTCGGAGGACGACGTCTCCCGAGGGCTTCCCAGGCCAGATCTCTCGACCCTTCCTCCGGGTCCCCTCCTGGGTCTATATGGCCTAGTGAGGAGGAAACCTCCTCCACTTCTAGCCTTGTCGAGGAGGAGGTTTCTTCTTCGACACTGAAGGAGCGGTGTGATTCCCCTCGGGGTCGCGCCATTGGCGCCATCCTGGCAGTCACCTCCGTGGAAGTGCAGGCTTCCCCGGTGTCGCGGCCCCTGGTTGCAGGTCCCGGCTCTGGTGGACCCCCGTTTTTGTCTGCCCTTGTCATCGTAGAGTCTGGCGCAGCTCGCGGTGCCGGTGACTCGGCCAGAGCCGTCTGTGGTGCCATTCTTGGTCTCGGCACCGAGGACTCTGACAGCATGATCGGTGGTGCTGTTCTGAGTCTTGGTGCGTCAATGGTGCCATCTTGCACCGGGGACTCAGGCAGCGCCATGCGCGATGTCACACTGGTCCTCGGTGCCATCCATTGCGCCGGGGACTTGGGCAGCAGTGTTGGCAGTGCTGCGCTGGGTCTTGGCGCCATTAGCGGTGCGGCCCGGGTTCCTGGCACTGCCGAATGTGTGGATGACTCTACGGACATGGATGGCATTGTGGCCTGCGGCGGTACCAGGCCTGGTGCCACCTCTGGGCAGGTTCCTGCGGCTGTTGCGATGGAGCCTTCCCTTGTTGACCTCTCGTCGGAGGAGGAGGAGGACGATTCAGATGAGGACCCAGACCAGCGGCTAGAGTCTTCGGGCTCGGAACCTCCTTTAGGCCGCAGGGCTAGACATTTGTGTTCCTCACCCAGAGTCCCCAGAGCTGGTTAACCCGGATGATTCTGTGGTTAGGGGTGGCCTGGAATCTTCCGTGGTGGACCCTTTGGGTGTTCTAGAGAGGATACCCTCCTCTCGGAGGTCCCGGGCAGCTGCCGTTTCTGGTGCTGCTAGAGTCCTTCAGCAGAGGGGGGAAGACTCTGCCTCAGCAAGTTCCCTTCGGGGTCTTGCTCAGCAGGGACCTCCACCACTAGTGATGAGGAAGAGGGCTGCTCCGGAGTCCGAAGGATTGAGGGGTAGAGGTCAGCAGCGGCGGCGAGCCCCCACCGCCCTGCGGGGTGTGGGGAGGAGTTGTAGCACTGATTCTTACCTTTCTCTTAATGTCTCTAAAGCGCCTTCTGGTGGCGGTTCTGAGGGTTGCCCTTCTGGACTCATGCAATACCAGGCGCGTCACAGGGGAGATTCCCCTTCAGGGCTCTTTCCAGAGTTGCCTCTTTCCACTACACAACCCGGCATGATCTCAGAGTCTGCAGTCTTGGTGGCGTCGCTACCTTGATCGGAAAGCCCTGGCAGATGCCGGGCACGTGCTATTAGGTGCCCCTCGCCCATCCCTCTGCAACCACCTTCCTCTCTCCCAGGCCATGTGGGACCCACTGAGCCATTAACTTGGGAGACATTCAGAGCTACTGCGATGGCCTTCCCGTTCTATGTCAGGGCCATGGATGAACAGGTTTTCAGCCTGTCCCCCCACCCCACCCCGCCACAGGAGTCTTGTGAGCATTCGAGCTCCACTTCCTGTCCACCTTTCCTCTTGACGCTTATTTCACTGACTATTAGCGTTTCCTTTTGAGGATGGTGTCGGAGCTTAGTATCTCCTACATCTGTAGATACAGCACGAGCTGCAGACGCTTGGCTTTTCCTTAGTGAATTCAGTGCTCGCCATCTGGTGGTACCTTCCTGGCTGATCCCCTTCCAGGAAGCGTCTGTCCACACCTGGTAGTTTCCAGCCACTCCTTCTCCAGCCCCGGGAAACTGCCTGAGATGGTATTGTACCCCTCACGAGTCTCTAGGTTCTCTGCCTCACCCGCCTTCAGGTTTGACGTCCCTGGACACTCCTTCCGGGCCTCGACGCCTGGTACACGATAGGCCTCCGGATTCGGATTCTGCTGACTTCGACCTTTGGGGACGACGAGTTTTCTCTTCCGGTCGTGTGTTGTTATGCATCTCATCGCATCAGGCTCACCACGCTGCTTACAACAGGCATCTGTGGTCGATGCTGGCTCAGGTCTTAGCCTCTTTGCCTGACTCAGAGCAGTCTAGACAGGCCATTACCGTCTCTGCTCAGGGTCTGGAGCTTGCAAGGCACCAAGTGAGACCAGGTGGCGTCCAGACTGGTAGGGACAGTGATCTCCATTAGGCGGATGGCATGGCTTCGTCTCTCCAGACTGTCACCCATTGCCCAGTGTAGGGTGGCTAACTCTGCCTTCCGGGGGGGACCTGCCTTTTTTCCCACAGGGCGAGGAGGCTTCTTCAGGGACAGCCTCCCTCCCCCAGCCCTCGGGGGACGCCTCCTTCCCCTCACCCTCCTTAGACTTCCTGGTCTAGTGGTTAGGGTCTCCCCCTCCCTACTTTTCACCAGTAGGAGGCTGAGGGATCTGTTCCCTCAGGGTCTACTCAGACCCCCCTTCGGGGGGAGCTTGGAACTCACCCAGCAGTAATGAATGGTGAAGATTGACAAGGGAAGATACGAAAATTACGTACCTACCGTAATTGTTGATCTTCTCTTGTATCTTCACCATTCATTACTGATTCCCGCCCACCTTCCTCTCACGGGCCTCCTTCTTCGGCGTCTCCCCCTCCCTGCTCATTCCTCCTACTTCTTCGTTGGCCTTTAAACCAACAAAAAAAGTAAAAAACCTTATCTTGATTTTTCTGTTCTTTTTCTGAACAGATCCTATTTTCCTCAAGGTAAAGGAGGAACAAATGGAATTTATTCTATCCTGAGGGAACTCTTTCTGAATGCCCTTAGGGGTGACCGCTTGGTTTTCTTAACCATGTGGTTCAATTCACAGTTAAAGAACCATCCCCTTATGGCTCGGTCCTTTTTGTCCTGGTCCCTCTGGCAGGTCATAATCTTCTTTTGTATCAGTTCTTCTGGTTGGTGCTTCCTAGCACTTCAGTTACCTTGACCTGATACTATTGCCTGGCCTTCAGGGAGTCCAATTGAGTTCTCACGCTATCCTTTTGTAAAGGGGTGCCCTCTGTAGAGCTCACCACCTCCACACACATATCTGTGTTAGTATTAACAAGGTGCTAAAGGACCTCTTCCTAGTTGGGCGCTCTCTTTCCGGAACAGAATTTCTGCCTCGGCAGTCTGTGAGCTCTCAGCTAGAGTTTTAAGAGGTTGGGATGACGGGAGGTTAGAGAATCTGCCTTTGTGTCCAGTCTGTGAAAGCAGTTAGGTGGAACCTTCTTTCAGTCCTGTCAAGGGAGATCCTTGCTTCCTTGTTTGGTCCAAACTTATAAGCCTTAAACCGATATATCAATGGGCAGTAGTCTCCCCTCCCGACTTCCCTTGTTCTCTCCCTCTCTTCTTCTTCTCCTTTTCTTCATCTGTTCCTCCCTTGGAGCTGTGCCAGAAGTGAGGCCCTGGGGTCCCTCAGGGTAGGCGTTTTCTTATTTTTCTGTCCTCTTCCGGCTTATGCCTTTTTCAGTTTATAGCTTTTCCTTTTTTCTATCCCTCGGCTCTCTTGCCTCGCTCTCTTTTTCTTATCCTTATTTCACCTCTCCAGCTAACAGAACTGGGATGGAGGAGGAGTTGCGGCACCTAACGGCCGCCCCTTGCACATCACGCGTGGTGCATCACTCTCGGGTGGCGCCATTGGCGCCCGACCTCAAAAAAATCCCATGGCGGTACGCCCCGCTTACACCCAGCAGTAATGAATGGAGAAGATATAAGAGAAGATCAAGAATTACGGTAGGTAATGCACTTTTTCCTCCTCCTGGGGTACTGCTTGATAGTTCAGAAGTAGTCAGAATACAGCAAGACTTCATGTTTGAAAAAAAATTACTCACTTTAATAATGTTTCTTCTAATGGAGTCTTGCTGTATTCTGACCTCCCTCTCTGCCTCTCCTCCTAGAACCTAGCTGTTTTGGGATGTGGCTGGGCAGGTGGTGTGCTGTACGCCAGGGGCGCATTGGTTATTTCTTATTATTATTCTCATTATTTAATTGTCTACCTACTTGAATTCTTTTTGGGGGTCTTGACTTGAGTCTTCATACCCTCTTTTATATATGTATGGCCTTTTGGCAAGCATTTTAAAACAATTTCTGGACTGTTAGCCAGTTAGTTTAGTGCTCGTAAGAATCTGACGGTTACAATTCAGAGTACCTGGGACTGAGGTTTGAAAACTGAGCTCGAGATGAACGTTCTATGCCTGGCATAGACTTTAACCCTTTCATCTCCGGGGCAGTTGAAGTGCTGGGGCTAACTGCAATTAGTCAGAATACAGTTTTTTTCTTCAAACAACATGAAGTCTTGCTGTATTCTGACTATTGCAGTTAGCCCCAGCACTCAAATTTGCCCCAGAGAGTAGATAATTAATTTTCTATGCAGAGCATAGAACGTTGAGCTCGAGCTCGGTTCAAATCTCTGTCTGCTGCACTTTGAAGCGCCACTGTCAGATTAATTACTCCGCCTAACTGAATGGCCGCTTTAGAGATTTCTCCTTTGCTCACGGTTCTCAAGTCGGTTAAAGTCCTCGGTTTTACCGATTATTTTTCGCAAGTTTCGGTTCAGATCTCTGTCTGTGGTACAGTAAGTACTAGGTAGTGAACTAGACATAGTAAACTTGTGGAACTTGTAAAATTGATTTTTCGACCTGTTCGGCTGAGCCGTCCATTTAGTGATTTATATATTCTTTGTTTTTAAACCTAGAATGTGGTTACTGGTCCTTATCGGTTTTAACAAAACTACATTTTCTTGTGGTTTTTTCCAATACCAGTGACACAGTTAGAAACCGATAAGGGTGTCTTGCCTGGTTGTTTACCTTAAAAAGGGTAAGTTTGTGGTTAGGATGGCTGTGTCTGAGAAACCCAAAAGAAAAACCGGGCCCACTGGGTTTCAACACTGCAGTGCGTGTGGGGAGGTCTTTGCTAAGGCTGATCCCCACACCACCTGTGTTTATTGTCTGGGGTTTGACCACCTCGATTCAGACTGCCAAATCTGTAAAAATGTCCCTAAGTCTACCTTGGAAAAAAGATTAGGTATGCTCAGAGATAAGGAGACCATGAAGTTCGCTGACTGGATGGCCAGCCTGGTTCGGTTCCGACCGAACCTGAAGGAGTGCCCTCTGACCAGGCGTGCTCTCGGGCAGAGAGCTAATCCTGAGGATCGGGTTCCTACAAAAGAAAAGAAAGAAAAATCATCCGATTCAGTTCCAGAGACCCATTTTACGCATCGCCAAGAGATTGCCAATGCGATAAGGATTGTAGAATTGCTTCGTCCAGTTCCGTTTGAGCCGGCGCCTTCTGGCAGGCGCTTGGTTTCTCCGGTTCAAGATTATGCCCCTGAAGATTTCTATGAACCGGATTTGGCGGGGGTTGAAGATTGTGATGATGACAATAACGATGGTGTGGGAAGTCTGGTTGAGCCCATTGAACTAGACATCTCCCCAGACAGGCCTTCTGTTGTTTCCCCTCGTAGGTTTTCTGAGTCCCCTTCCCACTACATGTTTTACAGGAAAGTGGCAGAAACCCTCCAGCTCCCTGTGGAAGAAGCTGTAGAGGAACAAGATGAACCTGATTATGTGGAGATGATGGACATCACAGAGTCCACGAGACTGTCTATTCCCCTTCATAAGTCTTTTGGGAAACAGACACACAAAAGATTTTAAAAACTCCAAATTTGTGCCTCCTATCGAAGGATGGACAAAAGGTACACCTTATCAGGTTCTGGTACAGAGTGCTTGTATCAACAATGCAGCCATGTTGGGGCTGTGCAGGCTGCAGCCTGTGATAAGGCTAATATACCCTTGGCTTCACACACCCCCAGATAAAGATTATAGGAAGCTGGATGCCATGGCAAAGAAACAGTACATGGCATCTGCCTTGGGACTCAGGCAGGCTAATTATATGGCCTATGCAGCCAGATACCAGAAGTCCAAGTGGGACACTGTACTGGCACTGGCTGAGCAGACCTCCCCCCAGCTAGCCTTGGAGCTGGAGGGGGTAGCTGCTGATGGTATTGAGGCATCTAAGGTACAGTTCTATGCTGCTGTGGACTGCAATGATGTGTTCTCTAGAGTCATGGCTACATCTGTGGCTCTTCAGAGAATGGCTTGGCTCAGATGTACTAGGCTCTCACAGGACACCCAGGCTAAGGCCATGGATTTCCCCTGTGGTGGGTAATTATCTGGGGAGCAGACTGAGAATTATATGAAAATGATGGTTGAGTATAGGACCACTTATAGGAGTGCACAGGCCAAGGAGAGGCAGGCAACTCCTCAAAGGCAGCAGGCTAGGGGCAGGGGCAGGCCTTTTCATAGGCCTTTCTACCAAGCACAGGCCTCTTCTGCCTTTCCTCAGAGGAGGTTCTTCAGAGGGAGAGGCAGAAGGGGGATGAGCAGGGCTGCATCCATTCCTCAACCTAAGGCTCCTGCCAAGCAGACACCCTGATGTGTCAGCCTGGGTTGACTCCCCCATTCCTGTAGGAGGCAGGCTGGCTTACTTCGTCCAGGACTGGATGTCTGTTACCTCAGACAAGTGGGTCCTGGAGGTGGTAAGCCAGGGGCTGGTTCTCAGCTTCAAGAAATTTCCACAGCTGAGGGCCAGATCTTTTCCACCTGCAAGCATCTCCGAAACCATTGCCCTAGAGGCAGAGGTTTCATCTCTACTGGCTCTAAAGGCTATAGAGAGAGTTCCTACATTGAACAGGGGCAAAGGTCTGTACTCCAGGTACTTCCTTACCCCCAAAAAGACAGGGGAGTGGCGACCCATCCTAGACTTAAGATACCTGAACAAACATCTTTTAAAACCAAAATTCAAAATGGTGATTTTGGGAATAATCCTGCCCTCTCTAAGGCCAGGGGACTGGCTAGCCTCCTGGACTTAAAAGATGCCTACATTCACATTCCCATCTGGTGCTCCAACCGAAAGTACCTTAGGTTCGAATTGCCTTCAGGCCATTATCAGTTCAAAGCTATGCCCTTTGGCCTGACATAAGCTCCAAGGGTATTCATAAAATGCCTAGCAGTAGTAGTGGCCTTTTTAAGAAGGAAAAATATTTCCATATTTCCGTACCTGGATGACTGGCTCATTGTTGGTCAGTCCCCAGACCGTCAAGTCAGACCTTCAAGTGACTCAGCAAGTGCTCACTTCCCTAGGATTCCTTCTCAATCTTCCCAAGTCAGTTCTCGAGCCTGTACAGCTCTTCACCTTCATTGGGGCAGAGTTGGATACAGTCAAAGCAAGAGCTTTTCTTCCCCTGGAAAGGGCAAGGGCTATTGTAGAGCTGGCTTCTTCATTCCACCTTCTGGTCTCTCGGCCAGCAAGGCACTTCCTTTAACTTCTGGGCCACATGGCAGCTTCTACAGCAGTGGTCCAAGGGGCCAGATTTCAGATGAGGTACATTCAGTTTCACCTGAGGGCCTTTTGGTCTCAGAAGAAAGATTCTCTAACCAAACTAGTTCCAGTGACCCAGACTCTGATCCAGGCTCTTCAATGGTGGCAGGATCAGGGCAGCCTCAGTCAAGGAGTCCCATTCGTCACTCAGTCACACTCTGTGGTCCTAACCACGGATGCTTCTCTGTTGGGGTGGGGAGCCCATCTGGGGGCTCTCACAGCCCAGGGACTGTGGTCCCCTCAGGAATCCCTTCTTCATATCAATCTCTTGGAACTCAGGGCAGTCCTTCTGGCCCTGCAAGCTTTCTCTCAGTCAGTGCAGAACAAGGTGGTTCAGGCCAGGACAGACAACACCACCACCACCGTGTGGTACATCAACAAGCAGGGAGGCACTTGGTCCATGGCCTTGTGCATGGAAGCCATGAAATTGTGGTCCCTAGCTTATTCTGTGCAGACCTCTCTGATAACAGTCAATCTTCCAGGGAAGGACAATGTGCTAGCAGATGCATTGAGCAGGATCTCCCAGGGCCATCACGAATGGTCCCTGGACCCTCAGGTGTTGAAAGTGATTTTTATGTTTGCTTGCGCATGTGCAAGAAACATAGTGCCATCATCCAAGTTTTCGGAAGTGTGGCAGCCCTCTTCCAATTCAGTCAGTGTGTTTGCAGGCGCGGCCGCAGTTCTCCAATGCCTGCTGGAGCTGTCTATGACAGCTCCAAAATGCAGTGGAGTACAGTTGAAAGGGGGAGCTATGCTTCAGTGATCAGCGACAGATATCGCCTGCTCATGCACGCCTCCCTCACACACACACTGCATGCTCGCCCCACGCACACACTGTGTAGCCGATGGGGTGCCCAATCCGTCATCTGTGCTGTGCCCCCAAGCAGAGTTACATGCCACGCTGGGTGCCCATCCCAGCGTGGTCAAGACATTGTATAGCCGAGTGGGGTGCCCAACTTCGCCGGCTCCACTGTACCCCCCAGTAGTAGGGTGCCACGCTGGGAGCCCACCCCAGCGTGGCAACAGATCTTAATGCCGATGGGGTGCCCAGTCCCCATTGGCTCCTCAACCAACCGTCGCCTGCCCCACGCTGGGAGCCAACCCGCATGGCAACGCCCTGTCGCCATTTAACAAAAACCTGAAACTTGAAAATGGTCCGCTCAGTTCGTCTCCTCACCTGCGCCACCCACTGCACACCCCGCCTCCCCACACACCCCATACCCCTATACTTACCTCCGGACTCTGGCGCGATGATTCGTGGACCGGGAACACGTCTGCACTCTTTCAAAGCCAACCGGAACTGAGGAAATGCGGTAAGCTGTATAATGGGATAGATAGGGGGTTTCAACTGCTGCATATCTCAGCCATTTTGGAATTTTGCTGAATTTTCAACATGGGGTTTTGGGACCCTTCTCATGAATGCTCTCACTGTCATGGCGTTAATCGGGCCCAAAGGTGATTTCGCGATCACTCGCGCAGGAATCACCTTTCGGACTAGTAACTAAACGACACTGCCACTGTTACAAGGTGGGCCTCAAAAAGTCTATGTTGAAAATTTGGTGAAAAATTCTTGTAAATAACTGTTTTACGAGCATGCGCTGTGCAGTTCCTACGCACGTCCGTAAGTTCACTTAGTTTTCAATATTTCACTCCAGATTTTCAACATTGTCATTTTACACACCTCCTTATGAGCAGTACAGCTGTCATTTTCACATCCTGCCCAAACGGTTTCCTACTCCTGTAGCGTACAGTGGCGCAGTCGGTGTCTGGGTCAATGTATGGGACACATTAAGAAAATCACAGTGACACTGTTCATGAGCAGAGGTCTTAAAATGGCTATGTTGAAAATTTGGTGAAAAATTCTAAAAATGACTTTTACGAGCCGTATGCTATGCAGTTCCACATCGCGCTGTGAAGTTCATGAATATTCTATATTTTCACTCCAGATTTTCCACATTGCCATTTTACTACACACTTCCTTATGAACAGTACAGCTGCTATTTTCACATGTCGCCCAATGTGTTTCCGCACATGTAGCACACAATGGTGCAGTCGGTGCTTAAAGCAATGTTTGGGACAGATTAAGGAAATCAGTTACACTGTTCATAAGCAGAGGTCTTAAAATGGCTATGTTGAAAATTTGGTGACAAAAGTCCATAAAATGACTGTATTACTGAGTGAGCATTGTGCAGTTCCACGCACCCTAGTAAGTTCATGACTTTGTAATATTTTCAGTCCAGATTTTCACCAGTGGCATTTTCCACACTTCCTTATGAACAGTACAGCTGTCATTTTTCACAACATGGCGAAATGGGTTTCATACTTTCAGCATAGAGATGTGTGTTGTTGTTGGGAAATCATTGTTCGGGACAGATAAAAGAAAATCACAGTGACACTGTTCATGATCGGAGGTCCCAAAATGCATGTGTTGACAATCTGCTGTAAAATCCATAACCTAATTACATTACGGGTGTGCGTTGCACAGTTTCTATGCACGCTCGTGACTTCACCAGTTTTTTAATATTTTTACTGCAGATTTGCAACATTCCTACAGGATAAGCTGCAGATCCTAGTTAACCAACAGCCTATTTCTTCCTACCCCCCACAAAAATTGCCTTATGTCTGTTCCATGTATTCATGAATTCTCCCACAGTTTTAGACCCCACAACCTCCTTGGGAAGGCTGTTCCATGCCTCCACCACCCTCTCTGTGAAAAAATACTTCCTCACATTGCCCCTGAGCTGTCCCCCTCTATTTTCAAATTGTGTCCCTTTGTTCTTGCACATCACTTTTTCTGAAAGATGCTACCCTCTTGGACTTTGTTGATTCCACTGAGGTACTTAAAAGTTTCTATCATGACCCCTCTTCCTCCTTTCCTCAAGGGTATACATATTAAGCTCCTTTAGTCTCTCTCATATGGCTTCTCTTGCAGACCCTGCATAATTTTAGTTGCCCTGCACTGGACTGCCTCTATCCTATATCCTTGTAGAGATGGGGTCTCCAGAACTGGGCCTGAGTACTCCAGATGGTGTCTCACCAACTGTCTGTACAGAGGATAACAACTTCCTGTTTTCTGCTGGCGATGCCTCTCCCTATACATCCCAGTATACCCCAGACCTCCCTACTGCCTTCTCACATTGCTTGCTAACAGTCATCTGATATGATTACCCCCAGGTTCTTTTCCATTTTTGTTGTTGCTACTACCCTCCCCACTGTGTAATCATCCCCTGTGTTTTTCTTTCCCAGGTGCATTATTTTGCACTTCTTTGCAATGAAGCCAAGCTGCCATACTTCTGACCATTCCTCCAGCCCTGCCAAGTCCTTTCTCATCCTTTCTCCATTTACAATTACCTTCTGTGTCCTGTTGTCCAACCAGTGTTTTTCCCAGGCTACAGCCCTGAGACCCACTCCCAGTCTGGTTAATTTGACTATTGATCTTTGTGTGGTACTGTGTCAAACGTCTTGTTAAAGTCTAGTTAGGTCATGTCCACAGCCCTTCCTGGTCTACTACTTTGGTGACCCAGTCAAATAAATCAATTACATTCATCTGACATGACCTTCCTACTGTGAACCCCTCCTGCCTTGGGTCCTGTACCCCACTGGCCTCTAGGTACTCAACAGTTCTATCCTTCAGAAGTGATTCCATCACTTTCCCTGCCACAGAGGTCAAACTGACAGGTCTGTAGTTTCCTGCCTCTGTGTTGGTCCTACTTTCGTGAAGGAGATTAACAACCACCTTCCTCCAGTCTTCAGGTACCACACCATCCTCCCATGATTTGTTAAAAAAGCTAGTCAGTAGTGTCACTAGTTCTCCCCTTAATTCTTTTAGAATTCTGGTGTGAATCCCATCAGGCCCCATTGCTTTGTCCACATTCAGTTTTAGGAGTTCTTTTAGAACCCTTTCTTCCATGAAAGGACTGGTCTTGACCACCTCCCCATCCAGAGTGCTTCTGTTAATTGGATCATGCCACTTCTCCTCTTCTTTTGTGAATACTGAGGAAGTATTCATTCAGTATACCTGCTTTTTCATTGTTCCTCTCTGCCACCCAATGTCCCTTTATTAGCCTCACTATCCCTCCCCTTGCCTTTCTATGCTCCCTGATGTACCTATAAAAGGTTGTATCCCCCTTCTTAACCAAGTTGGCTATCTTTTCCTCAGTTTGGCCCTTTGCTATTCTGCCTTCCTGCTTCTTTTGCATCAACTGGTAGTTCTCTGTACTGCTCTTTCTGTGTTTCCTTATACTTCCTAAATACAATATTTTTCTCCTTAACCATCCCCACCACCTCTTTTGAGATTCATAGTGACTTTTTCTTTCATTTTGATTTGTTTGCTTCACACAAAGGCTTGTTGCCTCTGTGATGGTAGTTTTGATATTTCCCCATTGTTGCTCCACTCCTCCTCCTTCTTGTCTGTTTGCTAGTGCTTTTCTGAGGCACTCTCCCATTTTGACAAAGTCAGCCCACCTGAAGTCCCGTAATCTCACTTTGTATGGCTTGACTCTGCAGATGAGTTTCTCATGAACCACACTGTTTGTTGGTTACTTGTTCCCAGTTACTGTGTAATAACTAGTTACAGAGTAGGCTGGGTAGACTATAATTGATTTCTGTCATTACTTTTATGTATCTATGAGGTCAAGAGATTCCTTCAACCTTATACTAACTGATTGCATTGACTGATTTCTGCAGTCTATGTAGTGAAACTAGGACTTGAACCAGGACCTCTGTCTCACAGTTCTATTCTCTAACCAATGGATCACGCTGCTTCTTAATCATATGCCGACTGCACAATGAAACATCCTAAGCAAAAAACATTACAGTGACAGAAATCACCAGAAATTGAAGGGTTGCTGTAATGTTCCCCACTGACACTGCTTTTGCATTTCCTAGTGTTTTGCCTTCTCCCCAAGACAACTCTGACTCAGAGTTGGATAACTAAATACCGGGCTGTTTGGGGCAGAGCACCCCACATGGGGGGTTTGGAAGGATACAGCCCCTCGAAGAAAACACACTGACATCCCTGATAGCACAATGCCAACACTGTCAACATTGGGGGATGTTGGTGGTGTTGCTGTTGCCTCAGTATACAGTATGTAAACCCTTCTTAATACCTCTTTGATCCAGGGGTCTGACATTTGAGGAAAAATATTTCAAGAAAATGTACCTGTAAGAGAGTCTGTTTTAAATTATGGCACAGTGCAGCCTCCCTCTTATTGAGTAAGTCTTCGGCCACAGAGATCATCTCTTCACGTGTCAACGATGGTGGTGTATGGTTCTGGTCCACCTCTGTTCCCAGCAGCAGCTTCTTGCAGTCGTGCAACTTCTCCAGTTTCTCTTGAGTGACTAGAGACTGCATGTGGCTCTCCAGTGCAGCCACACGGGACAGAAGATGCAGTTCTGCATTATGCTTTGGGGAAATAAGAAAAACAAACTCTAAATCCTTTTTTTATTCAAATGCTACTGAAAATTAAGGCATCACTCATTAGTTTTAAAGCATTTACTACACATTTATGCAGAAGGATCAGTAAAATCACCTTCTCTAGTCAGATTAGCTCTGATTCACAAGGAACTGCATTCACTTCTCGTGGTTACCTAACTAATGGAGTAGTATAAGGAAATTCCTTTTTAGCATCCAAGCAAGCCATTTAAAGAGGCAGTGTGCCTTTTGGTCTCTTTCTGATCATAACAGTAATATTTATTTATTTATTTATTCATTTATTCTTCAGTTTGGGATTAAAGACCTTTCAGCCAAGGCTCATTTAGAAAGGTTCCACATCAGGCAGAGTACAGTACAAAGAAAACTGAACAACATTAGAGTGCAATGGTACACACTAAGGTGTACAGAACTAACAGTTACAAACAGGAGAATTTCACAGATGAGGTTGACTCAGGTAAATTAGCTGGAGGATAAGAAGCCTCTGTGTAAGTTAGTTGCTCCTTTATCACCATAGCCTAGAAATTCACTAGGAGATCTCACCGTAAGTAAAGGGGAAAGAAAAACAGTGAGTAAGGAGCAGGCAGAGTGGGGCTAGGGGCTCTGGCAGATGGATAACCAGGGAATAGCTGCAACAAGTGGTTGAGTAGTGTAAGCAGCCCGAGAGAGACTTTGTACAAGGTAAGCAAGAGAGCAGCCTAAATTAGCTTAGTCCTGGGGAAGGGGAGGGAATGATAGGAGAAAGGGAGGGGTGAAAGAGGGGTAGGGAGAGGTGAGAGAGGTGGGTGGTTGCCAAGGGAGATGAGAGGAAGGAAGTCATGAGAATGGGAGGGTGGAGGTAGGTGGCGAGGGGTAGTAGTAAGGGGCAGTAAAGGAGGGACTGGGGTAGGTAGGGATGGAGGAATTGTCTTAGGTATGTTTTTTATAAGGAGATTTCTTGGTCTAATCAGGATGATCCTAAATTATGTAGTGTGTTCAGGTTAAGCATATGCACTCGCATATCCTAGTGAGAGCTAGGTGTATCTGAAGTCCAGCTGAAATTTGCCAATCCTATTGCACTCAAGGAGGTCAGTTGGAAGATCATTTATCTATTTGGCTCTTCTGAAAGATAGGGATCTTTGGGCAATTGAAGTGCGGCTTGAAGGGTATCACAAGCCACACCTGGAAGTCCTCTGAGTACTGATAGTAGGTTAGTCAATTTTGAAGAAACATCAGGTGAATACAGGAGTTAGCCTGAATAAGGCTTTCTTAGACAGTAGGCAAGTCTGGAATTGGGCTGTGAGGGTGAAGGGGTAGCCATCCCATCCCATTTATTTGCATAGGTCACGTGTTGTCTGGTGATCTGCACCCAGGACCAACCTGCATGCTTTATTTAGAAGGGTTTTACCTTATTAGGGTAGTATTAGTGCCAGAGCTATAGATTATAAGCCCGTAGTCTATGGTAGACAGTACCGAGCAGGAGGTGGCAAGTTTTAGGGCCTCTGGTGGCATGTAGTGGTGGTGCCTATACAGAATGCCTAATTTTGCATGGGTCATTTTGATAACATGGTCCACATGAGTAATGTAGGACAGGGTGCAATCAAGGTGAATTCAATGTATTTAAAAGTGTCTACCTGTTCCAGTGTGTGCCCACTGTGGGTCTGTATCAACAGTTTTCTAAGTTTTTTCCTGTTCTGCAGATTTGGAGAAAAGCATGCTCTTAGTTTTTTTGCAGTTGAGCAGCAGTTAATTGGCTGAGAACCAAGCCTCCAGCTTGTATAGATTCTTTTCAAGTTTACTGGTGATGGTTAGTAGTTTTTTCCATTTATGGAGATGACCGCATCATCCTCTTATAGCATGATATGGTCCTGGCAGACTGAAGGCAGGGGGTTGAAGAGGTTAAAGGTAGCGGACCCAGAATAGAGCATGGGACTCCAAGAGTCTCCTCCATGGGTTCAGATAGTGCACCATTGATTTTCATGCATTGTGTCCTACTGGAGGTAGCTTTGAACCAGGTTACGCACTGCATGGACAGGCCCAAAGAGCTCAGGCATTGAAGAAGATGGTGGTTGATGGTGTCAAATGCCTTGTGAGGTCAATAAAGATAAACCCCACAGCAAGACTGTCATCAAAGACATCATAGATTTGGGTGATGAAGTTAACTAAGACAATAATGATGAGTGGTTCTTTCAAGAATCTGTGCTGCTGAGCACATAGGTTATGCTTCAGAATGTACTCTAGGGAGCTAGACGGAGACAATTTTTTCAATGCTTTAGACAAGGGGGAATGGAGATGGGCCTGTAGTTAGTAAGATGTATAACATCACTTGCTTTGGGGATTGGGATGAGAGCCTCCTTCCATTTGTCAGGAAACACACCTGACCTAACTGAAGCATTAGAGACTTTGTTAATGGTTCAGTCAGTTCATTGACAGTAAGTGCCACCATTTTCATGTCTACAAGGTCACTAACCATTCTTGTCTTCCCAAGACATGCTTCACATACTTGGTGTTGTTTCTAGTCAGCTGTTTAAAGTAGAAAGGAGGCTTCCCAATGTTTGGTGGTGGGGTTGTTATCACTCATTGGAGATGAAGGGTCAGGTAATCACTGAGAAGTACAGAACTTAGGTCACTGAAAGCTCAACTGATTGTGTTTGTAATGTCAATTGGCTCTAAGTAGTGTCCCAGCTGCAGTGACTGTCAGGCCATGATTGGGTTTAAGGGGTTTTCAGTAAGTGATTTGATCAAGTCCCAGGACTCCTTTCCACATCCCAGCTCCTTTTTAGTAGGTTATTGTAGAGTTGCTTTAACTTGATGGATGAGCCTGGTGCAGTTGTTCTTGTGGTCTTGTACTTAATCAACTTCACTACAGAATGCTTTGGCCATATGCCAGAGGTTATCCTTTTGTCATAAGCTCAATAGAGGGTCTTGTGAAACCAGGGGTTAGTACTCTCTTGTGATTTTTTGATCTATAAGGTGCAAAGATGTCACAGGCATTAGTAAAGATCATAAGGAAGTAGTTTAGGGCTTGAGTCCCATCCTCAGCTATGTCTAGAGGTGTGCAGTCTACTAACTTAAGGTATTGCCTAAAGGAGTCCAGCAGCCCAGTTCTCAGGGAGCAGGTTCCACGAGACCTGTGGAGCTCACTTTGGCCTTATTTGACCAATGCACATGACTGGAGAATGATCACTGAGGTGTTAGGAAGGATAGTGACCCCTCAGAGATATGTGTCGGGCAGTTTGCCATGTAGCCAGTTGATTAACATGCTTGTGCCAGTTTTGTAAATAAATCTGGTGGCTGTAGAGACTAGTTGTGTGAGATAGAGTCTGGATACCTGGTCTTGAACTGTTTGGGAGTTACTGACAAGCCAGCTGGTGTTAAAATCACCAACAACAATATGTTCTCAGTTGGTTTTAAGCTGCACCAGGTTGCTTATAACCTGTTGGAAGACAGATTTAAGAGACCTGAAATTACATACACAACAGATAGTAGTAACATCATGAGCTGCTTTCCTAGGGTGAGTTTGAGGCTAAGGGTTTGTGCCTCTTTGGTTTGAAAAACTACTAGGCAGAGTTGAGCCTTAATCCCACTTTTTTAGATAAACTAAGCAACCTCCACCCTGCTTGGGCAATCTGTCCTGTTGGAACACTGAAATGCCATCAGTGCAATTGAGACATCACAGGTCTTAGGTGATAGCCAGGTTTTAGTGAGAGCTATTATATCAGGTCAGAAGTAGCTCAACAGGCCTGGAACAGAAGAATTTATTTAGCAGGCTGTATGTTTAGTGACTATCTTAAGGTAGCCTAGCCTCGTGTGTGGGCTGGTACATGAGTGGCCTGGGTTTTGGGTGGACATCTCCTGAAATTAGTACTAACAGAAGAAGCAGTTTCTGAGAATGAGTGCCCAGTGTATCTAGTGTAACTTTTTGCTTTCACTCATTGTGGGTCATGGGTGTTAGGGGGCTACCTTGGTGGTACAGCAGCAGCAGAGGAGGGTTACTACCAGGATTTTGTGAGGTGCTGGAGTGTATAAATGTTAGTGTAATTTTGAAGAGCTGTTTAAGACACACCTCAGAAATGGTACCTCTTGGCTGTAGTCTAATGTGGGAGAGCAGGACAGGAGTCAGGGTATGTCTTCTAATGAATAAATAAATGTCACATGTCTGGGACATGATGAACCTACTTCACGCATAAGGCAGGGGATAAGGAGGATTAATATTCCCATATTTATGACTGAGATCATAATTGTGGGTAGCAGGTCCTGATCCTGAAAGTCTGTGGTGTGATGTCAGGGGAAATAAGGAGGCAGTAGTGATCTCCTGCTTCTGTAAATGCAGTGCATACCTTGAGCTAATTAGGTGGGACAGCAAATATTTTGGGAGGATTGGCTAGGCTGGTTGAAATCTGGCTGATCTCCCTGCTTCCTGTGAATGCAGACATACCTCGAGCTAATTAGGTGGGGCTGCAGATATTTTTATGAGGATTGGCCACACTGGTTGAAATCTTGGCTGCAGTCCCATGGAGGTTATCATTTAGCAGAGTTAAAGAGGACCAATAGGATGCAACTGCGAATCCCTCAAGGTGGCACAGTGTTAAGCAGAGTCCTGGGGGAAGTAGGGAAAAGTACTTCAGGGGTGTTCTCTGGAGATGGAGGGTGGAGGTAGAAACCCATTTTGGGGAGGCAGAGCTTTAGTCTAGCGTGGATGCTGGCAAAGCCACTAGAGGAGATGTGGTGTGGGGTAAGGAGGGGTGGAATGGATGTCAGGTGAGAGAAATCAGGATGTTTATACAGGGGTTGGGGAAGACAGCCAGTTGTATAGTGCAACAGGTTGTGGAAAATTGTCTCTGGTCCTTTAAGGGGCTGTAGCAGCCCATAAGGAAACAGAGCCAGACTCAAACTCCAACAATTGGGAGAGTGGGAGGAGGTATTTATTTATTTTCTTTCTTTATTTTATTTATTTAAATAAGATTTACAAACCTTTGAGTCTGAGACTCATTTACAAAGGTACCTCATCGCGGGGGGGGTGGACAGACAAAATTGTGAGGTAAGACATTGGTTAACAATACAGGTGAGATACAATAAAGCAAAAACATTTAATAAAGTCCTAGGTTGGGGAGGGTGAACAGGACAAAATATGGAGCTAAAAGACTGTATTTCAGGTTTAAAACAAGCCTTGAGTAATTCCCAAAAAAGTGCCAAGCCAGTTCTGACCAATGGCAGGCTGGCTGGACTGGAGAGCATCTAATCACAGACCTTCTTTGGGCTGATGGAGCTAATCACAATAGCAGCATACAAATTTGCAGTTCCTCAGAAGTCTAACGTATCTGAGTAGCTTTGAGCTGTAGGGCAGGAGACCAAAGGAAGGCTGACAGTGAATTCCTGGGCAGCGGTGGTGCTACCCCACTCTTGAAACAGGCTAAGTGGCTGCCGTGGCCTGAGGTGGCAGAGCAACCCACTCAGGCAGCAGGTTGAGTAGCATTGGACTGTAGGGCAGGAGACCAAAAGAAGGCTGTAGTTCCGGGTGGTTAAAAATGTGTGGGTCATAGTCAGATTCAGGAGGATAAAGAGCAAGCAATGGATTTGGATGACATATACAGTCAGTTTTGCACCAGAACAGGGTGGTCTCTCAAGGTCAGGGAAGCGTACAGTACACATAGGTACAGTAATGTGAGTTAGCATGCACTGCTCATGGCCTATGGATGCACAGAAGGCTATAGTCTGCCACAGACTTTTACAGAATTCAGTCACATAAGAGGATCTGGCTATAGTAATGCTGTGTCAATTACCTGCCCCAGAATACAGTACTCCTACTGCACTAACACTGTGTTGTGTCTAAATAGAGGCATGATCTCCCATATTGGTCACGTATGGCATTGTATTACCTGTTTAAGTAATTGTTTGGTAGCTAGGTAAAGTTAGCTGGGCACAAGGCCCATTTATAGGAGTGACCCAGGACAGTAGGAAAAGGTCACAACTCACAAGAGCAGGAAATAATAGAGATGGAATGCAAACAAGGTTGAAATACATACAGTTCACAAAGATAGCAGGTACATTCTGGAATTATAGATTCAAGTAAAATATGAAGTTACATCTGCACTGTTTCAAACAGGTGTCTGCTTTACTATACACATTATATCTATAAAAATACACATTTAGGCATTGGTTGGGCTGACCCTTTTTGTCACTAAAGTAAGGAAATGCTATGCTAGGGTTCAGCTGTTCACCATCATGTTTTCATTCATTTAGATGGTCGCTAACTGAGGCGTGTGAGAGGAGGACTATGCCAGTTGCTGTCTCATAAACTTGGAATAAGGGGAGTGGGTGGAAGGCAATTACTTTGACTTTTGGGTATTCTACTTATGCAGGATATTTAACACTTGCGGGTGAGTACCCAGTGTTGGAATGAAAAGTGTTGGGGCTGTGGTGGCACCTGTGTTTAGCTCCTGGTTTTCTGGGGTGTAAAGTACTGGAAGGAGGTGGGATGGTATTAGTAGCACTAGGGTTGTACATCTGGTGACAGCAAACTGTTGTTTTGTTTCTGACACCTGGGTTGTATTACCAGTGTTGGCATATGGTGACCCTGCACTGCTGGGATTGTTCTCAGGTGGGAACCGAAGAATGAGGTTTCTTTCTTTCTTTCTTTCTTTCTTTCTTTCTTTCTTTCTTTCTTTCTTTCTTTCTCTTCTTTCTTTCCTTCCTTCCTTCCTTCCTTCCTTCCTTCCTTCCTCCCATTTCACTGGTAGCAATGCCTGCTGAGGTATACAGCTTTCATAGGGTACAAGTCTGCAACACTAGGGAAATGGCATTGGGCATAATGACTGTCTCTGATTTCCAGACTGTGTGTGCTGCACTTGCAAATACAGTTTTTATGTTTGCATGCATGCATGTGCAAGAAACATAGTACCAGCATCCGAGTTTTGTAGGTGTGGCACCCTGTCTCCAAATCAGTCAGTGTGTTAGCAGATGTGACCACAGTTCACCAATGGATACTGCAGCTGTCTATGACGCAGTTGAAAATACAGTGGCATACAACTGAAAGGAGAGACCGCTCACTGAGTGTCTCTGAATAACGCTCCCCACCACCACACACACAATATGGCTGACAGGGTGCCCAATCCTGCATCATTTCCATGCTCCCCAGAGTTCTAGGTTCCATGGGAGGCCCACCCCAGCATGGCATAAGTGAATAGGTGACAGGTGCCCAATCCCCGTTGGCTCAATAAAACCCCCAAAGAAACAGACTTCCAGTTGCTATGCGAGCTCACACAGCATGCACACATCTGTATGGCTGATGAGGTGCACAATCCTCCATCAGCTCACTAGTCCCCCAAAAATCTTCCAGCAGCCACAGAGCCCACCATCTTGGCAACAGTCCCACGTTGTCCTCCCAAACAGAAAACAACACCTGAAAAAGAAAAATATGGTCCCTCGCTGATTGTCTTGCCCCCAACCCACGCCCACCCTCCACATCCACCTCCTCACACCTCACCTCACCCCATACCTACTCTCGAGGCCAGCAAGATGATCTTCAGTGGACTGGGAACACATCTGCAATTCTTCAAAGCTGACCATGAACTGAAGAAATGGTAAGCTGTATAATTACATAAATATGTTTTTTCAACTGATTGATGAATTCAGGTATTTTGGAAATTTTGGCACCAGATTTTAACATGTTTTTTTGGGACCTCCTCATGAATTCTGCACCGTCATAGCATTAATCAACCCTGAAAGGTAATTTCATGGTCACTGTGTGGAACCACCTTTCAGGAATGATTTACAAATGACAGCCCCTCAAAACTCCCTATATTGAAAAGTTAAGTGAAAGAAATTATAAAAATGAACGGATTCATGGCGTGCATTGAACAGTTCCTATCAACGCATTGAAAATTTGTGAATTTTATATTTACTCCAGATTTTCAACATTGCTCATTTTATACAACCTCCTTATGATCAGTACAGCTGTCATTTTTCATATCTTACAAATATGTTTCCCGCACATGTAGCAGCAGATAATGGTGCATGAAATCAGGGGAGAAATCAATGTTAGAGAGATTAAGAAAATCACAGGACACTGTTCATGAGCAGAGGTCTTAAATGGCTATGTTAAAATTTAAGACAAACATCCATAAAATTACCAGTGTTACAAGAGCGCAAGCAAGTTTCACGCACTTTGTAAGTTCATGAATTTGTAATATTTTAGTCCAGATTTTCATCACTGGCATTTTTTCCCACTTCCTTATTAACAGTACAGCTGCCGTTTTACACCATGGCCAAAATGTGTTCGCTACCCAGCAGAGAAATGCATGGTCGCTGGGAAATCACCATTGAAACAGAGTTAAGAAAATCACAGTGACACTGTTCATGAGTGGACAATCTGCTGTAAAAACCCCAAACTAATTACATTACAGGTGTGCGTTGCACAGTTTCACTGCACGCTGTGACTACACCAGTTTTTAATATTTCACCGCAGACTTTCAACATTGCCATTTTTATACCTCCCATGAACAGTACAGCTGTAATTTGAACATCCGTCCAAAATGATGTTGCACCTGTGGTGCCAAAGACATTAACGCTGTGCAAAATCAGTTTTGGCTAAAAAAACTGATACTGCCACTGTTCATGAGGTAGGGGTCACAAAAAAAAGTTGAAAATTTTGAGAGAAATACACAACAAACACCTGAGGTGTTAGGGTTTCCGACCATAATGCCCCACCCTGTAGAGACGGACAGGTATCATAGCTGTGACTTGGGATTGTCACCTGTAATGTAAAAGCTCATCTGATTCACCCCACCCACACACCTGCAGCCAGTGAGAGCATCGAGGGTGCCTTGGCACTTAGACACCAAAGTTCACCCATTCTCTAATACAACACCCATCTCACTGTATTCCTGATGGAATGAGGTGAACATAAGGACCAAAGACCCTAAGGCACACCGTGACACTTGCAGTGTCTGTAGGGTAGGGTGTGGTGAAATAGCATGGTCGATGGGCCTCGATGACCCAAAGACACACCCCAATGCCTGTCAGTATCTCCGAGGTGGTGATGGGGTTGGCTTCAGTTCAACACTTCACTGACATTCTAATATGCAGCTCTGCAACTCCTACACTACCAATGCCAGCCAGCAAGCAAACATTTGACATTGACAAATGCTTGTTTTATTTATAACTGTGACAGATGTGGAATACAGAACACTTTTTGTTTTTACTACAGTATCTATTTTGATTTATAAAATACTTCAAATCATGTGGTAAAGAATGAGATTATAGGATTATGGTGTCCTTCAAATGTGCTGTCCTGGGAGAACAAATGGGTGGGTAGAAGTCTTTTGATCTAAAGACCTGTTTTGGGACAACAGATTCTTTCATAAAAAGTTTGGTCAGAGCAAAATGGCTGCTAGTACGTTAACTCGATAGGGATATCTGACTCAGTGCATAGGGCCCAGAAGGACTAAAATCGGTCAAACCCTTGTGAGGAAAGCCAAGCCCACACAAAGCGTGTCACTCAAGGGCCGAACACTTCTCTGTCCTTCCCAGGCTGAAACCAGTGCCACAGCATGCAAAACCTTCCTCCCAGCCTCTGTCCATTCAGCCAGATGCTGAGCTGCACAAGAACTCATCCTGCAAACACGCGTCACTTCATAACATTTTTGAGGGTGAATTTGACCCCAATTTTCCAATAGCCATTTTACCCACCCCTTCTGATGCTGACAGTGTCATTTAAAAATACTGAATGAAATGTCATTTGCACCACTAATGCAAAAACACATATTTGGCAAGGATGTAAAAATGACACACATCATAAGTGAGCTGAGCTAGTGCAAACGTAGCTCAGATGCCACTTGTATTTTGATAGAATTTACATATACATACCAAGTGACTTATGGGGACATGGTCTGAATTGGTGAGTGAACCAATGTTCACATATTAGTGACCCAGGTAAATGATGGCTTGATAAATAGAAACAGTCTAAGGGGACCTAGAAGGCAGAATGTCCCTGTTTCTGATGACAAAAGCTATGTAACAGAGTAGGTACACCAGAGAAGGTAGACAGAATGAGAAGGACCTGCAGAAACCTGAAGAATGGTCAGGGGTTTGGCAGTTAAAATTCAATGTAAAGAAGTGCAAGATAATGCATACAAGGCACAAAAACCCTGGGACTCAATATATCAGGATGAGGGTGAGGACACAGCATGCACCAAGCAGGAAAGGATCTTGGGTTATCAGCCTGATTGACCTCAAGGTAGAAACAGTGTGACAAGGCAGGTAAAGCAAATAGGATGCTGGGATGCATAGGCAGGGCATCACCAGCAGGAAAAGGGAGGTCATAATTCCACTATACAAGACACTGGTGAGGCCCCACCTGAGTACTAATCTGTGGATTCTGGAGACCTTTACTTACGTAAAGACATAGACAAGATAGAGAAGGTTCAGAGGAGGGCAACAAAGATGGTACATGGATTGCATACACAAGTCCTATGAGAGGACAAGTTGAAGGAATTAAATTAATATCCCAGAGGAGAGAGTGAGAGAGGGATATGAGAGAGACACAAGTATCTTACAGGGAGGAACAGATGCAGAAATACACTATTTTTAAGCAAAAATGATACTCCAGGACTAGAGGCATGGAAATGAAATTGGAGGAAGGATGATTCCAAGGAAACATGAGGAAGAATTTCTTTACAGAATGAGTGGTGGACAAGTGGACACACCTGCAAGGAGGAAGGGTGAGCTGAAACAATCACAGGATTTAAGTACAATGGATAGACATAAAGGAATTCTGAGGTCATGGTTAAGGGGCAACAGACTTCTAGAAAACATAAAGCAAATTTATAAGCTCAAATGGCCAGACTGGGTGGGCTGTAATCCCATATCTGCCGACACTGTCTATGTATGTATCTATGTATTTATGAATAACTATTAGAATCACACAAGTTGAAAACTGTGTTTCCACTGTATTCAACTCTAGTTTGCAAGGCTACTGTTACTGAAGGTAATGTGGTATTTCACCTTTCTGCAACTTGTATGTTGAATTCTAAATTAAGTAGACATGCATACTGAGTATAAAGGGTGCTAAGCACATCATGTCTGATATACTAATACAGCTCAGAGAAAACGCGATTTCAACAAAACAATGGAGACCCCATGCTAATAGAAGAGACTAGTACAAACAGTTAAAATTAATTAAAACAATCGTATCTCTAACAGTTACATGACAAAGTTTTATATTGACATGAAACAAAGTTTACAAGAAATGAGGGTGCAGTTTTTTCTAAATTTAATCTGTCAAAAATTATTATTTATTCAAATGATTTCAGATATGCATTTTTTTCAGTTGGCCCTAAAGTACCTCTAGCAATGCTTGTATAGAATCTCCTCTTATCTTTTACAGCTTTCTGCATCCACCTTTTTATCGAAGTGGTACTTTCATCCAGTATATTCTTTGTATGCATCTACTTTTTGTTTCCAATATTCCACCACTTCTGTGAGTTTACAGCCCTAATTCTACCTTTAGAAGATTAATACTCTTATAGCACCATATAGCAACAAATATGCCCTGTATTAACAAGTGCTTTTCCCTGTTTTTGAAATCTTTTGCATATTTGGGATATTTTTCTGTGCTAGTTATGTCATTTATAGTTTGCATTTTGCTGCTCATTGTTTTGCCTCTGGGTATACATTGTGTAGCTTAAAGGATTCTGCACATGTCCCAGTGAAATTATTATGAAAGTTAGCTGTGAGGATCCAGCATGTAAACCGCTAGGTTATAGTTAGAAAATGTTTTAGTAAGAGAAAATACATTTAAAATTGAGATGTGGAGGCATCCATTTTGTGAAAAGAAAAGGTGCTGTGATTATGGTATTGTCTCACCAGGTCTCACAGTATGCAATCAAGCAGGTAAAACAAACTGCTCCTAAGCAGACATGGATCCTGTTCTATCATGAATGAAGCATTGGATTCTTTTCTTGCACTCTGTCAAACATAAAAAATTCTGGGTGTTTGTTAGAATCAAACCACTAACAGCACAGTCAAACTGTTCTCACTTGCTGCACTGCACACTGTTAACACTGGTGAGCAGTGTCATCACTAACAACCCTTTCTGTCCACAAAAATGGATGCCTCCACACCCCTATTTAAATATCATTGTTCTGTCTTTACCAAAACATTTTCTAAATATAACTCAGCAATTTACGTACGGAGCCTCAAAGTAAGCTTTTACAATAATCTCATAAGGAAACATACAGATGCCCTTTAAAGAGCTACTGACACTTCTAAAGAAAACTTTAAAAAGCAAAATACCAGTAATTGGGTACAGTTCTGTATACATTCCATTTATATCATATATATTTCTCCTACATTATTTATTGCCAAGGAAAGTTGCATGGATGTGATCCTTATCCCTCAGAGTTCCTTTAGAGCCACCTGCCTCTATAGTTTACCCTATTCAAATCAATCCTTCAGTGTGACATCATCGTGATGTCCCAAGCAGTGCTGTATGACTTCAGGTAGGGAGAAACCACAGGAATAGATAAACTTTTGAGAAACAAACATCCTGCTTCACAGATGACCACAGTAATAAATAATCGGAGGAGAATAAAGCACCAAACACAAGCTGGACTGAGTCTAAATTATTGATGTTGTTAAAAGTTCTCTTGAAAGTGTCATCAGTTCCTTAATACCTGTAGATATATTTACACCTTTCCCTGAGCTATATGAATATGATTGCCTTGCACACCATTAGCCATGCCCCCTGAAGACTCCTCATAAATAAAGGTGTGGGGACTTGTAGCCATGCTTTTTATAATGGGACAGTGAAATCTGACACAATTTGGATTCCATGTTTTATTTGTAATTTACTCAAAATACTACAGTTCTTTCTGCTGCAGGTGCAGTTTTTCTTGTCTTTGTTTACGTTGTTGCTAACTGCACCCACCTCGTTACCCTTGAGCACCTATTATCATGCTTGTAGGGAAAACATGGAATGCCTCTATAGTTTATGCCCTACTTCAAATCAAACCTTTGTTGTGAACAAGCAGTGCTGTATGACTTCAGGTAGAGAGAAAACCACAGGAATAAATGTTTTGGAAACAAAGATCCTGTTTCCACCAGAGTAATAAATAATGGGAGGAGAACAAAGCACTAATGGCAAATACAAAGCTGGACTGTGTCTAAATATTTGATTTTTGTAGTTGTTTAACCAGAAGTAGCACAGTAAGCTGAAAGCTTTTTACAGGTGTGACCTTGGGAACACAGGGAAGTTAAGTGACTCACCAAAGTCACACACAGTATGCACACCTGTTTTCCTTAGATCCCTGAGTTCGTTATCCCATATAGCCATCCTAATTTCCTTAATAAACTTTGTTATACTTTGTCTGATGCCTGGCTTTATCTGCCAACTATATATTATAACTGTGTTTGGTATGATGTTTATGAAACCTGACTTACTTAAGAGTTGTACACAGTATCTGTGTTTCTAACTATTGCCTGTTTTGAATTTTGTTATTACTGTATTTACTCTGATTTACTGTATTATCCATATGTACCTGCATCTGTATTGTTTGTTTGTTAGTTTGAGCTGTCTTCCAAGGTTATACTGAATGCATTGTTCTCAATGTTAGACACTGTCATACTGTAATTCCGTGTTCCCTGAAAAGGGACTGTCTGCCTCAGTGGTCCCATCTGTTACCCAAATTCGCTAAAATAGCAAGACATACTGAACAGATACTTGCTGAGTTTGACAGAGGAGGCAGAAAATAGTCCAGAAAGGAGTAAGAAGTGTAGACTGGAACAGAAATTGATATGTCCGGCTTCATGAAAGGGTCCTAAGAGAAGTGGAAGGAATGAGCTGAAAGACTATGAGGTTGATGGGTGCACCCTAGTGTGTGGAGGTTGCTAAGAGAGGTGGTGGCAAACTGACAACCTGTCGCCTCCTGTCATTGAAACAGGAGGTACCCAAAGACTGAAGGGCTGATGTAGCCTCAAACCAAAGCAGAACAGAGAAAGTAGGAAATTATGACCAGTCATCCTGACCTCAGTAGGTGGAAGATCACGGAAATACTACTGAAAGAAAGAAAATGGCCACATGTTTTTTCAATGGTCTACAGGACCTAAGACAACATTGTTTTGTTGGATGGAGTCAGCATTAAATTTATTGTATTCTTTTGATTGGGAACAATGAAGCTAGATTGGGGGGTGGAGGATGACCTATCTGACTCAGTAAGTTTTGATATGTGCCACACAGAAGGCTGTTAAATGTTGGGGAATGAGAGTGGTGAAATTATTTGAAGTGGTGGAGAACTGTGGATAGCAGGACACAGAGGTTGGTGGTAAATGGTCACCGTGCAGAGGGAAAGGTGAGGCGTGTAGTTTCACAGGTTGGTCCAGTCATTTCAGTACTTTATCAGTGATATTACAGAGGATCTAGAAGTGACAATTGCCTGTTCAGGAGGACACACAGCTCAAATATGTATGCCAGTGGGTGTGGATAGAATTAGAGAATTTTCAGCTGAGGATGGTCCAGGATTGCAGTTGAGATTTAATGCATAAAGTGTATGTAAATGTACATGGGTACAAAATAAGGAGCAATATATCAGTTGGGGGGGCAGAATGCCCAAGCAGGAAAGGATCTGAGGTCACTCTGATGATCCAAGCTAGAGCTGGTGCAACATGTGGCAGGAAAGCAAACAGGATGCTGGGATTCATAGGCAGAGGTATCACCAGCAGAAAAGGGTGGTCATAATTCCACTATACAAGACATTAGTGAGGCTATACTCGGGTACAGTGTCCAGTTCTGAGGCCTGCCGAATGACATAGTGAAGTAGTCGAGGAGGAACCAAGATGGTTAAGGATTACATCAAACCCATGAGGACAGCTAAGACTAAATATTTACTCCCAGGAAGAAAGGAGGAGAGGGAAGATTGCAACATGGCAATTTCATGGAGAGGAACAGAGCAAGACAACACAATTGTTCAAAGAAAAAATGCTCCAGGACAAGAGAACATGTATACAAATTGAGGGAGGGTTCAGATGAACATAGAAGTTCTTCACAGAGAGGGTGGTGGACAATGGAACATCCTGGGTGGCAGTGGTGGGGTAGAAATGATTACAGGATTAAGAATGCAGAGATAGTGTAAGAGGATCCTGTAGTTGGGGGAAGGGATGACGTAGTTCAGGAAGCTTAAGAATCAGAGTTACTTGTGTACGGGCAGATTAGGTGAATTGAAGGTCCTTAACTGCTGACACATGTATGCTTTAATGAATCACGTTCCAGCTTTTGGTTGTATTGCTTGCTCCAGCTGCTGCATGCTACTTTGTGTAGTTTTTCCTGTCCTCCTGTGTTAGTGTTTTTGTTTTGCATTCCTTTCTGTTGGGGCTTTTGTTTTTTTCAGCATCCTATAGCCCTTGTTTTTTTTTTATTGGCATCCGTGTTTGTACAGTTTAGGATCCCATTTACTCACCAGATTTCAGGAAAGCCTGTGCAACTGTAATTGTTATCTGTATATTTCTGCTCAGCTGCTTCCCCTGCTTCTGCTGTTCTGTGCATATCCACTTTTATATTTCACCTTGTCCAGCCTCATCTGTTCCAACTAGCTGCAACTCTCTGCTGTGCTCTGTTTGTCTTATCAGTTCTGCTCAATTCATTCAGGTTACCAGCTGCAGCTGCACCTCAGCGTTTAACTCTGCTTGCTTTTGTGCAGTATAATGGCTCGCTGTAGCTTATTGTTGCTCTACTGTTTGTGTGACTTGCTATATTTGGCTGTGCCTTAACTTGGATATTTCCAGAAAGCACTCTATTTTGGGGGTTTCCACCCTTCAACATTACAATGCTGGTTGATCCATGGTAAGTTTTTGGGTTCTGTTATTCTATGTCGAGGACTGTGATGTATGAGGGCCATGGTAGCTATGAGTAGCGGGAGCATACTATATGTGAGCTACAGTGGTTGTTGCAGAAAAGTTTATGGTACCGCGATAATTCATGCTACCACAGTAAAAATTACTGCAATTTATCGCGGTACCATGGTAAAAACTACAGTGTTATTCAAGGATATTACTGTCAGACCGTGGCAAATTGGCTGGTTTTTCCACGGTATTGACAGAATTCTCATGTACTATCAATCTTTCTGTAATGTTCACTGTATGATTTTGCCTGCTTTGCCTCATGGCTTAGATACCACATGCTATTCCCTCACAGCCTATATGACCTTCAGACAGTTATTGCATTCCATTACTGTGCTGTGTGTTTACTGAAATAACCATCTCCCATTGGATTTAAGGTATTTGCCAGTCACATCAATTCACTGTTCATGCAACTGCCATCAATTCACCATTCGTGCTGAAACCATAGTATCAAATGCTTATGTAAACTATGATTTTCCTATTAATGTAAGATGTTTTACTAGCATATACGTGTTCATGCAGCTTACCTTATAT
Source organism: Neoceratodus forsteri (assembly GCA_016271365.2). NCBI lineage: Eukaryota > Metazoa > Chordata > Ceratodontiformes > Ceratodontidae > Neoceratodus > Neoceratodus forsteri. The sequence goes on from CM057450.1 coordinate 236,657,478, forward strand.
GTGTTGCATTATCTTACCCATGCTGTTTCCCATCTTATTGCTCTTGCAAATGTTGTTGCAAAGGCTGCTACATATCTCTTATCTGCTAAGCTCTCATTGATTCATTTATGCTTAACCTTCTTGATTCAATCACTGGCATCACAGCCTCTCACTGCCTCAAACACTTACTTTCTATGTCACCATCAATGTGTTCTCCATAATGGAATTGATTGCCTTGTTTTCTGCTGGTTGCTACTACTATCTGTGCTAATAAATGCTGGCTTGCACTGCAACCTCCTACCTCACCCAAGCCATGTCTTTTAGTTCTCATGGTTGCAGAGTTCCCTCATGGCCTTTTCAAGGCCTGCCTCTCATCATTATCTATAGTCGCTTGCTTTGTCTGGTCTCCCTTATCAATAATCTGCTACCTATTTGATGGTGGCTGCTTCCACCCAGCCTCCTTCTATCTAGTACTTTGAAGTTGATTCACCCTCTCATTCACAAATTAGGCATGTCAATTATGTCCATTACCCTTTCCAACTCATCGGATTATCATGTGTTAATGGTCTTTACTCTGCATGCAGAAATTAAGACTTCAGCTGCTGAGGGGTTGGGCCCTCACAGTCCAAGAGATTCCTTGGCTAGTGGCAACACTGTTTCATCTTTCAAAAGCTATTCTCCCTACAACCACCCTCTGGTTCACCCATTTGTTTTAGTGAACTACTGACCAGCTGAGTGCTTCAGTGGTCATACTTTCCTCCTTAACCTTGTGGGGTCTGCTCTTATTTCAGAGTACCTGTTGCAGAGGCCTCTTTACAACCCATTGCTGTTAGAAGGATCATGCGAGCTTTCCACCAGATTGGAATACATTTCCTCCACTTTGATTGGGTCTCTAAATTGCATCAGCAGAGTTATCACTTCAAATGCTACCCCTAGCTTTGAGGGAAGGTGACCTAGGCCTTGATCCCCAGAGATTTCCTCCTTTACAAGGGGGGTTTCTCCTTAATGCCAAAGGTATTAATTGTGTAGTTAGTTGTTTATAGTATATTCCCTAGCTTCCTTATGTTGTTTTCTGCTGCTGAATTGAGATGGATGGTGGTCCCACTTACCATTCCTCTCTCCTTCAGAAGCTCTGAGGTTATCAGTGCAACTCTATTTTATCAGTGCAATCTTTTTAATGTTGTTTGCATGCATGTGCAAGAAACACACTGCACTACAATTTTTCACAAGTAGGTTGGGGAGGCATGGCAGTTATAGCAGTTGAATATGGCAGCAGCCCATGCAGGAGCTTGGTCTCTGCCTCGCCAATAGGAGTAGCATGCTGTCATCACCGACAGTTAATGAGCAGACTACTAAATCAAAGAAAGTGAGCTGCTACAATCTGAGCGCCCTATTACTACACAAATCAGCTGTTCACATGAGTGGCCTCCTGACTGCTAGTAGCCAATTACACAGCCCATGGTGCTGTGTTATTATGGTGACAGGTGACGGCTTCATTGTTGGCTTCTCACAAAGTCAACAAAAAGCTGCCACCCACCATTCAGTGTGCCTTCCTGGTGAAACATTTCAATATAACAAGCCAATGGGGTAGCCCACTCCCCATCGGCATAGTGCTCCCCCCAATTTCTTGTGTTCCGAGGGGGATGCCCAGTCTCCTCTGCTCTTGTACTGCCACTCCCATTCCATATATGTACTGACAGAGGTGCCTCAGTCCTCCTGTCAGAATGCCCTTTCCTCATCTTTTGCTAACAGGGAGCCCACCCCATCGGCATAATGCTCCCACCCACTTCTTGTGCGCCTAGGGGGTGCTCAACTCTTGGCCCTTGTTCCCCACCACTCCAATATGTGTCGACAGGGTGCCCAATCCCCATCCACTATAGTCCCCTAAACATCTGTGGTGGCACACTGGAGCCCACTCCAGCATGTCATATGCCCCTGTGTAAAGAAAAACATTCTGCAATTTTTGTTAGTTTTTTTTAATCTGCAAACCAGAAAACAGTCCCTCGTCGAGTCCGGTGGCCCTCTCCCAGCCTGCACCCACCCTCTGTGCACTCTTACTCTCCACACACACCCTCACCCCATTCTTACCTCCAGAGTCTGGCATGATGATCTTCAGCGGACAGGGAACAAGTCTGCACTCTTCAAAGCTGACCGTGATATGAAGAAATGCCGATAAGCTGTATAATGGCGTTAATGTTTTTATTTTCAACTTTGATGCATATCTCAGCCATTCTTGAGAATGTTTTCACCAAATTTTCAACATGGGGTTCTTGGGATCCCACCTCATGAACTCAATCACTGTCATTTTGTTATTTGGTCATGAACGGTGATTATGCAGTCACTGTACAGAACCACTCCTTGCAGGACTGATTAATGAAACAAAAGTCACAGTTCATGGGGTAGGTCCTCAAATGGTGTTGAAAATCTGATGAAAAGTTTCCCAAATTATTGTTTTACTAGCATGCATTGTGTAGTTCTTATGCATGCTCATAAGTTTGAGTATTTTAATATTTTCACTCCAGATTTTCAACATTGCATTTTACCACACTTTCTTATGAATAGTGTCAGCCGTCATTTCTCACATATTGCCTGAAATGTGTTTTCGTACATGTAGTGCACAATGGCACAGTCAATGCGCAAAATCAATGTTCAGAAGAGATTAAGAATATCACAATGACACTGTTCATGAGGTACTGTAGGCCCCCAAACCCTTTGTTGACAATTTGGTGAAAGAATTCCTAAAAATGACTGTTTTATAAGCATGCATTGTACAGTTCCTATGCACGCTCGTAACTTCTAGCATTTTTAATATTTTTACTTCAGATTTTCAGCATTGTCATTTTACCACACCACCATATGAACAGTACAAAAGTCATTTTTCACATATCACCCAAAATAAGTTTTCGTACATGTAGCCTTCAGTGGTGAGGTCAGTGTGTGAAATCAATGTTCAGGACAGACTAAGGAAATCACAGTGGCAGTGTTCATGAGCAGAGGTCTTAAATTGGCTATGTTGAAAACCTGGTGGCAAAAGTCCATAAAATGATTGTGTTATGAGCATGCATTGTGCAATTTCCACACACCCTTGTAAGTTCACAAATTCGTAATCTTTTTAGTCCAGATTTTCAACATTGGCATTTTTCCACACCTCCTTATGAAAAGTACAGCTGTCATATTTCACACCCTGGCTGAAATGTATTTTTGCATTTCCAGCACAGACTAGCATAGTCGCTGTTGGAAATAACTGTTTGGGATAGATTAAGAAAATCACAGTGACACTGCTCATGACCAGAGGTCCCAAAATCCTCGTGCTGAAAATCCCCAAATTAATTACATCATGGTTATGCATTGTGCAGTTTCTACACACACTCATGACTTCATCAGTTTTTTTATATTTTCATACCAGATTTTCAACATTGCCATTTTTTCACTGCCTCATGAACAGTACAGCAGTCATTTTTCACATCCTGTTTGAAATGTCTTTTTGCACTTGTGGTGCCAAATGGCACAGTCACTGTGAAAAATTACCTTTCTGCTAACAAACTGATAGTGCCTCTGTTTATGTGGCGGGATCACAAAAAGCCCATGTTAAAAACTTGGAGTAAAAATACCAAGAAACACCCAGGGTGTTAGGGTTTTCAAACATAATGCCCCCTACCCTGTAGAGGCTTGAACAGGTGTCAGGGATGTGACTTGGGGATTGTTGATGTAATGCCTGCGCTATTCCACCCCCACACACACATCCTGCAGCCAGTGACAGGCATTGAAGTGTGCCTTGACTCTTGGCGCCAGAGTTCAATCTATTCTCCTATACTGTGCCCATTTCAGCAAATTTCCTGATGGAATGAGATGAGAAAAGCCCTAACACCCATGTGGCATAGCTCGACACTTGTCAGTGTCTGCAGGGTAGGTGAGATGAAATGTCATGACTGTTATGGGCGATGGACCCAAAGGCACACCCCAATGCCTGTCCACTTGCAGGGTGGGTGGGGTTGGCCAGTTCAGTACTCACCGCCATTCCTATACTGCATGGGCCTGATTCTCGTAGGGGTCTGGTGTCTGGCACAAGCTGTAGCACAACATCAGCTTTCATCAATACCTGTGCACCAGAGACCCTCCACCTGATCTTTACAGGAGGGGTCCCAGCGGCTAGTCCTCACACTTGCACTGACCTGAACCCTGTGGAAAACCCCTGGTGCACCACACAGGTCCACTGCAGGCCTCCAGACATTAACACATGACCCTGTCATGATTGGGTAATGGGGATGTGGACCCAATCTGTTGGGCTGGTGTCCCCCCACCATGTTTGGTGCAATGGCACCTGGCCATGGAGGTGAGTGGTGGGATGTGCCGGTGCTGGGGGAGCAGCCAGACTAGTACCAGGGGGTTTTGGCACCATCTGCAGGGGCACTGGTGACACTTTACCAACATACATTGGTGCTGCAGTGGTTGATGGGCAGGGGATCAGGGGTAGCTACAGTATTGGCAGAATCAGAATGGGGTTACCAACATAGTACATAGGTGGCATCAGGAGCTTGAAGGTGCCACTGACCAATAGGATGGAGGCCACACATACTCTGGCCATACTCAGGGGTGATTAGTGGCCTGAAGCACTGCAGTGCCACACAAGCATGTCACCTGGGGGAAAAGTCCCCTTATGCCTGCATCCAAAACAGGGCTTTCTTTGAATTGGACCCCTACCTGTCTAACTCCTGCACTTCCGCCTGTAATGCCAGCAAGCAACTATTCAGCATTGACAGATGCTTGTGTAATAAGCTCTGGCCTTTAAGATATTCTCACAGGTGACCAATGGGAAGCCTGGCTAATTAGGACAGACTGCATCTCCTTGATGTCTTTATAAGGACATTGCAGGGGATAGGAAGGAAAAGTATGCCCTTGCAGATGACATGAAAGATTCCAGTAGGGTTGATACACAACAAGGCGTGGAAAGGATGAGAAGGGGCTTGGCAAGATTGGAGGAATGGTCAGAAGTATGGCAGCTTAGATTCAATGCAAAGAAGTGCAAAACAATGCACTTGGGAAACAAAAACCCTGGTGAAGATTACACAAAGGAGGGGGGAGTAGTAAAAACAAAAAAAAGGAAAGGGATCTGGGGGTAATCATATCACATGACCTTCAGGTTAGAAAGCAATGTGAGAAGGCAGTAGGGAAGGCTGAGGGGGATACTGAGATGTATAGGAAGCAGCATCACCAACAGAAATCAGTAAGTTGTCATCTCTCTGTACAGACAGTTGGTAAGACCACATCTGGAGTATTGAGTCCAGTTCTGGAGACCTCATCTCTGCAAGAACATAGACAGGATGGAGCCAGTCCTGATGGGGGCAACTAAAATGGTGCAGGGTTTGAAAGAGAAGCCAAAACGAGGAGAGACTAAAGGAGCTTAATATGTATACCCTTGAAGAAAGGAGGGAGGGAGACAAGATAGAAACGTTTAGGTACCTCAGTGAAATCAATAAAGTCCAAGAGGGTAGCATTCTTCAGAAAAAGAGATGTGCAAGAACAAGAGGACACAATTTGAAGAGGGGTGGACAGCTCAGGGGCAATGTGAGGAAGTGTTTTTTTCAGAGAGGGTGGTGGACACTTGGAACAGCCTTCCTGAGGAGGTTGTGGGGTCTAAAACTGTGGGAGAATTCAAGAACGCATGGGACAGGAGGGGGCGCTAGACAGCACTCTACTGAGCAGACGTCTTCTATTAAGAGTTCTGTTGAAAACCAAGAATATTTCCATTTTATGCTTTTATTTATTGGTTTTGGACTTGGCATTTGGCAGTCAGTGGTGTTAGGAGACAATTCTGCATTAAATCATACCAGTTTTAACTAAGGGAAAGACTCATTGTGAAGTGGGGAACAGCTCAAAACCTCCACTGTCAGGTGAGAACCAGGCTGCTACTTCTACACCTACACCACTCGAACACAACGCAGATCCCCCCCTGGAAAGCCCTTTAAACCTCTATAAGGGCTATTGATATGAAGATCAAAGCGGTCCTTAAATGGTTTGAAGAACAAGGCACTAAAATTGAAAATGCCACCAAGACAGCCACTGCAGCAGAAAGCGCCACTTCCCAAGCTATGGCAGCAACTACTAAGATGGTCCAGGAGAACAGCCAGCTAAAATATAGGCTGGAAGCAGCTGAGAATGCCAACAGGGCTCCGAATGTCTGGATAGTTGGATTACTAGAGTGGGCTGAAGAGTCTGACTTAATTGCCTTTCTAAAGGAGTGGTTACCTACGGCCAGACATTTGGATCCCGAATTAAGTGGCAGGTTCCAGAGAGCATATTGAGTCTCTCCTTGTACAGTGGATGCCCAGAAGGACTTACCGAGAACAGTGCTGTTGGTGATAAAGAATGCATCCACTAAAGAACTTGTTCTGCTAGCGGCCCACAACACCAATCATCTTCATTACAAAAGGACTACTCTGCATCTTTTTCCTAACTTATCCTTTGTGACCAGGGCCCACCACAACAGAGTTGATGACATCCGAGCTAAACTATGTAGTCTGGGGGTGTAACACTCACTACTTATGCCTGCTCACCTCAGGATCTTTTATGGTGGACATACATTTCAATTCAATGACCTGGAGAAGGCTGGCAGGTTGGTTGAAAAGATAAAGGCTGAATTCAGGGCATCCTGTGTCAACATACCTCAAGAAATTGAATCAGAGGAAGAGAAGGAAACCTGAAACTCATCTAGGCTGTAGGGACTGTATTGAATAACTCAATACGGCATATTATAGTCCTAATGGGTAACAAATAATTTTTCTTTCTCCTTTCCAAGGGACACTTAAAGCTGTTTTCAGCATATTGGGACAGTATAAATAGGTTAGATATTGGGACTCATAGAAATAACCGCTGTTGCCTTTTTGTAGGCCCAGAGCCTCTATATTAATTATTAGCTATACCAAGTTTAGTCATAAAGGAATCTTGTTAGAGAGCCTAAAGAGGGACAGCATTATATTGATTTAAAATGTTTGGGAAGGATGCAATCAGCAACAGTTGTTGAATTTAAAATGTTTGAGTTTAAGCATCTTGATCTGAGAGACTTTCCTTGTAGAATGCAGCCATTCTAGTATACCTTCTTTCAAATAATTGTATGGATTTCCCCCTCAATCCGTAAATGAAATGCTTAGATTGTATAAGTCTACCCCATTGGATGGCTCCTATATCTCGTACTACGTGTTGTCTGGCATTTGTATATTTGTAAACTCTAAGTTTATTAAAATAAATAAACAGAAAGTAACAAAAAGAATGCATGACAGACAGGACAGACTTAAAGCAATTCTTGTGGGGGATAAGAAGAAATAGGGCTGTTGGTTAACTAGGATCTGCAGCTTATCCTGTACATAGGGAAATGGGCAGACTAGGTGAGCCAAGCAGTCCTTATCTGCTCTCAAAGTCTATGTTTCTATCCGTCTTGTCTGCAAGCTAATCCCAGGCTAATGTACAACGATTTTATCACATCTCTTATGAGTCTTTCTTAAACATGTTTTATCTGTTTACAGGAGTGCAACTGATTTGAGGCCAAAATCAAAAGCAAATAGTTATAGTAGCAGAGACCCCCCCCCGCCAACACACACACACAGTCCCCAAAAGGCTGCTTGAAAGCCTGAAATTCATTCAAATCAATTTCATTTTCTTACTTAGGTTGGGGGTTCAATGCCAACAAGTGTAAAATCATGTACCTAGAGCACAGGAACCCTGATGCTGAGTATAGGATTGGGAGAGGTACAGATACTCACTAGACATGAAAGGGTCAATCAGGTTATTATATCAGAGGACCTCAAGGTGGCAGTACGGTGTGACAAGCCTATGGGCAGGGGCAAATTAGATTCTGGGATGCACAAGGAGTGGCATCTCTGGTAATAGGAGGAGGGATGTTGTACTGCCATTGTATCACTCCCTGGTATATCCCCAACTGGAGTACTGTGTCCAGTTTTAGAGTCCACACTTCACAAATGACATAAGGGGGAGGTATTCCAGAGAAGGGCAACTAAAATGGTTCAGGATTTTCAGAGGAGTCCCTACGAGGAAAGGCTGAAGGATCTCAACATGTACACTTTGAAGAGAGGAGGACAAGAGGACATGTGATCAAGATCTACAGTACCTCACGGGTAAACAGGGAATAGTTGGTAGTTTTTCTGAATGAGGATGACCTCCCAAACCAAGGACATACAATGAAGCTGGGGAGTTCAGTATATATGTGACAAAATATTTCTTTACTAAAAGGGAGGTAGACGCCTAGAACAGACTGCCAGGAGAAGTGGTGGAAGCTAAAATGGTAGGGGACATGAAGCATGCATGGGATAAATATAGAGGTGTATTAGAAAAAGGGGAAGGATGGGGTCAACGAAGATCAATAGGGCTATGGAAGAGCAATATGTTCAAGTTCATTGCAGGAAAAATCCATTGAGCAAGCTCATTCACATGGAGGTCCTGATGGACGCAGGCAGAATAAGACATGCTGTAACACATACAGGCAGCAGTTACAAGTAGGTAGAGAACACTTGGGCAGACTGGGTGGGCTAAGCAATATTTTTCTGCTGACAAATTCAATGTTTCTGTGGCATCATGTGTTCATTCAGGTGCAGTGTTTATTTAAAGTTGGGCCTACCATACATCCAGGCGTAAGGTACAGTAAATTACTGAATTAGATGAAGCCCACTTACAATACAATAAACAGAACTCCAGTGTTTCAAGATGCCTTTACTCTTCATAAGGCTGCTTAAACAGCTGTGGTTCTATTTGCAGAGTCCACACCAGTATGCTGATCTTAAAGTCAATACCACATCTAAGTGAGTACTTGATTCTTACTCACTCCATTTCTTACGTACTTTGAAAGCTGCTTGTCCTGAGTTAGTTTTGGGCTGGCAGCACCCTACCTATGTTGGAAGATGACCAGTAAGCAGCACTCAAAGATGTCAGACTTCACAGACTGTGAAGGCAGCTGCTCACCCACCATCTTGGCAAGAAAGCTGCAACTGTGGCCACTGATGACTATTGGGGTGTGGGGATGAGGGGACCAAAAGGGACAGTCATAAGGAGATAAAATCATAATAAAAATTGTGAGACCTTCACCAGCTTTCCTAAATGCTTACCAGAAAAAGAGCACTCTATGAAGTTTTTCAAATGGCAACACAATCTGCTGAGCCCTCTGTCTGTTGTTTGACACCAGGCATCAACCAACATAAAATTTCCTAAAGAAGGCAGTGTCGTCATGTGATTACTGAAATACTGGAGATTACAGATTATAGGAAAAAAAAGAATATCACACAGAAGCTGGCACGTGTGTCTATAGCTGCTTTCTCCTGCTTCTCAGTAGTTATACTTATACCCTTGAAGCACTTGAATGTTTCTATCATATTCCCTCTTTCCCTTCTCTCTTCCAGTGAGTACATATTGAGGCCCCTTAATTTCTCCTCATGAGTCTTGTGTTTCAAGCTCTCTACCTATCTCATTCACCCTTCTCTGACCATCTCCAGCCTGCCAATATCCTTACAAAGGTGCGACCTCCAGAACTGCACACAGTACGCCATCTGAGGGCTGACAATGATTTTATGTAATGGCAGCACTACCTCCCTCCTTATGCTGGTGATACTCCTGCCTATGCACCCCAGCATGATACTGGCCCTCCCAGCTGCCTTACCACTTTGACATTTTTAGGTCATCTGAAACAAGAACCCCCAGGTCCCTTTCCTCCTTTGTGACTGTCAGCAACTCCCCCCCATCCTTTAGCTTTCTCCAGGGTTTCTGTGTCCCAGGTGCATAATTTTGCACTTTTTTGAATTAAACTTCAGTTGCCAGTCCTCAGACCATTTTCCAAGCTTCCACAGGTCCCTCATCATTTTCTCCACCCCTCTGGGATATCCACTGTCTTACAGATGTTGGTGTCATCTGCAAACAGGCAGACCTTTCCCTTCAGCTCTTCTGCAATGTCACTAATGAAGACATTGAACAGAATTGGCCACATCACTAATCCCTGCAGCACCCCACTAGTCACCCCCTCTCCCCACAGTGCACCCTATTTACCACCACTATCTGCCTCTTGTCTGTTAATCAGTTTCTAACCCAGTTTACCATCCTTTCCCCCCATGCCCAGCCTACTTAGCTAGTTTATCAGCCTCCTATGTGGGACGGTATCAAAAGCTTTGCTTAAATCAAGGTAAGCATTGTCCACTGCCCCACCCTGATTTACTTCCTTTGTCACCCAGTTAAAGACATCAACCAGATTTCCCTGACATGAGCTCCCACTTGCAAATCCATGTTGCCTGTGGTCCTGAGCTCCAATGGCTTCTAGATGCCCCACTATCCTTTCTTCAAGCAATTGTCTCCATGATCTTCCCCACTACTGAGGTGAGGCTGTCTGGCCTATAGTTACACCTGCCTCCCTACTGCTGAATTTGAATAGAGGAACCACATGTGCCTTCCTCTAATTCTGTTGTACCACCCTGTGTTGAATGACTCAGTGAACATGGCTGGCAGATGTACTGCTATCTTCCTTCACAGTTCTCTTAATATCCTTGGGTGTATGCCATCTGGTCAAATCACTTTGCTCACCTTCAATTTAGGCAAGGCAAGGCAAAATGTATTTAAAAACACCCAATTCCAGAGGCTTTGGGCACTCTACAAAACAAATAAATACATTTTCAATTTAATAAAGAAAATACAAAACATATTTAAATGCATGTAAAAACACATCCTATAAATATCATTTTTAACCAAAATGTTACATTCACCCTGAAATGCTTTTGAAGAATAGGAGGGCCTTAGTGAACCTTGAAAACCTCCAGTAGTGGGCCCTTAACCTCAGGGGGCAACAAATTCAAAGAACGGGGCAGCGACACTAAAGCTCTGTCACCAGCAGATAGCAACCTCATCCAAGGAATCACCAGACAGCCCTACAGGAAGAATGGAGGGAAGACAGAGAGCAGGTGCAAGAAGGTCTAACAAATAACCAGGACCTCCCCATGTAAGGCCTTATAGGTGAGAAGACCCACCTAAAAGGATCCTACACCTACCTGGCAGCCAGTGCAATTCACGCAACATGGCAAGACTTTTGCTGCCCAGTGAGTAACAAGACAGCTGCGTTTTGCACTAGCTGTAGTGTGCGGAGAGATCCGCCTGTGACCCCGAGGTAGACCATATTACAGTAGTCAAGCTTTGATATAACTAAGGCATGTATCAATGTGAGGAGGTCCAGAGGCAGAACAAGGGGCTTTATCCTGGCAACGTTTCTGAGGTGGAAGAAACAGGAGCAGACCGTGGAGGAAATTTGTACCTCCATAGTCAAATTCCTATCGAAGTTGACACCAAGATTTTGCACCCAAGAGGAGATCTTCAATGACACAGATCACAGAACAAATCCAGTCACTGATTCAGATGCCATCCTATCACGCATTCTGTTCGATGAGACCACCAATACTTCCATCTTATTGTCATTTAGTCACCTCCTGCAGCACTCTTCTGCCTGTGAATGGACTATTGCCCATCTCTTCACACCTTTGCAACTTCTGTACTGCTGTGGCCCTTGCCACTCCCTCTGTTCTGTAAATACTAAACAGAAAGACACACTGGATGTCTGGGGGGGGGCAGCATATGACAGTTCTTAGGCATGGTACTATCGCTTCCAAATATCAAAACAGCACATATAAGCAAGCAACATTCAGCATTGACAAATGCTTGTTTATCCTGTAGGTACTTTATTGTATTTTTTCTGTTTTCCTCCCCAATCCTGATCCCCTGCCTTAGATGTGTAGGCAAATGTGGAGGCACGTGCATGCTGTGTCTCAAGGTGCCCTCTATACGTGTCACTCCCTCCACCTATGCTAACCACCGGGCCTCCACCAGGTGGCAGCGAGACTATGGGGGTGACAACCACCCCAGGAGAGGAGATCTGCCTTCCAGCTACTCAATTCTGCTCCTCCCCCATGCGGCACTCAGACAACCCAAGTCTGTTCCCAAACCTGGGTTTCTGACATACCACAAGGTAAGGTGTCCAGTACCTCAACCCTCAGCGCTACTGGGCTGGCTTTATTAGTGCAGTCCTGGCGACATTTGCATATCATTTGTGTTTCATCAAGCTGTCTTGTTGCTGTCAATCTGCTTCTCTACCTCACGGTGAACCTTAACTGCTCAATTTTCCTTTAAGGGCTCCTTCCTAAGGTAACTTTAGCCAAGGGAATCTTTCTAATGGCACCTCTAGAGGTGGAACCCTCTTTGAGGGTTCCTTGCCTTCTGTACACCTACAGGGTGGTAATTCTCTATGGAATAGAGCATGTGAATGGCAAAAAAGTTATCACAGTTGCACAAGCATAACACTGCCCTGTTTGTGTAGGCTCATTGGTTGTCATTATTTTCCTCCATATTAATGACAGCAATGCTGGAAGGACCTGCTAGTATCTGCTGAAATTTTGCTCTTTGGTTGTTAATCTGAGGACATTCACTTGCAGTTTGGCATTGCTCTTTTTTTTTGTACTTTCTTTATCCCCATCCTGGGAGACCCTCCATCTCACCAACCCCCCAGTCCAGTGCTTCCTGCTTGCAGTGCACCTTCTGTCATCCTCCATGGCTTAACCCCCCCCCCCCCGCAAGCCAGAAGATTGTTTTTCAATAGAAGCTGTACATTTTGAACATTACTCCCCACAGTACCCTAGTAAGATTCTTTACTGTAGTATTTGTTATTATTATTATTATTGCTCACCCCCACAGCTAGCAGTGGAACCAGTGAACCAGAGAAGTGGCTATCTCTGCAAAGCAGTGTGCAAAGATGGAGATTAGTGCCCAAGAGGTGGATAAGCAGAAAAGGGGCACACTCAGCAGAAGGGCAGACAGCAAGGAGAACCAGGATAAATGACAACCAAGGAATGGGCTGGAGTAGAACAGTGAGCACAGTCTAGGAGGTCAAATCATGGAAAGCCATGTGTGCAAATGCCAGGAGCCTTTAGCAACAAGATGGAAGATCTGGAGGCTGTCATGGTACAGTCAGACCTGGACATTGTGGCTATCACTGAAACCTGGTGTAATGATAACCATGACTGGGAGATGGCCATACCTGGCTACAACATATTCAGAAGAGACAGAGCAGGCAAGAAGGGAGGAGGAGTGTTCTGTATGTGAAAAATGACATAAGGGTCACAGAGATCCAAGAGGAACAAAATGGGAGAGAGATACTCTGGGTTAGGCTGGAAAGGAAAATGGGGCCAGCCATCCGACAGGTGTGGTCTATAGACCACCAGCCCAGGAGGAAGAAACAGATAGGAGTTGATGCTAGCCATCCAAAGGACGGCAGACAAGGTGAGGTAGTATGGTTGGAGACTTCAATATTCCAGACGTGGACTGGAGCATCCCAGCAGCAGCATCAACTAGGAGCACATTTATTCTGGACTCTTCAGGTGCCTTCCTCAAGCAACTGGTCATGGAACCAACTCGGCAGAAGGCAATACTGGACCTTGTAGCTCACAAACAGGGACAGTGTGATGGGGTGACAGTGGGGAGCACCTGGGTAACAGTGACCACCAGTCATTGTGGTTTGAAATCACAGAAAGAGCAGAACCAAACCACACAAAAACACGTATCCTGGATTTTAGGGAGGCAGACTTTGGGAAAATGGGGAGATACTTGAAAGACACATTAAGGGGAATGGGACAGGAATCAGGGGTTGAGGAACAGTGGGCAGTATTTAAAATGGGGATTATGAGAACAACAGAATTATGCATTAAGCAGGTTAGCAAGAGGAAAAGGAAGAGGAGACCATTATGGTTTTCCAAAGAGGTAGCAAAGAAAGTGAAAGCCAAAAAGATTGCATTCAGGCAATACAAAAAGACACAGGCAGAAGGGATAGGAGAAGTACCAGGAGAAACAAAGGGAGGCAGGGAAGTCAGTAAGGGAAGCCAAAGCTCAGACAGAAGAACACATTGCAAAATCAGTGGGTAAAGGGGACAAAACCTTTTACAGGTACATAAGTGAAAAAAGAAAGACAATGGGAGGAATAGTGAGACTGAAGGGGGAGGATGGGAGCCGCGAGGAGGATGACAACAGTAAAGCTGACATATTGAACAGGTATTTCTGCTCAGTCTTTACTGAGGAAGAGGGGGGTAATGGGTCTGAAGGGAGTACAAGGGTGAGAATGGTGCAGAAATGGACACAAGTCCCTTTACACAGAAAGGGTCCTGAAGGAACTGGAAGTAGTAAGAGTTGATAAAGCAATGGGGCCAGACGGGTGCACCCCACGGTCCTTAAAGAACTGAGGTGGTGGCTGAACCTCTGGCTAGCCTGTTTAGCCAATCACTGGAAACAGGGAGGTACCCAAAGACTGGAGGATAGCAGATGTAGTCCCCTTATACAAAAGTGGGAACAAAGAGAAGCAGGGAACTACAGACCAGTCAGCCTCACCTCGGTAGTGGGAATGATCATGGAAGCACTACTGAAGGAGAGATTGGTGGAACATCTGGTTGTCAATGGACTACAGGACCCAAGGCAGTCATGGTTTCACCAGGGGGAGGTCATGTCAGACCAACCTCATTGAATTTTTTGACTGGGTGACTAGGGAGGTGGATCAGGGGAGGGCAGTGGACATGGCCTATCTGGACTTCAGCAAGGCCTTTGACACTGTGCCACATAGAAGGCTGTTACACAAACTGGGGAATATGGGTGTGGGCAGGACAGTAGTGTGGTGGGTAGGTAACTGGCTGGGTGGCAGGACACAGAGGGTAGTGGTAAATGGCTGTCACTCCACAGAGGGAAGAGTGACCATGTGGTACCACAGGATCAGTGCTGGGACCGGTTCTATTCAACATCTTCATCAGTGACATTGCGAGGATCTAGAAGGCAGAATTTCACTGTTCGTTGATGACACAAAGCTCTGTAACAGAGTAGACACACCAGAGGGTGTAGACAGAATAAGAAGGGACCTGCAGAAACTTGATGAATGGTCAGGGTTTGGCAGTTGAAATTCAATGCAAAGAAATGCAAGATAATGCATATAGGGCACAAAACCCTGGCACAATATATCAGTTGGGGGTGAGGATATAGCATGCACCAAGCAGGAAAGGGATCTTGGGGTTGTCATCTCTGATGACCTCAAGGTAGGGAAACAGTGTGACAAGGCAGCAGGTAAAGCAAATAGGATGCTGGGATATATAGGCAGAGGAATCACCAGCAGGAAAAGGGAAATCATAATTCCGCTATACAAGACACTAGTGAGGCCCTCCTGGAGTACAGTGTACAGTTCTGGAGACCATACCAACATAAGGACATAGACAAGGTAGAGAAGGTTCAGAGGAGGGCAACAAAGATGGTGCATGGATTGCATAACAAGTCCTATGAAGACAGGTTGAAGGAACTGAACATGTACTCCCTGGAGGAGAGGAGGGAGAGAGGGGATATGATAGAGACATACAAGTATCTTACAGGGAGGAACAGGGTGCAGGAAAACACTATTTTTAAGTGAAAAAGATGTTCCAGTACTAGAGGGCATGGGATGAAGTTGGAGGGAGGATGATTCAGAGGAAACATGAGAAAGAATTTCTTCACAGAACGGGTGGTGGACAAGTGGAACACCCTGCCAGAGGAAGTGGTGGGGGCTGAAACAATCACGGGATTTAAGAATGCATGGGATAGACATAAAGGAATTCTAGAGGTCAAGGGTAAGGGGAGACCGACTTCTAGGAAAACAAACTGAACTTACAAACTTAAATGGGCAGACTGGGTGGGCCATAGGCCCTTATCTGCCAACACTGTCTATGTATCTATGTATCTATGTATTATTTAAAAAAATTAGGAGGGAGGGGGCTGGGTAGTGGATGGGGATTGATGGGTTTAGGATTTATCTGTATTAGTATAGAGGTTGATTGTGTGTATGTTGGCTGGGGTTTTATGTTATTTGTTTTATTATTGACTTAGAAGGGCATGGGGTAATTTTTAATTTTGTTACAGCTGTATAAGAGGATGTGCATCAGGATCAGACCCCAGAAGACCACCTATTCAGGATCAGGATACCTGCTGAGGGACGCCACACTTTCTCTGATACCCTCTGCCACCAAGACTATTAGGCACTGTAGGGAGGTTGGGACTATGAAAGAGTATTTGTATTAGTATAGTGGTTGAGTAAGTGTGTTAATTGAGGTTTTTATTTTATTATTGACTTTAGAAGGCATGGGGTCATTTCTCATTTTGGTTACAGCTGTGTAAGAGGATTTGCATCAGGATCAGACCCATAGGACCACCTTCTCAGGAAACCTGCTGTAGGATGCCCACACTTCCTCTGATCCTCCTCTGCCACCTGTGGCTATTAGGCACTGTAGGGAGGTTGGGACTGTGAAATGGTGGAATGATAGGGGGTGGGATAATTGGGTTGCATTGGGAGAGAGTTGCATTGGGGTGTTGAAGACCAGGAGGTGTCCTTGAGCAAAACGGGGCCTTGGCAGAGGCCAGATGTGGTTGGTTCCCAATCCCAGGGTTTCTGTTGGACCAAACAGACAGGTAACCATTGGGTCGGCAGCCTCAGTCAGTCTTCTGCTGGCAGTGTTGCGTAATGAACGATTGATCAGGAACAAGACTGCAGTTATAGCAGGCTTGATTTCTAGTGGATCTAGAATGCATCACAGAAATTTAGCTGAAATATGATGCTGGTCCAGATTTTGAGGCATCTGTCTCAAGCACACTCTCAATGGTACATTGCCCAAGGAGGGAACATGGAGTAATAGTATGGCCATATGCTTTAGATCCAACCTGAACTTCTCTGTGCATCAGGTGGATCTACAGTATTTCGTCACTTGATTGCATGGCCATGCACGGGGATCTAGATGTACAGTAGGCTGCACAATCCTTCATGTGGATTGGCCTCTGGGACATGGGAAGGAGTTTTTGCAGGAAGCTGCAGAATTCACTCAAGAGAGCATTGCAGTTGTCCGTGGTTGGTCCTGGTTTATTTAAATGGTTGGAACAACCAATCATCATAATTGGGATATGACTTCCTCCAGCTGATGGCATTGTGGTGAAATTCTCCAAAGTACAGCACTTCTATGGGTAGGATGGTACAGAAGGAGGCTGCCACCTCTAAATAAACACAGTTAGACAAGGATTCTTCTACACTCCACAGGAATAATGAGTTGTGTTGTCCCTTCAGAAAGTAAAGACTTAAAGCAGTTGCAAGTTCAAAACTGATTCAATTCCTTGTACTGCAAATAAATCAACATGTTCTCAGTATAACTGTGACCACAACACACAAAGCACTCCTGTGATACAGTCCTTTGAGCTACCTTAGGCAGCGAAGTCCAGTTTTGAACTTGTAACAGTTTTACGTCTTTGCTTTTCTAAGGGACAACACAACTAATTTTTCCTGTAGAGTGCAGAAGTATCCTTGTCTGACTAATAATATTGTTGTGCTTTGCACAACCAGTTGCTAGTGAGACCCAGAGCCATGGTCTCATCATGGACCTAGTATTCTCACTGGCACTTGAGATTTATGATCTGAGGACTGAACCAGTCTTTTGGTTGGATCGTGGCACAGTGATGATCTCATTTAAGACCCTCAAATGAGCCCTTCCCCTGTGGAGCTGGTACATTACAATTCTTTAAGGGGATTGTCCCCAGAGGTCTTAATGGCAATAATGACCTCTCAGAAATGAATGCTGCCTGTGGGATTTGCTGTAGTGAAGCGGCGGTGGCCTATAAAAGAGTTGTCTCCTCCACACTGGATTCTGTTGCACTGATTCAGTATACGTTCAAGGTCTCCTCACTTGAAGTCCTCCTGGTTAAATGTAGAGCTGAAGGGGAGGAAGTCCAAAGGTTGGAGAGCAGAGCACCATTGGCATTCATTAAAGGAGGGCATGCTGGCTCTGAAAACTCACTCATGGCGAGTATCAGAGGGTACTCTCCCATAAGTAGGCAGCTTATCAGTCCAGGGAGATTGCTGCAGAAAAGAACAGTCCAGTTCAAATCTTCTGAACTGTAGACAAGCTGCTAAATTCAGCCTGTCTGCAGTCCGTTAGAGATATTTTGGTGTCCAAATACAAGGTGTTTGCTCTGTTCTCTGACAGTGCCCTCCATCAGAGCTGAGATTTCCACAACCAGACATTCTCAGCCCAATGGTGGTATGTCCGATGTCCGTGAGAGCTCTCCCCTTACCAGCAGACAGTTTAGACCAATGAAGTTGGAAGAAGTTTGTGAGATGATTTCAAAGCTGAAGCCTACATTTTGTGAACTGGATGTAAGCCAACTCATCTCCTTGTGGGAATGCATGGAGTCCATTGGCCCAGTGTTCACTGAGATAGTCAGTGCTTACAATTGGAGGTGTTATTTCCTGATGCCTTGAAAGAGGCACTGGTAAAACCCTTTCTGAAGAAAACATCTCTTGACCTGGACATTTTGGCGAATTATTGACCAGTCTCATACCTGCCCTTATTGCTTAAGGTTATCGAGAAAACTGTGGCTCTGCAGCTCAAGGCATACCTCATGGCCTTTGACATCTATGAGCCCCTCCAGTTGGCATATAGGTTGGGACATAGCTCCAAAACTGCACTGGTCAACATGCAAAATTATCTCTTCTAGGGCTTGAGCTAGAGGAGAGTGGTCAATACTTGTCCTCTTTGATCTGTCATCAACATTTGATACAGTGGACCATGTGGTACTACTGGATCATGTGAGGGGAATGTGGACTCACCAGCATTGTCATCAGCTGGTTTGAGTCCTTCTCACAGAAAGACAGAGGTGCTGGTAATCGAGCCAGCCCTCAAGAGGGAGGCAGATGCTAGGCAGGCTAAATGGGCTTGATGCTTGGGACAGTTCCCTACTGGCATCTGCAAAGGTGAAACATTCGTGGTAGTCCTAGACAGCAGATTAACACTTGAGGCTTAGCTGTTATCTGTTGCCCAGATTGGTTGTTACCATTTTAGGAATATTGCCCAGGTAAAAGTCTGAATAACTCCTGACAATCTGCCATCACTAGAGCATGCTATCATGACTTCCAGACTTGAACTGCAATGCTGTATATCTTAGGGTCAAGGTCCTGTTTAGTTTGGGTCCTGGCTGTCTGTGAAACCTCCTGACTCCTGCCTGCCCATTGTGCTCTCTCCATTCTGCAAAAGAGGGCCTCCAAGCAGTTCCCAGAGCCAGGATGAAAACATCTGGCCATTGTGCTTTTGAGGTGTCAGTGTCATTTCTGTGGAATTCCATTCTTAGATATTTGAGGGAGGCCTCATTGGCAGAAATCTTCAAATCGGGTCTGAATGTGCACCATTTTCAGACAAGTTTTTGAATTTCAGTATTCTGTTTTTACT
Organism: Neoceratodus forsteri; assembly: GCA_016271365.2. Classification (NCBI taxonomy): domain Eukaryota; kingdom Metazoa; phylum Chordata; order Ceratodontiformes; family Ceratodontidae; genus Neoceratodus; species Neoceratodus forsteri. Next base: position 236,676,749 of record CM057450.1, read on the forward strand.
GATTTTACTGTTGTTATTATTTTGCTGTGCACTTATTACATTTTCTTATCTGCCTATATTCTGTACAGTGCCCAGTGCCTCAGGGAATGGGTGCTTAATAAATAAAACCTTGCTTGATTGCCTTGCTTAACCATGGCAAAAATGAAAATGTTGTCCATGTGTGTCACTGTCCCAGAGGGCACAAAGTTTATGGAAGTAGTACCCCATACTATATGATGCTACGCTATTGTCTTCACTCAGTCTTCTTCAGATTAATGGTTTCTGAACTTTTGCCAGGCCTACATAAACCAAACATACTACCAGTTGCAGTACCATTACCCACATCACCACTGATATTTTCACCACTGTGTGTGAGTAAAAACTGTACCTTGTCCTTTCCCTTTAACTTCCACATCCTGCCATCTATAAATGTCCCATCCGCAGGGTGCCTTTAGCAGCTCCAACAGTCTATCAGTTGCAATGCCTTAACCCCATTTGCTCATTCATACTTCCTTACCCCCATTAGTATCCTCATTCGCATTACCCCTTGTGGTAACCTCACGCCATTCATTACATCGCTCACCTATTTGTATTCTCAATCTGTATTTGCCAACACCTACTTCATTTGTATTACCCCCGCACACATTACTGCACCAACCTCATGGTTCTCTTCAGCGGCTAGACTAGCTGGAGTATCCACTCAAATCTTATCCTCGTTATTCCAATCCTCATTGTTCCAATCACCAGTGAGAGTTAATTGACATTCATGTCACTTTTGTGATGCAGTCATGACCAAATCATGCTGCACTGTAGCTTAATAAGAAAATTTAACAGCATCTAATATCAAATGGTGGCTGAGAGCAGACTTAGGGCAGATTTAAAGCCTACTCCGCTAATATAAATTGACGCGGATAACCACCACCATCTAGAGAGCGTGGAATTTAAGATGTGCTAATATTTTGCATTATACAGTATAATTTTGGGGCAACATTGCTCCTGAAACTAGTGCATACAGCACTTAATCATGGCATAACCAGAAGCTTTGTTCATGCCAGGTAGATTGTGTCAAACCTGAGGTTCGTGCAGACTTGATAGACAGTAAGGCCTAATCTGCTGGCAATTTTTGCGTTAGCATGTGTGGCACTGTCCCAATGAACACACAGTTTTTGGAACCAGTGCCCTCACTGTGGGATGCTGAACCGTTGTCTACACTCTCTTCTTTCGATTACTGTTTTGTGACTTTTTGCCAGGCTGAGACAAGCTGAATAAATAATTTTTGTGGCAAAAGTGCCCATAAAACCAGTGTGTATGGCATAGCCAGAAGCCTTGTGTATTTGTGGCAATGTCCCAATGGGCACACAATTGTTGGGACCAGTAGCCCATACTATGGGATGCTATACTGATATTTTTAAGGGCATACATCAGCCTGACAATTAACAGCCACTTTTTATTATTATTTAAGCATTATTGCTTAGCCATGTACTCTTTATTACTAATACTGTCCATGTTTGGCATTGACTGAACAGACACACGTGCTGGAACCAGTTTCCCTCAAAGTGGCCCACTGCATCATCCTGCTGTCTTGGGTGCTTTGGCAGTCCAGTGTATTAGGTTACTTCAGTGTATCCCATTTCCCAATGCTTTTAATGACTGAAACTAGCATGAACTAGTTCACTGTTATGAAAACTTTGGTGAACTTTATGGGGTCAGGGCTCACATTTTGTGTGATCACACTTTGGGAGGTTTTGCACAGCCCTAGTTATTAACACATGTTTATGAATTGCCTCTAGCACCTATTCCTACCACTGAAAATTATCTGCTTGTATATTTTCCTTGAATTATGACATTGATATGTATATGATTTATCTGTTAAGTAAATCTTAATTTCCCCTGCAAAAGGGACTTTGAATCTTAGTGGGCCTACCCAGTTAAGGAGTAATACACCCAGAATTTGCAAAAAACATGCATTGTACAGAATGTTTTGATTTATGTGCGAAGTCCTAGTGTGTCTTTCCCCTTGTCTGCTATAAGGAGTTTTTCCTAAATTAGCCTGCTCCATAACTGCATAACTTTTTTATACAGTGAGCACAACTGACTAGACGTATAGTTTAGATTAAGTGGGCCAAGCAATCCTTATCTGCCATCAGATTCTATGTCATGGCTCACCTCATTCAGATCTACCATAGAGTCGGTAGGTTTGCTTTGGTGGTCAATACTCGATATCACCACTGAGATGTATTGTCTTCCTTTGGATGGCTATTTTATGATTTAAAACTATGGTATTGCACCCTAAGCCTCACTCATAAGTTGGTACACTGCTATACCTCACCCTGTCTTCCTGACTTAGTACAACACAAGCACCCAAGGTGCCCTCTCAGATTTGCCTCGCTGTCCCTTCTCCTCTTGCCTAACACTAGGCTAGTCATGGCCCAGAGGTGTTTTGCTTTCTCAGCTGTATCCTATTGGAGCTTGCCTCCCCCAACCATTATGGCTATCATCTCTGTTCCTCTTTTTCAGGTATCTCTATTACTTCTCCTTGCTGCCACACAATGCACCTGTTTTCCCAGATCCCTGGAGTCTGTTATCTCCGTATAGCCATCCTGAATTTCCTTAATAAACTTTGTTATACCTTATCTGATGCCTGGCTTCCCATCCTGCCAACTATATGTGCTAACTGTGTTTAGTGTATGATATTTAGTGAAAACCTGACCTTACCTAATAGTTGTACACAAAGAATCCATGTTCTCTAACTACTGCCTGTTTTTGAATTTTGTTATTACTGTATTTACTCTAATTTACTGTATTATATGCTCCATATGTACCCTGCATCTGTATTGTTTGTTTGTTAGCTTGTGCTGTATTTCCAAGGTGCTATACTGAATGTATTGTTCTCAATGCTAGACACTGTCAATGTACTACAGTTCCTGGGTTGCCCCTGAAAAAGGGAATGTCTTGCCTCAGTGGGCCCACCCGGCTACCCAAATTCAATAAAATAAAGCAGACATACTGAACAGATACTTCTGCTCAGTCTTGACAGAGGAGGGGCAGAAAATAGTCCAGAAATGGGTAATAAGGGTAGGAAAGGCACAGAAATAGATACAAGTCAATTTCCAAGAGAAAGGATCCTAAAAGAACTTGAAGGAATGAGTCAATAAGACTATGAAGCTGGATGGGGTGCACCGTCTGTGCTGAGGTTGCTAAGAGAGGTGGTGGCAGAAACTGACAGCCCTGGTCAGCCTGTTACTAGAAACAGAGGAGGTACCCAAAGACTGGATAAGGGCTGATGTAGTCCCCTAAACAAAAGTAAAAGCAGAGAGGAAGTAGGAAACTACAGATCAGTCATCCTGACCTCAGTAGGTGGGAAGTTCATGGAAATACTACTGAAAGAAAGAAAAATGGTGCGCGTGCTTGTCAACGGCATACAGGACCTAAGTCAATAATGTTTTGTTGGAGGGAGGTCATGCCAGACTAACCTTATTGCGTTCTTCGACTGGGTGACAAGGGAGGTGGATTGGGGGGGGGGGGGAGTGGATGTGACCTACCTGGACTTCAATAAGGCCTTTGACACTGTGCCACACAGAAGGCTGTTAAACAAGCTGGGGAACATGAGAGTGGATAAGATGATGGTGAAGTGGGTGGAGAACTGGCTGGATAGCAGGACACAGAGGGTAGTGGTAAATGGCTGTCACTCAGTAGAGGGAACGGTGACAAGTTCAGTTCCACATGGATCAGTGTTGGGTCCAGTAATCTTCAGTACCTCTATCAGTGACATTACAGAGGATCTAGACTTGACAATTTGCCTGTTCGCTGAGGACACAAAGCTCTGCAACAAGGTGTACATGCCAGAGGGTGTGGATAGAATTAGGAGAAATCTGCAGAAGCTTGAGGACTGGTCCAGGGACTGGCAGTTGAGATTTAATGTTACAAAGTGTAAGATAATGTACAGTACATAGGGCACAAAAATCAAGGAACAACATATCAGCTGGGGGGGGTATAGAATGCTCCAAGCAGGAAAGGGACCTTGGAGTTGTCATCTCTGATGATCCAAGCTAGGAGTCAGTGCAACAATGTGGCAGGAGAAGCAAACAGGGTGTTGGGATGCATAGGAGAGGTATCACCAGCAGAAAAAGGGTGGTCATAATTCCACTATACAAGACATTAGTTAGGCCATACCTCAAGTACAGTGTCCAGCTCTGCAGGCCTGGCCTATGTAATGACATATGGCGTAAGGTAGTTCAGAGGAGGGCAACCAAGATGGTCCAAGGATTACATCACAAACCCTATGAGGACAGGCTGAAAGACTTAATTATTTACTCCCAGGAAGAAAGGAGGGTGAGGGGAATATGATTCAACATATAAGTACCTCATGGAGAGGAACAAGGAGCAAGAAAACACAATTGTTTAAAGAAAAAAATGCTCCAGGACAAGAGAACATGGAATAAAAATTTGAGGGAGAGGGGTTCAGATGGAACATGAGGTAGTACTTCTTCACAGAGAGGATGATGGACAAATGGAACATCCTGCCGAAGAAGTGGTGGGGGTAGAAATGATTACAGGATTTAAGAATGCATGAGATGGCAGTAAGGGGATCCTGGAAGTTGGGGGAAGGAGATGACCTAGTTCCAGAGAAGCTTAAAAAAGCACTGTTACTTGTGTTAATGGGCAGACTAGGTGAATTGAAGGTTCTTAACTGCTGACAACATGTATGTATCTATTTTTCTCCAGCTTATTGGTTAGTATTGCTTGTCTCCAGCTGCTGCATGCTTCTTTTGTTGCTTTTCCTGTCCTCCTGTGTTTGTGTTTTTTGTTTTGCATTTCATTGTTGTTTTTTTTTTAGTTTTTTCTAGCATCCTTAGCCCTTTGTTTTATATTGTGCTAATCCTGTGCTTGTACAGTTTAGACTCTATTTACTCACCAGATTTCAGCAAATGCTCAGTACAACTGTAATTGTTATCTGTATATTTCAGCTCAGCTGCTGCTTCCCTGCTTCTGTTGTCTCTGTGCACATCCACCTTAATATTTTCACCTTGTCCAGCCTCATCCTGTTACAGCTAGCTGCAACTCTCTGCTGTGCTCTGTCTCAGCAGCTCTGCTCAATTCATTCAGTGTTAGCTCAGTCAGGCAACTACTACCCCCAGCTTAATCCCCTGCTTGCTTTTCTGCAGTATAATGTGGCTCTGCTGTAGTTTATTGTTGCTCTACTGCTTCAGTGGCTTGCTGTCATTCAGCTGTGTCCCTAACTTGGACCTTGCCAGTGAAAGCACCTCTATTTTGGGGTTCCTACCCTATCAACATTACAGTGCTGGTTGATCTCATGGTGCTAAGCTTGTGTCTCACTGTTATTCCTATGGCGAGGACTGTGATATCATGGTAAGGCCATGGTAGCAATGCTTCTGATGGTTGTTACAGAAGTTGACAGTACAGTGGTAATTCCTGCTACACGCAGTAAAATTACCGCACTTTACTGCAGTACCATGATAAAACCCCAATGTTATTCAATGGGATCATTACTGTGGCACCGCAATAAAGCACTGAGAAATTTTACCATGGTACCGAGTGATCTACCTAGTACCACAACTTTTCTGTAACAACCACTGTATATGATTTGCCCTGCTTTCTTGCCTCATGGCTTTCAGATAACCATGCATAAGCCATTAACCTCACAACCTACATGACCTTCAGAGAGTCATTGCATTCCATTACTGTGCTGCATGCTCCTTACTGAAATAACCTATCTCCGCCTTAATAGGATTTAAGGTATTCATGCCAGTCACATCAATTCACTGTTCATGCAATCTTATCAATTCACCATTCGTGCTGAAACCATAGCATCAAATGCTTTTATGTAAACTATGATTTGCCCATTATTGTAACAGTTTTGCTAAGCATATATGTAATGCAGCTTACCTTATATGTGTTGCATCATTCTTACTTATGCTGTTTCCATCTTATTGCTCTTGCAAATGTTGTTGCAAAGGCTGCTACATATCTACTATCTGCTAAGCTCTCATTGATTCATTTATGCTAAACCTTCTTGATTCAATCACTGGCGCACAGCCTCTCACTGTGTAAGCAATTACCTTCTATGTCAGCATCAATTTGTCTTCCATAATGGAATTGGTTGGCTTGTTTTCTGCTGGTTGCTACTACTATCAAAGCACAAACGCAAGCTTGTACTGCAGCCTACTACCTCACCCAGCCCTGCCTTTGTAGTTCTCATGGTTGCAGAGTTCCCTCATGGCCTTTCAAGGCCTGCCTTCTCATCAATATCTATAGTCGCTTGCTTTGTCTGGTCTCCTCATCAATAATTTGCTACCTATTTGATGGTGGCTGCTTCACCCAGCCTCCTCCAGTCTAGTACTTGAAGCTGATTAACTCTCTCATTCATAAATCAGAGGCATGCCAATCATGTCCATTACCCTTTCCAACTCAGCGCTTGCCATGTCATTCAATGGTCTTACTCTGCATGCAGATATTAAGACTTCAGCTGCCGAGGGGTGTAGTTGCAAAGGCCTCTCACAACCCATTGCTGTTGTGTAGGCATGGCATGTGTCGCATGGCAGCAGCCATTCAGGGCTGGTCTCTGCCTCAGCCAATAGCGTAGCATGCTGTAATCACCGCAGTTAATGAGCAGGCTACTAGATCAAAGAAAGAGAGCTGCTGCAATCCAGGAGTGCCCATCACTACACAATCAGCTGTTCTGTATGACTGGGCCTTCCTGACTGCAGCAGCCATTTATGCAGTTCCATGGTACTGTGTTACTATGGTGACTGGTGACGTTTCCTTGTTGTCTTCACAAAGCCAACAGAAAGCCACCACCCACCATTCCGTGTGCCTTCCTGATGAAACATTTCAATATAAGAGCGATGGGGTAGCCCACTTCCCATCTGCGTAATGCTCCCCCCCAATTTCTTGTGTGCCGAGTGGGGTGCCCATTCTCCTCGGCTCTTATTCTGCCACCCCCACACCTTTATGTACTGACAGGGGTGCCCAATCCCCTGTCAGCATACCCTTTCCTCATCATTTTGCCAACATGAGAGCCCACTCCCATTGGCACAATGCTCCCCACCACTTCTGATGCCAGGGGGTGCCTAATCCCCTCAGCTCTTGTTCCCCATCATTCCATGTGTGTCAACAGGGTGCCCAATTCCACATCCACTACAGTCCCCAAAACATTCATGTGGCACACTGGGAGCCCACTCTAGCATGCCAGATGCCCTTTAAAGAAAAAACATCTTGCAATTTTGTTAGTTTTTTTAATCTGCAAACCAGAAAACAGTCCCTTGTCAAGTCTGGTGGCCCTCTCCCAACCTGCACCCACCCTCTGCACACCTGCCTCCCAACCCCCACCCCATACTTACCTCCGAGTCAGGCGCGATAATCTTCAGTGGACGAGGAACACGCCTGCACTCTTCAAAGCTGACCGTGATATGAAGAAATGCCGTAAGCTGTATAATGGCATAAATGGGTTTTTCTCGACTTTGATGCATATCTCAGTCATTTTGGGAATGTTTTACCAAATTTTCAACATGGGGTTCTTGGGACCCCCCCATGAACTCAATCACTGCAATTTTGTTATCTGGTCCTCAATGGTGATTATGCAGTCACTACACAGAACCACTTATCTGGACTGATTAATGAAACAACAGTGTCACAGTTCATGAGGTAGGCCCTCTAAATTCTATGTTGAAAATCTGGTGAAAATTCCTCAAATGACTGTTTTATGAGCATGCATTGTGCAGTTCCTATGCACGCCGTAGTTTGAGCATTTTTAATATTTTCACTCAGATTTTCAACATTGCCATTTTACCACACTTTCATTATGAATAGTATAGCTGTCATTTTCACATCTTGGCTGAAATGTGTTTTTGCACATGTAGTGCACAATGGCACAGTCGATGTGCAAAATCAATGTTCAGAACAGATTAAGAATATCACAATGGCACTGTTCATGAGGTAGGCCCTCAAAACCCTTTGTTGAAACTTTGGTGAAAGAATTCCTAAAATGACCGTTTTACAAGCATGCATTGTGCAGTTCCTATGCACACTGTGAACTTCTAGCATTTTTAATATTTTTCTCCAGATTTTCAGCATTGCATTTTACCACACCTCCTTATGAACAGTACAGCTTTCATTTTTCACATATCACCCAATATTTGTTTTCATACATGTAGCCCTCAGTGGCATGGCCGGTGTGGAAATCATGTTCAGGACAGACTAAGGAAGTCACAGTGACAGTGTTCATGAGCAGAGGTCTTAAACTGGCTATGTTGAAAACTTGGTGGCAAAAGTCCATAAAATGATTGTGTTATGAGCAAGCATTGTGCAATTTCCATACACCCTTGTAAGTTCACAAATTCGTAATCTTTTTAGTCCAGATTTTCAACACTGGCATTTTTCCACACATCCTTATGAATAGTACAGCTGTCATTTTTCACTCCCTGGCTGAAATGTGTTTTTGCATTTCCAGCACAGAATAGCACGGTCGCTGTTGGAAATCAGTGTTCGGGGTAGATTAAGAAAATCACAGTGACACTGTTCATGACCGGAGGTCCCAAAATGCTCCTGCTGAAAATCTGCTTTAAAAAAATCCCCAAATTAATTACATTATGGGTGTGCATTGTGCAGTTTCTACACACACTGATGACTTCATCAGTTTTTTTATATTTTCATTCCAGATTTTCAACATTGTCATTTTTCACACCTCCTCGTGAACAGTACAGCTGTCATTTTTCACATCCTGTTTCAAATGTGTTTTCACACCTGTGTTGCCAAATGGCACAGTCACTGTGAAAATCACCTTCAGCTAACAAACTGATAGTGCCTCCATTCATGTGGTGGATCACAAGACGCCCATGTAGAAAACTTGGAGTAAAATACCAAGAAACACCCAGGTGTTAGAGTTTTCAACCATAATGCCCCCTACCCTTTAGGGCTAACAGGTGTCAGGGATGTGACTTGGGATTGTTGACAGTAATGCTCATGCCATTCCACCCTCACCCACACCCTGCAGCCAGTGACAGGTATCGAAGTGTGCCTTGCACTCTTTGGCCCCAGAGTTCATCCCATTCTCCTATACTGCACACATTTCAGCATATTTCCTGATGGAATGAGATGAGTAAAGCCCAAACACCCAAGGCACACCTCAACACTTGTCAGTGTCTGCAGGGTAAGGTGAGATGAAATGTCATGACTGTTATGGGCGATGACCCAAAGGCATACCCAATATCTGTCCATCTCTGCAGGGTGGGGTTGGCATCAGTTCAGTACTTCACTGCCATTCCTATGCTGCATGGGCCCAATTCTCATAGAGGCCTGCATCTGGCACAAGCTGTAGCAAACATCAGCTTGCATCAATGCCTAGTGTGACAGAGACCCTCCACCTGATTCAGGTACAGGAGGGGTCCCAGCGGCTTAGTCTCAACACTTGCACTGACCAGAACCCTGTGGCAAACCCCTGGTGCACCACACAGGTCCACTGCAGGTCTCCAGACACTAACACAGGACTCCTGTCCCATTAGGTAATGGGCATGTGGACCCAATCTGGTGGGCTGGTGTCGTCCCACCATGTTTGGTGCAATTGGCACCTGGCCTTGTAGGTGAGTGGTAGGATGTGCCAGTGCTGGAGGAGCAGTCAGGACTAGTGTACCAGGGGGTTTTGGCACCATCTGCAGGGGCATTGGTGGGCACTTTACCAACATACATTGGTGCTGCAGTAGTGCTGATGGGGCAAGCATCAGGAGCTGCTGCCAGTATGGACAGCATCAGAACAGGGTACCAACATAGTACACTGGTGGCATCAGGGAGCTGTGAAGGGTGCCACTGGACCAATAGGATGGAGGCCACACATAAATGGCCACTTTGGGGAGGGTGAGTGGACCATCACCCATGGTGTGCCACACACAAGCATGTCACCTGGGGAGAATGTCTAAGTCCCATTATGCCTGCATCTGACACAGGGCTTTCAGAATTGGACCCCATCTGTCTAACTCCTGCACTTCCACTGCCAATGCCAGCAAGCAACCATTCAGCATTGACAAACACTTGTGTAGTAAGACTGTGTAGTAAGCTCTTGGCTACTAAGAGGCTCACAGGTGACCAGTGGGAAACTCATTAATTAGGGACAGTCTGCATCATTAGCATTAATTAGGGACTGAAGGAAAAGTATGCCCTTTGCAGATGACACAAAGATCTGCAGCAGGTTTGATACACAAGGAGGCATGGAAAGGAAGAGAAGGGCTTGGCAAGATTGGAGGAATGGTCAGAAGTATGGCAGCTTAGATTCAATGCGAAGAAGAGAAAATAATGCACCTGGAAAACAAAAACCCAGGGGAAGATTACACAATGGAGGGGGGAGTAGTAACAACAAAAAAAGGAAAGAGATCTGAGGGTAATCATATCAGATGACCTTAAGGTTAGAAAGCAATGTGAGAAGGCAGTAGGGAGAGCTGAGGGGTATACTGGGATGTATAGGGAGCAGCATCACCAGCAGAAAAGAGTAAGTTGTCATCTCTCTGTACAGACAGTTGGTGAGACCACATCTGGAGTACTGAGTCCAGTTCTAGAGACCCCATCTCTGCAAGGACATAGACAGGATGGAGGCAGTCCAGATGTGGGCAACTAAAATGGCGCAGGTCTGAAAGAAAAGCCATATGAGGAGAGACTAAAGGAGCTTAATATGTATACCCTTGAGAAAAGGAGGGGAGGACAAGTTAGAAACTTTGAAGTACCCAGTGGAATCAATAAAATCCAACAAGGTAGCATTTTCAGAAAAGAGATGTGCAAGAACAAATGGACACAATTTGAAGAGAGAGGAGAGGCAGCTCAGGGACAATGTGAGGAAGTATTTTTTCAAAGAAAGGGTGGCGGACACATGGAACAGCCTTCACGAGGAGGTTGTGGGGTCTAAAACTGTGGGAGAATTCAAGAATGATTGGGACAGGAGGGGAAGCTAGACAGCACTCTACTGAGCAAATGTCTTCTATTAAGAGCTCTGTTGAAAAACAAGAATATTTCCATTTTATGTTGTTATTTATTGGTTTTGAACTTGGTATTTGGCAATCAGTGGTGCTAAGAGAAAATTCTGCATTGAATTGTACCAGTTTTAACTAAGGGAAAGACACATCATGGAGTGGGGAACAGCTCAAAACCTCCACTGACAGGTGAAAACCAGGCCACTACTTCTACACCTACACCACTCAAACACAACGCAGATCCCCCCTGGAAAGCCCTTCAAACCTCTATGAAGGCTATTGATATGAAGATCGAAGCTGTCCTTAAACGTTTTGAAGAACAAGGCACTAAAATTGAAAATACCACCAAGACAGCCACTGCAGCAGAAAGCACTGCGTCCCAAGCTAAGGCAGCAACTACTAAGATGGTCCAGGAGAATAGCCAGCTAAAATTTAGGCTGGAAGCAGTTGAGAATGCCAACAAGGCCCTGAATGTCTGGATAGTTGGATTACCAGAGGGGGCTGAAGAGTCTGACTTAATAACCTTTCTAAAGGACTGGTTACCTACGGCCATACATTTGGATCCTGAATTAAGTGGCAGGTTCCAGAGAGCATATAGAGTCTCTCCTTGTACAGTGGATGCTCAGAAGGACTTACTGAGAACAGTGCAGTTGGTGATAGAGAGTGCATCCACTAAAGAACTTGTTCTGCTAGCGCCCACAACGCCAATCATCTTCATTACAAAAGACTACTCTGCACCTTTTTCCTAACTTATCCTTTGCAAACCAGGGCCCACCACAAGAGATTTGATGACATTCGAGCCAAACTGTGTAGTCTGGGGTGTTACATCACTACTTATGCCTGCTCACCTCAGGATCTTTTATGGTGGACATACATTTCAATTCAATGACCTGGAGAAGGCTGGCTGGTGGGTTGAAAAGATACAGGCTGAATTTAGGGCATCCTGTGTTGACACACCTCAAGAAATTGAATCAGAGGAAGAAGAGGAAACCTGAATCTCACCTAGGCCATAGGGACTGTATTGAATAACTCAATACGGCTTATTATAGTCCTAATGGGTAACAGCTAATTTTTCTTTCGCCTTTCCATGGGACACTTAAAGCTGTTTTCAGCATATCGGGACAGTGTAAATAGGTTAGATGTTGGGACTCATAGAAATAACCACCGCTGCCTTTTGGTAGGCCCAGAGCCTCTATATTAGTTATTAGCTATACCAAGTTTAGTCATAAAGGAATCTTGTTAGAGAACCTAAAGAGGGGATAGCATTATATTGGATTTAAAATGTTTGGGGAAGGTTGCAATCAGCACTGGTTGTTGAATTTAAAATGTTTGAGTTTAAGCATCTTGATCTGGAGAGACCTTTTTCTTGTAGAGTGCAGCCATTCTAATATACCTTCTTTCAAATAATTGTATGGACTTCCCCTCAATCCGTAAATGAAATGTTTAGATTGTGTAAGTTTACTCCATTGATGGCTCCATATCTTGTACTACGTGATGTCTGGCATTTGGATGTTTGTAAACTCTAAGTTTATTCAAATAAATAAACAGAAAGTAACAAAAAGAATGCATGGGACAGACATAAGGCAATTCTTGTGGGAGATAGGAAGAAATAGGCTGTTGGTTAACTAGGATCTGCAGCTTATCCTGTAAGTAGGGAAATGGGCAGACTAGGTGGGCCAAGCAGTCATTATCTGCTGTTAAAGTCTATGTATCTATCTCTCTTGTCTGCAAGGTCAGCCCAGGCTAATGTACAAAGATTTTATCACATCTCTTATGAGTCTTTCTTAAATATGTTTTATCTGTTTTCAGGAGTGCACCTGATTTGAGGCTAAAATCAAAAGCAAATAGTTACAGTAGCAGAGCCCCACCCCCCCAAGACACATACACCATTCCCCAAAAGGCTGCTTAAAAGCCTGAAATTCATTCAAATCAATTCCATTTTCTTACGTAGTTGGGGTACAATGCCAACAAGTGTAAAATCATGTACCTAGGGCATAGGAATCCTGAAGCTGAGTATAGGATTGGAAGAGGTACTGATACTCACTAGACATGAAAGGGTCCATCAAGTTATTATATCAGAGGACCTCAAGGTGGCAGTGCAGTGTGACAAGCCTATGGGCAGGGCAAATTGGATTCTGGGATGCACACGGAGTGGCATCTCCAGTAGTAGGAGGGGGGATGTTGTGCTGCCATTGTATCACTCCCTGGTATACCTCCAGCTGGAGTACTGTGTCTAGTTTTAGAGTCCACACTTCAGAAAGGACAGAAGGTGGAGGTTTTCCAGAGGAGGGCAACTAAAATGGTTCAGAATTTTCAAAGGAATCTCAACAAGAAAGGCTGATGAATCTCAACATGTACACTCTGGAAGAGAGGAGGACAAGGGTGACATGATTAAGACCTACAAAGCACCTCACGGGAGTAAACAGGGTATAGTTGGGTAGCTTTTTCAAATGAGGATGACCACCCAAACCAAGGGACATACAATGAAGCTGGGAGGGAGTTCAGTATAGATGTGACAAAATATTTCTTTACCAAAAGGGTGGTAGATGCCTAGAACACACTGCCAGGAAAAGTGGTGGAAGTTAAATGGTTGGGGAAATGAAGCATGCATGAGATAAATATAGAGGTATATTAGAAAAAGGGGAAGGAGGGGGTCAACGAAGATCAATAGGGCTATGGAAGTGGAATAGGTTCAAGTTCATTGCAGGAAAAATCCACTGAGCAAGCTCGTTCACAAGGAGGTCATGATGGATGCAGGCAGAATAAGACATGCCGTAACACATACAGGCAGCAGTTACAAGTAGGTAAAGAACACTTGGCAGATTGAGTGGGCTGAGCGATCCTTTTCTGCTGACAGATTCTTTGTTTCTGTGGCATCATATGTTCATTCAGGTGCACTGCTTATTTAAATTTGGGCCTACCATATATCCAGGCGTAAGGTACAGTAAATTACCAATTTAAATGCAGCCACTTACAGTACAATAAGCAGACATCCAGTGCTTCAAGAAGCCTTTACTTTCATAAGGCTGCTTAAACAGCTGGGGTTCTATTTGTAGTGTCCACACCAGTATGCTGATCTTAAAATTGACGTGCATCTGAGTGAGTACTTGATTCTTGCTCACCCATTTCTTACCCACTTTGAAAGCTGCTTGTCCTGAGTTAGTTTTGGGCTGGCAGCATCTCACCTGTGTTGGAAGATGACCAATAAGTGGCACTGGAAGAAGTCAGACTTCACAGACCCACCATCTTGACAAGAAGGCCGCAGCTGTGGCCACTGATGACTATTGGGGTGTGGGATGGGGGGACCAATGGGACAGACATAAGGACATAAAATCATAATAAAAATTGTGAGATCTTCACCAGCTTTCCAAAATGCTTACCAGTAAAAGAGCACTCTATGAAGTTTTTCAAATGGCAACACAATCTGCTGAGCCCTCTATCTGCAGTTTGACACCAGGCATCAACCAACATAAAATTGCCTAAAGAAGGCAGTGTGGTCATGTGATTACTGAAATACTGGAGATTACAGATTTATAGGGGAAAAAAAATATCACACAGAAGCTGGCACATGTGTCTATAGCAGATTTCTCCTGCTTCTCAGTAGTTATACCATTGAGGTACTTGAATGTTTCTATCATATCCCCTCTTCCCTCTCTTTCCAGTGAGCACATATTGAAGTCCCTTAATATCTCCTTATGAGTCTTGTGTTTCAAGCTCTGTACCATCTCATTCACCCTTCTCAGGACCATCTCCAGCCTGTCAATATCCTTACAAAGGTGCGCACCTCCAGAACTGCACACAGTACTCCATCTGAGGCCTGACAATGGTTTTATGTAATGGCAGCACTACCTCCTCCTTATGCTGGTGATACTCTGCCTATGCACCCCAGCATGACACTTGCCCTCCCAGCTACCTTACCACTTTGACATTTTCAGGTCATCAGAAATAAGAACCCCAGGTCCCTTTCCTTCTTTGTGACTGTCAGCATCTCCCCCCATCCTGTACCTTTCCCAGGGTTTGTCTGTCCTAGGGCATAATTTTGCACTTTTTGAATTAAACTTCAGTTGCCAGTCCTCAAACCATTTACAAAGCTTCCCAGGTCCATCATCATTTTCTCCACCCCTCTGGGGTATCCACTGTCTTACAGATCTTGGTGTCATCTGCAAACAGGCAGACCTTTCCCGCTAGCTGTTCTGCAATGTCACTAATGAAGACATTGAACAGGACTGGCCCCAGCACCAATCCTCATGCACCCCACTAGTCACCCCTCTCCCCAGACTGCACCCCATTTACCACCACTCTCTGCCTCCTGTCTCTTAAACAGTTTCTAACTCAGTTTACCACCCTTTCCCCCATGCCCAGCCTACTCAGCTAGTTTATCACCCTCCTATGTAGGACGTTGTCAAAAGCTTTGCTTAAATCAAGGTAAGCATTGTCCACTGCCCCACCCTGATTTACTCCCTTTGTCACTCAGTTAAAGACATCAACCAGATTTGCCTGACATGAACTCCCACTGCGAATCCATGTTGCCTGTGGTCCTGGGCTCCAATGGCTTCTAAATGTCCTACTATCCTTTCTTTAAGCAATATTCCATGATCTTCCCCACTGCTGAGGTGAGGCTAACTGGCCTATAGTTACCGCCTCCTCCTTACTGCTGGATTTGAATAAAGGAACCACATGTGCCTTCCTCTAATTCTGTGGTACCACCCTGTGTTGAATGACTCAGTGATCATGGCTGCCAGACATATTGCTATCTTCTAACACAGTTCTCTTAATATCCTTGGGTGTATGCCATCTGGTCCAACCACTTGCCCACCTTCAATTTAGGCAAGGCAAGGTAGGCAACATTTTTTAAACACCCAATCCCAGAGGCTCTGGGCACTGTACAAAACAAATAAATACATTTTCAATTTAATAAAGAAAATACAAAACATATTTAAGTACATTTAAAACCTATCCTATAAATATCATATTTAGCCAAAATGTAATACTCACTCCTGAAATGCTTTGGAGAATAGGAGGGCCTTAAGGTGCACCTTGAAAACCTCCAAAGTAGGGGCCCCCTTAACCCCAGGGGGCAACAAATTCCAAAGAACGAGGGCAGAAACACTAAAAGCTCTGTCACCAACAAATAGCAACCTCATCCTAGGAATCACCAGAGAGCCCCTACAGGAAGAATGGAGGGGGCAGACAGAGAGAGCAGGTACACAAAGGTCTTGCAGATAACCAGAACCCTCCCATGTAGGGCCTTATAGGAGAGAAGACCCACCTTAAAAGGATCCTCCACCTAACCGGCAGCTAGTGCAATTCACGCAACATGGCAAGACTTTTGCTGCCCAGTGAGTAACCAGGCAGCTGCGTTTTGCACTAGCTGTAGTGTGTGGAGAGATCCTCCTGTGACCCCAAGGTAGTGCATATTACAGTAGTCAAGCCTTGATGTAACTAAGGCATGTATCAAGGTGAGGAGGTCCAGAGGCAGAACAAAAGGCTTTATCCTGGCAACGTTTCTGAGATGGAAGAAACAGGAGTGGACCGTGGAGGAAATTTGCACCTCCATAGTCAAATTCCTATCGAAGATGACACTAAGATTTCACACCCAGGAGGAGATCATCAATGACACAGATCCCAAAACAAGTCCAGTCACTGACTCAGAAGCCATCCTATCACACAGTCTGCTCAACGATACCATCAATACTTCCATCTTATCATCATTTAGTTACCTCCTTCAGGATTCTTCTGCCTGTGAATGGACTATTGTCCATCTCTTCATGCCTTTGCAACTTCTGTACTGCTGTGGCCATTGCCACTCCCTCTCTTCTGTAAATACGGAACAGAAAGATATAGTGGATGCCTGGGAGGGCGGCACATGACAGTTCTTAGGCATGGTACTATCGCTTCCAAATATCTAAACAGCATACATAAGCAAGCAACATTCAGCATTGACAAATGTTTGTTTATTCTGTAGGTACTTTATTGTACTTTTTTCTGTTTTTCTCCCCAATCCTGATCCCTGCCTTAGATGTGTAGGTGAATGTGGAGGCACGTGCATGCCGTATCTCAAGGTGCCTCTATACATGTCACCCTCTGCCTATGCTAACCACCGGCCTCCACCAGGTGATAGCGAACTATGGGGTGGCAACCACCCCAGGAAAGGAAATCTGCCTTCCAGCTACTCGGTCCTGCTCCTACCCACCATGCTGGCATTCAAACAACCCAAGACTGTTCTCAAACCTGGTTTCTGACGTAGCACAGGGTAAGGTGTCCGTACCTCAACCCTCAGCGCTACTGGGCTGGATTTATTAGTGCAGTCCTGACAACCTGTGCATATCATTTGTGTTTCATCAACCTGTTTTATTGCTGTCAATCTGCTTTCTATCTCATAGTAAACCTTAACTGCTCGATGTTCTTTAAGGGCTCCTTCCTAAGGTAACTTTAGCCAAGGGAATCCTTCTCGTGGCAGTCTAGAAGTGGAACCCTTTGAGGGTTCCTTGCCTTCTGTACACCAACAGGGTGGTAATTCCTATGGAATAGAGCGGTGAATGGCCAAACAGTTATCACAGTTGCACAAGTATGACACTACTCTAGTTGTGTAGGCTCATTGAAGTTGTCATTATTCTTCTCCATATAAATGAGAGCAATGCTGAAGGACCTGCTAGTATCTGCTGAAATTTTGCTCTTGGTTGTTAATCTGAGGACATTCACCTGCAGTTTGGCATTGCTCTTTTTTTTTGTACTCTCTTTATCCCCACCCTGGGTGGCCTCCTCCATCTCGCTCACCCCCAGTCCAGTGCATCCCGCTTGCAGTGCACCTTCTGTCATCCTCCATGGCTTACCCCCCAGAAAATTGTTTTTCAATAGGAGCTGTAATGTTTTGAACATTACTCTCCACAGCACCCTAGTAAGATTCTCTTGCTGTAGTATTTGTTGTATTATTATTATTATTATTTAAAAAAATTAGGAGGGAGGAGGCTGGGTAGTGGATGGGGATTGATGGGTTTAGAATTTATCTGTATTAGTATAGAGGTTGATTGTGTGTATGTTGGCTGGGGTTTATGTTATTTGTTTTATTATTGATTTAGAAGGGCATGAGGTAATTTTAATTTTGGTTACAGCTGTGTAAGAGGATGTGCATCAGGATCAGACCCCAGAAGACCACCTACACAGGATACCAGCTTTGGGACATCCACACTTTCTCTGATCCCGCCTGCCACCAGGCTATTAGGCACTGTAGGGAGGTTGGGACTGTGAAAGGATATTTGTATTAGTTTAGTGGTTGAGTATGTGTATGTTGGTTGAGGTTTTGTTTTTGTTTTATTATTGACTTTAGAAGGCATGGGTAATTTCTCATTTTGGTTACAGCCATGTAAGAGGATGTTCATCAGGATCAGACCCCACAGGACCACCTACTCAGGAAACCTGCTGTGGGACATCCACACATTCTCTGATGCCCCTCTGCCACCTGTGGCTATTAGGCACTGTAGGAAGGTTGGGACTGTAAAAGTGTGGAATGATAGGGGTGGGATAATGAGGTTGCATTGGGAGAGAGTTGCATTGGGGTGGTAAAGACCAGGAGGTGCCCTTGAGCAAAGTAGGGCCTTGGCAGGGCTGTGGTTGGTTCCCAATCCCAGGGTTTCTGTTGGACTGAACGGACAGGTAACCATTATGTCGGTAACCTCAGTCAGTCCCTGATGGCAGTGTTATGAATGAATGATTGATCAGGAACAAGACCGCAGGTATAGCAGGCTTGATTTCATTGGATCTAGAATGCATCACAGAAATCTAGCTGAAATATGACGCTGGTCCAGATTTTGAGGCATCCGTCTCAACCAGACTCTCAGTGGTACATTGCCCAAGGAGGAACATGGAGTAATAGTATAGCCATCTGCTTTAGATCCAACCTGAACTTCTCTGTGCACCACGTCTGATCTACATTATCTCATTTGATTGCATGGCCATGCACGGGGTCCAGATATACAGCAGGCTGCACAATCCTTCATGTGGATTGGCCTCTGGGACATGGGAAGGAGTTTTTGCAGGAAGCTGCAGAATTCATCTCCAAGAGAGCATTGGAGTTGTCCAGTGGTTGGCCCTGGTTTATTTCAATGGTTGGATCAACAACCAATCATCACAATTTGGATATGACTTCCTCCAGCTGATGATATTGCGGTGAAATTCTCCAAAAGTGCAGCACTTCTATGGGTAGGATGAGTGCAGAACGGAGGCTGCCAACTCTAAATAAACACAGTCAGACAAGGGTTCTTCTACACTCCACTGGAAAAATGAGTTGTGTTGTCCCTTCGGAAAGTAAAGACTTAAAGCAGTTGCAAGTTCAAACTGGTTCAGTTCCTTGTATTGCAAAAATCAACATGTTCTCAGTAACAACTGTGACCACAACAACACAAAGCACTCCTGCGATTCACCCTTTGAGCTAGCTTAGGGAGTGAACTGAACCAGTTTTGAACTTGCAACTGCTTTACGTCTTTACTTTTCTAAGGGACAACACAACTCATTTTTCCTGTGGAGTACAGAAGTATCCTTGTTTGACTGATAATATTGTTGTGCTTTGCACAACCAGTTGCTAGTGAGACCCAGAGCCATGGGCACATCTTGGACCTACTATTCTCACTGGCACTTGAGATTTATGATCTGAGGACTGAACCAGTCTTTTAGTTGGATCACGGCACAGTGTTGGCCTCATTTAAGACCCCCACTTGAGCCCTTTCCCTGTGGAACTGGTACATTACCGTTCTTTAAGGGGATTGTCCCCAGAGGTCTTCATGGCAATAATGACCTCTCAGCAATGAATGCAGCCTGTGGGATTTGCTGGAGTGAGGTGGCGGTGGCTTATAAAAGAGCTGTCTCCTCCTCACTGGATTTTGTTACACTGATTCCATATATGGTCAAGGTTTTCTCACTTGAGGTCCTCCTGGTTTAATCGGGGAGCTCAAAGGGAAGAAGTGCAAGGGTTGGAGAGCAGAGCACCATTGGCATTCATCAAAGGAGGACATGCTGGCTCTGAAAACTCACTATAGTGAGTAGCAGAGGGTAATCTCCCATAAGTAGGCAGCTTATCTGTCCAGGGAGATTGCTGCAGAAAAGAACAGTCCAGTTCAACTCTTCTGAACTGTAGACAAGCTGCTAAATTCAGGCTGTCTGCAGTCCATTAGAGAGATTTTGGTGGCAAAATACAAGGTGTTTGCTTTGTCTCTGAGAGAGTATACTCCATCAGAGCTGTGATTTTCACAACCAGGCATTCTTAACCCAATGGTGGTATGTCAGACATCCCTGAGAGCACTCCCTTACCAGGAGTGAGTTTAGACCAATGGAAGTGGAAGAAGTTTGTGAGATGATTTTAAAGCTGAAGCCTACATTTTGTGAACTGGATGTAAGACCAACTCATCTCCTTGTGGGAATGCATGGAGTCCATTGGTCCAGTGTTCACTGAGATAGTCCAGTACTTAAAATTGGAGGTGCTATTTCCTGATGCCTTGAAAGAGGCACTGGTGAAACCCTTTCTGAAGAAAACATCTCTTGACCTGGACATCTTGGCGAATTACAGACCAGTCTCTAATGTGCCCTTATTGGTTAAGGTTATAGAGAAAACTGTGGCTCTGCAGCTCAAGGCACAATTCATGGCCTTTGACATCTATGAGCCCCTCCAGTTGGTATATAGGTCTGGACATTGCTCCAAAATTACACTGGTCAACGTGCAAAATTATCTCTTCTAGGGCTTGAGCTAGAGGATAGTGGTCAATACTTCCTTGATCTGTCATCAACATTTGATACTGTGGACCATGTGGTGTTACTGGATCATGAGGGGGTGAATGTGGACTCACCAGCATTGGCATCAGCTGGTTTGAGTCCTTTCTCACAGGCAGGACTCAGAGGGTAGTGACAGGAAGTGTTTCCTCCAGCCCTAAACCTCTACTTTATTGAGTTCTCCAAGGGTCTGTCTTCTGACCCATATTGTCCGCAGCATAAATGTTCCTGCTGAGTGAGATCATTAGATGGTACAGTGTGGAGTTTCACTGCTATGCAGATGATACACATCTGTACATGTCTTTTGCACCTGAGACATGCGATGCAGTGGAGGTGCTTAACAAATCTCTGGCTGAGATCCAGGACTGGATTTCCTCTAACTGGTTACATCGAAACATAGAAACATAGAATTTGATGGCAGATATGACCACTTGGCCCACCCAGTCTGCCCATTTCCTACCTAATGGATAAGCTGCAGATCCTAGTTAACCAGCAGCCTACTTCTTCCTACCCCCATCCCTAGAATTGCCTTATGACTGCCCCATGCATGCTTGAATTCCACCACTGTTTTTGACTACACAACCTCCTCTGAAAAGCCGCTCCATGCATCTGCAACCTCTCTGTGAAAAAATATTTCTTAAATTACCTCTGAACTGCCACCCTCTTCTATCTTCAAATTGTGCCCTTGTTCTTGCACACCTCTTTTTGAAAGATGCTACCCTCTTGGATTTTGTTGTTCCCTTGAGGTACTTGAAAGTTTCTATCATGTCCCCTCCTCCTTTCCTCGAGGCTATACATGTTAGCTCCTTAAGTCTCTCTTCATATGTCTTCCAGTGCAGACCCTGCACCATTTTAGTTGCCCTCCTCTGGACAGCTTCCATCCTGTCTATGTCTTTGTGGAGACTGGGACTCCAGAACTGCACGCAGTACTCCAGATGGGGTCTCACCAGCTGTCTGCACAGAGGGAAAATAACTTTCTGTTTTCTACTGGTGTTGCCTCTCCCTATGAATCCCAGTATCCCCCAGTCCTCCTTGCTAACCTCTCACATTGCTTGCCCACCTTTAAGTCATCTGATATGACTATCCCAGGTCCCTTTCCATTTTTGTTGTTGTTAGTATCTCACCCCCCATTGTGTACTCTTCCCCTAGTTTTTTGTTTCCCAGGTGCATTACCTTGCACTTCTTAGCAATGAATCTAAGCTGCCATACATTTGTCCATTCCTCTAACCTTGCCAAGTCCCTTCTCATCCTTTCCACCCCACCTTGTGCATCAACTCTGTTGTAGATCTTTGTGTCATCTGCAAAGAGACATACTTTGTCTTCCAGTCCCTCTGCAATGTCACTTATAAAGACATTGAAGAAGACCAGTCCTAATACTGAACCCTGTGGTACCCCACTAGTAACCCCCCTTTCTTCTGAGTGGACTCCATTTACTATTACTCTCTGTGTCCTATTCTCCAGCCAGTTCTTTACCCAGGCTGTCATCTTGGGACTCACTCCCAGGCTGGCTAACTTGTATATTAATCTTTGTGTGGGACTGTGTCACATGCCTTTCAAAGTCTAGGTAGACCATGTCCACAGCCCTCCCTGATCTATTATCTTGGTCACCCAGCCAAAGAAATCTATCAGAGTCATCTAGCATGACCTTCCTGCTGTGAATCCATGCTGCCCTGGGTCCTGTGCCCCTCTGGCCTCTAGACACTCAACAATTTTTCCTTCAGAAGTAATTCCATCATTTTCCCTATCACTGAGGTTAAGCTAACAGGTCTGTAGTTTCCTACTTCTGCCTTGCTGCCACTTTTGTGAAGGGGAATCACATCTGCCCTCCTCCAGTCCTTGGGTACCACCCCATCCTCCCATGATTTGTTAAAGACGGTAGTCAGTGGTGTCACTAGTTTTACCCTTAGTTCTTTTAGAATTCTGGGATGAATCCCATCAGGCCCCATTGCTTTGTCAACCTTCAGTTTTAAGAGTTCTTTCAGAACCCTTTCTTCTATAAATGGGCTAGTATCAAGTTCTGTATCCAGAGTGTTTCTGCTGATTATTTTAGGTACCTCCCCCTCTTCATTTGTAAACACTGAGCAACAATATTTGTTTAGCATCTCTGCCTTTTCACAGTCACCCTCTGTCCACCCTCCTCCCTCCCTTTATTAAGCCTCACTATCCCTCCCTTGGTCTTCCTTCACTCCCTGATGTACCTATAAAAGGTTTTATCCCCCTTCTTAACTGAGCTGGCTATCTTTTCCTTGGTTTGGGCCTTTGCTGCTTTGACTGCCTTCCCAGGTTCCTTTTGCTTTAACTGATACATTTCTCTGTCCTGCTCCTTCTGTGATTCCTTGTACTTCCTGAATGCTTTCTTTTTCTCTTGAACCTTCACTGCCACTTCCTTTGAGAACCATAGTGGTTTCTTATCTCATTTCATTTTGTTTATTTGCTTCACACAAAGTCTTGTTACCTCTGTGATGTCAGTTTTTATTATTGCCCATTGTTCTTCCACCCCTCCTTCCTGCCCATTTGCTAGTGCATTCCTTAGGCACTCACCCATTTTGTCAAAGTCAGCCCTCCTAAAGTCCAGTACATTTGCCTTTGTATGGCTTGACTCTATTGCTGTGTTTATTGTGAACCATACTGTTCGATGGTCGCTAGTTCCCAGATGGCTACCCACTTCTACATCTGTGATCCTCTCCATCTCCATTTTAGAGAACCAGGTTTAGGATTGCTCCCTCTGAGTGGGCTCCAATACTAGTTGTTCAAGGCATGCCCCTGTAGGGCATCTAGAATAACCCACCCTTCAAGTGGCTGCTGCAACTGCACTCCAGTTAACAACTGGCATATTAAGATCACCCATCAGCAATATCTCCCCTTTTTCTGCCATTCTAAGTATTCTTTCTATCATTTCCTTGTCCATTTCCTCCCCCTGAGAAAGGGGTCTGTATACAACCCCTGTGCGGATTGTGGTGCCATTGCCGGTCTCCAAATTTACCCACAGAGCTTCTTCTCCTCCCTGTTTACCCTTTTGTTCTGTTGCTTTGATTCCTTCCCTTATGTAAAGAGCTACTCCTCCTCCTCTTTTACCTTCCTGTCTTTCCTGTAGATAGTGTATCCTGGTATGTTTACGTCCCAGTCATGGTTTTGTGTGTACCATGTTTCTGTGACTGCCACACTATCCAGATGTTCCTCCTCCATCAAGGCCACTAATTCAGGAAGCTTGTTACTCAAACTATAGGCATTGGTACTCATTGCTCTCCATTTTTTGATGGCTTTACATTCTCTTGCAGCATCCACCACTGACCTTTCTACCTCTGTCTTTTTCTCATTTAGTACCCTGTTTTGAGGTTCAACCATGGTAAGACAGAGGTGCTGGTGATCGAGCCAGGCCTCAAGAGGGAGGTGGATGCTAGGCTGGCTAAAATGGGCTTGATGCTTGGGATAGTTCCCCTCCTGGCATCTGCAAAGGTGAAACATTTGTGCGTGATCCAAGACAACAGATTAGCACTTGAGGCTCAGCTGTTATATGTTGTCCAGATTGGTTGTTACCATTTTAGGAATACTGCCCAGGTAAAGGCCTGAATACCTCCTGACGATCTGCTATCACTAGAGCTTGCTTTCATGACTTCCAGACTCAAACTGCAATGCTCTATATCTTAGGGTCAAGATCCTGTATAGTTTTGGTCCTGGCTATCTGTGAGACCTCCTGACTCCTGCCTGCCCCTTGTGCTCACTCCATTCGGCAAAAAGAGGGCCTCCAAGCAGTTCCCAGGGCCTGGCTGAAAACATCTGGCAATTGTGCCTTTGAGGTGTTGGCACCAGTCTGTGGAATTCCATTCCCAGATCTTTGAGGGAGGCCTCGTTGGCAGAAATCTTCAAATGGGGTCTGAAGGTGCACCATTTTTAGATAAGTTTTTTGAATTTTAGTATTCTGTTTTTTACTGATTTTACTGTTGTTATTATTACGCTGTGTGTTTATTACATTTTCTTATCTGCCTATATTCTGTACAGTGCCCTGTGCCTCAGAGAATGGGTACTTAATAAATAAAACCTTGCCTGCTTGCCTTGCTTAACCATGGCAAAACTGAAAACGTTGTCCATGTGTGTCACTGTTCCAATGGGCACACAGTTTATGGAAGCAGTATCCCATACTACAGGATGCTACACTATTGTCTTCACTCAGGCTTCTTCAGATTAATAGTTTTTGAACTTTTGCCAGGCCTACATGAACCAAACATATAATTTTTGAGGCAACATTGCCCTTGAAACTAATGCATACAGCACTTAACCATGGCATAACCAGAAGCCTTGCCCATGTGTGTCACTATCCCAATGGGCACACAGTTTATGGAAGTAGTATCCCATACTACAGGATGATATGCTATTGTCTTCACTCAGTCTTCTTCAGATTAATGGTTTCTGAACTTTTGCCAAGCCTACATAAACCAAACATACTATCAGTTGCAGTACCATTACCCACATCACCACTGACATTTTCTCCACTGTGTGTGTAAAACTGTACCTTGTCCTTTCCCTTTAACTTCCATCCTGCCATCTCTAAATGGCCTGTCTGCGTGGTGCCTTTTGGCAGCTCCATCAGTCCATCAGTTGCGTTGCCTTAACCCCATTTGCTCATTCATACTTCTGTACCCCCATTAGTATCCCCATTCGCATTACCCTTTGTGTTAACCTCACGCCATTCATTACCTCGGCTCACCTATTTGTATTACCCCAGTCTATATTTGCCAACACCTACTTCATTTGTATTACCTCCCGCACACATACTGCACCAACCTCATGGTTCTCTTCAGCAGCTAGACTAGCTGGAGCATCTGCTCAAATCTTAACCTCATTATTCCTATCCTCATTGTTCAAATCACCAGAGAGAGTTAAATGACATTCATGTCACTTTTGTGATGCAGAGTCAGTGACCAAATCATACTGCACTGTATCTTAATAAGAAACTGTAACAGCATCTAATATAAAATGGTGGCTGAGAACAGATTTAGGCAGATTTAAAGCCTACTCTGCTAATACAAATTGACGCGATATACACCACATCTAGAGATCATGGAATATAAGATGTGCTAATATTTTGCTTTATACAGTATAATTTTGGGGCAACATTGCTCCTGAAACTAGTGCATACAGCACTTAATCATAGCATAACCAGAAGCCTTGTTCATGCCAAGTAGATCATGTCTAACCAGTCTTGTGGAGTTCTATGAATGGGTAACATCAGAACTGGACAAGGGAAAGCCTGTGGATATATTATTCTTGGACTTCAGCAAGTCATTTGACTCTGTCCCCAGATTGGTCTAGTGGAGAAACTGACAGAGTTGGGAGTAGGCCCTTGAAGGTCAGATGGATTGAAAACTGGCTAGATGGATGCACTCAGAGAGTAGTGGTCAGTGGGGAGCTCTCAAAACCTAGAGAGGTCAGTAATGGGGTACTGCAGGGCTCAGTCCTGGGTCCGTTTCTGTTTAATGCATACATATCGGACATCAGGGAGGGTATAGGGTGTGAAATGAGTATCTTCACTGATGACTCTAAGATGGGAACAGTAGTTGAGGGGGAAGAAGGGAGGTTGGCCCTGTAAGGGGACCTGGACACCCTGGAACAGTGTGCTCATACATGGAAATTAAATTTCAATATCACCAAGTGCAAGATGGTACATCTTGGGTGGGGAAACACTAAACACAGGTACACCCTGGGAGGGGAGGCACTGGAGGCCTTAACAGGGGAAAAAGACCTAGGGGTCATCGTGGATGCATGTATGAATAACTCTGAGCAGTGCAGGAAAACAGCTAGCAAAGCAAACAGGATGTTGGGATGCATCGTAAGGGCGATCACCTCTAGGAGCAAGGAAGTGATTCTGCCACTGTACAATGGACTGGTTAGACCACACCTCAAGTACTGTGTACAGTCACGGAGACCACACTTGAAGAGGGACATACAGCTCCTGGAGCGGGTACAGAGGAGGGCAACTAAGATGATATGAGGACTAGGGGATTTGATGTATGAGGACAGACTTAAGGAGCTCTGCCTGTTTTCATTGGAGGAGAGGAGAGACAGGGGTGACATGATTGAGGTCTTCAAGTACCTCAAGGGAATAAATAGGGTAAACATGGAGGGGATCTTTAGACTAAAGCAGGGAGGTATCACCAGAAGGCATGGTTTGAAGTTGGAAGGTAGAAGGGTGTTGGGGGAAAGAGGAGGAGGTTTTTCACTGAGAGGGTGGTGGATCCTTGGAACACGCTGCCTGGTGAGCTATTTCAGAGATCCACAGTGGAGGGTTTCAAGAAGGTGGGATAGACACAGAAAGCAGATGTATTAGATGATGGCCTGGCCCAGGGGAGTGGGGATGGATGATGGGGTTTCTAGAACACAACGGGGGAAGGCCTCGGTACCCAACTTGGGATCTGAGGTTCGAGCTGACTTGATAGACCATAAGGCCTAATCTGCTGGCAATTAGTATGTTAGTATGTGTGGCACTGTCCCAATGGACACACAGTTTTTGGAACCAGTGCCCTCACTGTGGGATGCTGCACCATTGTCTTCACTCTCTTCTTTGGATTACTGTTTTGTGACTTTTTGCCAGGCTGAATAAATAATTTTTGTGGCAAAAGTACCCATGAAACCAGTGTGTATGGCATAGCCAGAAGCCTTGTGTATTTGTGGCACTGTCCCAATGGGCACATAATTGTTGGGACCAGTAGCCCACACTGTGGGATGCTGTACTGATATTTTTAAGGGCATACATCAGCCTGACAATTAACAGCCACTTTTTATTATTATTTAAGCATTTTTGCTTAGCCATGTACTCTGTATTACTAATACTGTCAATGTTTGGCACTGACTGAACAGACACACGTGCTGGAACCAGTTTCCCTCAATGTGGCCCACTGTATCATCCTGCTGTCTTGGATGCTTTGGCAGTCCAGTGTATTAGGTTATTTCAGTTTATCACATTTCCTAATACTTTTAGTAACTGAACCAGCATGAACTAGTTCACTGTTATGAAAACTTTGGTGAACGTTTTGGGGTTCAGTGGTCACATTTTGCGTGGTCAAACTTTGGGAGGTTTGCACAGTCCTAGTTATTAACACATATTTATAAATTGCCACTGAAAATTATCTGCTTATATATTTTCCTCGAATTATGACATTGATATGTATATGATTTATCTGTTAAATCTTGACTGCCCCTGCAAAAGGGACTTTGAGTCTTAGTGGGTCTACCCAGTTAAAGGAGTAGTACACCCAGAATTTGCAAAAAAAACATGCATTGTGCAGAATGTTTTGATTTGTGTGTGAAGTCCTAGCGTGTCCTTCCCCGTATCTGCTATTAGGAGTTTTTCCTAAATTATCCTGTTAACTTTATGGTAGTTTTATGACCCTGGGGATCTCTATCTGATCCAGCTGTACTGATTTCTTGTTATTGATTTATTTAAGAGTTTTACCAGGAAGGCACATCAAGCAGGGAACTGCTCAATTTCAGGTGCATCCTGGAAGATGGGGAGCAGGGAAGAAAAAATACACACCATGATATAATACAATAATATATACATAGAGAATAAAATATTTATATTATATATATATATATATATATATATATATATATATTTATAAATGCATATATGATATGACCAGCTGGTGATATAACTGGGATAGGTAGTAAAACAAGGACCTAGCAGCTAAAATTCATTACACATAGTTTGTACAGTAGCATTGTATGACCAAAGACAGCAAAAACACAACGGTGAGGCTGGAGAAAAAGAAATTGGCCCACAAGCCTAGACAAATGTAAGATTCACATACAGAAATTAGGCGACAGCTTACACATAGTCACAGACACAGGTGGAGGAGATATGCCCTTTAATGAGGGAGTTGAGTTGCAGAGTTGCAGGCGTGTTCCGACAATGCATCCTGTCTCAAGTGACAGTGATGTAGCCAAGATCATAGATTCAGCTCCACGTACTGCTTTAGAATTAGTTGACAACAGTAGAGCTGCATAACTTTTCTTATACAGTGTGCACAATTGGCTAGATGTATAGTTTAACAGATACTTGAGAGCTAACTGAGTAGGTTTTCTGTAAGAAAACAGCTACTAAATAGCTCTAATTAAGTATTTTTGTTTTCTGTGTGTGTCAGGCCTAGCTTACAAGAGTAAGTGTTTTGATTTTAAACTTGAATGGCAATCTAAATAACTCACATATACAAACAATTTAATAAGAAGCACATACTTTATTAAAAATACTTCACAATTATAAAACAAAAAAAAAATCATGCCACAGAGCAAAATCAGCACTAACTGTCAGTTCTACCTAATAGAATGCTGGTACCTACATGTACAGTTTAACAAATACTTGAGAGCTGAGTGTTGTTTTCTGTGAAAAAAGCTAGAGTACTAATTACAGCATTGGTGATCTGGGGTGATTTCTACGCTTTTTATGGTTGAGCATAGTTCGATGAAATTAAAAGTTTTAAAATCAAAACACTCCTGCTAGCTAGACTTGTCACACATAGAAAACAAAAATATTGAATTAGAAGTATATAGTAGCTGTTTTCTTACAGAAACCCCACTCAGCTCTTAAGTATTTGTTAAACTGTACATGTAGCCATTAGTGCACACTGGATAAGGAAAGTTACACAGCTCTGTTGTTGTGAACTAATTCTAAAGCAGTGCTTGGTGCTGAATCTATGGTCTCAGCTACATCACTGTCACATGAGACAGGATGCATTGTACGAACAAGAAAAGCAATACATCTGACTCAGATGGAGATTCTCAAGGAATCGTAAGCTACTGTAAAGCTAGCAGGCTAATTTAGGACAAACTCCTAATAGCAGATAGCGGTAAGGACACACTAGGACTTCACACACAAATCAAAACATTCTCACAACATATGTTTTTTGCAAACTCTGGGTGTACTACTCCTTTAACAAAGTCCAATAAATTAAAAAACAGTACACAATCTTGTTATAATACTGTACTGATGCATTCTTCTTTCCCTGTACTCACTCCCACCCAAGACTGCAGGTGAAAATGCATTGTCCTCTGTACTGCTTACCTGAATGAAATCAATTTTAATAAATTAATAACACAAACTCACAAGTAAGCTATACTGTACAATGAGTTTCACGTGCCATGACACCTACAGTCTCTGAACTCATCTCATTTATAGTGAAGTTTTATCTTGGTGCATTCAGTGTTTATTAGAACCAAGTTATATAGTTTGCCCTTCTGCATGCAATCCAGTTAAAAGTGAAACTGCATTATTAATTTTTGACAGACTACTAGACCTTTAACCTGACTTTTATGGTTTGTTCCATGAACACAGTTCCCTGAAGGACATGTGCTATAGTCTGCATTCAGCAGGGTTAAAACCTGTTGCCAGCAAAACCAAAAACATGTTTTTGGCATTACCTTACCTATTAAAGGAGTAGTACAGCAAACATTTGCAAAACATATTTTGTACAGAGTGTTTTGACTTATGTGTGTAGTTCTGGTGTATCTCTCCCTTTATTTGATATGAAGAGTTTTTTTCTAAATTAGCCTGCTATTTATATAGTAGATTTACGGTCCCCAGGTATCCATCTTAGTAAGTTTTATTGCTATTCTTTTTCCTACAATGTCCAATGTCCCATGTGACATTGATATGTCCATGACCACTGATTCAGCAAGTACTAGAAATAGGATTCTGATGTCCCAGCTCTAATTCAATATGTTTGCATTTTATGTGTGTGTCAGTTCTAGCCAGCACGAGTAAATATTTTGCTTTTAAAACCTTTCCTTTCAACAAACTACACACAGCCAGAAAAAAACACACAAATCACGTTAGATCATCAAAGTTATAATTTGTAAGCACTGTAGCTGCTTTCACAGAATAACCCATTTATTTAGCCCTCAAGTATTTGTTAAACTGTAAATGTAGCCATTAGTGCTCACTGTATAAAGAAAGTCACTTAATACCACAGCTCTGCTGTTGTAAAATTGATCCTTAACCAGTGCTTGCTTGAATCCATGGTCCTAAATACATCGATATACCATGGGACATGAGGCATTGTAGGAACAAGAAGAGCAATAAATCATGCTGAGATGGAACTCTAGTGACCATTAAACTACATAAAACTAGCAAGCTAATTTAGAAAAACCCTAATAGTAGACAAAAGGAAGGACACACTAGGACTACACACATAAATGAAAAACTCTCTACATAGCATATGTTTTGCAAGAGCTGACTGTACTGCTCCTTTAAGAAAGTTATTGCCCATCTTAAAATCTGTACTATGATTAATGCCCCCTTGGACAGGCTGACAGCTTTAAATGCCTTAGTGTATATTGTTTCTGAACCACTCCCTCAGTTAAAAGTGTCATGCACCCCACATCTATTGACACACTAATTTTAAGGACATGATTGCTACATATAGCTAATCAATACTGTGGCATTTCTGCCAGAAAATAGATTGTCACAGTCCAGTTCTGTGTCTCAGTATAACCCTTCAAGGAACTGGTGTATCAGATAGCTAACAAATCTGTCCAGGAAGACAAGCTAGCATGTATAATAAGTGCTTTAAATTAATTCATCAGTGTTATATAGCATGTGCACTCTGTCTCCAGTAACTCAGACAGGCAGCAAAAGGAACCCACAATGGCTAACCTTCCTGCACGATGAACCTTTGGGTCATCCTCTGGCTACAGCATCTAAAGGCCCTCTTTGTACCAGTACAGAGAGCTTACTGTATACTCTCTCTCTCTATCTGGGCCTATCTATTTCACAGTGTCCTGGACTAGCAATGATATTGTCAGACTCTAATTGGCATTTATAAAATGGGTTCTAAATTTCTTGCTTTTTGTTTGCTAAATAGGTTCAGAGACCCATATGATAGTTTCCCAAACGTAACAGGCTGGAGCAATTTCAGACAACAGGATTTGGAATTTAGGGCAATCACATGCAGAATTCATGAGTCATCTCACTGATCATTGACTGTCATTACAAACATGGTTACCACCTTTACTCACTGAAAACCTTCAATAAGGTCCTAGGAAGTACAGCTCCCCACAATTAAAAAAATAAATAAATACACCTTCTTTCATCTCTTTATACCCTCTTTACACACACATAAAAAACTTAACAAATGAAGTACTGTTCACAGTTTCCATTCCTTGGATCCTTTGGTGAGCTTGAGAAATCACCATTCCTTCCCTACCAGCTTGCCAGGGCAATCTATGCTATTTATATTGCTTCAGCTACAACTGAGACCTGGGCCTTGATTTTCACATGGGCCCATAGATTGATGCAAGCTGCAGCAAATGGCAGCTTGCATTA
Organism: Neoceratodus forsteri; assembly: GCA_016271365.2. Lineage (NCBI taxonomy): Eukaryota > Metazoa > Chordata > Ceratodontiformes > Ceratodontidae > Neoceratodus > Neoceratodus forsteri. The sequence goes on from CM057450.1 coordinate 236,708,777, forward strand.
ATGCCCCATGTGTCAGGGACCCTGCAGCTGATTTTGGTACAGGTATGGTCCCAGCTCTAAAGTCTTCATAGTTGCCGTAAGCAGTTCCATACATCAAACAAATGGCACATGGGAGGGAATTGCCGCAAGCTCTGTGATGGTCATGCTGCAGTGCTCTGAGAGTCAGATGCCATCAGTTGTGTGCTCAGAAGGTTGTCAGAGGCTGTGCCACTAAAGAAGGTTAGGTGGATAATGGTGGCGGCACAGACTCAGGAGTGGTACTGGTACAGAACGTGATCATGAGGGACAGTCAGCACTCTGATATACACTGTGGAGGGGACCCTGAGGACACTGCCAACATGAATGGTACCACAGCATGCACTGTGTTGGTGGTGGTGGGATGTAAACAGCAGGGACTCCAATTGCAGAGGCTCTGTGCTCTACTGAGCATCATCAGCAGTCCAGCCATCTGTCCCCGTCCCTATATGCACTGCCATTCAAGTCTGCAGAAGTGCAGTGGGGGCAGTATGGCAATGTTCCTATGGTATACAGTCAGGATGCATGTGCCAATGCAGGCAGGGACTGCTCCAGCACAGGAGGCCTACAGTGCCACGCTTACAGGATACAGTGAGAGACACCTCACATCGACTCCCACACATGCTCAAGGAGTGCAGGATTGGTAAAACCATGCTCCATGGTTAACTTAAAAGGTCCAATACAGCACGCCAGATACAGGAAAAGCCAAGGGTGTACTGTCCTCAATATGCAGTGATGGCAGTTACTCCATCCATCATGGACCGCACTTCCTGTCACATACATTGTCACTGTAGGCCATACATGAATGGGCCAATATGGATAGGCTTATGATGAGTCAGAGACTGAGACATGTATATACTTGTGACACGGCTTGCCTCAGGGACCACAGCATGTGATTCAGTATATGCCACTGGTGCAGACTGGGGTACCATGTTGTTGCATGCTCAGTTGCACACATGTGCTACTTGGCATTGTAGTCTATGGCTTGCTGGCCAGCGCCCCTATTCAGTGCTGCTGCACACACTGTCCTCAGCTGCTGCTGACATACTCTGTGCTTTCTGCTCACAACATGATGCACTACCCCACTCATGAGTTGCTGACAGTGACTCGCAGTGGGCTGTTAGACTGGCTCTGGTCAGTCCAACCCCTGGTGAGACCCAGCTGACAGGAGGCTTCAAAATTCCTAATTTAGGAGATGCTGCCACACTGTCCTGGTAAAAGCCCTTCTGCCATGATGCAGCTGTGTGTTCACTGCAAGCACAGCACATGCTCAACTGGTGCAGGCAGCCCCTTACTGGCACAGGTTGTGATAGAAAATCTGGAATGATACAAGGTATGACACTGTGAGCCCTTGCTTCATATACATAGCTACACAGATACTGATGGCAGATGGAGACCTTGGCCCAGCTAGTCTGCCCAATTGCGATGTAGTTTTGTCTCTTCAAGCTCTTCTTGAACTGTTGTTCCCTTGTCCCATCTGCTAGGACACCCAGATGCGTATCCAATGTATTCTTGAATCCTGTAATCATTTCAGCCCCTATCACCTCCTCTGGCAGGAGTTCCACTTGTCCAACACCCTTTCCGTGAAGAAATACTTCTCATGTTACCTCTGAACCTTCCTCCTCTCTCCAGTTTCATCCCATGACCCATAGTCCTGGAACATGTCTTCCATTGAAATATAGTGTTTTCCTGTACCTTGTTTCTTCCTAAGAGGTACTTGTATATCTCTATCATATCCCCTGCCTCCTCCTGCCCTCCAGGGAGTACATATTCATGTCCTTCAGCTTGCCCTTGTTGGACTTGTGATGCAAACCCTGTACCATCATGGTGGCCTCCTCTGAACTGTCTTCACCCTGTCTATATCCTTACATATGTAAGGCCTCCAGAACTGGACACTGTACTCCAGGAGTGGCCTCACTAATGTTTTGTACAGTGGAATTATGACTTCCTTTTCCTGCTGGTGGTGCCCTGCCCATGCATTCCAGAATCCTCTTTGCTTTACCCACCACCTCGTCCACACTGGCTCCAACCTTTGGTCATCAGAGATGATAGCCCTAGGTCCATTTCCTGCTTGAAGCATGCTATATCTTACCCCAGCTGATATGTTGTTCCAGGGTTTTGTGCTCCTGTGCATTATTCTGCACTTTTTGCATTAACCTCAACTGCCACACCCTTGACCATTCCTCACGCCTCTACAGGACTCTCCTCATTCTGTCGCCTCCTCCGTGTTTCCACTCTGTTACAGAGTTTGTGTCATCAGCAAACATGGAAATTTTCCATTCTATGTTATCATAATATCACTGATAAAGATGTTGAAGAAGAATGGACCCAGCACTGATCCCTGTGGCACTCCACTGCTCATCCTTCCTCTGCAGAGTGATAGCCATTTACTACCACCCTCTGTGTGCTGGCATCCAATCAATTCCCCACCCACCATACTACTGTCCTACCCACACCCATATTGCCCAGCTTGTGTAACAGCCTTCTATGGGGCACAGTATCAAAGGCCTTACTGAAGTCCAGATAGGCCATGTCCACTGCCCCGCTCTGAGCCACCTCCCTTGTCACCCAGTCGAAGAAATTCAGTGAGGTTAATCTGGCACAACTTCCCCCAGGAAAACCATGCTGCCTTGGGTCTTGTACACTATTGGCCAGAAGGTGTTCCACTAATCTCTTCTTCAGTAGTACTTCCATAATCTTCCCCACTATTGAGGTTTGGCTGACCAGTCTGTAATTTCCTGTGTCCTCTCTGTTCCCATTCTTATATATGGCGACTACATCAGCTGTTCTCCAGTATTTGGTCACCTCAACTGTTTCCAGTGATTGGATAAACAGGGTTGCCAAAGGTTCAGCCACCACTTCTCTGAGCTCCATCAGCACACTGAGGTCCACCCCATCCAGGCCCATAACTTTATCGACTCTTATTCCTTCCAGTTCCATTAGGACCCTTTCCTGTGGAAAGCGACTTTATATCAGTTTCTGTGCCCTTCCCACTTTGTACTCCCTTCCTGCCTGCTACCCGCCCTTTCTACTGTGGAAGACTGAGCAGAAATATCTGTTCAGTATGTCTGCTTTACTGTTTTCATCTTCAACACTGTTCTCACCCTCACCCTTTAGCCTCACTACCACCCTCATACCTTTCTTTTTCATTATGTACCTGTAAAAGGTTTTGTCCCCTCTAACTACTGTTTTCGCAATGCGCTCCTCTGTCTAAGCTTTGACTTCCCTTACTGCACACCCTGCTTCCCTTTTCTTCTCCTGGTACTATAAGACGGAGTTTGTTATGGAGGGATTTTTTATAGAGAGGGAGCACTGTACCACTCTCCTATCCCCTCCTGCCTGCATCTTTTTGTATTGCTTGAGTGCAGTCATTTTGGCTTTCACTGTCTTTGCTACCTCCTTGAAATACCATAAGGGTTTCCTCCTCCTTTCCTCATGCTAACCTGCTTAATGCATAATTGTGTTCCCATGCTATCCTCTTTCAAATACTGCCCACTGTTCCTCCACCTCTAATTCCTTCCTCATTCCAGCTATCTATTTGAAACAAACACCTCATTCCTGATGTTTTGAAATTAGGCCCTGAGCTTCAAATACTGTAAGGCCTTCTGTTGTGTGTGATAGGGTGAACATTCTGCCAAAGAAATTCTGCTGCCATTTGAATTCTGAGTTCCATAATAAACTAACATTCTATCTATTGAATGTGTGACAAAACAGATGACTGACGAGTGGAGAAGGAATACATTTTACCAGCTACTTTTAACAAAAGAATATACCTGCTTTTAATTAATGAATTTATTTTACATTCGCTATGCCTTGCACAAGGAACATTTGGGAGAGTAGCACACTTACAGGTGTGCCTCTCTCACCCAATGCACTGCTCCCTTGAGCAGGCGTGGCAGTCCTGCACCAATGGGTGCAGCAGCTCAGTATGACAGTGGTGTTCCTCTGCTTCAAAGAAAACACAGCTGCCATACTGAGTGCCACCCCGCGCCACGCTGGCTACTCTCCCACCGCCATGTCCATCACGCCGCCCCCAAAGCTGTGCCACACTGGGAGCCCACTCCCAGCATGGCAAACATTGTTTGCCGACGGGGTGCCCAACCTCATCGGCTCCACGGCCCCCAAAGCCATCCTGCTGCCACGCTGGGAGCCCACCCCAGCATGACAAATGTTTGCTTTATTTTGCCGACGGGGTGCCCAATCCCCATCAGCTCCTCGGCACCCCCAGTGTAGTTTGCTGGCGGGGTGCCTAACCCATTGGTTCCTCGCCCCCCAGCCATCTTCTGCCATGCTGGGAGCCCACCTCAGTGTGGCAAACGCCCACGTCAGTCTTTTTTGTTCAAACCTGTAAAACAAAACTGTCTCCCGCTGGGCGCCTCCCAACTCCCTCACAACCCGCACCCACCCACTGCGCACCCAGCCTTCCCCACACCCCTCACCTCACTACTTCCTCCGGACTCTGGCGCGACGATCTTAGGTGGACTGGGAACACGCCTGCACTCTTCAAAGGCGACCGCGATCTGGAGGAAATGCTGTAAGCTGTATAATGGGCTAGATGGGGTTCCAACTTATTAGATATCTCAGTCTATTTTAGATTTTTGCACCAAATTTTCAACATGAAGTGGGACTCTTCTCATGAATTATGTCACTGTCATGGTGTTAGTCGCTGCTAGTGATTTCGCGAGCACTGCACAGTCACTGCGCGAAATCACCCTTTGGCCTTGAATAATGCCATGACAGTGACATCATTCATGAAAAGGGGTCCCAAAAATCTCATGTTAAAATTTGGTGCTAAAATTCCAAAAAAATGACTGTTTTACGAGTGTGCGTTGCGCAGCTCCTACGCAGGCTCGTAAGTTCGTGAATTTTCAATATTTTCACTCCAGATTTTCAACATTGCCATTTTATCACACCTTCTTATGAGTTGTACAGCTGTCATTTTTCACATCTCACCCAAAATGTGTTTCTGCCCATGTAGTACAATGGCGCAGTCGGTGTGCGAAATCAATGTATGGAACACATTAAGAAAATCACAGTGACACTGTTCATGAGCAGAGGTCTTAAAATGGCTATGTTGAAAATTTGGTGAAAAATTCCTAAAATGACTGTTTTCGAGCTGCAGGTTAGGCAGTTCCTATGCTCGTATGTTTGTGAATTTTCAATATTTGTACTCAGATTTTCAGCATTGCCATTTTACCACACCTCCTCATGAGCAGTACAGCTGTCATTTGTCACATCCTGCCCAAAATGTTTCTGCCCATGTAGCGCATAATGGCACAGTCGGTGTGTGAACTCAACGATGGGACACATTAAGAAAATCACAGTGACACTGATCATGAGCAGAGGTCTTAAAATGGCTGTGTTGAAAATTTGGTGAAAAAATTCCTAAAAATGACTGTTTTATGAGTCTGCGTTGCGCAGTTCCTACGCATGCTCGTAAGTTTGCGAATTTTCAATATTTTCACTCCAGATTTTCAACATTGCCATTTTACCACACCTCTTTATGAGCACTGCAGCTGTCATTTTTCACATCTTGCCCAAAATGTGTTTCCGCCCATGTAGCGCACAATGGCACAGTCGGTGTGCGAACTCAGTGTATGGGGCACATTAAGAAAATCACAGTGTCACTGTTCATTAGCAGAGGTTTTAAACTGCCAATGTTGACAATTTGGTGAAAAAATTTGTAACAATCACTGTTTTACCAGTGTGCATTGCACAGTTCCCATGCACACTCGTAGGTTTGCAATTTTCAATATTTCCACTCCAGATTTTCAACATTGCCATTTTACCACACTTCCTTATGAGCAGTACAGCTGTCATTTTTCACATCCTGCCCAAAACGTGTTTCTGCCTATGTAGCGTACAATGGGGGTAACAAAAAGGTCATGTTGAAAATTTATTGTGCAAATACCAGCAATCGCACAGGGCATTAGGGTAAAGCACCATACATGCCAAACACCACTGCAAACACCTGCAAGTGAACGTTCGGCATTGACAAATGCTTGTTTTATATGTTTCTCAGATTACCCATTTTATAAGTGTAATAAACCACTTCAGGTCATTGGTTGTTTGGAGTTAATTCACTCTGAAATGCTAGACACCTCATGCCACATAACACACCTGCCTTAACTCCTGACTGCCAGTTCCTTGTTGTGTCCTATTGTTTACTTAGGGCTCTGCATGCCTGGAATACGCATCCTATCCACCTGAACCAAATCACCATCTACTCTATCATTTACCTTGCCACCTGCTATCTAAAGGAATTATGTACCAACTCTCTGATCTGACACAGAGTACAGAACTATTACCTGCCTGTAAAATACCACATTTGTTAAACTTATTGTTTCTCTGTAGTTTTAATCTTTTTGTTGACTAGGAAAGGAGGGCTAAGAAATACTTCATGTTTTCAGCCTTGCCCTGGGATGGAGAAACAGATGCAAGCCAACTGATACTGAGCCACACTAAAGGTCAAAGCTCATGTCTCATTGTCTGCCTATTGTTTATTGCCTAAATGTCTATTCTGTAACTCTGTGTTTTTCTCAGTCTGCTGTTTCTTTTGGACCCTAAAAGACAAGATACCAAATCTCTCAGGGCAGTTGATGAAATTTAAAATAAAACAAATAAATTAAAAATGAAAGTCAGACCCCTTGGGGTAAACACAAATGGGACAGTGGACAGTGTTGTAATCACAAAGTGTGTGACTGTGTTTTTGAAAAGAATCTGTAAAGATCACCACATAGTGAAGTAACACTAAAGTAAGAGCCCCATTCAGCTGTGCTGAGTCATCCTGCTGGCACGTAAACAAAACCATTAATGCACAATAAGACAATAGAACCATTTTAAATAAAATATCAAATGCAATTTGTGAAAATAAATACAGCCATGGTTTCTGGTTTAGAATAAAAAACTATCAGCCCTCTATTTTAGTGTAAAACTGCTCAGATGGGTACATTTTATTAATATGATAACATAGCTGAACCATTTTTACCGATACTGTGAACTATATTTCATTGCTTTTACTGTGAAATGTAATCCCTGCTTATTTTAGACTTACCTCAGTTAAACGCAGGTGCTGTTTCCGTGTACCAATCTGAAACACGTTTCCAAGGAAAGGTAGACCCCTTGGCCCTGGGGGGTACTTGCTCCACACCTTCCTCCTTTTCATGAAGTCAAAGAGCAAAGACAGTGCAGAAGACAGCCAGGAGAGACATTGTTAAAAGCTGCAGGAGAAACCAGGGAACAAGTTGGGACTCCATGTCTGTCAGCAGCTCAGTTGCAGATTTCAGCTTAGTCACCGTGACAAGCACAAGAACAAAGTTTAGGAGGCGTGTATTAGGAATTAAAAAAAGCGTTTATCTGCATTGTGAGAAATGTGTATGTGTCCCATTGCAAAATGTTAAGCTTTGACCTCCTGAAGGGGTGGGAAGCATTGCTGCCTTCTCTGTGCATATCTATTACTTTCTGGTTCTCTTTCTGTATTTCACACTTTCCTGCTTTTTGTCTTCTTATGGTTTATCGTTTATACAACAAGTTACATACAAACATATGAATGTGCCAGCAGAACAGACCTACCAGTCTATCAAAGTCTGCTCGTTTGTGCAACAAGCTCCCCAGCAGGCAGCTGCCCTCCCCAAGCCCCTTAACCTCCCATTGTTGTCCTTGTTGACCACCCTTACCCATCCCTGTAATGTCCCAAGCATTTTAAAGCTAGCCACATTTTGTATATCACCCTTTTCCCTTCTGGTAGTGCATTCAACCTTGCAACTGCTCTTTCTGTTAAGTAATGCCTCCTTATCTCCCTGAATCTCCCCATTCTAGCCCATGTCCCCAGTCTTCCTCCCGCCTCCTTAGTTTCAACACCCCTCTGCACCCCCTTTTGACACCCTTCAGGTACTTGAATGTCTCGATCATGTCCCCTCTCTCACTCTCTTCCAGTGCATACAAAGTCAGTCTTTAGCCTCAACTCATAATCCATTCCTCCATCCCTGAATCATCCTCGATGCCATTCACTGCACTCCTTCCAGCAGCTTGATTTCCTGGCTCAGGTAAGGCCTCCAGAACTGCACACTGTGCTCCAAGTGAGGCCTAACCAGCACTCTATAGAGGGGCAAAATCACATCCCTGTGCCTGGACATGAATCCACATGTTATCCACTATAGCATCCTGTTTGCTTTTGCAGCTGCCTCCTGCATTGGGCAGAATTGTTAATGCTTGCTGATATTAATACCCCAGGTCATTTTCCTCCTTAGTGTTCCCCAGCTTGATCCCCCTAAGCCAATATTCTCCCCTGGGTTCTTATGCCAAATGCAACACCTGCATTTTCTTTTGCATTGAACCCCAGTTGCCACTTCCTCGACCATTCCTTCAACTTTGTCAAGTCCTCTGTAGTTGCACCCATCCCTCTTCATCATCTACTACTGCACCCAATTTGGTGTCATCAGTGAACAGGCTAATCCTGCTCACCACACCCTGTGCAATGAATAACCCAAACAACACTGGGCCCAGAACCGAGTCCTGTGGCACCCCACTCTTCACAAATCTAGACTCCGAGACTTCCTCGATCACCACCACCCTCTGCAGCCAGTTTGAGATCCAACATGCCATCTTTGTCCCCACTCCCACTCATTATAACTTCACCCCTAGTCTCCCATGGGCACTGAATCAAACGCCTTGCTGAAATCCAAGTATAGCACATCCACAGCATGGCCCCATCCAACTCCCTCATCACCCAGTCATAGTGCTGTATAAGGACAGCATAGCACATCCACAGCATGGCTCCCATCCAACTCCCTCATGACCTACTCATAGTACTGTATAAGAAGAGTATAGCACATCCACAGCATGGCCCCATCCTACTCCCTCATCACCCAGTCACAGTACCGTATAAGGACAGTATAGCACATCCACAGCATGGCCCCATCCACCTCCCTCGTCACCCAGTCATAGTACTGTATAAGGACAGCACAGCACATCCACAGCACTGCCCCATCCAACCCCTCATCACCCAGTCATAGTACTGTATAAGGACAGTATAGCACATCCACAGCACGGCCCCATCCAACTCCCTCGTCACCCAGTCATAGTACTGTATAAGGACAGTATTGCACATCCACAGCACGGCCCCATCCAACCCCCTCATCACCCACTCATAGTAATGTATAAGGACAGTATAGCACATCCACAGCATGACACCCATCCAATTCCTTGGTTTGGCAGAATCTCCTGAATGAACCCATGCTGTCTCCCATCCTGCAGGTTATTACCTCCAGAAATGCCACCAGCCTGTCTCTTAGTATCATCAACATGAACTTTCCCACTATGGATATCATGTTGACTGGCCTACAGTTCCCTGGCTCATCCTTTGACCACTTTTATGTAATGGTACCACATGGGCTATCCTCTAGTCCTGAGGCACCTCTGCATTTCCAGGAGGTGCTGAACAGGTCCGCCAGTGGTTCCGTAGAAACTTTGCCATCTCCCACAACACCTGGGGTGGATAACATCTGGCCCTGGCTCTTTATTTATCTTCAGTGCCCTTAGCCCTTCCAAGACTCATTTACCCTCTATACTACCATCAGTTAACTCACACCCATCATCACCCCCCCAACCAGGGTGGTAATGGACTCCACTCCTCTTTTGTGAGCACTAAGAAGAAGTACTCATTCAGTGCTTCCACTTGTTCTGTCTTCTTTTCTACCCACTCCTTCCCCCTTTTTATCCTCGCTATACTGTTCCTGCACTTCCTTTTTTCCCTGACTTATCTAAAAAAGTATTTCCTCCTTCCTTTAATTCCTTTACGCTAATCTGAGTTCCCTAGTGGCTTTTGCATCCCTTACCCTCTTGGTCACCTCCTTGGACCATTTGGTATACTCTTCCTTGTCCTCCCCCTTCCCTGTCCTTCTAAACCTCCGCTACGATTACCTTTTTGCTCTCACCCCCTCTTATCACCTCCCTGTTCAGCCAACATGGTCTCTTTGCCCTATTGTTCTTACTCTGTAGCCTGGTGCCTGTTTGCATCACCTCTATGATTCCTTTCTTTATTATGTCCCACATCTGCACTGTCCCCATCCCTGTTCTGTATGTAGCTCCCTGTTGAGCTGTTAGAGTTCCAACCAATGACATCATCAGTTACAATCTTCCAGTGGGCCCTGATGTTAATACTTCTGCTTGTATAAGTTGCTACTTTAATGACATTACAGCAATATGCCATAACAGGGTGTTTACATTATTGTGGGATAATGGCATACCTCAGAAAGTAAGGCACACGGCAATGCTGAGAGCTGACACACCAAAAAGTGCCATTATCCCACAATTATGTACCCCTGGAGTGGTTTATTGTGATTATAAAATGGTTTCTCTGATTTTTTAAATTGAGTAATCAGGTTTAGAAAAATAAATATTTCTAACTTGTGCTGTTGTTGTGGAGTTACATATGGTCATGTGATCACATCTGACCAATCAGAGGTCTTTGTTTCTCTCATACATTTTACAGTTGAGCATAGTTGATGAGCTTCTGTTTCATTAATGTATCAGCAGACGCCAATAGCACTAATTGCATCAGGAGGCACTGAGGATTGGTAGCTGATGAAGCCACTGGTTGAAGCAATATTTATTATGGCACAGTACGTGGTGGGACACATACTGAGCTGGTTATAAAGACTAGGAAGACAGGAAAAAACAATGAGATGCTCATTGAAAGAGAGAACAGGGACTACGTATGCACAAAGTAGTAATGTTTCAATTTTCCCTTCACTTTTGAGTTTTGTGTACACTGTTAACATTAAAGCACATCAACCCATGCACATAGGTTGATTGCTTCAAAGTCAGCAGTGTGGTAACTTTCTGGAGCTATCTGAGAGCACTTTACATACAGTTTCTGATGTGACTCTGAGAGGGGACATGTATCAGAGCGAGCTACTCTCTGGTACATTACCTGTCATGTAGACAGTCTGCAGTGCTTGCTTTGATTAGAATGTTCTCTCCTGGCATCCTCTGGTGGCACCTTGCCAGCACTTCCAATTTGGAGGACAGGTTGTATCACACCCAAGTTCAGAAAAAAAGTAATTTGTCAAAAGTAGAAAGAAGCTGAGCTCAGGAAAGTGTGTAACACTGTAAACCAAGTGCTACAAGTATTAGGAATTAGGGTCAGAAACTGAGACTGTGAATCTGGGCATGCATGAATACATGTGCATATCCCTGTGAAGGGAGAGGATATGCATATTTATTAGCACATGTCCAGTCTCATTGCAAGTATTAGGAATTAGGGTCGGAAACAGACTGTGAATCTGGGCATGCATGAATACATGTGCATATCCCTGTGAAGGAGAGGTATGCATATTTATTAGCACATGCCCAGTCTCACTGCAAGTATTAGGAATTAGGTCGAAACTGAGATTGTGAATCTGGGCATGCATGAATATATGCATATCCCTGTGAAGGAGAGGATATGCATATTTATTAGCACATGTCCAGTCTCACTGCAAGTATTAGGAATTAGGTCGAAACTGAGACTGTGAATCTGGGCATACATGAATACATGTGCATATCCCTATGAAGGGAGAGGATATGCATATGTATTAGCACATGTCCAGTCTCATTGCAAGTATTAGGAATTAGGGTCGGAAACTGAGACTGTGAATCTGGGCATGCATGAATACATGTGCATATCCCTGTGAAGGGAGAGGATATGCATATTTATTAGCACATGTCCAGTTTCATTGTCTCAGTTTTCAACCTTAACTCCTAATACTTGCAGCCCTCAGTTTACATTCCCCCAGTTGCTTTCTTTCTACCATTGAAAATGAATTTGCTGAACTCATGTGTGCTATGCAGGAATGAGTCTTCTGATTATTCACATCACCAGCTTGTTGTGCTACATCGGATGGGAAGGAACAACCACTGAGCAACCAGCTGTGTAAACAGGGCACTGAGTCCCTGATCATTGCAGCAGGAGTGGAGCACTGCAAGTTGTGGAGTGCAAGTGGTGTGTAAACAGGGCTTGAGAATCTGCTACTATGGCACAGGATCTGTCCTTGTCCCGAGGCTGGAGTGACTTACCTAGCCCTTGCTTACTCTATGTCTTGAATCAAAGATCCAGTTTACTTAGTTAGCTATCTTCATCAGAGGCAAATGGAGTCAATAATGTCACATCTATGTGAGACAGATGACCTTCCTGGTGGCTGCAAAACATTATTTTGTAACAACCCTTTCCCTTCACTAGGGTTAGGATATCGTTACTAAACCTTTGTAGGGTAGATAGATGTTAGAATAGGGCAGGGGGTCATTCCACTGCAAACAAAAACAGCATGGCTACAAATGCTGTGTATGGCAAAGCTCCACAAATGGAGTTGGACAAAACACTAACTAGGTTACAAACAGCATGCCCATTGAAACAATAAGACTTTATGCTTTTTCTGGGGGCTGCACCCACTGCACCCCTGCATGGGGGCTTCACCCCTACAACCCCGGAACTTAAATAAGTAACTGGAGGGGAAACTTGAGATGGGGAAAACTCAGGAGGGGACTTTTTTTCTTTTTACAAAAAAGCAGAAAAAGTAATAAGCACAGGAAGACCTGGGGTGAACCAACCACTGTACCAGGTCTCCCAATTCTGCCATGTGCTGGTGCCTTAGCCACTGCACCATGGGTGTGGTTCAAGCAGGCCTGCAGCACACGGCTGCTTCACATTCCTCAATGATGTATAGTGTGACAGGGTAGCATAAATTCCCTTCTGCTATTATACCCTGTCACTCTAAATACAAGCACACAGCTACTTCACATTCCTTCAGTGATGTATAATGTGACAGGGTAGTATTAATTCCTTCTGTTATTATACCCCTGTCATTCTAAATACATGTACAGGCTATTTTACATTCCCTCAGTGATGTATAGTGTGACGGGGTAGCATAAATTCCCTTCTGGTGTTATACCCCTGCCACTCTAAATACATGCACAGGCTACTTCACATTCCCTCAATGATGTAGAGCGTGACGGGGGTAGCATTAATTCCCTTCTGCTATTATACCCCTGTCACTCTAAATACAAGCACATGGCTACTTCACATTCCATCAATGATGTAGAGTGTGACAGGAGTAGCATTAATTCCCTTCTGCTATTATACCCCTGTCACTCTAAATACAAGCACACAGCTACTTCACATTCCATCAATGATGTATAGTGTGACAGGGGTAGCATTAATTCCCTTCTGCTATTATACCCCTGTCACTCTAAATACATGCACAGGCTACTTTGCGTGATTATTACCACACTGTTCCAACTGTGGGATATTGACCAGGTACCTTACGATAGGATAGGCAGTGTACAGTTAAGATTTCCAGTAAACATGATGGAGGAGCTTAGGACTATAAAAGGGTAAGCAACTGCCATTTTGTTTCTTGGTGCCCGTGGAGCCTCATGAGAAGGAGTTTCCCTAGAGGGTCCTGGACTCAAGGACCGGGAAGCTGAGTGCTTGGACCCTTATGAGGTGGACCCAGGAGCAAGTTGCTAGTTACAGAGTGAAAAGAAAGCTAATAGTTGGCACTAGAGAAGCAAAGGACCTAAAGGTGACCAAACAATGTGAGAAGGCTGTGGGGAAAGCCAGTGGGAAGCTGGGGTGCATAGGAGGGGATCACCAGCAGAAAGAGGAAGGTGACTGTGCCACTATACAGATCACTGGTGAGCTTTCTGCTGGAGTGCAGTGTCCAGTTCTGCAGACCACATTTCCAGAGGACAAAGACAAAAGGTGGTGATCCAGAGGAGGGCTACTGAGATGGTGCAGGGCTACATGAAAAGCCCCATGAGGAGAGGCTGTGGAACTCAATCTGTAGTCCCTGGATGACTGGAGATGGGGTATATGATAGAGATATTCAAGTACCACAGGGTGTAAACAAGGCACAAGAGGTTACCATCTTTCACAAAAAAATGTACAAGAACAAGGGGACATGAGATGAGGCTGGAGATGGGGTGGTTCAGAAGCAACGAAAAAGTACTTTTCACTGAAAGGGTGATGGATGCTTGGAACACCCTCCTGCAGAGGTGGTGGGGTGAAAATAGTTGGGAATTCAAGAATGCATGGATAGACATAAGAGTACCCTAGACACAGGGAAAAAAGGGTGAGCTGCAGATCAAGTTAGCATCTGTGGTTTTGCAATAGGTAGACAAATGTGCTGACTGGTGGGCCACACTATCCTTATCTGCCATCGACTTTATGTTTCTATGTTTCAAAAATGACAGGACCATGGAATATTTAGTGCTGTATGTCCACATCTTTGTATCTTGAGGAACAATTGGGGATTGGTACAGAGATCCAAGGAGTTCCTGACAACCCTTTTTAAGGTGCTTGTATCTAGAACTTTTTAGCCAAGGAAATGTAAATTCCAAATGGGAGTATTTGAAGTGTGAGGGAACTGCATTTCAAGGCATGAGGGCCAGTTATGGCAGACAGAGGTAGGTGCCAAAGCACCAGATAAAAAATTGCTGTATCAATTGTGAATCAGATGCCGCAGCACCACAAGTTAAGTGTCTGAACAAAAGTACTGGGATTCACAGTGTTGAAACTGGCTCAAAAGAATCACATGAACTCTGTGCACGTGTGGGAAAAATTCTAGGGTGCATATTTAAAAAAATTCCTTGATTTGGTGAATTTTAATGAACTCTGGTTCACACATTTCTTTTCTTTTTTTTTTGCAATTCAAACTTTATTCATTTTTATACAGTTACAGAGAGAAGATCCAAAATTACATACATACAAATGAGACAGAAATATGTATCAGAAATTAGATCAACTCTCCCCTTCCAGGATCACACATTTCTTAAAGAACATGATACATTTTTACTTAAAAGAAAAAAATAAATAAATAAACTTGACTTTCTTATCAAAGTAGCTGGTGTAGGATTGATAAGTAAGCAATAATACCTGACAGGGTGGGCGGTATTGTGCTATACCAGACTGCCCAGGGGCGTAATGAGGCCCGACGGTGCAGGTGGAGTGCCTTATAGCCCCTGGAAGGTGCGGTATAGCACAATACCGCCCTCCCTGGAGGGTATTATTGTGCTTAGAAAACGGGCATCTGTCTATATTTTTACTAGGTTATAAAATAACAGTGTAAATAACTTTAAAAAGAAATATAAATGTTAAAAAAAACTTTCTTTTGGGTAAAGTAGTCCATTTGCTTCTGAGCTGTTCCATCTTCTGTTGCCCCCCCAGCCATGCTTCATTTACATATCCCCAACCCCACATACAGAAGAAGACGTGGCATTTTTTTAAGCCCCCATATCTTGGCATAGTTTTCATGTTTAAAAAACACTTCTCTGCCTTCCCTGTAAAACTTTTTTTCCATTGGGAAGATGCGGCTGTTAGGCGCGCGACCTTGGGCTGTAAAATCAAGCAGTGGAGGAGATCTACAATTCCAATGTACGACGGCAGCGATTTTACTTATTTTTGTCTTTTTTTAATTTGGTTTAACAGACCACTCTTTCACTGCATTATATGGTGTCTCCCCCATGAGTGTGACAGGTAAACAACTGGAATTGCCGGCATTGTGTGTCAGTAGAAGACCTAGACAGGTCAAGCAATGCCACCGATTTTTTTTTTTTTTAACATAATCAGAAGTGCACAGATGGGCTGAGCTGCAATGACCAGAGACCAGGAAGTAAGCGAATGAGAACACTTGGCACAGCAGCATGCTTAGGTGATGATTTTTTTACAACAGTTGCGATCAATCAGGCGACAAGGTACAGTATAGGAGTTCGGTGATTGCTGACAATACTGTGTTGAACTGTACTTTCGTTTCAGGCTGAGAGCAAGATGTATTATGTTGTATGGCAGCACTAGGCAGAGGTTTTTTTTTGATTAATTTAAAATGGCAACAGAGAAACTGTGGAGAGAGAAAAGAGAGAGGGGCTGGTGGGGGAGAGTTGATCTGTTACTCAGTCTTGCCAAGATAGATTTAAAAAAATGGCAGCCATCCACATGCTTAAAATTCCATCGCCCAAAAATACCAGTAAGCAGGCAGACAGAATTGGGCTTATTATTTACCGGTCTCTGTTGCCTGATACCAGACCGGGTGGTTGAATGTGTCAGCCAACCAGGGTGCAGAATTTGAAAGACCCATTTTCTAATGCTAAGTAAACAACACATTTTGTGAGACACCTGCATGGACAACTGGGTGTCAAAAGGAATGGAGTGCCTGTAAAGCACAATTGTTTTTGTTTGTTTTTCTGTTTTGCTAACAATCAACCACAGTTCAGGGTTTCTAATGTCTATGCACAGCAAATTTTCTCCTTAATGGTCATACAAAAATGATTCATTCTCTCGTCAGTTACATATATTTACAGTACATACAATGTATGAGGAGTCCCCATTATTATTAACTGAAATCAAGCAGATTACAACCTTATTGTGCCATCGTTATGACATCACTCTGTTGTTAACCCTTCTTGAATATGTCATATCAACGGTATAAGAAAACCGAATGCTCACAACAATCAATGTTCGAAGTAATTCATTAAAGTAAAGTGATTCAATCTGTGATTACACAATCTTGGTAGCCCATACACTATAAAATATAATGTATTGTTAACAACCACGCTGAAAATACTTCTCAAGGTTGCTATGGCATCTGAAAACTTCTCGAGCTGCACTCTCGAGACTTACACTGATGTCATGGCAGCCTCTCAAAGTGTTTACAATGTGGTTATTAACTAAACAGCATACATTATCCTCTATTTATAAAATGGGAAGGGAAAATCCTGCATTCTGATTGTTGTTAGCTTTAGATTAGATAGAGGATAATGTATGGTCTTTATCTATCGGTCTGTTATCCGTCGAGAGGTCACCAGGGCGACTTTGTAAACCTCAAGAGTGACGCTGAGAGGTTTACGCTGCCATGGCAACCTCGAGATGGTTAACAGACACCGGTTACCGACAGAGGGACCATACATTGTTTTTTATAGTGTATGGTCCCAAGAAAAAAAATGAAAACGGCTCCTTACTTTTGAAAATGTGGTCACCGCCACGGCCGTAAAAGTCTTACCCTTACCGCAGCATGCATCCATCAGTTCCCCAGTGAAAAAAAAGGCATGCACATGTGCAGACCAATCCCCATTGTTAACCTATCAATGTGATGTAGCTTCGATAGGTTAACAACATTACGTCACAACGATGGTATAACAACCTTAGGAAATGATGATTCCTAAGGTTAACAGCGTTCTGCCATACATTATAACTGTTTAATGCATGGCTAAAACAAGCACTGCCAGCCTGGAGACTGCACAATAATGAAATCAATGCTCGATTAGAATCTGCAATTTATTTGAATTTTAGCAACACCATTTTTAAAGCTGTGCAGCCTCACACTTATAAAGCCAGTGTTATGCACATTCCTACTCCTCTCATAATGATGTTGATTGATTATTGTTATTAATGTGATTGTCAAAAGATATTTTTTAATTTCTGGACTCCTGTTTGTAGCTTCTGTTATCACCATCAGTTCACTCCCTTTTTTTGCCTCACTGTCCCAGGGCCTACCACCACTCACTTATTCACTGCTCCTTAATTTTATCATGAGCAGCCAGCTGTCCTCAAAATATGTTCTACACTTGTAAGCTGGACCACAGACATAGGGAAACAAATGCTGCAGAAAAGCAACTAGTGAAAGATTTAATTTGACATCTTACCAGCAGTTGTAGCTCTGATCTCTGGTGAAGCTTGAGAGTTTCCTTCACCTTTTCACGTAGCCAGTCACCCAGTAAGTCTTCTCATGTCATTTACCAGCAAAATATTTAAAATGCTTAAACAAACTGCAGCAACTTTAGTGTGTGTGTATGTGTGTGTGTGTGGTTTGTGGTGGTGAGGGATACCTATGTCAATCACCATGACGGCCAGCTACAGTGGCCACAATAGGTCAAAACCAGATACTATATGTCAAAATAAAACCTGACACAGGTGGCAAAACTATTTCACATTAAAATGCAGTAATGATTTTACTTTTTACTATTTTAAGCTATTATTTTCAATTTTACATGCACTTATAATAGTCTCCTTTATAAGCACAATAAGACACCTAGGAATGTACATTAGGTAATTCTAAAGCACAGCTAGAGAATAAAGACACTTGGCCTGCAACTTTGTGCATTATTTTGCCCCTTGCTGTGCATTAGAACTGTCATGCACAGCCCGTTGTGTCTTATTGCTTACTGACAGTACCTATCAGAAACTGTTCAGTGCTGTTCAGACCAACAGAGACAGAAGGTGAAAACTGGAATTTGTTACATTAGGACTAGTATGCTGTCTGTGTAGCACAGCACCTCTATCTTCCCATTTAGTGCACTAATGTTACACTTTGTGGGTCTGTTGCAGGATCAATTGAAAGCATGTGGATTGGTAACTTTGACTCCAAGTTGTGGGTTCCTTCCGCTAAAGTTACTAGAACCGTGCCCCCTGTGCATTGCACACTGAGTTTTACACTGATTAAGGTTTGCAGTGCACAGGGATCAAGGTCCTGGCATCTACCTGCCACAGTGAGGAGCCTTTACCCATAGTGTACTTGATGTCACTTGTTACCCTGCACTACAATACATAATAAATGGCACCATGTATACTTGACTGGTGTACCTGATGTAATTTGTGAGCCAGCATCCATCCAGTAGTGAACCACGGTCCTCGGTGAACAGTTTAAATGTCACTTCTATGAACATTTAAACTAGCTAAGGAGTGACAGAAGGAATCAGGAACTGGAACCTGAGGGAGAACAATCCCACAAGGTGCAAATTTAATAAACGAGTAGAGACAAAGGGTGAAGGGAATGGGAGCATTAAAAGAGGGGAAAATGAGGAGGGTAAAAAGGAAAATGGGTAACAAGTGGATTGGAAACAAAATCTGGAAGGCCATGGGTGTTAATGTCAGAAGTCTATGAAATATGATTCAAGACCTGGAAGCCATCATGGCAAAGGAAAGCCCGGATATTGTGGCCATTATTGAGTCATGGTGCACTGAAAACCATGACTGGAACATGGCTATACCAAGCTATTCTCTATTCAGAAAGGACGAGATGCGGAGGAAAGTAGAAGTGTGGTGCTTTGTGTGAGGGAAAACATAAAAGTGATGGAGCTACAGGAAATCAGGGAGACTGAGGTACAGTGGGTCACCCTGGGAGGAGGAATAGTGCAACTATTCAGACTGGAGTGATATACAGACCTCCAGCACAGGGAGAGGAATTAGATAAGGTACTGGTGGAAGCCATTAGCAAGATGGCAGGGATTTTAATTTGTGTATGTAGGTTGTAGCCTCCCATAAGTGGCTGAGGTGAGGGTTCTGGGCTTCAGGAGGCCAGATTTTATAAAGATGGGTGAATGCCTCAGGGATGACCGGGGGTGGCAGAAGAGTGGGCAGAGATAAAAGGGAGCATAGTAAAGGCAACAAACATCTGTGTTAAACAAGCGAGCAAAAGCAAGAAGAAAAAGAGACTGCTATTGGGATGTACTACGAGATCCCAACACATGTTAGCCCAGTACACGGTAGCCCGATGACAGAATCCCAAAAGTCAATATCCTGATCGGTGGGATTTTGCTTTAATCCATGTTTCAAGGGGGCTTCACCTCTGCACCCCCCCCCTTAAATATGATTATTAACTCTGGGGGACAAAATACCACTGTCAGGATTTTGCATTTTGGGCTAGAGGTGTTAGGCTACTGTGTTCTGGATCTTGTAGTGATCCCTGCTACTTTACATGAAAGAGGTGGCTGAAAAGTAAAGGTGGAAAGGATAGCATTCAGAAGGTATATGGAAACACAGATGGATGAGGATAGAAGGTGTATAAGGGAAACAGAGGGAAGCAGGGAAAGCAGCGAAAAGCACAAAGGTGCAAAGTGAAGAGCAAGAATAGCCCAGGAGGTAATGAAAGGCAAGACCAGGGCTGGGACTGTAAGGTTAAAAGGAAGGGGGCTGTGCAGAGGACAACCAGAAAAGGCAGATATCTTGAACAAACTCTTTTGTTCAGTGTTCAACAGAAGGAGAACGGAGGGGTCACAAAAAGTAACAAAAGTTTTGGAGGTAGGGAGATAGACATTTGTTCTTTCATGGTGTAGAGAATCCTGAATTAACTTGCTGGTCTAAAGGTGGACACAACAATGCAGCCAGACAGGGTGCACCCAAGAGTATTGACAGAGCTTGGAGAGGTACTGGTGGCACCTCTGAAAGTACTATTTCATAGCTCATGGGAAATAGGAATGGTTCCAGAGGACTGCAGGAGGGCAGATGTTGTCCCACTTCGCAAAACCGGTAGCAGGAAGGAGGCTGGCAATTTTGGTCAGTCAGTCTGAAGTTGTGATGTGAATGTTAATGGAATCACTGCTGAAGAAAAGAATTGTGTTTCTTGAATCTGATCAGGTACACACCTGAGGCAGCAGGGATTCATGGGGGAAGGGGAGGGCATAGCAAATGAATCTGACAGATTTCTTTGACTAGTGACAAAGGATTTAGATCAGCATTGAGCAGTGGATGTAACCTACCTAGATTTCAGTACAGCTTTTGACACTGTTCTACATAGGGGACTAGTAAGCAAGTTGGATAGCTCAGGAGTGGGTCCAAAGGTGGTTAACTGGGTAGGAAATTGGTTGGGGATAGGCAACAGAGGGTGGTAGGAAATAGAGTTCACTTGAAGGAAGGCAAGCCCTCAAGGTGCCTCAGGGAGCAGTGCTGGGACCAGTCCTCTTTAATATCATTGTGTATAAGTGGCATTGCAGATCAGCTGGAAGGAAGGTCTGTCTCTTTGTGGATGACATCAAAATCTGCAATGGGGAATACTTTGGGGAGGGTGGAAAGGATAAGCAAAGACGTGAGAAAATTCAAAGAGGGGTCAAAGGTATGGCAGCTGTGTTTCAGTGTGAAAAAGTGCAAAATAATGCACTAAGGGCACAGAAATCCAGAGGTCGAGTACAACATGGGTGGAGTGGTACTGAAGACTACCAAACAGAAAAAAGACCTGGGGCAAACATATCTAATGACCTAAGGGTGGCCAGGCACTGCAACAAGACATTCGGGAGGTTTAGTGGGATGCTGGGTACATAGGGAGTGGTATTACCAGCAGAAAGAGGTAGATGGTGTTGCCTCTGTATAGATCAAATCAAATTCAAATCATTTTTATTTATAAAAGGTGCCTTTCCAAACCAAGGAGCCTGCACTATAAAACATATAAACATTTTTATCCCAAAAGCAATAAAACACATAAAATACAGTAGCAGCTTCAGTAATCAACAAATACCAAACCCAAATGATATGTCTTTAAAGCAATCTTAAAACTCTGGACGGTCAGGCAATCTCATACCCGATGAGGTAGAGAATTCCGCTGGGTCAGGGCCACAAAACTAAATGCCCTTGCCCCAGATGCTTGTAACTGAACCCTGGGAATCTGTAGCAATCCCTCATCAGTGGATCAGAGAGGATGGAGGGGACAGTAGGGACAAAGGAGATCTTTCAGGTAATGTAGGGCCTTTAGGTGAATAACGCAGACTTGAAGGTGAACCGCCACTGTATCGGCAGCCATTGCAGAGTGTGGAACACAGGATGTATATGACTGGTTCTAGAGGTACCAGTCAATGGCCTGGCTGCCGCGTTCTGCACCAGCTTTCAGGCGGTGGATGTTAACCCCCGGTAGTCCTAGGTAAAGGGCATTGCAGTAGTCAAGGCGGGAGGCAACGAAAGCGTGAACCAACATTAGAAGATCATCAGGAGGAACCATGTATTTAACCCGGGCGATATTTCTCAGATAGTAAAAAGAAGTTTTAACAGCTGCTGATTCCTGCGACTTTAGGGTCAGACAGTCGTCAAACATAATGCCCAGGTTCCGCACCCGGTCTGAGGTAGTTAGCTGGACACTTCTGAGCCACAGACCTGAAGGAGAACCTGCCAACACACCCACCTCACGATGACCTGGGTCCACCACCAACACCTCCGTTTTTTTAGGATTCAACCGTAGCCAACTCACATTCATCCAGGCCTGGATTTCAGTTAGACAGCTGTTTAACACTGAGACAGCATCATCCTGACCAGGCACAAAAAGACATGTATAGCTGAGTATCATCTGCATAGCAGTGAAAACTCAGGCCATACCTTCTAATAGCTGATAAGACCTCACCTAGAGTACTGTACTCAGTTCTGGAGACCACATCTCTGGAAGGATGTAGACAAGTAGAGGTGGTCCTGAGGAGGGCAACTAAAATTGAAGCATGGTCTGCATCAAAATCCCTATGAGAAGAGACTAAAGGACATCAATATGTACACACTGGAAGAGAGTAAGGAGAGGGGAGATATGATAGAGACCTGTAAATACCTCATGAGGATAAATAAGGCACTGGAGGAGACATTTGTCAGAGAAAAGGAACTCAAGAACAAGGGGATATCATATGTGCTGAGAGATGTAAGGAAGTACTTCTTCACGGAAAGAATGGTGGATTCTTGGAATAGCCTTCCAGTGGAGGTGGTTGGGGTGAAAGCAATGCTGGGGTTCAAGAGTGCATAGGATAGGCACAAATGAATTGTAATTGAAAGGAAGGGGGAGGGACAAAGGGCTATAGATCAAGAAAGGTCTGTGGTAATAATGCAGGAAGGGAAAATGGGCAGACTGCATCTCCACATCTGGTACCAACTGAAGTGAGTAGTCAACTATCCAGATTATCAGTCACATATTGAACAATTACTGTAAATTATCAGTCTCTGAAGTTTTGTGCAGTGCTGTGTTTAACACCATTGAACTCATTCAATTCTATACTTTTCAAGCTTTGATTTAGACAGTGCTACACTCTTAGCTCTGGAAATCATCTATAACAAATTAGCACCACCAGGCTAGGTACTCATCATGGTACTAGTCCCATCTGAACGAAACCATTCCAAGACTTCTTTTAAAGGCACTGAAATAAAGTATTTCTAAAGTGTCAGTAATAGCACTTTTTATGGTTAAAGCATTTGTAATGGTTTTACAAATCCATAAAAAAGTTGCAGGCTGTACAGAATTATTCAGCCCTGCTTAAATATAGATAACAAGAGTACATTTATTACTAACTGTACTGACTTGACAATGAACACAAAAATCTTTGACTTTTATACCAAAATCTGGTGTATGACTCCCTTATGCATTTCTGCTGCAAAATGATATAATATCAGTACAACTTACACAAAAGTAATACTCTCCACATATCAAGATAATTTGCAATCTGAAGATCAGTCAAACCAGAGTGATCTGAATGTGACCGTTGAGACTCTTTGTTATAACTACTGTGACAAACGGTGCACCCTGGATAGTGGTGAGACAGTGCTTTTAATGGTAGCAATAGAAAGGTACAAACAGAAAGGAAACAAGCATGTGTCAATGCCGAATGTTTTCTTGCTGGCATTGGCAGTGGTAGTGTAGGAGTTACAGAGCTGCGTAATAGGAATGGCAGTGAAGTACTGAAATGAAGCCAACCCCACCACCACCCTGCAGAGAGTGACAGGCATTGGGGTGTGCATTTGGGTGGTCAGGCATAATGCTAATGCCATTTCACCACACCCTACCCTGCAGACACTGGCAAGTGTCACGGTGTGCCTTAGGTCTTTGTCTCTTATGTGTGCACCCCATTCCATCAGGAACACAGGAGGTGCAGTATAGGAGAATGGGTGAACTTTGGGGCCAAAGAGTCCAAGGCATACCTCGATGCCTCCACTGGCTGCAGGGTGTAGAATGTTATGAGTATTACATGCAAGAATCCCAAGTCACACCCCTGATGCCTGTCATTCTCTACAGGTGGGGCATTATGGTTGGAAACCCTAACACCTCAGGCATTCATTGGTATTTTCACTCCAAATTTTGAACATGGTTTTTGTGACCTCCACCTCATGAACAGTGGCAATATCAGTTTGTTAGCCGAAGCTGCTCATGCACAGCGTATCAGCATTTAGCACCACAGGTGCAAAACACATTCGAACAGGATGTGAAAAATGAAAGCTGTACTGTTCATGGGGAGGTGTAAAATGGCAATGTTGCAAATCTGCAGTAAAATATTAAAAATGGTGAAGTCACGAGCGCATAGAAACTGTGCATTGCACACCCATAATGTAATTAGGTTAGGATTTTTACAGCAGATTGTCAACTCAGGCATTTTGGGACCTCCGATCATGAACAGTGTCACTGTGATTTTCTTTATCTGTCCCGAACGATGATTTCCCACAGCGACCACACATCTCTGCGCTGAAAGTGTGAAAACACATTTCAGCCATGTTGTGAAAAATGACAGCTGTACTGTTCATAAGGAAGTGTGGAAAAATGCCACTGGTGAAAATCTGCACTGAAAATATTACAAAGTCATGAACTTACCAGGGTGCGTGGAAACTGTGCAATGCTCACTCGTAACACAGTCATTTTATGGACTTTTGCCACCAAATTTTCAACATAGCCATTTTAAGACCTCTGCTCATGAACAGTGTAACTGTGATTTTCTTAATCTATCCCAAACATTGCTTTCGCGCACTCACTGCACCATTGTGCGCTACATGTCCGAAAACACATTTTGGGCGACACGTGAAAAATGGCAGCTGTACTGTTCATAAGGAAGTGTAATAAAATGGCAATGTTGAAAATCTGGAGTGAAAATAGTGAAAATTCGCAAACTTACGAGTGTGCGTAGGAACTTTAGAGCCTTAGAAACAGTCATTTTTAGAATTTTTCACCAAATTTTCAACATAGCCATTTAAGACCTCTGCTCATGAACAGTGTCACTGTGATTTTGTTACTGTGTCCCATACATTGATTTGCTTACCGACTGCACCATTGTATGCGCTACGGCGGAAACACGTTTTGGGCAAGATGTGAAAAATGACAGCTGCACTGCTCATAAGGAAGTGTAATAAAATGGCAATGTTGAAAATCTGGAGTGAAAATAATGAAAATTCACAAACTTACCAGCGTGTTTAGGAACTGCATAGCAACCTCGTAAAACAGTCATTTTTAGGAATTTTTTCACCAAATTTTCAACATAGCCATTTTAAGACCTCTGTTCATGAACAGTGTCACTGTGACTTTCTTAATGTATCCCATACATTGATTTCACACACCGACTGCGCCATTGTGCGCTACATGGGTGGAAACTCGTTTTGGATGAGATGTGAAAAATGACAGCTATACTGCTCAAAAGGAGGTGTGGTAAAATGGTAATGTTGAAAATCTGGAGTGAAAATATTGAAAATTTGCAGATTTACGAGCGTGCTTAGGAACTGTGCAACACACACTCGTAAAACAGTAATTTTAGGAATTTTTCACCAAATTTTTAATATAAACTTTTGAGAGCCTACCTTATGAACACTGGCAGTGTTGTTTCATTAATCAGTCCCGAAAGGTGATTACATGCAGTGACCATGAAATCACCCTTCGGCCCAATTACCCATGACAGTGCAAGAATTCATGAGGAGGGTCCCAAAACCCCATGTTGAAAATTTGAGCCCAAAATTCCCAAAATGCCTGAGATATGCAATAAAGTTGAAAAACCCTATCTATCCCATTATACAGCTTACCAGCATTTCCTCAGTTAGTGGTCGGCTTTGAAGAGTGCAGGCGTGTTCCCAGTCCACCAAATATCATCGCACCGAGCTCCAGAGGTAAGTATGGGGTGAGGGGGTGTGGGGAGGTGGGGTGCACAGTGGGTGGGTGCGGGTTGTGGGAGGGGGGCAGGGAGAAGTGCCAAGGGACAGTTTTTGTATTTACAGGTATTATTTTTATCTCCTAAGATGACGAGGGACGTTTGCCACGCTGGGGTGGGCTCCCAGCATTGCAACTGGAAGGATGTTGGTAGGGGGCAGGAGCCAACAGGGATTGGGCACCAGCGTCAGCCATAACATCATTTGCCATGCTGGGGTGGGCTCCCAGCATGGCACCTGGATGCTTGGGGTGCGTGCAGCTGACGGGATTGGGCACCCCATCGGCCATAAAACATTTTGCCATGCTGGGGTGGGATCCTAGCGTGGCACCTGGATGCTTTGGGAGGCGTGGAGCCGACAGGGATTGGGCGCCCGTCGGCCGTACAGTGTGGGGGAGGGGAAGGCGCATGAGCATGGTGTGCGTGCATGTACGAGGTGTGTGTGTGTGTGTGTGTGTAGGGGAGTGCGCACAAGCAGGCGATATCTTATCACTGCTCACTGAAGCGTAGCTCCCCCTTTTAACTGTACGCCACTGCATTTTGAAGCTGTCATACACAGCCCGAGCAGGCATTGGAGAACTGCGGCTGCACCTGCAAACACACTGCCTGAATTGGAAGAGGGCTGCCACACCTCCAAAAACTCGGCTGATGGCACTATGTTTCTTTCACATGCGTCCAAGCAAACATAAAAATGAGGCACTCAAAGAACTAATACCAAACAAGCATTTGTCAATGCCAAATGTTTGCTTGTTGGCATTAACACTGGAAGTGCAGGAGTTAGATAGATATGGAATAGGAATGGCAGTGAAGTATTGAACTGATGCCACCCCCATGCAGAGATGGACAGGCATTGAGATTTGCCTTTAACACTCACACCATTTCACCTCATCCTACCCTGCAGACACTGACAAGTGTTGTGGTGTGCCTTGGGGTGTTCAGTCTTTATACTCTCCTCATTCCATAAGAAATATGCTGAAATGGGTGCAGTATAGGAGAATGGGGTGAATTTTGGGGCTGAAGACTCAAGGCACACCTCGATGCCTGTCACTGGCTTCCAGGGTGGGGTCGGGGTGGAACAGTGTGAGCATTACTGTTGACAATCCCAAGTCACACCCCTGATGTCTGTCAGTCCCTACAGGGTAGGGCATTATGGTTGGAAACTCAAATGCCGGGGCATTTCTTGGTATTTTCACTCCAAGTTTTCAGCAAGGGCTTTTTGTGACCCCACTGCATGAAGAGTGACACTATCAGTTTGTTAGCTGAAAGATGATTTTGCACAGTGATTGCACCTTTTGGCACCTCAGGTGCAAAACACATTTCAAACAGGATGTGAAAATGACAGCTGTATTGTTCATAAGGTGGTGTGCAAAATGACAATGCTGAAAATCTGGAGTAAAAATATAAAAATTGGCAAAATTCACGAGAGTCCATAGACACCGTGCAATGCACACTGGTAACACAGTCATTTTTTTGTAATTTGTTCACCAAATTTGCAACATGGGCTTTTTGGGACCTCTTCTTATGAACCCTGTCACTGTGATTTTTTTAATCTGTCCCAAACATTGATTTTGCACAGTGACCAAGCCATTGTGCACCAGGTGTGCAGAAACACATTGTGGGCAGGATGTGAAAAATGACAGCTGTACTGTTCATAAGGAGGTGTGGAAAAATGGCAATGTTGAACATCTGGAGTGAAAATATTAAACATTTTCGAAGGTACGAGCGTGCATGGGAACTGCGCAATGCACACTCATAGCACAGTTATTTTTGAATGTTTTCACCAAATTTGCAGCATAGGCTTTTGGGAGCTCACCTCATGAACAGTGACACTGTCATTCATTTAATCAGTCCCAGAAGGTGATTCTGCACACTGACTACAAAGCCATCTTTTGGGACTGAATAATGACATGACAGTGACTGAGGTCATGGTGGGGTCCCAAGAATCCCATGTTGACAATTTGTTGCCAAAAGTCACACAAAAGGCTGAAGATATCCAATTAAGTTGAACCCCCTCCCCCCCCTCCATTTATGCCGTTATACAGCTTATTGACATTTCTTCAGTTAACGGTCGGCTTTGAAGAGTGCAGACATGTTCCCACTCCACAGAAGATCGTGACACCAAGTTCCAGAGGTAAGTATGGGGTGAGGGGGTGCGGGGAGGTGGTGTGCACAGAGAGGGGGTGTGGGTTGGGGGAAGGGGCACCACAGACAACAAAGGACCATTTTCTTGTTTACAGGTTAAAAAAAACATTGCAGGAAGGTTTTCTTTGTTTACAGGTACATTTGGCATGCTGAGGAGGGCTCCCAGTATGCCATCTTGGTGTTTTGAGGGAAATTGGGGCTGATGGGGATTGGGTACCCTGTTGGCAAAGAAAACGGGTCTGTGTTTGGGGGGAACATGATGCCAAGTGGGATTGGGCATCCCCTCAACAGATAAATTAAACAACAGGGACATCATGCCAATGGGGATTGTGCTCCCTATCAGCAAATTAACTGGGGTAGGGAGTATGCTGACAGGGGAATTGGGCACCCCAATGTTGGCTTTCATTGGACTGTGAAAGGCAGATGGCGAGAGCCACCACCATGTTTATTGAAATGTTACACCAGGCAAGGCATGCCCTACAATGAGGGGGCACTCCCTCACTGCAGCAGCAAATTTCTTTCAAGTTGGTGGCATGCTTCTGAGCTGCTGTCATAGACAGCGTGCTCATTCATTGGTACCAGAGAGACAAGCCCCAAAAAGCATTGGCAGCATTGGCCGCAACATGGCCACACCTCCACAACCTGCTACTCCAGCAAGCTGTCGCAACATGTTTCTTGCACATGTGGCAAACAAACATAAAAATCAGAATGAGTTATTAAAGCATTTATTTAGTGCTATGAAGCTATAACTGACTGTCCTGGCACTTTGACCTTCCTGGTATTCATCAGGAGTGTGTCAGACATCGCTTTTCACAACTTCATAAGTTCAGCATTTAGAGAGCTAAAACAACTATGTCCCCATACATACATATCAATTGTGCAGTGCAGAAAAAGATTTAAATATTTATTAGTTTAGTTGTTGTTTACCGGGTAAGTGCACTAGCCATAAGATTACTATTTTCAGGCACGACCGGGATAGTACAAGAAAAAACAGTGTAACAATAACAAGGGTACAGTAATACAATAGGGGGACAGTACAGCAGTGCTACAACAATACATTGAGTAGAATCGAAAAATATAAAATAACGGCAATAAAATATGTAATAAGTGCAGAAACTCAGACATGGCCTAGGGAAGAGAAAGGGTTCAAGACAGAGTCAGGACAATGAGGATTATACATACCCAACATGAATGGTTAACAAAGGGAAAGCCAGGGGTGGTAATTGACATAACGGTGGATTACCAACAACAAGGCTCAAAAATGAAAGGAGATGGCAGTAAATAAATTATTTACAAAGAGAGAGAAAAAAATTAGGGGAGGGGACTAGATGAGCCAGGACTGGAGCAAAGATAGAGTTGGGGTGACAAATTACTGGTAAGTCTCAGGAGTTCAGGTTGGGTCAATGCATGTGCAAGTATCAGCTAGGGATAAATAACGACGATATTCACTTTTAAAACTAAAGTGAGACTGCGACAGCTGGCGGTTGGTTGGAAGAGCATTCCACAGCCGGGAGCAGAGTATTGAAAGACCCCGAGTGCTTTAGTTGTCATACAACATCTCGAACATAAAGCAAAGGTTTGTCAGCTGATCGCAGGCCATGGGAGGTTGGTTGAGGACAAGAAATGCTACCAGCTGGGATGGATTTTTCCAGGATGATAGAGACAATTAGTGAGCCAAGGAATATGACATTTATAAGTATTACATATAAAATTTACCTTAATGGTGCTCTTATAAATTCCTTCTAGTAATAATTAAGAGATCCTCATTTCATGCAAGAAGCAGAGACATAGAATCAAATACAAGCAGCAGCCTTAGACATAGTCAGATATTTCCTGAAATGTCTGCAATATCTCTAGAGAAATGTCCTGCCTGCCTGCTATACCACTATGGGCGACCAGAGAGAATCCCTTTAGATATTTTGCAAACTATCTGAGATATATCTGACCATATCATGGCTGCGACCAAAAAATAAATAAATAAATAAAGTGTCTCCCTTACGATCTTAATATAGCACCCAGGCCAGTCAGAAGTGTACTACGTAAATACCATGACATTTCCCAAAGGACTAACCCTGGAAATAAAATGAACATATTACACAACTGATTAAGTACTAAAATAAGTATTATCTGTATTGATTCCAGGAGAATATAAATAGGATTGCCTATGGGAGCTGCACCACCTATGGCCATATGAAAGAAGATAGTAACAAAGATAAAAGGAAACAGGGATAGGAATGGACACACTGATACAGATAACACTGAAATAGAAAAATGGATATTACCAGTTCCATATTTTTCTGCTCATTGAACATCCAGGCCAGATATACAAAACTTTGCCCCTGGGCAAATTAGAGCTGCCAACAGGCAAACTCAGCATGGACACAAAAAGCCTGCTATATTCAAAACAAATAGCTTCAGGGCAAACAGCTTCTGAATATAGCATGCAAATGAAGCTATGCAAACTGGGCTGGGAGTGCTGGGCAAACTTAGCCCTGAATAAGACATCTCTGAATATAGCAACCAGGAAGTGCAAACCACAAGAGCAATGCAGTGGACAGTGACATGAAGGTAGGTAGAGGTGAACTATGTGGCCAATGTGTGTGCCAGCAAATGCATGGACACAGTACAGCTGCAGGCAGCAGTGCATGTGAAAGTACAATGTGCAAACTGCACAATATTCCCAAACTGTTTGCTGGCACTAACATGTTTGTGTGGGTTTACCATTGCCCAGTGCAAACACATTTTCCCAGTGCTAAGCTTTGCCATTTTCAAAAGTGACATGCAAATGAGCTTACTTTAGGTAGTCTCTGGGCTAACATCCTGATTAGCATCTCATTATGCCCTGATTTGCATGCAGTTTGCCCAGTGTTACTGCAGGGTCCCACAGCTCCACCTGTAGGTCAGTCTGGAAGTACAGGGCCTGGCCGGGTCTGCCCACAGCTCCTTCTGTAGGTCAGTCTGGCAGTGCATGATGGTAGCTGCAGGCTACATGTATACAGTACAGCATAGCATAGCATATTGTACCCCAGGGGACAACACAGCATAGGCACAGGTGGTGGTGGTGCTGCATGCAACTGTCACACTGTAGGTCATGCTACAGTGCCCAGCAGACACTACAGTAGCAAGGGCCAGTAGTATAAGGGACACAGCATCCCTATGGTGTGTAAGGCAGTGATAACCACTGCACTATACACAGTGACAGGCCCAACTTGCAGGTGTTTACTGACAGTGGACATTACTGTTATGCTGTTGTGTGACCCACAGATGTTGTATCTCTGGCATGGGATGCTCACAGTGACATACACATGGCTGGCTATGTGTGCTGTGGTGTTTGTACAGCTGTGTGATATGTGGCTGGGGCATGTACAATCAGACAGGCACACTGGTGGGGTATTTCAACTGGCCCATGTGCACTACGAATATGTCCCAGCCTTGTGGCTGCACCAAGTCTGCGGCACAGTCCTGCCACCCATACACCCTCCCTGTGCATACAGTGCTGCATGAGTGTGCTGGCATCTGTTGGTATCTACAGAAGGGTGGTCTGCAGGTGTGCTGTATGGCCAGACTGCCATGGTATCCACTGGGGGCTGGGTTATCACTTACTGCCTGGCATGGCTCGGACTAGTGGCAAATGATGACATCATTGTGATGCCATCAGTAAGCAGTATGTTTCCTCTATGGCTGGCTTTTTCTATGTGTCATACTTACTTGTTAGGGTCCTGCAAAGCTGTGCAAAAAGCCACACAAATGCCGAGAAAGCCACAATGTTGCCCAAAGCTGGATTGCCCAGGGTTAAGACTGCCTTTTCCTGGGTGGTAATTTGTGCCATGCGAAGTGTCGCTGAATATAGCATTGTGCCGGTATTCATGTACATGCCCCTCAGTTTGCCCCTTGCATACATTATGATTTTGCCTGGCACTAATGCAGTTTGTTTGCACTATTTAGCCTTCTGAATATAGTGGACCTGCGCTAATGCCACGCTTAAACTTAAATGGTTTGCTCAGCACAAAGTTTTGAATATCTGGCCCCAAGACTCTAATAGAGAGGGAAAATACAAGAGTTAAGCAAAGGAAAACACAATAGCCAATACCAACCTTTCATATTTAACATTAAAGCAGCAGTGCAATGAAAATATGTTTCCAAAGAGCTTGTTTTAGCTAAAATATTAGCATATCTGTCAACTTTGTTTTCTAGATACCTCCTATGTTGCACACTATGAGTTTTTATTTTTCTTTATCCTGCGTTGATAGGTCTACAATGATATTTCTAAGCCAAATGTGGCAGCCATCTTTTTTCTTGAGAAAAGCAAAAATTAAAACATTTGTATAATACTCAAATTTTGGAGGAGCTGGAAAATGTAACTATGAAATGCAAATAGGAAGATGCCTAGAACCTTATAAAGTGAAAAATTTATAATCAGATATTTTGCCCAATTTCATTGCATTGCTGTTAGATAACCTACACACATTGCTCTGTATTCATTCTGACTATATTCTGAAAGCAAACATGGTATTTCTCAAAGGCAAGTAGTTCTTTCTGATTTGGTCCATCTGGTTATAATGTGTAAGGTAACAATCCAAGCAGGTTACTTTTTGAGCAGAATATTTATTCTGTCACTTACTATGGGGGTACAGAATCAATGCCATAAAACATAATGATTCAGGGTTAGAACTGTGGCCCTGTTTAAAGTAGACACACACGATATTCTTTTCATTTTTATTCACTATGGCACAAACATGCTCTTGGATTTTGACTTTTAGCCTTGTATAGTCCTGACCCTGTTTTGCAGCCCATAGACATCATGCAATGTAAACAACAAATGAGGTTCTGCATGTGATAAACTGTTTTATCTCAACTTTTTTTATTGATTTCTGAAGTGTGAATATATCCACAATCTTCCTTTGTCAGTTTACACACTGCAGAAACCACATTTGTAGAATCCCTTGGGCCACTGTGGTAGCCAAGTTGACCTACCAGTATCACTCACCAAAAAACGAATGGACATAACCATGTCTCCAATGTTGCATCCTTTTCTAAATGTTGCCAAGGTTATGGGCTAACCCCTTTTTCCAAAGTGTGGCCAGTCTGCAAGACTGGCCAGTATGGATCCAGCCAGGAACATCGTGGAAAAAATATCATGGCACACAACAAAGCAGGCAGAACATCACTGTCTGTAATGTCGACATGTAAAAACATCACTGACCCAAACCTCATTGGCAGTGAAATGGAAGAATAGATCTGGTGACCACCGAGTCCCCTCATCCCACCCACTGAACGATGTCCTCAGGAACAGTAAGAGTAGCCAGCCCCAGTGTGATGGCCAGTCCACCCCAATGCACCTCCACTGCCGATCGCTTACCTGTGCCCTATGACACACTGCATTTACTATATCCCTGGTGTCTAGTGGGCCCCCCACCCCACTTCACCTCTGCAGGTAGATCCAAACCCCCTTCATCCCCAACACACCCTGACAATGGGCAGGTGGCCAGCACAACCCTCCACTCACTGCCACAGCTGGCTGCCAAGCTGAACTAACTGAATGAGCATGTACATGTATACATGCTCATTCGTTCAGTTCAGTCAGGTAGCCAGCCTTGACAGTGAATAGAGGGCTGTGCTGGCTGCCCGACTGAACTAACTGAATGAGCATGTACATGTATCCATGCTCATTCATTCAGTTCAGTCTGAGCATGTACATGTATCCATGCTCATTCATTCAGTTCAGTCAGGTAGCCAGCCTTGGCGGTGAGTGGAGGGCCGTGCTGGCTGCCCGACTGAACTAACTGAATGAGCATGTACATGTATCCATGCTCATTCATTCAGTTCAGTCAGGTAGCCAGCCTTGGCGGTGAGTGGAGGGCCGTGCTGGCTGCCGACTGAACTAACTGAATGAGCATGTACATGTATCCATGCTCATTCATTCAGTTCAGTCAGGTAGCCAGCCTTGCGGTGAGTGGAGGGCGTGCTGGCTGCCCGACTGAACTAACTGAATGAGCATGTACATGTATCCATGCTCATTCATTCAGTTCAGTCAGGTAGCCAGCCTTGGCGGTGGGTGGAGCCGTGCTGGCTGCCGACTGAACTAACTGAATGAGCATGTACATGTATCCATGCTCATTCATTCAGTTCAGTCAGGTAGCCAGCCTTGGCGATGAGTGGAGGCCGTGCTGGCTGCCCGACTGAACTAACTGAATGAGCATGTACATGTATCCATGCTCATTCATTCAGTTCAGTCAGGTAGCCAGCCTTGGCGATGAGTGGAGGCCGTGCTGGCTGCCGACTGAACTAACTGAATGAGCATGTACATGTATCCATGCTCATTCATTCAGTTCAGTCAGGTAGCCAGCCTTGGCGGTGAGTGAGATGTGTTGAGCTGCCCAACTGAACTAACTGAATGAGCATGTACATGTATCCATGCTCATTCATTCAGTTCAGTCAGGTAGCCAGCCTTGGCGGTGAGTGGAGGGCCGTGCTGGCTGCCCAACTGAACTAACTGAATGAGCATGTACATGTATCCATGCTCATTCATTCAGTTCAGTCAGGTAGCCAGCCTTGGCGGTGAGTGGAGGGCCGTGCTGGCTGCCCAACTGAACTAACTGAATGAGCATGTACATGTATCCATGCTCATTCATTCAGTTCAGTCAGGTAGCCAGCCTTGGCGGTGAATAGAGGGCTGTGCTGGCTGCCCGCCCATTGTTGGGGTGTGTTGGGGGTGCAGGGTGGTGTGATTCTGCTTGCCAGGGTAAGGGGTCCACTAGACACCAGGGATATAATAAAATGCATCATTTCATGGAACACAGGTAAGATCAGTGGTGATGGCAGATTGGGGGGACTGGCCATCACACTGCGGCTGGCTGCTGTTACTGTTCCTGGGGCCATTGACCATTGGGTGGGATGGGGGACTCAGTGGTCACCAGGCCTATTCTTTCATAGCACTGCCCATGAGGCTTGGATCGGCAATGTTTTTACATGCCGACATTGCTGACACCGATGTTTGCCTGTTTTGTTGTGTGCCATGATATTTTTTCCGCGATGTTCCTGACCGTATCTGGCCAGTATTTATAAACTAGGACTCCAACCTGCCCTGCCACTGTGTTCATGCTATGGTTCATACTATGGAAAGTGAGGAGCTTAAAGGCATTTAGCCCATGTATGCTCCTACAGCAGTAGCCAGAGACATTGCCAGCTATTTCCAGATATTTCGCGAAATTCCTGAAGAGTTTCTCTCTGCTGCCCCTACTGTGGAAATGCAGAAAGCAGGAGATATTTCTGGAAATATCACAGAAATTTCAGGAAATATCTGGCAGTGTCTGTGGCTACCTGTATACTATATTCAGAAGTAATATGTTAAAACAGCTCCTGTTAGAATATACGTAGTTATCTAATTTAATTTAAACTCTATTTTTCTGCTTATCACTGACTCTGTAGACAGAGCATTCCATACATTTACAATTCTGGATGTGAAAAATACTTCCTCTTATTACTTCTGAATCTTTTTCCCTTTATTTGCAATGGGAGCCCTCTGGTTTCTATTTCTCCCAAATTAAACTCACTGCCTAGTTCAATAAATAGTATTGGATCCTGCATTATATCATACATTAAGAGAATATTCCCTCTTGTTCATCTCATGTTCAAAGACATTAAATTTAATGACCTCAGTCTCTCCCCATATTCCCTTCTATCTTCTCCTTTTATCATTTGAATGTATCTTCTCTGTATTCTTTCCATTTTAATCTGCTCATCTTTTCTATAAGGATTCCATAATTGAGAAGAGTATTCTAGTTATGGGTGTACATAGGCTTTGTGTAGGGGAACCAAGATTTTACTGTCTCTGGATATTATATTTTTCTAATTGACCAAACATTCTGTTAGCTTTTAATATTTCATCAGATGTTTATTTTACAGTGCAAAAATCATTGTTCATTATGCACTGAGGTCTTTTCACATGTAGAGGTTTCTAATGGAGTCCCATTTACAGTATATGTGTACAAGGGTTTCCTATCTAAATGCATTACTTCCCATTTACTTTTGTTTAATATCATACCCAATTGTTTTGTCCATTCTTAGATTTTGTTTAAATCATATTCCATTGCTTCAGCTTCTGATGTTGTTTTAACATGTCCATCTATTTTAGTATCATCTGCATATTTTGAAACCCAGCAGGTCAAATTTTCAGATAAATCAGCAATAAATATTTAAAACAAGACTGGTTCTAAAGCCAAGCCCTGTGGGACCCCACTAGTGACTTCCCCTCCTCTGAGAGGTGTCCATGTACCATTACTCTCTGCTTTCTATTGCTGAGCCACTCTCTAACTCATTCAATAATTAAGGTATCAACCTTGGCGCTTTCTAGTTTTTGAAGTCATGGCCTAATGAGGCGCCAGATCAAATGCTTTGTGTAATCTAGATATATAATGTTACATGGTATAATTTTTATCCAATGAGACACTAATCTTATAATAAAAGCACAGCAGGTTTATAATACAACTTCTACCCTTCTTGAAGCCATGTCGTTCATTGTCACATTTATCTACTATATTTGTCAGTCTATCCTTAATGATGCTTTCTAATATTTCTGCAAACAACACTGGTTAAGCTTATTGGTCTATAATTCTGTACCTCTTCAGGATTTCCTTTTTTCAAGGTTGGCCCATCATAAGCCAATTTCCAGCCTAAAAGTATTTTCCTGTATTTATTGATTCTTCAAACAGGTATCTAAGTGGCATTGTTATATAATCAGACATTAGCTATAACATCTTTGCAGAAATTTTATTTGGACCTGAGGAAGTTTGAGTTTTTAAATGTTTTATTTTGGCATATATTTCTTCCAATGTAATTTAGTATATTTCCTTTTATTCATTTGTCTTCAAGGATGATATCATATTATCTTTGGAATCAACTTCACAGAAATAAGTATTGCAAAGTTCTGCCTTTCTTTTGTTATCCTTTATAGTTATATTGCTGTGTGTTATTGGCCCCATATTGCTTCATGGCTTTTTTAGGGAGTTTATGTAAGAATAAAACTCTTTATACTTTTTGCTTTATTGTCAACATATAGTTCCATTTTCTTTTGCCTGTCTAATTTTGTTTGCTTGCTGCATGTATCAGAAACATAGTGCCATCATCTGAGTTTTGGGTGTGCCCCTCCTCCAATTCAGTCAGTGTGTTGGCAGGCACTGTTCCTGTAAGCCATCGCATGCTGGAGCTGTCTATGATAAGCTCCAAAATGCAGTGGCATAGTTGAAAGGGGAGCTACGCTTCAGTGAGCAGCGATAAGATATCACCTGCTCATGCACAGCTCCCCTACACACACACACACATGCACGCATACTGTGTGCTGCTCCCCACACACACTCTATAGCCGATAGGGGTGCCCAATCCCCATCGGCTGTGCTGCGCCCCAACCAAAAGCCTTCCAAATTAATGCCAGTGCCACCCCAGCATGGCAAGTTATCAGAGTAGCCAATGGGGTGCCCAACTCTCCGCCAGCTCCACTGTCCTCCCCCCAAAATTCAGGTGCCATGCTGGGAGCCCACCCAGCATGGCAACTGATAATAACCTGATGGGGTGCCCAATCCCCATCTGGCTTCACGCCCCAGCCATCCTTGTGCCACACTGGGAGCCCACCCCAGCATGGCAAACATCCATGTCATCTTTAAAAAATAACACCTGTAAAGCAAAAATGGTCCCACGCTGTCTCCCAGCCCCCATCCCACAACCTGCACCCACCACTGCACCCTGCCTCCCCATACCCCCTCACCCCATACTTACCTCCGGAGTACGTAAGCGCACGATCTTCGTGGACTGGAAACATGTCTGCACTCTTCAAAGCCGGCTGCAAACTGAGGAAATGCCGGTAAGCTGTATAATGGGCTAGATAGGGTTTTTTCAACTTTATTGCATATTAAGGCATTTTTTTGAATTTTTGCACCAAATTTTCAACATGGGGTTTTTGGGACCCCTCCTCATGAATTCTTGCACTGTCGTGGCGTTAATCAGGCCCAAAGGGTGATTTCGCAGCCACTGTGAAAAATCACCTTTCCAGAATGATTAACAAAACGACACTGCCAGTGTTCATAAGGTGGGCTCTCAAAAAGACAATTTTGAAAATTTGGTGGAAAAATTCCTGAAAATGACTGTTTTACGAGCATGTGTTGCGCAGTTCCTACGCACGCTCATAGGTTCACGAATTTTCAATATTTTCAGTCCAGATTTTCACCATTGTCATTTTACCATACCTTCTTATGAACAGTACAGCTGTCATTTTTCACATCTCACCCAAAATGTGTTTCCGCCCATGTAGTGCACACTGGCGCAGTCGGTGTGCGAAATCAATGTATGGGACACATTAAGAAAATCACACTGACACTGTTCATGAGCAGAGGTCTTAAAATGGCTATGTTGAAAATTTGGTGAAAAAATTCCAAAAAATGACTGTTTTACAAGCGGCGCTGTACAGTTCCTACGAACGCCAGAAGTTTGTGAAATTTCAATATTTTCAGTCCAGATTTTCAGCATTGCCATTTTATGACACCTTCTTATGAGCAGTACAGCTGTCATTTTCACATGACACCCACAACGGTTTCCGCCCATGTAGCACACAATGGCGCAGTCAGTAAGCAAAATCAATGTATGGGACAAATTAAGAAAATCACAGTGACACTGTTCATGAACAGAGGCCTTAAAATGGCTAGGTTGATAATTTGGTGAAAAAATTCCTAAAAATGACTGTTTTATGAGCGAGCGTTGCGGTTCCTACGCACGCTTGTAAGTCTGCAATTTTTCAATATTTTCACTCCAGATTTTCAACATTGCCATTTTACCACACCTCCTTATGAGCAGTACAGCTGTCATTTTTCACATCTTGGCCAAAATGTGTTTCCGCCCATGTAGCGCACAATGGTGCAGTCGATGTGCGAAATCAATGTATGGGACACATTAAGAAAATCACAGAGACACTGTTCATGAGCAGAGGTCTTAAAATGGCTATGTTGAAAATTTGGTGAAAAAATTCCTAAAAATGACTGTTTTACGAGCGTGCATTGCGCAGTTCCTATACGTACGCTCGTAAGTTTTCCAAATTTCACTATTTTCACTCCAGATTTTCAACATTGCCATTTTATTACACTTCCTTATGAACAGTACAGCTGCCATTTTCACATGTCACCCAAAATGTGTTTTGCACATGTAGTCACAATGGTGCTGTGAGTGCGCAAGCAATGTTTGGGACAGATTAAGAAACTCACAGTTACACTGTTCATGAGCAGAGGTCGTAAATGGCTATGTTGAAAATTTGGTGACAAAAGTCCATAAAATGACTGTATTCACGAGCATTGCACAGTTTCCACGCACCCTGTAAGTTCATGACTTTGTAATATTTTCGGTCCAGATTTTCACCAGTGGCATTTTCCACACTTCCTTATGAACAGTACAGCTGTCATTTTTCACAACATGGCCAGTGTGTTTTCACACTTTCAGCGCAGAGATGCGTGGTCACTGTGGGAAATCATTGTTCTGGACAGATAAAGAAAATCACAATGACACTGTTCATGATCGGAGGCACCAAAATGCCTGAGTTGACAATCTGCTGTAAAAATCCCCAACCTAATTATATTACGGTGTGCTGTCAGTTTCTATGTATGCTCGCCACTTCACCATTTTTAAATATTTTACTGCAGATTTGCAACATTGCCATTTTTACACCTCCCATGAATAGCACAGTAGTCATTTTACATCCTGTTTGGAATGTTTTT
Source organism: Neoceratodus forsteri (assembly GCA_016271365.2). Taxonomy (NCBI): domain Eukaryota; kingdom Metazoa; phylum Chordata; order Ceratodontiformes; family Ceratodontidae; genus Neoceratodus; species Neoceratodus forsteri. The sequence goes on from CM057450.1 coordinate 236,748,349, forward strand.
GCACCTGTGGTGCTAAATGCCGTAGTCGCTGTGCATAAGCAGCTTTCGGCTAACAAACTGATATTCCCTCTGTTCATGAGGTGGGGTCACAAAAAAAACATGTTGAAAATTTGGAGTGAAAATACCAACGAATGCCTGAGGTATTAGGGTTTCCAACCATAACGCCCAACCATGTAGAGAATGACAGGCATCAGGGTGTGACTTGGGATTCTTGCCTGTAATGCTTATACCATTCCACACCCTGCAGCCAGGAGAGGCATCAAGGTATTCTGGACCTTCGGCCCCAAAGTTCACCCTATTTCCCATATCGCACTCCATCTCACCATATTTTCTAATGGAATGGGGTGCTGATAAGGGCTAAAGACCACAAGGAACACCGTGACACTTGTCAGTCTCTGCAGGGTGGGTGTGTTGAAATGGCATGGCCGTTATGCCTGACAACCCAAAGGCACACCCCAATGCCTGTCACTCTCTGCAGAGTGGTGGTGGGTTGGCTTCAGTTCAATACTTCACTGCCATTCCTATTACACAGCTCTGTAACTTCTACACTACCACTGCTAATGCCAGCAAGCAAACATTCGGCTTTGACAAATGCTTGTTTTGTTTACATTCCTTCTGTGCTTTTTGATTTTCTGTAAGGGGTGCTACTGCCTACCTGATGATACCTTTTATATAGTTTTTTTTCTTTATGAGTTTTTTTTATATTTTTGCTTATCCATTTAGTGTGTTTTTGTTTTTTTAATTTTCATTATTTTTGGAATATGTTTCATTAACTTATTACAAATGATTTCTTTAAATGTTTCCCACATTTCTTCTGCTGCTTTATTTTTCATTAATGTATCCCAGTTGATGGTTTTTAACATTTAATTTAAAAACTTCATATTTGCTTTATTATACAAATATATTTCTGTGCAACTGTTCTGTGGCATAAATTCATATTATATGTTAAATCATACAAATCCATGGTCACCGTTTCCAAGTAGGGACCCTACTGGGCATCCCTTAATTTTAATAGTTTCAGAACAAAGCACTACATCTAGTATGTTTTAATCTTTAGGTGGGTGTTTTACATACTGCTTCAGACTATTTGTTTGACATATTTCAAGAAATTGTCTGCTATTTTCTGTACAGGCCATGTTAGGATCCCAGTCTATATCACTGAGGTTTAGGACCCTCATAAGTACAAGGTTTCACAGTTCTACAGCCTTAGTTATTTCTTCCAGTATTCCTTTTGTGGTTGACGTCTGCTGCACACGTAATTAGCTACCTTCTGACAGTGTTTTTTTTGTCAGCAAATTCTCTCTAGCAATCTCTCTTATGTTATTATAATAATCTATTAACAAGGATTGTCCATATCCTCTATTGGTAAATTGTTTCAATTAATACCCTTGCTTGTCTCTCAAACTCTTTATCTCCAGAAGAATTTCTCATTGTTCAAAGGAGCTTTGAATACAGTACAGAATTGACAACATTTCTCAGGTGAGCAGTGTTGAAGTGCAGTAGTGTATTGTAGCACTCTCTTTTATTTTGAAGCCAGTAGATGATATACCTGTGTCTGGCATGGCATTCTAGGTAACTTACAAACATCCACACTGGCTTGCAAATTTCATGAGTGAATTTTAAGTTGTAATTTTACAGTTTATTTAATCCATAAACCGGATAGTTTTCCTTGCACCATATCAGACACAGACAGTGTTGTCTACTATATAATAAGGTGCCAAAGAACCAATTTATCATAGTAGGTATTGGCCCAGATATTCAAAACTTTACCCTGGGGCTAAATCAGCACTGCCCAGTGGGCAAACTTAGCCCAGTGCAACAAGTAAGCTATATTCAAAAAGAAAAGTCTGGGGCACACAGCATCTGAATATAGCATGGGAACGAGGCTGGCCAAACTGGGCTGGAGTACAGTGTGCAAAACTGTATAATAATCCCTTAACCGTTTGCAAGGCATTAACGTGTTTGCATGGGTTTAGTGTGGAGCTAAGTCATTTGCCTGGTGCAGATACATTTGCCCAGCACTAAACTTCGCCATATTCAAAAGTGACATGCAAATGAGACTACTTTGGTAGTCCCTGGGCAGACATCCAGATTAGCATCTCATTATGCCCTGATTTGCATGCAGTGTGCCCATGGTTACTGCAGGGTCCCACAGCACCACCTGTAGGTCAGTCTGGCAGGTTCAGGATGATAGCTGCAGACTACATATATTTTATATAGCACAGCATAGCATATTGCACCCCAGGAGACAACACAGCATAGGCACAGATGGTGGTGGTGGTGCTGCATACACCTGTCACACTGTAGGTCATGCTACAGTGCACAGCAGACACTACGGTAGCAAGGGGGCCAGTAGTGTGAGGGACACAGCAATGCCTATAGTAGGTAGGGCAGTGATGACCACTGCACTGTACACAGTGACAGGCCCAATGTGCAGGTGATTACTGACAGTGGACAATACTGTTACTCTGTTGTGTGATCCACAGATGCTGCACCCCTCTTGCATGGGATGTTTAGAGTGACACGTACATGGCTGGATGTGTGTGCTATGGCATTTCTACAGTTGTGCAGTAAGTGGCATGGGGGAACATATGTTCTGACAGGCACACTGGTGTTGGGGTATTCCCAATACTGGCCCATGTGCATTGCATAATGTGTCCCAGCTTTGTGGCCACACCCGGTCTGTGGGGAGGCTTGGCCACCCCTACACCTTCCCCTCAACAGCCACCATGCCCACAGTGCTGTGTATGTGTGCTGGCATCTGTTGGTCACCACAGACATATGGTCTGCAGGTGTGTGCTGTATGGCCACACTACCATAGTGTCCCCTGGGGGCCAGGTCACCGCTTACTGCCTGGCATGGCTGGGACTGGTGACAACTGTTGGTATCTGTGTGGTGCCATCAGAGAGCAGCATGTGTCCTCCATGTCTGGCTTTTTCTACGTGTCATATTCATATGTTAGGGTCACACAAACACCTCGCAAAGCCACAATGTTGTGCAAAGCTGCTTGCCCAGGGTTAAGGCCAGCTTTTCCTGGGTGGTAATTTGTACCGCGCAAAGGGGCATTCTAAGTTGCTCAAAACAACTTTGCACGGTGCTAGTTGCTGAATATAGCTTTGCGCCTGTATTCATGTTCAGTTTGACCCTTGCATATATTATGGTTTTGCCCGGTGCTGATGCAGTTTGCGCACGCTATTTGGCCTTTTGAATATTGCAGACCCATGCTAATCCCATGCTAAACCTGCGCAAACAGTTTGCACCCAGCACAACATTTTGAATATATGGGCCTTTATGTTTTGCACAGTAAACATAATGGTTTTCCCATTTACCTGTAAATGTTGGCATACGATGGGGACACCCCTATTACTGCCCCACAATATTGCAAATAGTAACTCTTGTCAAATTGAAATAATTTCTGTTGAGTATAAATTTAAGCACTTAAAGTAGAAATGTAACTGAGCCAATTACTTCAACCTCATTGTGTGTTAAAAAATATTCCACAACTTCAGTTCCCCATAAATATGAAACATCCGTGGAGAGGCTTAACACATCAATGACAAACCAAATTGATTCAGATTGGCATGTGAAATTCTTCAACTTGGTAAGTAAATCCATTGCTTCCTGGAAGTGGGCTTTTAGACCCAAAACATGTGGTTGTAAGAAATAACCCAAGTAGACTGGTAAGTTTTAAGTTAAGATCCTGACACCTGAGATTATTGGGTGTTCTGGTGGATGTTATCTGATTTTGTGGATCTTAGGGGGAAAATATAGTGCCAGGGTTATCGAATGATCTACCTTCAAGAAACCTGCATCTTCCATTGTTATCCAACCCCTTCCCAATACTCCTCGCAACCCATGCAGTTTTGTTTTGAATTCACTGGTGGACCCCTCAATTTTCATAATACACTTGTTCATTCATTAAATCCATCACCTGTTTTTATAATCCACTTAATTGATTATAACAATATTCTCACTCTTATCCGAAGATTTTATAAACATGCCCTTATTTGCTTGAATTTCCAGTAATACCTTTCTTTCAGAAAAGGTGAGCTTTTAGTTCAATTATATGTCTTACCTAATAACAATGTATCCACTTCATGATTTAATAACATCTTGTATGTGGAAATTGCAGTACTGAGACTTATAAAAGGGGTAAAAGACAGGTTTACATTTAAAGGTAATAGTGCCAAAAGTTCTTAAAGGCATAGGACCCAATAACAATTTATCCACTTCATAAAAGACAGGTTTACATTTAAAGATAATGGTGCAAAAGTTCTTAAAGGCACAGGACCCCATATCTAAAAGTCCCAGGCTGCATCGAGCAAGTGATTGTGCCATGCAACTGAGATGCACTGGCACAAAATAGTGATATATTCAGAAGATGCACCATAAGATGCAATAGTGCATGTCTGGCTGAATATCCTGAACATGCGTGATTGTGCAGTAGGAGATGTGTGGTGCAGCAGGTGACCTGAGACCTGTGTGGAGCATAGGGAAATGCCAGTTAGGTGGCCACATGTGTGGTGTACAAAACTGTAATATTCAGCCGGGATATGCAAATGCCCTCATTGCACATTCTGAGCCCATTCTCAACATGCACAGCTCATTACTGGAATGTATTCAGGCCATTTGCATACCCAAAGCATGAGCAGTTCCAGCTTTGCAGGGCTGCCCAACCACTCCACAAAGGTGAACAGGAGGTACTGCAGTCCAGCAGGCAGATGTAATGAAATGTTATTGTGTGGGTAGGTGGACTGCATTGGACTGAGTACAGTTCTATTACCCATAGCCATGTACAGGGTCAGACTGGGGTACTGGGGGCCCACCTGGACAAGCAACAGTGGAGGGCACAGGGTTGCACGCTCTGATCGGTATACCACATGCACATGATACACCAGATCTGTATGCAGTTTACAGTCACCTGAAGTGCCCCACACACCCCTGTATGAAAGGAACATGGTGATAATGGCAAGGAATGGCAGTGTGGAGAAGGTGACCAGGTACCCGAGTGGGTGGGTCCCACCTGTGTGCACTTATGGTATACCACTATGGGTATGTGACACCGGTTGGTCCCTGACCCATGCCATAATGTCACTAGTACCACCAGGCTATCTGGGAACTGTTGCCCCAGATATCACCCTGGGCACATGCCACCACTGGGTGGTGCACTGCAGGCCACATGGGTGCAAGCCATTGCCTCTGGTATATGTGCTGTAGTGAGGCAGTCTGCTCCACTGTTGTGCTAGGGGCACCTGACAGCACTGGCATGTGGCAGCTGGGTATCTACATCCTGGGTATGATGTGGGGATGGCTCTGTGGGTGGTGCCTATGGTGTTCTGGCACCTGTGGCTTAGGGTACTTCCATCCTGGCATGACTGCTATGTGTGGGTGCCTGAAGCACATCCTTGTGCTATTCCAAGGGCTGTCTCAGGATGGCCTGTCTGCAGTTCCATGGCCTTCCTGTGGGTGGCTGGCCAATTTAGGCCATTGTTTTGTCTGCCTAACTTTGCATGGCACACTTCTGGATGCACAGCAGATGAGCCAGACATTTGGGTTGAATATACTGATGCACAGCATATTCATGTAGTGCTCCCTATTTTTGCACCACATACATTATTTCTGTATGATCATGCATTCAGACATGTGCAATCCATCTCTCCTTTTCAAATATGGCTCTTCTGTGCATTTTCTGAGAAGCGCCATGCATTTCCAGTTTGGGCCGTGTATCTCCTTTGAATATGTGGGGCAAAATGTCCAGCTGGTCTTCATATTTATTATGCAAATATTTGTCCTAGTCAATCTGATCTGTAAAGTACATTGATCCTTCTGGATGTACCCAATCTTCAATGTCTGTTGCATCTTCCAGATATTCCTCAAATTGGTTCTTGCCTTGCTGATACTGTTCCACATTTGCTCCATAGCTCATTCAGCTGGGAATTCAGCTGAACTGATTTCATCTTCAGTTATTCCCACTGTTTCACCATCCTGAGTTCTTTCATGTGTTGTCTCTACCACAGTGCTTGGCTATAGCATGTTCTTTCACTTAGTTATTTCTGGTTGATGTTATTTTGTTATTCTGAAAGTACCATTTGAGTTCAATCTTTCTTAAGAATTTAAAGATATCCATTTTTATTTGGAAATAGTCAACTAAGGGAGTAACTACTCTAGATAGTACTTTTTTTTAGAGTTATTGCCTGATTGATTAAATTGATGACTGCACCCTCCAAGAAATAATGCTTCTTCTAGTCTTGGTTTGCATCCACCCCTTCCCTTCTCATCTTCTTAGTCTTCTTTTTTGTTATTGTTGTTTTCTTGTGTGCCTTTTGTCTTTTTTCTTTACAACTCTTCTTTAACTGTAATACTCTCTGCATATCAGGACCATTTGCATTCTGAAGACCAGTCAAACCAGAGTGATCTAAATAAGGTATTTCAGACTCTATGATGTAGTATGCTATTCTAAAGACATTGGTTGTTGTTTTAAGTTTTAAGGGTGGATTTAGTATGCTGCTCACCTATATGTAACCCCCAACTCAGGAAAAGATTTACAAAGACGGCTGCCACCGCAATCCTGATTACTGCTGTTGCTGCCAGCTCCCTCCTGCATATTCCTGCATGGCAGAGGGAGAGGAAGTGCAGCACAACTGCAGTTTTTGCGCTTTCTGCATCCTCACCTCTAGTGGCTGCAGCTATAATTCTTCACTCCCCATCCTCCAATTCCTGACAGGGAGGACAAGGAGTGGCAGGTATGACTCCTCTTTTCAGTATCTTCTGTGACATTATGCGACCACTACCAATGGCATAAGAGCCCCACAGAAAGGGGCTCCTCCCCAGTGCCCCCTATTCACTTCTGACCTTGCCAGAATGCCTGATTCCTAACTCACGGATGCAACCATGCTTAAAAAGTTGTGGGGACATGGATCTACCAAACCTTTGACAATACTGGCATTGTTCATTGGCCCTTTTGCAATGCCTAAAAGTTGGGAGGACTAGACCCCCAGATTACCCCCAGGAGTTATGCACATAGCTGGACTTGCTTCACCCACAGCCATCACTCACCAACCTGATAATAGCCATGGAGGGCTAAAATACAACTAAGTGGTCTAGCACTTATAGGAAGCAATCTAAATATTTAAAAACATTGTTGCTGCCATCTTGATGACCTCCAACCTCACTGGTTGGCAAATCAGAGGGCTAGCAGCCCTGCCACAGGCAGCACAGAATTGTGTTTGAATATTCCAATTGGACCCTCCTCATTTAGACTGGTGGACTCAGAGAGCAAATGAGAGAGCAGAATGGGCAGTGGGACTGATGGACAGCACTGCTTTAAGAATCACATGTGAGATCTGTTAGGAGTTTATGGCAGTTGGAGGGAGATTCTTGAGTGAGCAGACCTGGTGATGGGTGTGAGAACTGGAGCCCTATCCATGTCCAAATCTTGTGAGCCCTCACCTGAGCCCTCACCTGTGAACTGGGCTCAAGGGGCACCTGCTGAAAGTGATTTGTTGACAAACTGTGCCGGGGGGGTCATTTTTGTTTTGTAGAATGAAGCTGCTGTGAGAAAACCTGAGAGATTAAATCCTTAAAAAACTTATGAGCTGTGAAATTAGAGACAGTGACCTGCATTTCCATCACGTTGATGGGAGCCAGATAGTGGGCTTGCAAGCCCTTATTAAGTAGAGTGAGTTGGGGAATGGGGAATCATGAGGCATGTGCCCTGCATATGTGGGTACTCTTGATCTGAGGGAGTTGGACCATGGGGGGTTGTTCCTTGTGTCTTGGCTCCTTGGGAACCGTGAAGCTGCTGCATATCACTCCTGTTACTGTGCTGTGAGAGTTGAGCCCTAGTTTGTACTGATACATAGCATTCCATAGCAAGTTGGAAGTGTTTTATCTCCAGGCCACTGGTGCATAATCCTGAATGGTGCATAACCTATTGCTATATGCTGGATCCCACCTCAACTGAGCTGCTGCATCTGTGGGTTATGTGAGTACTAGCATTGTTGGCTGAGGTCTTTGTTATTTTCCCATTTTGATTAAAGTATCTTTGTTGGGAGTACAAAGTTAGTTTTCAAGCATTTCCCATTTGGGACCACAAGTTTCTTTAAATGGGCTATCACCCAGTAAGTAACCAGAAGGGGAAGGGATCAGATCAATTCTGGTACAGTAGCTTCTTTTTGCTGCTTTTACATTTTTTCTTGTGAATTTTACTTGGTAGAAGGTTATTTATTTTCTTTCTGACTACTTCTAAGGGGCTAGCAGGGTATTGTTTTGGGGCTGTTGGAATTTTTAAACATATTTTGGTGGCTATAAGTGGGCTCATTTGTTTGATGTTTCACTGTGTAGCAGACTGCATTTGTGGAGGCATATTTCTTCTGATTTAAAACCTATTTGGTGTGATTTTATTGAGGCTGTTTCTTTGAATTGGAGACCTATATCTTCTAATTTCAAGCCTATTTTGATTTGTTGTTGGTGAGTCTGTTTGAACTGGAGACCTGTTTCTTTTGGTAGCAAACCAATTTTTTGTGCTTTGAGTGGAATTGTGATTGCTTTTTGCTGACTTCACTAGCTGCAAAGTGTAGTGCATACTGAGGGAAGGGTGCTAATGGTCTGACCAGGGGCCACAGCTACCTGATTGTTTCTGGAAAGCATAGGGTGGTCCCACCCACCATCCCTGCCCCTCACCCCAGGTCTGTGATTTCCTTTATACCAGGGGTTCTGACATCACTTCCCCAAAAAGGCAAAGTACATGCACCTGTCATAGCAGAAGCAGACATCCAGGAAAGGAACAGCAGCAAGTGAAAAGGTGACTGCTATCTCAGTGGAAGGGAAGTAACTGCAAAACAAGGAGCTTTCATTGTTACTTCTTTGCATTGTTATTTGCATTGTGGAAAGGAGGAGTAGGAGTTTGAAGAAGGTTATGCAATAGTTATGTAAAGTCTCATTTTGGGTGTGGACAGGAATTATAGGAATATAAAAAGCAGTTGTTCAATCTATCTAGACGTGTACGACAAAGGGGTAAGGGAAAAGAAAGGAGAAGGATGTTTTGCACTGATAGAGGGAGAGGCGTGGGGAGTGTTTGGTATCCTTCATCTGGAAGAGTGGGGTCACTGGTGGGCAATGGGAGCAATGGGTAGGGTGGTAGGCTGCAACAACTATGATGCACCAATCTTTCTAAAAATTGCCTGGAGTGTGGGGGATGTTTAGTGTGCAACCACAAAGAGAAACTGAGAAAGGAGACTGAGGGTCTGCAGGAGGAAATAAGACAGGCAAGGCAGACTGGAAGTAGATTTAGCCCAATACTGGAGGGAGGGAGGAGGGGAGATGAGGGAGGGCAATTTGAGCCAACAGTCATGAGGAGAGGGTCAGAAGAAGGGAAGTGGAGACAACGGGGCCCAGGCCAGGAAGAACGATTGCTGGGGAAAACCAGGTCAGGAGACAAAAGACAAGTGGAAGGAGGAGACAGGGACTTGTGATGGGAGGAGAAGTGGCAACAGTCATGGAGTGGAAAGGAGGGAACAAGTTCTATGAAGAATGAGGAAGGGGGCATTTGTGAAGGGCCTTCAGAAAATAGTTTTGCACTGTTAGAGGGGAAGAAGGAGGAGGAGGAGGAGGGAGTTGATGCAATTGGAGCAGTAATTGATAAATGCCTTGATCAAACCAGAATGGGGGGGGAGTCCTGCTGGGAGAATTGCAACAGAGCAAAATGGGGAAATAATGTGCAGGAGGAAGAAGAGGAGCCAGGAATGAGAGATGGAGATAAATGGAAGCAAGCAGGGAGTAAGAGGGGTGGAATCTTAGTGCTGGGGGACTCAATACTAAGAGGAGTCAGGTGGGGTAGCAAGGGGGAGACATAGTCACATTTGGGTGGAGGCCATGCCAGGAATGACAGCAGAAAGGGTGAGACAATCTGTTCTGAAATATGCTAGAAGGGGTAGGAACAAGCCTCATTTAATTATATATCTTGGGACAAACTACCCAGCTGACAAGACAGTAGATATAGTCCAGAAGAGGTTTTAGGAACTAGGACAATTATGTGAGAGGGCAGGATGATTAGTAACTTTTTCAGAGATACTTCCAGTGCCCAAGGCAAGCACAACAAAAAGGTTGAGAATAGAGAAATTTAATGGATGGCTAAGAACCTGGTGTCACGCTAAAGGGTATGGTCTGTTGGGTGGTGGGGAGGGACCTGGGAGGACAGTAGTCTCTATGCCAAGGACAGACTACACTTGAGTGAGGAGGCAAAGAAAGTGCTAAACAGAGAATGGAAGAGTACATAGAGGAAGTTGGGAATTTAAACTAGGAGTGGGGGTGGCAAGTTGGCAAGAAACATACAGAGACCTCAGGTTGGAAAACCATATGAGCTTACCCCCATAACAGTGACAAGGGACAAATGGCAAGTACTATTGGTGATGCTAGTAAAGGAGGGCAGGATGGGAGGGGGAAAGGTGGAAGGTGGTTACCCTTAATGCTAGAAGCCTTGGGAGGAAAATGGCAGAGTTACAGGTGCTCAAGGCAGAGGGAGAGGTGGACATTGCAGCAATCACAGAAACATGGGTCACACAATACAACGACTGGGACTTGTCTGTACCAGGGCACAGGTTATTTCATATGGGCAGGGTGATTGGGAAAGGAGGGGGGTGACACTATATGTGAAGGAAGGACCGAAGTGTGTAAGGAAGGAAGGGGAGGAGGGTAGTATGGAGTCACTTTGGACACAAATCCAGGATTCCAAGAATAGGATTCTCAGAATGGGAGTGGTGTACAGGCTGCTCATTCAGACAGAGAAGTAGACAGGGAACTAGTGGGACAGATCAGGAGAACCTACAAGAAGGGTAGTGTGGTGATTGTGGGGTACTTCAACATGCCAGGAGTGGACTGGAGTACCCCAACAACCAGGAATAGAAAGGAGCAGGTACTGCTGGATACCTTCAGGACAGCTTCCTGCTGCAAATGGTCAGTGAACCAACCATGTTAGGTAATACCCTTGACCTTGTGCTGGCAAATGGGGAGTTTGTGAGAGAACTTACGGTGGAAGAACCGCTGTCAGGGAGTGACCACCACTCAGTATGGCTCACATTGGATATGGCAAGGACAGAATGGAATCTGGCACAGAAGTGCTGGACTTCAGGAGACCTGACTTTGGGAGGATGGAGGAGTGGTAAAGGGTACCTGGCCAGAATTCAACCTAGTATGGGCACTGACCAGAGGTGGGAGCTCATAAAGCTGGGGCCCACAGCAAGAAGGCTGAGGCCTAAGAAACTGAGCTGGTTGAGCAAGGAGGTCATGGAATAGGTAAGGAGGAAAAGAGCTGCCTTTTGGAGGTACAGGAATATGGGGGGGCAGTGAGGGGTACCTGATGGAATCGAAGGAGGTGACATGGGCAGTAAGGGGAGTCAAGGCATCTATGGAGCTCAGGCTGGAACAAGGCATTAAGAAGGGGAGAAGGACTTCTTTAGTACATCAGGGAGAAAAGGAGCTGTAAGGACCACATAGTAAAGCTTAGGAAGGAGGAGGGTTGGGTGAAAGCAGGGTGTGATAAGGCAGAAACGCTAAATAATTACTTCTGCTCAGTATTTACTAAGGAGAAGAGGGGAGTGATACCCAAGGGGGGTGGCTGAAATGGGAGGAGAGGTGACAGATGGGGAAATCATGGAGGCAGAATTTGACAGGGTTTGAAAGCACTGTGGTTGGACAAGGCACCAGGCCCAGATGGCATCCACCTCAGGGTACTGAAGGAGCTGGCAGAGGTCCTTGCAAGACCTTTTGCAGACCTATTTAATGTCTCACTATACTCAGGGTGTGTACCTCAGGATTGGAGGACGGCTCATGGGGTGCCCCTCCACAAGAGTGGCCCCAAGGATGAACCAGGGAACTACAGACCTGTGAGCCTCACATCCATCATGGGTAAGCTGATGAGGACTATCCTAAAGAAGAGGCTGGTGGCCCTCCTAGAGGCCAAAGGACTAAAGGGCAGCAGACAGCATGGCTTCATACATAGCAGAGCCTGCCAAACCAACCTGTTGGAGTTCTATGACTGGGTAACTAGGCAACTGGACAAGGGCCATGCAGTGGATGTCGTGTATCTGGACTTCAGTAAGGCATTTGACACGGTGCTGCATGGGAGGCTGGGAAGTAAGTTAGAAGACACAGGGATGGGTGCAAAACTGGTGATATGGGTAGGGGAACTGGCTTCAGTGAAGACAACAGAGGGTGGTGGTGGGTGGGGCTCTCACCCAAGGGTAGTGATGAGCAGTGTTCCACAGGGCTCAGTATTGGGACCAGTGTTGTTTGGGATATTCATTGCTGACATATCATTGCACATCAAGAGCAAGATCAGTCTGTTTGCTGATGATACCAAGATGGGAGCAGTGGTGGATGACCTAGGGGGATGGCAGGGGTTGCAGGATGATCTAGCAAAGCCTGAAACCTGGTCAGACACCTAACAAGTGAGGTATATTGCCAAAAAGTGCAAGGTGTTGCATTTTGGGGTGAAGATCCCAAGGAGGAGTTACCAGCTGGGAATGCAGCTAGCCCAGACAGAGGAGGAGAAGGATCTGGGGTGCTCGTTATACTGTCAATGAACAGCTCGGCACAATGTAGGAAGGCAGCTGCAAAGGCCAACAAAATTCTGGGTTGCATTGCAAGAGGTATATCCTCAAGGAGGGAAGAGGTGATTCTGCCACTCTATAGGTCATTAGACTGCACCTGGAGAACTGCATGAAGTACTGGTACCTGTATCTGAAGAGGGATATTAAGTACTGGAGGGGTGCAGTGCAGGGCAACAAAGATGACCACTTACTGGGGGACTTATCATATGAGGAGGTTGGGGATATGAACATGTACTCGCTGGAGGAGAGGAGGAAGGAGACATTGATTGAAACCTTTAAGTACATGAAAGGAATAAACAAGACAGATACAGAGGGCTGTTCAAAGTAAGGGAGGAGGGACACCAGGGGCCATGATATGAGACTGAGGAGGAAGGTTCAGGAGGAGATGAGGAGACACTTTTTACAGAGGGTGGTAGCTGGGTGGAATCACGGTACCTGTAGAAGTGGTATCCAGTAGAACAATGGACTGCTTCTAAAGGGATGGGACAGGACAAGGGGAGGATCAATGGAGGGAAGGGTTGAAGGAGGGAAGCTGCAGAATAAAGGGTGCTGACTGCACATTTGAGCAGACTTGATAGACCTCTAGGCCTTTATCTTCTGGCAATAGATTCATAGATTCATAGAAGTGTGATGGCAGAAAAGGACTAAGCTAGGCCCACCAAGTCTGCTCATTGCAACCAGCTATCTGCTTGGCCTGTCCTCCCCTTTAACACTCCCATGTGGTTGCCCCATGCCCTTTGAATCCCTCCACTGTTTCTCTCCAACGACTGCTTCTGGGAGTCTGTTCCACTTTTCTACGACTCTCTCTGAGTAACAATAGTTTCTAATGTTACCCCTGAACTGTCCTCCCTCCACCTGCAGGCCATGCCCCTCGTCCTCTGACTTCCTTTCATCTTGAAGATGCTCCCCTCAGCACCCTGTTTATACCCTTAAGGTACTGTACTTGAAGGTCTCGATCCAGTTCCCCCCCTCCTTCCTCTGCTCCAGGGAGTACATGTTCAAATCTCTCAACCTTTCTTCATAGGATAGTTGGCTTAACCCTTTTACCATTTTTGTCGCTCTCCTCTGAACCCTCTCTATCCTCCCCACATCTTTCCTGAGGTATGGCCTCCAGAACTGGACTCCGTACTCCAAGTGTGGTCTAACCAAATGGGTGTACAAAGGTACTATGACCTCCCTATTCCTACTGGTGATCCCCCTTCCGATGCATCCCAGCATTCCACTCCTCCTGGCCACTGCCCTCCCGCACCGCCCTTCCACCTTCAGATCCCCGGATATAATGATGCCCAGGTCCCTCTCTTGCTCCATCTCCTCCAGCTCTCTGCCCCCCATACGGTATCCTGCCTTCTGATTTCTGTAGTCCAGTTGCATGATTTTACATTTTTCTGCACTGAATTCAAGCTGCCGCCTTTTTGACCATGCCTCAAGTCTCCCCAAATCTCTCTGCATTTGTTCCACCCCTTCCTCCGTGTCCCCCTATTGTAGATTTTGATATCATCCACAAACATATTCACACACCCTTCCCCCAGGGCCTCTATGATGTCTCCTACGAATATATTGAACAGTAGGGGCCCCAGCACTGATCCCTGGGAGACCCCGCTCATTACCTTGCCTTCTCTGGATGCCACCCCATTTATTATGACCCTCTGTCTCCTTTTCTCCAGCCAGTTTACCACCCATTTGACTTCCCCCCACCCCATCCCCCGTCCTGCCATTTTACACAGCAGCCCTCCCATGACGCACTGAGTCAAACGCCTTTCTGAAATCCAAATAAGCTACATCTACCACTCTACCTTGATCTATTTCCTTGGTGACCCTGTCAAAAATCCTATCAAATTTGTTTGACAGGATTTGCCCCTAGTAAAACCATGTTGTCTTGGATTCATCGGGCCATTTGTCTCCAGGTAGCTGGTGATCCTGCCTTTACTAGCTTCTCCATGAGCTTGCCCACCACTGATGTCAAGCTCACGGGCCTGTAACTTCCCACTTCCTCCCTCCCTCCCTCCCCTTATGCAGAGGGACCACATTTGCCTGCCTCCAGTCTTCTGGCACCACCCCTTTCAGGGACCAATTGCAGAGTGCAGTCAAGGGTCCTGCCAATACCTCTTTTAGCTCCCTTAACGTCCTTGGGTGTACCCTATCTGGCCCCATTGCCCTGTCCACCTTCATGCAGCCCAGTTCTTCCAATATTTCCTCTATGAGAAACAGCCTCATCTCCAACCCCCCTTCCCCAGCCATTTCATTACCTGCTCTGCTGCTTTCTTCTCCTTCGTCCTCCCCCTTGAACACTGAGCAAAAGTAGGTGTTTAGTAGGTCTGCCTTTTCTCTGTCTCCTCGTAGTGCCACCCCCTCTTTTGTTCTTAACTGGAGAATCCCCTGCCTAGTCTTCCTTTTTTCATTCACATATTGAAAGAAAGTCTTATCCCCTTTTTGGACCCCTCTCGCTATTCACTCCTCTGTCTGTGCCTTTGCCCTCCTTACCTCTACCCCCTGCTTCCCTCTGGCTCACCTGGTATTTTACCCAGTTCGCTTCTTTCTGAGTTGTCTTGAACCTCCTAAAGACTTTCCTTTTTGTCCTTACCTTTTTTGCTACTACCTTCGTATACCACAGCGGTTTTCTCCTACTCTTATTTTTACTCTCTCTCGGCACATAAGTCAGTGGCCCCTACAATAGCTTCCTTGATCTTCCCTCACCTTGCCTCCACCTCCATCAACTCCCCCACTCCTTGCAATGCCCTCTCCACTATTTTCCCCTTTCTTCTGAAGTCCGTCCTCCTGAACTCCAGGACCTTTAACCTAGACTGGTGAACCTCTGCAGTGTTTCTCATTTTAAACCTGACTGTGTTGTGGTCACTTGTACCAAGATGTTCCCCCACCAATACCTCTTCCAACCTTGCCCCATTTATCAGGACCAGATCAAGAGTAGCTCTTGCCCTGGTTGGCTCCCTGACCAGTTGATTTAGGAGGGCCAACTGCAGGGAGTCCAACATTTCCCTGCTGCTGGTTGAAACAGCCAAAAGGGTGTTACAGTCCAGGTCCGGCAGATTTAGGTCCCCCATCAGCACCACCTCCCCCCTTGCCGCCATTCTCACGAAGTCATCAGCCATACTTCCATCCACAGATTCATGCTGTGCTGGGGGTCTATACACCACCCCCATATGCACTGACTCTCCTTTCCCCACTGCCAACGAGACCCAGAGTCCTTCTGCCTTTCCCCACTTACCCTGTAGTACTGATGCCCTGATACCCTCCTTTACATAGAGTGCAACCCCCCCTTCCCTCCCTGTCCTTCCTGAACAATTTGTACCCTGGTATCTCCATTTCCCATCCCTGCTCCTGGTGGCACCACGTTTCTGTTACCCCCACTATGTCAAGGCCCTCCTCTGCCATTATTGCAATTAGATCAGGGAGCTTTCTACCCCAGACTTCTGGCATTCATGCACATAACCCTCCATGCCCCTCTCTCCTCCTTCCCTATATGTTTGTCTCTGTTACTCTTTTGCTGTGTGTGTAGGGCTTTTTGCCCCCCCCACCTTCTGCCTCAACAGTCAGGCTTTTACCTGCCCTCCCCCCTCCATTTAGTTTAAATGGTAGCTTCTGTCCACATAATCATCCAGTTTACATTTGAGCACTGCTTTCCCATTACTGTTTAGGTGCAGCCTATCCGAGGCATATAGGCTTGTGTCACTTCACGTTGACCCCCAATCTTCTATCACACCATACCCCTTCTGGACACACCAACCTACAAGCCAATCATTGAATTCCTCAATATTTTGCCTTGCCTCCATGCTGGCCCTTGGTACAGGTAGCACCTCCGAGAAGGACAGGGATTTGAAGTCCGAATTGCTGCAGAAGCTGGCCAGCTCCTTAAGCTTAGCCTGCACCTCCATCATGCTGTTTTTTGCTAGGTCATTTGTGCCTAGGTGGAAGATCAGATGCGTTTTCTTATCCATTTCCCTCCCTCTCGGGGGGATCCACTGGATAACTTTGGCAGCCGTCATACCTGGCATGCACGCCACCCATATTTTATTCCCTCTCTCTTCCCTTCTCCGCCATGTAACTCCTTTTATATAATATATAAAATCCACTAAAGTCAGGTCCAATAACCCTAATCAGGTACTCCTCAAAGTCAGGTTCAAAAAACCCTCTCCGTGTTCTTTAAAAAAAACACTAAAATCAGGCCACGCCTCCTCCTAGGCTCCACCTCCACTGCCTATTTAATAGAGGTCGAGGTCGGGGTCAGGGTTGGTGGTGTGGGAAGAAAATACAGCTCTTTTTCAGCATCCTTCTGTGAGCAGCTGGGCCCTCCTTATATCCCCCTACCACAATTCAAAACTTTGCGCCCTCTCTCCGGATTGAATGCTTTCCTTACCCTGGTCTGCTGCTGACTGTAGCCACCAGGAACTCCTGTTCCGTACTGGCTCCTCCATCCCTTGTTGTGCTCTTCTCCTGCTGCCCTGGCCTGCACCAGTACAAGCCAATGGGATGTCTCCGCTCCACGCTCCTCACTTTCCCCAAACAAGCAAATGAATACAGCTCCTTTTCATCCTTTTTGCATGTTCATATCTCACACACGGCCTGTTGGAGGGGTAAATACAAACCTGCTAATTGTCAAGAGAAGTGCACCACTGAATGAACCCATACAAGGCAGCTACCAGGCCTGCACCAGAACTTTGTGTAAGTCTTGGGTACAAAGGGTCATTCTTCCCTTTCCATACTTGTAACTATAGTTCTAGTACTTGTTGCAGTTAAACAGTATACCACATCTTGTATAGTTTAAATGATCTGACTGTGCTCCTTGATTGAGTGGGTGCTTGTCATGACTGCATAGGATTTGAAATTATGGCAGTGACCCAAAATACAGTGGCTTCCAGGGAGTATGCATATCAAGTGAAGTGCTTACAATTACTTAGCCCTCCTCCCTTTTACAGCCTTAAAACAGGTGTGGCAAAATAAAGCATTGTTAATCTGTTGAAGTCTGCTTTCTGTGCATGTCCATTTTGTGTAAGCAGCTTG
Source organism: Neoceratodus forsteri (assembly GCA_016271365.2). NCBI lineage: Eukaryota > Metazoa > Chordata > Ceratodontiformes > Ceratodontidae > Neoceratodus > Neoceratodus forsteri. The sequence continues at coordinate 236,765,973 of CM057450.1, forward strand.
AATTGTTTATTGGTGAAGGTAACAACTGTCTCATTGGTCCCCAAGGGGAGTTCCAGTCCAGTATAGGGAAGTGGGTAGGTACTGTTTTCCAGGGGATGGTACTGCATAGAACATCTGCCCCACTTAGTCTTTTAGGATAGAGGCACTGGGCTATTTCTTAATTATTCTGGGATGTGCCCCCTATCATAGGAGAAAGAAAGAACCCAGCCCTTCCATCAGTGGACTCAGAGGCTGAAGTAGGAGTGGGAACCCAGACACAGCAACCTGGGGATCACATATAATCTTTCTATTAAACAACAGTTTTCCTGTTGTAAAATATTGTTTGCAGTTTAATGCAGATACGAATCCTGATGTTCCCAATTTATTTTCTTAAGGAATTCTGTACTATTTGGAACAATACATCTATTTACAGTATGCTATGAAAGAGATGAATAGCATGAAGGAATGAAAGTGGCTATTTGAGTATTTATTTACATACAGGGTGAATAGCATGTTATTCTCCCTTCAGATCATATTGTTTTGCCTATAGCCTCATCACAATAGCATTCCGTGTTCCATGGTATAAGTAGAGAGATATATATTTCCCACACCACCAGTGCTTCCCTTCCACCAGCCACCAAACCTGAAGTAGAAACTGGTGCGAAGCAAACTTCCTTCTGAGCTCCGGCTAGGTGTCAAAGGTACAAAACCATGCAAAGCACCTTGCTGCAAACTATGTACATATATCTCTCCTGAGACATGTGTCGGTCACAATGGAAACACATTTACGATCAAAAACTCGTATACCTGTTCTTCTAGCAATGTGGTATACATGATACGATGCAGAAAATGTGAGGAAGGCTGCTATATTGGTGAAACCGGACAGGAACTCAAAACAAGAATGAATCACCACAGATTCACAGTTACCCATAAAAATGAAAATACGCCAGTAGGGGAACATTTTTCTAGACCAGATCACTCCACCAGTGATTTTACTGTCAGAGAGTTAAAAGGGAACTTCAAAAACAGCCAGGATTGGAAAACATTTAAAAAAAAAATGATACACTATATTGACACTAAAGAAAAAGGATTTAATAAAGATGTTGTTTTTTTAAAACACTATCAGTAATTATGCTTAAAGCAGTGCTTCTGAGTGTCTTTTTAAACCCTCACATCAGCACCCTCTGGCTGTTTTAACAGGTACATTCTTAAGACAATGGTATGTATTTTCTTTATGCCTTGACTTTTTAGAAATGTTAATTAATGGTTCAGAGTCAGAGTAAAATTAGGCAGCCTTTTGATCTTACAAGTTATTCTGTCCAAAAGACACACTCCAGTGAAAATTAGTCTTCCTGTTTGTAAGAGGTGCAAATTGACTGTAATGATTTGATTTGTAACCTGTTAGTCTAGGCTTCGAATCCACATCCAGCTGTTATATCTGTCACACTACTCAGCTGTTTTTTCACTTCTGACCTGAGGAAGAGAGTTTCACCTCTCAAAAGCTAGTCTTAAAAATATTTTTTTTAGTCCAATAAAAGGTATCACCTGCTACATATTTGTTGTATTTGTTCTCTACATGGTATAAGTAGGATATTCAATAGGGCATCCACGAATAAGGTTTTTATTCATTCTGCAGTGTTTACAGCAATGCAACTAAGCACTTATTGTTTTCCTTTACTCAGTCACTCATTGCTAGGCAGCATTGATGACAACATTCTAAACTGAATAAAAGTCATATTATAATATGGCTATAAAAAAAATCCAAGTATTTTACTAGCTGAACTGCTCAGAATGCATTGCTGTTGTCACACAGCAATACACTGGAAGAAGCACCGGTAACTGCCTCACAAAAGATATCAATATGTCAAAAACATACCTGAATGCCGTAATAAATGTGGATGCTGCCTTTACTTGATGTGGAACCCAGCATCAGGCCCTAAAAAGTCTATGTAAATAAAATCATTACAAAAAAAACTTACTACACATAAAATAAAGCCCACATAGACATTAGATGTCGTATTCATACGACAACAGTGACAGGCAGTGCAAATGATTAATCATAACTGCAATTCCTTTAAGCATGCCCTGCAGAAATCCAGTGCGATGTAGGCTGCTCACAGTGGGGCACAGATGTTTCAGACCGGCCACAGTTCAAGAAGCAGTACTGGCTCAACATAGGGCCTCCTGCTGTGCCAGCTCATAACAGTCATGCTGTAGGGAGGAGGGATGAGAGAACGAGGGACGTTTTATCATAGAACACTGCAGACATTTGAAGCACCATGTTTGAATCATTCCCATATCCATCACAGGTAAAACGAGCCACAACAGTAAAAATCACAACCTCAGCATACTCTGTGAGGAAAAATGTTACTTGATTTCTCTCTCACACAAGAACCAGTAACAGAGTGGGTTAACTGCAGATTTAGTGAGGAAAACAATATAAACACAGAAGAGATACAGCCTGAAACTGTACGTGACAATGTTAGTACACTGCAGGGCTCCATAAAGTAACCGCACACAGATTTGTCTGGCAGTGACATTGATAACATAGAGCTTAACAGACAAGAACAAAATACCAAAGACAAACCAAATGGGCCATCAATGTATTCAGAAGACTGGTTAAATGTGAAAAAGCACATAATTGATTTTTAAATGATAAGCTCAGCTTCCCTGAATTTATTCCTACAAGAGTTCTTTGCCACAGTAAAGAACAGCAATGGGGAGGACTACAGTGTGTCCAGATATATCGGTATAAGGCCAGGGATAAATTGCCTTCTAAATTACCCTCCCCTGAGCAGGTCAATTTGTATAACGAAAGATACCACATTTTCTAGTAGTAACAATGTTTTTCTGGACATGCTAAACAGTTGAAAAAACAAGGCAAAGATAAGGCCTGTCACTACCCACCACTAACAGCCAGCAACCTAGAGAAAATATGGGATTCTACGGCCTTCGATATCAACAGTCCCAGTGGCCTAATGCATCAAGTCTGGCTGGACGTGCAGCTGTACTTTGCACGTCGTGTCAGAGAGGGACTTCATGGTTTAAAGCCAGACAGTTTCATTATCAAGACAGACAAAAAATGGACTTAAGTATGCCACCATGTCTTTCAATAAAAAGCAAAAAAACACACAGACCCATATGAGTCAGGCAAAAGAATCTCCGAGGTTTCATGCCACAGATACCAGATTGTCAGCTGTGACCCATAGCCTCACTTGAAAAGTATCTTTCAAAGATGCCTGAGAAAGACCCAGGTTTTTTTTTTTGCACCTCAAATTGATAGCTAATGACTGCCTAGAAAATCAACAAATCTGGTATATAAGAGAACTAATTACCTTTCCACTGTGCTGTCAAGGATTTGTAAAATTGCTGGACTAAGCAACATATACGCTAGCCACAGTCTGTGGAGCACAGCTATGCATATTTTATCATCCGCTGGTCTACAGGCAAGAGGGATAATGGCCATGACTGGCCATAAATGTGACTCCACTCTTCATTCATACTGGGGCCCGTCATTAAGTGAACGGAGACAGTGCAATCTGCTTGCAGGTACAACTACAGACATTGCACATACGAGCACAACATGGTATGCATTTAACTGTATTTCCTAGCAACTTCCCTCCCAACCAGGCACAGCCCTCAGCTTGAAATACAAACCAAGAAAAACAAACAAATAGACATATGCAGTAGATAAAGAAAGCTTTATTAGCAAAAGTAAAAGTAAAAATAAAGGGAAAAATTGCAACGCAATACTTTGAACTATAAAGATACTCATTGAATAACAATTTCATTTTTATTTTGTTTTTGTCTCTCTGCAGTATTGTGAAGCCTTAAGATAGAAGAAATGAAAGGAGAGATCTATTGCATAGTGCACAAACAAAAATTATGAAACTAAATACATGTAAAAAAATGTTTCAATACAGTACATTAAAAATGTGTTTCTGTTTTGATGAATGAGGCAAAAAGGTAGTAACAGAAAACATTACCTCAGCTCTCAAAAAGTACTCTCCAACTTAAGTAAAGACTACCTCTGTATTTGTTATGTAAAGTATGTAAATGTACAGGCAAAATGTGTGAGAATACAAATAAATATAAATAAATAAGAAAATCTGCCAGCAGCAAAGCTCATTGTATCATGTCACCAAGTAACTCTGTCCAGTAAACATGAGTGTCCAAAACCTTGTGGCCTTGCCTTCGCCAATCACAATAAACCAAATAAACCAGATATCTTTGCTCACATTGCACCTAAAACAAGGACTAAGAATAAAATAATTCAGTCCTCACTGTCAGAAATCGTGTTCAGCATACACAATAAAAAAAGATAATCCCCAAAATGGCAGGGGGTGGTGGGGAGTTCCCTCTACCTGCCAGGACTTCAATTCTGGAGTCCAGGGTGCCTGAATAGTTGGGTGCTGGGCCTGTGGAGGTCAGTGGTCATCTAGCATGACCAGGACTGTTCTTACATTTTCTGCCTTGGGGAAGTGTTGTGTGCCGATGTTAACATGCATGCACCATCTTCCATATCCCCGCTACCGCCTTGAGCTGGTGCTGTCTTTTCTTCAGTTTCTACCAGGGGCCAGCACAGTGCTGACTTCGTCCACACCATCCCCCGGAGAGAGAGACAACAGTTCTCGGGATGCTCAATCCTCTTTCCACCTTGCTGACCCTCTGAGTCCTGAAGTTGCTCCCAGCCCCAGGTTGCACTGCAGGAGGAACCCTGGGGGGGAGTTAAGTACATCACCACTGATAGCATTACCGATGCAGCAGCGGGCCAGGTCCAAATCAACATTTTCAACATTTATGTAATTGTTATGTTTTGTTTTTGTACAAGGTAAACCTTTCTAGTGGTTTGCGAATTTAGGAATTTGTTGGGAAGAGAAAAAAAGGAATTTTCTAAGGCAGATTAAATAATACATTTAAATTTGGTTAGACTGAGATCCTGTTAGCCAGCTATGTATTAATTGATCTATCAAGTACAGTCCTGTTAGACAGCTATGTATTAATTGATCGATCAAGTACAGTTACAAGTTTCACTTATTTCCTATATATTGCATGTTTAAAATCATAAAGGATTTTACAGCTTCTGATCTCTGGAGCCAACTTATTCCATGTTGCTGGGGTCTAATATGCAACTAACATTTTACCATAGTCAAGTTCTGATTTGGGGTACTCTCAGGAATCTGTTCTAAACATCTCTCATTTTGTATTTATGCTGTGAACATAATACAAACATGCCATTGTATCTAGAGATAATTCCATTTAGCATTCTGTATAATCTTATAACTCCTAGTTTATCTCCTGAGTCTTTAATGACACACAGTTTAGCTCTGCAAGCATCTTACAAAGGTTAGTGTCATAGGTGCACCTTTAGAAAACCTTATTTGTGGATGTCCTATGGAATATGCCTTATTTATAAACTGTGACACCAGTGCAATTTTTTTAAAATGACCGTACTATCTATTTTTACCTATAAACTATTTTAGCTGATGTGGGTGGTATGAGGGGAGCCAGCATTGCAGTTTCTTTCTGCTGTGCTAGGCCTGGGGGAAATATTCCTCTGAAGCATATTGAGGTGCCCATTTAGGCACCAGAAGGGTCATGAAAATTGGTAGCATAATGTAGACTGAGTTCTGGAAGACCAGTCTGTGATAAAATGGTTGGTAGCAGCATGTTCATAAATGGATTGTCAATAAAAAGATTATCTCTCCAGCCACAAGAAAGGGCATATAGTACAGACGGATAAAATGTACATACTACCACTCTATTTTGTCATAAAGAAGAGCAGATAGTTAGAAGAAACTCTGTGGACCATATGATAAATGTACATTATCACAACTTGAGGATCTGTGCAGAAGAGAGTTTGTCTTTGAGGCATTCTAGACATGGGCAAACCTCATAGATGTCCTCAAGAAAAGTGACCTGGGAAGTGGTTCAAAAGTGGTTACTGCTGGCCAAAGTCACGAGACAAAGGCTAAGGAGAGTGTATGTGAGCTAGAGCCTATAACTGGGGCAGGTACGCCTGCAGGCTAGCTATAACTGATATAGCTGGAGCTTAACTTGGTTCAGGCAAAGGCAGATACTGAGCATCAAAGTGCAGACATTGAGCAGGAAATGGTGAAAGTGGACGCAGAACTTCAAATTGTGAGGCTGGAGGCATAGGAGTGAGAGAAGCAGTGCCAGTATGAGAACCAGATTACAGAGGAATGAAAGCAACAGTATGAACATGAGAGGGGGTGGATACTCTGCCCAAGAAGGCACCACTGCAAACCATAAGTACTGGCATCAGGTATTTGACCCAAGAAGCTACAATTAATTCCAACATCTTTCCCAAGTAACAGGAGGATGATCTTGATTTGTTGTTAAATGATTTGAAAGAATTTGTGGTTACTTTGAATTGGACAGGTTTCTTGAGAAACACTTTTCACCACTCATTATGGTCTGGATGTTAGATGTCTCCACCAGGATTAGCAATGAAGACTATATGGACTACATCAAAATGGAAAAAAAATCATTGTTAAAGCATTTTGAACTGACTCCTGAGGGTTATAGACAGAAATGTACAGGGTGAAGGAAGGCACTGGGAGCTAGCTATTCGGAAATATGTGTTCAACTAAGCAGTTTGTTAGAGAGATGGTTACAGGGTGCAATGGCTAGCTCCATGGAACAGATTAAGGATGGATGTCTTCCTCATGGAACCGTTTCTCAAGACTGTACCAGAGGAGTTGAGAATGTGGTTTCTGAACTGGATTCCAAGCTCCCAAAAAACTGGACATCTATTGTATGGCAGTCCAAAAAACATAGCCAAAGAGATGAGTGCAGGTGGAGGAGTAGGTCTGGAAGTACCCAGCTGCTAGTGGCTTGTACCCAGAGTGCAGTAACTACTAACTCCACTGCACACATGCACCCTGTGTTAGTTAATGGGACAGAAAACACTCATTGAGGGACACTGGGGCCTTCATTTCAATAGTAAATTGAATTCACCAGAAACAGATTCTGCCAAGCCAATTTTCCAGAACTATAGGCATGATGGGTCTTGCAGTCTCTGTGCTAATATCCCAGATCTTTCTAATGTAGGAAACACAGTTGCAAGTGTGCTCATGGAAAAAGGGGATGCAGGTGCATGCCAAACCACATCCGGAGCAGAGTCACAAACAGCAGCACTCTTCTCATGAAACAACCAATCCATTAAATTAAAGTCAGAGCCATTTGGTATGTAACAAACAAAAGCCACAGCACTAATTCCAGCACTTAGCATCATTAGTGTGATGCTTTGTCAGGGGCCTTCTTGTTTACATACCAAATGGCTCTGCCTTTAGTTGAATTTATTGGTTATTTGCTTCATAAGAAGTGTGCTGCTGTTTGTGTCCTTGCTCCTCTTTCTCACATGGCAAGGGCATGCAGGAGGTGGGTATTGTACCGGAGTTTTCTGTGCATGTAATTATGGGTAACAACTTTGACAGTTGGGTTGACATTGTGTGCATCACTATCTGTAGTTAGGCTAAGGAACAAGCTCCTGAGGACAGAGAGGGGGTAGTAACTGGAAATAAATCTTCCTCAGCAGAAGGGGAAGAAGCAAGAGTGGCTGAAAGATGGACTGGAAGCAGCAGTCCTGAGCCACAGCTACAGATTGGGGAAGTGCATAGCCATGGACAGCTCTCTAACAGATGAGTGTGTTTTAGGGAAGGTCAGGCATGTGGAGCTCAGGAGAAAACAGCAAGCTGACACATTCCTACAGAAATTAATGGGGTTGGCTGCAGGTGCAGAAGGGGACTCTCAGAATTCAGAGAGAAAGGAGGTATACTGGGAAAATGGGCTCCTGCATTGAGAGTGGGTTCCTAAGAGAGGACTGGAGGAAGGGTTGCTAATGCAGGTAATAGTTCCTATGCAATGCAGGAAGCAACTTCTGGCCCTGTCCCATGATGTATTCTTTTCTGGATACTTAGGAGTGAACTCTACAAAAAAAGTAGCCTACAAACCGTTTTGACTGGCCCAGTATCTTTAAGGACGTGGCAAACTACTGCCTGACTTATCTGTACTGCTAGAGGGTGGGAAAAGTTGGGGACAAGGCTAAAATGACATCAGTTGTCCCATCTATAATCAAAGAGTCATTTTGGAGAGAGGCTGTGAATATTGTAGGATGGCTCAGCACCCCAAGTCACACAGCAAGAACATTCTGTTGGTGATTAACTGAGCCATCAGGTACCTGGAAGCAGTGGCTTTGTGCTCCATTGAGGTGATAGAGTTGGCCAATGAACTCCTGAGGATACTAAGCCAGGTGGAGTTTCCCCAGGAGATTCAAAAAAATGTTGTAGGTGCCGTATTGGTCCTTTTAAAAACAGAGCCAGAAACAAATGATTTGATACCTTTTATTGGACCAACATGGATGTTACAGAAAAGAACAAAGTGCTTTAGCTTTCAAACCAACCAGGTCCTTCTTCAGAAGCTTTGTGGCAGTTTTTCAAATATCCCATACTATTAACACCAGGTTATATAGAAAAAGCAGAAATAATTCTCATTGGTTTAACATATACATTTAAAACCTAATAGAAGATTACGTCAGAAAGCTAATTAACACCAGTATGCCTTTATCCGAGGGCCTCAGAAGGGCAAAGGTTATCAAGAATTCTCTACAGCCAAAGAGTTCTTGTCACATAAATTTTAAAATGTCTCAGTATGCCAAGAAAGCATTCTAGTGATAAAAAAAACCTAGGAGTGGCATTCTCTCTAATACATATGGATGAGCTACAACTTACATTCAATTGTCCTGGTATATTAAAGGACAGATAATGAGAGACAAAAACCTGAAATAAGGTATAACTGCAAGTTGAAATCAAGCCTCAAATTAACCTACACATATAAACATGATGCATGAAAGTATCACTTGTAAGTGTAAGTGCAAAAAAAAAAAAAAAAACTTGTCAATGACCCCCAAGAAAGCGAGACCATAAAGCCTGATAAATGCAGATTTCAACACAGAGTCTGTGTATAACAAAAATGCACAGAATCAGTCTAAACAATCTAAATGAAACCCAAAGAATTACACCTTTAATGAACCCCCAAGTGAATGAGATATGCATCTTAATATGAGCAGTTAAAGATGTGACAGTGTGAAATCCACCCACTGACAACTAATAGAAGGAAATAAATGCACACTATATGTGAAAATTAAGTGTTCTAGCCACATAACTGCCCCATGCCACGCTCCACCCACACATATGTGTGTACATACACCACCACCCCCACACACACACACACACCTGCACACCCCACACAACAAATATAACAAACACATTCCACACACACCACACCACACCATGCACAACAAACACACATACACACCATACCCACAACACACAAAAAACCACACACACACAAACACACACAAAACACACACATACATACATACATACATACATACATACATCAGTATATACACACACACACACTCAAATGCACTCACCACAGTGTTAAGGTGAAAAGTCAACAATGTAGATAACCATAAACTTACAAAATCAAAGGCCGTTGAAGAACTAAACTGTTCATGTCCATCTTTTAAAGTAAAGGTCTGTGTAAGTTTAAGTGGAATAATGTGTCATGTACTCAACGTCAATGTTCAATCCATCTGCCACCATATTGAGAAGTAAAATAAGTCTAATATCAAACCCGTCTCTGTTGTGTACTGTTGAAATGTCCTTTTAAGACCATCACAGACATATCTGAGATTGAGTGGTCATCCTAGGAGAAGTGCTGCGCTACTGGTTTCTCAATCATCTTGTGATTAATAGAATGTCTGTGTGAATTCATTCTAGTGCGGAGTTGTTGGCTAGTCTCCCCACATAACCTGTCGAGGACATTTCTTGCATTGGATAAAGTAGACCACATTACTTGAGGTACATGTATAATCCCTGTATCCTGAATAGTCTGTTTTGTGATGTAACCACACAGTCTGAAGTGGAAATGAGGTTACATGTCTTACATGTGCGTTGATGACAGGGTCGTGTACCATATGATGTCATGGTATTCTGTTCCGGTTCAAGTTGACTCCTAATAATCAGGTTGGCTAAATTAGGTGGTTGTTTAAAAGATAGTAGTGGTAGTTCTTGAAAAATACAGTTAAGGGTTTCATCCTCACTAATTATTGGATGGAGATCCTTAGTAATCAGGAGAGTCATTCAGATCTGGACACTAATTTTATGTCTGCCTGAATGATTATTGTTTTAGAAAAGTACAGGGTGCAGCAGCTCAGGGTCTCTCCATATCATGGTTGAGCATTTTAATGCATAACTTTAAACCATATTAAGGGAACTCACCGACCAGCATACCAGAGAGTGGGACATGTACTGCACCTACCCCATCTCTAATTTGCATATAGAGATATTCCTCAGGAGTCCACAGGGTTCTCACCTTTCAAGCTCCTTTGTCTATAGAGTAAGGGGTATCCTAGATTTGGTTACAGTTGAATGGGAGGGTGAGCTTGCTCCCCAAGTGGAATCTGTTGTGGAGTATGTTCTAGACTTCAGGCATGGCTCAATGAGCTATGTGGCACACCATGACACCATGAACACCTAACCACTGTCAAACAGAGGCAGGAGGCATGGTCAGACCATGGGGCCAGAGCCAAGAGTGCCAAGTTGGGCAACAGTTGATGGTACTTATCCCCATTAAACAGAACAAATTGCAGGCACTTGTGAGGTCCTTACTCAGTGGTCTGGAGGGTAAATTATGTTAATTACATGACAGAGCAACCTGACAGGGGTGCAAGCAGTTACTGTCCTCTACCACATAAACATGATGAAGTCCTACCCCAAGAAGGGGACCGCTGATGGATGTCCTTGGGGAGGTTAAAGGGGAACTCTCAGTGGACACTGTCACTCTCTTGAAGTGGCTGAAATCAGCCCAAGCTCCCAAAATGTGTGGGGTGCTGCAGACATTTGGGAAAAGGTTTACAGGAAACTGAGGTGTAGCGTGCAGGTGAAGCACCACATGGATACTGGATTTCAGGCCCCACTCAGGCAACCATCCTACAGGGTCCCCAAGGGAGTGAAACATGCTACTGAGGGGCAAATAAAGGAAAATCTGGCTCTTTGGGCAATCAAGAAGCTCAGTAGTCCCTTGGCATCCCCTGTGGTACTGATCCCCAAAAAGGATGGGACCAGAATGTTTTATGTTGACTACCGCAGGCTCAATAGCTTTATGTAGCGTCAGATGCATACCCCATAACAAGGATGGATGAGGTCCTTGAGAGGTTGGGGGAGCCATGCACCTTACCACCATCAACCTGACAAAGGGCTATTGGCAGGTAACCCTGACCCCTGAATCTGAAGCCAGAAAGGTCGACCTTTGTCACTCCATTTGGCCTATTCAGGGCAGAGGCAGGAGGCTTTGCACTGGCATAGACAGACAACATTGCCATGTACAACCAGACATGGGAAGATCATGGCAGGCACATGATAGTGGTGCCCTGCTGATTGAAGGCTGCTAGGCTGAAGATCAAGAAGAGGAAGTGAAAAATAGGGATGTCAATGGAGTCACACCTTGAACACAGAGTAAGGAGAGGGTAGATCTGTCCTGAGCCAAGAAAAAATATTAGCCTCTTAGAAGTACAGTAGAGATGTGGCAAAATTAAATTTCATATGAAAAATTCCTGCAAAATCAGCAATTTCACCACTCAAAACATTTTGTGGAATTTGGTCTTTCTGTGAAATATTTCATGGGTGTGAAATTGAGAACTTCTGCCTGCAAAATTCAAAATGTAACCCCAAAATGGTGGAATTTAAAGCATGGTGGTGAAATGTTGCGTTTCATGGGCAGTTTCATACTTTGCAGGTGAAATTTCGCATCTTGCACCCATGAAACATTTAGTGAAATGCACAACTTTCGTGAAATGTTTTCTGTAACAAAGTTTTCCAGTTTCACCCATCTCTAAAGTACAAGTTAAATTTTGAATATTTGGATGCTATATGATTAGCTTCTAGCTTCATCTTTAAGGACTTTGACAACACTATTAATTTTCTTTTGTATTACTATTGTTACTATGTTATGTTTATTATCAATGCTTTTTGAAATGCTGTAGACATATCACTAGTGACCATGAATGTTCAATGTATCTTCAATTGAAAATTCAATAAAACATAAGTTAAAAAAAATTAAGTATATACAGGGTTGGACCATGCCAACCACAAAGAAAAAGGTATGGGCATTTCTAGTGATGGCAGGGTGTTACCACAGCTCTCGGGCAGTTGAAGAAGGCACTGTGTTGGGCACCTGTGCTCACAAGCCCTTACTATTCTAATACGTTCATGGGTGAGGAATGGTTCTCAGTAAGAAAAGCAAATACTGTAGTGTCCAGGTTGCCTGCACGTATCATAAAAGTGCACAATAAGTACTTGGCTTAGAATCATCCAAAGGAAACTCATGAATTCAAAGTAAGCATTGGATGAACACCAGATCACAATAAACAGTATATTCTTATTTTTAATACTCCACTTAACACATGGTAAATCTGAAAAACATTTTGTAGCACATCACTTCAGCATCAGACCCTCAAAAAATGCTGTATTAACAGTAGTTAAAAATAATATATACAGAAAACATATGCAAATAAATTAACCAGTCACTTAAAATACAGTACCACAATTGCCAGTCATTAAACATGCTTTCTGCATCCAATAATCTCTCATAGTATATGTCATCATATGGAGACCATATATTAGCACTCCCCCTATGTACTCATGGACATCCAAAAATGCAGTACCTGACTAGATATATAGGACCAGGTAGTCAAAGCATTGTGCGGTCCGCAAACAGTTTGCACGGGTTTAGCGTGGGATTAGCGCTGGACTGCCATATTCAAAAGGCCACATAGAGCAGGCAAAGTGCAGTAGCACAGAGCAAACCATAATTATATGCAAGGGGCAAAGTGAACATGAACACAGGTGCTATGAGATATTCAGTGACTAGTGCCACGCTATGGTGTTTAGCGCGACATAGCACAACCCTTAGCGCAGAACAAATTACCGCCCAGGAAAAACTGGTCTTAACCCTGGGCAAACAGCTTTGCACATCATTGGTGCATAGAGTGGTGCTCGCGCGGGATTAGCACAGCTTGCGTGACCCTAACATAAGAGCATGACACTAAGAAAATGCCTGACATGGAGGACACATGCTGCTCACTGCTGGCACCACCATGATGCCAACAGCTGCCACCGGTCCCAGGCAAGCACAGGCAGGTAAGGAGGAGCCAACCCACAGGGAACAACTAGGTAGAGTAGCCATACAGCACACATCTGCAGACCATACCACAGCCCAGGTGTGGCCACATGGCTGGGACACAACATGCAGTGAACATGGGCCAGTAGTCAGAATACCCCACCACCTGAGTGCCTGTCAGAACATACATGCCCCCCCAGCCACCTACCACACAGCTGTTCAGAAGCCACAGCACACACAGCCGGCCATGCAAATGTCACTGTGAGCATCCTATGCCACAGGTGCAGCATCTGTGGAGTACACAATGGCAAAACAGTATTGTCCACCGTCAGTAATTACCTGCATGCTGGGCCAGTCACTGTGTACAGTGCAGTGGTCATCACTGCCCTACAGACCACAGGCATTGCTGTGTCCCTTACACTACCAGCCCCCTAGCTACTGTAGTGTCTGCTGTGCACTGTAGCATGGCCTACAGTGTGACAGTTGCACACAGCACCATCACCGCCTATGCCGATGCCGTGTTCTTCCCTGGGGCACACAATGCTATGCTGCACTACATACATGTAGCCTGCAGCAGCCATCATGCACTGTCAGACTGACCTACAGGTGGAGCTGCGGCCAGACCTGGACAGCCCCTGTACTTCCAGACTAACCTACAGGTGGAGCTGTGGGACCCTGCAGTAACTCAGAGCAGACTGCATGCAAATCAGGGAGTGATGAGATGCTAATCTGGCTGTTTGCCCAGAGACTACCTAAGTAGGCTCATTTGCATGTCAGTTTTGAATATGGCAAATTTTAGCACCGGGCAAATGCGTTAGCACCGAGCTAACAGCTTGGCTCCATGCTAAAGCCACGCTAACATGTTAGCGTGGTGCTAATGGTTCGGGGATGCTTATACAGTTTTGATTGCTGTTCTTTCACATCTGCTGCTGCCTGCTGCTGTACTGGGTCCACGCATCTGCTGGCACACACTTTGGCCACATAGTTCATCTCTATCTGCCCTCACATCGCTGTGCACTGTGTTGTTGTTGTGGTTTGCACTTCCTGTGCTATATTCAGTGCTGCCTTATTCTAGAGCTTAGTTTGCCCTGCACTCCCAGCCCTGTTTGCATGGCCTCATTCTATATATTCGAAGCTGTTTTGCCCTGGGCATTTCCTTTTGAATATAGCTTGCTTTGTGCTCCGGCTCGGTTTCCTGCCAGGCAGCGTTAACAACAGGAACAAAGCTTTGAATATCTGGCCGAACATCTTACAGTTTAAAATGCATATTATGCACAGCACTGCAAGTTACACAATAATTTAACATACACAATCTATACATGGTCTTATACAATATACAATAAGAAGAATATGGCATGTACAACATATACGTATAGCTATATATATATATATATATATATATATATATATATATATATATATTATAATGGGCATGAGTGTGATATGGCAAATATTGTCACTCCTGCAGAGTGAGCTCTGGATATCTCACGAGTGCCGAGGCGCGAGTGAGATATCCAGAGCTCACATTGCAGGAGTGACAATATTTGCCATAGCACATGATCTGCCCGTCATGGATTTGATATATATACAATAGGGCCAAGAGTTTTAGAAGTTTTGTTATGCTGTCTTGTGTTCTGTTCCTGTTTATGTGTTTGCTCATTCTGTGTGTGAGCTTTTCTGAATGGGCTGGCGGTGTTATAAACTCTGGGAGACACATGAGTGTGTTTTGCAATGCTAAATGAGTTCATGCTGTATTGTTTAGAAGTCTGCCTGAGAGCATCACAGTAATTGTACTGAGCTGAGAGGTAGAGTGTCAGAACAGCTGATACTGTATTCAGTGGTAATTAAGGGCCCGTCCACACTACACCGCTCAGACCCCGTAATGGACAGAAACCGTTATAGCCGGGGAGCAGTACAGTGTGTCCACACTGCAGCAGTGACTGGTACAAGACTGGTACTGCCAGTCACACCTTGGGAACAGGCGACCATTACCGCCGTGCCCAATCCCACAATGCAGCTCACGCTGCTCCACGGGTCCTGCAGGGGACTGTTACCGCCTGGCCACACTACCACTGGTACCGTTACCGAGGTGAGACCAGTTTCATAACCATTGTTGAAACCACCTCATATGTGGTTTCAACAATGGTTACGAAAACGCCTTCTGTAACATTACAGGTGTAGAGCCAAACCATTGCAGTAACAGTTAGGGCACTCTGTAACGTTACAGAGGCATAGACTGGACAGGGCCTAAGTTAGTTGCAGGCAGAGTGCAGAGTGTTCTGTGAATTTATGCTCTTTAGGATTCTGGCTGTAGTCAAGCTGATAGTATCACAGTAATTGTAATGGGTAAGAATCAGAGTTTGAGGAACAAGTGAGAGTGTGCTTCAGTGGTAGTTGAGTTAGCTGCAGGCAGTCGTTTAGACTGTTCTGTGAAGCTGTGCTGTTTAGAATTCTGGCTGCAGTCACAGTAATGAGCTGGAAGTTGGTAGGGGGATAGGTATGTTTTGTAATGCTCACTGAGTTAGCTGTAGGCAGCAGTGAGACCTCTGAAGTAGTTCTGCATTTGTGTCTATGGTAACAGCGCAGGTGTTTCTTGCATGCTGAGGGGAAGCTGCCTAGAGTGATGACCTTTTGTGACCTGTGTGTGTGTAAATAGCTGATATCATCACAGTAGAGCAGAGGATAAAAATATCACACTGCAGTGGATGATACACTGTTTAATCTCACTCATTTACCACTCGGCCCTATTGTATATATCTATCTATAGATATATATATATATATATATATATATATATATATATATATCTATAGATAGATAGATAGATACAATAGGATGTAGAATATATAGCATGTGACAACAGGGTCTTCAGAAATAGTAAGGAGTACTTCAGCTGGAGATATGCTGCAAAAGCCACAGGAACAGTATAGCCACTAAATTAGAGGATATACTTCCTTGACAGTGACTAACGATGCAGCAATTTAAAATTCGAGCAAAATGAGCAGCAGTGGCCACTTTGCATTATCATAATGCTATACAGATTGGCCATTGAAAAGCACTCACCGCTTTGTTATTATGACTTTGCATTGTTATTCCAGCTTAACGCGAAGTAAGGTGGAATTACAACAATATAAGCACTTTAGGCAGCCCCCATCCCACACACACATCACACGGCTCTTACAGTACTGTAAGTCACATGCTTTTGCCAGGCAGAAAGGAAGTGAGTCATACAAGCAGATACTTTCACTTTCTCCTTTGCAGAGGTAGGAGGAAGGATTTTGTGTAGGAGAGGAGAGGAGAGTTCATTATTAGTTTCTTTCTTGAGCAAATTTCAGAAAACCCAAAAGCTTTTCTAAAAGCTAATTCTTTAGTTTTTTTTGTACTGTTGTGTCAGTTCTTTTTGGTGACCGATTTCTTTGTTTTATAAGTTTTTGTGTGTGTGTGTGTGTGTGTGTGTGTGTGTGCGTGTGCATGTAGACTGTGAGTGTGTGTAAAGTCACTCATCATGTGATGCATCGGAGAGGGAGGGAGTGTTTTGTGCAATGGACCAGGGACAGTCTGTGGCCCATGGCCAGAGGGAGTGTACACATGTGGGGTCCGGCTTGGTGTGGTTGGACTGATCCAGACTATTTGGTCCTGCCACTGCCATATTAACCAAGTCTACCACCACCACCACCACACCAGTAGCAGCTGCTGAAGCTCCAGCAGCACCACCTTCACAGCTGCAGGTGGAGCCCCAGGTGCATGGCAGTGCTGCCTGTACTACATCTGCACCTCCTGTGCCTGGTCCCCCCATGCAGCTCCCCAGTTTGGCAGTTTTTCAACTGTGTAGGGGAGACAGCAGCATTGTGGTGTGTCTGCTTTGTGGTGTGTAGGTGCTCTGTGGCCTCCAGGAACACATCTGGGGACTGAGGGCCACAGCACACATATGCAGAACCACCACAAGGTGAAGTGGCAGGCTGCCACTGAACAAGCCAGGCCTCCACCTGCTGGTCCTTCTCTGGCAGAGGGTGCTGCTGTGGTGTGTCTCCACAGCAGGAGGAGGGCCACAGCAGCAGTTGCTCCTCCACTACCACCACCACCACCACCCTCACCACCAGCACTACCTGGTTTTCCCTTCGCACCAATGGACCCCACCACAGTGCCTGCAATGCAGGCAGATATAGCACTTTTGTGTGCTGCAGCGGAGGAAAGCAACAAAAAAATGGTGGGTGCTGTCCAGCAGCAGGTGGAGCAGACTGAGCAACACCAGCTACAGATCGTGTCAGTGCTCCATCTGCTGCTGGAACATGATGGGATCCCCCATTAGCTTTTTTCAGCACCCCCCCCCGCTGTAGTGTTTTGTCTTTTGTTTATGTTTAATAGCAGACAGAGGGAAGGCCACACAGTATTAGTTTAAAGGGAAGCAGTCAGCAACAGGAGGTTCCACCCCTGTAAGGCTTGCCCTCTGGTTAAGCCTCTCAAGTATGTTGTGGCATTTTTCTCACTCCACAACATATTTTATTTTAATAAAGAAAAGTCAGCAACTCAGAAGTGTGGTGGACACTATGGTGGCTCCATTATGTGTAAAGGTGCAACAGTGATGCACCATGCACTTCAAACCAAAAGTATTGAAACACGAGGCATCTCTGCACTTTTACCTTTCCTTTACACATAATGGAGCCCCCATAGTGTCCATCATCCTTCGGTTCACTGACTTTTCTGTATTAAAATAAACTATGTTGTGGCGTGAGAAAAATGCCACAACATACGTAAAAGGCTTAACAGGAGCTCCTCTTGCTGACTGCTTCCCTTTAAATTTATACATACACATACAGTCATACATGCTCCTTATTGCCCTGTTATTATAATCCAGTGCCTCAGTAATGTTTACTTTTTGTTGTGTAGTGGTTGTGGAAAAGCTGGTGTGAGCAGTACAGGTATGATGTACTAAATTGCATGTGTGCAGTCAGTGTTATTTCGGTGTGTGTGTGTGTGTGTGTGCGCCATTGTGCAGCTTCTTGCAAACATATATTGCTTACTTGTTGCAGTCTTTATGGTATAAAGAATAGAGATAAAATACGATATATTTTATTGTTACCATCATCACCAGCAGACTAAGTTATATGATACTTTTCAGAGGTGTCTGGCCAGAAAATTGCCAAATACTGAGGAAGTGAAATGGGCGTTACCACATGGAAAGTACCACAGAATTTATGCATGATCACTCATGTGTGTAGTGGTCACACAGAGTCCCCAGAATTTTCTGCATCCCAAAATGCATCTGTCTTGTGTCCATACCGTTTCACTCCCTCTGTATGCCTTTCAATTTCAGTTTCACTCTCTGTATGCCTTTCAATTTTCATTTTTCACTCCTCTGTATTACTTTCAATTGCCATTTCACTCCCTCTGTATGCTTTTCAATTACCATTTCACTCTCTCTGTATACCTTTCAATTACCATTTTCACTCCTCTATATACCTTTCAATTCCCATTTTCACTCCCTCTGTGTTCTTTTTCAATACCATTTTCACTCTCTCTGTATTCCTTTCAGTACCATTTTCACTCCCTCTGTATGCTTTTCAATTACCATTTTCCACTCCCTGTATGACCTTTCAATTACCATTTTCACTCCTCTGTGTGCTTTTAAATTACTCATTTCACCCTCCCTGTATACCTTTCAGTACCATTTTCACTCTCTCTGTATACTTTTTCATTACCATTTTCACTCCATCTGTGTTCTTTTTCAGTACCATTTTCACTCTCTCTGTATAATTTTTCAGTACCATTTTAACTCCCTCTGTGTACTGTTTCAGTACCATTTTCACTCCCTCTGTGTTCTTTTTCAGTTCTATTTTCACTCTCTCTCTCTGTATACCTTTCAGTACCATTTTTCACTCCCTCTGTGTTCTTTTTCAGTACCATTTTCACTGTCTCTGTATACCTTTCAGTACCATATTCACTCCCTCTATATTCCTTTCAGTACCATTTTCACTCCCTCTGTGTTCTTATTCAGTACCATTTTCACTCCCTCTGTATACCTTTCAGTACCAGTTTCACTCTCTCTGTATACCTTTCAGGTCCATTTTTTACTCCCTCTGTGTTCTTTTTCAGTACCATTTTCACTCCCTCTGTATACCTTTCAGTACCATTTTCACTCCCTCTGTGTTCCTTTCAGTACCATTTTCAGTCCCTCTTTATGCTTTTTCAATTACCATTTTTACTCCCTCTGTGTTCTTTTTCAATTTTCATTTCACTCTCTCTGTATGCCTTTCAGTGCCATTTCACTCCCTCTATGTTCCTTTCTGTGCCATTTCACTCCTCTCTATTTCCTTTAAGTTACCATTTTCACTCTCTCTGTATGCTTTTCAGTTCATTTCACTCCCTCTGTTTCTTTTCATTTCCATTTTCACTCCCTCTGTATACCTTTCAATTTCCATTTTCACTCCCTCTGTGTTCCTCTCAATTTCCATTTTCACTCCCTCTGTATGCTTTTCAATTACCATTTCACTCCCTCTGTGTTCTTTTCAATTTCCATTTCACTCTCTCTGTATGCTTTTCAATTACCATTTCACTCCCTCTGTATACTTTTCCAGTACCATTTTCACTCCCTCTATATTCCTTTCAGTACCATTTTCACTCTCTCTGTATACTTTTCAGTACCATTTTCACTCCCTCTGTGTTCTTTTTCAGTACCATTTTCACTCCCTCTGTACACCTTTCAGTACCAGTTTCACTCTCTCTGTATACCTTTCAGTACCATTTTTCACTCCCTCTGTGTTCTCTTTCAGTACCATTTTCACTCCCTCTGTATACCTTTCAGTACCATTTTCACTCCCTCGGTATACTTTTTCAGTACCATTTTCATGATCCCTGTATACCTTTCAGAACCATTTCCACTCTCTCTGTATACTTTTTCGGTACCAATTTCACTCCCTCTGTGTTCTTTTTCAGTACCATTCACTCTCTCTGTATACTTTTTCAGTATCATTTTCACTCCCTCTGTATACTTTTTCAGTACCATTTTCACTCCCTCTATATACTTTTTCAGCACTATTTTCAACTCCCTCTGTGTTCTTTTTCAGTACCATTTTCACTCTCTCTGTATTCCTTTCAGTACCATTTTCACTCCCTCTGTATACTTTTCCATTACCATTTTCACTCCCTTTGTATACCTTTCAGTATCATTTTCACTCCCACTATATTCCTTTCAGTACCAATTTCACTCTCTCTGTATGCTTTTCAATTCCATTTTCACTCTCTCTGTGTTCTTTTCAATTGCAGTTTCCTCCCTCTGTATACCTTTCAGTTCAGTTTCACTCTCTCTGTATACCTTTCAATTACCATTTTCACTCCCTCTGTGTTTCTTTTCAATTTTCATTTCACTCTCTCTGTATTCCTTTCAGTACCATTTTCACTCCCTCTGTATACTTTTTCAGTACCATTTTCACTCCCTCTGTATACCTTTCAGTACCATTTTCACTCCCTCTGTATACTTTTTCAGTACCATTTTCAAGCTCCCTGTATACCTTTCAGTACCATTTTCACTCTCTCTGTATACTTTTTCAGTACCATTTTCACTCCCTCTGTGTTCTTTTTCAGTACCATTTTCACTCTCTCTGTATACTTTTTCAGTACCATTTTCACTCCCTCTGTATGCTTTTTCAATTATTATTTTCACTCCTCTGTGTTCTTTTTCAGTACCATTTCCTCCCTCTGTATTCTTTTTAAATACCATTTCACCCCTCCTGTATCCTTTCAGTACCATTTTCACTCTCTGTATGCTTTTCAGTACCATTTCACTCCATCTGTGTGTTCTTTTCAATTTTCATTTCACTCTCTCTGTATAGTTTTTCAATTTCATTTAGCTCCCTCTGTATACTGTTTCAATTCATTTTCACTACCTCTGTGTTTCTTTTCAATTATTATTTCACTCTCTCCTGTATACCGTTCAATTTCCATTTTCACTCCCTCTGTGCTTTTTCAATTTTCATTTCACTGTCTCTGTATACCTTTCAGTACCATTTTCACTCCCTCTATATTCCTTTCAGTACCATTTTCACTCCCTCTGTGTTCTTTTTCAGTACCATTTTCACTCCCTCTGTTTACCTTTCAGTACCAGTTTCACTCTCTCTGTATACCTTTCAATACCATTTTTTACTCCCTCTGTGTTCTTTTCAGTTACATTTTCACTCCTCAGTGTTCCTTTCAATTTCATTTTCAGTCCCTCTTTATACTTTTTCAGTACCATTTTTTACTCCCTCTGTGTTCTTTTCCAGTACCATTTTCACTCTCTCTGTATACCTTTCAGTACCATTTTCACTCCCTCTGTGTTCTTTTTCAGTACCATTTTCACTCCCTCTGTATACCTTTCAGTACCAGTTTCACTCTCTCTGTGTACCTTTCAGTACCATTGTTTACTCCCTCTGTGTTCTTTTTCAGTACCATTTTCACTCCCTCTGTATACCTTTCAGTACCATTTTCACTCCCTCTGTGTTGCTTTCAGTACCATTTTCACTCCCTCTGTATACCTTTCAGTACCATTTTCATTTCCTCCCTCTGTATACTTTTTCAGTACCATTTTCACTCCCTCTGTGTTCTTTTTCAGTACCATTTTCACTCTTTCTGTATATTTTTTCAGTAACATTTTCACTCCCTCTGTATACTTTTTCAGTACCATTTTCACTCCCTCTGTGTTCTTTTTCAGTACCATTTTCACTCTCTCTTACACTCTTCTTATGCCTATGTTCCTTTCAGTTCCATTTCCTCTCTCTGTATGCTTTTCAATTTCCATTTTCACTCCCTCTGTATGCCTTTCAGTAACAGTTTCACTCTCTGTATGCCTTTCAATTTCCATTTTTACTCCCTCTGTGTTCTTTTTCAGTACCATTTTCACTCCCTCTGTATACCTTTCAGTACCATTTTCACTCCCTCTGTGTTCCTTTCAGTACCATTTTCACTCCCTCTGTATACCTTTCAGTACCATTTTCACTCCCTCTGTATACTTTTTCAGTACCATTTTCACGCTTCCTTTATACCTTTCTGTACCATTTTCACTCTCTCTGTATACTTTTTCAGTACCATTTTCACTCCCTCTGTATGCTTTTCAATTTCATTTACTCCCTCTATATACTTTTCAGACTATTTTCACTCCCTCAGTGTTCTTTTCAATTACCATTTCCTCTCTCTGTATTCCTTTCAGTTCCATTTCACTCCGTCTGTATGCTTTTTCAATTTTCATTTCACTCCCTCTGTATGCTTTTTCAAGTACCATTTCACTCCCTCTGTATGCTTTTCAGTTGCCATTTTCACTCCCTCTGTATGCCTTTCAGTGCCATTTCACTCTCTCTGTATGCCTTTCAGTTCCATTTTCACTCCCTCTGTATTCTTTTTCAATTTTCATTTTCACTCTCTGTATTCCTTTCAGTGCCTTTTCACTCCCTCTGTATGCTTTTCAATTTTCATTTCCTCCTCTTGCTTTTAGCTTTCAATGCTATTTTCCTCCCTCTGTATGCTTTTTCAGTACCATTTCACTCTCCTGTATGCCTTTCAGTACCATTTCACTCTCTCTGTATGCTTTTCAATTACCATTTTCACTCCTCTGTATGCTTTTCAATTACCATTTCACTCCCTCTGTATGCTTTTCAATACCATTTTCACTCCCTCTGTGTTCTTTTTCAGTACCATTTTCACTCTCTCTGTGTTCCCTTTCAGTACCATTTTCACTCTCTCTGTATACTTTTCAGTACCATTTTCACTCTCTCTGTATACCTTTCAGTACCATTTTCACTCCCTCTATATACCTTTCAGTACCATTTTCCACCCCTCTGTGTTCTTTTTCAGTACCATTTTCACTCTCTCTGTTTTCCTTTCAGTACCATTTTCACTCCCTCTGTATACTTTTTCAGTACCATTTTCACTCCCTCTATATACCTTTCAGTACCATTTTCACTCCCTCTGTATTCTTTTTCAGTACCATTTTCACTCTCCTCTGTATTCCTTTCAGTACCATTTTCACTCTCTCTGTATGCTTTTTCAATTTTCATTTCACTCCTCTGTGTTCTTTTTCAATTTCCATTTTCACTCTCTGTATGTTTTTCAATTTCATTTTCCTCCCTCTGTATGCTTTTCAGTACCCTTTTCACTCCCTCTGTTGTTTTTCATTACCATTTTCACTCTCCTCTGTATCCTTTCAATTTCATTTTCACTCCCTCTGTGTTCTTTTTCAGTACCATTTTCACTCTCTCTGTATACCTTTCAGTACCATTTTCACTCCCTCTATATTCCTTTCAGTACCATTTTCACTCCCTCTGTGTTCTTTTTCAGTACCATTTTCACTCCTCTGTATACCTTTCAGTACCATTTTCACTCTCTCTGTATACCTTTCAGTACCATTTTCCTCCCTCTGTATCTTTTCCAGTACCATTTTCACTCTCTCTGTATACCTTTCAGTACCATTTTCACTCCCTCTATATTCCTTTCAGTACCATTTTCACTCCCTCTATATTCCTTTCAGTACCATTTTCACTCTCTCTATATACTTTTCAGTACCATTTTCACTCCCTCTGTGTTCTTTTTCAGTACCATTTTCACTCCCTCTGTATACCTTTCAGTACCAGTTTCACTCTCTCTGTATACCTTTCAGTACCATTTTTACTCCCTCTGTGTTCTTTTTCAGTACCATTTTCACTCCCTCTGTATACCTTTCAGTACCATTTTCACTCCCTCTGTGTTGCTTTCAGTACCATTTTCACTCCCTCTGTATACCTTTCAGTACCATTTTCACTCCCTCTGTATGCTTTATTTGAAGATAATGCAGCATATTGTCATGAAATCTGGCAAATTGTTAGAACACTGATCATTAAGAAATCATACCAAATTTAAGATCCATGACCCAACAGATGGTTAAGGTATATGCAGATAAAAATGTTCATGAAATTTCGCATACAATAATAAAAAATAACATTTGAGCACCTTTATTTTGAAACTATCAAATCATGATATTTCGCATGTTAGTGGCCATCATTCCACGGAATATACATTTCAAATTTCAGAGCACTAGCTTGAAAATGTCTGAGTTATATCCAATTTACTAAATATGAAAAATTCTGTAAAATTCAATGAATGTCTGGAAATTTCATGGAATTTTGTGACATTTGTCAAAATTCCACAGATTCAGAATTCTCCCATTCTGAACAGCTCTATTTTCCAGGAATCAGAAACACAAAGAATTACTGCCGTGTATTTTGCTTATCCAGCACTGGTGATCAGCAAATGTTACTGATGGCTTAGACAACTTCTGTTATATCTTAACTCTGGAGACAAGAAGATGCAAACTTTTTTTTTTTAATAATGTAGTTTGTCTGTAACTTTTACTATGTTAACAACAGTCAGAAACACAGAATGTAATACTTGGCCCCAAGGGTATCCCTGCCTACCTTAGGGCACATATAATATTTGTGGTGTCTAGAGACAAAACGCCAACAATTTATTTTGGATTGATGTTTGCAAGTTTTACTCAACAGTCATAGAGCTAATACTGGGCAGCAAGGATGCCTCTTGGCCCCTGCCTGCCTACCTACTCTAAGGCACATATAATGTCTGTGGAATCCAGAGACAAAAGACTTCAGCAATTTATTTTAGATTGTTCCTTGTTAGTTTTACTCAACAGTCAGAAGGCTAATCCTGGGCACTGGCAGCAATGGTACTACCCCCCATGAATGCCTACTCCCAGGGTGCTGATAACATTTGTGGTGTTTGGAGACAAAAATACTTCAGCACTGTTATTTGTAAGATTTTACTTAGCAGTTAGAAAGCTAATACTGACACTGGCAGCAAGGATGCACCTCCAAACCCTTGCTTAACCTAAGACACAGATAGCATCTGTGGCATCCTTAGGTAAAAAACTTCTGCAGTTTATTTTAGATTGTTGTTCATATGATTTTACTCAGCAGTCAGAAAGCTAACACTGTGCACTGGTAGTAAGGGTACCACCTGGCTTCTGCCTGCCTGCCCTAGGACACAGATAATGTTTGTGTTGTTTGGGGACAAAAGACTTCAACAATTTATTTTAGATCGTTGTTTGTAACTTTTACTGTTTTAAACCATCAGAAACTCAGACAGCTTATACTGGGCTGCAAGTGTGCCCTCAGCACCTGCCTACCCTAGAATACAGACAAAGTCTGTGACAAAACAAAAGGTCCTAAACTATTGTTTATCTGGATGTTTTAAGAAATAACAGCTCAGCTAACTACGGTACAAGAAACAAGTGTAAGCTTGAAGCCACAAGGCAAAGCAAAGGTAGTGCTACTACCACCTTTGCTTTCAATACACTGACTGAAGTGGCAGCAGGCAGGCAACAAATGTCTAAGTGCACTACTGAAACAAAGACTGTAGTGTCAGTAAAAAACATTTTTTTTTAAATAACAATTTAAATAATTAAACTACAGAATGGAAATAACAACAAAGCTGTCCCTTGCAAAATGACAGTTGCCAGTTTAACACAGCACAGTGGACTGAGCCCACACTGCAATCGTTACCTTCTTCTTCCCACACAAACAGATGCAGTAGTTACATTATTTACTGCACTGTAAAGAATTAGAAGTCACAGGAACAGGCCCTTTTATGGCTGTGGGTGGAGCCTGTAGCCATTTTGGTGTCACTGAAAATGAGCGACGTGTCACATCTTCCATTAGACTTTTGGAAGTATCCTTCAACAGTCTAACAGAGCTTGAAACAGTTCACCACGGTCGCTCACTGCAGAGCTACAATGTCACTATTTTGGCTGCTACTTCTGTATTCTGTACTAGAACCACGCATGTGCACCATGCACATGTGCAGTTCCACGGTGCCGCCATCTTGGGAATGGCAGTATGTCATTCAATGCAATGGCGCATGCATGAGTGCCTTGCATGCACAGTTCCGTCGGCAGAGCTTCTTCAAGCTCACCACAGATGTTTCATCTCTGGCTAGTGCTTGCTCAACCAGCCAGCAAGGAAGAGCTAGCCTAGCATGCAACTGAAGACAGACACCACCACCTCTGCTCTAGCCTGAAGAATGAAGATAACCACACGATTTGTTCTGTTGTAAAAAAATACTTTTAACAAGCAATCAGTCAGTCAAGTGAAGCACCACAGTCCCTGCTTCCACTGAACAAAAATAAGAAAAGTAAAAAGAAGTCTGCAAAGATTGCTTTCCTAAGTCTGATTCAGAAAACCACATCGCTTTCACAGAGAGAAACAGCTTCCTCTCAGCAGGCACTGGCCTGGTCACATAGTAAAGCTCTAGAAAGCTCACTGAGCAGCTTGGGGATTAGATGAGGAGATCTCACAATATCTCAAAGTCTTATTGAATACGTGACCATCAAATACCTTAAATACCACTCCGTATTCGGAATTCAAGTATTCAGGTATTCATCAAGTACATCCAGTATCCAAGGTATTGACTGGCTGATTCGATCAGCACATCCCTAACATCCCGCTCACCTAGACTTGCTTCTCACAACCTTCACTGGCATACTGTGTGACACTGAGCAGGTCACTTAAATGTTCCAGTGCTCCTGGATCATCCCTGAAAATAGGCACTTGTGTCTAGTGGGCCTTACCCAGTTACCAAAGAATAAAAAAATGTATTTCAAGGATACATTCAAAGACCACAATTAGAATGCCATAATAGGGTGGGAAGCACCACGACTCTTACATTCGAAGAAAAAAATTAAAATAAAAGAGTTTTGAGTGACAGAAAAAACACTAAAAAATTAAAGTTAAAAAACATGAACTATGCAGTGACTTAGAATTTTTTCACAGTTTTTTCATTCTTCTATTACGTTAATTTTGTGTTACATTTTAAGGCCAAATGTTGGGCTAGGCTTCACCAACAGCCCTTAGAACCACCTAGTGGAAACTTTCAGACCTACCCACAGGTCCTTTACTTTGTTTAAGGGCTGCATGACTCAGTGTGAATCATCCTATACATCTGGCATCATATCGACAGGTGCTGTTTCATGTGCAGTAGGGATCTGTAGTGTTGGGAAACTTTGCTTTGTGAAAACTCTGCAAAGTTTAATGGCTCTGCTTATCGTGAAGTGTCACTTCAAGTAATCTTCACCCAGTGAAGACTACACAGTGTGGAACTTCACTGGTGGAAGTGCTGGAGAAGTGCCACTATAAGTATTTTTAAGTAGGACGTCACCAGAAAAATAAATACATTTTTTAAACGTTGTTTATTACAGTGGTACTGCTACTGCCAGCAACACTGATGACCGGGTTCCGGAATGAGCCTAGGTCATTGGGGGCTGGGCAGGTGGAGGAACTTTGAGAGACCCATAGGATGCAGCCCTCCTTCTCCAAGGAGTGGGGGTCTGACACATTGCCCCATTACTGACACATCTGGATACAGGCACAGGATTCATGGTGTGGAGATGGGATGTTGCCATTAGGCACTTGGCTGAGACCTGCCCCAGGAGGTTTACAGCCTGGATTCATGTCCTTCATGGTCCAGCACAAGGGGTGAGATTTCAGTGACAAAAGCAACAGAGAAACATAAAACCAAGCCCCCACTACCACACAGTATGGTCCCAGAGAGCAGGAGGGAATGGAGCATGAAGGGTCAGTGTAACCACCACCAAGCCTCTGCTGGCAGTGGGAAGTAAAATATGTTTAAGAAAACAACTTTATTCATTGAATTTTTCATTACAATAAATTTAGATTGACATTACAGTACATCATATAAAAACAAAACACATATAGCAAAGCAAAAATACAGTGTGTGTGTGTGTGGGGGGGGGTTTTCAAAGCGTTGAACCCAGACACAAATGCCTGCTGAATCTTCATTTATTTTCTTGGGTCCAGGCAGTTCTGCTGCTGTTTTCAGAATTTGCATCCTTTTATGACAAAACACAATTTGATCCAAAATAGATGAATTGCATCCAAATTGGACACAGTTTTGAGTTGTGGCCAATTTGTATGCTATTGTATCTGCTATGTATACAAACTTTTGAAGCTGTAAGGCCATCTAATATAGTAGATGGTCTAGCAAGTCTGGATGAATTTTCCTTTTGGAGATTGTAGTGGATACATCTTGGATGGATCCTTTTGAAAATCTTGACCCATATCTCACATTTATAGAGGATATCATTTTCAGATTGTTATTACTTGTACTGTTTGTTTTTTTATTCAGTGGGCTGGTAGTTATATTTCTTTCCCAATAATAGATTCCCTTATATGTATTTTGCCTTGGTAGGCCCTTTATCCCTTCACCTGAAAGACGAGACACACACAGTGTTTTGGAACAAAAGGCCACAGCACTGTGTTGATTTATAAACTACCAAATACAGTAATAGTGTGTCATGCACAAGTCTGTAGTGTCATCAAGCCTCTTATAGTGCCATCCATCACTTTCCTCCAGGGCAGAACCACTATCTTTTAAAAGGGACACTGCTCCAGTGGGACTCCAGCCTCGGAAGTATGAGGGTGGCTTCTGGGCCATGTGGCATGCACCCTTCCCCATTAGAGGGCACTGCACACGTAGGGCAAAACCCATGGCAACTCTTTCCTGACTGCCCACCTGACTCTTCTTTGTCAGGGGCTCACCTGCCAGCCTCAAGAGGAACCCATCTGTAACAGTGGCAGATTACCCAAGTTACCCTTTGTACTCCACCTCTGAGATACTGTGCTGCCATTTACATGAGCATGATGCCCTACTCTGCCCTTGCTCTATAAAGGAGGCAAAAAAAAAAAACGCTGTGGAAAACCAGGAAAACTCCTTCAACCCATAAGGTGATAACCGTCACTGATAACAGGCTCCTAGTTACCTCAGTCTTCCCTAATTCTGGGGTGGAAGATTGGGAATCAGACTGACTGGAGGAAACAAGAGGCTGGGGCTCCCTGTTTAACCTCTAAGTACCCTTTTCTCCTCCCTCCAGCTCAACTCTCCTCCTTTGGATGCAACCTGGCTATCTTGCTCCACCCCTTTTTAACCTCCCCTTGTCCTATTCAGCCTAGTTACCATCTATTAGATTTTGGTGGAAGGACCCACAGACAAAGTTTATACAGGCACAGAGGGGCCCTTCACTTGCTGTCTATTATTTTGGTAGGCCCTACCCTTAACATAAAGAAGGGACACACACATTTTTTTCCCCAATTGTTTAACCAGGAGTGGCACACTAAGCTGAAAGCTTGTTTATGGGTGAGACCTGGGAGCACAGGGAAGTTAGCACTGCTCAGGGTCACACAGTATGCACCTAGGTGACTGTGGGATTCAAACCCAAATCTCCAAATTTGTAGCTCAGAGCCCTCAAACCACTGCGCTTATACTGTCTCTAAAAGTGTTTTGAATGAATGCCCACAGCCGTAGTTTATTTATAAACTGCCACATACAGTTAAAGCATGTTGTGTGCAGTTCAGTGGTGTCATAAAACCTTATACAGAGTTGTTTGCCCCTTCCATGGGGTGGGTCCACTATCTCTAAAAGGACACAGCTGCTGGAAGGACTCCAGCCTCCAAGGCATAAGGAATGGCTCCAAGGCCATCTGCTGTGGGCCTCCCTTGTCATAAGGTGCTACACAAGTGGGCCAAAATCCATGGCAACGATCCCCTAACTGGTCATTTGGTTCTCGTCGTCAGGGTCTAGCCTCTTGCCAGCCTCAATATGAACCCATTTGTGTCGGTGGCAGGTTCCCCCATGTATGACAAAAGGGCATACTGGATGGGCTAGTGGTCTTTGTTTGCCGTCAATTTTCTATGTTTCCATATTTTCTAATGATTTTTTATGTTTTCTGTGTTGCCACCTTTACTTAACCTGTGAGACTACTATGTCACCACAGGATGACTTTAGTCATTCACCCTAAACTATGTGATCCTAATAGGTTTTCAACCACCCTGCATATCTGCTGAGAATCTATCTAACCCTTCTGTAGATAAATGCACTCCATCTTTGATGTAGAGCTTCATCAATTTGGTTACAGTATGGTTGTGTTGCAATATCAGGCCCCAGTTGACACCATAGAACTGTTCATTGACATAATCACTACCCTTTAATACTTCTTAATTGGCCCCAGGTCCTTGGCATATCGCTCAGGTCCACTGCTGTACAAATTGCAACTGTATAACTACAGTCCAAGGCCAATATTGTACAAAAATGGAGATCATCTTTCATCCAACAAACCAAGTATAAAGATTTTACCAAACCCAAGTCACTTCCACCCAAATGGACCAGCAAAACCCAGAATGACCTTGTCAACTGGCCTTGGCTATCACTCATTATAAAAATTTCTCCACCTGCTTCATCTATGCCTGATCTACTACACTTAATTCCAACATGGGCCCCGGAACAGGCTGTCATCACCTGGTATCTCCTGGCCCTTCTAGCTGCCCAGTGTATGAATAAATGGCCACAGATCCACACCTGGTTTACCTGTGAGGCTGTCACCTTCCTGTCCCAAAATCTGTGACCCCATACCCATACCCAGAGGGCAAACACAGCCAAGAAAAATTCAAACAAGGAGCCATTTTAGTCTACCTCCTTCTTGCCGGTTTGGTGAACATTGGTCCATGCACCAGGCTCCTGAAATGTGCCACCTAGGCCAATGCCATAGATGCATCCAAATATAGCTGTAGTTTCTGGCTAATGGTGGCCATGGACCAAACCAAAATACCATTAAAGAATTCCAAAATGCCACCCAAACCACAAAATCTTCCCTCATACTCAGATACTCAAATTCTAAGTTTTTGTTGTTGTTGTTGTTGCACTTGGCACCCAGCTTTGCTATCCTGCACAAAAGATCTGCCCAATTGGGATTATTTTACATGCAAAGTTCAGGTGCTGCAAAAGGTTGTTGTAGTTCCTTCATTGTTGTCTTGTGTGCCTCTGCTACCTTGGCCAATGATTTCCTCAATGCCCAAACCTTTTCCATTGGTAGCTGAAATACTTTAGCTTGAGCTTCAATCTTGATACCTAAGAAGGACAGTGCTGTGCAGAGTCCTCAGTCTTGGCATTTCCCAATGGCACCCCTAAGTCTGCATACACCTCCTGGAAAACCTTGATCAGTTTTTCCACATTCCCTCTACAAGCCTTTCCCAAGAACAAAAAGTCATCCAAATAATGAATGGCCTCTAACCTTCCGGCTCACTAGCCACTGTAAAAAGGTGCCAAAGCACTCAAACACAGCAAATTCCACTGCACACCCCATGGGCATGCATCTACATAATTACTACCCTTCAAATCTTATCCACAGTAAACCTTATTCCATCCATGGACTGGTAACAGTCTAAAGGCCAATTCAATGTCTGTCTTAGCCAACAGCACCCTTTCCCCCAACCTCACCACTTCTGCCACCTTGTCAAATGAAGAGTAGAACACTGCTATAAAGAATGGTCCAATATAATCATTGCTAGAGTCCCCTTCTGGATATGACTGGTGATCTCTCTTGACACCAGCCCAAACCAGGATACCCACAGCAGTGGCAGGGGTATCCTGAAATGGGCCACTTATTCTCAAATCCCCAGTTCATTAGTTGTCTTTTATTGGACCAAACTAGGTCACTCCCTGGTAGATTTCAAGTTGTCAGCCTCATACTGCTGAAGAGGCCATCAAATGGGATTTTGAAATGGAAATGTGATACCAGCATCCGTGGATTAAGCAGCCTTCTGGTTAGGATACTGCTCCAGCCATAACCTAATTAGGTCCACTTTTATTGAGGTTGAGAGGCCATTTCACCACTTCCAAAGTATTGAGGTGCAACCTCACCTAGTTTGCATTATGGAAAGGGATGGAATGGCTGCAAGCCATTCACTCATGCTTCAACCTACACCTCTGCATCTTGCACACCCCTTGATTAAAGTTGTAACAACATCCCAACTCATTCCTCCCCAGGTCACTGCCCCAGGCATCTCCCTCCTGGAGGAGTGAGCGCCTCCTAACTGGTCTGTGTGCTGAACTCCCCATGTTCTATGGCCCACTGCAGCATCATGTCCTGTACTCCTCAGTGTTGCACCAGCTTTGCCTGCTTCCAAAGATGAAACTCTGTTATATTCAAGCCACCTAGAATCCAATTTACTGGCTTACATTGCTATGACCTTGCTGCAGTAATTCCACAACATGTGGGCATTTTCAAGCACTGCCTGTTGGATGCTCCTCCAAACTATAAATGCTGCTGGCTAATTATTCCACTTAATATGGACTTGAGCCCATCTCCTCAACTCAACCTCTTATTCATTCTCTCATCCTGTTCCCAGGGCTAGTTTAATATTGAAAATATGTCTACATACTTCCCACCCACCTCCTCCATGAGGTGCAACCTAACTGGCTCTCCTACACTAATGAAACACACCATGGGAAGGCTTATATCAAGAATATTGCAACTGCTGTTGATCTTACAGTACCTGAAACAAGCCTATTAGAGACATAATCACAACAAGAGGTGGTTCTACCACTGTGCCAGTGGGATATCAACATGGATGGTAGTTTTCCTGCCATGGACAACTCTACAACTGCTGGCAGCATTCCTCCACTAAAGGTCACTCTGGGCCTGCTGGCTGCAGCCGACCTCCATGCATTGCATTCCAGGTATGCCATGAGCCTATCAAGCTTCTGTTCCAAGCAAACTGAGCAGGCACTGCTGTCAGTGCTACCAGCAAGGATCCTGGGACTGCACCAAGTGCTGGCAGGTCCCAAGCAGGGCTCCCAGCTGACTCTGTAGCTAATGTGGCCATGCCTCCTGATCAAGGAGTAGCATAACACTGAAATACAGAGGAGATTATAGGAGTGTGGTAGCAGTAATGTCCTGAGTGTGTGATAGTGACACTATATTTATTGCAAGTAGTTTACTATTATATATATTTTAAAATTACTCTCACTGAATTTTGAGTCCGAGTACTGGATTTCTGGCTTTGTGACATTTCATATATTTTTCAGCACCCACTTTATTTCTGGAGTGCAGCCTGTTTTATTCCTCTGCTTCTGGCTGACTCTTTTGTCTTCCAGGGGCACCTGACTTTGCCCAAGCAATGTCTTTGGGTAATGGTACTTGTTTAATAGTCTTTAGCCTCCCCAAGGTGGTGCTATGCATTTAGAGTGAAGTGGTTAGGGGTGCCATTCATTTCTTTAATGAAAAATCTTATTTTCTTCAGGAATAGCTTCAGTTCATGTTTATTTTCCCTTATATTTTTCTGTCTGTATGAACTTGATCATGGTGTTACATATATTTCTGTTATTATAAATTGCCCTCCAATTTCATTGCATGTTAACTAACTATTGGTAGCTGTAAGAAGCTGCAGTTTTGGTACATGCTTTCTGGTTTGTGGAGTAGGCCACAGAAGCAGGGAGACAATGCTTTATCTATATTTATAAAAGGTATGACACCATTGCCTTATTTCCCATCTTCTTTGCAGTAAATCTTATTGAAACGCTAGCTGGCACAGCTTCTCCTCAGTGTGTCTTTGTGTTTGGTAGGTGAAGGTCTACATGCAGTGTCAACCAGGGTTCTCAATGAAGTGGAACTGACCTGAGAGCTACAGAGCAGAAGGGACTTACAAAGAGGCTGATTGGGACAGCTGAAACATGTGGACTAAGTGCTGGTCAGATTACAAGAAGCTTAACCTACCTCAGCAAGCATATCACTCAAAGCGCTATAATTGAGGAGCTTTATTATCTGTCGACGCTGTCTGCTTTATGGTTTTAAGTACAAAAGGTATTTTTTATTTTATTTGCTAACAACTCATCTGAGTCTGCTATGAAATAGAAAGAGTACTTTTAGTATTTAAAGATGACAGGATTGGGTTCCTCATCTCTTATTTTTGTATTTAGTTAGCTTTTAAGCTGTTTTACAACTTTATATGTTGCATATGTTTTGTCTTTTTCTTTGAACTTTCATGCCATGCTTGCTCATGTGACCTCTTGCTTTAGCTTAACATGCATCTGTGGTGTCCGAGAGCCAGATTAACAATGGACACCATGTTGACTGGAGCTGTGGTTGAGAAAACTTATTTTTCACTCGTTTTGCCTCTCTGCTAAGTTTCCTCCACTTGCAGTAGCACATATTTTTGTAACGGTTTACAAGCAAGCCGCAGCAATTCAGATTTCCTCAACTTTCCTCGATAGTTGCAGCAGTAAATTTTGAATCCACTTTACAGGCCGTAGAATTTTCCAGAGAGCTCTAATCCCAAAGAAGCAATTTGTTTCATGTGACTGAAATATTAGCACCCGATGAATATGTGAGTTTTATATTCTTAATTATGATATGCATATTATGGTGATATTTAAAGAGTAACTGAGTTTTCTCTCTCTTTGTATAGAGCTAACTTATGTTATATAGCTTATTTTAAAATACGTGTATTGTATTATGTTATTCTTATTTTGCCTTTACTAGTGTTGAAGAGCAGGGAGTGAGGGTTCATCCCTCAGAGAAGTCTGTAGGCAGAAAGTTGGGACTTTTCTCAAAACAGAAGACATTATTTGATCTGCTACTTACACATTTTCATAAGCTGCCTTCATAAGTGATCACAGACTGGATGCAGAGTGTGATGTTCTGACTTCTTTGACCAGACATAGCAATACATTATCAGAGGTTTATCAACTGGATGATCTCATGTTTAAACTGTACACTTTTTGGTGAAACTGGTTTACTAAGAAGAGTTAAAACAGACTGAAGCATACTCTGAAACATGTATAAGTTAAAAGGAACATTTTCTGTGAATATTTAATCAGGATTTTCTTACATCTTTCTATTTCTATTTACTATTTATTGTTTTAAAAGAATATTTATTGAATATTTTTTGCACTTGAGTCACTTTATATTTGCTGAGCGGGAGCTGGTTATAATAGTCTGCCCTTACCTATAATAGGTATCAAAAACACAGCCATGGTGAATACTAAACTACAAAGGATGTTGAACCCTGAGCTATCCCCATTTTTGACCAACTTGCATAATAGTAAAATTAACAAGAAAACTACTTCAAGACAAACCAAATTATACAGCATGTTTCAAGTGAAACATGCTCTAATAGTGGAACTTCAGCTCCACTCAGCCTTAAGTATAACAACACGGAATCAGAGTTAATATGTCAAGATTTTAAATTACCCTGTACACTCAATACTCCATGTATAATTGGTAGCAGTGCTATAGATTATAATGATGCATAAGGGGCCCTAAGGGCATAACTCCAATTAATGGCTCAAAGAATTATATCACACTTCTAGCTGAACTGGAATTATCATCTAATATGAATTTTCCTCAGAAAGTTATGATAGTAATAGCACTAGGTGAAACAATAAAAAGAAGATGCTGCTATACAAGGAAAAGGTATAGAGAAAATTTTGATTGACTTTCAGTCAGCCATCAATGGGTTAAAACAGTATGACAGCATGATGAAGCAATCTTTTATGAACAATAGTTCACTGCCTCTGACTCAGGAACACATCATAAGGATAACTGCAGGGCATTCACCAGTACTTACCTGATATTTTGAGTGAGGACTTAATTTTATTGATGAAAACCCTACAATGTGAATCTTCTACTAATGGAACCACTAGTTATCAATAAAATGTAATGGAATTATTAAGGGAAGATGTAGCCAGAAATGGTTTTAGACTGATGCAATTCTGTGAAGTTTAGAGCTGTTATTTCCAGCTCCTGACTCAGAGGACTCAGCTCAAGTTATACATGGAGTAGGTGCCATGACTGAAACATTGGATTTCAGCACTATCTGCATTCCTGAAAACCTTAAAATTGTCTCTAAAACCCAAAAGAAAGGGAAACAGGGTGAGAAGGACAGAAAGAAGTATAAAACAAAGAGGAGGAAAAGTGATACACTAGTAGAATCTGATTGTTCAAAAGTAGCCGTAACTGGACAACCACACAAGATGTTAGTACAGCTAAACCTGCAGAAACAATGGGGAGGAGTACAATTACTAGAAGCATGATAAGGATGGATGACAAAACTAATAAAAAGAGGGCCTTCCAAATGAAATACTAGTCTGTAATAACCAGTGCTCTGCTTGGTTAGTTAGAAAATGAAATAAAACTACTGTATCGCTTTTTGAGAGTCGCAAATGTTAAGGAATGTTAAGGAAAGCTGGACTTTAAAACTATATAATGAATCATGGACATACCAGGCACTGATAAAGAATGGGATTGTAGATAATACAATGGTAAACTTAAGTAAAGGGCTAAACCTCTTGTCAGATTCATGGGGCCTAGCAATTGATTTCACTCAATGATGACAATGTTATAGTGCAACAAATACAACTTTTGGAACACCTGAACTTTTTATAGATATTGATACTAGCCCAGAGGATATCTTTTATGTAAAGGTTACTCATCTGGATTCTGCTACAATTGTAGATATCATCTTGAAGCTGCAAGAGTTGCAAATTATACCTGGCTAAATGGTTTGACATTGCAAAGTGAAGAATTTAATGTTACCTTCCCCAATAGAATGCAGTTTAGCAAGGTGAGCCTTGTGCTGGAATCAAGGGTAGAAAATACCTACCTCAGCTTGTTCAGTATAGAAAACAGCAATGAAAATGATCTCAAATTAACGGAGGCCACATGCAAGTTATTTGAAATTTTTCTAAAAATTCCAATTGGTAAAAAGACAATATTGTAAGAAGCAGAACTGGGCCAGACAGTCAAATTGAGTTACTGCTCAAAAATAAAGAATTAGCCAATAGAATACTATAGAAAAGTTTTATTTTAGACAAAATGGACTTGTCTGTAGTACAGTCTAAAATTTGGGAACCATCTGCCTATGGCCTTCTAATAGCAAACAAATTCCAAACACAGAGCTCACCCATGTTAACAAATACCAGATGCTGGCTGGATATCTGGACTGACTACTAGAGTTATATTTGGATGACTCAGGTAGCTTTGTCCCTGAGTCAACTATTAGCTGTAATAAAGGGATCTCTGCTTTGACTTGGAATATTGTGGGCTGGAAAACAAGAGTGCAGACAGTGAATGGAAGTCTTTTATAGAAACATTTGACATAGTTGTTTTCAAGTGGCCTGGCATGAGAAAGATGATAGTATTGAACTTAATGGGTTTGAGTTATTTCAGGCCCTGGTAACAGAATGCAAAGACAGTGCAAATGCTTTGGTGGCCTTGATCATACTATAAAATGGGTTCCTTTAAGTGGGTCAGGGTGCTTATCCTTGGACACTAATCTAATTATAAACTCTGTTGCAGTCTCAAGTTATTGCTTTGGTAATTAACTGCTATCTGTCCCCATCCTAACAGTTCAAGATTTTATAATGATAATGTTTGGTATATTTTAAAAGAAAAAATGAATGTTCTTACTATAAATAGTCCAGACATTGGTATTCTGGTAATAGGTGACTTTAATGCCAGAACTGGTAGCTTCAATGGGTATGTTGACAATCCCTATTATACATATAATAATACTAAACAATACATGGCCCATAGAACCTCTAAAGATAACACTATAAATTCCTCAGGTGAGAAGATGAGACCTTCTGTGTGAATCTAATCTATACCACTGAATGCCAGGTTAGAGGGTGATAGGGATTGCAAATGGATTTACTTATCACCTAGAGGCACATCTGTGTTAGTCTTTGCTTTTGGGCAGGCCTTATGTTACCTTAGAACAATGGATCTATGAGATCGGTCGGTCGACAATTTCATTGTCAACCGATGCTACAGCTACTCCTTTTTATTTTGTATCTTCTATTTTGCACCGGTCCCCACCAGGAAGTCTCTCAGCAATCCACCATTGCCCCTAGCTCTACCTCCTTGCCTGAGACATCTCCAACCTGGGCACCAGCCCAGCGATCCCCTGGCTCTGAGCCCCAAGGTAGGACCACCCCATTTGCCCAGGGCACCTTATCTAGAATTAGGCATGTTGGGCTGGGCTCATTCCAGGACAGGAGGATGACCGCAGTTGGAGTGTGGCTATGGTGGGGTGTCATCTCCTATCCAGGTGGAAGGGATTTCTATGTAACAATCTCCCTGGGGTGCAGAGTGAAATGACATCACTGCACAGCTTTTCTGCTGACATCTGCTGCACTCCTCCCTATGATCTGGCTGGTGATCCTGCAGTACCCCCAGTCTCCATCGGGGTTGGGGCACACTGAGCAGCTCCAGGATCTCTCCCAGGGAGAGAAGAGCAGTCTCTGATGCTTAATTCCCTCCCCTGCCAACCCCAGTTCCCCAACTCCATCAATGAAGCCATGTCACCAGCATGGTGCGAGGTGTGGTGTCCAGTGTCTCAACCCTCAGCACCACTGGGCCCATAGCTACTCTTTGTTGACCGTATTTGTGTTCAGCATAAAGGGAGTCATTTCAGACTATTCTCTTCGAGGGGCTTTGCCTCAAACCCCCATGTGGGTCTCTGCCCCCACACCCCTAGTACTACATTAGTCAACTCCAAGTCAGAGTTGTTTCAGGTAGGGGTGCAATACCCCAGAAGGCAGTGTCATGGTCCTGTGCTGACACTACAGTGACCTGGCACTGTTGTCGCTGTAGTGTCAGTTACGTAATGTTGTCACCACAGTGATGGCATACCAGAATAATTATATGTAGTCACATATCCAGAAAGTGAACATTTCCAGTTATTATTATTAGTCATCCTCCGGATGAAATTCCACAGTGATCCCTGTAACAGTTTATATTCTGCTGTGGACTGATGTGTGACTGAACTTCTCTACTGGAACTATATTGCCCTCCTTCCCTCCCACCCAAAGCTAGTTCTACTTTTATAGGCACAGAATTTGACTGACAACAGGAACTTCCTATTTGGGAGCAGGAAGTGAGGAATACAGAGCCACCAAAGACCCACCATCCTAAAAGGGCAAGAGTAGCTTTCTGGCCACCTCTAGCTGCTGGAGGTCTGCCTCTGAACAAGTAGGGTCTACTGAGAAATATAGGATATTCTTGTCTCAGAACAGGAAAATCAGGAGCTTAAAGGGCACACAGGCAGAGAAGTAGAGAGAGAAGAGAAAAAACAGAGGAAAGAGTAAGGATTGCAACAGTTAAGGGGCCAGAAATAAGACATGATGGGAGTGGTGCAGTGCAGTGGCTGTGGCAGCAGTCTCCAGGAGACATTATGGAGTATGCGTGTGGTCCCATCTGCAGGCACCTCTCTGGGGTGAGGGAGGAGGTTTCTCATCTCCAGGCTGAGTTGGCCAGGATTTGTGGGACCTCCTCTTCCATCCAGGGACCACCAGTGCCACTGCCGTTGCCTCAGAGGTTGCCAAGAAAGAGGAGTGGTTGGACCACAGTGGGCTCAGGGAGGGTGAGGGTGGTGGAACAGAGGTGCATCCCCAGTTGTACCTCCACAATTCCTATGCCATTCTGGCAAAGTGTGGTTCCTCTATGGAGGCACCCACAATGGAGACCAAGGAGGATGCTGGGAACCTCACAAAAGAGACCCACAGGAGGGTGGCAGGGGACCCCGAGGGAAGGAAACAACTCCTGGTGGGGATTCCATTGTTCAGAAGGTAGAACTGGGGAGGAAGGGAGAGGGAGATAAGGTGCCTGCCTGGCACCATGGCTTGAGGGACAGGGAGCGAACTCAGGATTGCCGAGCAGCTGCACAGGAGGGAGCTGGGATGTCATTG
Source organism: Neoceratodus forsteri (assembly GCA_016271365.2). NCBI lineage: Eukaryota > Metazoa > Chordata > Ceratodontiformes > Ceratodontidae > Neoceratodus > Neoceratodus forsteri. The sequence continues at coordinate 236,805,711 of CM057450.1, forward strand.
TCCACCTAGGGACAAATGACCTGGCTAAGAAAGGATTAGAGAAGTGCAGGAAGAGTTTGTGGAATTGGGAGGGCCTTAGACAAGAGAACGACGGTAACCTTCTCAGAGGTGCTGCCCATCTATGGCATAGGAGAGGCTAGGTGTTCTGCATCATGGGATTCAATCAGTGATTGAAAATTGATGTGGGAGCTCAGGGATTTGGCTTCATTGGGGACTGGGGTCCACCTGGAGTGATGCAAGCCTATACTGGCATGATGGGCTGCATCTGTCCATGAGGGGAACCAGGATCCTAGGTGATAGGTTTAAATGCTTCATTGGCAAGCATTGAAACTAGCCAAGGGGGAGGCACTGGAAAGAGCAGGAAATCCTAGCCCACAAACAAATCACGGTAGTAAGTGCAGTAAACACCAACATAGAGGTGTCGATAGGGAGAAGGACAGGGGTAAATGGAGAAAGTGACAAAGGCAAGAAGGACAGGGATGGGGCAAAAGGAGTAAGGCCATCAGGAAATGGAGGGTAATGAGTACCAATGCCTGTAGTCTGGGCAACAAGCTCCCTGAGCTGGTGGCCTTGATGGAAGAGGGATGCCTGGATATTGTAGCAGTCACAGAAACATGGTACACAGAGAACCATGACTGGGATGTTAACATACCAGAGTACATAACCTACAGAAGAGACAGGCAGGGAGAAGAGGGAGGAGTAGCTCTCATGTAAAGGAAGGGATAAAAGCAACTGAACAAAAGAGTAAACATGGAGGAGAGGAGGCACTGTGGGTCACCCTGGAGACTGGAAAGGGCACCACAATCCACACAGGGGTTGTGTACAGACCCCATGTCAGGGGAGGGAATGGACAAGGATATGATAGAAGGCATTCTTAGAATGGCAGAGAAAGGGGAGATACTGTTGATGGGAGACCTGAATATGCCAGATGTTAACTGAAGCACATTTGCTGCAGCCACATCCAAGAGCAGGGCCATTCTTGATGTCCCTGCAGGTGGCAGGCCTCAGACAGCTAGTTTAGAACCCACTGTGAGGGAGCAATCTTAGACCTCGACTCTCAAACGGGCAGTGAGAGGATCTCAGATCTAGAAGTGGGTTGCCATCTGGGAACAAGTGACCATCAAACAGTGTGGTTCACATTAAACTCAGCTACAGAGTCAAGCCATACAAAAGTGAGGGTACTGGACTTCAGAAGGGCTGACTTTGGCAAGAAGGAGAGTGCCTCAGAAAAGCACTACAGAAACAGGCTAGAAGTAGGTGTGGAGCAACAATGGGGAATTATCAAACTGCCATCACAGAGGCAACAATCTTTGTGTGAAGCAAAAAATCAAAATGAAAGAAAAACCCACTATGGTTCTCAAAAGAGGTGGCTGTGAAAGTCAGGAAGAAAAGATAGCATTCCAGAAGTATAAGGAAACACAGAAGGAGCAGGACAGAGAGCTGTACCAGTTAAGGCAGAAGGAAGCAGGAGGAAGTCAGAATAGTGAAGGCCCAAACTGAGGAAAAGATAGCCAACCTCGGTTAAGAAGGGGGATAAAACCTTTATAGGTACATCAGTGAGAGTAGAAAGACAAAGGGAGGGATAGTGAGGCTGAATAGAATGAACTGTGGGTGGGCAGGGGACAGTAGAAAGCAGGATACTGAACGAATATTTCTGCTCAGTATTCACAAAAGAGGAGGGGAAGTGCCTAATCCAATTAACAGACGCATCTCTTGAGGGTGGTTGATCTCAGTCCTTTCACAGAAGAAAGGGTTCTGCAAGAACTCCTAAACTGAAGGTGGACAAAGCAATGGGGCCTGATGGAATTCACCCCAGAATTCTAAAAGAATTAAGACAGGAACTAGTGAAACCACGGGCTACTCTTTAATAAATCATGGGAGGATGGTGTGGTACCCGAGGACTGGAGGAAGGTGGATGTGATTCCCTTCACAAAGTGGGACCAAGACTGAGGCAGGAAACTACAGACCTGTCAGTTTGACCTCTGTGGTAGGGAAAGTGATGGAGTCACTTCTGAAGGAAAGAATAGTTGAGTACCTAGAGGCCAGTGGGGGCTCGGACCCAAGGCAGCATGGGTTCACAGCGGGAAGGTCATGTCAGATAAATCTAATAGATTTCTTTGACTGGGTGACCAAAGTAGTAGACCAGGGAGGGGCTGTGGACATGGCCTACCTAGACTTTAGCAAGGCATTTGACACAGTCCCACACAAAAGATTAATAGTCAAATTAACCAGCCTGGGAGTGGGTCCCAGGATGGCAGCCTGGGTAAAAACATTGGCTGGACAACAGGACACAGATGGTAATTGTAAATGGAGTCCACTTGAAGAAAGAGGGGTTCCAGTGGGCACCGCAGGGTTCAGTATTGGGTCCAGTCCTTTTAATGTCTTCGTAAGTGACATTGCAGAGGGACTGGAAGGAAAAGTATGCCTCTTTGCAGATGACACAAAGATCTGCAACAGGGTTGATACACAAGGAGGTGTGGAAAGGATGAGAAGGGACTTGGCAAGGTTGGAGGAATGGTATGGCAGCTAGGATTCAATGCAAAGAAGTGCAAAATAATGCACCTGGGAAACAAGAACCCAGGGAAGAATACACAATGGGGGAGGTAGTAACAACAACAAAAAGGAAAGAGACCTGGGGTAATCATATCAGATGACCTTAAGGTTAGCAAGCAATGTGAGAAGGCAGCAGGAGGGTTGGGGGTATACTGGGATGCATAGGGAGAGGCATCATCAGCAGAAACAGAAGTTCTTATCCTCTGTACAGACAGTTGGTGAGACCCCATCTGAGTACTGCGGCCCAGTTCTGGAGACCCCATCTCCACAAGGACATAGACAAGATAGAGGCAGTCCAGAGGAGGGCATCTAAATGGTGCAGGGTCTGCAAGAGAAGCCATATGAGAAGAGACTAAAGGAGCTTAATATGTACACCCTTGAGGAAAGAAGGAGAGGGGGACATGATAGAAACTTTAGTCACCTCAGTGGAATCAACAAAGTCCAAGAGGGTAGCATCTTTCAGAAAAAGAGATGTGCCTTTTCAACTTGTTGGATGGCAGTGGTGACTGGTGAAGGCACTTTTCAACAGGCTGGGAACATGTGACTCGGTGATGTCAGACAGAGAGCCCCATGTTGCGGTCTGGTACAAGCAACACAGTGCAACTCCAAGACTGGACTCCAAAACCATGCAATCAATCACAGAAGAAGTAGGGCCTGCTGAAGGAGAACAGCAGGAACAGGAACCACAACATCTGGAGAGTCAGGAACCAAATAAGGATGAAAACATTGAGGAAGATAAGCCTGTAGAGCAAGGGGAAGAGAGAGAGACATTTCTCAACTAGACATTTTCGCATCAGACAGTACATTACTCCTGCAGCAGTGACTGCCATCAGTCTGACCGAAGACCTGGGGATGAATGCTGCCTAAACTGCCCCTGAAAGATGGCGCTTGTTTTGCACATAGACTGCCAGAAAATAATTTTAAGCATCAATAATACAACATATTGATTCTACTAATGGCAACTGTTTTTGCACATACACTGCCAGAAAATAATTCTCATTGTCCCCTGCTGTTTAACATATACTTGGAGCCCCTGATCCTTAGACTGGTGGACAATATTATTTAAGGATCCAAATAGGCACTGTAAGATATTCCATCTCGGGCGATGCTGATGATATATTATTACATGTGCAGAGGCCAGACCTGTCAATCCCAGCTATTTTACAGTAGATAGAGGAATATGCTAAAGTTTCATTTTATAAGCTAAATCGGCTAAAACTAAGGTTTTACCTTTAAATAGTAGAGTAAATAAGGGGAACTTCATTCCTTGGCCTTTCCTGGGAGGCGTAGGATATAGTGTACTTAGGAATCAAGATTTTTAGAGATCTTGGTACTGTAATAAGAAACAATCTGATAACTTAGTCAAATGATAGCCTGGGATTTGGAAGGTGGCTATTACTTCCTATTTCCTTATGGGGCAGGCTATACAATTAAAATGAACATTCTGCCAAGGATGCTGTACCCATTGGGTATGCTGGGCACTTATTTGACAAAACGTGGTTCCTCAAATTGTAAAGGATAGTAAATACTTTCTTATGGAACAAGAAAGGTATTCACAGATCCTATCTCAGTTGACAGCCCCAAAACACAGAGGAGGTCTGGCGGACCCTTCTTTCTTTCTATATTATTTAGCACAACATTTGAGCAAGCTGGCCTTTGGAATGAATAAGGAAAATGCTAATTGGTTGTGAAGGCTTCTCATCAGGCCCAAAAATACTTAGCAGTGAAGTGGTATCAGTCTTTAGATCAACCAGTCATTGGTAACCCACATTTTAAGATCAGTAATGTAACAATATCCTCCAATTTTTGGCCTTGGCTAAGCTAATGTAAAGCATCAGACATATGGTCGGATGGAAAACCACTCTCTTTTGCTCAATTCGAAATTCAATGTAGCATTAGATAATGAAGCCTTTAAATATATTCAAGTTAGTAAGGCCCCTTGCATCCTTTTCTCCCAGTTCCCGCCAATGGATCTAGAGGGAAAAGATCTTGCTACGGCTTTTTAAGGTTGCCTCCAATCACACCCAGTTTCTAATATATACAAAACTTTACAGGCATGGATTGTAGGTTACCTTCAAGTGTCTGTCTTTATTGGGCAAGAGAGTTAGGAATGTCAGAGGACCCTGGTCTATGGAGGAAACTATGGGTTTCAATGTATAAATTCATAAAACAGGACAGAGTCAGATTAGTTCAGTTTAACATTATGCAGAACATTTATCTCACACCAGCTAAGCTCTTCAAGTTTGGGTCATTAAATACTTCTTTACAGTAAATGTAAGGGACGCCAGTTCCTTTATCATATGATATGGTTGTGCCCCTACTGCAGACCTTCTGGCAATCCATTAATAGGGCTTTGGATCCTATTCTTGGCTTGAAGACCTTATTTACCCCTGAAATCTGTTTAATAAATTATTTTCCAGATGATATTCCCAAAGTTAGAAAGCACATATGACACTTATCTCTGTGATAGCTAAGCTGATAATTATGAGGCATTGGATGGAAGATAAGTCTCCTAACGTAATGGAGTGGTACAAGGAATTAAACCTGGCATTACAACTGGAAAGACACATTGCATCTATGTATAATAGGTTAGGAGCTTATTTCTCTCTTTGGGGTAGCCTAGAGATGTACTGTTAGTCTGGAAACCATAGGAATGTGTAGTCATATTAGAGGTGAGACATACTAAAGATATTGGGTGGTGTAGTCAGGGTGGGGGTTGGGAGGGGTTTAAGTTTTGTATGGCTTTAGCCCTATTACTCTGATATGTTCATAGTATCTAATGTACTTTGACTGGTGCTCAAACTAATAAAACTTGTTAAATTAAAAAAAGAAAAGAGATGTGCAAGAACAAGAGGACACAATTTAAAGATAGAGGGGGCAGTTCAGGGCAATATGAGGAAGTATTATTTCACAGAGAGGGTAGTGGATGCATGGAACAGCCTTCCTGAGGAGGTTGTGGGGTCTAAAACTGTGGGAGAATTCAAGAATGCATGGGACAGACATAAGGCAATTCTTGTGGGGGTAGGAAGAAATAGGCTGCTGGTTAACTAGGATCTATGGCCCATCCTGTAGGTAGGGAAATGGGCAGACTAGATGGGCCAAGCGGTCCTTATCTGCCATTAAAGTCTATGTTTCTATGTTTCTCTGAAATAAAAGCTCACAAGAAAATGATATGGTGCCATGACTCTAATACTAGAATAAGGGATTTAATAACTAGATCACCTTTAAACATGAAAACTGAATGCCTCCAGGGCTTAACCTTAGCTCAATTAACAGATAACCTTAATTTGTTGCAAACCAGATCAAAAGGTGTCTTGAAACTATCATAAAGGCCAGAAATGAAAAGGAGCAACCCACTGGTGGTTTGACAATGACTGCATAGCATTAAAAAGGTAAATTGGGAAACTATACAAACAATATAAGTCATCACCCAGTAAGAATAAAATAAAAGAATTAAGTCTGGTGACGAGGCAATATAAAACAGTGCTTACAAAAACAAGGACAACCTACTATAAGAAACAATGGATATTAATGGAAGAAACTGTTATAAAAACTGATAATACAAAATTCTGGTCTTTAGTAGCTAGGGTACCGATAGTAGTAAATTTAACATAGATTCATAGATCTCAGAAAACAAATGGATAGCATTTTCTCTAATATTTTTGGGACCCTCACAGTGAAAACTGAGCACATTGAGACCTTAGCAGGAGCTTATATCCAACAGTGGTTACACATGAGGAGGTATTTCTGGCAATAAACTCTATTAAAACAAACAATGCCCCTGATTCAGATGGTATTCCCGCAGAAGTTTACATCTGTCAACCAGGATTATGGGCTAAGTACTCACAGTGTATTACAATAAGTGTATAAAAATGTCTAAATACCCAGAATCTTGGAAAGGGTCTTGCATTGTGCCAATTCCCAAAAAAGGAATATTGCAGATCCAGTGATATACCATTCAATAAGTCTCTTGGATTTGAATTTAAAATATTTTCAAGAATATTACATAATAAGTTGATGCTAGAAGTTGATCTTACTGGTGGTCTCTCATCGCTCAAGCAGGTTTTAAAAACTGTTCAACCATAGATAACATTTTCGTGCTGAAACACCTAATTCAAAAAAAGTATTACTATGGAAACAAGTTTTATATACTACATTCATAGATAACACAGTTACATTTGACTCTATAACTATGGGACATTTTATTTAAAAAGAGGAATTAATATTAATTTGCTGCATGTACTTGAACTTTGTATTCACAGATGTGGGCCTCTGTGAAACTGGTGCTAATGGAGAACTTTCTGCTCCTTTCTAAATCAACAAAGGAGTATGTTAGGGTCATGTACTTGTTTCACTCTTTTTAATTATATGTGGATGGCCTTTAAATTAAATAAACTCCTTCCATTCAGACTTCCAAAAATTATGCAACATACATGTGCAGCAATAGCATACACAGATAATATTGTGTTTTCGCTGTCAAGAAGGGCCAGCCAAAAACTAGATTTTGTATTTAAAACTAAGAGCAATTGTAACTTAATATAAATATTAACAAAACTAAGGTTGTAATTTTTGGGAATAATCCAAAAGTTCAAGGAAAATGGTATTTAGATACACAAGAAATTGATAGGCAGATGGTTATGTTTCTCAAGGTGTTGCTTTTAGTGCCAATTGTCTATGGAATCCCCACCTTGAAAGAATAAAAGAAAAACTGGCTCAAACGGCCAGGGGGATTAATAGATTTAAAATAGTTTCAGTGGGAAATCTGTGGAACTTTTGGTAAGGACTATTAGAGCAAAATATAACACGGGCATTATATGGTGCAGAAGTATGGGAAAGTAAAAGGAAGAGATGTTAGCCATACCTATTCAAAAATTATTAAGAAAAGTTCTGGAGCTTGGTCACTCATTTCCAGCAACATATTTAAGAGCAGAGTTTGATATCTCAGACTTAAATGCATTTATAAATACTAAAAGGTTTTGTTCTGGATCAGACTTATTAAATTGCCTAGGTATAAACTTGTACTCTCTGTCTCAAAGAAAAAGAGTATTGAATTGACCTAGGTTACAGAGATATCTTTTGGTTCACCAATTACTATCCCTGTTAAACAAGTATAGACTTACTAATCTGAAGGCTTACTCTGATAAAGGTATATTAATTAGTATTAAATATAACAATATATAACAAAAAATGACACATTTTGGAACCAGATTGATCTTAACAAAATAAAGAATTCTGCATACTCCATGGATAGCCAAAATTGCTATTGTTTTTGATATAAACATTATTTAAGTATTTTGGCTGACTCAAACTTCACAGTGTTTTTATACATATATAAACAGAAGAGCGCAGTAATAGAAGCATGGTGAACACTGCAGAAAAAATATAGCATAAGGAATACAGTGACAGCGGAAGAATACGCTGATCAGTACTGCACGTACCTGTTGCTTTATCCATCACACTATGCAGGGAAGTATGGAAGTGGGAGCCAAGTCAGCATGCTGTCATCGTGGCTCACAGGGTAAAGCCACAGTCTAAAAAGACAATACTGACCTGAGCGTCAGGGGTTCGGGTCCTACTCCTGCACCCTTTGTGTATGTTTTGCTAGCTGTGACTGTTCTTTACTTTTTTTGTCCTCTTGCACCTGACTGTTGCCCAACAGATTTTGTCCTCCCAGTGTGGCTTCCATAGGAGTTTGTTATCTTTAGTAGGGGGATGTGGGTGGCAAATCCCCTGTATGAAAACATTATGTCTGAATTGCCTGTTGTCTGTCATCAGGGAATGCAGGCATTGTGAGGTTATTTCTCTTGCTGTTGTTCCCTGCTGTGGTTTTACACCATGCTGTTTTGCTTGTGCGGTGTTTGACTGTGCTATTGTATCTTCGTGGTTATTGGCCTGAACAATTTTCATATTATATAAGTTTGAGCAATTTCCCAGCAATGTATTGCTTGCTAGACATCAAAATTATCTAATGATTTGGAAGTCTGTACCTGTGCAGTTGGTGAAGTGGAAAATCATTTACATGTACTTTGGAGGTGTACTTGGTATAGAAAGAAAGATTATATTGGCTTGGGCCTTATTTGAATGTAATGTACCCTACTGATGAGGAACTTTTAACTCTTGTTTTATTGAATACTACTGATGAGTGGTCGATAAATAGACTGGCAAGATATTTCAGTGCAATTTATAAAATTAAAAAGAAATTATTAGCTTCACAACTATAAGCCCTAGTATGGATCTGCCTGTTTGACAGTTGCAGTAATATCATGGATAGGCCCTACACGTGAATTTCCTTGTCATTTCCATTTGATATGTTGTATTTTACTCCTTTGATGTGATATTTATCTTATATTTATTATTTTTGTGTGCATTTTACCTGCTTTGTTTGAAAGATTTGTAAGCTTAAACAATAAAAATAAAAAAATATGAATTAATAGTTAACACTTGTATTTTGTTGTTGTTCTATATGCATTTTTAAGATGTTTTACTTTCCCAGTATAGTTATATTTACCATGTCATCAACCTTATGCACTTCAATCCTTATTTAAGTACATCTTAATACTTCAACATCATTCTCATAAAGCAGCCTGAAATATAATTACTGTAAATCACAAAGCATACATTCTTTATCACTTGCTGACTCATATAGGGATGTTTTGTTAATAAAATATTTATACAATCAAATGTGCCACCATAGTTTCCCACTAATTTTCATGTTTTTACTTCTGCATAAGCCTGTCATCCTTTTACACTGAATAAAGATGGCACCTGTAAGATTCACAGTGGCTTATGTAATAAGTATTTTACATCTCCGTAGTCATTAGATCTGCAAGTATATAAAGAGTGCATTCTAATTGCTTTTTGCTTTTCCATTTGTCATGTAAATGTTTAAATGTTTTTCTTTTTTGTTGCAAGCTTTTTATGCTCCTGATCAGACTGTATTGTGAATTACCTTCATTCTCAATAGAGCTAACGGTCACAGCCACAAAGAAAAAAGGTTCTTTTCAGAGCCATACCATACTGGTCAAAAATACAAGCTCTTGCAACACCTCATCACTCATATTTCATCCCAATTGTTTTTCCCTTTCAGTGCATATTATCAACTCTTACTACACTTACTTCTCATACACACATTGCATAGTACCCACAGACAGATCGACAACCACCTTTCCAATATTCACACACCTTCTTTTCTACCCATCCTGTAAACATCCCCAAACTACCAAACTAAGACCCCAGATAATTCCCCAAAAAGAAACATATCACGACTAGACACTAGGCACCCCAAAAATATACTAAGACAAAGGATAACCATAACATATATTCAACAGTTACCAACATTTCCCTTTAAGTAACCACACTGCATTGTAATATCCCTATACATTCCTTCCTAGCATAGCAGTATGCAACACACACAGCATTCACAACAGAACACCTTTTGGCACATGTAATCAACTTACTTTATCATTCACAACTATGTCCTCAACTTTTTCTTTCTTTTCAACAGTACTGTGGCAACATTGGAAAGATAATGAGACTCTCCATCTTGTAAAAGCAGTCTCTGCATTAGCAGACCCTAGCATCACATGGGAGGCAGTAATCAGCCACTTATGGATCTGTGGGAAGCAGTAAGTGACCACCTCAAAAACACACATGGGATGAGTAGGGACACAGACATGTGTAGAAGAAATGGAAGCTAATAAGACAGACTTTCAACAAGCTCAAATTTGCTGGTCCAATAACAGACCGCCACAAGAAATGTCATGTCCTAACCAAACAAATATGGGCGAATGCTGGAAAGCCAATTTAGGAGATTGTATATATGGCAGTAAGTAAAATAATTTTCTTCCATTTTTCTCTTTCTTAAGCCCCCAGCAGTAAATCAACACACGTTTAACCATTTATATCAATCTCTTGCAGAATACATAAAGGGCATAGCTCACGCAAGAAACGTCAAAGGTTGGAACAGGAAACCAGCTTCAAACTCTGAGGATGGAAAGAAGAGCAAGAAGAAAAAGAATAAGAACAAGAGCAGAACCAGGAAGAAGACCAAGAACAAGAAGAAACAGAAGAGCAACATGTTGAGCCAGCCAAAAAGACAAAGAGAAACAACCACAGCAACAGTAACAGCAAGAGCAAAAAGCAACAGGATTAGTCACAAGACATCATCAGTCATGGTAAGCACTTTTAAATCAACCAGCCTTAGCAGCACACACAAACCATGCAAACTCAAACACAACAAGGAATGAAATGCCCAAGAACAAAAGCAGAATAACAACATGCCGTTCACCTACAGATGAATCATTCAGTGAACAACAGCAGGAACCCACTGAACTCAGACAATCAACTGGTGGTGAAGACTCCACATCAGTAACAGGCCCTCTGGAACACCTGAACATGTACTAACACTGAATCACTCCACCTTATTCATACAGGTAACATATTCACAAGGAAATTATATAAATAATTATCAGTTTTCCTCGACAGTTCAAATGACTCTTGACAGTCTGAAAGTAAAACTGTTGACACCCTGGCACAAGCAGAGTCACCTTCTCTATCACCACAACCACCTCCAGCACAGACAGCAGCAGCAGTGTTCCCATCCTCATAGCACCAACCCCTCCATCAAGGACAAAGAACCATCTCTGAAATGGAAGCAGAAATCCATATCAAGTAAACATTGTGAATATAAACTAATGCTTACCAATTTAGCATCCCAAAACACTTTTAAAGTTTCATATCTTATGTTACATAACCTCCTTTCCATAACCAGACACAAAATCTAAACTCACACAAACTGACACTGAAGCAACAGGCCCACAAGCAGAATAGACACAGACATTAGCATCAGCTAATACATATTCCAAGCACCACCTGAACTTAAACCACTTTATAAACTTATTTTTTGTTTGTTTTACACACAACCATCTAACAAAATATTTGAAATGGTCTAATACCTCTCTCTCTCTCTCTCTCTCTCCTTTATGTCTTTATTCATTTTCCTACTCCACAACAACTGCCAGAAATAGCCAGCAAGCTGGACACTGTAACTGCAACCATCTCTAAAGGATTTGACACTATGAACAAGGCCTTGGGAGAAGTTCTACAGCAGCTAAGAGTCCTGAACCAGGCACAGGGCAACATGGTCACACTTGCTTGGCAGAGTAGCTGCCTTCCATGAGAAGGCAGACAACCTGGAAGAAATGAAAGGCCTGTTAAAAACATCACCCACCATCTCCCACCCAGCAGCCATAGTAAACCCCAGGTCCTGTCTTGTATATAGTTGTCAAAATTTTCTTTAGAAATTGTGCTTTAAAAGCAAAATTTGTGTTAAACAATTATGACTTGGACTTTATTGTTTATCCTTAATTTCTAACAAATCACAGCTATGTATAATACTTTGTAAACAGTTGATACGAAAGCATATTTTGAATCAAGACTCTGTAGAAAATTATTGCTTAAACTTTCTATTAGATGTATTAAATGTATTGGGTCCATTTTTGGCCCATTTGTTCATGAATAGAGTATGTGTACTGTTCTATCTCCATGTTTTTCCTAGGTCTCTAACACAAATTGTTCTACTCATTTAACCTATTACCCATATCCATTAGGATATGACTGCCCTGCTATGTTGATTATGGTCATCCATGCCTGTACCATGCTGTTATCTATCTTCTGCTTGTAATGTATGCACCTGATGTTCTTCTGTAGACCCTGATATGTCTGATGTTCTTTAATGTACCTTGTAATCTCCTGGGTCACACCTGAAAATAGGCACTTGGCTGTCTAGTATGCTTACCTGGTAAACAAAAGCAAATAAATAAACTTTATTTTTATCTTTCATTCCTCAAAATCCAGCCTTCAATTCAAAATCATGTTTTGAATCATGTTGCAAACATTATTGTGTTCATGGCATAATTTCTCAAAGTCAATCATGTTGAGCCATTGTTACCAAATGCAGTAAAATCATGTCAATGAAAATTGTTCTCATGTTATGTATTCCTAAATAAGCACTTTTACTGGGTACTCTGTAACCACAACCTTCCTTTCAAAACATTTTTTCCTCTTTTATCCAACCTAAGTACAGCGAGTGACACACCAATGATAGCAATATAAGTGCAAGCACTTCTCATTTTCTCATTTCTATTTCAGTGTTTCTATATTTCTATGAAAATGGAAATTTCCAGTGAGAAATTAGACTGAGAAATAGAAATATGCAACATACATGAAATAAGTGAAAAGTTTATATTAAAAAAAAGCCATTTGTTAGAAATGAAGGATAAACAATAAAGTCCATATGGACATTTCTGTATTAATATGGCACATATTTCCATATTATACATATTTCTATTTCTCAGTCTCATTTCTTTCTGAAGGCAGCTGTCATCACCCAGAATATTAAAAGTGGGGACTGCACTGCCCCAGGTAACTACTGCTCCATTCCCCCCAAGGTGCTAGAAAAAATAGTGTCAGATCAACTCTAGACTTTCTCATTAAATATGACCGTCTCTTCCCCAAACAGAATGGTTTCAGGAAGGGCCACAGTACTACAACTGCCCTTCTTGAATACACCACTTTATAAGCAAAGCCCTTGATAAAATGGCAGCTAACTCAAATGGGAATGTACCGCAATATGATGCTGTGTACAAAAAGTACTGTCGCTGTACTTTCACACACACCACATTTGCTGCACACATTTCTCATTCATTTTCCGAAAGCTTTGTGCAAGAAGTACGGTTGCCATACTTTTGCACACACCATATTTGCCACACATTTCCATTCATTTTCAACAGCTTTCAACTACTAAAGAAATACATTGCAGTGCATGTCTTTACAGTAGCGCACTCAAGCTAATATGTAGTTTTAATGGCAAACGTCCCACATTAGATTCCCAGGTTAAATTCTACTCTTTTTTTTGTCATTTTGATTTTTTGTATGTGTGTGAAAATCACATAAAATACAACAAAATATATCTAAACAGCTCAGCATTAGCTGAATTACTATGTTTTCTTTGTAAAATGATGAATATTACTATATTTTCCACACTTCAGACTCGCCAACTAGAAAACAAAATGGTGGCTGCTCAAATGGAAATATACTGCAAATATGCTGTGTGCAAAAAGTATTGTCGCTGTACTTTTTGCACACACCACATTTACCACACATTTCCCATCCATTTTCCAGACATTTGTGCAAAAAGTGCAGTCACCTTACTTTTCACACTCCACATTTGCTGTACAGTTCCCATTCATTGTGCAACAGTTTCGTGAAAAGTACAGTCACTGTACTTTTCGTGACGCACCATATTTGCCATACATTTCCCATTCAATTTTCAACGGATTAGTGTGAAAAGTCAGCGGTTGCCATACTTTTGCACACACCACATTTGTTGCACATTTCTCATTCATTTTTCAACAGAATTCAACTATTAAAAACACATTGCAATCCATCTCTTTCCAGTAGTGCGCCAAGATAACATTTAGCTTTTCATGGTAAACATCCCATGTTTGAGTCCTGACTCACAGTTTCAATTCTACTTGAGTTTTTCCTTTTTGTTTTTGTGTATGAAAATTACATCAAATGTATCTAAACAGCTAGCATTAGCTGAATTCTGTTTTTTCTGAAATGATAAATTTTACTCTGTTTTCCACACTTCATACTCCTTGCTAATGAGAAACAAAATGAGCCACTCAAAAGAAAAAGAAGATGATATTTTTCACGCTTTGAAGCACTCTAAATAAGAACCAGATATTGAGTGAAAAATATGGTTTGAACCAGATACTATGAGAAAAGTACCTTCTCATTTTTGAAAAAGGACAGTAATTTTTCAAAGTAGCTTTTTGTGAAAAATATATTTTTGTGCATGACACATGAATTTTCTCCATAGCAAACAATGGGAACATTAAAAACCTTATACTTCAGAGCTAATTAATATTTTTTCACCAAATCATCAAAAGGCACATCTGTGACCCAAATATCCCATGTTCAAACAAGCTGAGGTGGTACAGTATAGAGAATGGGGTGAGAGTTAGGGACCAATGACCCTAATGCACACCCCAATGCCTGTTGGTGGGGTGGTGGACGAATGGGTGGGAACCTCAACAAATTTCCTTTGTCATCAGGAACAACCCTAACTGATGCATTAAATGGAGTTTTTTGCCATGAATTTCCTTCTTTTTGAGAATGTGCACTTATAAATAGTGAATTAATGGCAAGCAAACACAAGCTCAAATGCTAACGCACTTGGTGATGCAAATGCAAATAATAATGCAAATGGTAATACAAACACAAGCGAAATGTTAATGAAAACAGAAATGCAAATGCAAGCATGTACAGAAACACAAACTGTAACACATACGGGCACAGTAACATAATTGGAAATGCAGACAGTTACAGTAACAGCAACGATGGCATCAAAGGAAACACAAACAGAAACTCAAACACAAATGGAAGCTCATACACAAATGCAAATGGAAATGCACACAGTGGCAAAAGGAAGCACAAACAAAACAGTAATGAAATGCAAATGTTAATAGTTACATAAGCAAGCAGTAATGGAAATGCAAATAGTAACATTACACGGTCACGGTATCAAGAATAGGGTATGCATTGCTAATTGGTAACAGCATCGATTATGCCATAAAGGAACGCAATGGAAGTGCATACGCAAATGCAGATGGTAATGAACATGGTGACACAAAAAAAATATAAAACAAAACAGTAATGGGAATGCAAATGTTAACAGTAATGCAAACTCAAGTGCAAATGAAAACGTAAAGGGTAACATATAACGGTGGTGTACAGTAATGGTAATGTAAATGGAAACGCAAATGCAGTGCATACAGAAATGCAATAGTAACATGCACGGTCACGGTACAGCAATAGAAACACAAATGCTAATGGTAAAAGCAACGATGACACCAAAGGAAATGCAACTGAAGTGTGCACGCAAATGCAAATGGTAATGCACATGGTGATGCAAAATGAAATACAAACAGAAACAGTAATGGAAGCGTAAATGGTAACAGTAAACGAAAGCAAGAGCAAACAAAGGGCAAATGGTAATGCACATGGTGGCATAGACAGGAACGCTAACTCAAGGGTTACAGAATTGCAAGTGGAATGCTAATCAGACAGTAACAAAAGCGCCTTTTGTCACCAACAGCTGCATAGAGAAACAAAGTGAATACAAAGAATGTATGCATAATAATGGGCCTCGAGCAAAAATGAGCACTTGGAACACTAAATTGCTTATATCTCAGGAACCGACGACACAGAAAAAAAATTACAATTACATATAAATCATGACTTTCCTGGCTAGTTTTGTACTTTGCTCCCTAGCAGAGGGCTAAGCACTTTTCTGATGAAAAGTCTGTTTCTCAAGTGTTTCTGAGATATGGGCTCAAAATGTGCAGCAGACGCTGCAATGTTAGTCTATGGGAAAAATTGTCACCTTCAGAGCACCGTAACTTTCCATCCATGTAATATTTTGTCACCAAACCACCAAAAGGTTCATCTGTGGGTTGTTGTTTCTTCCTCCAAATTTCAGCCCAAAAGACCAAACCATTGTTTTGCAGTATGATGGCATAGAATTCCTGTTATTTTGGGCATAGTGTTTGCCAAACGAATATGTAAATCCACGACACTTTCACAAATGAAATCACGAAAGTGTCTTGAGTGCAACACTACTTTGTGACACTACTTTTACAAACATTTCAAAACATATTTCTGGTGTGTTTAACCCCCAAAAAGACATGGCTAGCATCACCAGCGTCCGACTTGGTGAACACAAAAGAATTGTGTCCCTAGAGGGTCCCAAATTTAAATGCTAAGCATTTCTGTGACAATTAACTGAAAATGGCTGACTCATGACACTACAGGGGTCATTTGTGACACTAAAAACTGCAACACTGTTGAACTTTTGTTAACTTTTCCCATTGACTATAATGGAAAACTTGTTTTTGAATAACTTTTGAACCATTTAATATTTTTTCAAGAAATCGCGAAGGCACATTGCAGACTCGGACACATGTTTCCTGTAGGCGAGCAAAGAATGCGCAAAAAGTGTAAATGCACTGTGGAATGTTGCTTTATAACTCCAGAACCATATATCTTACCATTACAAAACTTAGCAGATCCAGAAATCTATGGTACCACTCCACCTGCCAAATTTCAGGCAAATCTGTCATACAGTGGCAAAGTTATTAAGATACAAAATTTCACACTTTAACCATAAATGGGGTACTCAACCCTAAGTATAGTGGCACGAGATATATATATATATATATATATATATATATATATATATATATATATATATATATATATATATATATTCTATGCAAGAAACTGTGTTAATGCATTATTTAGGTTTAAAGCATTAAAAAGTCAGGAAATGAAAATCTTTAGGGTTTCCCCTCTCCCAGACCTGCCCATCATCCCAAGATTGACAGCTGATGGGGGTGTGTCATGGGGTTGTGAGGCTCTAAATGTCACCCCATTCTATCTGAAATTACATTCATAAGCACCAGTAAATAAGAATGGGGTGACATTTAGGCTCACAACCCCAATGACCACCCCTGTCAGCTGTCAAGTCTTGGGATGATGGGTGGGTCCAGGGGAGGTAACCTAAAGATTTTTCATTTCCTGCCTTTTATGCTTTTAACCCTAAATGATGCATTAACACAGTTTTTGCATAGAATTTCCTTACTTTTTGAGAATGAATAAAAACTAAGAACTTGTGCAAGTTGGAGTGTGGGTCTTTGGGCCCTGCGCCCCAGTAACCTACGGAACTTGGGGAGCACAGGCCCTTCAGGCCCTGTGATTCCATCAACCTGTGTAGGGTCATGGGAGCATGGGCCCAAGGGCCCCTGCGTCCCACCTAGTTGTAAACGTGTGTGTACCATCAACACCCTCCAAATTTCAATGTAAAACACCAAACCGTGTCCAAGATATAACATGATAAAGTTTGAGATTTTCAGTTGTCAGAGATGCAGAATTCTGCACCTGTTAACATTTATAGGCACAATGACTGAAAACTGCATCCATGACACTAAGGCTATAACACTATCAATTTCAAGCCACCAGCTAATGCAAACACTGTCCACAACACGTAAATTTCATCACATAATATTGCCACAAAAAAACTTCCTTACACATAAATGCTATAATTCACATCTACAGGACATGCTGAGAACACCCTCCGAATTTCAATGCAAAAGACCAAACTGTTTCAGAGATATTTAAACTTAAAGATTGGTGAAATTGCCCTATCTAATGCATTATAAAATCTGGCCATCTTGTCCCTCCCTTAGATCAAAGATGGCGATCAAAGAATCTCATGATCAAAGAATTTGCAAGCTCATTATCAAAGAATAAAAATGTTATAACACACATTTTAGGCAAAATTACATGTAACCAAGATAGAACGAAGCATCCTGAGCAATACCCACCCTCATTTGTGTTCCTAGGCCACCCCTGGGCTGAGAACATTTAATTTTTAAATGGACCATCTTGTCCCTCACTCACGATGCAGGATCATGATCAAAGAATCTTGCAATCAAAGAATTTGTAGGCTCTCGATCAAAGAATAAAAATGCTGAAGCTCAACTTTTAGGCAGAATTAAATGAAACCACCACCATGCCACAATAGAACGAAGCCCCTGAACAAAACCCACCCTCATTTGTGTTCCTAGGCCACTCCTGGGCTGAGAAAGTTGAATGTTTAAAGGGCTATCTAT
Source organism: Neoceratodus forsteri (assembly GCA_016271365.2). Lineage (NCBI taxonomy): Eukaryota > Metazoa > Chordata > Ceratodontiformes > Ceratodontidae > Neoceratodus > Neoceratodus forsteri. The sequence continues at coordinate 236,824,001 of CM057450.1, forward strand.
CGTCCTTCATGATGCAAGATTGCGATCAAAGAATCTCGTGATCAAAGAATTTGCAGGCTTGCGATCAAAGAAATTGCACACTCACGATCAAAGAATAAAAATGATGAAATGCAAGTTTTTGGAAGATTTAGATGAAACCACCACCATACCTCGATAGAATGAAGCCCTGATCAAACCCACCCTCATTTGTGTTCTTAGCCCACCCCTGAGCTGAGAAAATAGTATTTTACCTAGCGATGCTAGATCACATGATCAAAGACTCTACATGATCAAAAGAATTTTGCAGGCTCGCAATTGAAGATTGTGTGAGCCACGATCAAATAATTTAAAATCTTATAACTCTATTTTTGACCATTTAAATCAAACCAAAGGCACGGCTTCCTCTTCTCATTCAAACACAAGCTACGTCAAACGCTTGTGTCCAGAGCCACCTGTGACTGTTTCTCCTAACCTCCCAGGTAGTCACTTCTGTTCTTTGTACCTCTACTATCACCCCCTCTACCTGCCACCAACCTCCCCATATCTACCCCTGCCTCTCTCCCTAGCCCAGGTCCACCACCTTCCTCTCTCAGCCTCCTTCAACTCCCTTCCTCTGCCTTTTCTAATCTGCTCACCCCACCCGATGTTGCACTTGTTCCCTGATCCTTGCCTCCCACCCACCTCTCCTTCTACCTCCCTCCCAGTTACCCCTCACACACTCTCTCTTCCACTTTCCTATGCTACATGGCACAATTGGCAGCAACTCAGTTTATTCCACTCTACCTTTCCCTTTGACAATGCCCTTCTGGCAGCTTTAATTCATGTAAATATTATTTGTTGTGACTCATCATTCTTAAATGTATGCCTGATTATGTTGTTCTAACTGTTATTTATATCACCTGTAGCTTTAGACCATGTATACTCTGTACTGAATTTTATATTCAAACTGCTTGCCTACTAATCTCACACAAACTGTACTTCTATTCTTTGTATACTGACGTGGAACCTTTGTAAAAGAGCCATTGACTCAAAGGTATTTATCAAAATTCTAGTAAATGGCTCAATAGACCAAACCCCCTAAGTAAAACCCATGTAAGTTTTACTTCAGAAGTGACCCCAGAGCCAAGATATTTGATTTTTACAATCAGAATTTAAAACAAGATGGCGGACCTCGCGATCAAAGAATTCTCGGGGACAAAGATTCTGAACCATGAGGTGGCAAATTCTTTGATCGCCAGGTGGGACCAGAAGGCCAGAACTCCATTCTTTGTCGCAAAATAACCATTTCAATTTTCCCATTGACTTATAATGGGAACTTAAAAGTGCTATAAATTTTGAATGCCTCAATATTTTTCACCAAATGAAAAGTGGCATGTTCAGCCAGCCAAGCTCTTTCAGATGAACCATCTTGCATAGTGGCATGCTACGACAGCAGCTCAGAACCTAGACAAATATCCCAAACTGCCTCAAAACTGGATAATTTTGCATTTTTCAGCATTTTCATGAGCAAAGACCGAAGTCAGACCAAAATGAAATTTGGCATATCAAGAGATCTACCATGCCCCACCACACGTGCCACATTTCAGGCAAATCTGTTGAATGGGTCCAAAGTTATTAACAAGCAAAATTTTGACTTTAACATAGAAGTGCCTTCAAAACCCTAAATATAGTGGTGCGACTGTGCCACTATTTATATATATATATATATATATATATATATATACATATACATATATATATAGACAGAGAGAGACAGAGAGTTTGGAAATGTGATGTTGGGGTTACACCCCTACCACCCCACCCTCCACACACCAACATGCATCGAGGTGTGCACTGGGGTCGATCAGCCCAACTGTCACCCATTCCATGTAAACAATCTGAGCTGTGCAGTATAGGAAAATGGGGTGAGGTAGGCCCGATGACTCCAACTGATGCATTAATGGAGATTTTTGCAATGAATTTCCTTCTTTTTTGCAAAAGTGTAATGTACCTGATAACTGGTATGTGGTAGTGGAGCGCTGGCCCTCTGAGCCATACAGTCCCTTCACATTGCCCATTTTTTGCATAATGGTATGCGAGCAATGAGAGCCGTGGGACCACCGGGCCCTGCACTCCCACTTACACATCACTACAGAGCCATACAGCAGTCCTATAGGGCAAGGAACTTTTGTAACAGTAATTTGACAATATCTCTGCAACTAGCAGCTATGAAAAAATCAAGTGTTGTTATAATCATGACAGCGTCACTCTCCATGCAAGATAGTCAACCAGATCCCTATCTCACATCATTTAAGATATGGGCACCACAAAGTGCTGAAAAGGCACCCTTGGAACCCTTGGAACATGTTTTGCCAATATCTCTGTAGCTGTAGCAAGTAAGAAAAATTCCACTGCAAATGTAGTCTATGATTTCTAAACTTGTTTCTGCAGCTTCCAAAGCTGTAGGTAGTGAAAAATCCATATCTCGCTTCATTTTCAAAATACGGCTGCCAAAAGGCATTACACGCGCAGCAATGTTATCTATTGGAAATTTCTCAGTTTAGTAAAGCTGTAACTTTGACCCATTAAAAGTTTTGGTTCCAAACTACCAAAATTATCTGTGGGACAAAGGCTTGCCACCCAAAATCTCAGCCAAAAGCCCCAACCGTTGTTTTGCAGGGAATGGCAAAGATTTGCAGTTTTGGACAAAGTACTTTCACAAATATGAAAGTTCTAAAAACAGCATGGCACTTCTGTGGATTTGGTAAAACTGTCATGGCCAGTTCTTTCTCATAATTTATGAATGTACTGGGGCACCAATTTTAACTGCATTTCTAAGGAGTTTTGCCTCAAAATAAAGATAGGGGCTGGCATTCTCAGGGATTCAGCAAGGTAAATACAACAGTCATTGTTTACCTAGGGGGTCCCAAGTTTAAATGGCAGGTATTTTTTCTCTCACTAACTGAAAACAAGATGGCCACAGCACAAAAGTGAAAGTGCAATTATGTAAAGTAAAATGTACTGGCGGCAGCTTTCATGAGACACATATTTTTTTTTCCTAGTGACTATAATGGAAATTTGGTTTTGAATAACTTTTGAATGGTTTCATATTTTATCACCAAATCTTTGAAAGGCACATCAGTGATCCAGGTGGCATGTTCCCTGAAGATTTCAAACCAAATGGACAAATTGTGCTGGCTGTAGATGCGAGCAAAGGAAAGTGCATAAAGTAAATCTTGTTTTGTTTTTCTGCATTCTACAGCTTTGCAACTGCTCATCCAACCATAATGCAACTTCCCATATATTTAGAGATCTATGATACCAGACCACACATGCAAATTTTCAGGCAAATCCATCATACAGTGACAAAGTTATCAATGTGCAAAAATTTGGATTTAACATTGACATGCCTACTCAACCTAAGTATACTTCCATTAATGCATCAGTTGAGTTCATACCACCAGTGACAACAGCATGGAAATGTGGTGTTAGGAGTTACCACCCCTACCCTCACCACACCCTCACACACTAAAGGCATTGGGATGTGCGTTAGAGTCATTGTCCTAACTCTCACCCCATTCCATGTGTAAACAAGCTGAGGTGGCAGTATAGCAGAATGGGTGAGAGTTAGGCACCATAACCCCCAACGCACACCCTGATGCCTGTTGGTGTGTGTGGGGTGGAATGGTAGGGTGATGACCCTAACACCACATTTTCATGCCTTTGTCGCTGTGGTTTGAACCCTAACTGATGCATTAATGGAGTTTTTTTGCCATGAATTTCCCTGCTTTTTGAAAAGTGTAATGTAACTGGTAAGGGGTTTAGGTTATCGGGGAGCACGGGCCTCCAGGCCCTGCGCCCTTCACATTGCCCATTTTATGTAAAACTATATGTATGGGGAGTGTGGGCCTCTAGGTCCTGCACTCCCATTCACATGTAAGTAAGGAGCATACAGCAGCCCTATAGGGCAAGGGAACCCATTAACACTAATGTGCCAATATCTCAGCAACTGTAGCAGCTGCAACAAAAAATTCAAGTGTTATAATCATGACAGTGAGATGGCTACATGACATGAATTGGCCAAATCTGTATCTCTCATCATTTACTAGATACAGGCACTGAAATGCACTGAAAAGGCACCCTTGGAACATGTTTTTGCCAATATCTCTGTAACCATAGAAGGTAAGAAAAAAATTCTACTGCTGGTGTAATCTGTGATTTCCAAACTTGTTTCTACAGGTTAGTTCACCTGAAGGTGAACTCAGTTTTATGATAGCGAAACTGCGTATCTCGCTTCATTTTCGAGATACAGGCACCAAAAGGCATAATGGACACTGCAATGTTATCCTATGGGAAATTTCTCAACTTCAGAATGCTGTAACTTTGGTCCCTTTAATGTTTTTGCACCAAACCACCAAAAGGCACATCTGTGGGACCATGGCTTGCCACTCGGCAAATTTCAGCCCAAAAAGACCCAACCATTCAGTTTCAGAGTGATAGCAAAGATTTGAAGTTTTTAAAAATACTTTTGCAAATCACAAAGGTTTCACAAAAGTAGCATGAAACTTTTGCATTTGCGAGAAAGTATTCGCACTTTCTTCGTGATTTATTAAAGTATTTTCTCTGATATTTAAATGGGATTTCTGGGGTTTACCTCCAAAAAAAAAAAGATAGCGCTGATACTCTAGACCTCACTAGGGTAAACCCAAGTCAGAGTTTACCTAGAGGTCCCAGATTTAACACCATGGCCTGGATATTCAGACTGCACCACAAAGTAGCACAATAGCAGAAGCAGGTGCAAGTGCAGTGTGCCCTGTGCAACACACGCGATATTCAAACACAGCGCAGGCCAAAGTGCCCTTGCACAACACAACTGAATATTGTGTCAACTGCACCATGTCACAACCAGGGATGTGCAGTGGAGCAGGGCTGATGCACAGTAGCACAACCAGGGATGTGCAGTGGAGCAGGGTAGTAGCACAGTAGCACAACCAGGGATGCTCAGGGACAGGGACAGGATGCAGGGTGCACCCATGGAAGCCATGGGCAGAGGAGCATGCAGCAGGCCAGACAGTGGCCCCCACAACCCATGAACTGCACAACCAGTGGTGATCTGGATGGACCACCAGCCCATGAACACCAACACCGAATCCACAGCTGGGGCACAGTGACCCAGCAACCCCGGCAAGCAGTGACCGCTACACAATGATGGCCGCCACCAGTGCCACCCCATCCCACCAATGCAGAGCATACCCTGTACAGTGATCCCCAGACACCGGCCCAGGAGCAGCACCCAACAGTGCATAACACTGAATGCATGCCACCACCCCCACCATGACAATGCAACCCTGTGTACCATAGAGCTATGCATGGCAGCCCCACTGTGAGCACCCTGCAGTGGGAGGCACCAGCCACTGACGCAACAACTGCAGACACAGTGCTGCCCTGCATGGCCCCCCGTGGCACAGCAGAGAGGTTGACCCCACATCGGTACCGAGGGACCCCGATGCAACAAGGCCTGCCCTGGACCCCACCACCAGCAGGACAGCACCCCGCACACCCACCCAAGCACACACTCTGTCCCAGCACTGGCCCAACATCCAGCACAGCCACCCACAGTGGTGCATGGTGGCATGCACCACACAGGATGTGACACAGGGGCCGGACAAACACCCACTGTGACCCAAGGGCACCCTGACACAGGGCCACATAAGCGGGGCAACAAATGCCACTGGCATGCTACCACTGATGCTGTGTACCCATGGCCTGCACCCCACCATGACCCAGGTGTCCAGCCATCCTGCGCATGCATCATGAAGTTGTACGCCACCAGCATGCAGCTGGAGCACAAGTGACAGACATCAGAACACAGACCCCAACAGACACCAGCAACAGCATTGATGGGGAACAACAACAGCATAGCCCACAGTGCCACTCGAGGCAGGCGTGCACCATACCAGTGACAGGAGGCAAGCTGCCATTGCGCTGTGGTCAGAGGGTGGCGGCATGGACAGCCACCAATGACATGCCAGCAGACCATGCATACCACAGACATGCAAGGGGGCCAGCTGCACTGGTCATGGACATACCAGCGTGGCACCAGGACACAGTGCATGCACCAAGGACTACTGCACACAAGCATCCAGTGCACAGGGAACAACACATATACCATAGAGAGGGACCAAGTCCCCACCCACACCATAGGCAGGTCCCTGCTGGACACACACACATGCCCAGGCCTACATCACCCACGCCATGCATACCACTGCAGCCAAGCACCATATGCCCGCCTGCAAATCGAGAGATCACACAGTTGTCATAACAAATATGTCTGTAATCAAGCAGTGAACTGTACAAAAACAGCAAAACAAACCATTTACAATGGGGGAAGGCCACATACCAGGTGGGGTGGGCATGGGGCAAGGGTGTACAACAGAGAGTGGGATGAAGGAGTGGGAGGGTAAGTCCAGGGGAAATGTACAACAGGGGTGGGTGAGCCTAATGGTGACCCCTCTCGACCCACGATCTCAGTGTCTCCTACTGTGCCGCCTTCCTTCACCCCATTCTATCCATTGGAGCAGCTCCAGGGTTGCCCTGACAGCTGCAGCAGCTCCTGCACATTCACGTTCCAGTGCAGTCCAGCATTGTACACCTAGGACAAGGGGCAGAGTAATTACAGCGTGACTGGCCATAGCCCCTGCAGCCCACCCAATGCACAGCAACAGCCATGGGCCATGCCCCTGTGATGGCATGTGACCAACCACAGTGTACGTGCCCACAAGACCCACCTACTCAGGCACCCATAGCCATGCGGAACGTTGACACACCACCGCCCATGTCCCGCACGGCACCACTGTATACAGTGGCATGGCTATGCAGTGCTATGGCAGTGTCACAGCCATGGACCCAGTGCATGCACAGCCCACCTGCAACACCCACCCACACATGCAGTGCCACAGGACAGTGCTGAGTGCACCATGTGGCATGCATGGCAGTGGGGCCAAGTGCGGGTGACCATGCCCGCCACCACCCCTGCAACACAGCATGCACAGAAGCAAGGGGAAACATGGCACTCCCTGCATCCTGGCCAGCAGGGTGCTGCTGGCCCATGGCCCTCAATATGGCCTGGCTGCAACGGGACTGCACCCGCTCTGTCCTTGCTCCCTGTTCAAGGCCAATCATGCCCTACGGCAATCCTCCAGGCCTAGGGTGCAACACAGAGAGGGAAACATAAGCACAGGTCAGTAACAGAGCCCCCAGTGTGTGTGCATGCCCACCAGCCCAGCCATGATGCAGCCCACCAGCATCATCACTAGACAGTCCCCATGGCATGGCCTTATGCACACCACAATACCTGGACAGATGGACACTACCAGTGTTTGGATGGAGCACCTACCTGGCGTGGCATGGTGCCTTACCAGGCATGTGCCTGCAGATGCCCCATTTGGTCAGGGTCCCTGCTGCTGTAGGTCTCCATACTGGTGGTGACATTGCTCAACTGACCAGCTGATCCCAGTCGCCTCCTCCAGGCCATCAGACATCTCCTGCCACACAGCAGTCCATGGCCTGTTGAGGATCCCTACCCAAATAGGGCACCAGCATGTGGCTGTACTAAGTGCCACCAAGTTGGCCAACTCAATTGCACTCCAGACCTATGAGACATCCTGCTGTTGGTACCACAATCAAAATGGTGCTCTATTATTGCCATTGCTTCACGATGCAGAAGCAGTGTGGTACTGTGCTGCCAGTCTCTCCTGCACTGTCATTGAACTGAGAGATAGGGGTGCAGCCATGTGGACACATGGCCTAGGGGGCAAAGGGTCCACCGCAGGGTCAAGGGTGTCCACAAGACAGAGCACCATAGCGCCATTGGATGCCCCTGTGTGTAGCACGGTAGGGCACTTGTGTGTTGCCCTGCAGTGGCCTACCGTGCTGTGGCTCCATGGCACCTATGGTGCACCAAGCACCACATGGGCGGAACAGCGACTAGTGCCATAGGCACAGTGGTGGCCATGCCCTGCACAGCCTCCATGCACAGCACATCAGCAGCACAGCACCGACAGCATCAGCACCCGGCATGCACCATGTGGTGCCGATTGCGACGCGCCAGCAGTGCTGCGCCATCGCCTGAGCACGCCACCAACATTGCGCAAGGCACAACAGTGGATATTCAGCCAGCATATGCAAATCAGCTAATTAGCCATTCCATGGTGCAACCACTGCATTAGCATCCACTACAGTTGCCCTCCGCCTCATTTGCATGCGTTGCACTATATAAATGCGACATGGGGCTGCAGAGAATATGGTTAGATATTGCAGTCCATTGTGGTGGGTTGCATGCTGTTGGGATGGGGACTGTGGTTTGTGAGGGCTGAATGGGACTGCACAGTCCAAGGTAACACCTGTCATTCCCACAGGCTCGAGCATGACCGAGCGTGAGGAAGAGGAGGAACAGGGATGGGGGAGAAGGAGAAGGCAACAACTTCACCAGGGCTGGAATCAGATGCCCTGTTCGAGGCATATCTTGACAGGGAGCTGCTGCTCAGTGGACAGCAGGGAATACCACAGGCCTATGCTGTGGCATGGGGTGAGTGGCGTGTCATGAACCAGCATGGCAGCCACCAGCGGTCTCTGCAGGAGTGTAAGAAGAAGGTCGGCATGGACAGGAGGCAGATCAAAGTCAAGGTGGCTGCCATCAGGGCTGCACATGCTGCCACTGGTGGGGCCAGCCGGAAGTACCACTCCTGACGCCCATAAAGAAGAATGGCCAGCAGCATGCAGCATTGTGCCATTGAAGGCATTCCTGGTGGTGGCTTCCAGACGGGTGGCAGCCCATCACTGCATGGTAGGTCCTGTGCTGTCACTGTGTGGGTGGTGGAGGGAATGCCACAGGGCAGGGCAGAGACACTAATGCTAATGTGTTCCCTTACAGCTCCTGAGTGTCTACATGGGTCAGCGGTGGTGGGGTGTGTCCACTGAGGCAGATGCCTGGACACAGAGGATTACCCATCCACCTCCACAGGTGTCTGAGGACTGGACAAGTGCATACCTGCATGTCTGTCCAGACTGATGAGGGTGGTGCCCTTGCGGACGAGACCCTGCCTGTGTCCCAGCATGACAGCACCCATGGTCTCCAGTGTACTGGGACACAGATTTATGCTAGATCCAGCACAGATGATGATGGACCACACATGCCAGACAGGTGACATGTGTGGGACACAGGATGGTCCCACAGCAGGCAACCACATGGGCGTTGCCGTGGGTGGTGCCACCGTGGCAGCCTGCATAACAACGCAGTCCCAGCCTTGCCTGTATGCCCCAGCAGGGCAGCACTGGTGTCGCCCAGGGAGATGGGGTTGTTGCGCCGCCGCGGCAGTGGCAGTGAGCCCTGGTGATCAGCAGCTGGAGGGCAGCACCAGCAGTCGGCCATTGGTGACGGGTGACAGTGTTGGGAGGCGGTGGCAGTGCACCTCATGTGGACATGCCCGGCATGGTTCTGGTGTGCGACACCCATTGTCAAGGGTGCTGGCCAGCAGGGCCAGGAGCACCATGAGGGACAGCATGCCGGACCGGCAGATGACTTTTAACGAGCACAGCCATCTACTTCAGGCTTCAGTAGATCAGCAGATGCGGCTCATGACGGCAGTGGATGCACTCAGTGCGGTTCTGAGCCAGGCAGAGGAGCGGCACAGCAGGGACCACGGTCTGCTCCTGGAAGAGATGGCCCAGCAGCAGGCAGATGTGACCTCTGCCATTGACAGACAGACCAATACATTGACAACTGTCATGGCCACATTGGGCACCCAGTTCAGTGCCCAGCCACTGAAGACACCGCGCAGTTCATGTTCATCCCCATTCCTGCTGCCATGCAACACCTTCCATGTCAACACCAGTTCAGCTGTGGGCATACCGAGCATGCCTGGCAGGGCATGTTTGGTGGGCTGCAGACCCTGCATGAACACGGTCGTGTTCACGCGAGTGTCACTCCTGGGAGACCGTCGGTGCCACCCATGGGGCCAATGGTCAGCCTGGCATGGCTGACTGGGTCTCAGCGGGGCTGCCCACACATCCGTGGTGGCCATGGTACTATGCCACATGACTGACCTGTCTCCCACCATGGCCACTATCAGCTACTGCCCTATGTGCAGTGTGGTGTGCATTGTGTGATGCAAGGGTGGGTATCCGGCCCTGCACACATGAGTTTCTGTGCACACCCTCCTGGCTGCTTAGCCATATGGCGTGTGCATGATGATGCCTGTATTGCGCTGTCCACCAGTGTGCAATGGTGCCCAGTGTCTGAGGCATGCACAGTGGCAGCCACTGGGCATGGTGGTGTGTGGTCCTGTGGTGGTGGGGGTGGCTGTTGGGGTTGGCATGCTATTTACCCTTGTGCATGTCTTGTGGTGTGTGTGTGCGTGTGTGTGTCGTGTTTGGCCCTGCCCATACCTGACACAGTGTGCAGTGCCACACTCAGGCCCATCCTTATCACCATCTGCCCTGGTGTCCTGCCCTGCCTGTCTGTGGGCTATGCCCTTGCCCTGGTGGTTGCACATGGCCCGTGACCTACCTGTGTTGTCAAGTGCTCTTCTGTAATGGTGTCCCAGTGTAGCTGTGACATCCGGATCAGGCGGGGTCTCTTTGCCCAGGGGTGGCTGCCCATCACCCACTGGACTGGCATCCACATCGTCCCCACTGCTGTCCCTCTTCAACCTCTGTGGCTATCCCACAGTCGGTGGTCATGTTGTGCAGGATACGGCAGGCCAGGAATAGCCCATAGGCCTTCAAGGGCTGTACTGTAGGGCACTGCCTGATGTGTCCAGGCACCCGATCACTGCATTCAGCATCCCAAACACCCGCTTGTTGACATTCTGTGTTGTGGTGTGTGCCTCATTGTACCATAGCTGCAATGCGGTCGTGGGGTGCCGATATGGTGTGAGCAGCCAGGGATTAGCTGGTAACCACTGTCACCTGTGTGTAGAGGGTGGACATTAGAATGGTGGTCTGCATCGCTGGGCCATGGGCCAACATGACTATGCACCTCCCTACTTCTGCTCAAGTCATCCTGCGTGATGTGCATACTACCTACTAGGTGGCCAGTGGGGATGTCCCACTCTCAAACCTGTGGCACAGTGCAGACTGGTGCCAGATGAAGGCATCGTGTCTCCCCCAGGATGCGTGGCTCAGACACTGGTAATGTGCACCCTATCATCACACACCACCTGGCAGTTTATGCTTGTGTAACCTTTGCGGTTGATGTATGCTGCACCCTCCAGGCCAGATGGCATGTGGATGGCTACATGGGTGCAGTCAATGGCCCCGAGCACGCCAGGCAACTGTGCTACCCTGTGGAACTCTTGTATGTGTGTTGTGTGCTCCGCCTGTGTGCTGGGGAAATGGATGTACTCCACAGCATGTGGCAGCAGTCTGCGCTGAGGAATTGTGTGAGAGGCGTGGCGTGGCTGACTGGATTATGCCTGTCTTGTCCCCTGTTGGTCTCTGGAAGGTGCCCATGGTGAGCAGGCATGTGATGGCTGTCACCTTCGTCTCCACTGACAGAGCATGGCTCTGTCATGTGAGTGACTGCATCTCATCACTGCACAGCTCACAGAGCTGCCCTCAGCGATCTTCAGTTCAAGCAGCACCAGCCCACAATCTCAGTGTCTGAGTAGTGTTGAGAGCTGGTGCGGGCTCGGCACCGCCTGTTCTGGGCGTGCTGCTGATGGGCCCTTCCATGGCCACGCCTCCCTGCTGGCTTCCTTCTCACACCCCTCATTACTGCCTCCATCTGGAAGGTGGCACTGGCCATGTCCCTGGCTGTGTTCCCCTAGGGCAGCTGTTGTCCTGTTCCCCTGCTGTCCATTCCTGATGCTCTCCCTACACGGGTACACTCCGACTTTTGCCTGTGGCTGTCCTGCCTCCTGCCACTGCCCTCAGTCCACTGTGGCACTCCGCCCTTTGCTGAACAGTAGCATGGGCACACCCACTCCCACCCCTCTCTGGCACTATTCTTGTGGGCCCTGTCCTGCTCCTGCCTAGTTATGTGCACTGCTTCCTTCTATTTCTCCCTGGCTCTCTGTCACCATGCTCCCACCTGTGGCTTCCCTTTGTGTTCTTGCTCCTTTTTATTTTGGCTAATTTCTGCTGTTGCACAGCTTCCACTTGCTCCACTATTGCGCAGGCGCATGCTGTTCAATATCGCATTAGCATGTTATTCATGGTTCCGCCCCCTTCAGCTGCACATGCATTCATTACTGTTGCACTATGGTGCATTGCTTATTTGCTGCGCATGCCGCCTCCTCCTGAATATCACACAATGGTGCATTTCTGTCAGCTTGGCGCATCCCTGTTGCATATGACACATCCACTCTGAATATCCGGGCCCAGGCATTTTTCTCTCTCACTAACTGAAAACAAGATGACAGCAGCATGAAAGTAAAGGGCCATTTCTAAAGTAAAATTGCATTTGCGAAACTTCATGAGACATGTATATTTTTCCTTTGACTATAATGGGAATTTTGTTTTTGAATAACTTTTGAATGGGTTTAATATATTTACACCAAATCTTCAAAAAGCACATTGGTAACTCACACTGCTTCTTCCCTGACGATTTCGGACCAAACTAACAAATTGTGCAGGCTGTGGGCAACAGCAAAGAAATATGCAAAAAGTCAATTTGTTTTGGCATTCTGTAGCTCTGTAACTGTACATCTGACCATAACACAACTTACTGGATCCAGAGGTCTATGGTACAGACTGTGCATTCAAAATTTCATGCAAATCTGTCATATAGTGGCAAAGTTATTAAGGTGAAAAATTTGAAGTTTAATTAACATTGAAGTGCTAACTCAGCCCTAACTATACTGCCGTAAAATTATATATATATATATATATATATATATTCTTTACAAAAAAACTCCGTTAATGCACCACTTAGGGTTAAGACTATGGTGACAAAGGCAGGAAATGCAATTTTTAGGGTTTTCAACCCTAAACCCATATACACACACACACACCTGAATCAAATCAGGGGTGGTGTCTTCCTAGGGTTGTCAACCCTAAAACAGAGTCAATGTGGCTCAGTTGGTTGCACATCTGCCTCTGGACCAGAAGGTCATGGGTTCGTCCCACACCAGGACTGGACTAATACCTAAAATGCTGATATCTGAGTGCAGTATTAGGGGGTGCTGTACTGCTGGGGGCGTGCCATCCTTTGGATGAGATGTTAAACTGGCGTCTCTTCTACCCATCCTGGTGCTGTCCTGGTGGGTGTCCAGGTGGAAGTAAAATAACCCAGGACACTCTTTGCAAAAGTAGGGAACATTCCTGGTGTCCTGGCCAACATTCCCCTTTCCATAAAACTGGATCATGCAACTGTCCAGGCTGTATGTGGGGGGTGTTAATTTGTGATATGGCTGCCACTACACATTCAGTCACTTCACTAGCAATACCAGTCTAGCATTGCATGTAAAATGTGTTGGGATACACTGTGTATGAAAATGCTATATAAATGCTGATTCTTCTTCTTCTTCTAAAGCTCACACCATTGTATAGACCCTGAAGCATACACACCTGTGTCCATCACATCTGGAATTTCTTGCTACTGCAATGGGATGAGCTTTAGGGTTGTCAAACCTAAGGAACACTCCACCCCAAATGGAGCATTAACAGAGTATTTTGCAAAGAATTTACTTACTTTTTGGGATACTATAATTGTATCCTCATTTGTCTGTGGGCACGCAGGGCCCTCAGGGCTATACCCTCCCATCCCTCCTTAGATGTGTACATTAAAGCAGGAGTGAAATTGTCAACATAAACTTCTAATTACCCCACCTCATGAACCTAGTAATGAAAATTTTGAAAGACCTGCTGAAACATGATTCCACACCACCACAACACCACAGATGTGAAAACATAGTTTGAGCAGAGATTGAGTAAATGACAGCTGTCATATTCACGAAGTGGTGTAAAAGATGGTTATGCTGAAAATTTGATGTCAAAACATTTAAAATTGCCAAAGTTACGAGCAAACACAGCAACATTTCATTCCATGTGCATTACATTGCCATTTTAAATATTTTATCCCACATTTCAACAGAGCTATCTTATCACCCACCTCATGAACAATAGTCTGAAAATAATCAAATCCTGCGCAAAAGGTGATTTCGTCAAGTGACCGAGAAATTGTCTTTTGGTTCGGATTTGCATAATTCCACTGACATTGTTCATGGTGAGATCCAAACAAGGCCATGTTGAAAATGTAGGGTTAAAATATGCAAACATTGCAAAGTTATGAACCAAAGTTGAAAACCCCAGCGAAATACATTTCACTGCACTAACCTTACTTTTCTCATATAGCAGATGACATTTCCAGCAGCAAGGCATGTCTTTGATTGGAGAGTGGATCTTCACCCAGAATTTCTTCAGGTGAGTAAGGTTCTGTGAGGGTGTTGGGTGTAGCACTGCAGTGTGACAAAGAAATGAAATGAAAATGATAATATTCACATTTTCACTCCATATCTCTGCACCCACACATCTGACCAAAACAAACTTGACACTTCAAGTGGTATTTGGTCCCTGATGACACATGTAAAATTTCATGCAAATCGATTGAAGGGTTGCAAAGTTATGAAAGTGCAACATTTTGAGTTTAACATAGAATTGACCAGTCAAGCTTAACTATAGTGGCCCTGCTGGGCCCTATAATAGATAGCTTTACATATATTCTTTGCAAAAACTTCATTAATGCACTAGTTAGGGTTGGTTACAGTGACAAAAGTAGGAAATGTGGTATTAGGGTTTTCAACTGCAGGCAGCAACAGGGTTAGGTGTGCCTTGGAGCTCTTATCTTAATGCTCATCCCATTCCATGAGTAAATAAGCTGAGATGGGTACAGTATATGAGAATGGAGGTGAGTATTGAGATAAGACCCTAAGGCACACCCTATTGCTGCCTGCATGGTGGGGTGGATGTTGGGTTAAGAACACTAATGCCCTCTTTTGTCACTGTAACCAACCCTAACTAGTGAATTAACAGAGTTTTTTGCAAAATGTTCCCTTACTTTTGAGATAGTATATTCATATTCTCATTTGGCTGTGGGAGCGCAGTGCCCTCTGGGCCATGCACTCCCATCCCTCTATAGATGCATACATGGGTTGCCATGTAAGCATTTCAGCCAAAGCAGCAACCAAATTTTTAGCATAGACGTGTTATTATCCCATATCATGAATGCTGGGATGAGAATTTTCAAATCCACACTGAAAGGTTATTCTGCGCTACCGCAACCTCATGCCATGCCACAGGTGATATAACACATTTTGGCCAGGATTTGAAAAGTGGCAGCAGTCACATTCATGAGATTATGCAAAAAATGGGGTAAGTTGAAAATTTGGGGTGAAGTTTCAAGCAGCTTAGTTAAATTTAAACACATGTGCATAACTTTTCCATTTTTACATATTTGTTTAGCATGATCATCTTATGATCCCACCCAATGAACAAAGGCAATGAAAATTTTCAAATCATGCCCAAAGGTGATTTCAACAACTAACCACAAAATCAATTTTTGTGATGAATTTGTGAAATTCAATGATATTGTCCATCGTTGGGGTCCCCAAAAGGCCATGTTGAAAATTTGGTGTCAAAATATGCAAAGAAATGGCCAAAGTATGCAGCAAAGCTGAACACCCCACTGAAATACATTGAACCACATTTATGTTAGTTTCTTATATTGCAGCCACTGGTCCCAGCAGCTAGACATGTCTTTGATCAGAGAGTGGATCTTTGCCCTCTCACCCATTCAGGAGTGAGTAGGGTGTAATATGGTGGGGGTGGGTGTTGAGTGGGAGGAGGAGTTGGGGGTCAGATCACTAAGGGACCTTCTAAAAACCCCATCAAGGACTGTTTTCCTTTGCAGGCAGGGGCAGTGATCAGTAGGTGGGAGGTGCCACTTGACACCAGGGAAACAATAAAATAAAATGGGGACAGTTATTGGAGGGCAGGGGTGCCACTACACACCAAGGAAATAGAAAAAGGGGACAGCAATCTGAAGGTGGGAGTACCACTTGACACCAGAGAAACAATAAAATAAAATGGGAAAGTGATCAGATGGTGGGGGTGGCATTGGACACCAGGAAACAGAAAAAAAGGGGACTGCAATCAGATGGTGGGGTCTCACTAGACACCAGGGCAACAATAAAATAAAACAGGGACAGAGAGTGGAGGGTGTAGGTGCCACTAGACACTAGGGAAATAGAAAATAAAAGGAACAGCAATCGGAGGTGGTGGGTGTCACTAGAGACAAGGGAAACTGTGGGAGTGGTGATTGGGGGTGCTATTAGAGAACAGGGAAAACATTTATTTTTTTCCAATTGTTTAACCCTGAGTAGCACACTAACCTGAAAGCTCATTTACAGGTGCAACCTGGGAGCACAGGGAAGTTAAGTGACTTGCTCTGGATCACACACAGTATGCAAGTGGGGGCTGTGGAATTCAAACCCAGGTCTCCCGATTTGCAGTTCAGAGCCTTAAACCACTGCACTATATTGCCTCCCCATCCCCTTACCATCACAAAGGATCCTTTTCATGACTCATGATACAAAAATAATCCTTTTTCATATCACAAGTCACAAAAAAGATTTATAATGTGGAAAAACAATTGAAGGGCATTTCTTCAACAAATAAGTGCAGAATCCAGCTGAAGGGGTCCTGATGAGCAAGTTACATATGTTGGTTTCTACTCAACACATTATTGTTATGAGTTATTTGATTTTGTTTCCTCACTAACTGCAAAACAAAATGGTGGCAGTATGAAAAAGATTTTCCATTTACAACACAGGATGACCCGTTTGTGACAAAGGATCCTTTTTGAGTGGGACATTTAACTGGAGATTGAAATTACCTTGAAAATAATGGGAATTTAAAATTTAATAACTTTGGAATGGATTCATATTTTTCACCAAACCTTCAAAAGACACATATGTGAGATAAGATCTTTATACTCAAAAAATTGCAGACCAACATTAGAAACCATTTTGTGCTGCAACCTGACAAAGACATGAAATAAAAGGTACATTTCACATTTTTTACACTCCGTATCTCTGCACCCATCCATCTGACTGGCACAAAACTTGCCACATTATGAGATTTTGGTTCCTGATGGGTCATGCAAAATGTCATGCAAATCACTTGAATAGTTGCAAAGCTAATAAAGTGGTCTCTGACCAACTGACGGAATACTTGGCTAAGCACGACATCCTGTGTAAGCAGCAGCATGGCTTCAGAAAAGGCCACAGCACTACCTTGTTCCCTCCTAGAATTCACAGGAGTAATCCACAACTCCTTGACAATAATCAACTAACTGGTTCAGTCTTCATTGACCTGTCTAAGGTTTTTGACACCGCCCATCACCAACTAGTCTCCACTGAGCTTCAAATGCTGGGATCTCCCTAGAGGCTACATCCTGGTTTAAGAGCTACCTGGAAACCACTCACAAAGGGTGAAAATCGCTCACATCCTCTCTGAGTCTAGTCTTGTCCATTCAGGAGTTCCACAGGGATCCATTCTTGAGCCACTCCTCTTCTGCCTTTTTTGAACAATCTTCCACTATCCCTGTCTGAACAAATCCTGCTAAATGCAGATGATGCAGTCATCCATGCCTCTCACCATGACACCTACTACTCCAAAAGCTCCAGATGTGTTTCACCTCTGTTGAAAATGGTTTAACAGACAAAAGCTGGTGCTCAACTACAAGAAAACAAAGTTGATGCTTTTCTACGGCTCCCAACAAGCATAGGTCTCAACCCATTGCAATTGCAAACTGTCATGGTGCTGTTCTAGACCAAGTACACTCCTTTAAATATCTTGGCACCCCTCTTGACAGCCACCTAACCTATGGCATCCACATTGACACTGTTGCCAAAGCTGTTAACAAGTGCATTGGCCTTCTCTACAGGGACAGGCAATGCCTCACCTCAGATGCCATAAGGATAGCTGTGCAGAGCTCTGTGGTCTCACCTAATTCATTATGGGCTTATTGTCTATGGCTCTGCTACTGACACAGCTGTTAGGCACCTATCCTTGGCCCTAAACAAAGCCTACCATCTCATTACAGGATCCCACCATCTCACCCACATGTGTGCACTCTATGCCCAAATGGTCTGGCTCCAACTGTCCAACTGTATTAAGTTCCATACCTGCTTAATGGCCAAGAAGATCACATTAGACCTTGCATTCCCAGGAGTCCAAGTGCTCCATGTGCAGCATACATCCCCCACCTCACCAGGAATTCGAAATCAAATTCTGCACATACCCCAGTGCCGCACCTCACAGGGACAAAGGTCGTTTGTGCACCGTACACCTTTCTGGTTTAATGGACTCAATAAAGACATACCTTGCTGCAAAGGCTTGGCCAGTTCAAAACCAACCTTTGCCTCCACCTCTCTGCCTCCAGCTCTTGTGACTGTTGCTCCTAATCTGCTATCCCTCTTGTACTTACATCTTCCTCTCCATGACACCTTTCCCTATCCCCCACCTCCTCTGCTCCATGACTTTAGCACTTTAAACCTGACAATGTTCAGCTGCTCCTCTGCTTCTGTTGTCCCCTCAATCCCTCAACCTTCCCTGTTAACCTTTGCCCTTCCTAACACCTCTTCTTCCCTCTTCTGGCTGTTTTCAAGCTGCCTCAGACTGCTTAGAATCCTTGTACTGCATTGTTTAATGTCTTGTACTGCATTGTTCATATATATTTCTGTATTATACCATCTGCCCCTCAAATGTATTGTATTCAACTGCTTGAATTGCCTATTTCAAAGCTTGTCATGGTTGTATTGTTTCCCAAGTAGACATGGAACCTTTGTAAATGAGCCCTGGCTCAAAGGTATTATAATCCTACAATATAAATAACAAAAAATCTCAAGTTTAACATAGAAGGACCAATTAACCTAACTATAGGGCATGACTATGCCCCTATAATTATAATGTGCACAGTTGCTCCATTATAGTTAGGATTGAGTGTAGTTTCTATGTTAAACCTCAAATTTTGCACTTTAATAACTGAAACCATTTAAAGGTTTGCACAAAATTTTGCATGTGCAGTCTTGTGTGGTAGACTTTTGATGTGCCAAGTTTTGTATTAGTCAGATTTGTGGATATCAGGCTAGGCATAGTGTTTAAATTTAAAAGTGCGTTTTTTCTTTTTTTTTCATCGCTGCATCCAGGCAGTTTGAAATTTTTGTCTGACATTTCCAGGGTAGAAAAGGCTTCCTCACAGAAGTGCCTTTTGCTAGTTTGGTAAAAAATATTAATATTAATCAGTTCAAGGATATTTCATTTGAAAGTTTTGGGTTATGAGTGGGCTCTGTATAGTCTTTTGGATAGCTTTCTGGAATGACAAAAAAAATTGGTTTCACAAAAGGGATTCTTTTGGCATGGGGCTAATCCTTTGTCTTGAGAAAAATTCCTGTTCTGTGTGCTGCCATCTGGTTTTCCATTTTTCTAAGAAAAATAATTTGAAAACCCAGAAAATGAAGTCCTCCAGAGACACCAACATATGTATCTTGCTCATCCAGACTCAATTAGATGCATTCTGCAGTTATCTGGTGGGAATATTATCCTGGAATATTTTTTTTAAGACTTAAAATCCTTTTTGTGACTCGCTTAACTTCTTTTTGTGAGACTTTTTCACAAGATAGGATCCTTTATTGTGAATCATTTTCTGTGCTCAAAAGGGTCCATTCTCACAAAAGGATTAGGGAATTAGTTTTTAATCCTTGTTTGCGAAATAGGATCCTTTATCTTCACTCCTTTCTCCTTCTTGTGAAAATGTTTTTTTTATTTAATGTTAACTGCTCACCCTTGATCATTCACAAACTATAAATGGGATTCTAAATGAGAGGTAATATTGCAATATGCATTAATCAAAAGGGGTAAATGTAACAATAAACATTTTTTTAGCCTGGATTGGTAATTTACTAATTTGATTTTTAAAGTAGTGGGGGTCTTTGGTATTCACCTAAAGGCCCTTCTGTGAAGTCACCCAGCTACCACTGTGAAGGCAGACCACCAATCAGCTAAGTCCCTACCAAACTGCATCTGCCTCAATTGGCTTCCTTTAAATAGGGTGCATCAGCCTAAAACTGGCTTATTAAGATGTAATCACCTGCCAATGTGCAGGTAACTGGTGGGAGCTACTGTAGCTAAATGAGAAAGCCATACTTCTCCCTTTACAAATCTTTATCTAATGTTATCTCCTCACCCTTGCTCATTCACAAACTATAAATGGGATTCTAAATGAGTAGTGCTACTGCATATCATGCATCAACAAAAAAATGTCAGTCGCACTCTCCCTCCCCAAAAAGGGATACATGTAACAATAAACAGGGTGTGCACTGACTTGTTGTTTTTGTTGATGTATGTCATTTTGAATTCTATTTATAGTTTTTGAATGAGCTAGGATGAGCAGCTAACATCAGATAAAGATTTGTAAAGGGAAAGTGTGGCTTTCTCATTAGCTAGCTCCACACCAGTTACTAGCACATTGTCTGTGGGACCACACCTAAATTAATCCAGTTGTAGGTTGATGCACCTCTATAAGGGAAGCTATTTGAGGCAGATGCGGTTTGGAGTAGGGACCCAGCTGATGGGTGATGTGCCTTGATGATGGTAGCTGTGCAACATCACAGCAGGGCTTTAAACTGAATACCAAGCGACCTCCACTACTTTTGAAATCAAATTAGTAAGTTTCAATCCAGGCTGAAAACTATGTTTATTGTTACATTGATCCTTTTTATTGGGGGAGGGGATAAGGATATGCACTGATTTGTTGTCTTTGTTTATCATGAAAAGGGTCCCATCTAGCAAAACGGATTTGGGACTTTGTTTTTTAATCCAATTCTGTAAGCTAGGATCCTTTATCATGAATCCTTTTCATTCTCATGAAAAAGGAACCTGTCTCATAAAATAGGATTTCAGACTTGGGTTCCTTTAAAATCATTTTCACAAGATTGATTCCATTATTGTGAATCCTTTTTCGTTCTCACAAAAAAAAAGAGTCCCCTTTCTTGAAAAAGGATACTGGACTTTTTTAATCCTTTTAGCAAGATAGGATCCTTCATTATGAATCTAAAAGGCTCCTGTCTAACAGAAAAGGATTTCATACTTTGTCTTTATTGAATCCTTTTCATGAGATATGATCATTTATCATGCATGTTTTTTCATTCTTGTGAAAAGGATTCCTTCTCATGAAAAAATATGTAAGAATTTGTTTTCCTAATTGTTTTACTGAGAAAGGATCAAAATCAATTAGACTATTTACAAATTAGGTATGGATGGGTGTGTAGGGCCCTCTAGGCCCCATGCTTTCACATCCAAACAGTGATACAAAGTTAAGAAAGGAATGGAGCACAGGGTTCAGAGTGCCCCATGCCCCCACAGGCAAATAATGATGCCATCATACTAGTGAGCTATGGAGGAATGGGAGTGCAGGGCCGCTCCCACTGGC
This sequence comes from Neoceratodus forsteri, assembly GCA_016271365.2. NCBI lineage: Eukaryota > Metazoa > Chordata > Ceratodontiformes > Ceratodontidae > Neoceratodus > Neoceratodus forsteri. The sequence continues at coordinate 236,845,452 of CM057450.1, forward strand.
AACTAAGGAAATTATTAGACAATTTACAAATTAGGGATGGATGGGAGTGCAGCCAGCCCCACCTCCCACAAAACTTTGAGTCCTGCATGCTGTGATTAGACCATTACACTGTTGAGCTCTAGAGGAATGGGAGCACAGAGTCCAAAGGCCCTTGCACTTTCACGGCAACTAAGGAATTGATTAGACTATTTACACATGGGATGGATGGAGCATAGCCAGGCCTACTGCCATCCCTGGTTAGGCCATTATACTAGTGAGCTATGGAGGAATTATAGCACAGGGTCTAAAAGCTCTGCACTCCACTGTAAACTAAGGAATTGATTAGACTATTTTCAAATTATGGATGTGTGGGGAGCACAGGTCCATCTGGGCCCTGTGGTAACACATCCAAATAAGGAAACAATTATAGAGGGTTGTAGTGCAGGCCCTGGGGACCCTGTGCTCCCACAAACAAATAAAGATATCATTATACTGCTGAGTAGGAGAAATGGGAGTGCAGGGCCAAAAGGGTCCTACACTCCCTCAAGCAAAGGAATTGATTAGATTATTTACAAATTAGGGATGGATAGTAGTGCAACCAGCCCCACCCTCCTCACCCAAAACTCTGAGTCCTGCATTGTGTTGTTACACCATTATACTGGTGGGTATGGAGAAATGGGAGGGCAGGCACAAGGGCCCTGTGTTCCCACTGGCAACTAAGGAATTTATTAGACATTTTACAAATTAAGGATGGATGGGAGCACAGTCAGCCCCATCCCTCCCCCAAACTTTGAGTCCTGCATGCTATGGTTAGGCCATTATGCTAGTGAGCTATGAGGGAATGGAGGCAGGGCCCAAAGGGCCCTGCACTCCCACCTGCAACTAAGAAACTGATTAGACTATTTACATATTAGGGATGGATGGGAGCACAGCCTCCCCCAAATGTTGAGTCCTGCATGCTATGGTTAAGTCTGTGTGTTGCTTGACACTGGAGAACAGGAATGCTGGATCTTAGTAGTTGTATATTCCACATCTTTGATGTCATCAACACTGCTGACTGAATAGTTCTGTTCTGCTGTTGGGAGGCAGACTGTTGCTGAGCCCTTCAAGTCTGTTCTTCCTGGATATGCTCTGGTCTAGGTGTATGCTGAAGCTTCTCCTCTCTGGGTGGCCTCTTTTGGTCTGAGATTACACTTAAGCTTGGCTTCTGGCATGCTGCAAGTTATGTTGTTCAGTATCTAAAAGCTTAGTGGAACTGGGTTGGTGTACTTTGATGCTTGGGGTTTTACTGTATGTGTCTCTGTTGACAATGGCATCCCCTACAACTGCAGCAAAAGTATTTGGAGATAATACAACTTCTAAAGCATTACTTTATACTACAACCTCTACTAATTTAGTGTCTTGCAACCACACCACCCCCACAGCCCTACACATGCCCCCTTCCAGTATATTGAGTGCTGCTTGTTGATCTTAGATGTCAGGGTTAGAGGCTATTGGGATCCAGGAGAACAGGATGCGGGATGGTATTAGGAAATAAGTCTTGCCCACCTCTATCAACAAAGTCTTGTAGTGAGCCATTAGCAGTCCTCCCCACTCCCTTGGCACCACATACTACTGTCTCCCCTACAACTACAGCCAGTGACACCTCCTTTATAAAAGTACAAATGAGAACTTTAAGCCAGCCTTGTGGGTAATGGCTGCTTAGTAGCAATGCTCCCACATCCCTCAGGCTAAGCAATTGCTTCAATCGAGAATAACTACATTGAGCAAACAAAATTTAATTTAAAAAGTCAATCAGAATGCATAGATGAATATACCAGGAAATTCAGATGGGCATGGGGCGAGATGGAGGGTTCAGCAGACAGTTCAGATACGGAGGCTTCACAGGCCTCAGAATCTCATGAATCTCAGCTGCAGGATTTCAAACTTGGTCCTGGTAAAAACTCTTGCAAACCTAGAGCAGCTAAAACCAAGAAAGCCAAGTTAGACTTAATATATCAGGAGATCCTGACCTTTAGGGCAGAGATAAAAGAATGTACGGGAGCTCAGCAGGGACGTGGTGCAATTGGGGCAGCGTATGGATGACCAAGAATGACAGGGAACAGCAACAGAAAATTGTGTAGATGATTTAGAAAAACTTTGCAACAAATTAAAGATACTCAGCAGCAAATATTAGACCAACAGGAAGATCAGGAGAACCGAGCAAGATATAAAAATATACACATTTATTGTCTACCACAGAACTCAGAAGGCTCTAATATTAAACAATTTATAGAGTCTCTGCTCCATACTGCTCTGGACCTGCCTGCAGAATTTCAAATTACATCTTGAGAGAGTACACAGGGCCTTGTCTCCAAAACCTGCCTTTACCAAAGTCCCTCCACGGTCCGTGATTCTCTGGTTTAACAGCTACTGTACAAAAGAAAAGGCTCTCTTGATGGCCTGGAAATGCCAGAAAGTATTTTATGGTCAATCACAAATCTACTTCTATCATGATTATGCCCCCAAAACAATGAGACTCAGATGTGCATATCTCATTGCTTCCTGTGCTTAAAGTGGCTGGTTATAAATTTACAACACCATGTCCCTTTCGGTCTGGTGGTACAGCTTCCTTCAGGAGAGAATTTACTATGGCACAAGAGGCAAAAGAGGAACTTTCTAAGCTGGGTTTACAATTTCAGAATGGAATTCAGGCACACAGAATATGGAACAATGTCCAGCCAGATGGCAAACAATACCTAAGAAATCAAGAGAGATTGACCAGAATTTGGCAGCAGTGAAAACACCTTAGCAGCATACAAAGGACAATACCATTAAAGTAACCTGAGGAACTGTCTTAAATAATCAATGGTATAATATTCAGGTTGGTAGGAATCTGATATTGGGGGGTCCCTTATAAGGGACTTGTTTAAAAGGCTGTGTGTCACACAGGCCTGACTCTAGGCCTGAAGAGGATCCTCTATTTTGGGTTATCCCGAGCCAACTGTCAGCCTGTTCTGGAGAAGAACCTCCACCCCTCCCACCCACCCGGTCCTAATTTTAAGGCTGCATTAATATTCACTAAGCAAGGCAAATAATCTTATTGACCATTTTCTGGATTTTTCTCTCTCCATTTTTGCATTGATTATTAGTCAAGAAAAGGAAAAAATGGAAGGGAAAGAAAATCCTCTTCTCAGTCTGTAGAGACACAAAAGAAAAATGGTTTAGGAATCACATCCTGTTTTTAAAATTATAATAAGCTAAATTTGAAAATAGCTCGAGAGGGCAAGGAAGTAAAGTTGTTTTGGGTTGCCTAATGTCACAGAGAGGCTCCCATATTTTTTTTAAGCTTCCTTTTTCTGTTTTTCCTTCTTTTTGGGAACAGCATGCTGTATCCATGGAGGCCCCAGTTATTGAAAGACTAGGATTACCTTCACAACAAGGGATGGTCAATATCTATTGGGTAATACACTGTCTAGGTCTCTACAGGTACAAATACCCATCCCATATGTGGAAGTCCACAAGAGCAAGGGTTATAACCTGATACACTCAGTTACAGCTACAGTTCGCATCTTTCATGTTATGGAGATGTATCATGATGTATTTATGGTGTTATATACATGTTTTAAACAGTTATGCACTTAGGGGTTTGAGTGCCAGAGTAATGGTGTTCAGTTCAATATGAGGTACAATATGCTTTACCATTGCAGTATTACTATCCGGATTATGAAGGATGCCATGGTTATAGGGTTGCAAGATAAAAATAATGCTATCCTAACGCAATATAGCTTTGAATTAGTGAGGAAGTTTAATGCTGGGTTATGGCCTCATAAATATGTATTGTCAGAGCGTGGGAAGGGGAGTTAGCTTCACAAAATTATATCACTACTATATTTCTGCAGTGCAAACTGATTTTGCAAAAATAATATCATTAAATATAAATGGGATAAATCATCCTATAAAGAGAGCTAGGTTCAGCAAACATATTTATCTTGAACCATTAATTCACAGTTTGCAGAACTGCCTGAGATTCAGGGATTCCTATCCACCCTGTGAAATTAAAATATCTGCTTATGCAGATGATCTTCTCCTCCAGCTTTCCAACCCTTGTCTCTATACCCCTGATGTTAAATATCATAGATGCTTTTATTAGAATATCCAACTATAAATGAAACATCAGCAAAACAACTGTATTTCCACTCAATCACATGTTATTTAAAAAGGATATAATGGCCTTCAGACTTTCATGGAAGCAGGACTCTAAGATATCTAGGTATAGAATTATCTAGAAATACCAGACAAATTATTAAACTAAACCTGGATTCTCTGCTGCATACAATTTCTCAAGATCTAAATCGATGAACCTTGCTCCCAGTTTCACTATGGGGCAAAATAAATTTAATCAAAATGAACATCTTCCCACAAATCTTTTATCCTTTCTCCATGCTCAATATCTGACTTCCTTTATCCTGGTTTAAAAATTACAATCCTTGTTCACTAAATTTATCTGGCATAATAAATCACCAAGGATAGCCTATCAGACTTTAATGGATCCCAAAAGTAAAGGAGGCTTATGTCTCCCTCAAGAAGGACTTTATTTCTGGGCAACCATATTAATAAATACTTGAGATGGCTTTCCAATGAAAATTTATACTATGCCTCTGCCTGGCTCAAAATTGAATTAACTCTGATACGTACATATGGTCTGGACCCAGCAGGGCTTTGTATATTAAAGAAAGTTTCTCCCTTTAAAACTCAAAACTCATGATCTCTATATCCCTGAATATCCACTCTCAGATATGTCCTTATCTTAAATACAACCATATTAGGACCCTTATCAACCAATTTATGGGAAACCTACAGCTTAAACTAGATGAAAACCAATCCTCAACTTGGTTCCCCTTTGCAAAACTTGAATATTACTCACTTTATCAAGAATGGTGACTTATGGATCACTACTAAGGAACTTATAGCTAAGCTAGGTATTTCACAAAGACACACTGTCTGTATTATCCAATTATGGCATTTATTAATTGAATCCTTTGGTCAGAAACCCTAGCTAGCTCAAGTCATCCCTTCCACAAGGAACTGTCAGAGTCCAGTGGTGGTCCCAAAACAGTCTCATAAATTTACAGTGCAATATACAGTGGAATTCCCAGACAATCCTGGGTCAACTTGACTATGAGAATCATTTTTTCCAGAACGTAATATAGACTGGACAACAATCTGGCAAAATTGTTATAAAATAGTCACACAAGATAGACTAAGAATGATGCAACTGTTTATTTTCCAGAATGTATATTATACACTGGCCAAACTGGCCAAACTGGGCTTATAGGTCTCATAGGTCTCATAGGTAAATACAGAGCTATGTAGTCAATAGTCCTTTTGCTCGCCAATCTGTTAATACATCTGGATATTATGTTTAAGTAGGAAACTATCCAATCTGTTCTTGAAAGTATTCATAGTATCACTAGCTACCACTTCTAATGGCAATTTATTCCAAATGTTAGTTACTCTCAAAGTGAGCCAGGATTTTCTTTTATTTGTTTTTGGACAGCTAAAACCCTCCTCAGTATGTGTCATATGTCATCAAGTAGAAGGGACTCTGTTCTATGTCTTCTGGTCTTACCCTAAAGTGTCTCCTTTATGGAATTCCATCAAACAATTTTCAGATCCCTTTTATGTCTTAAGGACCTGTTTACTCCAGAAATCTGTGTTCTGGGTGATCTATCTGAAATTAAAGTCCATAATCATAAATACTATATGACTCTCATAGCTATGTCGGTCAAAAAGCTGATACTATGACATTGGCTTGATCAACTGGAAATCCCCTATAGTGAATGGCAGACTGAAATTCTGGCCAATTTATGCATGGAGAAAGCCATTGCTAACTTGAACAACACAATGGGCAAGTTCAAAAAAATATGGGACCCCTATATGTCCTATATTCCTTATAAAAGTAACATTCTTAATATGATCCCTTAGCTTCAATGACTATGTCATGTCCACAACATGCTTGGTAAATCTGAATATTATATATGTTGTTGCTCTAACAGAGAAGGGATGGGTAAATAGAGGAGGGAAATGGGTAGTAAGGGAAGAGGAGGGTAGATTCATGTGAAACTGATATCTCATGCACTTCGCATAAATATATGTATATCTGCCTTTTTGTATAATAAGAAAATACCTTCAATAAAGTTTAAATTGCAAAAAAGTAGATAATGCCAGATTTGTTAACCTTTCCATCTACACCATGACAATTTTACTATATGCATGTGTACTCTGAAAATTATTGAATGTATGGCAAGACCAGGGATTATTTCCATCATTTAGGCGAGGTCAAAGATTTTTTTTTTAGCTCAGGAGAGGTTGTATATGACACAGTATGAGAACTAATGAGTGAGAAGGGATTAATACTTTCTGTTTCAGTTCTTCATTAAATCTTCACATACAGTACCCAAGTATCTGAGAGTTTAGACTAAGAACTATGCATCATTTTTAATTATGTCTCTTCCTCTGTCTTCTCACCTATTGAGAAAGCAAACTTGTTCAGTTCACTAATATCTTAGGCTGAAAACTGTATGTCAATATGTGGAAAATGTAAAGTCCCCTGGGGATCTTTTATATCATTCCCAACACAACAGGTGATAGCTGCACTGGTTCCATGTGGTAATGGCACTTATGAAAGGCGATTGTTGTTATTGAGTGTACATCGCTGAAAATCAATTTTGGCAATGTACACTCATGGCAGACATCGAAAGGGTGCTTGAGATGTAGGTTTAAATTTTTTATGCAGGAAGTTGTGACACTGCACTCCCCATGGGGGCTTCTTATTCCCCAACCCCCCACTAAAGGATTCTCAACTCCAGGTATGTTGGGGGTAAAAGTAAAAAAATGAAACAAAAAAAAACAGACCCGGTGCAAAACCACGAGCATGCCCAGAACTGAACCTGGCAACCTCCCAACCCCAGCCTGCCACCAATTCACTATGCCTCAAGGCAGGCTCAGCAGTCCATCACCACACTACACCCCACAAACCCTCCCTCCTCCCTTCTGCCCATCGTATGGCATGGTCCCTCCCCACCCTCCCCACTCACTTGTACTGTATACATAGCTACATCATATCTCTATATTCGCTGACCCCTATCCAGTTGCCCTCCCTGCCAGGTAGCCCGTGCACAGGTGCCATGATTGAGACACCTTTTTGAAAGCATTCAGTCGCACTCACCATCATCACAGGCTACCGCTTCACCTGTTATACTGTGCCTATAGTCAGGGTCCCTGTGTTCTGGCGGCAGAATTTTCTGATTTCTGTAGTAGGCTCCTTGGCTTCTGCAGCAGCATTTTCTGATTTCTATGCATGATTTATTCATTTCTGGCAGAATGCAGTCCTGTCATTGATAAATATGATGTGATGTCATCGATGACATCGTGATGCTGAGCATAGAGGAGGGGCTTCAGGATAAACGAAGTGGGAAAGAAAGCCTGACACTATGAAAAACAGTATATTTATATGAAAATTCACCAAAACAATTAATTCTGCGGCACTGTACATATTCTGCAGCATGATGCAAATTCTCGGCAATTCCGAACTGCAGAACTGCAGAATTCCAGGGCCTTGCTTATAGTTATGATATAAGATAACCAGTGTTCTTGCCAATCCTAATGTGTTGAGTGGTGAGATCCCTCTGGTCCCTGGGAGAAGTCTGAAAGAGCAGGAGGCTGGAAGCAGTACATAGGAGTATATGTGAAGATATTTTGACATGGATTAGAATACATTTGTTAACTACTAGGAAAGACATTTACACATCAGATACAACATTATCTGCTTCATAGAATATAATGTAAATGTTCAGAATAGATATCCAGAGTTTTGGAATCATTCATTTATTCATTCAAATGTTATTTGATATAGCACATTTCTCATTATGACTCAAAGCTTTACAACAAAGTTTCTAAAAACATTAAAAATATAATACAAATACACAGCAAACAAATAAATATACCATACTTATTTACCAGTTAAAGCATTCACCTAGCTCAAAGAAAAGCCTGCCTGAATAGAAAGGTTTTTAGCTCCTGTTCCAATATGTCCACCATGGGCTTTCTTGAATATGACGAGGAGAGAGTTCCTTAGGGTTAGGGCTGCAAAAGTTAAAGCATGGGCCCCTGATATTTTCAGAAGAACCCTGCCAGTTTGTAGTACAGTGACCTTCATTTTCAGAATCAACACTTATGTTGAAGAAAATTGGAAATTTAATATAAGTTCTATATTCTAGTCACTTTAACAGGAAGGTAGACTGGCTTGGAGTGACACATTTTCTGCCATACCTGGGAGAAGGGTGACAGTAGGGGTGGGTGAAAGTGCATTTTTCACCACCGCAGAACTTCTTTTGAAATCAGGGAACTTTTGTGGAAGTTTCTGAATTTCTGCCTGCTGTGGAGTGGAAAACAACCACGAAAGTTATAGGCGAAATTTCACCCAAATGCCCTGGTGTGGTTGGTGGTCCTCCCCACCCACCCACAAGAAAATAATACCATCCACTATTACCTGATGAGTAGCAGTCCCTGCCCCACTGGATCACCCGCCTGCCCAACTTTTAAAAACATTTCATCTCCTACCTTAAATATTGCAACGCTCCCACCATCCTGTACAGGAATGCTCTCATTCATTGACACCTCAGTGGGTGGGCCGGCCGTGGAGTTGAGGGGAGGGCTGTGCTGGTCCACCGCTGAGGTTTATGATGGGAGTGGGAGCTGGGTGGGAGACACCTGCTGGAGTGGGGGCACTAGAACACTAGGGTTTAAAAGTCTACTCAGGGACTGGAGATCGGGATGGAGAGGACCGAGGATGGGTTGATTGTGAAAGCAGTTCTTCAAACCACTAGACCACCAGGGCTTTTTTCAACAGTGTCGCAATGGAGTTGGGGGTGAACAGGTGGAGGGAGGGACCACTAGCCACCAGGGAATTTCTGACTCAAGCTTTGTAGTTTGGGCACTATCAGGAAGGGACGGGGAATGGATCACACTAGTTAAGGAAGGAGAATTAAATGTTTTTAAAAAGTCAGGCAGGTGGGTGATTCAGTGGGTGGAGGGACCACTAGCCACCAGGGAATGGAGGATGAAATGTTATTTTCTTGTGGGGTGGGGAGGAACCACCAGCTGCCAGAGATTACGAGGGAACCATTTTGTAATTTTATTTTTTAATTATAGGCGAGGCAGAATTTCCATGAAAGTACAGAAATTGAATTCTGAACTTCATGGAAGTGAAAGTCTGACTTTCGCCTAGTTCCTTCTGAGAAATATTTTTTGCACATCCCTAGGTGACAGGGTATTCCAACTGAGCTTGTGGGAGGGAGGAACTCAATGGACAAGTGGTCTTAGTTCCTCCTGATATATGTATGTATGTACACTATGTATGTGTGACACATGGATGCACTGTATGTATGATAACTACACTAGAGAGGAGGCAAATGGAGCATGTGCAGCTGAATGGTACTCAAGTGCTTAACTGATGAGGGTGGTGGCATAATTGGAAACAAACTAAAAACACTAGTCAAGGGGGTAAACTGGCATGAACTACTGTAGCACTGATAAGTGGGTAATGTAAAGGGTGGTGAAAGGTAGTAGTTGGAAGGATACTCTGATAAGGGAAGGAAGACAAGTTAGCAGCATGAACATACTTTTTTTTGGTTTATTTGCATTCAGTCCAGGAATTACAACCCTTTGCATCAGGGACTCATTTACAAAGGCTCTGAGTCAATGACATTAGTTAGGACATACATAGAGTAAGAATACTGTACAGAGGCAACCATGGGCTAAAACAAATTCAGGGCACCATCGGTAGAGCAAAATGATCTATTACAATATTATTTACAGAGTTTTGATAGTAGCAGAGAAATCATAGCTATAAATAGTAGTTTAGATTAGCTGTCACAGTTACATTTAACAGGATATGGGTGAGCAGCACTGGCTTAAATGGCCCTATCCTAGGGATTTTGAGGGCAGCATCCGGGAGGGAGTTCATCCAGTGGGGGCCCTGTGAGGAAAAGGATCTTTGCCAGCAGTCTTCTTTGCGAAGGGATGTGATAAGTAGTAGTGCTAGAGCTTCTAGTGGCCCTTGTCAACATGCACTCTTGAAGGAGCAATAGACAACCCAGGGAGCTAACCCTAGTAGTATTTTGTTAGCCATTAGGCAGGACTGATAGAGAAATCGCCCAGAAATTTAGCCAAGATGACTATAGGTAGAGGTCACAGGTATGTGTAAGGCGATCACAGCCAGCAGGCTTTGTTGAGAGTGCATTTTATGCAGGATAGGCAGTGTCAGAGCAGGCCCATATATAATTATGCCATAGTCAACTAGGGAATGATGGAGCTAGAGATGGCTAATCGATGGTAATGGGAGATAGGGCCTATATTTGTAGAGGAGGCCAATTCTAGTGTTACTGGCAGAGTAGGTCAATGCAATATGCTCACAGAAAGTGAGGGCAGCGTCAAGAGTGACCCCTAGGTATTTAAAAGTGGAGACTGCATCCAACATGGCACCCTGTGAGTTAAGTATGGATAATTTGGTCATGCTGTTTTATGTTGAGGGTGGGCTAGTAGCATGACCTTTTTTTTTTTAGTTAAGGACACTTTTCTGGGAGGTGAACCATGATTTTATCGCAGTGAAGGAGCCCTGTAGGGAGTTTTGAAGCTGGTAGCATCAGGGTGCCTGCTGAAAATTACAGCATCATCACCATAAAGGAGCAGACACTCAGTGGAGGCTAAAGGAGGGAGTTTAAGTATAGGAAGAAAAGAGGAAGGCCAAGGATGGACCCTTGAGGGACACCCGAATGGACTGGGAGGCTGGCAGAGAGGGTACTATTTATTTTTACTTGCTGGGTACAGCAATTGAGATAGCTCGTGAACCAGACTACAGTTTCTTGGGAGACTCCAACAGAGAGGATGGTGTTTATTAGCAGGCTGTGGTTTACAGTATCGAAGGCCTGGGACAGATCAATGTAGACAGATTCAGCCAGGTCTCCCTGGTTGAGTGCTTCATGGAGGAAGGAGGTAAATTCGAGCAGGGCAGTGATAGTATTGTGCCCTTTTCAAAAACCATGCTGCTGATTTCACAGTAGGCGGTGTGTGTCCAAATATTCTATAAGTTGTTCTGCAGCTATTTTTCCAGGGCTTTTGAGAGGGATGTGTATTGAGATGGGCCTATAGTTACTGGGGTAGGATGCGGTCACCATTTTTGTGAACTGGAGTGATGATCGCTTTTTCCATAAGGTAGGGAACTCTCAAGGCATAGGGACATGTTCAGTATTTTTGTTAGGTGGATAAGGACTGCATCAAGGGTTAAGGAGAGCAGCTTGGCATCCAGTGAATCACTACTATGTCTTGACTTTCCAAGGAACTTGGTGAGATATGATCGAGCAACACTCAGGAGATTGTTTTGAAATAAAAGGTGGAGCACTGGGGGCAGTGGAGAGTGTCAGAGGAGATGCTAAAGAAGTCAGGTGGGAGGATAGTGCTAGGTCTGAGAGCGAGACATTTAAGGCATTAGCTATCTTGTCAGGGTCTTGGGTGGTGACACCGTCAACGATAATCATGGAAGGAGGAAGGAGGAGACTTTCCACTTAGTTCCTTCATATTGTCCCAGAACCTCCTTCCCATTGCCCCAGGTGGCAGTGAGGTTGGATTGATAGTAAGCTCCCTTAGACTTTACGGATTGCTCAGGTGCCTGAGTTTCGGCAGCACAGTACAGTTGACAGTCAGAGGGGCGACCAGACTCTGATGGCACGGTATCATAGGTTATCTTGAGCCTTCATTTGGTTGAGTAAGGAGTGGTTTTCCAAGGGGAGGATTTTGTTTTTCTAGTTGCTTAACAAAGAGGGCAAAGATATCACAGCAGCTTGGTAGGAGCTGAGAAAGAAGGACAGGGCAGTGTCCACTGACATCTGGTGGTCAAGAGGGGACAGTCTGGGGTTGAGAAGATGGTTTTGAAGATGTTTCAGTGACCACTTCTTTAGCTGGCGATGCAGGGAGATTCTGTGGGGGCTTCCAACTATTTGACCAACGGCAGGTGACAGGGGTGTGATCGCTGAGGTGTGTCAGGGAGGACCTGGATGTCATGAAGGTGCTCAGGGTGGGTTGTAAGGATGAGATCAATAAGGGAGCTAGTGCCCTGTGGCAGACTAATCGAGTGGGGCTAAGGACCATTTGTGAGAGATTTTGGGCAGTGGCTGCATCCCTAATTAGGGGATGTGGGAGGCGAGTCAGTTTGTGTTGAAGTCTCATAGGAAATGACCTCCGGCTTTTTGGAAGTTGTGCAATTAGGTTCAGAATGGAGGAAAAGCCTCATTTTGGTGGTGGGTAGGTAGACTGACATCAGGTAGAGAGATTTACCTGATTTTCCAACTGGTATCCTAAAGGTTAGGATTGGGCACCTGCAACAGGGTTTAGTGCAGGAATCTGGACGCTTTGTAAGTGATCCTGAAGGTACATCGCACAACCACCACCCTCGCCTATTCAATCTATCTGATCTTAATAGTGTGTAGCCCAATATGAAAACAGCCGAGTCAGGATGTTTGGGAGAGCCATGTTTCAGAGACTGCAGTGCATCAGGGGAGTGGAGGAAGACCCATGCTTGAAGTGGGGGAGATTTTGGAGGCCGTATATTTATGGCAGCCAGTTGTAGCTCTTTTGTTGTGCTGAAAGGCAAGGGCCAGGATTGGGGTGTATGTTGCCCATCAATAGCAGTAAGATGATGAAGGTCCTGGATAGGCACTTTTGAGGGTCAGTTTGTAATTACGAGTGTTGGCCAGTACAATGGGGTAGTTTGTTGATAGGAAGGGAAGATAAAATGCAGAAATTTCTGTCTATAGAGCATAGGGTTGGCCACAGTTTCTGGGGTGGATGGCTAGGAGCAAGTGGGGGTGAGGTGGGAAAGATGTGGTTACAGAGGGAGGAGGAGCACAGGGGAGGTATAAATGGGGCAGAGGTGGTGGTGAGGTGTTTTACAGGCATAGAGCAGGGGGTAGAACACTGAGAGGAGGGGTAATGTGGAGGATAAGGAGTAAGACATCATTTTGCTATACAGCAAGAGGTATCCTAAGCAGTAGGTGTGAGTATCTATAATGCAGGTGGTAGAGGGAATATAGCTATAATTATAGACAGTATATGGGTGTGATTTATAGGGAAAGAGGTTAACCAGGTGGCAGAGAAAAACAGTGAGATAAATTAGGGGAAAAATCCTGGGCAACATACACCATTCAGTGAGTTACACACCAGGTGATGTGACAGGAGCGTTAAGTAGATATAGAACCCACTAGTGGTAGGTACAGATAACCTGCAGATGGAGAAATGGCCTGATTGTTTTTTTCACGTCACGTGATATGCAGTGTAAGTCACAGAGTCGACCAAGGGTGGTGGTGGGGTGGTGGGAGCTGATGCACAGCATCAGCGGGTTGCTACTGCGGTTGGAGGCAAAAATTCCTGCTGTGTTTCCTTATACTGCTGCACGCTTGGACAGTTGTTTTTACCTGGGTGAGAGATGCGGCGGTCCTTGCTCGAGGGAAGGCGCCATGCCCTCTCGAACTTCACCCACAAGGGAGCTGGGGAAAGTAAGTTCACAGAGAAGGGTTTAAGAGCTACGTGAGAAGAGAAGGACTGAAGAAAGAGTAGAAAGTTTACTCTGAGTCCAGGAAGCAGAAGACTGCCTGCCCAGTGGAGGTCCAGGGGCAAGAGATTGAGAGAATGAGAGTGAACATCAGAGTTATAGGGAGAGAATGAGGAGGGAAGGAGGGTGGATCTGAGGAAGGAGGTATGGTAGCATGGTAAGGCCAAATAATCACTTTGAGATTAAAGCTGAACAGTGGGTTAGATGCCTGCCTACCTTCAAGAGAGGGAGAAAGAGGAGAGGAGAGGAGAAAAGAAACAGTGATGGGCTTGGGATCTGGTATAGTTATGGCCAAATAACAAAAGGAATGGAAAAGGGGTACAGTCAAGGCAGCGTGGACTTTGGGATAGCATTGTGCAGCATCTCCATAGATACATGAGGGTAGAATAATTTTACTATGATTTCCCAGCTTGCAGATGGTGGGATACAATCTTTGTTTATATGAAGTGCAACAAGTTCAGAGAGGAGTTTGCAATGGACAGCATCAGCATGGCAGGAAATGTCAAGGTGACTGCCCAACCATAGGCCCAGGTATTGAAAAGGGGTGTAACCTCCTGAGGTGAGCCATCTAGAGTTATAAAGACCAGGCAGAAACAAATTTAGTCAGATGTTGACTGGTACCAGAGCTCATAGTGACTATCTTTGGTGACTTAAATGAAAATTGCTGGGTCCAGTTCTGGAGGCCATAACTGAAGAAGGATGTGGATAGGTGGAGCGGGTCCAGAGGAAGGCAACAAAAATGTTAAAGGGCCTCAGTCATTTGTCATAAGAGGAAAGGCTGAGGGCCTAAACATGTTCTCCCTGGAGCAATAAAGGAAAAGGGGGCATGACTGAGACCTTCACGTACATCAGGGGTATAAACAGGGTACTGGTAGCTGATTTTTCCAGCTAAAGAGATAATGAAAACAAGGGGACACAATATGCAGATAATTTAGGGAGGTTCAGAGGAAACATTAGAAAAGTCTTCTTCTTCTTCATGGAGAGGGTGGTAGATAGCTGGAATAAACTCCTAGTGGAGGTGGTGGGGGCAAGGACTGTGGAGAGATTCAAGGGAATGTGGGATAGACACAAGGTTCTCTTGGATCTGGGAGGAGAAGTTAGGAAAGACCTAGTTGTCAGCTAGTCAAACTGGGCAGACTGGATGGGCCTGGCAGTCCTTTTCTGCTGACACATTCTATGTTTCTATGCTTACTACAGTACCAGTGCTGGACTCAGTCAAAGATGCTGTGACTTCATACACCAACTTGGGGCTGAAGAATCACAGGCAAAGATTGTTGTTCATCTGCATACATACTGTATGTATCTGTGAGGAAAAACAAGCAGAGAGAATACAATTTAGGAAAACATAGAACAGGATCAAGCCCACTATGGAGCCCTGTGAGACAGCTGTCACAATAAGGACGAAGGGAAGAAGGGTGGAAACAGAGACAGGGAAAGTGAATGGATCCTCAACAGAGACTGACTGGCCACTTTTCCAAACTGTCCAGGTCTGTTTTCTTTAACCATATTCCTTCCACTGTACCTCCTCTGTCACCTATTTTGTATGATCTGAAAATAGAACAATGTTCTCCTGGATTCCCTCCCTATACTACAGAGGAATATATTTAAAATGACTGGCTCCAGGACCAAACCCATTAGAATCCCAGTAGGGGCATCTCTGTAACTTCTGAGTGTTCCTTGTTGACAGCTGCCTTCTGAGTTCTTCCTCAGAGCCAGTTTCTAGTCTGCCTTGTTAATTTGTCTCCCATTCCCAGATCCATTAAATTGCATCACAAGTTTCCTATGGGCACAGAGCTGAAGGCTTGCTAAAGTCCAGAGGGATATAGTACAGCATGTGTGCTGCTTGGTCCTTATCAACCACCTTCATGACCCAATAAAAAGTCTATCAAGGTAGGTTGGCATAATCTGCCAGTCACCGACACATGCTACCTCATCATCTGGACCATGTTGGCCTCCAGCCATTTAACTATATGCTCTTTAATAACAGTTTCTTGCAGTTTCCCAGGATCGAGGTCAAGCTGGTTGTTGTATAGTTCCATGGGTCCTCTCTGCTTCCACTCTTTTGGAGTGAGAACACATTGGCCTTCCTTTAATCTGCTGGAACCAACCCTGTTTGTACAGTGAAGTTAAGAAAGTCAGATAGTGGTTCTGCCAGTAACTGAACAACCTCCGTTAGCAGACAGAAGAGAGAGAAAGAAAAGAAATACGTGCCTTCATTGGGATTTGAAGCCAGGCTGTTCAGAATGCCATTCTGGGTTCTATGCAGAATATCGGTAACAATGTTGTCAACATCCTGCACAGTGAAGGAAACAATGCCAACAATCAGCATTGTTCCTATCAGGAATGGAGTGTTTTTTGTAAGGCTTCATCACCCACACCCCATCTCTAAATAACCAACTCCAACTCAGAGTTGGTTGGGGTGGGGCACAACACCTGGAAAGAGAGTTGCTGTGTAAAGCAAGACCATCACAGCGATCTGGCAAGATTTGTTGCTGTGGTAGTTATTGCAATAAAATTGTCATGGTTGTGCTACCAACATTCTGCTGTGCTGCCAACGGTGCCACCAAGGCAAAGTTGAAAGCTGGGACTCCCAGAAGCACCTTACTCTTCCCAAGTTCACAACCTGGTGCTGCACATATCAATTGTATTTTTTACAAGATTACAACTTCCTATACAGTATAAAGAGGAGAGATACCCAGAGATTCCTAGATGGCCCAACGAGGGGCACACTACCCCTTCCTCCCTGCAGCCAGAAGCAACCACAGTAAACCACAGTAAATCAAGGCTGCATTCCCAGATGACACATTCCCAGACGGCATGTTGAAGAGCACACTACTCTTTTCCTCCCAGTAGCCAGAAGCAACCACAGTAAACCAAGGTTGCATTCCCAGATGGTGTGATGAGGAGCACACTACCCCCTCCCTTTCTGCACCTGGCAGCAACCACAGTAGACCAAGACTGCATTCCCAGATGGCGCGATGAGGAGCACACTACCCCTCTCCCTGCAGCCATAAGCAAACACAGTAAACCAAGGCTGCATTCCCAGATGGGCGAATGAGGGAGCACACTACCCTCTCCCTCCCTGCAGCCAGAAGCAACCACAGTAAACCAAGGCTGGATTCCCAAATGGCACTATAAGGAGCATGCTACCCTCCATCCCGGCAGCCAGAAGCAACCACAGTAAACCAAGGTACAGACAGTGGACATCAGCGCTTATGAAGAGGGTTAAAATATATGTTGTATAGAGCCTGATTAATGTCAGCAGACAGGGACTGACTGATCATTTTCAGTGCATGTTACCTATGTTGTAGCTGTGGACTTTGGTGTTGCTGGATGATTTTCTTAGGAGCTCTGAGTGCAGTGGTGGTTTCAGCCATTTTTAGTGGTACCTTAAGTGCCTATTTGTTGCTCTTGTGTGAGTGGTTGCTACCTTGGCTGTTCACATTAGAGTGACTGCAACTGCATTATTCCAGGCTGGGGTCGATGATCGCCATTCCAGGGCAGCAGAATGAGCCACACTAACTCTTCCCCTTGCAGCTGTGATCCTTTCCTGCCCTGACCTGGCCATTAAACATAGAAACATAGACTTTGACAGCAGATAAGGACCGCTAGGCCCATCTAGTCTGCCCATTTCCTACCTACAGGATAGAGCCGAGATCCTAGTTAACCAACAGCCTATATCTTCCTGCCCCCCACAAGAATTGCCTTATGTCTGTCCCATGCATTCTTGAATTCTCCCACAGTTTTAGACCCCACAACTTCCTCAGAAAGGCTGTTCCATGCATCCACTACCTCTCTGTGAAATAATACTTCCTCACATTGCCCCTGAACCGCCTCCTTCTATCTTTAAATTGTGTCCTCTTGTTCTTGCAAGTCTCTTCTCTGATCTCTTAATCCTATTACCTTCTTTACAGACTGCATTCCCAGATGAAGCAACAAGGAGCACACTACTCTCCTTCCTGCAGCCAGAAGCAACCATAGTAAACCAAGGTACAGAGAGCAGACATCAGCACTTTTGAACAGGGCCAACTGCGATGGTGGCTACCCCACCCTGGATGGGCATTTCATTTATAGGCAGGCTAGGTCACGTGTCTGTGTCATGTGACTGTCGCTGGTGCCAATCTCTAACTCCCTAAACTTCCTTTGCAGATTATACTGCTAACCCACTAAGGGGACACTTTTCTATTTCACCACTAATTCTAAATAGAAGCACAGTTGCCCTGCCCTTTGCTGCCCTGTTTATCTCACATATTAGCTGCCCTTTCTGCCTCTTCACCTATTTCCTCTCCTCTTGTGTTCCCTACCCTCCATTGAATCCTTCCCACTATATCCATTTCCTCCTTTCCTTTCCCTTGTGAACCTTGAACCCATTACTACAGTGTACAGTTTACTGTTGCCTACACCTGAAGCCATTAGGCCACTCAGCCTGTCACTGTTTTCACCTGCTGCTATCCTATAGCACTTTTGTCCTCTCCCTACTGTAACATAATTGATATATCCAATATATCCAGTTCACCTCACCCACCTGGGTCCACTTAACACATTGATATGGTTCATCCCATCTGCCCCATGCAGTCTTTTCCACCTTGGTCCTAGAAGTACCCACTTGACTTCGCCTCCTTAGCATCTACATACAACCCAGTTAAAATATTTCTAGGTATTTAAGCTTGGGGCTTTTTAATTACCTGTGACCTTCCCAACATGTTTTTTTAACATGTTGGCTCTTATACTACTTGTGCTTGTTTCACTCCCTACCTTGTATTACATACTGAACCCATGATGCCTCAAACAACTTCTGTTATCCTCTTCAAGCCCTTCTTTACTGCCAATCTACATCCCCTGAGACAAATCCTCTGTATCTCAAGCAACATCCATTCTCTTGCCTCAAAACTTACCATTTGAGCCATCTTGCTTGCTTGTGCAAATGTCTCATACTGTTTACATAGTAGCT
Organism: Neoceratodus forsteri; assembly: GCA_016271365.2. NCBI lineage: Eukaryota > Metazoa > Chordata > Ceratodontiformes > Ceratodontidae > Neoceratodus > Neoceratodus forsteri. The sequence continues at coordinate 236,864,030 of CM057450.1, forward strand.
TAACATAGTTTACTTTTTCTTTGCCCTACTGCCCTACTCCCTGTATGAAGGAGATTCAGCTTATGAGGTATAGGCTTAAAAATGTATTGCACTCTACTTTTGTTTAGGAAATGAACCCAGGCCCTATCTCACCTTTAACTTCCCTTCTGACTTTGTTTCCGCTCATGGGATAAAATTGATGCAAATTAATATTTGTAGTCTTCTGAAAAAAAATTGACATGGTGAAAACCTGGGTTTCTACATGAGCTCCAATGTCTTAGTAATCACCTAACCACGGCCAAAGAACAACACCACTGACCAACAGATAGTGCTGCCATCCTATAATACCTTCTGGCTGGATAGACCAACCAGAGGAGGTAGTGTAGTTGTTTATGTTAATAGTAAATACCCTGCTACTGAAGTTTTTGCCATTACCAAACCCAAAGAAGTCAAGTGCCTAGCTGTAAGACTTTCCTTATCCCCTGCTGAGACATTCAAGGTGATTGGTTGTTGCAGGCCCCAGTCATGGGGCATCAGGACTACTTTCAACCTTATGACATTTCATTGACACCAACTCCAATGAGTCTATTATCCTTGGAGATCTCAGTTTGGACTAGTTTATCCAAAAAGCAAACACTCTAAAAGAACTGTGTGATGAGATAGGTATCACTCAGATAATATCTGAATTTACTAGAATCAACAAAAAAAAAAACAATCAATAGCTCTGTATTAGACTTGATATTGACTAATAGACCTCATAAAATATCGGAACAGCTGTTTTCCATAATGATCTTAAGGATCACAATGTAGTTGTCTGCTTAAGAAGCTCTGCAAAACACTCCCTAGCCCAAAATGTATCACCAAATGAAGCTACCATAAGTTCAAGCTACAGAATTACCTAGTTTACCTCAGGAGCATCAATTGGCATAGCTTCTACTTAGCCCTCTAAGTGGATGAGGCTGTTGACATCTTTAATAAAAGTATTTTAGATATTATAAATACATATATTCCATTCAAAAAATGTTGAGTAAAAAAGCCTCTTGTCCCTGGTTTATCCCTGAATTGAAAATAGCTTTATCCCAGTGGGACAAATTATGGGCCACAGACAGGCATACCAAATCTCCCTCAGACTAGGCAACTTTTCAAGCCAGGCTGTACCAAGTTGATCAGAACTGTCAAAACCAATTACTATGTGTTTGCCTCTTGAAGATGACCAAGACAACCCAGCAAAAATATGGAAAACAATCCATTTGTTGAAGGTGACAGAATCCCCATATCCATGCCTATAAAAATCACATCACAAGAAACAACAAGCTCTGACCACGATACCATTTTGAGAAGCTAAATGCTCATTTTGTGACAGTGGGTCTAGCTTTTGACTCTCCCCAGCTGTTTCTCTCTTGCAACACCATGCACCAAAGGACACTGCTGCTGACTAGCAGGATACAGGAACCTTCAGTCTCTCCTCTCAAGTAACTTGTAAGCAAGTGTATGTCCTACTGCTTACACTGGATGAAAACAAGAGTGCCAAAGTGGATGACATTGACCCCATATTTTAAAGTTATGGTATTACTTGTTAACAGATCATATAATGCACCTTTTAATTTGTCTATTACATCATAGAAACAGAAACATAGAATTTGATGGCAGATAAGGACCGCTTGGCAGACCTAGTCTTCCATTTCCTACTTAATGGATATGCTGCAGAGTCTAGTTAACCAACAGCCTACTTCCTCCTACCCCCACTAGAATTGCCTTGTCTGTCCCATGCATTCTTGAATTCCCCACTGTCTTTGACTCCACAACCTCCTCAGAAAGCTGTTCCATGCATCCACAACCCTCTCCATGAAAAATATTTTCTCACATTACCTCTGAGCCGTCACCCTCTATCTTCAAATTGTGCCCCTTGTTCTTGCACATCTGTTTTTTGAAAGATGCTACCCTCTTGGACTTTGTTGATTCCCTTAAGGTACTTGAATGTGTCAGTTATGTCCCCTCTCCTTCCTTTCCTCTAGGGTATACATAATAAGCTACTTTAGTCTCTCTCCATATGTCTTCTGGTGCAGACCCTACACCATTTTGTTGCTCTCTCTGGACAGCCCCCACCCTGTCTATGTCTTTGCTGGAGATGGGCTCTCATACACTGCTCACTGGGGCTGTCTTCCTAGACATAAGTAAAGCATTTGATACAGTTGACCATGACCTACTGCTTGATAAGCTTAAAGAGCATGGGCTAACCAACTGCTCATATAATTGGTTTTCCATTAACTTATAGGCAGATTGCTGAAAATCAAGGCTGATGCCCCCCACACTGTTTACAAGAGGTGTACCACAAGGCTACATCCTTGGACCACTACTTTTCAATTTATATAAATACCATAAGTGATAATATCCACAGTTCTAACCTTCACCTGTTTGATGACAACATGTTCTCTAAACTTCAAACCCTCCCTGGCAGACATTAGGCTGAGCTTCAGGCTGACTTTAATCAATTGCAGCTCAACTTAATAAACTCCAAATTACTGCTAAATGCCAAGAAAAAGAAAGCCATGTTCTTTACACCCTACAATCCTTCAGCCTTTGACAGCAAACAAACTACTCCTGCAACTATTAAAATGTTGCTAGGTGACTCATTAGAAGTTGTCAACAAATTTAAATATTTAGATATTTGGCTCAACATTAATCTGTCCTTTGTGGAACATAATGAAGCACTCATAAAAAGCTAAAAGCTAGATTCATTTTTTTTCTTCCAGAACAAAACTTTTTTTCTACAGACATTAGGATTAGGTTAGTTGAAGTAACTTTCCTTCCCTTTCTGGATTATGCAGACATCATTTATAGTAGCAGCTCTGCCACTAACCTGCATAAGCTAGATGTTCTTTATCACTGTGCCTCATGATTTATAACTAATGCTCCTTCTGAACCCACCACTGTGTTCTGTATTCTTTAGTAGGCTGGACATCACTGGCTCCCAGAAGGATGCTTCATATCTGCACCTGGGCATATAAAGCATTGCTGAATGAACTACCTACCTATGTCACATCCCTATTTCATTGATATTGTAGCTGCTACTTCCTCATGAAAAATATCAGCATCCTGTTAGTTGTGCCAAATTCCGCACAAGCTATGGTAAAGCTGCTATCCAATACACCATTCCATCAGCCTGGAACAAACTTAAGATATTGCTAAGGCTCAACAAGTTAGACCGTTTGAACCTCTTCAAATCTCAAGCCAAAACAGCTGTCTAGGGAACTTGCCAATGCTTTCTGAGTTAGCATCACCCTAATGGTTTATCTTATCTGTGAGCACTTTTCCCATTTCTTGGTTTCCTTTCCATACACTTGCTCGTCTACTGTTTGCATTTATAATGGTGCATATGTTATTTTCCAACATGTAAAGTCTGTATCCCTATTATTGGTGTATTTGCAACATTTCAATATGTAAAACCTGTAACCTAATTACCACTATTTGCTTTCTTTATTACTAGAGTGTATGTATCCAGTTATCCTTTACAATGTACAGTATTTTGTATCACACTGTCTTTCATTGTTACTATCAAACTTTGTATTTTGTACTTGTATTATGTTGTCCTAACAGGACTTCCGTGTAAATGAGCATGCTCAATAGAGTTTTCCTGAAATAAATTTTAACTTGAACTTCAGATAGAGGGAGAGGAGAGAGAGAGAGAGAGAGAGAAATTAATACATTACCTGAGATTTGAACCCAGACCACTTAAAATACCACTCTGCTACACTACTAGTTGGGTAAGAGACAATCAGTTCCAGCACTCACCATCGATTGTAAGAAAGCATCATGCTTTTGAAAATAGCTTTGTCCAAAACACATCAAGGCATGCCTCTGCACCTGTAAATAAAGTATGGCACTTTTCACTTTACAAAGGAGTTTTTCTTACAGTAGGTGGCGCGCTGGAATTGTTTGTCTCCTTATATTTATTGCATTATATTGTGGGAGGTGGGCCCAAGGACAAACAGTGCCCATGCCGCTGCTGCCAGCACTGTGCCCACCTGTATGTGCCTCGACCCCCAATACTATCCCATTGTCTTAAGTTATATTTATAGCACCCCACTGGGTGGCATATCTCCCTGGCAAGCCCACCATCACTTCACATTTCAGCCCCCAGACCCCACTTTCAGAGCCCTCCAATTTACCACCTTGTGTGACACTGGTGCAAGGAATTTAAACCACATCCTGGCTGGTCTACCTTGAGTGTCTTGCTGCTGGTCATTTTTCCAGCAGTTCAATGGTTTGGAATTTTGGTCTGGAATTTTCAGGGTAGAAAGGGCTTGGACAACAAATGTGCCTTTTGCTGATTTGGTGAACTTATATTACTCCATTCCAAAGTTATTAAATGTCAAACATTTTGTTCTGAGCATGCTCAGTACAAGCTTTTGGATAGCTGCTTGTAACAAAAAAATTAGTTCATATGAAAAGGATCTTTTTTGTATGGGGTCATCCTTTTCATGAGGGAAAAAATATTTTCGTATGGCCACCATCTCATTTCCATTTTTCTCAAAATATTTACTTTTAAAACCAACAAAATTACATCCTGGACAGATGCCAACATAGGTATCTTGGTCATCAAGACCCATTAGATTGATCCTGCACTTACCTGTTGGAAAATGACCCCAAATATGTTTATTTTTTAAAAATGTAAGATCTTTTCTTGTGACTCACGTCCATTTTTTCACATGGGCATACAAAAAATTATTCAGCCATATGAAAAGGATCCTTTTACTGGAAAAAGAGTCTGCATAAAAACTAAGTACAAATTATTTTTTCATATGAGGGTATCTTGTTTCATATGGATGAGAAAAGCATATAGGCATGAATACAGTATTCGAGAGACTCATACCTACTGCACATTGACGCCATGTAACTTTTGCTGAATTATTTAAAGGTTCACATGACACACCTAATTTGTAGTCCCACATTAGAGAGATATTAAACATAACATGGCCCAGTTTGGTTCCACTGTGCTCTTTCAATTTTATCACAAACATCGATTTATTCATTTAAATAGGGTTCCATTTTGTGACATTGCTTCCATTCCCAATTTAAGTATTTAAATACAGCCTTTATTGTGCCTTAGAAACCCAACTGTTGTTAATGTGTTATCTAATTACTTCATTTAAGCTCCCCAAGAACTCCCTGTACAGAATAAAAGTTTTTGCCTTTTATTTAATCATTTTATACAGCTGTAACGCTCATTACATGTAGTGTCCATCTAGTACCTCATCCTAAGCAGACTGTGCCTTTAATTTGCATGAACTGTGGTCCAAAAGCATTATTGTGTCTGGTGACCTCCTTTTGTTACTGACATGCTGCCAAAACCTTGCAGTTTGTTATAACTCATTTATTTAGAAAATTTTTTTCCATGGTGTGTTATTTTCGTGTCCTTTGTTACCCACGTTACTATTGGTTCCTCCATCAGCCCAGAATGTTCAGAACCAGAAATGCATGCTGACACCTTCAATCATTACCCCATGGCTCTTTAAAGCTGTGGACCTGGTGGGTCTGTATTCTTTGTACTGCCACCTGCATTCTGGACAATACATGTTGTCCTCTTGAAGTTTGGAGTTATGCACGTTACGGACACTACAGTGGGCTATTCTCTGCATCTCAGCTGCTCTTTTGTTCCCAGTGTGTCAGATGTCTGCAGATTGTAAAGGTACACATTTGCTTTTTGGAAACACAGAGATATGTAGTCGAACCTTGCCTCATGGTCCCAAGATGCTGAGCTCGGGGTATGAAGGGAGGGGTAGGGGCAGAGAGAGGTGATTATAAAGCATTTTAAAATTGAACAACTGCAAGTTTCTAGATTAAATGGTTACACATATTTACCTATTCTGTAGACCAAGTCTGTACATGGGGATCATTCTGTGTGGCCTAGTCCCTGTGGGGGCATTTTGTGATCCTATTCTCTATCGGGCACCTTTAATGTTACTGCTGCTAAATAGTTTGTTCTGTATGGAGCAAAAACTGCAGTTTTGGGGAGTATATCAATTGGACCTGGTTAGTGCTGGGGTTCATTTTGTATTAGACATCAGAGCACCATATCTACAGTTTGGAGAGTTCTGTAATGAGAAATAAAATACATGTTATTTTGGGGAGTAAATGAATAGGACCTGGTCTCTGCAGGTGCTCAGTTTGTGTAGACCTGATCTCTTTAGGGGCTTATATTGTGTTGAGGTATCAGAACACTAGAACTACTTTTAAATTACCTGCTTATCTGCTAAACTTAAAAAGAAATCCTGATTAATAACATATTTATTTTTGTAAAACACTTCTAGTAGAACAGAAAATGGTCAGCACTCCAAACGATTTCACAGTACTTATTTATTTTATGTTTATTTATTTATTTTTATTTATTTATTTGTGAAATCAGTTTACAATCTTTGAGCTAGAGGCTCGTTTCCAAAGGTACCTCGTCACATTAAAGACATACATAGAGTTTAAGGTTACATAGCATAGGTTTTGCTAAAAATACGTGTTCATCAGCTGCCTAATGCCACTGAGGTCAGACAAAATACATTTAGGTTACAGGGTACAAGTAATTGAGAACAGGTGTTGGCACAAGTTGGTATCAAAATTGAGAACTCTAATAGGCATACAATGAAACAGCTGGCACTGGCCAGGTTAGACATAGGCAGTGTGCCGGGAAGAGGTGGTGGGGAGGTTAGGTGGAGAGCGCCCGTGGGCGTTGTCATGAGAAGTCAAGGTGGAGGCTGCCTTCAAAGACAGGAGCAGCTACGAGTGTTGAAGAGTTGGTTTCGAAGGGTGGTTTTGAACTTGGAGATGGTGGTGGCATTGGTGATGGGAGCAGGAGAGAGTTAAACCAGGATGGGGCTCTGTAGCAGAAGGACCTCTGGCCACGGCTGGTATGTGGCAAGTGCATCGGGGCTTATTTAGCAGCAGAAAAGCAAATAACAGCAAATAACAGCAGCAGTAAACAAAGCGCTGGGTAATCCACAAATTTCTCAGACCTACAGGAGTCTATAAGATGGCAACTTTAAAAAAAATATTGCACCCACTGACTCAACACTGAGCACCCAAACACCAAGCACAGAACCATTTACATTTCAGCAATATGTTTTGTGATCATTAGGTGTGAGATGTGTTGCATAGTTAGGTCAAGAGTCTAGCATGGCACATTAAACAATTACTGAGATTCATTGCAACAGTAAAATGAGCCTAAAGGGCACAAACACCAAAACTGGATGTAAAATGACTGTAATTGATGGTAACTGGTTGTATCACCAAAAACATCAACCCTGTTCATTGTTTTTGTGCAGTTTTAGGCTCATTTGGCTGCAGTTACACTGTATCTAAGTAACTGGTTATGTGCTACATGGTATGCCTTAATTGGCTTCCATGGCAGTACAAGTGAAGAAAAATACTGTTTTTTCCATACTGGGATGATTGCTGTCAATGACTGTTAAAGTGTTACCCTTTGTTCTGTATTTTATTTATTCTGGTTTTTTTGTGCACTTTTAGGCTTACTTTACTGTTGTAGTGAATCACGTAATTGTTTGGTGTGCCGTGTTCTGCATGATAGGCTGAGGGCCTAGCATGGCATGTCAAACAATTACTGACATCAACTACAATAGCTGAAGAAACCTAAAAGTGCACCTCTCCCAAAATGCACTGGTTGCCATATGCACCTGCTGGACCATACTGTGGACACAGTGAGTGACTGTACCATGGAGGGGTCCATTTGACAACAGGAAGGGGCTGTGTCTTCAGTTGTGGCTATGATCTATGGGATGGCATCATTAGTAACAGGGATAATTGTGTATATCTGCACCATACAGGGACCATGCAAAATTACCTTGCACTCTGTGGTTATGGGACTTCACCAGATTTCAGGTCCATGAATTTCCATTTGTATTGTGCCAACCTCAGAAAATCTCCTGATGCAAACCTTGTTTGCCCACAACAGAGCTTTGGAATATGGACATCTGTGCAAATCTGGTTTGTGCAGAAAACTAGGCTTTGCACATGGGCAAACTTTTAAGATCTGGCCCCTGAAGTCAGTTTTAATTTCATTTTCATTTCTTAAAACACATTTTAAGATTGAAGCAACCTCTCAAGGGCATAGTTCTATTAGTAGGAAGTAACCCACCCAGGGTGTGCAGTTATTAGAGATTAATCAATACCCTGAGTGCATTGTGAAGCATGAGACTGCTGGCTGAGTGTCCTCACAACACCCAGTGTGTTGCTTAATCCCCAATAACCACACACCCTGGAGTGGGCTATTACACTTATAACAGAGGGTGCACTACAAAACAAGGAGAAAGCAATATACATGTTTTTCCCTTTATAAAAGACAAAACAAATTACTGCATTCTGCTGCCTAAAACTTAGTCCCCAAAAATGGCTGTCATGCACATACAGATGTCAGAAGTAAAGTGTTGCTATGCTTTCTGTAACATTTGTTGTGCATGATATGCCTTCTGAGACAGCACAGTAGCTCTGAAGTGTAAAATATGGAGTTGCCTCTGTGGTACAGACACGGTGTCTATGCCTCCACTGGCTTAGCTGCTCTGTCTCTCAGTCTGTGGTTACATTAATGCATGGCAAGCAAGTAAACATTTTCCCCAGCAGTTCAGTCACACAGTCTGCCAGACTATATTCTACCAAATAAGAAATGGCAACTAATGAGACTCAGAGCTTGCAGGTCTTTCTGAACTCTGTTTCTCTGTCCACCAGCATAAAGTTAACTTTCAGATCATGACATCATTGGGGGTCTCTCTCTTCACACTGTTCCATTTGACTTTATGCCACAACTATGGATTTACCTGTCAATCTGGCTGTGCAACAGAAAATGACCATGGGGACCACACACTTCATTCTGGGAACATGCTTGGGTAGAAGCAAGACTACAAACTTTGAACACTACAGCTACTGTTGCTGCACTGCCTGGGACTACATGGCAGGCCTCGGCTCTCACTCACTAAGCAGGGATAGTAATGGCTGCTCCACAGACTGCAGTTTTGCACAATAACAAGATCAGAACAGAAACACAGGCTGATCTCTCAGAGGGATGGTTCACCACTAGCTGTCATATATTGTGGAGTAAGCAATGGTCACCTGATGGTTGTTTACCACTCACCTGCCTTTATCTACCCCATGTTATAAGTCACTAATACACTTTCAGTGTTTTGCCTTCAGCCTTGAATATCACAAGCAGCAAGGGCATGCATTATTTCCCAAACATCCCCATTCATCTCATAAAGATATAGTTGGTTTCCCTCTCTCTTATTGTGGGCTTGGGACCAGCTGGTATATGTAATAGATGGACCAGGTGAGATTCAGTCCATACTGCACTGTAACATAAAACATTTGTGAATAGCTTAAGTTAATATAATGTTGTGACTATAGTACAATCTTCAAAATGTTCAAAAAATGTTATACCAAATATCCATAGTATGACAATCATTTTTTTGGTTGAACATTAGCAATAACTTTTGGTATGACTTAGTGAAACACTTGGTATGATACTGATACTACTGTTCTGGTGTCCATGTTACTCATGTGACTTCTTGTGTTGTGTCTGTGTTACTTGCTCTGTGTAGTCTGAGTTGCTCACGTGACATCCTGTGGAAAAACCCTTGTAAATATAGTATAATTCACTTTCCGAAAATTAAGTGATTTCGTCTTTTCCTATGAGGGTAATATAGTTGTGCAAAAAAAAAGGGCTAGAAAATGAAGGATATGAATGTGGTAGCCAAACAAACATGTCAAAATTTGGGCATACTGTGATCAGTAAACATATTACGGCATAATTACCAACAAGTTAAATTTATGATAAAAACTGAAAAGTTAGATATTATGCTACCTAAATAGATACCATAGACATAGCAATATCAAAAAATATATGTTTAATAATATGACAAATTTGCTGTCAAGGACATGATGTTACTCACGTCACGCTGTTCTGGGGAACTTTTTAATCCCATTTTTAGCACCTCTGAACTACAAACTATCTTTATGTTGGGGGCTGAAATACTACCACATGCACCCAGTGTAAATATGATATGGTTATGACAATTGGCCCAAATAAATTTTGAACCTGATTGTCACACTTTGTCTCTCGAGTAGCATATTGGTACATATATGGAAAATGATCTCTTCACATGAAAAAAATAATTGGGAAAAATTAGGTTCAATTCTTTTCATATGAAGGGATCCTTTTTGTATACTTTTGTTTATATAAAAAGGATACGCTCTGATGAAAAAAGATTTCGGACTTAATGGAGTTTTTTTATTCTTTTTGTATGAAGGAATCCTTTTCCATATGCTTTTTTGTTCATACAAAAAGGATGCCCTCATATGAAAAGAGAATTTGAAATTTTTTGTATCAAGGCATTTTTCATATAAAGAGATCCTTTTCGAATGCATTTTTCGTTTGATACAAAAAGGATTCTTTCATACATTATGAAAAAAATTTGACAAAGTTTTTCCCACATTTGAACTTCAACATGCCATAACTCCATGACTAGTTAGACTAAAGGGACAATCTATATATCAACCAGAGGTCTTAATCAGTACTAAAAGAACAACACATATCCCCAATAAAAAAAAAAAAATATAAAAAAATGATTTCATTCCATGAGTAAATAAATGTTGATAGGGACAGTATAGAAGAATGGGGTAAAAGTTAGGTTGATGTCTCCAAAGCACACCTCCGACACCTTTCAATGTCTACAGGAGGTGCAGATGAGGTGTTAGGGCTAGAAAACCTAGCAACATATTTCCACTGCTTTTGTTGCTTTAGTAAGAACCCAACTGATGCATTAATGAAGTTCTTTGCAATGAATTTCCTTTCTTTTCTCAGATATTATAATCATATCCTTATGTGTCTGTGGCTGGCCTTCTGCTCTAATCCATCCATAGATGTGCATATATATGTAGGTGTCTGTGCCCTTCACTTCCATATATGGAAGAACAGTGACCAAATTGTCAGCATAGCCATCTTATCACCCCACCTCATATACCACAGTACAGAGAAATTGTCAATCCAAGCTAAAACATAATTATGCACAACTGCAATGTCATTCTGTGCCACATGTGTGAAAACACATTTGGACAGGATATGAAAATGACAGCTGTGGCATACATGAGGTGAGGGTAATAACAAGGCTATGTTGAAAATCTGTGGTAAAAATATTTAAAATGTCCAAAGTTATGAGCAGGCATAGTAAAATTGCAACAAATGGTCATAACTTTGGCATACAAAGTCACATGACCCCACAATGCAAAGCATCATGGGCTGCATATGCATATGCATAACTTTGGCATGTTTCATATTTTTGTTATGTTTTCAACATAGTTCTTATAACCCCACTCATAAACCCCATAAGTGAAATGTTAAAATCCATGCTGAAAAGCTATTTCATGCCACAGGTGCAAAAACACATTTCAGGCAGGATATGAAAACTGACAACTATATTGTTAATGAGGTGGAGTGAGAAAATGTCTATGTTGAAAATTTGGTGGCAAAATATTGAAAATTACCAAAGTTATGCACATGTGTAGAAAAATTTCAACAGACACATGTGACTCAGGCCTTTTAGAATTTTTCCACCAATGTTTTACATGGCCTTTTGGAACCCCACATCATGAACACTGGCACTGTCATTACATTAATCAGTCATGAAAGGTGATTCTGTGCAGCGACCATGAAATTACCTCAAGGGCCCAATTAATGAAAAGCTGTGACAGTGTTCATAAGGAGGGTCCCTAAAGACCATGTTGAAAATTTGTAAGAAAAAATACCTAAAATGGCAAAGATATCAACATTAGTTCAAAATGCCATTGAAATACATTATACGGCACTTACCTTGATTCTTCAGTTTGTTATTCAGCTTTGAAGAGACCACAGAAGAGGATACTTGATGACCTCAAGTGGTAAGTGTGGGCAAGGGGTGTGGTGGTGGGTGCTCAGCAGGAGGTGGGGATGGGGAGGGGAAGGGAAGATGATGAGGGACCATTTTCTTTTTCACGATGAGAACAAAAAGACATTGGGGACTGTTCTTTTTACAGGTGAAGTTTAATACTATTTTGGGAGACTGAGGGTGGGCTACCAGTGTCTGACACTGCTATGGGGGTTAAGATATATCTGGGGATACTGGGGGGGTCTCCCAGTGTTCCACACTAGAAGGTGGATTCCAGCGCTCGCCACAGGGATTGGGCAGCCAGCTTTCAGCAAATAATTCAAATACATTTTTCGGACACTGGGTGTGGGCTCTGCATTATTCCACAATGCTGGGTGGGGGTGTGAGACATCTGAGACACTGGGAGTGAGTCCCTAGTGTCCCACGCTGGTGATGGGGAAGAGATTCTTATATTGCCAACACAGAGATTGGTGTACATACTTTATACATATATGTTATATTAACATACCTCAGCCCCTTCCCTTAGAGGCACCAAAGGGGAAAAGATTGGAGTTAGGTAAACACCAACAGGAATTTACCTAAATAGGAGATGAAGAATCAGATTCTGGAATGTGTTTTAATATAAAATGTACAGAAAATGTTTTAAGAAGTGGTGCCACAAATCCCCCATAGTTTTGTGCAACAGTGTGTGTTTTGTGTAATAGTGTCACAATTTGTGGCATTTTGCAAAAGCAGTGCCACAATTTGTAGCATTTTCACAAATGTAGTGATGCAATTTGTAGCAGTAGTGTCACAATTTGTGACACTATCAGTGACAATTAGAATAAACATATTTCCGACACTATTTAAAAAACTAATGAGAGAATTGTGTTCCTTGGTCCCAATTATAAACACAACTCTTGGTATTTACCAAGAGGCAGTATTTTTTTAATTCTTGAGTTTTTTCCCATTGCTAACTGAAAACATGATGGCAGCAACATGACAGCACTCCAGCATTTGCAAAGTAGAAACTGCTTTTGCCAATGCAAAATAGTGTTTTGCATTCACACATCTAATTGTTCCCATAGGGAATAATGGTAAAATTAGAATATTAATAACTTTTGAACTGATTACTATTATTTTACACCAAACCTTCAAAGGCACATCTGTAACACAAACCCCATATACCCTGAAAGTGTCAGACCAAACCCCAAGTGGTTTTGGAGAAACAGTGTGACAAAGCAATTAACAAAAAGTGGTAATTTTCACATTTTAATTTTCCATATCTCCACACTCATGCATCCAACTGAAATAACACTTGCAAAATACAGACACCTTTTTACCCGATAGCAGATGCAAAATGTAATGTGAATCAGTCAAATGGTTGCAAAGTTATTAAAGTGAAAACCTGGGTTATGACGTAGAAGTGAGGTCTGAACTCTTAACTATAGTGACACTACCATGCCCTATAGTTAATACATATGTATATGTATAGATATATAGATATACATACATATTATATATATATATAGATATTCTATGCCAAAAATAAAGATCATCATTTAGGTAAAAACAAAAAAGTAGAGAAATGAAAATCTTTAGGGTTGCCCTTCTCTAACTCCGGCCAATCATCCCCTATATTGACAGATGAGCCTGAGGGTGGCTGTCAGTTGTGGAGACTGAATGTCACCCCATTCCATGTGTAATCATATTGAGAAGGGCAGCAAAAAGAATGGGGTGACATTTAGGCCTCACAACCCCAATGACAAAACCTGTCAATCTGTGATGATTACAGGTAGTGGAGGGGCACCCCTAAAGATTTCTCATTTCCTGACTTTGTTGTTTTAACCTAAATGATGCATTAAGACAGTTTTCTGCATAGAAGTTCCTTACTTTTTTGAGAAAGAATATAAACAAAAAATCATGGAAGATGGTGGGTGCACAGGCCCCTTTGGGCCCACCCTCCCGCCTAATTTGTAAACATGCTAAGCATCAACACCTCCAACTTTCAATGTAAAAGACCAAACCATGTCCAAGATATAACATGTTAAAATTTGAGATTTTCATTCGTCCGGAGTTACACAACTTCGCATCTATTGACATTTTACAGACACAAGGACTGAAAAGTACATCCACAACACTAAGGCTAGGTACACTATCAATTTCAAGATACCATGACAATGCAAAACACTGTCTGCAAAGCGTAAAGTGCACCACAAAATATCTCCATGAAAATATATTGTCCAACATTTAAAGACTGTAATTGATTTCTATGGGACATGCCATAAACACCCTCCAAATTTCAAGTAAAAAGACCAAACTGTTTCTGAGATATATAATGTTAAAGATTAGCAAAATTGGCCTATCTAAAGCATTATAAAATTTGGCCATCTTGTCCCTATCTCACAATCAAAGATCGTGATCAAAGAATTTCATGATCAAAGAATTTGCAGGCTCACAATCAAAGAATAAAATGATAAAAATAAAATGTTGAGACAAAGTGGCAAACCTCACCATGGTTCGACAGAATGAAGCCCCTGAGCAGAACCCACCCTATTTGTCTTCCTAGGCCACCCTGAGCTGAGAAATTTGCATTTTCAAAGGACCATCTTGTCCCTTACTCATAATGCAAGATCGCATCAAAGAATCTCACGATCAAAGAATTTGCAGGCTCACAATCAAAGAATTTGCAGGCTTATGATCAAAGAATAAAAATACTGAAAATCAAAATTTTGAGACAAATGCAGCAAACCACCACCATGGTTCACCCGAAGAAGCACCCTGAGCAGAAGCCACTCATTTGTCTTCCTAGGCCACCCCAAGCTGAGAAATTTACATTTTTCAAAGAATCTCATGATCAAAGAATTTGCAGACTCATGATCAAAGAAATTGCACACTCACTATCAAAGAATAATAAGTGGTGAAACATGAGTTTTTGGATGATTTAGATGAAACCACCACCATGACTCGATAGAACTGATCCCCTGATCAAAACTCACCTCATTTGTGTTCCTAGGCCACCCCGAGCAGAGAAAATTGTATTTTAAGCTGACGTTGCAAGATCACAATCAAAGAATTTGCAGGCTTACAATCAAAGATCGTTAGTGAGCTGCAATCAAAGAATTTAAAAGCTTATAACACTATTTTTGACCATTTTACACCAAACCAAAGGCATGGCTCGATAGAGTGAAGCCCTGAGTAACACCATATAAGTTTTACTTCAGGAGTGACCTCAGAGCTGAGATATTTTATTTTGCATGATTGGAATTCAAAAACAAGATGGCGGGCCTCATGGTCAAAAATTCTCGGAGACAAAAGATTCTTTGACCACGAGGCTGCAAATTTTGAACTGTGAGACTAGACCAGATGTCCAGAACTCCATTCTTTATTCATAAAATAACCATATAAATTTCCCTTTGCCTTTAAAGGAACTTAAATTGCTATAACTTTTGAATGCCTCATTATTTTTCACGGACCGAGTGGCGTGTTAGGCCAGTGGAAGCTTTACATAGGCTATGTCACTTGGTGGCACACGCATGATGGCCATGCAGCACCACAGACAATATCCAAAACTGTCTTCAAAATGTATATTTTGCATTATTCAGCATTTTCGTGCTCAGAAACCGTAAGTCTGACTGAAAAGAAAATTTGGCAGATCAAGAGCTCTACCATGCCCTACAAGCATACCACATTTCATGCAAATCCTTAAGCGGGTCCCATTATTGCGCCTAAAATTTTGACTTTAATATAGAAGTGCTTCATAACTTAAATATAAGCAACTGCACCACTATTATAATATATATATATATATATATATATATTATAGAGGCAAGGTTGCACCTCATATTTAGGTTATGAAGCCACTTCTATATTAAACTCAAAATTTTACACGTAATAACTTTGGACCCATTGAATGGATTTGATGACATTTGGTACACACTGTGGGGCATGGTAGATCTCTTTGATTTGCCAAATTTTGTTTTGGTCAGACATAGAGTCTTTGCACACAAAATGCTGAAAAAAGTAAAATATTCCAATTTTGGATGCAGTTTTTGGGATATTGTCCATGGTGCTGCATGGCCATTGTGTAGGTGCCACTTAGCAACATGGCTCATTTGAAGGCTTCATTGGCAACATGCTGCTTTTTGTTTGGTGAAAAATATTGAGGCATTCAAAGGTTATAGCACTTTTAAATTCCCATTTTAAGTCAAAGGAAAATGTATATGGTTATTTTAGAACAAAGAATGTGGTTTTGGCCATCTGGTCCCTCCTCACGATCAAAGAATTTGCAGGCTCACAATCAAAGTTTCTTTGATCCCGAGGAGGGACTAGCTGGCCAGATTTGGAGGACCAGATAGCCTAATTTTAACAGCTTCTGAAATTAAATATCTCAGAAATGGTTTTGTCTTTAACTTGAAATTTGGAGGGTGTTGACGGGATGTCCTGTAGATGTGAATTATGGTGCTTAGGTGTCAGAAAATACATTCATTGTGTAGATATGACATGGTGCAGTTTACATTTTGCAGACAGCATTTGCATTGTGGTAGTGGCTTGAAATTTACAGGGTAGCTAGCTACTGCCATGGACATACTTTTCAGTCATTAGGTGTGTAAAATCTAAACAAGTATGAATTCTGCCACGTTAACCAATGAAAATCTCAAACTTTAAAATGTTATATCTCGGACACGGTTTGGTCTTTTAAATTGAAATTTTCAGGGTGTTGAGGGATGTGTATTATGGAATTTAGGTGTTGGAAAATTGTTGCTGCAGAGATATTGCATGACACACTTTACGCTTTGAGTAAAGCGCTTTTGCTTTGTGGTAGGCACTTATAATGTTAAACCACACATTTTGCACGTTAATAACTTTGCAACCATTCAATGAATTTGCACACAATTTGAATGCCCAATCCGGTGTGGTAGATCTCTTGATTTACTAAATTGTGTTTCTGCTGGACTAACTTTTTTGCACAGCGAAGTGCCAAAAATGCACTTTTCACATCTTTTGCAAATTATTTGCCTGTGGTGCTGCGTGGACACCGTGTGAGGTATTGGTCTGAAACCTGGGCATAGAAAGAGCTTGGGCCAAGGAACATGCCACTTTTGTTTGGTGAAACAATATTAATCTGATCAAAAGGTATTACAATTTGAAATTCCCATTATTTCCTATGGGAAAATGTATATGTATTTTTGGAATGTTAATGAGATAGACCAGATGGCCTTAGGAAAGACCAGATGGCCCAGATTGAGATGACCATATCTCAATAACTGTTTGGTCTTTTATTTGAAATTTGCAGGGTGTTGAGGGATGTCATAGAGATGTGAACTGTGCATTTAGGTGTTGGGGAAATAATTTGTTGCAGAGATATTCAATGACGTATTTGACATTTTTCCCATAGTATTACATTGCAGTCTGTGTCATGACTTTGGTGCTGTTACCTCAGAAACAAAGCAAGATACAGACTTTTCATCTAGGTGGCATAGATCATTTTAGTTGATCTAGCCACTGGAAAAAGATTTGACATTTTAGAGTAAGCCTGCAGTAGAATTTGGTTTGTACATTGCACGTTTCATGAGATATTGTGAAAGTATTGTCACAAGGGTTGAAAGAGTGCCTGTCCAGTGCTTTTGGTGTCCATAGCTCAGAAATGATATAAGATATGGGTAGGGTCTTCTGATGTTGCATGAATTACTCACTGCCATGATTGCAATGATACTAGAATGTTTTCTAGCTCTTACTGTTCCCAAGATATGCACAAATTACTGTTACAAGGGTTTGGTGCCCATAGTGCTGTTGCATGGCTCTGTAGCTTTGCATAAGTGGGAGCATGGGCCCAGATGCATATTGTTATGCAAAATTACAACTTGGTGGGAGCTGGGCACCACTCCACCAATACATGCTTTTACTACTCATATTATATTTTTCAAACAGCAAGGAAATTCTATGCAAAAACTGTGTTAATGCTTCATTTAGGGTTAAAGCAAAAAAGTCAGGAAATGAGACATTAGGGTTGAACTCTTAACTCCCTCACACACACCACCCCAATCCTCCACAGTCTGACAGATGCCTTGGTGTGTCATTGGGGTCATGAGGCTCAATCTCTCCCCATTCTCCTTTACTGTAGAATGTCAGCATACTTGGTCATGGAATATATTACAGGTGTGCAGTCGCGCCCTGTATTTACTGTTATGAGGCCTCTTCTATGTTAAAATCAAAATTTTGCATGTAAATAACTTTGGACCCTTTCAACGGATTTGCATGAAGTTTGGTATGTGGTGGAGCATGGTAGATCTCTTGATCTGCCAAATTTCATTTTGTTGGGCTTACAGGTTTTGCACACCAAAATGCTGAAAATGCACTTTTCGCCAGTTATGTGGGCAGCTTTTTGGTTTTGTCCATGGCACTGTGCAGCCATCATGTGGTGTGCTGCTCTGCAACTTTGCTCAGCTAAAGAGCTTTGGTCAAGGAACATGCCACTTTTTGTTTGGTGAAAAATATTAATTCATTCAAAAGTTATTAAAATTTTTATTTCCATT
Source organism: Neoceratodus forsteri (assembly GCA_016271365.2). NCBI lineage: Eukaryota > Metazoa > Chordata > Ceratodontiformes > Ceratodontidae > Neoceratodus > Neoceratodus forsteri. The sequence continues at coordinate 236,882,442 of CM057450.1, forward strand.
ATAAGTCAATGGGGAAATTTATATAGTTATTTTGTGAAAAAAGAGTGGGTTTTGGCCATCTAGTCCCACCTCACGATCAAAGAATTTGCAGGCTTGGGATCAAAGAATCTTAGATCATGAGAAATTCTTTAATCGCGATGGCCATCATCTTGTTTTTAGTTTGCAGTCGGAAAAATTCAAATAACTCTGCTCAGGGGGACTTCTGAGGTGAGACTATGGTGGATTTTGCTCAAGGGTCTTGCCTTTATTGATTTCTTTCAAAATGGTAAAAAATAGAGTTTTTTAACTTTTTATTCTTTGATCGTGGCTTGCTAACAATCTTTAATCGCAAGCCTGCAAATTTTGCTCTAAGATTCTTTGACTCGATCTTTGATCACAAGGGCATGACTAGATGGCCACTTTTAAAAAATAAATTTTTCAGCTCAGGGTGGCTTATTAAGCCAAATGAGGCTGGCTTTTGCTCAGGAGGCTTTGTTCTCTTGAGGCATGGCTATGGTTTCATGTATTTCTGCCTAAAATTTACTTTTAAAATGTTTTGTTTGATTGTAAGCCTGCAAATCTTTGATCTCGAGATTCTTTGACCACGATCTTTGATCACAAGGGCAGGACTAGATGGTCACATGAAAAATTATTTTTTTCAGCACAGGGGTCACTTCTGAGGGCAAACTAAGGTGGGATCTGCTCAGCGGCCTTTGTTCTGTCGAGTCATGGCTGTTGGTTTCATATATTTTTATCTTAAAATTGCTTTAACATTTTTTATTCTTTGATTGTGAGCCTGCACATTCTTTGATCATGAGCGTGCAAATTCATTGATCATGAGATTCTTTGATCGTAGTCTTTGATCATGAGGGAGGGACTAGATGGTCAGATTGGGAGAGACCAGATAGCACAATTTTAAAAATTTTTCAATATCTCGGAAACAGTTTGGTCTTTTAACTTGAAATTTGAGGGTGCTGATGGCATGTCCTGTAGATGTGAATTATAGTACTTAGGTGTCAGACAATACAGATTTTGTGGAAATATTTCATGATTCAGTTTACATTTTGGGGACAGCGTTTTCCATGGTGGTAGTGGCTTTAAATTACTAGGGTAGCTAGCCTTACTGCCACAGATGATATTTTCAGTTGTTAGGTGTGTAAAATGTTAATAGGTGTGGAATTCTGCCAGTGTGATGAATGAAAACCTGAAACTTTCACATTTTATATCTTGGAAACAGTTTGGTCTTTTACATTGAGATTTGGAGCGTGCTGAGGGATGTGCTGTCCATGTGAATTATGGTGTTTAGGTGTTGGAAATTCATTTGCGGCACCCATATTATGTGATACACTTTATGTTTTGTATGTGGCATTTTGAATTGTAGTACTGGCTTCACATTTATAGGGTGCCTAGCGTTACTGCCATGGAGGTAATTTGTAGTGGTTAGGTGTCTGACATGTAAACAGGTGTTGAATTAGGCCACCTGATGACTGACATTTTGCTTTCTTTCAAGGTGGTGGACCCCACACTCCCAGCCATATGCGCTACCAGCAATACAACCATGATGAACTATCTGCTTGGGTCATCCACTGTAAGCCTGACATACTAGGCATGACAGAGTCCTGGCTAAAACCCTCAATTCGGACTTAGCCTACGCACTTCCTAGCTATGAGTTTATTAGACAAGATTGGCAGGGAAAAAGAGGGGGTGGTATCCTAATTTACTATAAGAGTCACATTAGTGTATCTGCGTAATCCATCAGCAGTCCTCTCTGTCTACCTGTGAGCTGCTCACACAGTACTGCTGCTTGGAAATACAAAGAAGCTGCATGTTGTATGCACATATAATCACCCCAAGGGTGGTCTGCCTGGACTTACCCACCTCCTGGATACCATTGGCCCTTCTGTTGGGGATAATAAACCTTTGATCCTAGGTGATGTGAACTGAAACTGGACAGGAAGTAACTCACAACAGTTTGAACCTCTGTTGGTGAGTCTTCCCTGACTCAGCTTATCCAGGAGACCACTAGATGGGCTACTAAAGGTGGCATTAGCTCCCTACTGGACTGGATCCTATCTAATCACCCAGATAGGATCAGCTCAGCTGGAGCCCTACCTGCCTCCATCTTAGATCACACCACTGTGTTTTGTGTGTGGCAGGTCCCTCCCCAAAATTCCCCACAAAATCATTCATGTTAGGGATTCTCTAAGTTTGATCTGGGGTCTTTTCATGATGATTTAAGGACCACTGATTGGTCAGGAGTGCTCAGTGCCCATGACCCATCCACAGCTGTCTCCCAGTTTCTCACTGTTTTTGGTGCCATGCAGGACAAACATGCCCCTTATTAGATGCAGAGTTAGGGGAACTGCCACAAAATGGCTGCATGGGAGCCTCCTAGCCCTTATGCATGCAAGGGACAAGTGTTGGGCTCACTTCAAACACACATTGGATCAGTCCAGCTTACAACAGTATAGGAAGTTCAGAAATGAGGGCAAAAATGTCATCAGGGTGGCAAAAGTGAATATTGTAAATCTGCCCTGCTTAGCTCTGCTAAGGACCCACAAAGGTTCTGGAGGAACATAAAAAATGTAGTGAGTGGCTCCTCCAATTTGGGAGTTTCTGATATGATCATTGGAGGGGCAAGTTGTAATAATCCACTCACGATTGCTAATGCTTTAAATTTCCACTTTTCGGACTTGTCTGCGCTTACCTCCGCTTTCCTGCTGTTGGGGATATTAGAGGCCCCTTGGTCGGTGTTCCTCAGGAGGCTCACTCCCTATCCCATTATTTTCTCTCAGGGCTGTGTCTGTCAAGGAGATGCAGAGACTTCTTTCTGGTCTTTCCCCACACTCCAGCTGGCCATGATAACATGGAGCCCAAGCTTCTGAACTAGGGTGCTCCTACATTGCCATCCCAGTGGCACATATCTTCAATCTGTCCCTTGCCACTGGTGTTATCCCTGATATTTGGAAAGTAGCAAGGATTGTCCCTGTTCCAAAGCAAGGTAACCCCAAAGTCCTGGACAACTATCATCCAATTGCCATCCTGTTGGCCATTAGTAAACTCTTAGAGAAACTGTGGCTGAACAGCTTACAGAGTATATTCAGACTCATCAGTTGTCCGCTGCAGAGTATGGATATTGAAAAGGGTATGGCATGGCCACTGCCCTTGTCTCTGTTTCTTCCAGCATCAGGGCAGCCATGGACCAGGGAAAACCTCTTTGGGGCTATATTCACTGACTTATCCAAGGCCTTTGACCTTATAGACCATGCATTACTCTGCTCACAGATGCGCCCTTAGGCCTGCCCCCTTGCCTTGAGTTGACTGGAAACTACCTCCAGGGCAGAACACAGCAGACTAAATCAACAAGGTCCCTTCTGACCCCACTCCAGTGACCTCTGGTGTACCACAGGGATCAGTTTTGGGCCCTTCTCTTTCTGCATTTGTTAGCAACCTCCTGCTGCTTCTTGCTGTAGTGCCACCCTTTATGCAGATGATCTTGTCATCCTTGCACATTCCCGAGACATTGGGGTTCTTAACCTTCAGCTGAGTGAGGCCTTAAGAATACTCAAGCCTAGGTAATATCCCACAAGCTGGTCCTCAATCTGAAAAAATACTCAGGCCATGCTCTTTGGGTCAGCAGCCAAGATCAAGGCCTCCCTGTCCCTCCATATGTCAGTGGTGGATGGCTCTCCCGCCTAACCACAGTTTCAATCAAATACCTTGGGGTTACACTTGACCCCAACTCAACCTGGGGAGTTACATCCTAAATGTTTGTAGAACCATAAACTGCAAACTGAGTGTTGCCTACAGGGCAAAGAAAACTTGACATCTGCAGCTCACTTAGCACTGGTCAGAGGTGTGCTGCTCCATTCGCTAAGCTATGGCCTTTCCTGTTGGCTACACCTCGGGGTCCTATAACAAAATCTGTTGCTTTGCCCTGTCTGTCCCATATCTCACCCACCATTGTAAATTATCGACAAACTGAGCTGGCTTTCCCCAGCCAACCACTTGAAATATGGTTTGGGCTGCTTTGTAGGAAAGGTGCTCAGAACTGGCACCCCACTGGGGCTTGCTCAGCTTCTTCTGCCTGCTGTATCCTCCTCCTACTCCATCAGGTCTCAGGGTCCAGTGGTGCTCAAAGTTCCATATACTCAAACCCTAATGGGGATAGGGACTTTGCTACATGTGCTCTAAGGCAATGGAACTCCTTCCTGACCATGTACGTTCCTCCCTCCTAACTGTGTCTCTGGAATTCCTGTGGAGAACTTGAAACTGTCCTCAGTGTGTGTGTGTGTCCCAAGCCACCCTAACCAGGTCTCCAAATTGGTCCCTTTCTGATCCACTGCCTACTGTCCTTTAATCTCTGGGTAGCATGTGATTGATCGCCATCTGCTTATGAATTAAGTGGCCTGGTAAATAGGGTCACTCATGCAATATAATTACCATTGAATGTGTTAGTCTATTTATTCTGTATGTATATGTATATTTTACCTATTACTGCTCATTGTATACTATCTATGTTTATCTTGCTCTCTTGTAACTCTGTACATTGCCCTCTTGTTGTTATGTACCTTGTTTGAACCTGTATTTTCATTGTACTTTCCCAGGTCGTACCTGAAAATAGGCATACAGATTGTCTAGTGTACCTACCTGGTCAAAACAAAAGCTAAATAAATAAATAAAAAAAATATTCAGTACTTTAACTCATATCTTAGTCAGGAATTTACAAGTTGGTAGTGGCATGGGCTCCCACTAGCTTTGCAGCTTTCTTCTTTCTATTCTTTCCAGGAAGTAAAGAATTCTATGCAAAAACTTTGTTAATGCATCATTTGGGTTAAAACACAAAATTCAGGAAATGAGACCTTTAGGGTTACCCCATCCCCCCAGTGGACCCGCCTATTATCCCAAGATTGACAGCTGACAGGGTGTGTCATTCAGGTTGTGAGGGCTAAATGTCACCCCATTCTTCTTTACTGTGCCTTGTGAATATGATTACAGATGGAATTGGGTGACATTTAGGCCTCACAACCCCAATGACGCACCCGTCAGCTGTCAATCTTGGGATGATGGGGGTTCATGAGCAGGGGAATGAGGCAACCGGAAGGTCTCATTTCCTGACTTTTTGTGTTTTAACCCTAAATGATGCATTAACGAAGTTTTTTTGCATAGAATATATATATATAATATAATATATATATATATATATATATATTATGGTAGCACGGTAGTGATACCATAGTTTTACAGTTGAGTAGCACTTTTTAAAATTAAAGGGTCAAACTTTGCACCTTAATAACTTTGCCACTGTTCAACGGATTTGTCTGAAATTTGGAAAGTATGATGAAGAACAATGCATCTTGGGGTCTGCCAACTTTCGTACCAGTCAGATGTATGGCTGTGGAGTTATTAGTCAGTTCTGTGCACACATTTACAGTTTCGGTGATTTCTTTTGCTCTGCCTACAGCTCATCACGGTTTGCACGAGTGGCCTGAAAACTTCAGAGAACATGCTGCTGGGGAGCCTGGTGTGCCTTTTGAAGATTTTGTGAAAAATATTAAACGGTTCAAAAGTTATTCAAAAACAAGTTCCCATTATAAGTCGATGGGGAAAGTTAACAAAAGTTTTAAAGTGTCACAAATGCAGTTTTTACTTTCAAAATGGTCCTTTTACTTTATAAATCTACCATTTTGTTTTCAGTTGGTGATCAGAAAATGCTTGCCATTTAAATTTGGGACCCTCTAGCAACCTAATTCTTTTTGTATTCACCTAGTTGGAGACTGAGTATGCTAGTATGTCTTTATTTTGGGGTGAAACACCCAGAAATATGTTTTCTAAATTTCTGCAAAAGTAGTGTTGCAAAGTAGTGTCGCATATGCAACACTTTTGTGTTGTTTTGCAAAAAGCTTTTATAAAGTTCGACAGTACTTTTCCAGAATGTGGCCAAAATGACAGGAGTTCTTTGTCACCCTGCTGCAAACGAACCATTTGGTCTTTGGGCTGAAATTTGGAGGAAGGCAGCCAATATCTCACAGATGTGCCTTTCGGTGTTTTGGTGAAAAGATATTGCATGGCTGCCAAGTTACGGTGATCCAAAGTTGATGATTTTCCCATAGACTAACATGGTGGCATATGCGCAACTTTCAGGGCTCGTATCTCAAACAGTGCAAGATACAGAATTTTTGTTGCGAGTATGCATAGCCTATGGAGTTGGTGTTGGGGCTGAAACCCCTTGGACTCCTCCAGCCACCCCCAACCGACATCGAGGTGTGCATTAGGGTCGTTGGTCTAACTCTCACCCCATTGTCCTATTCCTCAACTTCTTTACACATGTGATGGGGTGAGAGTTAGGGCCAATGACCCAACACCTATGGCTATGCATATATAAAAATAGCCAGGAAGTGCATGATTCATGTGACATTTAAATTTTATTTCTACATCGCACGGGTCCTGAGATATAAGCAATTTAGTGTTCCAACATCTCATTTTCTGCTCCGAGGCCCATTGTTATGCATACATTCTTTGTGCACAATGTGTTTCTCATGCAGCTGTTGGGAAAAGCAGGGTATGCACTTCTGTTATTGTTACAGTTACTGCTTCCACTTGCTTTTATGTACCCATTGGTGTTTCTGTTCCCATGTGTGCCACGTCTATTACCCTTTGCATTCTCGTTTGCGCTTGTGGTTGCGTTACTGTTACCATTTGTGTTTCCCTACTGTTTGTGTTTGCATTTCAGTTTGCGTCCCGTGTGCATTGTCATTTGCATTTACAGCAGCTCTTTTGTTTGCTTTACCATTTCTCTTTGTTTTGCATCTTCGCTGCCATTACTGTTACCATTTGCATTTGCAATTTTGTTACTGTGCCTGTAGCGCTTTACAGTTTGTGTTTCCATATGCGCTGCATTTCCTTTTGTGTTTCTGTTTCCTTTGCTGCTATTGTTGCTGTTACCGCTACCATTTGCCTTTACAATTGTGCTCCCACACGCTGCATTACTTTCATTATTTCTTATCATCATTCTCAAAGAAGAAATTAGAGGCAAAATCTCTGTTTTAGCCATCAGTTAGGGTTGTTCCACAGTAATGAGAAAGAAAAGGAAATTTGGTGTTTGGGTTGAATCCCCATTGGAACCCTCAAGCCACCCTCCCCAACCCGGCATCAGGGTTTGCATTGGGTTCATTGGTCTAACTCTCACCCCATTGTCCTATTCATCAGCTTCTTTACACATGTGATGGGGTGAGAGTTATGGCCAACAACCCAAATGTGCACCCCGCTGCCAGTTGAGGTGGTGAGCTGGAGGGTCCAAGGGTGGTTTCAACCCTAACCCCAAATTTCCTTTGTCACTGTGGAACAACCCTAACTGATGCATTAAACAGATTTTTTTGTTCATATGTATGTATATATATATATATATATATATATATATATATATACATACATACACACGTATATAATTATTTGCAAAAACTTTGATAATGCACAAGTTAGGTTAATTTAATGCCACAAAAGAAAATGTGGCATTAGGGTTTTCAACCCTAACTCCTCCCCAAGCAGCAAAAGGAAAAACATTAAGATATTAAGGTTTTGTGTGTCCAGAGTCTTGGCAAACTAGTGATGGGTTTTCCTTGGGGTTGTCAATCCTAATGCTGACTCCCTGCAGCCTGTGGCCTCCACTCTGAAGCACACAGTACAGCTCCTAGCCAGTGTCTCATAGTGATAAACTCTTCAACTGGAGAAGTATGTCTTCCCACACATTGCCAATAGAATTTGCCCTGCATGAAGAAATGAGATCATGTGAGGTTTGTTGCTCTAGGAATGGGGTCAGCATTAGGGTTGACAATGCCAAGAAAGACCCGACCACTTATTTCCAAGACTCCGGAGACCCAAAACTCTAATGTTTTTCTTCTTGCTTCTTGGTGGTTGGGGTGGGAGTTAGATCTGGAAACCCTAACACCACATTTCCCTACTTTTGTAGCATTGGTTACCCTAACTGGTGCATTAACAAAGTTTTTGGAAAGAATGTACTTTCTTTTTCAGAAAGTGGAATTGTATCCCCATTCACGAGGTCTGCACAGGTGCAGATGTGCAGAGCACTTTGGATCCTGTGCCATGTGAAGACTCTGTCCATCTATAGAAGTGCAGGGTCTGGCACATTCACTCTTTACATATTCATTCTTTACAAATTCATTCTTTACAAATTCATCTTCATACATTCACTCTTTACATATTCACTCTTCATTTTTTATTTAAGCTTGACCCTAAATTTTCAAGATAATCATTTTATGACCACAATTATAAACATGACAGATGGCATTTATAGTATGTTGTCTGAAAGCACCAGTGGACAACCTGGAGGGAGGAAGGAGAAAGAACTGGTATTAGAGGTGGACAGCCCAGTCCATTTAAAGAACTGCTTTGATTTCGAGGACCTATGTGATTGCAACTAAGAAGAATGGTATCTGTGGCTACTATTGAAAGTACCCCAAGTTTAAACTCCCTTTTATGTCGGCATGCTTGCACAGCCAATATCGTGGGACAGTGCAGCTTTGGAGGCGGGGTCACTGTTGGATCTAATGCAGGGCATGCACCAGTAGGTGCGTCCCTCATTCCCCAATCAGCCTGCATGCTGGCACCACACCATGCATACAAAATGTGTTGAGCACATCTAAGAAAAGGTCTGCTGCAATCTGAGCAAAGCTCATCACACACAGCGGACCCTTCCTACATGCTTGCCGGCATTAGGAGCATGGTCATCGAGTGGTGGCCGCCAACTACTGCCGACTGAGGGTGACCAATCCCCCTGTCAGTTAACCCCCACTTTCTTTGTGTGCTGATGGGGAGCCCACTCCCATCCACATAAACCCCCAATTGTTAAATGCTGAGGGGGGTGCCTACACCCCTCAGCTCACGCCCCACTTTCTTTGTGTGCTGATGGGGGTGACCAATCCCCGTCGGCATTACTTCCTCTTCCCCCCATGTTGTGTGTGCCAATGAGGGTACACAATCCCCATCAGCTATAGATCCCCAAACAGTTTGGTAGAATGCTAGAGCCCACCCCAGCATGCTAAATCCACTGCAAAACAAAACTGTCTTGCAATGTTTTTTTCCTGTAAAAGAAAGCAGTCCCTCATAGTCTCAATGCCCCTCCCCACCTGCACCCACCCTCTGTGCAGCCTGCCTCCCTCAACTCCCTCACCCCATACTTACCTGCAGAGTCTGGCAAGACAATCTTGATGAGACCGGGAACACGTCTGCACTCTTTAAACCGCAAACTGAAGAAATGCCGTAAGCTGTATAATGGAATGAATAGGGGTTTCAGCTTTAATGCATATCTCGGACATTTTTGAATTTTGGCCCACATTTTCAACATGGGGTGTTTGGGACTCTCTCATGAATTCTTGCACTGTCATGGCATTATTGGGTCCTGAAAGGTGATTTCACAGTCACTGCACAGAATCACCTTTCAGGACTGAGTAACGAAATGATAGTACCACTGTTCATGAGAGGGGCTCTCAAAAGCCTATGTTACAAGTTTGGTGGGAAAAATCCCCAAAATGACTGTTCCTGAGCATGCATAGCAACCGCAACTCACGCTCATAAGTTAGCGCATTGCACTATTTTCATGCCAGATTCTCAACATTGGCATTTTACCACACCTTCTTGTAAACCGCACAGCTGTCATTTTTCACATCCTGGCCAAAATGTGTTTTCACACTTCCGGTGCAGAATAGCACAGTTGTTGTGCGAAAATCACTATTCAGGACACATTATGAAAATAACAGTGACACTGTTCATGAGCAGAGGTCCTAAAATGCCTTTGTTGAAAATTTGGTGACAATGCTCCATAAAGTGACTGTGTTATGAGTGTGTGTTGTACAGTTTGTGCATGCTCATAAGTTTACAAACTTTAATATTTTCACTCCACATTTTCAATGGTGCCATTGTTCTACACCTCCTAATGAACATTACAGCTGTCATTTTCACATGCTGACCAAAATCTGTTTTCACAGTTCTGGAGCACAATGATGCAGTTGCTGTGGAAGGCCTGTGTTCGAGACACATTATGAAAATGGCAGTGACACTGTTCATTAGCAGTTGTCCTAAAATGCCTATGTTGAAAATTTAGGGATGAAACTCAATAAAATGAGTGTTTCTGAGAGCGTGCATTAGCAGTTTGCACACACTCGTGACTTTGTGAATTTGTAATACTTTCACTCCAGCTGTTCATCGTTGCCATTTTGCATACCTCCTTATGAACAGTACAGCTGGCTGAAATGTGTTTTTTGCATCCGGTGCAGAATTGCATGGTCACTAGTGAAATCACTTTTGGGACACTTTGAGGAAATGACGGTGACACTATTCATCAACAGAAGTCCCAAATGCCTATGTTGAAAATTTGGTGGCGAAAGTCCAGACAATGACTATGTTGCAAGCGTGCATTGCAAAGTTTCCACGCACCCTGTAACTTCATCAATCTGCAATATTTTCATGCCACATTTTCATCACTGGCATTTGTGCACATCTCATTATCAACAGTCCAGCTGCCATTTTGCACAGCCTGCACAAATGTGTTTCCACAGCTCTGACACACAGTGGCATACTCGCTGTGCAAAATCACCTTTAGGGACACATTAACAAACGCACAGCACTATGCCTCTCCACCTCCTGCCACTGCCTATGCCAGCAATGAGCATTCGGCATTGACAAATGCTTGTTGTTTTAGTTTAGAACTGTGGACAAAGTGCACTTTGGTAATGTCTATTTCAGTTTTATACCACATAGGTAATGACTCACATCTTGACCTGCTGTGAAAAACAGTAATTAAGAACTGCAATCAGGTGTTAATTCCAGCCCAGTCATAATTTTCAAAAGTGAGAAACACAATTTTTTTTGAGTTATGTGAATGTCTGAGTGTTATTCATTCACACAAGTACAACCTCTTATTTCAAGTTGTGAGTAGCACAGTAAGCATTGTAATGAAGTAAACATTAAACTGTAAGTTATCTTCCTGACTTCTCCAAATTGCAATCATTCATGGTAATATTATATTGTATACTTATACTATTTCAATCAATGTTTCTATTTTCATTCATAGCATATTGATGCTGCTTCATCAGTTTCAATTTTAGTGACAGTCAGGGTGATTATACAATTGAGAGTCATATAATCATTTCACAAAGTGTGTTCTACTTCAGATGAATAATGACAAATGCAGCCTGTTTTTTTTTTTTTATGTAGCCATTTCTCATTTCACTTTGTATTGTCTTCTGCAACTGTGTTAGCCTTAATTGATTGTTCATTGTATGATGAGAACTTGCCATTTGAGGTGAGTGTCAGTGTGCAACATGGTTTGTGTGTGGGGGGTAAATTTCTTGTTACTGTATTATGATTATGATTGACACTTTTACACAGACAGCGCTACTCAATATTTGCAACCTGTAATGATATGTCAAACATCTTGAGATAATTAACAAAATGAAGATTTATTTTGTAGTGTCCTTATGCCAGTAGCCACTGACGACATTCTGGATTAATTTAAATTAAATTAAATTGATTATATTTGATTACATTTTGGTATTAAGCATGCTTAGTGAGGTATTAAACATATAACCAAAGATCCTACTTAGCATGCTCAGAATCCAAATATCAGATCCTTATAACAATGGAACAGATTAATATTTTTTTCACCAAACCAATGAAAGGCACAATGCTGGAGCAAGCCCTTTCTGCCCAGAAAACTCAAACCAAAATTCAAACCTTCTTGGCTATAGGTGATGACCAAAAAATCCCAGGAAAAAACTGTTTTCCTAAAATGCACTCTCGAGTCATGGAATCTGCACATCTGACTGGAACAAAACTTGGCAAATCAAGATAACTTCACATAAACTACACATGCAAAATGTCATGCAATTCAATTGAATATGGAAAAGCTATTAAGGTACAATTTAAGAGTTTAACATTAAACAGCCTCCTCAACTCAAACTGTAGTGGTACTGCCACACCATCATAATACTTTATATAGATATATATACAGTATATAAATATATTAATAGCTTAATTTCCATTCAGTGTAATTGCATGAAAATTTGCACGCAGTCTGGGCGGCAAGTGTTTTGATTTGTCAAGTTACTTTCCAGTCGGATGAGTGGATTCTGAGATCAAGATAGTATGTTTTAGAAAAATCTTGTTTTTTTTTGCTTTTTCGGTCATCAACTACAGCCCAAAATGATTTGGAAATTTGGTCTGGAAGTTTTCAAGGTAGATAGAAGCTTGCCCCAGAATGATGCTTTTCATTGATTTGGAGAAAAAAATGTATTCGATTCCAACCTATAAGGATTTGAATAAGGTCTGGAGCATGCTCAGTAGGTATCAAATGTCTCTCCAAAAGACCCTAATGAGCATAATCAGAACAGATATTTAAAATCCTTATAACTTGGGAATGAACTAATATTTTTCACCAAACCAGTGAAAGCACCATTTAGATGGAAGCCCTTTCTACCCTGAACATTTCAGATGAAAATTGAAACCACCTGGCTATAAATGATAAAAAAAACCCCTCCCCAATTTTTCCTAAACACACACTATCTTGAAATTCACATATCCGACTGAACAAAACTAAGTAAATCAAAGACCTAGCCTTCCAAACTACACATGCAAAATTGTGTGTAGTTAGGTTAAACATGGGGCAAGGCTATTAAAGTGCAAGGTTAGGAGTTTAACTTTAAACACCCTACTCAGCCCTAACTATAGTAGTGCTACTGCACCACTATAATTCTGTATGTATGTAGATGTACATACTGTATACAAATATATTAATAGCTTTGCCCATTCAACTGAAGTGCATTACATTTTGCATACACAGTCTTGGGGCAATGTTTCTTGATTTGCCAAGTTTCTTTCCAGTTAAATATGCAGATTCCATGATCTGGATACTGCATTTTAGGAAAAATCAGGGAGGGTGCTGTTTTGCTGTCATCACCTACAGCATAGATAGTTTGGAATTTTGGTCTAAATTTTCATGGTGGAAAAGGCTTGCCCTAAAATCATGCTTTCATCAGTTAGGTGAAAAAATTATGAATCTGTTCCCAAATTGTATTTATTTATATGCATGTATGTATGTAGTTATTTATTTCACCAGTAATTGACTCCATTGAGCAACTCTCATTTGCAAGGAGGTACTGGGTAGGACAGTATACAGTGAACTCAGCGAGCGTACAATATAGCAAGTAATATGAGTACGAAGCAATGCCTATCTATCATCATAGGACAGTATACAATGAACAGTGTGAAATTACAGTATAGCAAGTAATATGAGCACAAAACAATGCCTATCTATTTTCAAAGTATTAGTACAGTAAGGGCTACTATACTGAAAAACAAACATACAATGTGAATTAAGATAATACAATAAGTGCAAAACTTAATGATCTTACAACATTCAATGAGATGGCCTCTACAAGAAAAAGTATCCTTGCATATCTTATTGAAGAGGGCTTTAAAGACATCAGCGCTGACTAGACTAGGAAGCTATAAGGTGTGTTGCCATGCATTCCAGATTGTAGGAATATTACAACTAATAGCAAGTTTACTATAAAAGGTAGCTTACCTAGGTAAGTCTAAAAGAATGTATTTGTTTTTCCTTAGTGCATATGAACTATGAGCACATGTGACCATTTGATGTAACCAGAAAGATTATTCATTAAGGCTTTATAGATCCACAGATAAAGATTTCTGAGCCTCCTTATGTTTAGGGATGGCAAACCTACAAGTATATATAAAGTGCAGTGGTGGATTCTGGGAGCAGCACTAGTAATAAAGCATAGGGCTGTATGATAGATCATGTCTAGCATAATCAGGGTGGTAAGGGACAACTACTATAAATTAGATCCACATAATCTAGTGGGGAAGAAAGGTCATTTGCATTTGTCTTTTCCTGGCTTCTAATGGAAAACAGCATTTATTCCTATAGAGAAGCCTATTCTGAATCTTAATTGTTTTGCATAGATTGTCTGAGTGGAGGAATAGGGACTTATCAAGCACAATTCTGAGATACTTTATGTTGTCTACCACTTCTAAGGAATCAACAAGTGATGTTATGATATGCATTGGCAGCCTATAGGAAACTGTGTTATGAGGCTTAACGAGCATTACTTTGGTTTGTTTGCATTAAGCAGTAGCTTGGACAAGAATAAATTCATCTATAATGTACTGACTTCTGCTTGCATGTCAAAGTAGACATTAGAAAGGGTGGGTCTAGACACATACAGGACAGTACCATCAGCAAAAGAGTACAATTTAGCTTCTTTAATGTTGCTATCAAGGTAATTTACATACCATAAATAGCAACAATCATAAAATCGATCCTTGAGGACACCCCTCGTTGGGGCAATAACAAAGAATATTCTTCCTTAGATTTAATTTGCTGCTGCTTTCCTCCAAGATAGTTTGCAAACCAGGACAGCACAGAGTTCCCTAATCCAGATCTTTTTAATTTCTGCAATAATATGTCATGGTTAACCATACTGAAAGCTTTGTTAAGATCCAGAAACACTACACCAGTTGACTGTTTCAGTCAAGCACAACAAGACAGTCATGTGTCACTTTCATTGTTGACACCATGCTGTGCCTAGATCTACACCCAGATTGCACAGGATTTATGAATTTAGTATTCTCCAGGTGATTCCTTATTTGCACATTAATTAGTCTTTCAAGGAGCTTTTGCTAATATATGGATAATGGATATGGGCATATAGTTGCTCAACAACATAGGGGTCTTCTACTTTGAACAGAGGAATGATATGGGCCATTTTCCAAATTGTGGGAATTTTACAACAAGAAAGGGAGAGGTTAAAGAGATGAGTGATTGAGCTGTGAGGTAATGGTGACCAATTTTAGAAATAGGGGATCTAGGCCATTGGCTCAGCACTTTTCCTAATGTCTAATTTTAGCATGATATCTTCAACCTGTTTGTATGTTATGGGTGTAATAGAGGGCAGAGGAATCTGTCCCCATATTGCCTATCCCTACATAACCTTTGTTGGCAGCCTTGTAATATTATGCGTGACACTGGATGTAGCTTTGAGCTGCGGTTTGAATGAGTTATAAGGAAAGGAACAGAGTGCAATAGGGCAAGAGTGAGGCCATAACCACAAACCAAAGTAGATGTGGCAGCCAGCCAGGAGATATTCCCTTATTTGGGCTGACAGATGTAGCATGTAATGGAGGACAGGCCAGACACATTATTAACCCAGTTAGACTGTGATTATGTTTGGTCTTCCATAGTCACTTTCCAAAAATGCTTACCACGCCTATAATCATTTGTGTCAGTGAGCTATTATTACTTGTTCTAGAGAAACAACCATGCCTAAGGAACTTGTATATAAGCTTGTGTATCTCATTGTCTAGCTGAAGAAATAACTTGTATCCAGCATTGCTGTTGTACGTATGTAGTAATAAAATTTCTTCCATCACCGGACCTGGTCTCGTATGTCTCTTTATACATCGCAGTTTACAGTTGGTGCCGTGACTTGGATCACTGTTGCTGACAAACCAGATAAATTTCGGGTGGTCAACCACTGGACGGGTGAACCAGCTCTGTTTGATGCTAAGGAACAGCGGAAAATGCTGTTGAGGACCAGGCTCGGTCCGGTGACTAAATCAACTACACATGTACATCGACTGGAAATCTCAGTCTGCATACTAGGTGATGTATGAGTCCTTGTTTAAAATCTTTCTGATTCTGCTTAAATCTAATAGTTCCCAAACGAAAATATATAACCTTGTAAGAACTCATGGGCAAGGTATATAAGTGTTGTTACTGGGACTTGCAAGCCAGAACACACAGGGTGAGTCGTAGACTTGGTCGAGGCAAACAGAGCCATCAGTGCACGGGTGACTCTTGTTGAAAAATACCTAAGCAGACAAGGAAATGAGTATGGAACTATAATAGGAAAATGTTTGGGAAAATTCTGCAAACAGGGGCGTATGAGGCGCCCGCTGGAAGACACTCCGGCGCAAGTTTATTTCTCAGAACAAGTAGCAGAGAGAAACAAAAGGTCAAGGGAGAAAAGGAGATTTGCCAATGCCCTACAGGGCTTGTATCAGTATAACCAAACCATAGTATGCAGGCTGGGAAAACAGGCATCAGAGAATAAAGGTTACATTATGTAAATGAGAAACAAGGGAGGAGATAAAACTATTGCAAGAAAGGTTGCAACAAAGCACCCCTTAACTGTACTTACAACAACATTAAGGATCAACTGGAACAAACACGACACCAGCAAGTCAAGGCACAGGAAGATTTATGTTTATTAAGTAGGATAACTCCCTGTTACACATAACATCAGATCAACAGTCACAAGAACACGCCCTTTGAGGCTAGCGCTTGTACACTAAACTAAAAGAGGCAACTGAGACTATCCAAAAGTTAAAGGACCAGTGTGAGAAGTTAAAGCTCAGCTCGAGCCCCTAAAGGTAGCACCATGACCACCCGAGGACAAAGTGCCTGGGGTACAATGTCAACTGTTCACTAGGCACCAAACTAGAGGACCAGTTGGTTAGTCTAGTAGCAAAACAGGCAAAGGCTGAGAATGAGAAAGGAACGGGAGAAGAGGAAGGAGGAGACTGATAAATATGAAGCCAAGAAAAAAATGGAGGCTAAAGGAAACAGTTGAGGAACTCTTAGAGGAAGATGAGGATGCCCAGATGGCACAGATGCAGGAAGAAGGATCTAAAGATAAGGAACAATGGACCGAGGAGATAGAGGAAAAGGAGTACGAGTTGAGGGAGACAATTGGGTGGAGAAAGAAGGGCAGGCAAAAAGATAAAAAGAACATAGTCCAGCAAAACACAGGGAGCCGGAGCCAAAACCAAAATCAAGGACCTGTCGATTGACAAGTTGACAAAA
The DNA here is from genome assembly GCA_016271365.2 of Neoceratodus forsteri. Lineage (NCBI taxonomy): Eukaryota > Metazoa > Chordata > Ceratodontiformes > Ceratodontidae > Neoceratodus > Neoceratodus forsteri. The sequence continues at coordinate 236,899,321 of CM057450.1, forward strand.
TTAGGCACAATGATAGGGGCAATAGATCACAAACTAATCTGTCAGAACTGAGGCAAAAATTGAAACAATTTAGCAGTACTTGTAGGTTAACCAATCAAGACGCCTGCCGATTAGTCATGTTTAAACTACCCCATACCATAGCCGATGCAATGCCCTCACGGTACAGGGCACCCACCAGAAGCCGAAAACAAAGTAAACCTGTGAGTGGATTACAATGAAGTAGTGGAGGCTATAAGAAAAGCAAGGGGAGTCTGCAAACAGGAAGTAGACTGGGAACCAATTTTGCAAACCAAGCCACAAGCTGGGAGGCCCCATTCATCCCGACTTTTTGACATATATCAGAGATACAGGGGGGGCAGGATTGCCTCTCGTAAAGATGACACCACATTTAGGGACCTATGGATAAGAGTGTATGACCTAGACCCCACCCTTAGGACGGTAGTTAAAATGGCGCCAACCCAGGAAGAATGCCTTAACCTAGTTGGTAACTTACTTAAATGTGAAGGAGAGGAGAGCAGAGGTTGCCGCAGTGACCTGGAAAATGAAGGGGGAACAAGGGGAGAATCTAGGACATGTTTTAACTGCAAAAGCCGGACACGTCATGAGTGACTGTTGGGCAAGGGTGGATGCAGAGAGGTCAAGGACCAAGACAAACAGGCAGAGGAGAGGATGGAGCCCACAAAGTAAGGATCCAGGAGTCCATCCAAGACATATACCAGGAGCTGGGTAGACAAAGTACAAGATCTCATAACAGGCTTAACCTGGTATTGGGACAAGCCGAAAAAGAAACCGACAGCCCTCCATATGATAGTGAGGAGGAGAAATACCTTTAAAGAGGCTTTCAGCAATAAAGGAAAAACAATAGGGGGGCGGAGGCTCAGATGTCTCCCAGTGCAATGGGTATGTGCGTTAGCTTTGATAAGGGAGACCAACAGTGCCGCTAAAAGTGCAGAGAGAAGAACAACCACTTTAGTGGACACCGGGCAGCCGCTCCGCTGTTAAATATGCACATACCACTAGATGAGAAAAGAAAGCCCATACTAATTGAAGGATGCATGGGATACACCTTAAGCGGAAGATTTTCACAACCTACATCAGTATTTTTAGAAGAAAACATGTTGGTAAAGGCACCTTTGTGGTCCTGCATGGAGGGACCGAGAGTCACATCCTAGGGATTGACTTTCTAAAAACATAGTCTAATTATCGTCTTAACAAATAAATGTATTTGGCAAAATAAAGGAGGAAGATGTGAGACCACCCAGATACTGGAAAGTTATATATGGGGGTCAATTAAAAGTAACAGACAACTGACTGTGCCAGCAGTCAGTGATCCTAATATGCAACAAGTGCTTGAAAAATACCCACACGTATGGGCACAATCTGGGACAGACTGGGAAAGTAAGCTACACAGTGATAGCTATAGAGGAGCCAGATCCAGGGCATACTAGACAATACTCTTGCCACAAGAAGCCATAAAAGGAACACAGCCTGTTATTCTCAATCTCCTAAAACAAGGAGTATTGAGGTCTATTTGTTCCACAGCAAACAGCCCCATTTGGCTCATAAAAAACTCAATGGTAAATACCGATTGACCATTGACTATCGAAAATTAAACAAGGTAATGCCACAAGTAAGCCCAATTATTAACACAACAACTGAAATTTACAAGGTCAAACCAGGAAGTAAAATATTTTCAGTAATAGACTTGGCAAATGGATTCTGGTCCCTACCCTGAGAAAGGAGGATCAATATAAATTTATGCTACGCTTAGGAACAACAGTACACTTTTACTAGACTACCACAAGGGTTCTCACTGCGCAACCCTGTTTCATCGACACGCATAACAGATGTTGCAGGAGGAGGGACTAGAACACGAGGTAATACAATACTGAGATAATCTACTGCTTCAGAGTAGGATGCAAACGGAACATTTACAACTGCTAGACTGAGTGCTTAAAGCACTAAATAAGAGAGGGTTAAAATAAATCCAGAAAAAGTGCAACTCTCGCAACCTGAAGTAACATTTTAGGGACTCTAATATCAGAAAAGGAAGGCGTAGACCCAAATAGAATAACATTAATACAAAATTTACCCTACCAACCACGTTCACAGGATTGCGAAAATTGTTAGGAATTACCAACTTCTGTAGGGATTACATAGAGGAGTATTCGAGATTACAAAACCCTATACGCCTTTGCTCAGAGATAATCCACAAAAGGAAGACAAACTAGTGTGGAAGGAGGAGTTACAAAGCTTTAAAAAACTAAAGGTAGCGTTAATGCAGGCACCGTGCTGGCCACAGTTGACCACAGTGTCCCCTTTATAATACAAGCCTTGGCCACGGAAGAGACGATTATGGCAGTGCTTCTACAAACTAAATGGGGAAAGAGCGACTAGTATTGTACTTAAATAGGCAACTAACCAAAGTAGAGCAAGGATTTAGTATGTGTGAAAAAATCTATTAGCTGTGGCTTGGGCAATAAATGCCAGCCGAACTGATAGTCGGGTTCAGCAAGATCATTATCCAAACAACACACACGCCTATTAAATTACTAGTAGAAGGAAAGGCTAAGGCGTCCGCCATAGCAGACAAGCCAAATGGCTATTAACCTTACAAGACAAACAGGTAACAGTACAAAACTAACCACCCCACATATGCTCCAATACTTAGATTACAACAGGGAGGCCCATGACTGCAGAGAGATAATTGATAATATGGAGTATTTATCACCGTTGTGGAAAAACACCCCAAAGGAAGGAGTTATACCATGCTGGGTAGATGGGTCCAGGTTTTGGGAAAAAGGCTAAGCTTATACGGGGTGGCTGTATATTTTAATACAGGGATGATGATGAGGAAAGACCACTGAGTGAACAAAGGAAAATAATTAAATTATCCCCGGAGACTCATCACAATATCTGGAACTAGTAGCTATTTATGAAGCTATAAAAGCAGTACCTGAGGGCGAATAAAAATAATAACAGACTCACAGTTTGCAATTGGGTTAACAACATGGCTACCCATTTGGGCAAAGAGGGACATGAAAACGAGTACCGGGGAACACGTAGATATACAGGGAGTTACTACAGCTATCTTAATGGAAGGTAAAAACAGCCAGGGAGGATCGCCATAAGAGAAAGTAAAAGCCCATAGCTCATGTAGCAGCATGTGTAAAACAGGGACATTTGAGGAATGGGAAACGAAAGCCGACAAATGGGCAAAGATTGCAGCCAAGTCAGGAGAACCGTGGAAGGATTCACCAGCACAACAGAGTCCAATCAGTATGACTAGCGTAGGAAATGGTAGATCTAAAGGAGGCTCAAAGGGGGATGATTGGATCAGAAATAAAATTAAAAAGGTAGAGGAAGGACAGGCAGTAGACTACTATATGCAAGATGAATCTTACTATACCAAACTGTAGAGGGAACCAAGGTGGGTGGTCCCGGAGAGTCTCCAAAGAGATATAGCGCTAGAAAACCACAAATGGGCGGACACCCAGGAGTAGATAAAACTCTCCAGATAGTAAAAAATAAATACCATTTGTACAACTTAAAGCAGACAGTTACGTTAGTTGTAGAATCCTGCCTAATATGTTTACAGCAGGACCCTAAAAGAAAAATACCCTCTGCAGAGATTACCCTTAGCGGAAGGACCTTGGGATGCCCTACAAATTGATTATGTTGAACCCTGCCCACAGCAAAGGGGGGATATAAATACATGCTAGTAGTAATTGACATGTTCTCAAAATGGGTAGAAGCTTTCCCAGTTAAAAGTGCAAATGCTATAACAACGGCACACATATTATACACACAGGTATGTGTCCGATGGGGATTCCCAAATATAATAGAGTCAGATAGAGGGACTCACTTTGTTAATCAAGTTATGCAGGAATGTGCAAAATAATAGGGTGCAACAAAGATTGCATACACCCTACAGACCACAAGCATCAGGTATGGTGGAAAATTAAACCTGCACACTAAAAACGCTTAAAAAGGCTGTACTTGATGAAGGTAAAGACTGGGTAGCACATCTACCAGGCATTTTAATGGCCATCAGAGGCACAGTGCAAGCAAGCACAGGGTTAACCCCATATGAATTAATGACAGGGAGAAGAATGAGGCTAGCTCACCCGGAGACCTACCCGGTCCCGGAGCTACTACAGACAGAATCAAACATGAGGCATTTCTAAAGGGAGTACAAACACAGCTACAAAAATTCTTACCCTTTGTGGCTGTAAATATGGGAAACAATCATGAGTACAACAAACAATACAAATACCTAAACGGGATATGGAATACCAATACGATTAATAATATGGTAATAGTTAGAAATTGGGAACAGAAAACCCCTGGAAGGATGCAAACTGGTTGGGGCCCTACCAAGTCCTTAATACATTTGGGGAAAGTGTAATATATGTGTCAAGATGTGAGAAGAGGAAAAAGTCAGAATTTTGGGTCCATGTAGACCGATGTAAAAGGGTCACAAAAATAACTATAATAATTAAACGATCAAAGTAAATGCACAATTTGTTTTTATCACAGCTAGCAAGAGAAATTAAAAGGAACCATGAACTTTAAAACTGCCATCACCATAATCGTAGAGTGTGGCGGACAATTTTTCTTCGTGGAGAACAGGAAATGACCTCAGAATACGTAACGGAGTGAAGACCCACTCCACACCATAAACACCTGGTGGACTCTAATGAGACTGCATGTAAATAATGCAAATATGAGTGACTGTTATGTGTGTACACACTCACCTTTTTCATCAGCCGTTGGACTCCACTTAAGACCAGATCCTTTGGACTGGTATGAACATACCAACTATTGTTCGCAATCTCAAAATCAATGACTCAAACTTTGTACAGTCTATATTGTCTAATGTAAATACATCTATTTTAATAACTCTGTACTACCACATAACTGGTACAGTCCACTAAATGTGACAACCGGTGGATACCATTATACACCTTGACCATAGAAAGACACCAGCAATCCCTTATTGTATATGTAAAATGTGAGTTCTAGGACAAGCCTGTTATGTTGGATCAACCCAAAACTGCACATCCAAGTACTACCCTAACATTAGATACATTAAAATCCAAACTATCATATTTTGTAACTCGACTGATAACTGCACCAACAATACCTATTTAGTTAATACTACAATCTGTGTTTTCCCTGGGAGTTACTTAGCACGGGCTTGGCAGTGTCACAGGATTGTATTGGGTATGTGGATTCAAAGCTTACACTTACTTACCACTTGGGTGGAAGGATGTTGTTACTTGGGAACCCTGCAACTAAAGCCAATATCCATGTAATTTTAAACTCAACTCACCATAAAACAACAAACCGTATTAAAAGGAAGTGAAGGAACTTCCACAGGATTCCAAACAAATATCAGTAGGAGAAAATTTGGGGCTGGGTTTTTCCATGGTGAGGTCGGTCCAAACAATGCTTTATATTGATCAGTTAAGCTATGAATTAGAAACTTTGGTTAATGAAACATCGCAATCAATAACTTTATTAACAGCAGAAATTAAAGCCCTTAGGATTGTTACTTTACAGAATAGAGCAGCACTTGATTATGTATTAGCGGCACAAGGTGGAGTATGCGCCTATTATTGGAGATGAATTTTGTACTTATATACCAGAAAACTTGGAAAACTGGAACAAGTAATTGAGGGTGTAGAAAATTACAATGACGTACTTTAAGCTTAACATGCTCCCACTGATGACAGTTGGGACATTTTCCAATGGATAAAAGCATTTTTGGTGATTGGGGAAGTTCAATCATACATGGAATTGTTATTGTATGCAGTATATTACTTGCACTCTAGATACTAATGTCCTGCATCAAAATTGTATGCTCCAGTCTGACCAGACCCAATAGGGGCAATTATCTAGTATGGACTTCGTCCACTACAGGTCTAATTTCTAATTTGGCAATATGGTGCCAAGGGGAATGTAATAGAAGGCAGAGGAATTTGTCCCCATATTGCCTATCCTACATAACCTTTGTTGTTGCGTTGTAATATTATGCCGTGATACTGGATGTAGCTTTGAGCTGCGGTTTGAATGAGTTATAAGGAAAGGAACAGAGTAAGCACAGTGGCAAGAGTGAGGCCATAACCACAAACCAAAGTAGACGTGGCAGCCAGCCAGGAGGTATTCCATTATTTGGGCTGACAGATGTAGCATGTAATGGAGGACAGGCCAAGTCACATTATTAACCCAGTTAGACTGTGATTATGCTTGGTCTTTCCATAGTCACTTTCCAAAATGCTTACCACGCCTATAATCATTTGCAGTCAGTGAGCTATAATTACTTGTTCTAGAGAAACACCCATGCCTAAGGAACTTGTATATAAGCTGTGTATCTCATTGTCTCGCTGAAGAAATAATCTTGTATCCAGCATTACTGTTGTCACGTATGTAGTAATAAAATTTCTTCCTCACCGGACCTGGTCTCTGTTCGTCTCTTTTACACATTGCAGCTTACAATGGGTTTAAAACAGAAAAGTTCAGATGAGAGTAGGTCAGAGTCTGAAGACATAGTATAAAGGGTGGAATGGAGTGCTGCAGAGGAGGTATCAAAGTTAAGGCCAAATGTGGCAAAGTGAGCATTAAACTCCTCTAAAATTAATTATCTGTCCATGATTATGTTACCTTGTGATTCTATTTAAATCGGAAGGGTGGATGAGGACTTACTCCCCTCAATATCATGTACTACACTCCAGAATTTAGAATAATTATTTTTGTAATTGTCCAGGGCATTCATATATAATTGGGCTATAGTGTCTCTTATTAAATCTGTACTAGCATTTCTTTTAGTCCTGAAGGCTGCCAGTCAGATTCAGATTTAATACATCTGGCTGTGGCCCACAGAACATCCCTGGTGTGTAATGCCTTTTTATGTTGCTTGCATGCATGTGCAAGAAACATAGTGCCATTATCTGAGTTTTTGGAGTGTGGCACCCGTCTTCCAATTCAGTCAATGTGTTTACAGGTGTGGCCCCAGTTCCCCAATCACTGCTGCAGCTGTCTATGACAGCTATTGAAAATACGGTGGTCATACAGTTGAAAGGAGAGCTCCGCTTCCAGTAAGCAGAGCTCCCCCCACACACACCTGCGCAAGCACGCATACACTGTGCTTGATGCGCTCCCTCCCCCCACACACTGTATGGCTGACTGGGGTGCCCAATCTCCCATCAGCTCCAGGTCCCTCCCCACAAAGCTGTCCTGGTGCCTTGCTGGGAGCCTACTCCAGCATGGCAAAACTGTAATAGGCAGGGGTGCCCCCAAAGCTTTCCAGATGCCACACTGGGAGCCCACCCCAGTGTGGCAAAGCTGTTATAGCCGGACGGGGTGCCCAATCCTCCGCTGGCTCCAGGGCTACACGCCCACCCAAAAGTTTTCAGATGCCACGCTGGGAGCCCACCCCAGCGTGGCAAAGCTTGTTATGGCTGATGGTGTGTCTCCAATCCATCAGCTCCAACCCCCCAAACATCCTTTCCAGCTGCCACGCTGGGAGACCACCCGCATGCCAAACGCCCACGTCATCTTAATAAAAAATATATAAACCTGTAAACAAAAAGGTCCCTCATAGTTTACCTGCCCCCACAACCTGCACCCACCCACTGTGCACCCTGCCTCCCCACACCCCCTTCACCCCATACTACCTCCGACCTCACCGACAATCTTCGTGGACCGAAACATGTCTGCACTCTTCAAAGCCGATCCAACTGAGGAAATGCCGAGAAGCTGTATAATGTTATGAATTGGGTTTTTCAACTTTGTTAAGCGTATCTCAGGCATTTTGGGAATTTTCTAAATTTTCAACATGGGTTTTAGGACCCTCCTCATGAATTCTTGCACTGTCATGGCATTAATCGCCTGAAGGGTGATTTTTACGGTCACTGCGTGAAATCATCTTTTTGGGACCAATTAAGGAAATGACACTGCTAGTGTTCATAAGGTGGCCTCAAAAGTCTATGTTGAAAATTTGGTGAAAAAATTCCTAAAATGACTGTTTTATGAGAGCTGCATTGCACAGTTCCTACACACACCGTAAGTTCGCAAATTTTAATATTTTCACTACAGATTTTCAACATTACCATTTTACCACACCTCCTTCAGAGCAGTATAGCTGTCATTTTTCACATCTCACCCAAAACATGTTTCCACCCATGTAGCGCATAATGGCGCAGTCAGTGTGCAAAATCAATGTATGTGACACATTAAGACAATCACAGTGACACTGTTCATGAGCAGAGGTGTTAAAATGGCTATATTGAAAATTTGGTGAAAAATTCCTAAAATGACTGTTTTATGAGCGTGTTAGCAGTTCCTACCTAGCTCGTAAGTTTGCAAATTTTAATATTTGCACTCAGATTTTCAACATTGCCATTTTACCACACCTCCTTATGAGCAGTACAGCTGTCATTATTCACATGTCACCCAAAATGTGTTTCTGTGCATGTAACACAATGCGCAGTCAGTGTGTGCAATCAATGTTTGGGACAGATTAAGAAAATCACAGTGACACTATTCATGAGCAGAGGTCTTAAAATGGCTATGTTAAAAATTTGGTGAAAAATTCCTTCAGCCATTCTGCGATGTTATTAATGAAGACCCTGTAGCACCCCACTGGTCACCCCTCTCCCTAGACTGCACCCCATTTACCACCACTCTCTGCCTCCTGTCTGTTAGCCAGTTTCTGACCCAGTTTACCACCCTTTACCCCATGCCCAGCCTACCCAGCTAGTTTATCAGCCTTCTATGTGGGATGGTGTCAAAGGCTTTGCTGAAATCAAGGTAAGCGTTGTCCACTCGCTCCCACCCTGATTCACTTCCTTTGTCACCCAGTCAAAGAAATCAACCAGATTTGTCTGACATGATGTCCTCACTGTGAATCCATGTTGTGTATGGTCCTGGGCTCCGATGGCTTCTAGATGCCCCACTATCCTTTCTTTAAGCAATGCCTCCTTGATCTTCCTCACTACTGAGGTGAGGCTGAATGGCCTATTGTTCCCTGCCTCCTCCCTGCTGCTGCATTTGTGTAGAGGGACCACATGTGCCCTCCTCCTATTCACTCATGTTAAATGACTCAGTGAACATGGCTGCCAGAGGTACTATCTCCCTTCGCAGTTCTCTTAATATCCTTGGGCGTGTGCCATCTGGTTCCATCACTTTGTCCACCTTCAATTTAGTGAGCTGCTGCAGGACTCTTCTGCCTTTGAAAGGACTATTGTCCACCTCTTCACCCCTTGGCAAATGCTGTACTGCTATGGCCGTTGACACTCCCACTCTCCTGTGAATACTGGCGGAATGACACAGTGGAAGACTTGGGAGGAAGGCATGGAACTATCACTTCCAAATACCTAAACAGCACATACAAGCAAGCAACATTCGCATTGACAAATGCTTGTTTATTTACTATTGAACCATAGTGGGAAAACTTTTTACCCTCAGTCTAACAAGGGGAGCATGCCTATTTATTATGTGAAAATTTGTTCTGAGCATGATAAATGTGTTATCAAATGTCTTTTCAAAAGATCCTACTAAGCATGCTCCAAACTGAAATTTTAAATTCTTGTAACTTGGGAAAGGATGAATATTTCTTCACCAAACTAATAAAAGCGCATTCTGTAGCAATCCTTTCTACCCTACACATTTCAGACCAAATTCCAAATCATCTGCTGCAAGTGATGACAGAAAACAGCAAAACCCTGATTTTTCCTAAAAATGTATGATCCAGATCTTGGAATCGACACTTACAAATGGAAGGAAACTTGGTTAATCGAGAGACTTTGCCATCTAGAAAACACATGCAAATTTTGTGCAATTCCATTGAACGGGCAAAGGTATTAAGGTGCAAAGTTACAGGTCTACCATTAAACAGCCTACTGAACCCTAGCTATAGTGGCACAACTGCACCAATATAATACTAGACTGGTTGTCACCAGTGGTGCCCAACTCCCAGTGCTGCAGAAGAGTATCCCGACACAGGACAGCCCAATCCTCAGTGTCAAGCAAAGTCTGAGTCCCCTGTGAATAAAGAAAACCATCAGTCATCAAGATTTTTTCTAAATAAAACTGAAAGGAAGAAAACAGTCCCTTGCCATTTTCTTACCCCCACAACCCCACCCTCCCATTCCCACACTGACCTTCCACTCAGTGTCCACCACCCCACACCCCAACACACCTTCTGTCACCTGAACATGTACCACACTATAGATACACGCAAATTGAAGACACTGCTTGCTGCTGGAACCAGATGACGTGATATGAAAAATAAGTTAAATCTGATTTAATGTATTTCAATGTGTTTTGAACATTTATTCATAATATTGTAATTTTCAATACTTTTACACCAGATTTTCAACATGGCCATTTTGGGACCCCACCTCCTTCACATCCAGCCCAAAAGGTGATTTTGTGGTAACCTTGTGAAATCACCTTTCAAGTGGGAATTGAACATTTTCACCTGGTGAGTTCATGAGGTAGGGTAATTAGAATGCTATGTTAGATTTGGGGTCAAAATATTAACAATAAATTATGCACACATTGACATTTTTCTATGCTCTCTTGTTACTTTTGCAGTTTTCAGTATTTTGACCCCAAATTTTCAGCATAGCCATTTTTTCACATCACCTAATGAGGTCTGCCCTTCAGAAACCAGAAGCTGGTGTGTATGCCTTACACTTGTGGCTGAAGAAGCATAGGCCCTAAGGGCCTTCACTTCTGCAGACTGAAATAGTGTTGTAATTTTGCTATGATGGATTTTGTAGGCACCTGCGCTTCTCAGTCAGAGGTCGGTGTGTATGTCTTACACCTGTGTCTGCAGAAGCACAGATCCATCACAAGTGTGTATGTCTGACAGTATGCATGAGTACCTGAGGTTATAGAAGGGTTCCACTATGCCCCAGTGACATGAATTGTGCCAATGCCATTACAGTGATGGCACAATACTGACTGTCAGCATTGTGCCATCTGGGAAAGCAAGTGTTATGCCCCCGCAGCTCCCCAGCACTATACATAACCAACTCTGAGTCAGAGTTGACTTGGGGTATGGCAATATCCCCAGAGGCAGCAGTGTCAGGAATACCAGGGACCATTGCAGCAAACTGCCAATTCTGTCGCTGTAATGGTCTTCACAGTATTCCTGTCACTGTCCAAACATGATATGCTTACAGAAGCACTACCACAAAAGAAGTCCTGTAATTTGGTATCATGGATTTCTAGCTGTGGTTGCAGGAGACTGTGCTTCCTCACACAGAAGCAGTGTTGTGATTTGAATATCGTGAATTTACATCTGACACAAGAAGTGAGCGTATATGTCTTGTGATGTGTGTTCCATGAGTACAAATCCATGAAGGCAACATATCAGTGCTGCTGCATTTGTGTCACCTGGAAACTTGTATGTTGTTTGTCTTACCTGATGATGGCTGCATTAGTTGCGTGTGTGGTGATTTTGTTGTTGTTGTTGCTGCTTTGCAGATGATGGAGAAATAGGGTTGGAAACCCTGACATCACATTTCCTACTTTTGTGGTATTAAGTTGTACCTAACTGTACATTAATGCAGATGTGTGTGTGTGTATATATATATATATATATATATATATATGCAATATATGAAATGGTTGCCAGGAACCCTCTGCCATGCACATACTCTGAGCCCAAGTGAGTGAGCAGAGTGACCAGCACTGCATGGAGCAGCATAATTATTCAATGTAAATAACTGACTGTAACCAATATTTGCAGGAAGTGCATACATGAAAAATGGCAGTTCAATGGTACTACTAAAGCACTCTACAGCTCTTAAGGGAAACAGCAATAGTTTTTAAAACAGAGTGATACACTACAGATGGGGGCATTCCTCCCATTTAGTGGTACTCTCATTCAGCAGCAGGAATGCTGACCAGAGCAATTTGTTTGGTGTTAATATACATGCTCAAGGCATGTGTATGGGATAGGCAGAGAAGGCAGCACTTCACTCCCACCTGCAAAGGTAAATAAATAAATTAGTCATTAGTGCTTCTAAATCTGATGAAAATACAAAGGAAAATCAGGCACAGGGATGCAAATGGAGGACTGGGAAGGTGGGTCAGGCAACACCTTATATGGACAAACAATAGCATTGTAATGGGTATACACATGTGCACAGAATATACAAGAAATTCTACACATAATCCTTGCTAAACAATATATTGTATCTTTCCCTGAGGTTCAGATTCTGCTGGACAGTTTGGAGGCTGAGTTAATAGTTGGGAAGCTCGCTGAGTGACTTGCCAAGCAAATTGGCAGCATGAGTAGAGGCTCCCCATAGATTCTGAGAGACAGTATTTTGAGTAGAATTTTGTATTAAGTTAAAAGCTTCCAGGCATCTGAGGTAAAACATCAGTTAGTACTGGACAGCTAGAGACATTTTTGCTAATGCAGCAGAGTGCTGAGAATGGATGAACATGCAGAGATGTGAGAACCACTAGCAAAACGAGGGGGTCCATAGCCCAGCTCAGCCCAGGGAGGTGCTAATGGCAGGCAAGGATTCTACTGAAACACTAATTGAGTGCAGGCTCCTGACCAACCCAGAGTTAGGAGAGCTTTTATTTGAATAAACACAATGGAAGTTCATAAAGCCATGCTCATATAATAAAGAGAAAATACATGTTCATTTAAATTCTTTAATTTCATAAATTGGTTTCAGAGGAACTGAGAGAGATTTCCCTTCCCACTCCCTCCTCTCCTCCTCCTCCCTACCTTTCTCTTTCCTTGGGGAGGGGCCATCTGACAACTGTGGCTGGCATTTATTGGCAACCTTATTTGTTATCTGATCCCCCCAAAGAAATAAAATTCACATCACTACTGCTAGCTTGGATGCACATTGGCAAATAATTTATTGAGGCACCACTTATTATTTACATTCAAAATTGCTTTTAATATAATATATTAATCATTGTACAGTATATTAGCAAGCGTCCATCCTTCTTCAGGAACTTCTTCCTTCCTGGCCTCTTCCTCTTGCGTGCTTTGCCTTCAGGGCCCAGACACTCTGATCTCACCTCTCACCAAACACTGGTACCAGGTACCGTCTGCCAGGACCTCCACCCTCAGGTCTGGACAGTAACATCTGACCCCCTAAGTTCTACTTCCTCCCTACCACCTTATCCCACACCTGGGTGCCACCTTGCCCCCAGCACATGCTGACCTGCCCTTCTCCCCATCTCTGGCTGCCCTCTTCCCCCTTCTAGCTCCCTCCTTCTTTTTTCATCGCCCCATCTCCTGCTGGCAATGGAAGATGGGCTCCCCTTGCAGGCTAGTGTATAGGCCCACTGCTATCAATCCCCTACCAGTTCTATCATTTGCTGCAGAAAATGGCACATGCCAAATTCAGATAAATGCACCCCATCAGACTGGTATACTTCCACCCTCTTTAAAGATATGTCTTTGTGTTGTATGTGTGCCCCCATCTAAATTACTACCCTGGCCACTTTCCTGTTAAGCTCTTCTTCTCCTTCTCCTTTTATCTTCTTTCCCTCTATACCCTATGAGATGTGATCTCTGACCAGTCAATGACCACTCCCGGCCACCATCCCTTATCCCCTCCAAGTCTGCTGCTATGTCCCGTACTAAACCCCTACAGTGTGTTGCCCATGTCATTCCCCAAGGTGAATGATGGCAGGTCTGGCTTGCTTCACCGCACCTGAAGTTCCTCCAAAAGTGACAAGAGTTGTGCCCATCTCATGCCCCTCACTCCTTTCCATTGTACCCTCATGTGCTGCATGTCCGGCCCACAGCTGGGTACCACCACTCCTTGATGCTGCAAATCTCTCCAGCACAGTAGATAAATTAGTGCCCCAGTAGCCAGACTTGTCATTTCTCTGTGGGAAAAGGAAAAACAACAGGGTGAGACTGTCACGCCATTATCTTACATATTTCTTATACCAGATGGACCTCCATCTTCCTACCCATTTGACCTCTTTTCTGACCCCCCAGGCTGCCACCTCTGAGGCCGCCCCTATTTGAAGGTGTGCATGTCAAAATCTTGGGGTCCTCCCTAGGAAGCGAGAGCCTTCTTAAGGATGCCACCGGCGTGAAAACCTGTCACTGGGTCTGGGTCCCCATGGTGGAACCATGTCCCTCCCCCATACCCTGCATACTCATATATTCCTGCAGCTCCTTCATCATGTATGCTTCCCAGGTCCCTGCTTCACCTTGCCCTTTGGTCCATCTTTGATTCTGCCAAATGGATGACCACCCTGTCCTGTCCCACCTTGATGTCACCTGCCTGTAGCCCCACTCTATCCTTGATTTATTTGGTGCTGTCATTCCTCACCTGAATGCTCCCTTGCCATGACTGTGAAGACTGCCCTAAATAGGCAGGCTTCCTTTCACCATGGTGCACACTAGCTGCAATGGACCTACCAATCTCCTCAGGAGCTGCCTCCTGGCTGGCCTCCTTCTAGCCTTCTTGTTTCTTCCCTCTCTGCCAGCCTGTGACCATCCCCTTTATGCTCTTCTAACTGTGACATCCAGCCAGTCCCTGTCCTTACATGCCCAGCTGGCCAGCTGCACCCCAATCATGATATGGGCCCCACTTTCCTCCCACTTCTCAGCTATGTACTGCTGTACCTGGTCAATGGACACCTGTCCCTCCATGTCCCACCCTTCCCTGCCCAGAAATCCTGATGCACTTCCCACATTCCTTCATGTGCCCTCTCAGCGGTTAGGTGCCCAAGATTTCCTGTATAAACATCTGGCCTTGTCCTTCCAGTTTCCCATAGCAGGTCCAGGACCATGGTCTGGTGTTTCACTGCTTGTGGTACCAACTCCCTAAATCTGTCAAACTGTGAGCAGGACAGATTGTCAGCCACATCATTCTGAATCCCTGTGATGTGTTATGCTTTAAATGACATGTTCAGCTGTATCCCCAGTGGTACCAGATGGCACATCACCCTTCCCACTGAGTCGATAATGCCTCCTTGTCTGTTTGTAACTTCCACTACCCCTATTATTGCACCAAAACAGGATCCGTTTTACTTTCATCCTGTCTCCCCACACACCAGAACCACCAGGATGGGGAAAATTTCTAAGAAGGTAATGTCCTTCAGTATGCCTGCTTCCTGCCAGCTGTCCAGCAATGCTTCATATATCTAGTCTCCTTGAAAACAGGCCTGCATCCTAAGCGCTCCCACTGTGTCCATGTACAACTTCAGTTCTGTGTTGTATTCCCAGTCATCCTGCCAGAATGTGACCCCATTATATTCTTCTGGAAACTCCTCCCACACACCTATGCCTCTCTGACTGCTTTTGTAAAATCCACCTAGTGATGAGGCATTCTTGCCTTTCCTGTGGCCCTTGCCAACCTCCTGATAAATGCTCTGTCTGGGCTGATGGCTTTGCAGGTGAAATTGAGGGTGCCCAGTAGCTGCTGTATAATACCAGCAGTACCCTCTCCTCCTCCCTTTACTTGAGATAGCAATCCCTCAGGCGGGCCACTTTGTCCCTCAGCAAGCAAAAGCATTTGCCTGCCATGTCTACTTCAATCCCAAAGAATTCCAGCCACCAGCTCTTGCCCTCTGTCTTCCTTTGCATCAGTGGAATCCTATGTGTGCACATGCCACCGTAAAGTTTGCCAGCATCCCTGTCGCTTCTGCCTGATTCCCCTGTCAGTAGGAAGTCGTCCAAATAATGCGCAACCCTCCTGTACCCATTTCTACAACTGAAAACCCATTGGACCCATCAGCTAAAGGCCTCCAAGATGGAACAGGCCACTGAGCTCCCATTGACATGGCTTTGTCGAAGTATAGCCCCTCCTCAAATTGGAAACCCAATAGATCCCAGTCCTCTGGTCTTACTGGTAGTAATCTAAATGCAGATTCAATATCCATCTTTGCTAGCCATGCCCCCATATCATCCTTATTAATACCACCACCTGGTCCAGAGATGCATACAAGACTGACCACAGTTCATCTGGAATCCCTCATTCACTGAGGCCCCTCAGGATAGAAAAGGCAGTGTATCAGCTGAAACTCCCCTCTCCTTCTTCTTTAGTATGACTCTAGTGGAGACACCTGGATATGGGTGCATGGGGGTTCAGGAAAGGGTCCCTCCACCCATCCTGCTGCCTCCTCTTTGCAAATTTTGCCTGAGAATGTCCTCCCTCCCCTTAATTGATCCTATGTTTTCGCCCTCATTGCCTGCACTTCCCCTCAAAGCCCAGTCAGAAACCTGCTTTAAAACCTGCCGGCAGGAAGTTTGCTTTTCCATTTGGGGTATTCTGCATCCACTCCTCCACTACACAAGCTCTTATTGGGGCATTTGCCAAAGCAAATCCTCAACACCCAACTTGTTCTGACCACTAGTTCCAACCGTAGTTGAAATTGTGCCCTCCTCGCTGTGCCCCTCTGGCCCTGCCAGTTCCACTCCCTTCCCTCCCTGAAAGGATTGCTCTTGGTATTGTCCCTCTACTGCCCCCTCCTCCCCCTATTGGAAGTTTGATACCGGTGCGGGCCTGTGCAGCGAGAGCACACGTGCCCAAACTTACAGTTCACCACGACATGATGCCTTATTGAAACCTCTACATGTCTTTGTTGCAGTAGGGGTGGGGCCTTTTATGGTGCCCCCAGTGCCCCAGCTGGGCCTGACAGGCTTCTTACCCATAACTCTGTCTCTGAGTGTGTACAGTCCCTCCTCACGTCACTCTTTGCTGCCATCTGCTTCCTAAATGCCTCATTGTACTTTAACATCCTGTATCCCAATTTGGCCTTATATGCTTCCTAATGATTTTCGTGTAGGTTAGTAAGGGCATGCCAAATCCAGTTGCTTCTCCAGAACCAGTGCACTATAGATGAAGAACTCTGCCTGACATGTGTCTATGTCTTTACTCTTGTATTTAGCCTCTTCCTTCTTGTGTCCCACTACACTAGCACCACCTCCATCTCCGACTTCCCCACCAATTCTTCCTTGTTTATATTTTTGGCTGTGTCCTTGTTCACCAGCCAAAAATGTCCTTATTCCCTTTCCAGATCTTTTCTTTTAGTGAAGATGGCATGTGGGTGCTCCAGAGTGAAACTGGGGTCCGGCTATATTCTTTCTTCTCTCGCTAGAAGATTTCCTTCCAGCCCCTCCTTCCTTATTCCCACCCTTAATTGCCTGTATTGCCCACTCCATCTTCTCAATCCCTTTATCCCCATGTCCCCAATCAACCCTTTCAAATATTCCTTCAAGTCACCCTCATTCGTGACATCCATGTTGCCTTACCCCCATTTGGTCCTGGTCCTGCGGAATCCAGTGTGGCTCTGGCGGTGGGAGTGGGGGATGCTCCCGGTACACCAAGGCCTCTTTCCCTCTCTGCCCCCACCCGTTCATCTCTCCTTCCTCTTCCTTGATGCCTCCTCTTCTCTCCATTTGCTGCCTCCACTAGCTCCGTCATTTTCCATCATCCTGGTTGCCTCCTCCATCATCTTGATGCTGGAGACTTGGGCCTTCTTGCTTGCCATCATACCAATCCTAGTCGGGCCCATCTATCACCCTCCCATGACCCGACTCTTGTTGTGCTCCCGGCACCCACAGAGTGCCTTCTTGCCAAGGTGCCTATCACCCCAACCACCAGTCACAAACCCCTCAGAGCTGACTGCCACCAACCTGGCTCCTCCCTAGACTGGTCGCCATATAACTTAACTGACAATACTCCACTGGTATGTGGCACAGTTTGCTATAGCCTGAACTGTGTTACCAAAGAACCCTCCCTTCCTTGCTTCACCCTTGTTGTGGCCTTACCTTTTCCATCTCATTATATCTATATTTTCTTTTTCTTTTTTTTTTTTGAATGTAGCCCTCTACCTTCTAGGCAAATGGCTAACCTCCTTACAAGCCTCCAAACAGTGTGGGCAGTTCCTTCCATTCTGGTTGGGCAAGGCCCTCCACCCACCCAACTTCCTCTGAGGAGCCACACCTCCTGGGTCCAAGCCTACTGCAAGGCTTATCTCAGGCCTAGCTATGACTATGACCACTGCTAAACTAGGGAAGCCCTTCATGGTCTACCCTAGTACCGTGGCCTTGCTCACTGTAGGATCCTCCTCCTCTGCCACAAGAACACCCAGCTATCCTCCACAACACCGTGACTCTGCTTTGATGATACTTTCCTTTGACCGCCTGCTTCCTGGGGTGCTTAGGCCTTCCCAGGCTGGCTCATCCATTCTGCTCACCCTCCTGTCTTCTTCAGCCCCAGCTGCACTTCCAGGCCCCTGCCCCCATGACCTGCACTATTTCTCCTGAAGTAGGCCCCAACCATCCGTGCTTCAGTGCTCCAGTTCCTGCCCCTCTCAGCATCTTTCACCCTCATTTAATCTTTCTGTCTTGTTATTGTTTTTTTATTCATTTTACATTTGCTACTTGCTTTGCCACTTTTCCAATGCAATTCCTTGCCATGGCACCCACACCTTACCCCCACTGGAGGCTCCAGGGCCTGTTCGCCTTTCCCACTGCCCCAGCCTCCTCCACCAGTAAGCCTCCACTCGTGTGCAACAGCCAATGAACTGCTTGCACCAGTGAATGCACCTATATGGACCAGCACCGTAGAAGGATCTCCAGCAGGCCTAATACCTTATGCCACTCGTGGCCTCCAAAATGGAGGCCCCAGTAAACAAACCTTGTGGCCCAGTACCCTAAAGAAATCTCTGCTGGCCTAAGAAACCCTGTGCCACTCCTTGTGGCCACCAAATGGATCTGCATCCAAGTCTCCTCAATGCCCTGGCCCTTCAGGCCCAAAACTGCCATGTCACATGGCTGCCCTAATGTGCCTGCCAGGTGGGCACCCTCTCTTGCCACAGCCCAAGGATGTGCCACAGAGCACTGCACAGTTGTCCCCAGGCCTCACAACCACTCAGAGCACCTTTCATGTTGTTCCTCCAAGTGCACAACACCTTGAAACCACACACACAACAGCAGAATTTCCATGTCACAGTTCCATGCGGCCAGCCCCTGGGCTTTTCTGACCAGGCATCACCGCCGTGGACTCCTGTTTGTGCTATTGCCACCAACCTCTCACAGACACTGCCAACACATGCTTCCTTATAGTAACCCAGCGGACCTATGTCAGCTGAGCAATACAAACTCCATTTCTCTGAAAATCTATCTATTCAACAAAAATACCCTCTCTGCACCCTGTAGCACACCAATCGCTGTTTGAAAACCATTTACAACAGTACTATACCTGCCTACCTGAGTGCTACCTAGCCTTACATAATTGGTTCTGTGCCCTGTATCACTCCAAAATGCTGTTTTAAACCAATCTTATACAGTAATACATTGCCTGGATTTCATAGCGGCTTCATGTGGCCTGCAGGTCCTATAGAAACCACAGCTAGTGCCTACCTTGTTTGCCAAACGATATGATGAAACCTCACAAACTAAAAAATTCTAGCAGAAGAGGGCTGCTGGAGGTTTCCAGAGAACTTTATACCACTCTAAATCCCACTCACAGGCTGCCCTAAGCCCTGCCCCATTCAATAGGCCACTTCTTCGTGCCTGTGGAGTCATATGAGTCACCAATGACCTCACAGATGAGCCTCCCTTTGTGACCTCATCCCTCTCCCTTTCCCTCCTATCTTCCTCCTGGTACCTATCTGTTTCCTTGGGGAGGGCATATCTGACAACTGTGGCTGCCTATTATTGGAAACCTTATTTGTTTGTTGGAGAAGTGTCATGGATTGAAAAGGCAGTGAATTCAGTGAGTAATGGGAAGAGCCATACTGTAGATATGAGTTCATTAACTTGCTGATATAGTTTGCTAACATAAAGATACATGCACTGATTAATAAATATTTTCAGAGCACATGACATGCAGTCACAATTCAACCAACTAATCAATCAATCACAATCACAAGACAGAGGTCATAAAGAATGTCTCTACTATTCATGACCTTTTAGAAGTATAATATTCAGACACACTTCAGCTTATATTTTGTAGTTTTCAGAATTCAGCTTCCTTCATTCTTTATCACTGTGAACATCCACATGAAAACTTGATCTTTAGGTGGTGGAGCCAGCAGGGCAGCTGTGTGGATTTGTTCCTCAGTAGCACCATCATTTCTGAGGTCTTTTGGCTTAAACATGGCCTTTTCTACTGTTTCCTTGTGTTTACTTTTGTCCAGTTATGAATTATAAGTTTGAGATAAGAATGGCATGAAAATAAGATACATTTGTAAATCAAGTTGATGACTTTTACAGAGAAATGGCAGTGCGATGCTAGACCCATTGGTCATCTCCTTTAAAGCAGAGTTACTAACTTATAAGGCCCTACATGGATCGGGTCCTGATTACCTTAGAGATCTTCTGTACCCTTCTGTGTCCTCGCACTCTCTCCGCTCTTCAAGCTGGGTCTCTTGACTGTACCAATGGCTAAGCACAAAACATCAGGAGACTGGGCCTTCAAAGTAGATGGCAAATGGTATGGAATTCTGCTCTGAGAGCCATCAAAGAGGACCCCTCAGTGGAGGCCTTTAAGAGGGTCTAAAGATACATCTTTCACTAATTGTTTAGGGAGTGATATATTTCCAGGACTGGTTATTGTCGAAGCTGTGTTTCAGTTTTATTGCCTTAAGTATGTATATCTGGTTAGTTAATTAGTTAGTTATGGTGATTTTCTACCATGCTATTATTGTAAGGCACACTGGGCTAGAGATGCAGTGAAATTTAATTTTGTCAGTGAAAATCTGGTAAAATCGAGAATTTTTGCAGCATGAAATATTTTGCAAAAATTTGCGTTCACTAAAATATTTCGTGAGCTAAAATGCAGAATTGTGCCCATGAAGGGAATTTTCACCAGCAAAATGCAGAATTTCACCCACTGAATGGTGGAATTTTGCATTTCACCAGCAAAATTCCTCATTTCACTGGCTGAATTTCACATTTCCACCAGTGAAATATTTTGCATAATGAAATTTATGGATTTCACCCATCTCTACCTTGGGCCTTCAGGGAAGGGTGCCTATATAAATACATTTTATTTATTTACATCCTGACTTCAGTCTGATCCCCATACAGAGAAATCTGTCTATCAGTTAAAGCATGGAGGATAAGATGGATTGCATTAGTACATAGCTAGTGGCTCTCAACCAAAATGTTACTGAGGTTGAGAAAGTTGTGGCAGAGTATGAGTAGAATGTGCAGGCTCTAGAGAAGCACATTGTAAAATGGAAGTGGAGGTAGCCCTGAGAGTAAGGCCACTTTGACCAGGTTGAGGACTGAGAATCAGCAGTAAGCAGCTAATGTATAAATGTTTGGCATCCATGATTTTATTTCAAATAATGAACCAGTGTCGTAGACAAATCTGCTATGTCAACTAGAAAAAGAGTATACTTAGCAGTGAAATGCAAAATTGGGTTATTTCTGGAAATTTGTTTATAATTGTAACCTTATGTAATTCTTATCCACATAGGCTCAGATATTCAAACTACACCAGGCTGTGGCACAAGCCTGGGCGCACACAACTTGGCTGTGCAGGGCGTTGACTGGGCGATATTCAGCGACTGTGCCATGGCACAGTATCATTGAATATCGCACCCTGGCCACCTGCAGTGTGCATGGCACAGTGGCACTGCACCAGTGTAAGTGGCCAGAGTGGAGCGAGGAGATGCGCTAGCGCCAGTTCCATTGTGCTACATGCAGTAGCATGATATTCAAAATGCACATGCAAATGGGGCCATAATGTATGCAAGGTGCAAATGGGGCCATTTCATGTCATTATAACCCATTGCATGCAGGTGTGCTGATGCTCGGCTACTTGTGCCTGGCACCCTGCCAGGCTGCAGTCATTTTAGACTGACGCCCCTGCACAGCGCGCAATGTGCCCCACAGCCTGATTGCAGACTTCAGTAACTATAACTCGCATCCAATATCCCTGGTGGTCCAGTGGACCACTGTCAACTGCAGGCATTTGTAACATAAAATAAAGTCCTTTATCCCTGGTGGTCCAGTGGACGCTGTCAGCTCGATCACGGGTGTAAGTATAAAGAAAATAAGGTCAAATATCCCTGATGGTCAGTGAACTGTTTGCAGCCTGATCACGGGCTCAAGTATCAATAAAATGAAGTCAAATATCCCTGGTGGTCCAGTGGACTGTTGCAGCCCAACCGCGGGCTTAAGTATAAATAAAATAAAGTCAGATATCCCTGGTGGTCCAGTGGACAGCTCAGCCTGATCATGGGCATTTGCATTAAAAGAAAAATGACATCTAATATCCCTGGTAGTCCAGCAGTCCCCTCCCCCCCGCCCACTGGAGCCTCCCTCCCGGTCAGCAGCGGGCAGCAGCACCACCAGCCTTCCACCCTGCCACCACCGACTGCACACAGTAGGTAGGGCTGTATGCCCATTGGTCCACTGTGTGAGCCAATGGATGTGCAGCCATACCGTCTACACATTCCAGATATGTGAATGGATCCATTCACATATCTGTAATATGTAGTATGGTATGAGCTGCACACCCATTGGTTCATGCTGTGGACCAATGGGTGACAGCCCTACCTATGGTGTCAGTTGGTGGGTAGCGGCGGTGGTGGTGCTGCTGCCCACCACTGACCCGGGAGGGAGTGGGGGGGCTCAGTGGGCAGGTGGGGAGGGGGTACCACTGGACCACCAGGATATTGGACATCATTTGTTTTAATACAAATGCCACAATTGAGTTGTGAGTGGCCCACTGACCACCAGGGATATCTGACTTTATTTTATTTATACTTAAGTCTGCTGATCGGTTGCCAGCTGTCCACTGGACCACCAGGGATATAGGACTTTATTTTATTTTACAAATGCCTGTGATAGGGCTGACAGCGGTCCACTGGAACACCAGGATGAGGAATTTATTATATTTTACAAATGCCTGTGATCGGGCAGACAGCGCCCACTGGACCACCAGGGATATAGGACCTCTTTATTTTAACTGCAGCCCGTGATCGGCTGCAAGCGTCCACTGGACCACCAGGGATTTTGGAGGATCATTTTCTATGTATGCCCACAATCAGGCTTGGGGGCGCCTCCAGTTGCAGCCAGGCTCGGGTGACCACCCACAGGTGGCAGCTGCAGGTGTTAGCCACTGCAATATGGCAGCTCACCTGTGGGTGACCAAGCCATTGTTCCTGATTTTTTTTGGCTCACCTGTGGGCTGCGCAAGTAGGGTTACACATGCATGGACCAGCACATCCTGGGCTGAATATCGGGATAGTGCAGGTATGCATGGGCACACCCTGTACCTGCACTGCATACATTACTGATGCACTCCGGCGCATCGGGTTTGTGCCAGGCACAATCCCATTTGAGCTGATAGCCAGGGCACATCAGGTGTTGAGCATGGCACAACACTGTTAGCCATGTGCAACCCTTTTGAAAATCTGGGTACAGAGTGAACAGATAATAAGGAACATTAAACCAATAAGGGTTTGTTGAAGCATTCCCAAATTATATAATTAAAGAATATAAAAACATTCTAAATTATATTACTTCTAATAGAGACAGGATTGTGCACTCTGCTAGATCCCATAATGGTAGACTTAAAAGAAAGTATTTATTCCCTTAAGAGTAAGGTACAATTAGTCAAACCCTTATTAGTGAAAAGTGTGTCTACTGTTCATGATACAACAACTCTGTATCATGATATATTGTTGAAATTTAAATTATATGCTTTTAAGCTGTGCTAGCAATTATTAAACATTAGAACTACGAAGCATGAGTTTTCATTAAAAAGTTCTCAGAACTTTTTAAATTAGAAAATAGTGTTTATAGTGTACTAGAAACAAGGAACATTGCTCTTTCCTTGCCTTGTAAAAATATATTAGGAAAAGCAGAAAAATGTCTGTATCTCAAAAGATATACAATTTAAATGAATTGCTATATTGAATTCCACTCTCAATGTCTGTGTATAATTCAGGACGAATAGATAAACACAATTATTATGCAGCTGAGGTTTCCTCTCTCTGCTGTGCCACTTTAATTTGTGTTAAGTTCTCACTATTTCCCTAGTGGAAGAACTCCATAAATATTTGTGTAGTATCAGATACATTCTGATTAAGTGGTTACCGTCTGGATTTTTGTGGGAGCAATAACAGAATCTGATTCTAAATCAGAGGCAGTTCCTATTTTGTTGCTTTTGTGGTATTTTGTTGATGAATACATTTTTTATCTATTCTTCGACATAGAATGCCAAGGCTTGTTCCCTCATTTTAATTCTGGCTTTTTAAGAATATAAAATTGACAGACCTCCTCCAAGCTCCTCAATAGATTCTCAGAACTGTAAAAATCTGCAATATCTTTGTTGTATCAGTGATACAACAGCATGTAAATGAAGACTCTGTAAGTTTTGAAGAGTATTCCCCTTTAAATCTTGCAGCTTTCATAATTAGCTCTGTCAGTTATAATAGCAAAAGTAATGATTATGGTAGTTGGTTTCATTTGATTAACTGTGACTCAAGAAAAGATCTCTTTACTGTAATCCTTGAGGGTTTTCCTAATGCTGGGCATACATGATTCAGTATAACTTTGTTTTTCAGCAAAATAAACATTTTAATCAGGTCCTATGTGGAAAAAGTGTCTGTCTCAAATACGGACATATCAACAAATTGTCGGTTAAAATTTCTCTTGTTATTCTCTAGTGTTTCCATTTTATGTTCACACTTGCACTTTCACAAAGTGGACACATTGGCCTGATAGTGGGTTTTGAGAGATGTGCCAGTTTTGGTCTAGTACAGGGAAGTCTGCAAGGAGCTCGACAGTGTCAGACCGTAATCAGCCTGCTGATCATGATGCTATTCTGTTCTTGCTGGGTGGGAACTTCATGCAGTTCAATGAAAGAGACCCCGAATCAAAGGGTGGATCTTTCCTTTGATCTTCCTAAGCCAGCTCTTTCCTTTCCATCATCTTGATCAGTCTGCTGTGCCTCGAATGTAAGAATAGCCTCTCCACCCTTTGTCAAGCATCCCTCCCACCCCATTGCTCCCTTTTTAACTTTCTGGCACCATGGGACCCAATTTCAGTGCTGACTAGGACCCCCACCTCATCATCAATTTTCATTGTGCAACACTGGGGATCCCACACCGGTACTGCCAAATACAACATCGACACTGGGGTGCTCAGTCCCCAGTGTCAGTACCTGAAACAAAGAAAACTGCTCGTCATAGTTTTTTTCTTATTTCTATACACACTGTTAAAAACCCATAAATCACTGTCTTTTCCTCTGCTGACACATCACTGCTGTTAACCTCCCCATCTGACCCTCCCAATCAGCACCCACCACCCCACACCCTTCCCTTTAATTTTCCAACATCAGGTGCCCAATCTCTGGTGCTGGCTAGTACCTCCCACCCCACCCCACCCCACCCATTTTCACTATATGGACTCCCAGGAGCCCACACCTGTGCCACCAAACATAACACCAACACTGGTATGCCCATACCCAGTGTCAGTGCCTGAAATAAAGAAAATCATCCCTCATAGTCTTTTTTATTCACTCTGCAAAAATAAAACTGTTTATCAATGTCTGTTGTCCCTGCTGGCGCACTGCAGCCATTACCCTCACACTCAGCACCCCCCACCCCACCTCACACCCTCTCATCCCTTACTTGCCTACCGGGTCCAATGTTGTAATCCTCTGGACCGAAAACATCTTTACTCTTCAGTGCTTGACCAGACACTGAGAAATCAAGTACATGGTTTAGTGTATTTTAATGGGTTTTGAACTTGTCTTAATAACTTGGTCATTTTTTATATTTTTTCTCAGATTTTCAACTTGGCCTTTTGGCCCTCCTCATGGACAGGATGGTGAAATTATGCAAATCTTCACCAAAAGGTGATTTTGTGTTCAATGTGCTAACTCACCTTTTAGGCAGGTTTTGAACATTTCTTCCATCGTTGTTCATGTGGTGTTGTCATAAGAAGGCTATGATGAAAATCTGGATAAAATATAAAATAAACAGTTTGAGCATACACTAAAATGTTTCAATGCATGCTCATAACTTCACTAATTTTCAATATTTTGACCTCAGATTTTCAGCATAGCTATTTTTCACACCACCTTATGAATGTGACAGCTATCATTTTCACATTCTGGCCAAAATGGGTTTTCACACTTTTGTTGCAAAATGACGATCCAACCTGTTTTATGAATGACATCTGTCATATTCAGAAGGAGTGGTCATAAGAAGATTATGCTGAAAATCTGGGGTCAAAATCTGGAAAAAACAAAACAAGCAAGTTATAAAAAACTGTTGAATTATTTCAACATTTACTCACATAACTTTATTCTTGCAGATTTTAGCCCTAATTTTCAAATTATTCCTTGTATTACCCCCAAAAAACATTACCGGTATCATTTTTCAAATTCCCTCTGAAACTTGTTTATTAAAAGACATTTGGAAATTTGGGGTCAACATGTGCGAGCCTTCTGAAAATTAGATATTGCCTCTCAGCTGCATTAACCTGGGTAGATATGACTGAAAAATGTAAAAGCAGGACACCACACTAGAAATAAGATATTGCATCTTATCTGGTCTGTCCTGGGCAAATATATAGTAAAATGTGTACAAGCAAGACCAGTTAAACAGTAATGCAAGAGGTGAACATTCTACAAGGAGATATAGAGTCACCCATTAGTGAGGAGGAAAGGTCAGCTGTAAGTACAAGTTTTGCCCTAAGCTCTGCATTCTCCTTCTGTAACTCTTTAACACCAACATTTTCCTGAATTGAGGAGTCATGTTGCAGCAGTGTACTTTCTGTTTAAGTCAGTTTGCTGTCAAGTAATTGGTTGAGTTTATAAATCATGTATATTACAATATTAAAGCTCCTATTCACATCTTTGAAGGATCAATTTTTTCACTGGAAGCAGGAGCCAGTGGTGACTTACTCTTAGCACCTGAAGTAACCATTTTGGCAGTCTTTTACTACCAGCAACACCAGCAGTAGATTTAGACATGTGGAGCTACCACCTTTGGCAGCTGATGAAATTTGGCTAGATCTGTCAGCAGCTTTAGCAGAGGGAATGGAATAGTAATCTGAAGAACATGAAACCAGTTAAAATTGAATAGCTTTAAAGTCGGGATCCCAAGTTTGTAAATTTCCACTTTGTATGTTTCACCCAGATTACTGTCATGCTTCAGTGTCTGAGACACTCCTGTTGCTGAATCAGTTGCTTTTAGTAACATTTCAGGGCTGGTAAATACACCCAAATGTAGCAGCAATTATCTATTGCCTGGACTCTCCAGTGCTTGGACTCAAAGATTGGACAATCAGACCAGATCACTCTTTTTATTAGGATTCAGTGGATCTGCTGGGGCAGATGCCAGCTCCTTTCTTTTCCCCTTGTTCTCATTGAGTTCTTCAACTGGGTGACAAGGGAGTTGGATTGGGAGGACCATTGGATGTGGCCTACTTGGACTTCAGCAAGGCCTTTGACACTGTGCTGCATAGAAGGCTGTTAAACAAGCAGGGGAAATAGAGGTGGGTAAGATGGTGGTGAAGTGGGTGGAGAATAGGCTGGATAGCAGGACACAGGGGGTGGTGGTAAATGACTGTCACTCCATAGGGAAAGGTGACCAATGTGGTTTCACAGGGATCAGTGCTAGGTCAGTCCTCTTCAATATCTTTATCAATGACATTACAGAGGACCTAGAAGTGAAAATGTACTTGTTCACTGATGATACAAAGCTCAGCAACAGGGTGAACATACTATTGGGCATGGGTAGAATGAAGAGCGATCTGCAGAAGCATCAGGACTGGTCAAGGGATTGGTAGTTGGGATTTAATGGAAAAAAAGTAAGAAAATGCACATGGTGCACAAAACCCAGAAACAACATAGCTGGGGGATACAGAATGTTCCAAGCAGAAAAGGGACCTATCATCTTGATGGCCTCAAGGTATGGAGTCACTGCAGCAAGGCAGCAAGAAAAGCAAACAGGATGCTGGGATGCATAGGCAGGGGTACCACCAGTAGGAAAAGGAGGTCATAATTCCACCATACAGGACAATAGTGAGTCCACACTTTGAGTACAGTGTCCAATTCTGGAGGCCTTCCCTATGTAAGGATATATTTAGTTTGTTGACTGGGTAAGCACTAGACAAATCCTGCCTATTTTCAGGCACAACCCGGGGAGGGGATACAGGTGAATGCCAACTCACCCTGAACCAGACCAAGCCATTGGTGGCATTTTCAGTGAATGAGGAAAATTTGGCCAGGACAGGAAATTCCCCTACTCTGCAGTAGGGGAGATGCTGTGCTGCTTGCAGTGATGGCAGGTGGTACTGGACAAGCAGAGGAGAAGGTTGTGCAGACTGTAGCTCTGCAAATTACTGAAGAAAAATGGAATGAATTTATTGGAGACGAATAACTTGCAGAAGAGCAGGAGAAGTAATGTGGTGATTTGCATGCCTGAGAGCATGCAGCGGGAGCTCAGCAACCTGAATTGAGTGATGGTGAGATCCCAGCTATGGATATTGCTTCATTTTCTACTGCAGAATCACGGCCTGGGCTGACATTGCATCAGAAACTCTCAGATCCGATTGCCTAGCTAACTGCAAGTCTCTAACCCTAAGTGCGTCAGACCTTCAGCTGATTGCCAGAATGCAGAAGTTAGTTCACTGCTTGGTATGCCTGATGAAACTCACCCACATACACAGACGTCTGACATTCAACACCCTGGATGAAAGAATCTGCTCTGTCTCAAGCAGGGTGGCTGCAGCAAGCTGATGGTCACTGGATCCTGGACCCGAATTGATAGAATTTTTTCCCTGTCAGTCTCGGTCACTCAGATCTCTTCAGAAGGACAACAGGAGGCATCTGTATCAGGTCAGCACTCTCCACCTCATACTGTTAATGATGTGGGTATTGCTTTACTAGGGGCTCGAACTGTAATAACATTCCCTCTCTGGGGTCCCCCACAATCATCTCCATTTTCCTCCCCACAGAAGGATGATGTCAGACAAAGTCCTAGGTTTTCTGATTTTTTGAAACAATAAACTGGAACAGGTTCTGTCAGAACGCCGTTCGATTGTGAGATATCGAGCAGCCTCGTCGGAGCACCTCGATAGACTTAACTTGCAAGGAGACTTTAAATGAATTAATGAACTTTTGGTATTGTAAGTCTATGCAATGATTGATATAAGGAGAGGACACTTTTGACATAAGTTTTAAGCATTTTTCAGGCTTAGACAAGTTTTGGCACAAGTATGAATCCTGTAAATCTTTGCCCTATGGTTCCCATTTGGGTGATTCCATAACTGAAACCATTATTTAAAACAGTCATTGTAATGTTTCAAAATGAGTGGGGTGAATGTGGTGGATATACTATATTGGTTGGAGAAAAATGTACTTTATTGGGGCCTCCTGAGCCTATCATTGACATTGAAGGCATCTGGATAGGGGCCTGGCATTTTAAGGTTAAGCTGCACATGATTGAGAATGATGTTCTTCACATCCCAAATAGTTTTTCTGGGGAAGGACTGAGGTGTCTGCTTCTACCCTGGGCAGCCCAAAGCCTGCTATAAGTTTAGAAGCAGGCATCATTTAAGTAGTGCCTGTTACAAAGTTAGATGTGCCTTATGTGGGAAATGGACCATGGTAGTGAAGTTTGTCGAAATGTGTTTAAATGTAACTTGTGTGATGAGACTGGCCATGCCTATCATCAATGTCCTTGGGCAGGACAGAATAGACAGGGGTATTAACAAAGAGCACCTGATAAAGAAGGCCCAGGAGAGTTTTAGACCCCTCCACAAGATACACCAGCTGAGGAACAAGATCCAGGGGATCAGAAGGCTAGGGGGTTAATCATACTCCTCAAGATTCCACTTCATGGCCTCCTGAGGGGAGGAAGCATCAAGGCCTAGTCCTGCAGCTCATGGTCAGACACACCCAAGGATACTCAAGAACAGGATGCACAGTCTACCCCAGGCCTTACTCAGTTACAATCCCACACTTCTGTAGTACCTTCACATATTTCTGACTTTCAGACTCCTCACCCTAGAAGAGTAACTAAGTCTGCTGCTAGTAGACTGAAAGGGAAAATCTTCCTGCCCCACCTAAAATGCTTTCCAAATCCTTGCAAACTTGGAGGATTCTGGTTCTGAAGCCTCTTTTAGGTCAGAAGTTTTATCAGATATGGAACTGACTGAGGAGGGGGACAAGGACGTCCTGGACTCCAAAATAAAAAAGAAAAAAAGAAAACAGGACAAACCCTTGCCACCACCTTAACTCTTAAATGTAAAGTCTGAAAATGGTATCCTTAAATTGCTACAGCATTAAGAATTATAAAAAGAAAATTGGTTTGTCTGATGTACTGTAAAGAACTGCAAGCAGATATATTTTTTTATAGGAAACCAGATTTTCAAACTTGACTGATGTTGCTCAGGCAAAACAAAACTTGGTGGGAGGGTCACCTTTCTGGTCCTTTGGCCCAGACACTGCAGATGGGGTGCATATCCTCTTTAACCATACAGCCGTAGAGGTCACAAAACTTATTGATCTGATGCTTGGCAGGGCCTTAATACTTGATTGTATTTATAAAGGATATTCTCTCAGATTGATTAATACTTATGCTCCACAACTTAAAACTGCTAGGGTAGATCTCTATTACCAGATTAAACCCTATCTGTTTACCTCTAAGCATATAATTTGGGAGGTGATATGAATTGCAGCTTAGACTTGCGTGTAAGGACAATATGCAACAAAAATTTACTGCGACTCCATGCATTGCAGAACACTATTACGGTTGCAGGACTTGTAAACAGTTTTGGATCTTTACACAGGAGTGGAGGTAACACCTATCAAAGAGCCTCCTTTTCCACCAGAATTGATTATTTTTTTATCTCAAAGCATTTGGTTACACAGGTAGTCTCACTTAATCCTTGTGAATTCTCTGACCATAAGGGTTTGATTTGTCAGCTGGGATTTAGCCATATTCCACCTAGATTTCCATCCTGTCAGAGATGACAGAAATTGAATTCTCAGCTACTGGACGAAGAGAATGTTCTAACACAATTGAGATATTTATTGCATGTCAGACAGTCAGTAGCTGACATGTATGATGACTGGCCCTCCTGGTGGTTTGATACCAAATCTACTATCAGAGAATTTTTAATTAAATATGGCACACATAAAAGCAATTCTGATTATTTATCATATCTACAGTTTCAGAATCAGTATTACAAATTATTATCACACCCTCAGGTAGTGGACTTTACTATTCAAAAAATAATTGAATGATACTAAAAAATGAGACAATTTCAATATGATAGGGCAGCTTCTATGTTTTCTGAGATGCGGTTTGCACATAGCAACAACCTTATAAAGATCCATATGCCACCTGTAAACAAAATTAGACAAAAAACTAATGACAGGTTTGATAGATTCAACTGGCCAGGTTCAGAATACGGATATAGAAATGTTGGAAGTAATTGATCAATATTTAATGACACTTTTAGTACCCTTATAATTCAACTGCTGCATGGGATGATGTTTTTCATTTTCCATTTCTACTATTCCTGAGCCAATCTTACAAACATTAGATGTCTCAATTACAAAATCGGACGTTCTTACTACAATAAATGCCTTAAAAATGGAATATCACCCAGAGAGGATGGCATAACAAATGAGTTCTATAAGGCATTCAAAGATGACCTCAGTAACATTTAGCCTTTTTTTATAATGATATTTTACAATTTGGAGCAGGAGCTCATAGCTTTAATTCTGCCTTAATTACATTTTATACAAAAAGGGTATTGTACTTCCTTAGGCAATTGGAGACCGATCAGTCTGCTTAATACAGACTACAAGATTCTTTCCTCAATCCTTTGTAAATGATTAAAGGTCGTTGCTGAAATAGTAATTCATCCTGCCCAAACCTGTTCAATACCTCAGAGATCAATACAACAAAATGTCCGTTACTATAAGACATGTGTGAATATGGAAACCAAAACAAACTATCAGGGTATGTGCTGGCATTGGATCAGTCTACGCTTTTGACAGAGTTTCACATAGTTTTTATTTCAAGTATTATCCAAATATGGTATTTCCCCACTTTTGTTAATTACATAAAAACATTGTATGCAGACATGACACTTTACCCTTCTGTAAATAATTTAATGAGTACAGGGGTTAAGCTAAAACAAGGGGTCGGCAAGGGTGCCGCATAAACCCTTTGCTATATACAGTCATACTGGATCCTACTATTAGGAAAATTGTTTCTGATCAGCACATATGAGGATTTACTCCTTCATTTATTCCTGAACAAAGATATCAGCCTATGCAGACGATATTTGTTTATTCATAAAGGATGTCCCATCAGGTCAGGCTGCATTACAGAAATTTGGCTCATTTTCTGCAATAAATGGTACTATTCTAAACACTGAAAAATGTGTGGTTTTGTAATAGGTGGTGCTACGCCTAGCCTAAACATTTGGGAGGTATCAATTTCTGATACAGCTCAGATTTTAGGTATTTCTTTTGGGACAAGATATGGCTTATTAAAACTGGGAAAGGCAGCTAGAGGTGGGTGAACAGAAAGTCCAGCAATGGAAATCATGGGGTTTTGAAAAGGAAAAGAGTTTTGATAGTAAAAAAATGTTTGCTTCCTGTATTTTTATACATCTATGCTTTTCCCATTCCAATCTCTTTGGAAACAAAATTATTTAGCTGTTTTTTTTTCAAATGATTTGGGGCAGAAGATTAAACCCCATAAAATGAGCTTTCACTTATCTACCTATCTCACAAGGGAGTTTAGGGATGACTAACCCTTTAGTATTCCACCAATCTTTTTATGATTTCTCCTTTCAGATCCCTGATACCACTGCATCTCACCCTGGAATGTTTGGACTCAAACTTTATTTTACTCTTTTATGGAAAAATGGGAAGGGAGGTATGCCAAAGATGACATCTAAATCAGGTATTCCAGACTCTGCAGTCTTTGCACTTAAAACTAAGAGAGTGGAAGCTAGGAAAAGCTGAGCTACAGAATTTCTAGGAAATATTTTTATTCTAAGATTATGGGTAATATCTTTTTGTACAAATTGATGTTCCAATGTGTGTACCTTCTAAAGTATCACAGGCTTTAAAATCTTTTACTGATAGTAGACTTCCCATTGCATATGTGGGATGTTCAATGGCTTAGCTGTCATAGCAAACTTGAGGTCAAAGGAAATTTGAAGCATAAACCTATTACTGATTGTCAATGCATTAGACCTGAGTGCACTGGATTAATAGAAACGCAAGAACATTTCTTTTACAGTGTTCATTTGCTGTTCAATTCTGGACTGATTTAGCTTCTTGTTTGAAGTGGAATATTGCATGCCATGTCCCCTATCAAAGCTTGGTTTTAAGGGATTATTCTGGGGTTTTGGGGAGTACCATTCGAGTATATTGACTCTGATTTGTGCTTGTATCAAATATTATATGTGGCAAACTGGATGCCAGTTTTCAATACAACATTCCATTGTACCTAATGTTGTTATAATTAAACAGATAGAACAAGCTATCATAAAACAAAAACTCTGGGATTATGATAATCTTAAGAGACAAGTCTTTTTCAATTATTGGAAACATGTAACATGGATAGACTGATTTTTTTGTTATTGTTTTTCCTATTATGTTACAGCATATCTAACCTACTTAATTTTACTTATCTGGTTTGTTTCTCAAGTTTGTATCAATTACTGACTCTGTATTGAGACATTTTTGGAACATTACTGTTGTAGTTTGATATTTTGTGATGTACTGTATGATTTTTCTAAAAAATGTCCTTACTCTTTTCGATAAGTGCCATGGGATCTTTAACATCCACCTGGACTACCACCAATCCAGGCAGATGGGACCACAGTTTAACATCTCATCCAAAAGACGGCACCTCAGAAGTGCAGCACCCTTCTCATGCAGCACTACAGTATCAGCACTGGGATATTAACCCAAGTGCCAGATGTGGGAACTGAACCCACAGCCATCTGATCTCCCGGCCTCAGAGGCAAGTATGTACTTACTGAGCCACTGGCACTGCATATAGACAGGGTGGAGGCAGTTCAGAGGAGGGTAACCAAGATGGTTCAAGGATTACATCACAAACTCTATAAGGACAAATTGAAAGACTTAACTATCTACTCCCTGGAAGAGAGAGAGGAGGGGGATATGAGACATATAAGTACCTCACGGGGGACAAAGTGCAGGAAAACACAATTTTCAAAGAAAAGATGCTCCAGAACTAGAGGACATGGGATGAAACTGGAGAGAGAGATTCAGAGGGAATGTGAGGAAGTACTTCTTCATAGAGAGGGTGGTGGACAAATGAAATAGCCTGCTGCAAGAGGTGCTGGGGTAAAAACAATTTCAGGATTTAAGAATGGATGGGATAGGCATAAGGGGATCCTGATATTCAGGGCAAGTGGACAACCTAGTTCCAGGAAGCTTGAAAGAGCAGTTACTTGCATTCATGGGCAGACTAGATGGGCTGAAGGCCATTGTCTGCACAACAACATCTATGTATCTAACACCGTAGCAAGGCTGCATCAAGTGTTTTTCCAGATTATTCTGAGTTTTCAGAAAATGGCTAGAGAGTTTTGAATTGGCATGACTCCTCCACTGCAGTCATCATGACAAATGTAACTCTTAATAAAGAAAAAGTTAAAAACACTGGATCTTTGTCCCACAGTCTTTATATGCTTACACTGCTTTCTCTCCATTGAAGTTAAGATTTTGTGATATCAAACACTCTGTCACTGTGGAAATTATTATATCACAAACAGAGGATTATGACTTGATGCAATAAAAGCAGGACAGTATGATGCAGTCTGAGATACAGCAGCGATGCCATCATAGAAATGCTCTAGTAATAAAGAATGATGGGAGATACAATTATTTCCTGCATTCAAAGCAGCAGTGCAATGAAAACTGTTCCCCCAAAAAAGCTTATTTCTGCTCACAAGTAAAATTATTAGCAGACTTGTTAAATCTCATTCTAGGTACCTTGTATGCATTGCATGATGATTTGTTTTTTGGAGCCTAACCTCAGTCTGGTCTGCAGTGCTATTTCTAAGTGAAATGTGGTGGCCATCTACTTTTCTTGAGACTAAACTATATAAAACATTGATAAAATACTCAACTTTTGGTTAAACTATAAAATTGCCGCCACCAAGTTAAATTGGAAGGCACCAGCTGTTGTGTGGAGATCTGAGACACCTATGCTTCATCTGTCAGCTGGGGAGGAGGAGGATTGGGGTGCCAAGGAATGCTGTTCAACTCCTGGTAGGGATGGCAACATTCTTCGCTGCAGTATTGCCATGACCATAGATGGTGATGCAGGCAGAAACAGCAGATTGGGAGGGGATGCTCCCTTATGGAGGACATCAGTGCATTCAGCATGCACACCTCAAGGCATCAGCTTCACAGATTATCCAAGATTAATAGAGAAAACAAAGGAAAACCATCAGCTGTAGCAGGATGATGCTCGAGATCCCCAAGGCCCTATGATACCTACTGGACAAAGGACACACATAATTGAGCCAGACATCTGGAGGGCTTTGGATACCCCAAAGGCCCTGCCATAGGTAACAATCTATGGAGAAATGGATGGGTCCCCTGGTAAATACCAGAGATGTCAGATGATGGGTGTTGGGGGACTGTAGGGCAGAACAGTGCTAGCCTGGGGAGAGGAAAAAAAATCTGGAGATGCCTGGAATATTTTCAAGTGAGAAAAGGCAGGTTTATATTTCTGGCCAAACTTTGTTGCACTGCTGCTTAAAATTAAATCTTATTAGTGAATATTATATTTTTTTTGTTTTATTAAAGATAAGAAAATTGATTAAAGGTTAAGAGGTTGGTCTGGAGCAAATTGGGATGACCTGCCAGTCATCTGGAGAGGTAATAATTCAGTATGAAGAATATCTACTGGGCAGTGGGATAATTCTGGAGACTGGATCAGGTTTTAAAAGCCCACTAGTCATACAGAGAGGTATTCCAAAGCAGTAGCAGATTGGAACTCTAGAGATACACAAAGCGTTAAACATTTGTGCTACTATAATTACATTTTTGCTGTTTATCACAGTAAAAGATCCTTGATCTTTGCAAGAATCAATTATAGCCTAAATGTTTACCTGATATCTGTTGTCCCAATCATGTTTTTTTCTACTTTTATTTTGGCCCTTCTTTTCTCTCGTCCCCAACACCCTCCAGAGCCCCTGAGGTACCTGGTCTGGTGGTGCCCTTATCACACTGAGGCACACGCCTCCATGGTGCCGAGCTTGCTACACAGGTGGGATCAGGGGTTGGGGGAATGTAAACCTGAACACAGCTTTGCTTTGTTGGGAAGTTTTTCTCCTTGTTGACAGGGCCCAGCCCTGGATGTGCTGGGGTCATTCATTTATGGGGACCAGTACCTTTTCCCTGTTTCTTCAATGCCCATCAGAACTCTACATGGGCAGATGTCAAAGGAGCCATGTGCACCCTTCCTTCATTGTGCTCTTCATGTGCATCTTCCCTTTAGCCCTCAGCTGCACTGCCACCTGGGGTTAGCAGGTGGCTGTATTATGCGGAAGATGATACCCTCCTCCACAGAGAAACAGAGCATCCCCTAAGATGCTCAATCCTTCTCACCCAGCTGGCCCATGATGACCCCAGATTCATTCATGAACCTGAGTCACCAGCATCCTGAGAGGCAGCACTACTGTTGAGCTGATGGGCCAACTATTAAAGTCTAAATGGTTATCTGATGTCTTTTATCCAGATCTTGACTATAAAGTCATTCATTACTCATTAACTCCTCAGTTGCTGTTATTTCCCAGATTCATTATCCTTTCCCTCACACAAGGTTCTGCAATGCACTCTACATTGTCAGACATCTAGCTAGATACAACTTCAATGAAAATTCCTAGCTTGGTATGCGCGGGACATGGCGAACCTCTACAGCTTGCTACTGCATGCCTGTTTACTTTTAAGTAAATGGTAGGGCCATGTAGTTGAGGAAGTGTTAAGGTTCTACTAGATCTAGCACACTTACTTCACCATTGATGAATCTACTTAGAGTAGATTCCTTTGTCCTTCAAATATAGCAAATTAAAATGGACACTTCAGTTCATAATATAAAACCAATGTGTTATTATGGTGCATCCTCTCACATAGCCTGCAAAACAGTACATGAAAAGTCTGCTGGAATGCAAATAAATTATCTTAGTGCAAAATGATGTGCTCAGGTAATTTTTTATTTATATTTATTCATGTATGGAGGAGGAAATTGATCATATAATATATAACATACTAAAATGCCAGCAGAATAGGCCTAACGGTCTTTCGTGTCTGCTCGTTTGTCAGCCCCCACCCTGGGTGCTGACCTTGCTGTCCCTCTCCTTCTCTGGCTTCTCCTTCCCAGTTCCGGATATTCTTGCTGCATTGGTTTTGCTTCCAGAACCCTTCCCTGTACCTGTCCCACCCCTCTTGAACCCCTCCACTGTCTCTGCCTCAACAGCCCCTAGGCAGTGCATTCCATGGCTCCACCACCCTCTCAGTGAAGTAGCACCTCCTCCCTTTCTCCCCTGAATGTTCCCCCCTCCAGCTTCCACCCATGCCCTCTAGTGGCCCTTCCTCCTTCCTTCGAAGGACCCTGACTGTTCCTCCCCTATTTACCCTCTTCATGTACCTGAAGACCTCTATCATGTCCCCGGTCCCTTCTCTCTTCCAAGGTGTACATATTTAGCTCTTGACCTCTCCTCATAGGTCCTGTCCCCCAAACCCCAAATCATTTTGGTTGCCCTCCTCTGGACCCTCTCCAGGAGGTTAATGTCCCTTTTAAGTGTGGCCTCCAAAACTGCACGCAATACTCAAGGTGCGGCCTCACCAAGCAGTTATACAGAGGGTAGATTCCCTCCTTCTGGAGGTGATCCCCTAGCGATGCATCCCAGCATCCTGTTGGCCTTGGCTGCTGCCCTCCTACAAGTCTCAGAGTTGTTCATCTTGACATCCACCACCACCCCAGGTCCCTCTCAGCCATCGAGACTTGGCATTTCCCCAGGGTACACTGGCCTGGGTTTCTGGCCCCAGGTGAGTACCTTTATTTCTGCATTGAACCTCAGCTTCTACTTTCTAGACCATCTTTCCAGAGCCTCAGGTCCCCTGTGGGGCCACCCTCCCTCCTCCCATCCACCACCACCCCAGTTTCGAGTCATCTGCAGAGACTCATCTCACTCCTGATTCCTGTCCTTATGTCAGATCGTAGGGTTGAACAGAAGGAGCCAGGACTGATCCCTGTGGGACCCCACTAATGACCCTCCTGGGGATGAGACTATCCCACCAACTATGACCCTCTGGGTCCATTCCTGGAGCCAATTGCCTATCCATCGGATCATCTGGTTCCCCACCCCATTTCTCCCAGCTTATCCAACAGGCCCATGTGAGGAACAGGTCAAATGCCTTGCTGAAGTCTAGAAGAGGACATCCACTGGTCTACCCAGGTCCAAGGCACTTGTCACCCAGTCATAGAACTCCACCAGGTTTGTCTGACATGATTTCCCTGGGATGAATCCATTCTGTCTATCGTCCAGGCACCCTGACTTATCCAGGTCCCCCCTAGCCTCTCCTTGACAATGCCCTCCATCACCTTGCCCACCACCACGATGTCAGGCTGACAGGCCTGTAGTTCCTGCCACCTCCCTTGATCCCCTTGTGGATGGGCACTATATCGCCACCTTCCAGTCTTGGGGCACCCACCCTGTCCTCAGAGATGGTGAAAAGCTCTGCCAGGGGTTTTCGCCAGGACATCTGCAAGTTCCTTCAACCTCTGGGATGAGGGAATTTATCGACGGTGCTCTCCGTCTTAAAGGGGCTGAGGGCTTCCCTCCTCTCTGCTGTGATTTCCACTTCCGGTGCCTCTGCTCCCTGCTTGGCCCTCCCCCACCTGCCAGTGATGCCTCCCCTCTCCCCAGACCTGCCCGGTCGGTAAGGGTCCCCCCTCCTCAGTATCTCTGTCTCCTCCCTTGTATGATGCAGCACCCCTATTTTCCCTGGTGAAAACTGAGGTGAAGTACTCATTTAGTACCTCAGCCTGCTCCCCGGGTCTTGTGCCCACTCTCCCTGATTTAATCCTGCTAATCTGCCCCTTCACCCTTCGTTTTTCCCAATGTATCTAAGAACCCTTGTTCCCTCTCTAATTTCCCTGGCCAGGTTCTGCTCCTTCCTTGCCTTAGCCGCCCTCACCACTCTAGTGGCCCTTCTAGCCATCAGCTCGTACTCCCCCATCCCTTTCACTCCTTGAGCACTTGGATTGCTTATAGGCTGCTTTCTTTCCCCGCACCACCTCCTGGACCTCCCTGGTCCACCAACAGGAGTTTTTGGCCCTACCGCATTTTTGTCTTACTCTTGCACTGGGTGCTGTTAGCATCCTGCACCCCTCTCTGATGATTTCCCACCTACTATCAGCGTCCATGTCTGACCCAATCCCATCAAATGCTCCTTAAGGATCCTTTCCATTTCCTTAAAATCCGCCCCCTGAAGTCGGTTACTTCCTTCTTTGTGCAGCCTTCCCCTCCTAGGTCCAAGCAGAACCAGACTATGGCATGGTCATTCCTCGCTAATGGGTCGCTTCACCTCCAGGCCCCCAATCTGGTCACTGTCTGCCAGGACCATATCCAGTACCCGTGCCTCCCGGTAGGTTCCCTCACCTGTTGAGTTAGGAACGCATCTTGAAAGACATCCAACAACCTCTGTTCCTGGTCACAGAGGATGTCATAGTCTCCCAGTCTGTTCCTGGCATGTTTAAGTCCCCAACACCACCACCATTCCTCTGCCCAGTCTGCAGTGTCTCCCAACATCTGCCACCAGACTGTCCTCCTGCTCCTCTGCCAGGGCAGAGGGTCTATACACCACTCCTATTTTTACTCTCTTGCCCCCTTGTTATCAAGGTGACCCAAATCGCCTCCACGGTTCCTCTCCCTCCTCTACTCCCCCATGCCAATGCATTTTTTGACTATCATTGCTACCCTCCTCCCCTTCCCTCCCCTGTCCTTCCTGAACATAGTGTAACCCTCCAGGTTCAGGTCCCAGTCATGTCTTGCAGTGGCCCAAGTCTCCAGTGACCGCTGCCGCATCCACTGCTCCCTGTTAGGTATCACCTGGAGCTCAGGCATTTTATTGCCCAAGCTCCTGGCATTTAGCAGGACTACCTTCACACCTTTCTCTATAGTTCCATTTCCCTGCTCGTGTTCCCATGGGGATTCTGTTTTACCCTGGTCTGCACTTTGCCAGTCGGCCTTTTCCTGCAATCCTTCTGATCCCGGGTGGAGACAGAGTCCCTCCTTTATCGGCACCCCTTGATAGCCTTTTCTCCCATCCCACCCTCCTTCACAAGTTTAAACCCCACTTTTCACCAATGAACCCCTCTATTTTCAACTTAAGGATTCCCCATCCTCCAAATTGAGATGTAGTCTATCTCTAGCATATAGCCCTTATCCGCTCAGGTCTCCCCAATCCCCCACCATCAACCCATACCTCTGGCCTCACACCCCTGAGCCACTGGTTTATCTCCCTAATTTTCCTTTTGTGTTCCCCACTAGCCCTTGGCACTGGCAGGATTTCTGAGAAGGAAACTGTGCATCCTATGTCATGACAGACCCTGGCGAGCTCCCTGAATCTTGCCTGTATCTCTAGCTCGCTATTTCCCTCAATGTCATTTGTACCCAGGTGGACCAGTATGTCTGGGGAACCCCACAATTCTTTGCCAGCTGATATACCTGTGCTTAGCCCTGTGCACCGTTAGTCAGGAAGCATCTTGTTCTAACTGGCCAGGCTTCTTCCTCCCTATCCCATTTGATACCCCTGATCATAGAATCCCCGCAGGAGCACTCTGACCACTCCTTTCCTCCATTCCCTTCCATGTCCCTCATCCTTTCTACAGGCCCCTCCACCCAGCTGGCTCCTTGTTCCTCCCTATCTGGGTGCCCATGCCACCCCCTCCTTATTTACCATGGCCACCCCTCCTCCAATCCTATGTCTCTCCTCCTCCTGACTATCCTTCTGTACCTTGCTAATTCCCCCTCACTGCTCACAACTGGTCCTTCTCCCCATCTGCTAAACTAGCCTGGCTCATCCTCCCTCCCTTCCTCCTGTCTCCATTTAGTTCCTCCTTGCTCATCGTGCTCCCTGGCCTAAACCCGCAGCTCCCTTTACTGAATCCTCCTTGTACTTCTGGTCCTTCTCCTTTACCTTTCCTCCCAACTGGTCCTTCTCCTTGCACTTTCCTCCCTCTTCACCCTGCCCCATCTGCTCTGATTCACTGCTCTCCCCATTCTCCTGCATTCCAGGTCCCCCCTGTTCTTCCTGATATCTGGCCCTGCCTCCTGCCTCCCTTCCACTCCTTTCCGTCTCTAACCACCCCTGTCATGGCTACATCACCCCCTCATCCTTGAGCAGAAGAAGAGAAGTGAAGCGGTTACTGAAATGTAAGGTCTGATCCACCTCCCCGCCTTGCTTCCTTCTGTCCAGCCCTGGCCATCTGCCTACTTCCCTGAGAATGTTGTCCCTCCGTCCCTCCTTTGTGAGGGTCCCCAGTTACCTGCCTGCTTCCTTGGTAGTGTCCTTTTGGACCCCTCTGCCAGGGTCCCTATGTGACCCCTGAGTATTCTCCTGCACTCCTTTCACTATGCCCTCACCCCCAGTGCTTGGTGCAGCCCTGTGGGAGATTCCCAGCCCCTTCCCCAACCATACCACCCCTTCCCCAGCTTCTCCTAATCCCGCAACCTCCTCCCTAAGCTGTGCTAGCTGGTGCACACTGGGCAACCACCAACTTCCAAGCCCAGTCCAGTATCATGGCTGCTCCACACCCTGTGCACCCACCACC
The DNA here is from genome assembly GCA_016271365.2 of Neoceratodus forsteri. NCBI lineage: Eukaryota > Metazoa > Chordata > Ceratodontiformes > Ceratodontidae > Neoceratodus > Neoceratodus forsteri. The sequence continues at coordinate 236,941,162 of CM057450.1, forward strand.
CTCCCAAGATGCCGCCCTAATGATGTGTGGTTCCATACCCTTCCAAATAGGTTTCCTTGGGTGAGGCACCAGGCTCCCCTAGTCCAAGATACCCCTACTGCCTCAATCAGGTCACCCACTAATCTTAGAGACAGTCCCACTGTACACCAGTAACTCTGTTACTAGGTGCACAACAACACATTAAACTTATAAGGAAATGAAGAACTCCCTAAGCTCTCTCTCCCAGCCTTTAAATCCAACCCCAGTGGCTAGAACTACATGAGCTGCACCTGCAGCCTTTTCCCCTCAATTGCAGGGCAGGTGTTCCCCTATAAATTCACAGACTTCTGGGGGAGGGAGGGGGTGGGGGAGGGTGGGTCCTGGGCAGACACCTGACTCGAGGAGAGTGTATCAGCCCTGTGTCTCCCTCCAAGCCCAGCAGCCAAAGAACCAGGCCCAAGCAAATCCCACCAAATAGGTTTTAAATCAGAAGAAATAGGCCTCTACCAGCGCAGCCTGTTACACAGTGAAACATCCACAAAATGAGCCCCACTTACAGCCACCAAATCAGTTTACAAACATCCAGCAGCCCCCAAAACAATACCCTGCTAGCCCTTAGAAGTAAGAAAGAAAGAACTAACCTACCAAGTAAAATCCACAAGAACCCTGTGAAACAACAGCAGCAGCTACTGTCCTGGAACACAACTGATCCTGTCCCCTTCAGTTCTTTCTGAGCATATAAGTATGCTGTAGTGAAACCATCAAGGTTTATGTTGCAATTTAACATTTGCAATTAGAGGAATGAGGTCCCCATAGTCAGAAAAATGGGCAAGTGCTACTTAGATGTTTGCACTGCCCTTGCCCCCTGCACTCCCCCAGCTGCTGCAATATTCTGTCAGAGAGGAGTGGTGCTATCTGCAGAATATCAGTCCATATCAGCACTGTGCTAAGTGAATCTGCACTACCCCAACATGTATCAGGGCTGAAAATGGCCAATGGGAAATAGCACTGCCTGAAACAGTCTAGCACAAAGTGTTCTGTAGGCTATATTCAGCCTGAGCATGCAAATAAGCCTATAGAGCATGCAAGGAGCTAAGTGGTCATTTGCATGCCCATTATGGGCTCATTTACATGGAGTGCAGCAGCCCCTTAGTACCAAATACAAAGGTGAAACAAGAGCTCTTGTTGTCAATCAGTTCCCTCAATCCAGATTACCTGTTATCTATTTCTGTAGTATTTCCCTGATGTGTCAGTGGGCCTCCAGTCACCTGCTGACTATTTCTAGTATTTCCTGGTGGTCTAATGGCTCCCCCAACTACCAAGACCACAGAATAACTGATTATATCCCTTCCTGGTGGTCCAGTGACCCCTGAAATAGACCACCACCCACCCGCTCTCGACATCCCACCTCCCTGCACCCCTACCTCTGGTGTCCAGTGCTCCTATCTGTTGCATATGACTATTTCTACAGTACATATGGTCACTGACAGCTATACTGTGGCTGGCCAGAGCAGAGAGAGGACTGTACCTGGCCACCCCAAGCATCTGTTAGAGTGCTAGATACTGGGTGATCAGGTGGGGTGGATCTACTGACCACCAGGGAACACTACAGAAATAGACAAAAAGCAATTAAGGGGAGGACCATTGAACCACCAGGAAATACAGTACAAGTCACATTAAACTGCTTCACCAATGAGTTGGTTTAGCATTTTTTTACAGTTGGCATTGCATTGGCAACTCATATTTCATTGTTTCTCAGTGCTTAACCAGATCAAAAGTAATGTTTATAAAATTTTTTCAACTCATTTGGAATGCATCTATAGTCCAGTCACCATGCAATGCAAAACTGAGTTTTTAACTTAAGAAACAGTTTGCTACAGAGCTTTGTGCCAGATCAACACCACTTATGCAACTCAGTCAGAAATGCTAAAACAAGTCATTGAGGAACTATTTAGTGTAACTTGTATTGTACTACAGAAACAGACAATGGATGATTGTGGGGAACCATTGGACCATGAGAGAATATGTACAATAGTGAACATGGGATATCGTGGATGGGTGACTGCAGTTCAGCCACCTTGCCTTCAGGAGGATGGGGATGCAGGCTTAGCACCCAGTCAGAAGGTGGTTTTCAGAGGCAGTACACAGTGCAACTTGGGAGGCTGTTTACAGCCACCAAAACTTTAATATCCCATTGCACTGGCAAGCATGAGGAACCCCTCATGTGCAAAGGTGGAACAGTATTTTAGTGCCTTGGTACTACTGGGTTTGGAGTCAGTCCTGTGGCCTCTGAATATTGCCCTACCAGAAGTGCTCATGGAAGCCTAAGTTAGTGCCTATGCTAACCATGCTGTCATGGGCACTAACCATTGAATATTGACCTCTATAAGTAACAAAGGCCATGTTTTCTTTTTAGACAGCCAAGAATAGTAAAAAGTTGGACATCAAGACAATCATCACAATAGTATTTGTTTTAAGACATGTTGAGGTTTTAACTTATTTTTAAGTGTTCTTTGAGATTAATAAAGAGCCAGTAGAATTAAAAATAGTAGGCAGGAAAATGTTACAAATTTTAAAAGTAGACAGTTGTAACTTTTATTTCTAAGTATTTTCTTTTTCCATGTGCTTGTTAGAAAGTTTTCTATTTGAGAGTTATATGCTGGATGTGTGGAACAACACTCTGCCTGACAGACATATTGTATTCCCTCCACTACATCATTAGCTCTGTGACCTCATCTTTGAATGTGACATCACAGGTGATCGTAGGCTACTGAGTGTCTCTTCCTGGAGTAGTTGTGATGTCACAGTCAGAATGGTCAGAATGCTAACAATGTAGTGGGGGTTATAGAACTAGATATGTCAGCTGCCAGGCAGAGTGCTATTCACAGACCACACCCACTAACAGCAGACAAAAACATCTTCTAGTTTGCACAAAGGAAAAAGAAAAAGCACTCTGATATACAGCAAATGGTAATAGATGACTGCTTTTAAAAATGAAATATTCATTTTAAGTAGTAAACTAGCTCTTTAATTGAGTGTTACACTAGAATGCCCACATTTCAGTGAAATAAGAGAAATTGCCTTTAATTTATATTGAGTTACTGTGCCTTTAAATCAGGCATGTAAATAAGATGAGGCATTTGGGGATTAGCCCATGCAAAGAGTTTTCAATCCAAAATGCACTGGGTGAGCTTTATTGAGGGAAGCTGCAATGTATCAGGTTTAATTTTTGCACTGATAAAGACTGTTAATTTGCACTGCCACAGAACTGTGCAGGGCAGCGTTTTCTGATCACATATGAGATAAGTGCTGCCTTCTTATGGATGCATGGATGGAGCCATGCTGACATATTACTATGAGGTAGGAGAGAAAGGGACTCTGGAAGCATGTGACCTGATACCTAGATAGTCTTCTTCCACTAAGTGCTTGGGCTTGACATGAATCACATCTCTCTGTCTCTTGTACATTCACTACAGTGCTTTTCTTTGTCTGCACCCATGGACCCTGCCATGCACTACCTCACACTATTTCCTTGCTTCAGTACAGTAAATTGTACCTCCAGAATGCATATTGTACCTCTGGACCACACATTGTACCTCAGTGCCATATATTGTGCCTTCATAATGTATTTTGTGTCTTTGTACTGTATACCGTACTCAGTAAAACTGGAAAATCATCCAGCAAACTTCTTTCCTGGTTCTTAGTTCATGTTTCCGTCCTAGTAAGGTTACGTTCTTCTTTCTACATATTTGTCAGCCCCAACCACTCTTCCTATGCTGAAGACAGGTTCTGTTTTGTAAAAACATTGTAGTCATGGATGATGAAGGCAGTCAGTCTGAAATGGACAGGACGTTGTGTGGCAGGAGCAGCATGAGCATCAGAGTAGGTGTTGTCAGCCCTTGTCATTGTGAGTAAAATCTAGTTGGGGCATCAGTTTCATATTAAATATTTCTCTCTTGGAATAAAATATCTGTAAGTTCATGAATGAAAGTTATATTCTGTAGTGTCTGACAGTCAGGATGATCATGTGAAGGCACAGTATAATTCCAGTGGCATAAAGTGTATGTATGTGTGTATACAGGGTGCTCTCTCACTGTGTCACCCAGCAACCAAGCAACAAATTGTGCTCAAGGGCAGCGGTTAGTGTTCATTCATCCACAGTACTCCCTGTTAAATTTTAGCTGGTGTTAGCAACTCTAGTATTTGCAATTTCATGTAGTCAGCCACATTCATTTTCCTTTCCTTTTAGCTAAATAGGTGAACAAAGTGTTACATTGCTGTCTTAGTTCTTTTAGGGTAGTTTTGGCAGAACACTTGTTCATCCCGACCCTGACATCACCTTTGCTTTCCCTATAATTAATACTGCTGCAATGTTACTTTTTAATAGCAACATAAAAATATAGTATCTGATGGCAGATAAGGGCCACTTCCCCACCCAGTCTGCCCATTTTTAACCTTCATTTTTATAGCTGCATAACATCAGAGCTAAGCTGATGTTTGCTGACATATTGCTTAAAAGGACTGTGGGGCATGGTGTTCTTTACCCTCCCTGTCCCCTCTATTTCTCAGAATGGCCACACTACACTGTGGAGTTGAATCCTTCACTTTGCCACTTGCCTCTAGTATCCAGTGACATTGCTTACTTACAGTGTCCAAAACCGTACAGTCCTCCTCAACATAATGAACCCCAGTACTATGAATGTTAACCTATAGCAAATGAGCAGTATTCTCCCAACTGCTTCTATACAAGCTCATGGACTGTGATAACTCTAATTGTTGCTGTCACTAATTGCAGTTGCCATCTGGTAGTGATCAGCTCAGTCACCCATTTTAAACTTGCAAAGTGGTACCAAAATAAACTTGTGTTGCTGCTTCAGAATGGATGAATGGTATTGTTTGCCTTTCAACTTCTGTTAACATAACATTTTTGTTACCTCCATGTCTCTCAGAGTATGCTAGTTCTGAGTTTTCTAATAAAGTTTTAGATGTTTCATCCGAAACTTACTTCTCATCATTTTTAAAATCATTTGCAGGTTTTATGTTTTTAGAGGCAACAACATTAGTATTAACATTGGCAGTACCAACACCTAAGAAACATCATTCAGCTCTTTTTTCCAAAGCAGTTAAAGCAGAGCCCTTTTCATTTTAAAACCTTCAGATTCAAGTTATTCCAATTCACATTGGTCTGCTGAGTTTTGTTTTAGCTTTAACGACAGTTTTAGGAATGAACTCTGTAATTTCTATTGAAGGTGGGCTTTAAACATGGTAAAGAAGAGAACATAATAAGGTCCAGTACTAAAGCTGAGGAGATTAGAAACATTTAATAACTATGGTCCACGACTTCTGGAAGTTCAAAACTGATAGCATAATCTTCCATAAATTGTACACCATAACCAGGTATTTAATCAGGTTTATAAGAGGCTACAGATTCTGGCAATGTTCCAATATGAAGTAGTTATTCCATGTGTAGATTACAGACTAAAACTAATGGCATGTCAGAGAGATTAACACAGGAGCTTGGGGAGCTGTTTAGCATGTGAGTCAAGTAAACTGGGATATGTAAAAGTAAATACCGGAGACTGTTTTTAAATACAGTTCAGACATTTAACCCAGAAGAGCACCAGTTCAAAGTTATCAAATTAATAACAAGTTGACTTTCACAACAAAATAGAATGAGGAGAGCTCTGACGTGGAAGAAATTTATGCAGACTTCTTATGCTAAATATTTCAGTGTAAACTTGAGATTTCAGTTATATAAAGTTAATCAATTTCTCCCAGCAAAATGAAAAAGAAGCTTTCACCTCCTGTGGTGCACAACAGCACCACTGGCAAATCAACGATAATCTTCCTGATTAAGGATTTCAGCAGCTTCTCAATATAAGTAGTTTACTTACTGCTGTAATTGTTGGTTAGTGCTCATTCATCCACAGTACTCACCTATTAAGCTTTAGCTGGTGTTAGCGACTGTAGTATTTGTGGTTTCACATGGTCAGCTACCTTTACGTTCTTCTTTCCTTTGGCTAGATATAGATGTAAAAAGTGTTATATTGCAGACTTAGTTCTTTCAGGAGAACAAGGAGTGAGGGGTTTCAGAATGCTCCTTCATAACTGACATCATCTTGCTTTCCTCTATAATTATTAATTAATACTGTTGAATTTTTATCCATTTTAAACTTGCAAAGTGGTAGCAATATAAGGTAGTCCTTTACCCTGCTGCTCTGCATTTCACCAGATATTGTATCTGTGTTGTGTGTGAGCTGTAAAAATCAGTTTACATAATCAAAATAGCATTTAAAATACTGAATTAGATCAGAAGCCAATGTTAGCAAAGGATTTTAAATCATTATAGATGGTCTCACATTCACATCTTACACCAACCGACATGCAGCCACAAAATCTGACCCTTGTGTATAGGTAGGTAACAGTTTATTGTTCAATCTTTTAAACCAATCATTACAATCTTACACAAAATAGCAACACATATTATAGTGTATTCACAGTAATAAATATCAACAATATAATAAATATATGTGTCATGCCCACATATAAAACCAAAATACATTAACTCATTTATTACTTATAACCATTTTCCTTCTAAAATTCCATGCAATTATAAAGAAATTTGCCACATTATTAATTATATAATCATCTTCTGTTGTGAGCAGAATATTCATAAGAACATCCTCAGTTGTATGTGGCATAGCATTAAAGATGGGATCTAGCCATTTTTCCCTTGCTTTATTGTACCATGTACATTTAAAAATACATGCTGTAGATTCTCCTTCTAAGGTGTTACTACAACACAGGTTTTCCTTTTCATTAACAGTTTTTGCATACCAGGCCTTTAACACATTTAATTCAAAAAGTTTGAATCTAAATTTCATATGCATTCTTCTTTTACAGCATTTTAAGAACACCCAGATAGTATCTCATATAGAACGCACAATCATTGCTGGAATACAAATATCTTGCTTTACTTATTGCAGTTAGATTATGTTCAATAAAGAAGTTTGTTATTCTATTTGGTACATAGCTATTGTATCTATGGCTTATCTTAATATTCTGCTTTAGTAAGACAAAACATTTTTAAAATCATATCTGTCCTGAAGTTTAAGTACATCTCTTATCCAATTTAAACCTTTGCAACCATTTTACTTTATCCATGAAACATAGATTTGATATATATTTTTTTTTAGTTGTTTAACCAGGTATAGCACACTAAGCTGAAAGCTTTTTACAGGAGCAACCTGGGAGCACAAGGAGGTTAAGTGACTTGCTCAGGGTCACACAGTATGCAAGTGGAAGCTGTGATTCAACCCAGATCTGGTCTGGTCTGCTGGATGTCACCAGATTTGCAGCTCAGAGCCTTAGACCACTGCGCTATACTGCCTCCTGATATGAGCATATGAACATATGACTGTGCCAACAGAAACAGACCACCTGGTCTATCTAAGTCTGCTCAAGTGTGCAGCCAACACCCCTAGTTTGCAGTTGCCCCACACCCTTTATATGATAGTCTATTAGATTCATATCTAGTAAACTGAGTCCAGTAGCTGAGCAATCTAGTGTCTGCTAGAGCCTCTGGATTAGATACCTCTAACTCATCAGAGATAAAACAAGCTAGATCAGGGAGAGCTGTGGACATGGCCTACCTAGACTTTAGCAAGGCATTTGACTCAGTACCACACAAAGGATTAATATACAAGTTAGCCAGTCTGGGAGTGGGTCCCAAGATGACAGCCTGGTAAAGAATTGGCTGGAGAATAGGACACAGAGGGTAATAGTAAATGGAGTCCACTCTGAAGAAAGGGCAGTTACTAGTGGGGTACCGTAGGGTTCAGTATTAGGACGGTCCTCCTCAATGTCTTTATAAGTGACATTGCAGAGGGACTGGAAGAGAAAAGTATGTCTCTTTGCAGATGACACAAAGATCTGCAACAGGTTGATGCACAAGGTGGGGTGGAAAGGATGAGAAGGTTAGAGGAATGGTCAAATGTATGGCAGCTTAGATTCAAATGCTAAGAAGTGCAAGGTAATGCACCTGGGAAACAAAAACCCAGGGAAGAGTACACAATGGGGGTGAGATACTAACAACAACAAAATGGAAAGGGACCTGGGGTAGTCATATCAGATGACTTAAAGGTGGGCAAGCTATGTGACAGGGCAATAAGGAGTGTTGGGGATACTGGGATGCATAGGGAGAGGCATCACCAGTAGAAAACAGGAAGTTGTTATCCCTCTGTACAGACAGCTGGTGAGACCCCATCTGGAGTACTGTGTGCAGTTCTGGAGACCGAGTCTCTGCAAGGACATAGACAATATGGAAGCTGTCCAAAGGAGGGCACTCAAATGGTGCAGGGTCTGCACCAGAAGACATATGAAGAGAGACTAAAGGAGCTTAATATGTATAGCCTCGAGGAAAGGAGGGAGAGGGGGACATGATAGAAACTTTCAAATACCTCAAGGAATCAACAAAGTCCAAGAGGGTGGCATCTTTCAAAAAACGAGGTCTGCAAGAACATGGTGGCACAGTTTGAAGATAGAGGGGTGGCTCAGAGGCAATGTAAGGAAGTATTTTTCCACAGAGAGGATTGTGGATGCATGGAACAGCCTTCCAGAGGAGGTTGTGGAGTCAAAAACAGTGGTTGAATTCAAGCATGCATGGGGCAGTCATAAGGCAATTCTAGGGGGAGTAGAAATAAGTAGACTGCTGGTTAACTAGGATCTGCAGCTTATTCATTAGGTAGGGAAATGGGCAGACTGGTGGGCCAAGCGGTCCTTATCTGTCGGCCAAATTCTATGTAACTGTTGATGCCCAAGGCAGATAGCAGTACTTGTAGAATTGTTTTTTCCAATTTATTTTCAAATTTAATTTGACTGATTGTACAACACATATGTCCTGTTTTTAGAGCCCTAAGGGGTTAAGGAGAAAATGACTAGATCATCCTCATATGCTAGCAGGGGGCAAGCAGTTGCCCCCTCCTTAGGTGAGTCTGTCTGAATTTTTGCTATCGTAGGTATTCCATCTGTATAGGCAGGTTCAAAGTCCATGATGCCTACACCATATCAATATAACTGCTCTGGCTGTCATTTATGAGCACAGCCAAGATACTTGAAAGACTACCAACATTTTCTGTAGGTGGTGTTTTGAGTTATGTGTTCCTGCTGTGCATGTCCCTTAGAGAAACAAAAGTTGCCACCAACAGTCCTTCCCCACCTGAACCAATGCCCTGCTCCCCACCCCAAGTAGGAGCTCAGTTCTTGAGATGGGAAAATGTGAACCCTGTTCCTCCATATGAAAACAACCTAAAAAATTCAGCCATTGGATGGGGGCATAATCACTTCCTTTATAAAACACTGCAGGAAAAGGCTGTTGAGTGAACCTGTTAATGGTCAGTGATCCTATGGAGGTGAAGGATCTGCTCTGCAAAAAAAAAAAAATGTCAATGACAGTATTCACCTTGCTGGGAGAAGCATGGGATAATTTCACCTCTGCCACCATCCATCCCTGCTAGGTGGTGACCCTTCATTCTGCTGCCACACCTCCCTAAATTTATACAGAGAAATGATGAAGCAGAACCTGATGACTCTGTGACAATAGTGCAGATTGCCAATGATCTGCATCAGACTGAATATGCTCATAAAACCCCAACAATAACTAACAATTGGATCATTAATGATGAGACCCTGCAAATGGAAAGAGAACCTATCTGACACAGATATAGCTGCCACTGTAGCTGCAACCCTGTCAATATATTCGACCACAGAACCTAGTAAGGAATCAGAGGATGAAGATGAAAAACAAGCTGCTGACTCAACATGAAGCCACCAAAGGTCTGAAGACCAGTCTGGCATTGCGAGTGTGCAAGTCTTTTGATCCATTGAATGCAATCCCATTTTGCTAGACTCTGTCATACAACAAATGAATTGATTGCTAAAAATGAAAAGCACTGCAAAAATGACATTAAAAATGGCACAACTTAAACTCAAATAAATAAATACTTAAATACTTAAAATAAGAAAATTCCTTTATCTAAATCAAATTTGTACAAATAAAGTAAAAGTGATTTTAAAATGAAAGCAACTGCGAGTTGTCAGTTCCGCTCTGCAATGAGCACGACTTGATGAAACAAATGACTTATTATAATGAACTTGAACTGTGACTTCAATTTTGTCAGTTATTTTGAGTAGTGACTGCAGTTGCACACATCCAGTGGTACTTCCTCTTACCCAGCCCCAAGCCAAGGGACTTAACAACTGTTAACATGGTTGAAGTACCTACAACTACATTTTACTGGTCATAGAGAAGTTCAGACAATTAAAACTTTCTAATTTCAAAGTAACTCATATAGATATAGGAGGCAGTATAGTGCAGTGGTTTAAGGCTCTGAGCTGCAAATCTGGTGACATCAACCAGACCTGGGTTTGAATCCCACAGCTTCAACTTGCATACTGTGCGACCCTGAGCAAGTCACTTAACTTTCCTGTGCTCCCAAGTTGTTCCTGTAAAACACTTTCAGCTTAGTGTGCTCCTCCTGGTTAAAAGATTCAACAGCAACAAAAACACTATTTCGTCTCTTTACCCCAGAACCTGAAAGTATCTGGTTTCGGTTCCTTATCATTTTCAGTTTTTCATTAGCAAAAGTGTCTTACAATGTTAACATAAATCAAATACCTGTGCCACAACTGTTTAGAGCTTTGCAATTACATTTTTCAATTTCTGCTTTTGTAGCTGTTGCCATAGTTTTAATTAGTGTGTAAAATGTCTTGTGGTAAAGTCACAGAAATCATTGTGCATACGCCACCACTGTAATTTAAAAATAATGTAACTTTACTCACAGGCAGAAAAAGAAATTTGCATACATTGATATTTCTTAATTATGTTTTGCTTTACTTTCTGTAGATACAATTTTGATTTATTTAGTTTGACTGAAAATTACTCTCTGTACAGGACATGATAGTGATTTCACTCAATATTCTCTATTGTGAAAACTTCCTGCCTGGATTTGGATACTCGGCCATATTTTTCTTCTATTATTAGTTACTTGTACAGTATGAACCATTTATTTCTTATTTTTTTTTATTTATAGGGGCTGCTCCTATCTTGGTACTTGAACATAGTTTTTACTTCCTGCTTAAAGGTTTGGGTATCTTATTAAATATATTTATTTTTTAGAAAGGGTTAGAATCCTTTTGATGTTCTACTGTATCCATTTTGGAAATCTATTTCTTAGACCAGCTTCCAGTTGTTTAGAATACACTGTGCATGTTTCCTCTTTATTGAAATTGGCATTAAAATTTGAATATCTCAAAATAGTAGTTGTTTTAACTTTCGTGGGACACAAGGTTTTTGAATATGCTTTTACAATTAGTTTCATTTTGACTTACATGTACTTAAATGTAGCTTTCCCAGTTTTCCTACTGTCACAAGTCAACTCCTGTGGGTGGGATTTTTGTATCACAGTGAGTCCCCTTGTGATGGTGGGAGGGGGATTTGGGGTCAGAGATACCTTTTCTCCATGTGAGGGATACAAATACAGTCTCAAGTCTGTGTTTCTGGGATAGAACTTTCTCAGCCCCTGCACCACAAACCAGAAATGCCACAGGTGTGTATAGGCTTTGGGGGGCTATACTCCTATTATGTGTCTTTCCCCACAAATGCAGTGCTCAGTTCAAATCCCACAGGCTTCTCTTGAGACCCTTCATATTTCCTCCTCTTTTCATCATGAAGTCCCTAATGGTACTTCATGTTTGGCAGAGTTAGGCCTACAACAGTCACATGGGTGGTATCGTTTGAACAATTCTTACCAATGCAACCCACACAACAGACATAGGCAGAATTATTTTAAGATAAGCCAAAAGCTTTAGTAGGTTAATTAATGAATGCAGGTAACACAAAGACAAATAGTCTTAGACATTTATTATAAGGCATTGAAAATAAAATGGAAAATATACATAAAAGCCTACACTTTAAAACTCTGAGATTTAAAGTCTACCTCAAGTCCTTAGTGGTTAAATTTTTATGTGCTAAGTCCTTAGATGTGGCAGTTGAAAATCTTGTTTCTTGGTAGTGTAGAAGAAGTCTTGAGGAAAGCGCCTCTGCTCTCCTAAGCAGATAGAGAGGGTCCCGAATGTAACAATTGACAAGGCTACAAGCAAAAAGGCAAAGGCTAAAAAGGTTCAGATACCTCTCTGCATCCTGATTTTAAGGGTTTTCCAAAGGGCAGGTCCAGTTACTAGTGGCTACCCTATGACTAGCTAGCATTCTGTTTCAATGGTTACCCAACCAACCTGAGTTTAGTGTTTTATTACAATATCACAGATATGAGGTTCTTAATATAAGAAAAAAGACTCAGAGGTCAGACAGCTCAAACCAGATTTCTAGGGAACATTCCAACCATTCTGCTGCGAGATAGCTGAAGTTAAACTGTGTTTAATACAGTCATTTACTTAAATGGTAGCCCATTTATTAGTAATGTGATTAGCTGAGAGTAGACCTAAGAGGCACCAGATGATGCTGTGGTCCATTGAGACACAAATTTATCTGCCTGCTGCCCAGCTCTGCTTAATTAGTCTTTTGCCTCCTTTTAGATAATTAATTAACTCTAGCCTCTGCTAGCAGAAAACAGTTGTTTTTCTGTAGTAACAACAACATCACTTCAGTCTACAGGGCCCATGATCCTTTGCAGTTACATTTGGCCTCGGTGGCATTCTCTGATACATTTCTCACATAAAATTATATAAAACATAACCACAATCATAAGATTTGGCCTTACCTTGCCACACCCTACCCTAATGATCTCATGATTTTAGTTTAGTTTTTTCTTTTTTTTTTGCATTCAGTTGCTTTATGTCTTCTTTTGAATGTTACATTTTCTTTCTTTCCCAATTAAAAGTGATAAAATACTCATAATGTTTTTTTCTCTGCATGCGTGAGATAGATTATTTATATTTTCATACTTTTAGATATTCTTTGTAGCTTTCTTTAATTCAACATACTGTAATGTTTATTAGTACTTAAGCATGTCTACCATCTCTGCCTGTTTGATCTCTTTGATGTTTTTAACTTTATCCTTTACAGTGTTAGCACTTTGAATTATTACTTGGGTTTTATCTGTTTAAGATTCACTCTGTAAAGGGTCATTCTCTGTGTTGCTGACATGCCCTTGAAAAGACCTAGAGCAGATCAATGTATCTGGCCATTTGTCAGCATTTTTATGGCTGCATAGTAGAGCTATGCATGATGTCTTGTTATTACACGGAGAGCGAGAGAGAGAGAGAGAAGGAGCTGAAGCATGTCACTGAATTCGAATGAAGCACAAAAGTTTGGAGTTGAGACACAATCACTCTGATACTTAAAGCATTCCGTTGCCCCCCCCACGCACACACACCGCTACACTAGTTTCTTGCTGCATGGGGATTAACCCATGGACAATTGTTAACTACAAATAATATAAAGAGAGCTGGAGTCAGGGCAGTATTACAGTTGGAAATGAATGCAGAAGTTATTTAAAAGTGTAACACACTTTAACTGTAACAATTGAGGAGACTACAGCATATTCTACATACCTGGTGCTAAAGCTACGTTTGGAGATAGAAGTTTACAACTGGATTAGTTATATTGTATGTACTGATTATGGCTAAGTAATTATGATTCAGTTTTTTAATGATTTCGCAGTTTGTGTGGTAAAGAGTGCAGTGTAAGATGGAACTCCTCCAAAACTGTGTTTTTTCTTTCGAGTTTAAATGAATTATTGTAGCTTTCTGCAAATTAACTTTTGTTTACTGATTTATAAGTGCAGTGAGTTGTTTTAAATAGGCAAAACGATCTCTCGTTCTGGCACCTTGAGCTCAAATCCACCTTGTTGCTAGTGCTGCTGGGCTGGTAAAAATTACAGTCAATGGGGTGGGTGGGATTAATGAACTTGGGAAATTTAAGTTTGGAAACCATTCAGTCTTCTTTTCTCCTCAAAGGATGTTTTGTTTTGCCTCATTTCCTGAACAGATTGTTTTTGCAGGTTAACATCTTGGTAGGTTGTGAAATTGATGCATACAAAATGGATGGGACAAATATTTTAGACATGACTGTTAGATTTTGGGTGGAAGTATTACTGTATTTACATTTTTGGCAGGCCTGTCCTTGACTTTGGAAAACAAGCATGTGTGTGGAGGAAGTCAAGAGTTGTATGTTATGTTTTCCCAACATCTCTTGATCAAATACATCCTGAACCTCCCTCCTTCCCTCACTTATGGCAGAGTATGTAATACCTAAACCTCCAGTGAATTGAAACTCTGTGCTTGCAAAGACAATGTGTGTGTGTGTGTGTGTGTGTGAGGTGGGTGGTATTTCACTGTAAAATGGTATTCCTTGTGCTTATTTTGCTCCCAGTTGATTAGATCAGGGTCTAAATATTTGGAGTGGTGAAAAATTGAGAAAACACTATTTATGCACCACCTGCTGTACAAGGGAGATAGTGTAGCTGTATATTGTTACCTTACTACTGTGTTACAAAGAAATGCTTTTGTATAGCTTTAGGATGTGCACATTCTTTGAACATTCAGATTATTTCTGAGTCCCCTGCTCCTCCACAGATTTCTTTTAGGACACACAAGCTTTTAAAGAGCTCCATTCCACTGACTCTATATTATATTAAGTGACTACTTTGAGGAGCAACATTTTCTTTTAAAGTGCTTTATATACTTTTACAGTTTGTATGATCAGAACTCTGCTTTTCCGTGGGGCTAACAGAAGCCTTACATGTTCTTTGCTTATATGATGTGGCACTGTGTAAAATCTGTTTTTCTTTGTGGAGTAAACAAACTGCAATAAAGGGAGCAAAAAGGAAAACTTTGCTGATGTGTGCCTTTGCTGCCATGATGATATTCAGTGAGCTTACATGAATAGCGGTACTGCTGAATGACTACCTAATCAAACAGAAACATTATCTTATTTGAACTGCTTCATGAAGTGTTGAGTTCGAGTAAAACTGGCAAGAGCCAGTTTTGACTAGAGCATTAAATCATCTTGAGAGACAGCTAAATTAAATTGTAGCCAGGTGGTGTGTTTGAATGAAATTTCTAAAGCCTTAGTGGCCAGACAATTTTAAAAATATAGCATTGCATCAACAGAATAAGTAGACACTGTGTTTTGATTGGTGCACATTGCTTTTATTTAAGATAGCTAACACACATTTGTATCTTGTTATAGAAGATATGATTAACCTGTAACTGACACAACTTGACTAGGATCAGGAAAGGGCACATTGTTTTATCCTAGGAAATGCTGCTTGTATATCAAAGTCATCAAATTGTATTTGTATTGAATTGAATTTTTATTAACTGTAGTTAGTTTTGTTAACCAGGTAAGTATACTAGACATACAGTGCCTATAGAGTACAGACTACACAGCTGTGTTTTTCCCACCTGTGGTGCCAGGTGATGTTATGCTGGCATGGAATCATGTTTTGGCTGGAATTTCAAAACTTTTACCTCTGGGGCTCATAAGGTGGAGTGAAACAGCCTCTCAATTTTCTTGGCTGCATCACTACCATGATGTTGTTTGCAGTCATATTGTCTCTGACCACAGTTTGTGTCACTTTTACTGAGTTCATTCTTCAAAGTTTCCTGCAGTCAAAAGCATGACCACTCCCTAGAGGTGGCCTTTTTTTGTTTACTACAGTCCTTTATTGAACTGTAAACATTGCCTTAGTGAGGTGGTTAAATTCTTTTCCCCTTACCAAACTATTACTATTGGCACATTGTCCACTTAAAAAATCTATTTGAAATAAGAATTCAGTTGTGATCTGACGTCAATATGTTCCAGAGGCAATACACCACAATTTATTTTTCATTTTATTTTATTAATTTAGCATTCTTTAGGAATTACAACCTTTGAGTCAGGGACTCATTTACAAAGGCTCAGGGCAGAGCCTTTGTACATGGAATAAGTGGCTGGTCCTGGAAATAATGCACAGTGTAGGATCTGTTAATGAGATTTAAACTGTTAAACACACCTACTATGTATGCTAAATGTTGTTCAACTTGCTATTAGTTATAGTAATGGGCTTAAGCTTCTCATTGGTGAGAACAACTTTCTGTATACTTCCATTCTACAATATATCATGTCATGCTTTTTGGGCACTTCTGGGCACAGGCTGTGTAATACATGAAAAGCTGTTCTAACCTATTAAGACAAAATCTTTTTTTTTACCTACCATATTATCAAACCAATAAGGCAAATTTAAAAAATATAAAGAAGCATATAATGTAGATGTCCATACAAGTGACTAAGCATTGCTTTTAATCTCTGCTCTGAATCTGTGTAAATAACTATTTCCATTCATTTGCCATTGGTTTATTCATGGCTTAATGTACAAATTCTGGGTTATACTCTCTCTCTAATAATTCTTTTTAATAAATTATATAATGATTTGTAGTTTGCCTCTTTACTGGGGATCCACTTATCTGCATACTAAAAGTATGCAAGAAGGTTAATTTTTCATGTAGATGGAAGTTCACATTAGGGTTTGAACAGATTGATTCTATGCATAAATTAACAGTATAAGGTAGTATATAGATGCTGAAGTTACTAATGTATTACTTTGTTACTGTAGATCATCTCCAATTTGATTGTTCTATGTGGTCAAGTTATAAACTATCCAAATAATTTTAAGAAATGTCCATCCTTGAATCACAGTAGAAAATACTGTACATTATCTATACATCTATTTTAAGAAATTATATATGGCTAAACTGACTTTTGATTAATATGTTTACACTTTCAAAAGACCCACTAATGAATACATTGGAACAGGAGTTCATGCTGTACTTCATTGCCTTCCTTTTTTTCTGAAGATAATTTATTTAAACTTAAATGAATTCTTATTAAAAATTATGTGCATATTAATACAGGTCAGAAGATTCATCCTGTCAGCCCACATACATTTACTTCATAGCAGTGCTGAAATAAGTATGCTGTGCAAACACATGCCAATTTAAGAGGATACCTAATCCAGTCAACTAGCCAGGGTACCAGGGAGTTTGCTTATTAAACCATAAAATTTGTCCAGGATTACCTTTAAGGCCTGTATTGCCTTCATGACTGCAATATCTGCTGGTAAGCTCTTCCCTAGGTTCACCACCATCAGTGAGAAAAAGAGCTTCTAACTACACTAGTGAATTTAGTACCCAGAAATTGAAGGTGGACCCGCCCCCAGCTTCTGGATATCAAATCAAACATCTGCAACTGTTTTTCCTTTTAATACTCTTGAGTATGCAAAAGAATTATATTAGATCCCCTTCAGCTTTCTTTTCTCCAAGGTGAACATGTTAAGAATCTCCTGATGCCCTCCTAATTATTTTGTTCACCCTCTGTTATAACCTTTGAACTGCCTTAAATCATTTTGTATTGAAATGACCAAAATTGTATGCAGTGCTCTCCCAGATAAAGCCATCATGAACTGTTCTCAAGCACCCCTGAATTATTCATGGACAGTTCAAGAACTGAGTCCATGAACATGCAGCAAAATTCAGCAATCATGTTCATGAATGTTCATGAATTCACAAGAACAGCAAATAGGCAAACTGTGGTTATGAACATTTTGAATACAAAGATTCATAAAGATCCATAGAAGTTTGGGAGATTCATCCACTGAAGTTTTATAGACACAGTCCATCAGTATATGTAGTAACCAGATATAACTTTATTTCATAATATTCCTTAAGTCATCAGGCTCCTTGTTTAGTCCTAGTCTTAAGTTTTGCCTCTGTAAAACCCAGCACTAGACCTGTCCAATCCTCACTGTTTAACACTTAATATAACAATTACATTTTAATTAACTTATCCTTTTCTAATAGATAGGGTAGCTTTTCATGCAATGCATTTTAGAATTAGTAGCTTACCTTAAACTTACTGTTTTTCTTGTTCTTTATTGAAATGCAGTCATTGCACACCTTCCATTCTGTGATCTGAAAGGCCCAATTGCTGTTTATATCAGCAGATTGGGCAACTCTTCTAAAATGTGGTGAGTTTAAATGTTAGTGTTTCTGGATGTTCAAATAGTTGATTACCTTCTAGAACATAAGTCATTATTCTTCCAAACTGCAAAAGTTTTGGTTTTGTGATGTTTTATAACTTTTAAATTGAAACTGTGCATTCCAATATTCAAATTAGTTATACAAAATTGTTTTTGTCATGATTTATCATGGTCCTTAAAGTTCAGCAACTTCATGAACTGTGTTGTTGAAGAAAAGTTGAATAACATTGTTGGATGAACCATTCATGAACATTCATTAAAGTTCATGCGCTAATGAGCTTTATTTCACCTGGGCAGGGCCTGTCCAGGGCCTTAATTTATTCCTGCTCTATAAGGCATCCCATTCATGCATCTCAGCATTCTACTGGTCATCTGACAGTGGCATTACCTGTCCTCCTTCAACTCCTTATCTGTTATGGAAACCTTTTTCTCCTGACTGTGTCAAAGGAGCCCCACACAAAGTGTAGATCCTACTTTGGTTTTCCTCCTCACATTTAGCAGCTACATTTGGGTTACATTGAATCATAAAATACAGGGTCAGACCAATAACATAGCTTGTTCAGGACCTCCTTAACTTTGTTCCAAGCCTCAAGGAGTCCACCACCATGGCTAACTTTATGTTACCCACAAACTTAAGTAACCTTCTGGAGACCATAGTTTCCATATTTTTAATTAGGCTAGAGTGTTAAGTAGTGGCCCCAGGACCAATCCCTGAGCAATGCCACTAAGTGTTTATCTACCCTCACAGTAGAGCTCATCTCACACTCTGCTTCCTTCAATAAGCCAGTTGGCAATCCACATTGTGTATGTCTCATGTATACTACATGGGTTCACTTTGTCCAAAGGCTTGAAATTCTCCTCTGTATGAATAGCCTTGCTTAAGTCCAGATGGCCTTTGTCTGTGGCCTTGACCTTTCTACCTCCTAGCTCACTCCACTCAAAGAAGGTAATCAGGTTTGTGTTGCATGATCTGATCCTCATAAAACCATATCTAGAGAGGAAATAACCTTGACCTTACTAAAGTAATCCATTATTCTCTCCACATGCAACCAAATAGCCCTCCATACCCATGACTCTAGCCTACACAGCAGTCAGCACTTACCCCACAAATGATCTAAAATCCTTTTTCTATAGTCTAACCCAGCATAAATGCTTGCCCATGTTTTCTCTTACATAAAGTATTGTTTTTGTACTCCTCTATCATTCTTTAACATGTATTCACTCCTGTAACTTCCTTATACTTTGTATTACTTATCAAACTTTGCATTTTTGTCTCTGTACATTATGCATTGTCCCTTGCAGGCCCTCCTTGTAAATGAGCATGCTCAGTGGAGTTTTTCTGATGAAATAAACTTGTACTTGAACTATTATTCTCTCCTTGATAATGGCTCCAGGATCTAGAGATGTTGCAAAGTTTTACTCCGGTGGTGCATTTCTGGCAACTTGGCAAAATTCACCTTTGCAAATCATTTGTAAAGTTTCCACTTTGCCTAAACATCAAACTTCAGCACTTCACAAAGAGTTTGCTTGGTGTAGTGACACTTTTTCAAGCAAAGTCATTTTGAAGAGGCATCTTTGCTGGTGATTTTGTATGATTGTGCTTGCTAAAGCTCCACTTAACCGAAGAAAACTTCAAAAGTTGGCCCTTCACAGTTCACAAATTGTAAAACTTTACATGAAAAGCAAGGCTTGGCAACTTTTTCATCTCTAGCTGGCACTGATGTCTGACTATATGGCCAGTAGTTGCTTGGGTCTGACCTAGCTTCCACAATGTTCTACTTCCATTTCTCTGGCACCACGTTCATCCATACAGACTCCTTAAAGATTACTGAATGTGGCACCACCAGTTGTTCCTAAAGATCAATTGTGATTCTAGGGTGCATCCATCTGTCCCTTAGTACTTGCCTGGTTTAATCATTGCCAGATAGATAAAATGCAAATGTGCACTCCAGTGGCTGCATTGTGCCTTCTTTTGATGGTATGGGCCAAGCCCAATAATCCCTCTCTTCTCCTCTACAAAAGACATTTGATGAACACTGAAGCAAAGTATTTGTCAAACTTCTCAGACATTGCCTCTAGCTCCCACACATTCCTTCCTCTTCCTCCCTGATTTCAAAGGCACAGTCCCTCTTTTGTCTTCCTCCTTCCATTTGTGTAGCAGCCATAGACAAAGGGTATCCTGCAATATCATATTCTTGGACTTTGCCAAGGCATTTGACAAAGTGTCACATAATGATTTGCTACAGCAACTTGAAAGATCAAAATGACATCCTAATATTATCAGCTGGATAAATCCTGGCTAAGAGATACACAACAAAGGGTCTCAGTCAAGGATTACATGTCAGAATAGGGAACTGCCATGGGTGGCTTGCCACAGGGGTCGTTATTGGCCCTACCCTGTCTAACATTATAATTGCCACTATGAAAGTGACAAGTAAAACTGGATATGTAAGTACACTGATGATTCTAGACCCAGAGGTATTGTAACTACATTTGGTGAAGGGGAACAACTACAAAACAACTGGATACCCTTTATGATTGGACTAAGGTTAACAAAATATAGTTCAACATAGATAAATGTAAGGTCATGCACATAGAGAAGAATAATCTAAGGTTAAATTATAAATTAAACAATACTCTGTTATAACTAGTAACTGAAGAAAAGACCTTGGTACAAAAATAACTGACAATTTATCTTTCAACAGAAACAATATAATCAAAGTAAAAAAATGTCATAAAACCATAGGTTCACCTTAGCAAATATAAAAAGCAGGGATACAGAGGTTATAATGCCACTATATACATGCTTGATACACCCCACCTGGAATATTACTCCCAGTTCAGTATGCCGATACCAAAAGAAGTCTAAAATTAATAGAAGGGAGCACAGAGGAAGGTAACATAGAAAATTATAAACTTAAAAACAAAGTTATTGTAACAGACTCAAATGCTTAAACTTATTCTCAGCAAAATATAGGCAAACAAGAGGTGACCTCTGCCTTGTCTATCAAGCAGTACACAATGACTATACTCAGCAAACATTAGTATTAATAAGACAAGAGTGCATAAAAATCACTAGAAGTCATAATTTGAAAATAAAGGGAAATAAACTTGACAATGAAACGAGGCAAATTTTCACACAAAGGGTTGTGACAATGTGAAACCGTCTGCCACAACATATTGTTGAAAGTCAGAATTTAACTATATTCAAAAATAAATTGGATACATATCTGGGTTACAAAAATATGAGTTTCACCCATGATATGTATGGGTGGCGAGTTCAGCTAGGGCATTCTAGCCTATTGAACTTATATTCCACCTATGAAGCAATGAACCTATGTACTCTATATCACCTGGCCCATGCAGCTGCTCCAGCCACTTGAATACAAGGTCCTTAACCATGACAAAGATTTCCTTTCTTAGTTCCTGGGCTTGGAGGCTGAGGTCTGACTATTTTCCCCTGTGACCGAGTAGAAGGTTACGTGACTGTGGCCACTGTCTCACACTGGTCTCTTTACTTTTACATAAGAGATGATGCCATCACCACAGCTGAAAAGAGAGTCCAGAGTGACCTCAGACCTGGCACTCTGTTTGAAATGTTTCTCAGGACAGTCCTTGAAAGTGTACAGGAATTTGGGCTCAGCCTTGCTGTTAGCCCTCTCAAGATGCCAGTCAATGCCAGGGAGGCTGAAGTCCCCCATGATCACCATTGCATCCAATTTAGCTACTCTCATAATTTCCCTAACCAGCAAGGAATTATGCTTTACTGAGCTATGGAGTACCTGTAGCATACACCATCACTCTTTCCCTAGCGTGACCCAGATGGAATCTATGACACTGTTTGCCCTCTAATGTCCTCCTTCTCCTCCATTACTCCTTCCTTTATGAACAGAGCCAACCAACCGCCTCTTAGTGCAAGGCCTATCCTTTCAAAATAGTCAGTGTCAGTCTTTCCTGGTGTCACCATTTTTTTGTCCCTTCAAATTATACTTTGAGTCTGAGAGACTATAGAAGACATACACATCCATATTGAAGTTGTTCTTAAACAGATGCAATAATCTTTTGGTTTATACTAAGGCTTATACTAAGGTTCATTGAAGCAGATAAAGTCAGAGAATGAATAAAGTACTCCCCACTATTTCAGTGGAGGTGTTTCAAAGTAGTTGTGGCTATGTAGGTAGCCGACCTCCTCTTAAAGATGTCTTTATTGTCATTTATCACAACCTCTATTGGAAGGGTGTTCCAGATATCTACCACCCTCTGTGTGTGGAAAGATTCATTTTATTACTTGTAAATTTCATAGCCTTAATCTTGAGGGATGTCCTCTAGCAATCTTGAGATCTTGCTTGAAATCAAAATCTGGTTTGGTTATCAAAACAGGGTCATTGATGATTTCAAACACGAATAACAAGTCCCCTCTTAATTGTCTAGCCTCTCCTCTACTCTCTACAAATGATCAGTCTGTCAAGCCTGAACTTGAGTTTGTTATTTTCTTAGTACCCATTCAATGGCTATGATTCTTTTTTTTCTTAAACAGAGTCCTCAGCTAATAGATACGGTATCCTTGTAAATGAGCATAAGCTCAATGGGAACAAAAAAATGCAGAAATGTGCAACAATTACAGTATATGGTTCTCTGCAAAATAGCTTAAAAGGCCTCAGATCAAAAGTTCAAACCATGAGTCAAATGGTCCAAAGCTCAAATGAGGCAACCGCTGAACTCTTCAGTATTTGTAAAATTATAGATTACCAGCACTTGCTGTAGTTTTTTTTTGCACTGGGACACTCTATTTGACTTGGTGGAGGATCAACCAGAATAAAGTTTTGTGATTTAGCGATGGATCTTTGAGTACTTTTAAGTTCTTTGAGTTCTTGGATTCAGACCATCTAAGTTCCCCAGAAATATCAAGGCAATATAAGCAGTAAAAGTTTGGATAGAGGGCCTTTAAATCCACCCAATCCAACCAGTCAGGGTAATTTTGTTGTAGCAAGGCCTGCCAGTTTCTGAAGCAGTCCACTGGAGAAAACAAAATAAAGCATTTGAAAACAGTGCCCTCAACTGATGTTACCAACTATTTCAAAATTGAAGACTTTCTAAGTCGTTAATGCCACTGACACTAATTTATTCAGACTCCCCAGAAAGACAAAAAGACGACAGTAGCTAATATCAGGTTTACCAAGCTAACCATTACTAGAATCTAATAATTAAAATATTTTAAACAAACAAATCACAACATCAGTTTTTCAGCTTACTATTAGAGGAAGGCTGTACGATGCTGGTTCGACAACCCTTTTGTTCAATGGCATCTCACTGACAGGACTCATGTTGACCACAAGTTGTGGTTGTCATGATTCCTGTTTGTCTCTAGGTCCTTTTTTAATCGGGGGCTTCACCACCCAAACACTCATGCCCCCACCCCCAACTTTAGCATTCTTAACTCCAGTGGGAGTTACTTCATGGTGGGTGTGCAGGACTGGAAGACAGTGTGCCCCTGTCTTGGGCACACCAACACAGCGCAGCATGCCAGGACACCAATGCATGTCCAGAAAACAACAGTGAGGGCTAATTAGCCTACTCAGGTGCAACAAAACAGGCTTGTCAGCTTGGGATCTTCAAAAATATTCAACCCTTGAGCAAAACAACATCAGATGAAGGATTACAAATAGTCTAAGGGAGAGCAGGCAGTCGTAGCCAGATTCAGCTCTAACATGCATTGATCCAGCTCAGATCCACACAGCTCAATCAGGTGAATTGGCACATGCACCTTTAACAATATCAGGGTCATGTGATCATGTGATCGAGTGATCACTGTTGGTGCTAAATCTGAAATCTAGACTAGGCTTTAAAAAATATATATATAGTATATATATATATATATATATATATATATATATATAAAATATAAATTTGATATACAAGTCCTGCATTTAAAATATTTAAACTATGTCTATAATTACTCGGGACCCACATACCACAGAGCAAATTGCTAGTCACTAAAATAGCTAAAACATCTAGCAAATCTATTCTAAGTGAAAGCATAAGACTGCATAAAATGCATGAAAATGCTCATGATAAAATAAATTGAAACTAAATAATAAAGTGAAGACACCCTTTTGTATGTGAACATATAGCAACATCCTGTGGTATCCTGTGGAAAGTGAGGCATTGAAGAATTTCCACTGCAAAGCACTGTGCAGTCCTTGTGTCACAGCTGGTCTGAACAGCCCCTCTATCAAATTCAGCTGAGTTTCAATCCCACAGCTGGGCAGACTCCAGAAAATGTCCCTGGGAAACCCCTGCAGAAGGCCACAACCTGGGGAAATAGAGGAAAACACCAGGGAGAACAGGGTGACCAAAGGTCTGTGTAAATTTTACTGGTAAGATGGCAAGCAATTCAGGCAATGGTGTCTTACCTGTTGTAAACAAATATTTTAGCTTTGGTGTTCTGTGTCTCTGGCTTACTCCACAAACTCAGAGAGTGTGGCAGCAAACTCAGTCATGAACATCTCTACTGTCAGCTCAGTGGGAATGTTTACCTTGTTCATGTTTTTATGAATAAAATTTTACTAATATTACTACAAAGTCGAATGCCATATTCCAGTAATGGCAGAATGTAAGCCCTGTATGGTGTAATTTTAAATGTCTTGTTCCTACTTTTAATTGATTTCTTACTATTCCACCACACCCAATTTGCTTTTGCAATCAATGACGCCTGCACATTGAGCTTCCATATTAATTGTATCAAGTTTATTGATCAACGCTGCTGTTATTAGCAGACAATGTTATGACAATTAAAACCATCCAAATTAAAAATTCACAATTTATGCAATCGAATAAACCATTTGGTGCTCAATACATAATGTATGCAAAATATAGATAAGCCATTAAGTTAAAAGATAGGATGCTATTGCATATTGTTTCCACATTTCATTACAGTATAACATTAGGAGGCTATCATCATCAATGAATGTGTGTTCCACATCTAAGTGTGTATGGTTAACATAACAAAGTGCATTTAGTACATGAATTCACCAAGGCAGGTGGCAGAGGAACTGAGTCATAAGGCTATCCTATTATATTTTCTGTGATCTATAGCATTTTTTCTTTCTTTTAATAACTGAGGAGAAACATTTGGATATCATTGTGGCATCTTCCTGATATCTCAGATGGAGAGTATAAACACTTTGTCATAATTACCGTTTGCATATGTTTTCAGGAAATTCAAAAGGAGTCTGTTTCTGGGTTTTAAGTATAGTGGACAGATATTGATTTTATGTGCTAAGGATTCATGATGTCCTTTGCTACATTTACATTGTTGATTCGTTGTACTTGAATTCTCATTGACACAGTAGTATTATTATAATACATATATTTAGAGGTTTATTAATTCAAAAGTAGTCTAGGTGATTAATTTTCTATCAGTTGGTGAAGCTGGTAGAGTTAAATAATCCTCTAAACAATGCCCTACTTTATTGAGCTTAAACCATTTGGAGCACTTTTTTCCATTTATTTTGCTCATATCAGATCCCTCGCTTATTCAAATAGTTTTATTTTCAGTAAAGTGCTAAATTTCAATGAAATACTTATTTTTCTATTATAGTCATTCCATAAATGAATCATATTTATTTTTGTAAGATATGTTTTAATGCCTTGAACCATTTCGATTTATACCTCTCTAGACCATTTAATTTTTCTTTTAAGCAGGTATGGGAAGACCATTAAATCTATTATTTATCAGCCTCTGCCAATAGGTTAGTAATCCTAATTCAATTCAATTATGTTACTTAGTGGAATTCTTCTTAGTTCAGATCTGATCATTGTATTAACAGTTGATCTGGGGACACCTGGTAATGCTTTATAATAATAGCATAGAGCTTTTTCAGCTCCATTGTTATTTGATGTCACAGACCTCCATTCCATATGTTATAATTTATTTATTTATTTAAGAGTTTTACCAGAAGGCATAATGAGCAGTGTACCGCCTATTCCAGATGCGCCTGGGGAGGGGTTACATAGGGTACAGTAATGCAGAAGGAAACATACATAAATATGTGTGGTACAATACAATGAATGAGACAGTCATAAAATTAGCAGGTTTACAAATACAGTAGAAATTTAGAGCTGACAAAATCACAAGTACAAATTGAAGTAACCAGACGGGTGTTAACAGAGGAATGGCATTCCCGAAGTATGGAAATGCCCAACTGCTCTTAGTAAGGGTGGTTAACAACAGTGAGAAGAACCAGTTTTGGTAGTAATCTGCTGGTAGGTAGTGAGGGATTCATTGGGGCAGGATGCATGAGCAGGTGGTAGAGAAATGAGTTTTAAGAAGGGCATTTCAGTGTGGAGTGCTTGTGGCATGTCTAATATTGGCTGCCAGGGAGTTCCATAATTTGGGCAACCTGAAGCTGAAGGCAGCCTGGCCTGACCAAGTGGATCTGTGCGGATGTGAAGGAGCCGAGAGTCAATGTTCCTGACAGCGTATGTTGGTGGTGAGAGGTCAGTTAGGGAGGAGATGACAGGTAGGAGGGAGTGTCTGTGTCCAGAACTTGGCAGTAGTTCTGGAGCAGTGTAGCAATCTGATTATGTAGACAGGGGAGGTCCAAGGACTGGTAGAGGTCACAGTGATGAGTACAAGGAGGGCAGTCCAGGGAGAACTGTCTGAAGGAGCTGAAGAGGGATCAAGCCTGGATAGGGAAGTTTGAGGGGCACAGTAGACTACATCTCCATGGTCCATAACCGGAGGATAATTTTGGAGGCTGCTAGTCAAGTTGGTAAGGGATGCAACTTTGTTGCAGTAGAGAGCGCCCAGCATGGGATGCAGTTTCTGTATAGAGCATCAATATGCACAGAGAAGTCAAGGTACTGATCTAGCCAGACACCAAGATATCTATAGGAAGCACAGGCTCTCAGGGGAAGCTATCCAGAGTGTAGAATGGTGGGGGGACAGAAGATGAGATAGTTTGGCCTGAGAGCCAAAGGTGAGGGAGACAGTTTTTTTTAGTTTAAAAATAGTTGATTTGAGAGGAACCAATGTTGGATGGAGTCAAAGTCCTCCCAGAAAGGCTGCCACAGCATTGGGGATGAGCCAGATGCAAACGGCACCATGTCATCTGCATACATGTGGATTGCAGCATGTGGGCAGGCAACAGGCAGATCATTGAGAAAGATAGAGAACAGCAGAGGGCCTAGTATTGACCCTTGGGGACTCCACTGGTGACTGGAAGTGAAGTGGAACTAGCTGAGCCTATACGGACAGATTGTGACCTACCTGCCAGGTATGAATGGAACCAGTTATTGGCAGTCACTGTCAGCCCAGCTTGAGCGAGTTTTGACAGTAACAAGGCATGTGAGACATGTCAAAGACTTTAGCTAGGTTGATAAAGATAGCGAGTTATCTCCTCTTTATCCATACCCATAAGGATGGTGTTGGTGAGACAAAGAGAGAGGTGGTGGTGGAGTGATTCTTTCTAAACCTGGCCAGGAAGGGGTGAAGAATGATATGGTATCTAGATAGTGGTAGAGCTGGGATAGTACAAGTCGCTCTTGAATTTTGGCTAGGATGGGGAGCAGTGATATGGACGGTAGTTGTATGGGAAGGAAGGTCACCTCCTTTAGCTAGGGGAATGACTGTGGCTTGTTTCATATTGTGGGATGGACTCAAGTCTAAAGACAGGTTATAGAGCTTGGTTAGAGGGTAGGCTATGGCAGGTGCTGGAATCAGGAGCATTTTGAACTGGGTCGATGGGCATTTACCTTTGGATGGGTTGAGTGACTGAAGTATTTTTAGTACCTCACCAGGTGTGACTGGGCGGAGGGAGAAAGAGGCCAAAGAGGCGACTGGGGAACAAAGGGAGGGTGGGGGATGGAAGGAGAGTAGAGAAGATGTAGTGATGGAGAAATATGAGTTAAAACTCAGTGGCAACCATGCTAGGATCCGTGATGATGCTTCCACCTATGTTGAGTGTGAGAGTAGGGGTTAATGAGGGGTAAGATGGGATTTTATTGACTTCCAAAATTGTGTGGGTGAGTGGAAGTTATTGTTGAAAGCAGACTTAAAGTAATTTGATTTGGCCTGGGACGATGAGTCTTGTGCAGGCATTTCCAGTGAGTGGTAGTGTTGCAGGGCGTTTGTGCTCCTGTAGCCTTAAAGGATTTCAGGCTTGGTCTCTGGCTCATAGTTGTTCCAAGAGGTTAGCTGTTACCCAAGGTAAGTGGGCTCCTCTTACTCTGAATCTTCTGAGAGGTGCATGGAAGTCCCAGATAACCAGGAAGTTGGTCATGAAAATTTGATGGCCTCTGTCCATGGAGGTGGACCTAGGGATGAAGGACCAGTCCATTCTGGTGAGGTCATTTTGGAGAGTGGTCAGATCAAGAGATTTGTAAGCTCTGTTGTATAGAGTGCGGAGGAGGGGCCTTGGGTCTGAAGATTTTGCTCACCATATAAATCATATGGTGGTCACTAAGGGAGTCTGGTAGTAGGCCAGCTTTAATTATCCAATGGGTGGGTGATGAGGGCCCAATATAGTAGTGTATGCTTTTTGATTTGTGGTTTAGCGAATGGGTTCCGCTTATTTGTTGGGACAGGTTTAGAGCATTTATTTGACATTTGCTTTTGTGGCTATGCTGCCTAGCCAGTTCTGGTTGAAATCTCCAAGGATATGGAGTTCGCCACCTGCCGTAAGGAACCTCAGGTTGCCAAGGTGGTCTAGGATGCTACCCAGAGGTGTGTCTGGCGGGCAGTATGATCCTGCTATCTATACAGGGATAGAGTGTGAAGGGGATTTTGATTAGAAGGGATCTATTGATTGTATGGGCACAGTAGGTGTGATTGTGGAGAACTGGAGTTTAGAGCAGATGTACATGGCAGTGCCACCACCCTTCTTACTGTCCTGTTGGTCTTGGCGGATTAAGGAGTACCTGGGTATTGAGAATTCCAAGTCAAGGTTGTGGGGCTTCAGCCAAGATTCAGTAATGATTACAATATCAGGACAAAGGGATAGGACAGTAGTTTGTAAGGCTGCTATTTTGTTCAGGATAATGGGGTTTATTTTAGCTTCTCTAGCTTTTTAAGGTGGGATAATAGTTTCCCCATACTTGAATTGAATTTTAGCAATGCTTTAGCAATAATGTTTGCCTTTAGATTTTGATCCTTTTATGAGAAGCCCAATTAGATGAGTTTATAAATTTTACTCCCAAATGTTGGTAATTATTCATTGTTTCAATCATGTTTTTCTAGGATAAAATCTGGATTGAGGAGATTGCTTTCTATGAGTATTAAATATCATGCTTTTTCTTTTGTTTAGATCTATGATTAATTCCAAATACTAACACTTCTTTTGAAAACTATATTTTATTTTGTAATCCACTTTTGATAAAGAAAATAAAACTATATAATCAGCATAAGCTAATGTATGTAAGTGTATTATTAATTTTTGAGAAATCTAGATTATTCTCTCTGTTGAAGTATAGTAACTCATTAATATAAATATTAAACAATAATGGAGCCAGCAAACAACCTTTATGACTCCTCTGTGTGTTTTAAAATATTCTGGTAAATTATCTTTGTTGTTAATTCTATAGATGATATAGTACCATAATGAAGAAGACAGATCATAACTAATAGAATAGTCAATCTTTAAGTCCAGCAGAATTGTCCACAATTTGTGTCTGTTTATAGAATCAAATGCAGATGAAAATCTATAAATAAAGCATATACTTTAATTTTCTGACAATTAACATTTTCTCAATTAATGTGTAAATACAAAGACATTATCTGGGGTGGAAAACCCTGTCTGAAACCAGCCTGTGTGGAGGAAATAATATTTCTTTCTCCCCACTCGGTTAACCTGTCTAATAAAAGTCTTGTGTATATTTTAGATACTATGTTCAACAAATTTATTGGGCTATAGTTAAAGGGGTTGTAAACTGAACCTTTTTGTGTAGAGGAACTATGATATTTTTACCCATGTAGAAGGAATATACTAAGTTTGGTACACAGGTTGAAGTAGTGAGTTAATAAGGGATCCAAAATTCCTGGTATTCTATATATATCTCACTAGGTATTCTATCCTCACTGGCTGCTTTATTGTTTGTAAGTTTTAGAATTGTCATTTTGACTTCCACTTCAGAAAATATGATATTTTAGTTACTGTTAACTTGAAATTATTTATTAATAGCCCATCAGCATTATCAAGTTCCATTTTAGTGAATATCAGTTTGAAAAGACTTATCCAAGTTTCTTTTGGAACATAAATGGACAAAGATAACAAGGCTTATATTATTTTGTTCCTTTTGCTACCAATTTCCAAAATTAGTGTATCATTTCTTTGAATTACATTGTATATTTTCATCCATAAGTTTTGTTGATATATTAATTTCTTGTTTATCAGCCATCTATTATATTGTTTCCTGATTCTATTTAAATTCTGAAAATTGGCTTTGTTGGGAATGTCATAGTCCACTTTATGAGTTTATTTAGTTTTTTCTTTTCTTCCTTACGTTCTTTATCAAACCAATTCTGGGTTGATTGCATATCTTTGTAGCTTTTTCATATATAACTTTATTAATGTCTAGATTTAACTGGCTCAGAAATGTTCCATCTGTTCTTGAAGTTCTGGGTCTGTTTCCATCTATTCCATCTTGTTTTCAAATGTCTGAATAACGTTATATATATCCCTACTCATAATTTTACCTCTCTTCACTTTATTTTCCTTGTGCAACTTAGATCAGCTAAAAGCCCTGGATATCCCAAGGTGTTGGGTGTTTCTTTAAACTGACTTTTCACATATGGGAGAGTGGTCACTTTCCAGTCTCATTTGTATGTGGAGTTCTGCTATAAGTTTTACCATCTCCATGTTACATAAAGCATAATCTATTGTACTCTGGCCACTAGATGAGAAATATGTGGTTTTGTCATCAATGACTCCATTTATTCTGCCATTCAGTATCAGCAGATCATTCTCCTCAATTAATTCAATTAATTTGTTTTCCTTGTTTATTTGTGATTAGATCATGACTCTTCCCAGTTTCTGTAACTTCAGTAGCCACCACTGCTGAGAAGATTTCCTTTGATCAAATAATGCCACTCTGGCATTAAAATCCTCAATAACAGAAAGATATTATTTGGATATTTTTGGGAAATGCCATTCATATCTTTCATTAAATGAACCTTAATTGTAGGTTGTTTAATTTTTTTTGTTCTTGGTGGAATGTACACATTAAGTACATGGCCACATGTGTACTGTTAATCTGCCCAAATTCTGATTTATTTATTTTATTTTATTACTTATTTATTTTAGCCTTTGGTAACTGGGTAAGGCCCACTAGGCACAAGTGCCTGTTTTCAGGGTGACCTGGGAGCACTGGGCTGTTAATTGACTTGCTCAGAGTCACACAGTATGCAAGTGGAGGTTGTGAGAATCAAACTCAGGTCTGGTCTGCTGGATGTACCAAGCTCATTCACACCTCATTCCTCCAACCTCTAGGCTATACTGCCAGCCCATTTAGGTGGCTGAGTGCTTAGTAATATAGTTGTCTCCCCAAACCAGACAATTTTATTATCTCTCTTAGCTTGTTAACTTGTGTTTTAGTGTGTTGCTGCTGTAGGGACTTGTGGTTTAAATTATAACCCCAGGCTGCTGCCTGTCTCTTGCCATGTCTCTTCTTTGTTTTGCCCTTCTCACTGCTCATCTCCCTCCCCTTGCACACAACTCCTAGCTCTGCCTTTCAGTAAATACCTCTCATCCCTGCTCGCTGTATCTCTCTCTCTCTCTCTCTCTCTCTCTCTCTCGGCCTGCCTTAGTGCCATCTCCCTGCACCCTCCTGCTACCAGCCACTCATACCTTAATTAGATGTTCCCCTGCTAAAACCTAAAATCCCCTACATTTTTCCAGACCTGATCCTCTGGTATTCTGCCCCCAATTTTGCTACCTACCACACTCTTCATCTTCCACCTTCCCTCATTCAAATTAAATTACTCTCTAATGACCTTCCCTCCCCAGACTTTTGTCCTCAGCACTAAGTCCTCCTACTAATTTAAGTGGAGGTGCCAGCACTTGCCTTTAAATTAATCTCTTGCTTTTCCTCTCCCTTTCTTACAATGCCACCCAGCGGGCATGGCGCCGCCACCACCTTGGACCTTCGGTGGCCACCACAGGACTGCAGCGCTCCAGCCCTCACCCTCCAAGGCTGTGGCCTAGTGGGCTGAGCCACCCATCATCTCTCCAGTGGCTGTTCTCACTGGCTCCCACCTGCCTAGAACTTAATAAGGTATGCTTGCCTCTGAGAGCCGCAGATTGTAGGCTGCCAATTCTACTGGTTCCACTTGCTTGGAGCTGGCCAGTGATTAGATGGTCTCTCTTAGCTCAACCTGCCATTGGTTGGGCCCATCCTGATGGTTTTCAGACTGCCTCAGTGCTTTGGCAACTTTACTCACATGGGGCACCACTGTTTGTTCTGCTTTTTGTCCCCCTCGCCCACCCATACCCCAGCCTCAGCCTCTGTTAAATACCCCTCCTCCCTCTCCCACTTCTTCCTGCTCCCAAGACAGCCCCTGGCTCCTCCCCATGGGACTATTACCAGCCCCTAATAGGATTCACTGGTTGACCCTACCTTCTCTCATAGATCTATTTATACTATTACACTTAGTTAAATAAAATGCTGTCAGTTGCCAAAATTAGATTCCTAACCTTCTTCCTCCCTTTCTCATAGGAAGCTGGCTGGACAACCTCTGCATATATTGCCCACACAGATACTAGACTGTGTCTCACCCTCCCACCAATCTTAAACCCAAGGGTACCTGCACTGTAGATGCCATACTCATGTCTTTAAAATCCCACCCTCCATCTACACACCCACAGTTCCCACACAAAATTAGCATTGCTGCCATCCTATGCTGCTGAACCACTGTGGCGACAATAAACTCCTTTGAACCTCACTGGGTAAAGGTAAAGGGGACATGTGGGCTTCACTGGGCACACATCCTAAGAAAGTTGATATTACTGCTGCTGCTAATCTCTGGAAATGTCCCCTAACCCAGGCCACCCGGTACCAGGCCAAAACAGGAGCAGGGATGCCTCTCAACAGTCTCACTAAATATACATAGTCTCATTAATAAACTTCCACAGTTCCAGGCCTGGGTGGAGCTACTACAACCTGATATAATTGCTCTTACTGAAACCTGGCTGTCACCAAAAGTTAGTAATGCCTCCATAGCACTGCATGGCTACACAGTGTTCCAGCAGGGCAGATTGGCTTACTGAGGGTGGATGCATGGTTTACCTGAAGAATGACCTTAGGAGCCCAACACCTGCCTGTGCAGTTTCTTAAACAAGGAAGTGCAAGCTCTTACCCTCAAACTCACCCTGGGTAAGCAACACAAAACCCTACTACTATCCACTGTATACTTACCCCTGGAACCTCAAAACAGGCATCCAACAAGTGCTGAGCAACTTTGAGCAGTACAACAAAACTGGGAGCACATAGTTGGTGACTTCAATACTAACTGGTTGTCCAATGACACTCTAACTGTCTGCGACCAGGTATCAAGGACTCTACCTTTCTCAACTAGTCCAGCAAGCAACCAGGCTTAACTACAAAACAGGCACAAGTACCCTAATTAACTGGCTTCTAGAGCAGCCAGGAGCATATCTCAAGGTCACTGTCCTTCCTGACACCCTCAGCGATCATTCACCTGTGACGTCACCAGGTTGAATAAAGCCAATACTTGTGCCCCCAGGTATCTCAAAACCGATCCCTGAGAACTGGACAGCTAGACTTTCTCAGGAATTATCTGAGTTTGGTTGACTGGTCACCACTGGACAGGGCATTGGATGGAAACCAAGCCCTCAACTTCTTTATCACCATTTTACCAAGGCTTGTGACATCTTTGCCCCTTACAGAACCAAAGAAACTCAAAGAACCACCAACCCCTGGCTTATAGTCCCCATACTACATCATATGTGGAATAGGGACAACTTGAGGCATAGGGCCAAAGCAACTGGTAAAGTGGCTGATTACATCAAATATAGGTCTGAATGAAACAATTGTACCAGAATCATCCGACAGCTAAGGCAAGCTACTACTATGACCTACTGAAAAATGGGTAAAAGGTAAGGAATTCTGGGACTCGATAAAACCCTCACTGGCAAAGCTTCCAAAGCACAACCAGGGTTAATAGTCACTACTGAGGGACTCTCCTGGAGCCTGAACACTTTGCTAACACCTTCAACCAAGCCTTCTCTGACCTAAGTTCTGTTCTTCTCAAGGAATACTTGTCCCATTCCACTCTCAACCCTCCCTTTCTAATGCCCCACCACCTGTACCCAAGTTCAATCCCCCTTCTACTTCAAACGGTTGAACTGACAGGATATCACTAAATATGTTAAAGCTGTTCTAAATAAAACTAGACAAGGAGTGACCTTGTAGACATAAAACTGGTGGCACTCACCATCAATGAGCTGGTGGATCCCTTACCAAAGTCTTCAATGCCTCACTAAGGTCAGGACTGTTCCCAGATAAGTGGAAGAAGGCGGTTGTCACCCTGTTCTCAAATAAGGCAGTGCCACAAACCTAATCAATTACAGGCCCATCTCAATTCTCCCCTCTGTCAAGGCACTGGAAAAGTGGACTCGGACCAGCTTACAGAGTACTAACAAAGTACAACCTACTCTGTAGGCAACAACATGGGTTCTGGAAACATCACTCAACCATAACTGCCCTGATTAATTATACCTCCCAGATATACAAGGCATTTGATGCTGGTTTAGCAGTGGGTCTATCTTCATCTGCCTCACTGAAGCATTCGACACAGTCAACCATCAACTCCTCCTTCAAAACTTTCACTCAATGGGCTTGTCCTGGACATAGTCACATGGTTCAAGAGCTACCTATCCAGCAGGACACAGCAAGTCAAATTTAGTGTTATAATATCAGAACCCATGGACATGACTCTTGGGTTCCCACAGGGTCTATCCTGGGTCCACTCCTGTTCAGCATATTCATCAACCAACTGCTCATAGTCTGCCAGGCACATATTGTGCTCTATGTAGATGAAGTGGTCATCTCTGTAAGCTGGTCATACTTACCCACCATCTCCTTGAACTCGAAGCAAACTTCTACAGACTTGAGGAATGGTTCAGTGATAACAAATTGTTGCTCAACTGCAAGAAACCAAGAGCAAACTCTTCTCCCGCCACAGAGGAAGAACCACCTTGGAAAACTTCAGATCCTGAGCTCCAAGGGGACCTATTGGAGTAGGTTAACACCTTCAAATATCTTGGCATATACTTGGACAAATCCTTTCTTTCTTGACATATGTTGATCAGCTAGTCAAATCTGCCAGCGCAAAATTAGGTGTTCAGTATAAACACTGTCAATACATGCTACCTGAGGCGCTAAAGCATGTCACTTACAGTTCTGTGGTATCCTTCAATGACTACGGCCTTGTAATCTACAGTGCAGCCATGGACACTGTCCTGAATAGGGTAAAACCCTCCTCAGCAAAGCATGGGCTGGTCCTGGGTGCAGACCACCTGACCCATACCTGTTACCTCTATGAAGCAACTGGTTGGCTTACCCCCACCTCAGAGCCCAATACCAAGCTGCCTTGTGGGTAAGAAGCCATCCTTGGATTTGCTCCGAATCCTACCGTGTCCTATTTAAAAGAGCGAACCATTTATCCAGCACTAGGAGGACACTCCAGGCGTACTCCCATTACCACTTCAAGCAGTACCTCAATAGCTCAACGATCCCTGTCCTTCAGGATTCCAATCGAATAAACGACCTACTGCCTGACCTCCTTGGATGCAATAATACTGGAAAATTCAAAGCTGGGCTCCTTGCCCATCTAACCACTTCAAGTATGTGTGAGTGCCTCTGCGCACCCTGACCCATTTGCTGCACTCTTCAGCTCCTGATACCTCTGACCTTGTATCTCTGTCACTTCAAACCTGCCCCACCACTAATCAACTAGCTATAGCCCTTCCTTGCCCTGTACTCATCCCCCATATTTACTTTGCCTTTTCTCCATCCCTCTTCTCTTTCTCCCATGCCCACCTAACTCCCCACATACTACCCTACCCTCCCTTATTCACTCCCTCTATTCCACACAACACCCAACTCCCATCCTTTCCTACACCCCTATCTTCCATCTCCTTGCTTCCTACCCCTTAGCTACCTTACCTCCTAATCCCCTTTATCTTTCCCATACCTCCCCTGGCAATGCCTACCCACAGCTGCCATTCTCACCCAAGCCCTAGCCCCTCTCTGCCTGCCCCTCCCCCATTGTTGCTTGGGCCTGTTAACTCCCCTGCCCACTTGCCCAACACTGTTGTTGCTACTACAGCCAGTGGCTACATACTACCACCATTCTAGATGTAACAACACTGAAATCTCCTTGAAGAATTCTAAGCTGTCTGGTAACCTAAAATTATAATCTTCCTCATAGTGATTTTTACCTATGCAGTAACTAGTGTTATTGTACCTGTTTGAATTTCTTTGTTGTTTTAATTTGTTCTGTATTACCACTACATTATTCCTATTGCCTGTCTTATCTGTATTGTATGATGTCTGACCTGGAACCTTTGTAAACGAGCCTATAGCTCAAAGGTATTTAATCCCAAACTGAAATTAATAAATAAAATAAAGTAATGGGGATCGAATTCAAATTATATTTTGTTTGATATAATTATGGTCAATTTTATGGCATCTTTATTATGATATCTTTTTAATTTTAATGTATATTGCCAAACCTACTTTGTTTCTATAATTTGCATCTTTGGTTGCTGGAGAGTTTATAAGGTGATAGCCTTTAAACTGATTACAGTGTTTGCCCAAGTTTCTTGGAATAAAATAACATCCTTACTATGAATAAAATATGCCCATTCGGAGTCATTAAGTTTTCCCATTAATCCAGCAATATTCTATGTCATAAAATTTGTTGTCCTATCTAATTTAGCCAGTGAAATATTATTAAACTCCATTATTTCCACAAGGATATTTAGTATTCAATTATTCTTAGGTCCCCATGGCACCAGATTCTAATAAATTTGGATTTTTCATGTCTACCATTAAAATTCCTGCTGTTTGAAATTTAAGTCTCTCTTTTCAATAGCATAAACATTCTTCTGATTTACATTCGATATCAATTCTAGAACCTGTATCTGAGGTAAACATTCTCTCAATATTTCCATTATTCATCTTATTCCACTCTATGCTAAGACATGATGTATGTAGACAGTACAAATTCAGTGAGCATCCTAGTGTTTTCACTAGGAAAATGATTTATCCAAACAGAGACAATACATATCTGTTCTTATTTGGTGTCTGCTTTTCAGACTTGAATTGCCATTTCAGTTTGGCGAGTATAGCTGCTGATGCTACAAGGTCCAGTACAATCCACCTTTTTGATTTCTGTCTGGGAATATTTTAATATTGTTTGCCACATGATGGTGGCAGGGATATTAAGACCAAGATATTCAAATCTTATTTTTTCCCCATATGTTTTTGCTGTTTCCATGTTTATAACCATAATGTACACAGGGTGATTACTATCAGAGGTGTCTCTACTGACATGTAGGACCTTTTCTTTTACTTGTCCAACCAAGATTTCTGCCTCAAGCAGATAGTTAATCAAAGCTACTAAAGTGTCCGGGGTCTCATTTTCTTTCAGGTACATACCTTGATCCTTAACCCTTTGGAGCTGAACAACAGATAATCCATTGTTTTTCCTAGTACAGAGATACCTGTCCATGCTCAAAGGGTTAAAACCTCACCTCCCATTATTTCAACTTCCTTCAATTTCTGAGGATTTTCAAAGGAGATATGAGTGGCTTGTGACTCTACATTTTCTTTTTCATTTTTAATGTTGTGTTCCTTGTTTGTATGGTCCTTTTATAGTATTAAAATCATCCAATGCCTTAGCTACTGATTCATTTTCTTAGTTACTATTTTAGGATCTATGTGAAATAGTTTGCTCTAGTGCTTCCTATTTCTAAATCAGACTGCTTTTCTCCCTTCACTTTATTCTTTTGCTCTTACCCTGTTTTTTATTTTGTTGTTGTGAGGTCACTTTGTGTTTCTTTCCTTTCTTTTGGTGGTGACTCTGGGATAATTACTGTTGAGAAGGATAGTATTTGTAGGGCCACCTGTTGTGTTAGAGCCTCAATCTTCTCTTCTCTTCTAACTGATCCATTCTAACCATGATAAGCTTAAGTAATCCTGCAAATCTATTTCTTAAATCATTTAGAGCTTCAACAATCATCACATTTGACATCACTGGGCAAGCTGATGCCTTAATTGAATATTTAGAAAGGGCATTGGGGCAATTTAACATGATATCTGCATCCACTTCAATTTGTTCCACTTCATAATCAAGTTTTCTAAAACAGTGTTTGGGGATCCTGCCATAATGGATTGATTCCTAGTGATTGCACATGAAGATCTTAATGAAGGAAACTTCTGACAGTTCTAAAGTGCTAAATGGTTCCATCAGTTGTTCTTGTGTTTTAGGAGATGAATCCTGTAGAAGATTTGGGGTTTCAACCCCAATATTTGCTACTGAATCTTGCAGTTGCTGTGTAGGAAGAGAGGTGGTTTTATTCAGAAAAAGCCAACATTCCTTTCTGATTTTTAGGTTGTATATTGGTCTTTTCTTTCTCATCCCTTTCAAAATCTTTCTTTTTGTGACAAAATTGTGTCTTTATTCTTCTCTGATTCAGTTAGTTGTTGGGTAAAACAATTTACCCGTACTGACTGAGGTTCCATTAGTTCAACATTTGTTAGATTAATTTTTTCTAGTGGCTATTTAACCTTTGCAGCATAGGAAATGGTTCTACTGCCATTACCGCCATTATTTTGGTAGGTGTAGAGGTAGTAATAGTTAAATCATCATGAGAGATACTTCCATTGATTCTTTTACCCTTCTTACCTAACATTTTCCCACTTGTTCAAGCCTATCTATGAGACAATTATACCAGAATTAGATCTATACAACAAGAGAATACAGAAACAAAATAAATTTCAGTTGCAGCAGTAAGGAAAGAGGATATTAAACTGCAACCAAATAACAATGTAATAGTGACAGATATAGGAAATCAGTCAAAACAGCTGCAATCTGGCTGTAAGTCTCTCTATATACAGTGTGCTAAGAATCAAGAAGCATTCAAAAAAAAGAAAGAAAAAAATAGCAAGTGCAAATTTGTAGCTGACTATCTTTCCAGAGGGTTTCACTGTGCTTTCTTGGAAGCTATAAATTGCCCCCAACTATTCCTAAGATTTCACCTTTAGCTTCAGCTTCCAGTAGCAATGTTTTGTTTCCAGTGGGTCAGAGAGATGGACAAAGCTGAAAAGGCATAGAGTCCATAAGGCTCACTCTATCAGCAATAATTCTGTGTTCATCATTGAGTCTGTTGTAGAAAAGTATGGCCCAGAGATATTCTTCTGGTAACAAAGAGCTTCAGTGGGTCAATTTAAGAGAATCAACACCCCTTACTCCCAGGATGGTAAAATTCAGAAAGTTGGCAATGGCAACTCATAGCAGCCTGAAGAACCTGCTGTCGGTTGAAAAGAAATGGCACTTTGCTCAAAAACCACACACACATGCATAAGTGATTTAAACCTCAAACTTATAATTTAGTCTGACCACTAGGTCTTTTTCACATTGTGTTATATTTAGTGTGCTATTCCCAAATTTGTATTGTCATAGTGTTGTGTCTTCCTAAGTGCATTACTGCACTTTTATCCATGTTAAACTGCATCCCCATTTTGACACACTTAGTTACTGTATGTTGCCCAGATTAGATTGTCTATATTTTGTCTGTTCTTTTGTTTCACAGAACCCTTCTATTTTTATGTCAAATGCATACTAGGGTCCAACTATTGAGTCCAGTCTATATCAGTAACAAAGATGTCAAATGATATCGGTCCCAAAACTGAACCCTGAGGCACCTATTAAACAAACATTGCTCTTTGAGGAGAGGTGATGA
This sequence comes from Neoceratodus forsteri, assembly GCA_016271365.2. Classification (NCBI taxonomy): domain Eukaryota; kingdom Metazoa; phylum Chordata; order Ceratodontiformes; family Ceratodontidae; genus Neoceratodus; species Neoceratodus forsteri. The sequence continues at coordinate 236,981,162 of CM057450.1, forward strand.
TTTATTTTGACCCTCTGGGATCTATTCATCAACTATGCTGCTATCCAGTTTATTAATGAGGTGTCAAGCCCAAGTTGTTTTATTCTTTCAAAGATGACACAGTGTGGGACCATAAAGGCATTTTTAAAGGCCAGGTGGAAGATGTCTAGGAGATGGTTTCTTTCTAATTCTCAGTTACATTTTCATAACACTTTCACAGTTTTGTTATGCAGTATCGACCTCTGCAGAAATCACATTGCTGTCTATCTAGAGAATTTGTTTTTGCCCTGTGTGCATGTATCTCTTCCTTAATAATTGCTTCCAAGAAATTCCTCAGTAAGAGGTGATGCTAATTGACCTATAGTTCGAGGTGTCAATCCTAGACCCTTTTAAAACACTAGTGTGATATGTGTGTGTTTCAGTCTTCAGAACCACACCTTCACTAAGGATCAGCTACACATTACTTGCAAAGGATCAGTAATATTCATACACATTCATTTGAGCATATTGGTTGTTATTACTTTGGGGCCTGGTGCAGTGTTTTTTTTCACACACTTAATTTTCTCAATGATCATTTCTGTGTTACCCAACTAGTATCTCTTTATGTCACAGTATTTGTATTAGGTGGTACAAGTTTTGATATAATCGGTTTCAAATACAGAGAACTAAAGTACTTTTAAATAGTTCTGCCATTTCATGTAGGAAGATAATAGTGGTATCATCTTTTCTGAGTGGGCCTTCCAATGATGAATTATGTCTTAAAGAAAAGATGCTGGATATATCAGGTATGATGAGTATAATGGGGATCCATGGAGCTGGTACTGGCTTATAATAGGGCAGTACAGTGGCCCTGGATTCTTTAGCTCTTGTCTGTGTTCACCCCTCACTCATCACCCTACATCCCCTAGGTTTGATGGGACTTTGAAGGAGATGAGGCAAGGGGTTGAAGACTGGAGTGGCACTGCAGAAATCTGGTCTGGTGGATGACAAGATTAGATTGATGGCCCATTACAAAGACTATCAATCAGCAGTCTCCTGTGAGAAGACAGAATTCCTGTGCAGGGAGATAGCCACTGTGCAAAATTGACCAGCTCAGCTCTTCTGGACTATTGACAGAACATGCAATCCAGTCTGTCTTCAGTGTCAGGAGTGTTTTACAGATTGTGTGTGATGAGTTTGCTCAATTCTTCCCAGATAAGATTGTTGTCCTCTGATCAGAGATCCACTTAGTGCCTCTAGTGGGCTTTTTGGAGGTTGGCAGGAGGCAGCAAGCACTGTGTTTGTCTGGTCTGATTTTGTCCAGTTGGCAGCCATATATATTGTGGGGATCATCCAGGGTATGCATCCAACCTACTGTAGTTTGGCCCGGGCCCAACATGCCTGCTAGTGGAGTGTGTTGAGGTCATCCACCCAGTCATGGCTGAGACAGTCTGGAGTTTGTTGGAGACAACAGTGTTTTATGACTCCCTGAAGGAGGCATAGTGATACCCCATTTAAAGAAATCCTCCATCGACCCAGCCTGCTTAGCAAACTATAGACCAATCTCTAACCTGCCCTCTGTGGGTAAAGTTATTCAGGAGGTGGTTGGATGCAGCTGGAGGACCATTTGACCAACCATGATGTCTGTAATCCTCTCTAGTCTGGATTTAGGAAGAGACATAGTACCAAGACGGTGCTTGTTTGGCTACTTAATGATCTCCTGATAGTGAGAGATCAGGAGTCACTCCATCTTAGTCCTCCTTGATCTCTTTGCAATGTTTGACACTGTGGACCATGGTGTGTTGTTGAGCACCTTCAAGATGCTCTGTGGACTGTCTGGTACAGTCCTCAGATGGTTTTGATCCTTTCATGAGCAGGACTCAGAGAGTGGTGTCACTGATTTACTCCTTGACCCCTCTCCTTCTGTCCTGTGGGGTTCTGCAGGGCTCTGTACTATCACCAATGTTGTTCACAGTGTATGTGCTTCTGTTAGAGACATTATAAGGTGGTATGGGCTGAGTTTTCACTGTTATGCAGATGATACTCAGCTGTACATATCCTTTGTGCCTGAGTAGATACAGCTATCTTGGTCTTTAACAGCTGCATCTCTGAGTTCCAGGGCTGGATGAGTGCCAACTGGTCGAGGCTGAACTCTAATAAAACCAAGGTGTTGATGTTGGGCCCAGGTCACCAGGATATGGGGTTGTCAGCTTTCCAACTGTCTGAACTTTGGCTCCGGGGGGCAGCTGCGTACCTCAGACCAAGGTGCAAAATCTGGATGTTGTTTTCTACAGTGGTCTGGCATTAAAGTCTGAGGTGTCTGCTGTCATTAAAATCTCTTTACCATCTGAGGAACATTACCCAGATTAAGCATCTGGTTCTGCCTTGTGATCTTCCAACTTTGGTCCACAACTTTGTGACCTTCCGCCTTGATTACTGCAATGCCCTCTACCTAGGGCTACCGAGGGTCGATATCCACCACCTACAGCTGGTGCAGAATGGGGTGGCCAGGTTGTTGACTGGCTTATCAAGATCTTGCCATGTCATGCCTGTGTCCCCTCTTGCACTGGCTGCCAGTTCATTGCAGATCACACTTCGAGGTCAGGTTGCGACCTATAATGCCCATATGGACTGCAAAGTGCATTACTTGCAAGATCTTCTTTGCCATTACCATTCCCTCTTCTCACTCCGTTCCTCCAAAGAGGGATTAACAGAGGTTCCCAGGGTGTGACTGATGACCTCCAGGGCATACTCACTTGTTTTTGTGGCACTACTCCTGTGGAACTCTCTACCTCATCAGATTAGAGAGTGTCAGACCATGGAGAGCTTTAAATCTGCAATTAAGACATATCTTTTCAGTATGGCCTTTCCTGATTTTGAATCACTTGATGTCTTTTTATATTGAATCATGTACTGATTGTTACTATTTTATATCTTTTAAGGGATTTTATTGTACAAGTGTTTGGTCTTCTGGAATTGCACTTTTGAAAAATAAATATGATTAATTGATTGATTGACTTTAAATACCCACAAAATGTTTCATCTTCACCTTAGTTGCTGTTTTTTGCCAATTTGAATTCTATTTTCTGCTTTTCTTTCTTAGTTATGTTCTTGCAGCTTTTAACTAGGCTTTTGCTTCTTATTTGATGTTGGTTCTTCTGCTTTATATCGATGAAAGCAATGCACCTTGTTAACCATTTGAGTTTACTACCCTTGCATTATATTTCTTGATTGCTGGGATAGTTTTATTACAACATTTCCATTATAATGCAGGGTTTAAATAATTGATTAACAGTTTTTTCTTGGGACAATACCAACTGTACAGAAGGCGTTTATATAGGCTTTCTAGAAGTGTCATGTTTGTTAAACACAGTGAGGAAAGTGATATGCCTTTTCACAATGTTTTAGAACTTTGATGAGCAAAACGCTAATCAATTTTAGAGTTATTTAAAACCCTATAATGTTTTTAAATATTTGTCCATGCATTTTCAGTATTTTGGTTTCTTGATCTTTCTTTCAATTTATTTTGCCTACAGTTCTTTTTATTTCATTGGTGTTGGTTTTTTATAAAGATATATTTCTGTACACCCTGTATTCTCAATTTTGGCAAAGCTACAGTACATTGAAATAGACCACTGCATGGTCAGTGTTTGCTAATTGTTCTTTTACAGTGATATTTTCCATCCTGATTTTGATTGAGGTCGTGAGTAATCTAAGTTACTGTTCCTCTTGTGGGCTTAGAGACATACTGGGTTAGGGAGCATTGTTTTTCTGTCTCAAGAAAAGCTATAGCATGTCCTGTCTTTCCTGTTTATCTTTTACAATGTACATCTGAGAGGTTAACATCCCTTGTTAGTATTAGGTCTCCATTTCACCTGCTGTCTGAGTTTCTTCCATTATATCAACATTTTGCAGGTTAACTAGGACCTGCAGCTTATCCATCAGGTAGGAAATGGGCAGACTGGGTGGGCCAAGCGGTCCTTATCTGCCATCAAATTCTATGTTTCTATGTTTCTAGGTTTCTATGTTTCTATTTTGCTCTTCATCAAAATTTGAGGGTCTATAGAAAGTCCTAATATTACACTTTATTGTTTTTGATGTAACTTGTAACTAAATGGTTTCTGAAATACTTGACTTTTAATCTTCCTGTGATGTCAGTAACTGTGATAGACTCTTTAGCATAGACCACAATGCTCTGTCCTTTCTTTTGAAGTCTGATGTGTACAGTGAGTAACCTTATTATTTCACTGTCTCATTCAGTGAGTTGTTCCACCATGTCTCAGCGATGTAAACAATTTCTTACTTAGCCCTGTCCATTATTACCACTAGTTCTTTCTTTTTTATTCAAACTATGTGCATTTATTAAGATGCATGTCCACCCAGTGGATTTTCCCTACTTCCTGGGTGCAATATCTAATCTTATTGTACTAAAGTATAATTTACTGCATGTATGTGTTCACCCATCCATAAACTTAGCCAAGTTATTTTGAAAGTCTCTCTTATCTTTTTTATCTATTGGTTCTAACAGTAAAGTATTCACAATCCTCTATGTGTAGAATATTATCCTAGTCTGAGTCCTAAAGTTATATTGTTTAATTTGTTTAGAATGACTTTTATGTAATGCTTGTCATTATGAAGTTCAATATTCACATTGTAAATTTAAGATGCATCATTATGGATGCTATAGAGAAAACGATATCTCCCATAATTATGTTCTTCTGCAGTCCAATATTGCTTATTCTGTTTTCATACAGAAGCTTCTCAATCTCTCTCATCATTCTAGTTTCCTTATTCTGTATTCTTTCCAGCATTGTGTCTCCCTTTATTTACACCTCCTAGAACTGGGAACAATAGTTTATATATAATCTGTAATTGGTCTAATGTAAGATTTATACAGTCTTCATAGTACCACCTAGTCCTGTGGCAATCAAAGAGTGAGGTCCTTGATGTCACCCCCTTTGGTTGTTGTGCTTCTGTTGTTAACCTCCTGCATAATGAGTAAGAGAAGGTTCTCCATGCTTCCTTCCCTTTGAGGATCTCTTTTCCTTGTGCTGATTTGCTGTGCTGTCTTTTCATTGACAATCAAATGTATCTGCCTTCTGCCCATGGTGAGTACATGTGCCAGCCCTCTCACCCATGATTTTTTGTCTAATTCTACATAACTCTCCTCTCTTCATTCTCCTGGCCACTACCCCAGTTCCTTGGAGCAAAGGCACAGCAGGCCCTTTCAGTTGACCAGAAAACCCATACTCTCTTCCTTTTCACCAGACTGTTAGACAACCATTTGTTTGTCTATTGGTACTCTTCCAGTCCTTAGTAGCCCCATGGATAGAGATGTGAAGTTGAGAAAGTTTGCTTCACCAGAATGTCACAAATTTTATAAACTTTGTGAAGTTCAAAGTGCAGATTTGGAAACATATTTGGTAGGTCAAGTGGCACACTTTTCATCAATGTGGCAAAATTTACTCATAAAGTTACCACTTCACCTGGCAAACACATTGCAATGTCCAGAAGTTTGAAGTTGGTAATGCCAGTAGGAACTTCATGAAGCTTTGTGAAGTCAAGGTTTCATAACTTTGTGACAGCTTCACCAACAATGTTAACATTCACTGCATCTCTACCCATGGAGTGGGAGTAGACCATTATATATATCTTCCATCCAGAAACATTTCAGGTTCAATGAATGATCTACCTATGTACTTGTAACATGTGTTTTCTATATTTCTCATGCCAACATGAACGATGATGATCTGCTCCTCTCCAATGCTGTTTTGCTTAGAATTGATAGTAAAAGTGAACATGTGCTCAAGACAGGAAAGCCATCTCAGCTGAGCCACCATCCCAGTACAGCAGTGCCCCTGCACCCTACCCACTACCTTAACAGTAGAGTCTCCAGTGACTACTACCTTCCTACTCCTTACAGAATTTTCCTTCCTCCATCTTGGCGTGTTGGGTATCCTGGCCGACTGGACTACTCCCTCCAGCCCCACTGGCCTGTTGCCCCCTTAACTTGACTGACCAGGAGCTGGTACCTGTTGTTGGGTTCACTGGCAATGGTGCTTCCTCATGACCATGGCTGTTACAGTACCTCCCTTGGCCTCATTGCTTCATCCCCATCACAGTCCCCGTCATCCTCCCTCCAACCTACGTGTCCCTGCACAAACTGATCCCTCAGACAGCATGTTCATATCTGTAGTCTCCATCTTTCTAGTATCCTCAACTGCCTATTCACATCCCTGCTCCATGCAGTGCCTGCAACTGCCACTCCAGCCTTGTAGTTCATGTCTTGAGAGCATCAGCTACTCCCAGTGGCTGCAGATATATCGCTGCTACCTGTCTTAAAGAGGATCTTGTACATTCCACAATCCAGGCAGTTCACCAGATGTGCTTCTGTCACAGTGTCCTAGATGTTAGCCTCTGCCACCCACTTCTGCCACATTAGAGTACCCGCTCAGCTCTAATGCTTCTCCTGTGCACTCCTGTACAGCCAGTTGTCATTCCAGTCCTCCTGCCTCTGAGCAGGTTCCACTCTGGGAATGTGGCAGCATTAGGCGCTGAGTCATTACAGCACCAAATGTCAATATTGCCATCCACTCTTTTGTGAGGCAGTGCCCCCACCCTCTAACTATAGATTCCAACTCCAGAGGGTGAACCTCAGGGATGGGGTGGCAAAGTTAGGTTTTGGTGCCATAATGACTCAGCACCCTAATGCTGGTGCTCTGAAAGTGTGTAGTGTCAGAACAGAAATCAGCTTGCAGAGCCTACAGAGGATTCCCAATTGACTTCTGCAGGCAGGATGGCTTACATCTTCCAGCCCTGGAGCACTCCAAGTGCACTTTGATCCTCCTCAGTAATCTATAGTTAGAAAAATATATTCCCCCTCAGCCAACTCCCATTTAGCCTGTCTCCACTTCATCAATTTATTTGTCTTGTGACCATTCAGCACTGATGGAACTAGCTATTGGCTCACACAGTGTCTGAATTTTAAGACGGTGAGTTGCAGCTACCAGTAAACACATCAAGTGTTAGGATAGGAAGCATAGCAATGAAAATATCATAGTTAGCATGTCAGAGACAGTACTGAGTATTCTATTGACAAGCCTTCTGAATAAATTTTGATAAAACATTTCAGTCACATCCATGCCTTCTTCATACTAGTTTAGAAAATGGATAAATGAAAACTGTATTCTAATTGGCTGTTGCCTTTCCATGGGCATATGTTTATGTGCTAATACCACCCTGTAAAGAAAAGTGCACATAGGTGATCTGAAATGTACAGATTCCATACATAATTCATGAGCCATTTAACTTTTTCCTGATTTCCATCACAAACATGGCTGTCAGCATTACAAAAGTGGTGACAGGCCCACCTGCAGTAACTATCACCCTATATCTACCCTCCCTCCTCCTCTTTCAAAAGCCCTGGAAAGGATAGTCTCTGATCAAGTATCTGACTACCTCTCTCATTGCAACCTCCAAAGCCCCCAGCAGCATGGATTTAGAAAGGGTCATAGTACCTCCACTGCCCTTCTAGAATTTTCTGATTTCATGTACAGAGCACTTGACCATGGCCACCTTTGTGGTCTGTGTACATAGACCTCACAAAAGCATTTGACACGGTCAACCATGATCTGCTTGTCTCTATGCTCCTCTGTATTGGTATTTCGCCAGATGCCTCCTCCTGTTCTCTAACTATCATTCTATGAGAACTCAGAGTGTAAAAGTCTGTGATACCCTTTCCTCTATCCTCCTGTCTGCTCTGGTGTCCCACAAGGATCAATTCTGGGACCACTTCTTTTCAGTCTTTTCATAACGCCCTCCCTCGTGTTTGCTCTAGCAGTATTCTTCTTTATGCTGATGACACTGTCATCTACTCTAGTCATGCCAGCCCCCTCTAGAGGGCACCCTTCAAAAATGCTTCACTGAAGTGGAAGCCTGGTTCTAGAGCCATAAACATAACTAATTACAATAAAACCAAAGTCATGTTATTTGCTAACCCTCACAACAAGCACAAGGGGTCTCACCTAAGCAGCCACAATATCCATCTCCAGCCTCAGAGCAAGTCTACTGACTTTAAGCACTTTAAGTATCTTGAGTTACTCCTAGACTCCCCCACTCCCTTACTTTCCACAAGCACATCAGTTCAGTTTGCAAAGCAGTTAATATTAGAATTGGCTCCCTTTACAGGCACAGACACTGCATGACCCCCGAAGCAGTCAGAATGGCAGTGATTAGCTCCATCCACTCCATCATTGATTATGGGCTGGTTATCTGTGGCTCTGCCTCTGACACCACCCTTGGTCGAATAAAGATTGCTTTAAGAAAGCATGTAGACTAGTATCTGGAGCCCATAGATTTACTCACACATGTGACCTTTATGCACAGACCAGCTGGTTAAACTCTTAAGAGCAGGCTCACCTACCAGCCATGCCTATTTGAGAAGAAAATCACTCAGTCTCATTCCACCCTCCTCTATGTTGCTCATCAAGCATTCGAAGCCCCCTAGGAACATGAGAAACATGTCCAAACCATCCTACACACTTCCCCAGTGTAGAAAGTCTTAAGGCCAGCAATAATTTATGTACAGTGCCCTTTCATGGCTAAATGACCTGCCTGCTGATGTCCTGGCAGAATAAAAACTTGGGATTTTCAAATCCAAACTACACCTTCACCTCCTTGCACTTAGCTTCTGTAACTGCTTCTAACCTTCCTGTCTGCCATGTTCCCTATCATTGCTTATGCCCCGTATTTCTCTTTGACTGTGCCCTCTTGTCCATTCACCTATTTCCTCTCCCCATCACTGCTCCCTCTGAATACCCCTGTGACTATGTCTTTCTGATTGTTACCTATGACAATGTCTTTTGACAGCTATCACAATCCTGTACCTTTATCCAAGCCATATTTGATATATACAACCCATTCACTGTATTATGATGTATAACTCATTCTCAATTTTATGCTGAATGATTTCTTCATATTGACAATGTCGTGTTGACTTCACTGTACTCCTGTAATTTATCTACGTCCCCATTTTGTTGAGCATAACCCTATGTTGTTTTTGCTATTCACTATGCTGTATGCTTTTATTTCCATTGTCTTATTGTTATTTGTACAGTGCTCTGCACTTTGTGTTTGTATTCTGTATCTCAACGTGAAGCCTTTGTAAATGAGTCTCTGACTTAAAGGTTGTATTTCCAAAATTGAAAAATGAATAAAAAAATATTCTTCCATAAAATACTTCAACTAGGCACTAAAATTAAAACTCCTTTAAATAAAAAAAATCCTGAATGTTTTGCACTTTGATCTGCTCTTTGCACACATAGACACATTTAAAATGAAGCACCTTCGATCTTTAGCTGAGGATCACTTGGCTTGCGAATATGTGGAGATTGGAAAACCAACATTCAGGGACTATACATGTTATTCTGCCCCCAAATATGTACAGCAGGCTTGATATGATCTTGGCATGGGGAGAGGCACAGCAAGGGGCTATTCATTCCTCTATGGAGCCAACTTTGATTTCTGATCACTCCCGGTAATGTATCTTTTCAGTTTGGGTAGCCTTTAGAATCCAATAATGCAAGTCTTTGCAGAGATGAGGCTTTTGGAGTGGATTCACCAGGAAGTGTGGGTATACTTGAAGCCAGTGCTGGGGAGAATGTGCTCCTAAATGTCTGTGGAAAGGGTTAGATGCTTATTTGTGCAGCAGAATTATTGCCTACTCAGCCGCTAAGAAAAACAAAAGGGGCAGGACATAAGGGATTTGGAGGAGAATCACACCCTGCAACTTAGGCACAAAGCTGGGGTTCCTTCACCTGACCTGCTCTATCAGATGCAGTCTCTGCAGTATAGAATGAATGTCTTGAATTTGCAGCAGGCAGAGTACACTCTTTACAAAACATGGCATGCTTTATGGAAGGGAGGGTGAAAAGGTTGGGCATCTTCTTGCTTGTTACTTGAAGAAAATGTGGAAGAGGCTAAAATTCCTGGGATTCATTCAGAACAAAACTGATTACTGGCCCTGTAGATGTGAATAGGGTTTTTCAGCTCCAATGAGGATCTCTATGCCTCTCAGCTGAAGGGCAAGGAGGACTATGGTCTTTCTTGGGGACTTTCTAGATGGGTTATCTTTTCCTAGGCTATCTGTTGACCCGATTGGATTTGGAGGGCCCAACTGCACACTGAGAGGTCAAAACTGTGGTAGGTAAGCATGCAGTGGTGAAAGCACTGAGCCCGCCCATGGAGATTTTCCAATTACTGGTGGACTTAGGCACAAAGCTGGGGATCCTTCACCTGACCTTCTCCATGAGATGCAGTCTCTGCAATATAGACTGAATGTCTTGAATTTGCAGCAGGCAGAATACGCTGTTTACAAAATACAGCATGCTTTTCAGAAAGGGGCGAAGAGGTAGGGCATCTTCTTTTATTGCTTCAAGAAAAAGGCAGAAGAGGTTAAATTCATGGGATTCATTTGGGGCAACAACTGATAACTGACCCTGTAGGTGTCAATAGGCTTTTCAGAGCTTCTATGAGGATCTCTATGCCTCCCAGCTGGAATGGAAGGAGGATTATGTCTTTCTCTTGGGACTATCTAAATGGGCTATCTTTGCCAAGGCTATCTGCTGACCAGATTGCAGATGGTATCAGATCTGGATAACAACACTAAAACAGCAAAATACCACCACAGTGACAAATCTCTACAAGTCAAGATTTTCACTGTGGTGGTTCACTGTAATCAGCAGTGCAACTCCGGTGTTGTGCCCCACCCTGAACCAACTTTGACTCGAAGTTGGTCATTTAAAGATGTGGGTGTGCAGGAGGGCAGGCCCCACATGGGGGGGTGGGCTAATGCCCCTCAGAAAAACACTTGCTCTGTTGGGAACAATGCCGACTCTTGGCATTGTTCCCGTCGATATAGGGGTTGTCGATGTCGATGCCATTGATATCTTTCACGAACCATTGCAGATTTGGAAGGCCAAATTATGCATGGAGAGCTCAAAACTGTGATAGGTAAGCTTGTAGTGGGGAAGCTCTGGCTCAGATGGGCCACCCGTGAAATTTACCAATTACTGGTGGACTTAGGCACAAAGCTGGGGATCCTTCACCTGACCTGCTCAATGAGATGCAGTCTCTGCAGTATAGACTGAATGTCTTGAATTTGCAGCAGGCAGAATACGCTGTTTTATAAAACACAGAATGCTTTTTGGAAGTGAGGCAAAAGGGTAGGACATCTTCTTGCTTATTGACTGAAGAAAAGGTGGAAGAGGCTAAAATTCCTGGGACTCACTGGGGCAACAACTGATAACTGACCTTGTGGGTGTGAATAGGGTTTTCAGAGCTACTATGAGGGTCTCTATATGCCTCTTTGTTGGAGGCAAGGAGGAGTATGGTGTTCTCTCTTGGAGACTTTCTAAATGGGCTATCATTTCTAGGCTATCTGTTGACCAGATTGCAGATTTGGAGGCCCAATTACACATAGAGAGGTCAAAACTGTGATAGGTAAGCTTGCAGTGGGGAAAGCACTGGGCCCAGATTGGCTGCCAGTGGAGACTTTCCAGTTACTGGTGGACATGATCACTCCTCCTTATTTGCCAGGAAGCATGGACACTGCTACCCTCCCAATGACCTTAACTGAGGCCATGATTATTGTTTTATCAAAAAGCCAAAGATCCATGTCAGTGCTCCAGCTATCACCCCATCTCTCTCTCTCTCTCTCTCTCTCTGAGACATTGATTAAAGATTCTGACCAAGGTTTTGGCAGCATGGTTCACTAAGGTTCTACTGGCTTTTGATCCAGCCTGATCAAGTGTGTGTTCTTCCAGGGAGATGGAGTTGATCAGCTTTATAGGCTGGTTAACTTAATGTGGTGGTGGATTCTTCCTGGATCTGGTGATAGCAGTTGTTCTAGACACAGAACAAGCTTTTGATTCTGTTTAGTGACCTTGTTTAGTTAAGATTCTTCACACTTTTGGGTTTGGCAGGGTTTTTGGTGGATCAGCACTATTTATGCTGCCCCAAGCCTCTGTTCTGATGAATGGTCATCTTTCTTTCTTCTTGTTATTCAGAGGCACACAGCAGGGTGTCCCTTGTCCCCAGCACTGTTTCTTCTAGCAATTGAGCCTCTTGCATAAGCTATCCAATGTTTGCTCCTTATTAACGGAGTGGAGGTTGGCAAAGTTATGTTTAAATTCATCGCTTTTTGCCAATGATATTTTCCTGACATTACGGCAGCCCCTTACTTCACTACCGCCCTAATGGATTTGCTAAATAGATTTGTGGATTTTTCTGACCTTCACAACAATTGGGGTAAATGGAAGTGCTTGCCTTTAAATTTCAGCTGTAGAGGGCTTTCTCCTGGTGCAGGGTCTGTCATGGCAAGCAAATTGGTTCATTATCTAGGATCCTCATTTCCTCCAGTTGGCAGTAATGGGTATCCTTGAACTTTGACCCATTGCTTGCATCCCTGAAAGCCAGCACAGACAGATGGAAAATCCTCCACCTTTCACTGTGGAGTAAATCCCAAGTACTGCAGATGATGGTACCTCCCAGAGTTTTATATTTATTGCTGTATCTTCCCTTTATATTCCTGAGTCCACTTGGTGTTCCTTGGATCAATTTGATAGAGTTTTTCTTTGGGAAGAGCGCAGACTGAGGTTGTCCTTATTTAGATTGATTGCTCCTTTGTCCACAAGGGCTTAGGACCCTGGCTCAAATGGTATTACCTGAATAGGAATTAGATATTGGATGATGTGGTTACATGCTGATTATTGTCAGGATGGAGTTCACTGAATAGTCCTGGAAGAAGCCCTGGCTTATGATGCTTCACCTGATATGATCCTTTGGGACTCAGCTAAGATCCAATGGGAGTATCCCATTCAGTGCTATATATTGGATGTTTGGAGGGCTATGGGAAGATTCTTCCACTTTAAGGCAGCTTCCACTCCAGTACTGGACTTTTGGCATACACCAAGCTAAGTGTAGAGGTAAATCATTTTGCTGGTGTGAGTGGGTGGAAGGAGGTATAGTCAAGTTAGTTGATCTCTTTCAAGCAGACTTTGGCCTGTTTAAGGACTTTGTAACCATAAAGGTCAAGGCTTCCTTCCTCATGCCATCTATGGAGGTATTTTCAGATTCATCATCTGGTATCTTCCTAAACTGGGGCACAGTTGAGATTACTGGACAGGGGTATCCAAGAGGATCTTGTGGGTCTCACAGAGGAGGTCCTCATTTTGTTTTTTCCTTATTATTTTAAGAAGATCCCCAACACTGGCCAAATATATGTTTTTACTCAATGAATATGCACCCAACCCCACTAAGGTGCAGCTTAAATGGGAGACTGTGCTGGGATACCAGCTTTGAGGATGATTGAGCTTCATGCTGGGACAATGCCTATGGGGTAGGAAAGGACCTCCAACTGAAGACTTCCATTTTCATACATGACTCTGGTTATGTTAAAGAAGAGGAATCTGGTGGATAATGATTTGAGTTGGAGGTATCTTCAGGCTCTGGCTACCTTGCTGCACATTCTTTGGGACTGCCCCAAGCTGGTATCTTGGTGGGAGCAACTTAGTGCTAAAATTCAGTTTGTCTTGAGGCACAGCATCCCTCAGGATCTCACTCTGTTAATATTGGGTACACTAGTCAACTCCCATTGCTCTCTAAACCTCTGTGCTTATGGTTAATGGCAGCGGTGGTTGAAGCAGTGTTTGGTTTATAGAAAATGGAGAACACCTGATGTCCCAACCATTGATGAATGGAGGATGGATTATATCGACTGGAGGATTGGAAAGGTTGTCTTATTTGGTGGCAGGTAATTGGACACTTTATGATAAGGTTTGGCCTCCATATCTCCTTCTTATTTTGGGACCGAGCTAAGGTATTAGAGTGGGAATTATGGGATTTCTTTCCACCCTTTTTGGGATGGAGGCCCACTTGTTGGGGTGTGATTATATTGTGGGTGGTCCCCAATCCTCCCCTGGGCTTGCTTTGAATGTAGGCTAATTTTAGGGCTCTGAGGCTTGGGTTCACGTTTCCATACTAGGTTTGCCAGTTCTCCATTGCTTGTTTGTTCATTGTTTGTTTGTTTGTTTGTTTATCTATTTTATACTTGTTACTTATCTATATTCATCATTTAGTCTTTTTCCATTCATATTGAACCATTACTGTTTCATCCCAAATTCGGGTGGTTTGTGAGCATTAGCATTCATGGACGGTTGTCTTTGATAGAGGCCACTTTCCTGGAGGGTATGGGGTGGTTGGGTTTAGGGATATTATTTGTGGTGAGGTTACTACAGAGTATGGTTCATTTCTCATTTGTGTATGTTCCTCTTTTGATGTCCATATGACAGTATCTTATGGTATGTTCAGAGCATTGATACACCTGTTTGACTCATGTTATTGTTGCTACTTAATAGTTTGTATTATAATGATATTTTCTCAATAAAATATTAATACAAAGAAAATGAAGCACTATTCAGAGTTTTCATTTCTGATGTTTTTTTGTTGACCATGAAAAATCACCCTCATATCCCAACCATCTTTTTTCTTTTTTTCCCTTGTCATAATGCTTTTTCTTAAAGCTGATTAATGCATGCAGGCTCCCAGATCTGTCCCCACCTCCTCTTGGCTGGCAGCCACCTCCCAATCCACTAAACCCCGAGATCCCACAAGGAGTGGCAGGGTCAGGAAGGGGAAGGCCATTCTCTTCCCACCGGTGACTCTCAGCCAGACTTTTGGGCCATTGGCCAGGCGGTAACATGGGATGCAGGCAGACAAGCTGAGCTTTATGTAACCTGTGCGGTAATTTTCTGTTTTTCTCCCTTGACCCATGGGGACTGCAGCAAAATGGTTAGAGCATGAGCGTGAGGTGGCAGTATTACAGAACTGCTGGTCTTTCTGCACTCACCTAGCATAACTAAGCTCCTTGAGCCTTGTTGCTACCACCAGACCTCACCCTATGGCAGCCAAGAGCCAAGAAGATATACCTCCCAGTCCAAGAGAGGAGAGCTGCCTGACGCAGCTCTGTCTCCTCCCATTCATCTCCTGGTGGACTATCAGTGACCTGAGCTCATTCTCCAACTCAGATCACCTGTGTAGGAGATGTACAGTGCATTACAGTGCCTCAGTCCTCTATGCCACTGGACTGCTCTGTCCTTACCACATGGACAGAAATATCACCTGCTAACCTGCCCCAGATAAAATTAAAGCTCTGGCTCCATATGCGGACTTTATGTCAGCGTCAGTGTATCCCATTTGAACACTGTAGAATTTTGAATTTGTGCATTCCATTTCAACATTCCGTGTTTGGGAGGATGGGAGAGCATTAGATACAGACATAATATTGGCAGATAAGGGCCTATAGCCCACACAGTCTGCCCATTTGAGCTCGTAAGAGCACTTTAAGTTTTTCTAGAAGTCTGTTTCTAGTAGAAGAATACTGCAGATTATTGAATTATTAAATTCGTGTTTAACAATGAAACCATAAGTTCATTGTGTAGAAAGATGGATGGCAGTTAGTAAAGCCATTTGTGGAAGGACTCTTTGACATTTTCAAAACAATATTTTATTATATTTATGTTTCTTTCATATCTTGTAGTTTTCTTTATTTCTCCAACATTTTCTAAGTATAATAGGAGCAGAGTATTTGTGGACACCTGCACTGCGGAGACTGTAAGGCCTTTCATCTGTGGTGTTGGACCTAATCATACCACTGGGTGTGTGGGTTCTACCAACACCACACCTGTCAGATCTTACTGCTTACATAAAGGCTGTATACATCTACCTTAAGAAGTAATTCTCAAATGGTTTCCTACCACACCATACCACTTGCATTTCTTTCATATGTATTTATTTATTTAAACATTGTTACTGCAGCTGTGAGAGGCACATTGAACCAAGGCTCATTTTCAGGTGCAACTTGGGGAGAGGGGGAAGGAGGCACAAAAGAGGAAAATATATAAAACATCATTGTGTGGGTATTTAGACAGTATAGCATATTTCCTGCAAGCATCTCAAAGTGATTTTCAATCCACAGATAACTCCATGGCAACCAATCACCGAAGTGCAGCCAGCTGTGGGATGGGGTGGAATGCAGTGGCCATTCTGTACCAATTCAATTAACTATAGACCTCCTACTCTTTGTTCCCAGATTCAAACTAATTGATACTAAACCAGTTTAAGCTTTTATGTGCCTATGGACATACAGTACACCATATGCCCTTAATATAATGTCTGTGTTACTAACTAATTTGACTATTTGTAATGTAAAATAAGATATTATGTAACTATGGGATATTATGTACAGTACTGTAAAATGAATAGAATAAAATATGTAGAGCAGCAACAAACTAAACAAGAAAACATGTCTAATTTTACAAACAATGGGCTGGATTCACAAAGGTCTTCCGCATGCTGCGGCAATAGCAGTTGTGGTGACCATCCCTGAGACCTGGCCTGTGCACATGATTCAGTATTGGAGGTCAGGGGTCTGCATCATGCAACTTGTGGTAGCTGCACAAGTTATGACTCCAACTCGAGAATGCCACTTGAGTCGCAGTACAGGGTAGCGCCAGATGCACCATTCGAGGGGTGCCATGGCACCCCATGCCCACCTCTGAAGCACCATAAGGAGTGGGCTCCAGCCTCAAGCCTCCCATGGACCCCCAGATCAAGCACCCTTACCTGTCCTGGTGGCCCAGTGGTCCCTCACCCCTCAACACACACACACCCGGCTTGGTGAGTTGGTGACTGCCCTGGTGGTGAGGGAGGGCTGTGCCAGTTGCCGTGGGGCAATAGGGGTGGGGGCTTGCACTGTGGGGTGGGGGGTCACTAGACTACCAAAGGGTATGGGAATTGGGGGATCATGCCCCAGGGCATGGGGGCCTCAACATGTGTGTGTGGGGTCTGGGCATTGGGGTGTTCCACACACCCATCCTGGCACAGTGTGCCATACCTGGGACCTGAAGCCCATGGGGATGCTGTAAGCCACAGGGGATGTGGAGCTGGGGCACAGTGCAACATCCAGTGAACAGCAAAGACCACTTAGACCACCTTTTGTTGGCATAACTGGTCTTTGATAGATGTTCGCTGGTGATTGTCTCTGAATTCCATTTGTGGACATAGCAGCCACCCTACCTGAATAGGGTGCAAATGCTGCCATAAACTCCCTTATGCCATGTTGCAAGGGGTTTATGGTGCATAGAATGCAGCTGGGCACAGGCAACCTGCAGCATGTCTCAGGCAGCCTATGTGCGCAACTCAGGATGCAAGTGATACTTGCACCATTTTCTCTGACACAAGTTGCCTTGCATCCTGGTTTGCCTTTTGTGAATCTGGCCCAAAGTACTTTTCTTTTAAATGTGAGAGAAACAATGGCCACAAGATGACACTGCAGTATAATTAAAGAAACAGGTCTGCTGAGTAACATAAGAGAAGAAACCAAGAACTGTTGAAATTTGTTTCACTTATTTAAAATATATATATATTTCTAGGAAAATTTCCTTAACAGGAAAGGTGTAAATCTGTTGGTGGGTTAGTAAATGTGGAAACACTGGCTAGGACACCATCAAAATTGTTACCTCCCATCTGATTACAGATCATGCACTCCTAAACCTGCTTAGCTTATGAGATTTGATGGGCTCAGACTTTAAGGTGGTAAAGAATCAGACTCTTCCATAGTGCAGAACAGAGCAAGAAGATACAGTTGAAGTCTAACCCACCAGAGCAACACACCAAAAGGAGTCGCTCTTTCAAAATGTAGTCCAGTTTTACTGTTGATCATTTCATAAATACACACAGTGCAGTTTCTGAGCATCATAATCTTTTGTTAACCTACTGTACAATGAAGCCAAAAGGAACATGGCCTGCCTGTTTCTCATTACACACACCTACTGGTTGTTGCAGCATCTTATTCATGAGTCTTCAAGCCATTCTGTTTCTGTTTTAAAAGTCTACTTACATACCCCTATGGAAGAAACAAATTTTACCATGATTGTTTTCAAATAAATGGATTTAAATTTAGACTCTGACTGCATGTTGGTCTGCTCAGTTCATCTCCTGAGTCCCCCCACTTAGATTTACTGTATTTTCCATTCAGAATGTAGGACTGGTTCATAGTAATATATCTGGCTGAGAAACTCCACAGTGTCCAATTGTTGCTGAAACCAAAGCAACATGACTGGATCAGTTTCCATTTGTACTGCAGTGTATAGTCTATTTTTAGTTTTGTATACCAGCAGTTCTTTCATTTAGATGTCTTAGTTCTTATCTGTCATTGTAATAGTTATTTTGAAGAAAGAATAATCTCCTGCTGGTTGGTTTGATTGTAAATGCTTTGTTCCTGGAGTCTTTGGGCACTCTATTATTTATTTGAAAGACGTTGCTTATCACAATGTATCCATCATTGAGTGTGGATAAAATAAATCCTTCTGAAATCAAAACATGATATTGAAAGTGAGAAGGAGATCATTGCAAATATTTTGGTTTTAGGTTCCCTTTTGTGGCTCATATCCAATCCCTCATTCTGGCATCTCCAGACAATTTTATCAGTTGGTCTTTTTTTTCTTGTAATCAGAAAACAAATGATGTTGATGGACCCTGGTTTAAGTCAATATTAGAGTCTCTTTGCTACACTTCTATTTGCAAATTGTTTTGTGAAGCTGGTAGTACTTTCAAATTTAAGGAAAACAATTGAAAATGGGACTACTCACAATCCCACAGTCTCTATAGCAGAGGCATGCACCCTAGTAAGTGGTTTAAGCATGTTTTCACCACACCGTATGTTTGGGAGACAAAAGGGATTGTAGGAGTGAACTGCAGCTTCAGAATGCATTGGGCTCATAGCCATGACCCCCACCCCATTAACATGTACCTAGGGCTCCAATTCCAAGACATATGGCACAAGTCACTGGCACTTCGACTTGCACCATATGCCGATACGCCTAGGACCCTGTGCCCGATTCCAAAACAGGCATGGTCCCCAGTGGTTACATCGCAGGCTGCCTTTTGAATACCAATTGGTTTAATTCATGGTGCAAAGTGCTACTTGCACCATTTTGTATGGTCAAGTCATTTTGCAACATGTGTAACTCGTTATGGAATCGGGCCTCACGTCTGCTTTTGCGAATACTCACAAAATCCACTTTGTGCCTTACAAATTGCAACTTGAGGTGGCGAAGTCCTGGCAAACTGCTAAATTAGCAGTACTCAACCTTTCTGGTATGCTGCCCACTATTTCCAATGATACAGCTCTAGTATCATCAAAAGAGTGAAACTGACAAAACAAGATAAAAGTAATATATTCAGTAGTAAATGAGAAATGCCAAGATAGGTCATTTAAATCACCTGTTTAATATAATAAGAACAAATATATAGAAGAATTAATACACACATAAGTTATGTGTGGACCCTTGTTGTCCATGAGAATGAGGCAAGAACTTGATAGAATTATCACATATAAATCAGTAATGACCACTGTATAAGTAGAAAGTAATTCAGGAGCAATTACCGACACTTAAATAAAAGACTGACTCATAAATTTAATAAGAATATGGTAGCATTATTTGTGAAGTTTGGAGGAAAACCTTAGTGTTAAAATCTGGGGCTCCAAAGGAACAGCACTGTGAACTAAGACTATGCAGCAAGAGTTACCACTCAGTATGCTGTATGAAGTATAGGTAAGAATAATCAAATGTCAAAAATAGTGTTTGTATTTATAGTGCACTGATTTTAGTGCTGTGAACTAATGCGTGGACTGGTGTTTTATATATATATATATATATATATATACATATATATTTATATATATATATATAATAGGAGGTGGGGCAAACCCCCTGCTTAACATTGTAAAGAAATTGCTTCTGCCCTGGTTACATTTGTTTTCTTTGACATGATTTCTTGGCCTACTTTGCAAGGTTTTGACTGCTCAGCATTTTATTAAGTAGTTGTTCTTGCCATAGCTGTACTTTCTTAGTGTTTGTTGTTCTTTATGCAATATGACAGTGTGGCCTATGCAAGTACCTTCCAGTAATATACAGTGATACTAGGTAGAAAGGAAGTGATAATTGGAATGCTTTAATGTACTGTATTATGTCAGGCAGACTAGGGTCCTTATACCCTTGTCATTCTGTGAGACCTTTCAGTTGACAAGAGACCATTCAGGGATGAGCTCTGGGACCAACTGAGTAGTTGGATATGTCATGATCAGTTGTCTCCACTGATCATAGATTGGGGTGGGGTGGCAGGACTTTCTAATGGTGAGCCTTTGAGGCCAGAAGATGCATGGGTTGGGGAGGTGGGAGGGGTAGATAAATAATGTTATTGGAATGGGAAAGGCTGAAGCATATCTCCATAGTGAATGCAAAGATAATGATAGCCTTGCCACACTCAATCATGAATCAGTGGTTGAGTAAGAGGAGAAGATGTTCACTTAATCACAGTACTGTGGGGTTGGGTAAGGAGTGCTTTAGAAAGATGATTTTGGCAGCAGAGGGCTGGCAGGATGGCAGGTAAAGTTGAAAGGAATGCTATCAACCCTCTTAGATTTTAAAGTGTTTCTGGTGTAAAAACACATATTATGATTGGTCACATTCTGTAGAAATTGCTGATGTAGCTGGTAGTTTGATTTCAATTCATTTTTCTCTTTTAAAAGTGAGAAACAGATTTCCACCATACTGGTGTCACCACACAAGATTGTGGAGCTGACTTATTTATTGATTTAGTTTTGTTA
Organism: Neoceratodus forsteri; assembly: GCA_016271365.2. NCBI lineage: Eukaryota > Metazoa > Chordata > Ceratodontiformes > Ceratodontidae > Neoceratodus > Neoceratodus forsteri. The sequence continues at coordinate 237,001,848 of CM057450.1, forward strand.
ACCAGGTAGGTACACTAGACAGAAACTGCCTGTTTTCAGTTATGACTCGGAAGAGTACAACAATATGAATACAATACATGACAACAGGAATACAATACAATGCATGCCTTGGATTATGAACTTGGATTATGAATATCTCCAATATAGTCTAGTCATTCATGATGCAGTGGGAAGAGAGGATACTCTTGTATTATGAGAGGCTGCACTGATAGGAGTTGTTCCTAATGGCAAAAGTATATCAAGAATATGAATCAAAACAAGGTTGTGTATAATTACACCATTAGCATACATTTCGTTCCACTAAAAATGAGAACAGATGAAACAACCTTAACATAAATTAATTTTAGAGAAGGCAAGCAATCATAAGATGTGTGTTTTCTCAACTATTTAAAATATGATGCAAAAGTGTTGACAATGTCTGTTCAATATCCTGTTGGACCAGGGAAGGAGGGAGATGGGTGATTACTGAGGGGACAGGGATGGCCATTGGACTTGCCATGATCACCTGGTTGTGGGCTAATGGTTTTCCTATATCATTTTGTAATTTGCAAGTATACATACCATGAATGGGGTTTAATATTCATTATTTAGTCATGAGTATTGAATAGCCAATTATATGTGATATTTGGAAAATTGTTTTTGTTATGAAGAGCTTGAGGAGGGGGCATGGGTTTTCAGCTTGAAACCAAAAACATGGCCTTTGTCTGCTTGCTGTTAGTTTGTTCACCAAGAACCAAGACTGTATAAATGTAAAGGAGATTGAGAGAAATATTTGAATGACAGGGATTGACATAACACTGTGGTATAGACTAAGATCATCTGCACGCTGTATTAAGTTTTGTACGTTGAATGTCAAGGGTGCCAGACACCGCATTAAACAATTCAAACTGTTAAAGTATTTGGAAATAGCCAAGGTTATGATAGTTTTCTGCAAGAAACTCATTTGCTAATAGAGGAAAGTAAATGTTTAAGAAAAGGCAGTTTGGTGAAATTTTCTCTGCTCAAGGATCCACACAGAGTAGAGGTGTCTCAATTTTAATTCACAAGATGGTACCTATTTGTATCTAGTAAGACTATTGCCAATAAGGATGGGAGGTTTATCCTTACTGTTGGGAAATTATATAACGAGAGAGGTACTGTTGGGCTCAGTCTACGGGCCTAACTCGGATAACCATGATTTTCTCGCTAAATTGCTGCATAAGTTACTGCCCTTGCCCACATACCTATAATTTTAGGAGGGACTTTAATATGGTTCTAGATCCTACATTAGATAAATCCTCAAGACAACATTTGTGTCTTGCCCGCCTCCTTAGCACTAACCGATCTAATGATGCGATTGGGGCTGTCGGATGTATGGAGGGTTCTACATCCGTAGTTAAAGAATTCTCTTTTCTCACCGGTACATAAAACGGGCTCAAGAATAGATTATATTTTCCTTTCCAAGGTTTTGTTTAAAGGGTTGTTCCAGAAATCTTGCCTGCCCCCATGTCAGATCACTCGGCTGTTGAGGTTGTAATCTCATTCCCAGCGGCTCTGGGCAGGGGTAGCAGGTGGAAAATTAATAACCAGCTACTTCACCTACCCAAACTTGTACAGTCCATATCTTCTCATATTGAGGAGTTCTTAATATAAATTCTACTCGAAACCAGACCGATATTCTTTGGCGACTCTAAAAGTTTTCTTGAGGGCCTTTTTTATTACAGGCTACTATTAAGAAAAGAGACTAGTGTGTTAATGACTGATAAACTGAGAGTGATCAAAGAACTCCAGGCTTCTTTGGTTATTAACCCACAAGAGGAAATGGAATTAAAACTAACCAAGGTTAGAGATGAATATCTTAAAATGTTAGGAGATCAAGCTGAGCTTGCCATCATTAAAACCCAAGCATTGTACATGGATCAGGGGAAAAGCCAGGCAGGTTACTGGCAAAACGTTTAAGCGCAGTTCGAAGCATCTTGAGTCATTGAGAGTGTTAGATCAAGTAAAGATGGACTAATTAAACCACCCCAGAGGATATTAACCTCGTTTTCTGTGATTATTACGAGACATTGTATGGAGGTATGTGCGATCCACCACGGCCGTGCAATATCCAGCAATTCTTAGATAAAATACGTTGCCTAGTTTGGGGAGGATGATAGTAAGGAGCTGGTGGCAGATATTACATATAAGGAGATACAGGACACAATTAGCACCCTGCCGCTAATAAAACTCCTGGCCCTGATGGTTTTCAACTAATTTTACAAACCTTTTCTCCCAGCTGACCCCACTACTGGCCAACCTATTCCAATATATATTATCGGAGAAGAAGTGGATAAGTATCTTTTGAAGCCTTAATAGTTTTAATTCCTAAGCCTAATAAGCCGCTTGAAAATCCTGGTAGTTATCGCTCCATATCCTTACTTAATTATGATGTTAAAATCTTGGCAAAAATTATGGCTCTGCGATCGGTAAATATCTGCCTCAGTTAATAGGGCAGGAACAAGTGGGATTTATGAAGGGCAGATCCTCTTGGATCATTTTAGGATGCTGTCTCGTTTTTCTAGGCCTCCAAGGAGGCCGATACCTGGAGCCTTGGTCTCCCTGGATGCCGAGAAGGCGTTTGATATGGTTTACTGGCCTTTTCTTTATCAGGTGATGTTGCGGGCGGGTTTCCGCACAATTTGTTGGTTGGATTGAGGCTTTATATTCAAACCCGACGGCAACAGTGACCTGCAATGGTGTTATTTCTGATCCCTTTGTGCTTAAGGCTGGAACAAGACAAGGCTGCCCCTATCTCCTTTACTTTTAATCTTTATTTAGAACCCCTTATTAGATGTATTGTTCTTGTTGACATGATACAAGGGATTAGGATATGTGACCAGTCCATCAAGGTTACTGCTTTTACGGACTACCTCCTGATTTACTTTTCGATCCGTCTCCTCTATTCCTGTTTTGTTGAAAGTCATCAAGGATTACAGTCGAGTATCTAACTATAGATTAAATCCAGATAAAACAGTAGTGTTTCCTCTCCAAAGGATTCTTTAAGAAGGATATTACTGAGATGGGTCTGGGTTGGAGTACTAAATCACTCAACTACTTGGGGCTTTTTTAGCCTTAAGGCCGATCGCCGCGATATCTCAATTTAGACCCCTTAATTCGTAAAATTGATCTAGATTTGAAAAGGTGGGCTCAATTCCTGTTATCACTCTGGGGTAGAATTAGCATAGTTAAAATGAATGTCTTTCCCAGACTTCTCTATCCATTAACTATGTTAAATATCCAGCTTCCGTTGGGCTGGTTTAACAAGATTCATAAACTAATAGCCAATTTCATCTGGAACTTTAAGAAGGCTAGGATGTCTTACAATAAGCTTGCTGCACCTAAAGTCCAAGGGGTCTGAGGCTTCCCATTTCGCACTATACTATTGGGCTGCCCAGATTAACAAATATGGCAGATGGCTGGACTCTCTGCTTTAGAAGGGCATGCGAATATACCTCTCTCTGGTTGGACATTGAATGTTCTATTATTAAGAGATTGGGTTTAACCATAGGGCTCTGTTGTTTTCTCCCAGATTAATCTCCCCTCACGGAACTCCCCATCTGGGTTTCCTCAAGATTCACAACCAATTTTGCAATTTCTTGAGGTATAGTATAAACTAGATGGGCTTCAACCACTTATAGGCAGCCCCTCTTGGCTGATTGGAGGGAGGCCGATTGGGTGTAGATGGTTACCTAGCTTGGAGGAGATTACGCTGGCGATCTATTTGAGGTAGATGGTAAACTTTACACGACTCCCCAAATTCTCATTAGGTTGAATTTACTCGTGAATGAGTGTTTTAAAGTGTATCAGATACGCCATCTCGTACTTCAGAATTTGGGATCGAAGGGCTTTAAACCCTCTAGGATAGACTTTGGGATACTATTAGGCCACTAGTGGGTGCCCCAATGCAATATCCAAAATATATGCAGTTCTCCTAAACTGGACTTTTCCAGATGGTTATACTCCTCCATCAGTATGGAACGGTGTTTTTCCCAATTTAGAACTTGATTGGGCCCAAATATGGGCTAATTGTCATAGATATTTGAAACAGGATTTGCTTAGGTTAACTCAGTTCAAGATATTACATAATATCTATTACTCTCCCAGAAGCTGGTCCAACTAAGATTGTTGCCGGACTCTCTGTTTTAGATGTGGGTCTGAAGGAGCAGATTTGCTGCATATATTTTGGCATTGCATTAAGATATCCCCACTGTGGGTAGACATTAAGGAAAGGGTGAATCCACTTTTGGGTCTTGATGATCTGTTTAAGCCAGAGATTTGTATACTAGTGTATATGCCTGAGATCTGTGTGCCGTAGAGAAAGTTTCACATATCCTTGATTGCTGTTTCAGTTAAAAACTTGTGCTAGACACTGGAAAGACAACATTAGAATTCATTACTCTGAATGGCTAACTGTTTTATTAGCTCTACTTAGGACTGAAAGACAGATTGCAATTTTAAAGATCAGCTTCTAGGTTTGAGAAAATCTGGTCTCCACTTGTCTGTGCCTACTTATGATTAGTATTTCATTAGCTTTTTATTTATATATGCTGTCTGCTATTGTTGTTTTGGATTTTCGTGTCCAGGGGAGAGGGGTGGGTGCTAGAGGTCCCATAGGGTGGGATGGGGGTGGGGGGGAGAGGCGACCTAATTTGGGAGTGCTCACTTATTTTATTATACTTATATTTACCAAATTTGTATTGTATTATGAGTCTTGTGACTTGTTGTTTATGTGAGTATCACTCTGTTTATATTTTCTTTCCTCAATAAAAGTTAATGGCAAAAAAGATCATCTGCACGCAGCAAAAGCTGCAGCAGAGAGCCACATCTGTGAGTCCATTGATATAGACATAGAATAGGAGAGGGTCAAGGATGAATGCTTTAGGAAAACCAACAGTTATTTCAGACAGGTTGGAGGTAGCGGAGCAAAGCCAGACTTGCTGTTTCCTACTAGTGACTGTAGTTAGCTGGTAAACCAGATGATGTGGGAGGGAGACACAGATAGATGTTAGCTTGTTTTGACCAAATGAGTAACTGACTAGGATGAATGCCTTTGTGAGGTAATAAACACTGTGCTGGTTAGGAGGCTGGAATCTTAGCTAAGCTGATTTCATTTGTTAGTTTGAGCAAAGATGCTGATGTGCCATTGTTTTCCTGAAACCATGTTGGGCAGGAGAAAGGAGATTGTACCTGGCTATGTGGCCATTGAGCTGTGATGCCACAAGCCCTTCTAGGAGTTTAAAGAGGGCCTATGAATATGGCAAAGAGGTGATGATTGTCCATAAGTTTGGAGACACTAGCTTTAAAGACAGGGTGATGTTGGCAGTTTCCCAGACATTAAGAACAATACTTAAGGAGAGGGAGAATTTAGGATTTTGAGATAGGAGCATTATGTGGGAGTGGGGGTTGCTATTCTTAGGAGCTTGGCTGAAGGCCACCAGACCCAGAATTGTTGTCTAGCATGATAAGAGAGTAGCAGTTTCTCAATCTCTTCCACCCTTACTGATCAAAGGCAGAGAAGAGGGAGTGGGCTTGGCAGATGGGTGGGGAGTCTGCAGTAGATACTGAGGTCCAAGGACCAACATCAGTGAGTCCAATGAATCCACTAGGTCATAGAATTTGTAGTTAAAGTCATGTAGTAGAGTTGTTATAATAAACACAACTGATAAGTATACCTGACAAAGGGGTTTCATATTTGTGTCCATGAAACTTTATATGCCACTGCAAATGTTGCAGGGTTTCCAGCAAATCTATTTTAGCAGTAGGAGTTCTTTCAGACCCGATGACTTGAAAATATATTTCTCCATTTATGATGTTTAGCCTGGTCAGGTATCAGATTGTTTTGTTTTGTATTTGTCCTAGAGTCTGTCCCTATGTTTTACTTCAACTAGAAGTTCACTGCTGAGCCAGTTGTTAACTTTGCAGTACATGAAGCTTCATGCAGATTTTAGCTACAAGCCATTTTTTTTTGCAGAAATGTGCTACTTCATGCATGCAAAGTTACACTAGTAAATACCGCTGTGCAAAGTCTGCAGTTCAAAACTCTTTCCCTCTTCATGGAACACCCTATTGCACCCTGCTGCCTGTCAGCAAAAACAAAGCCAAGGAAGGTGGAATAAGGTGCTACATGGAGAGGGGAAGAGTTTTTGAATCAGAGATACTGCATAGTGGCACTTGTTATTGCCACTATGCAATGTCTGGAATCCATAGCTAGGCTGATTTCATTTGTTAGTTTAAGCAAATCTGTTGATGAGCCATAGTTTTCCCCTGAAACTATGTTGGATGGGACACAGGTGATTGTATGTGGCTTAGCTTAGACAATGTAAATGTGCAGTTTCTTATTACTGTGTATGACCTGAATCAAGTTTGCAGTGTTCCCAGGAAAGACCCAACAACAAACACCTATCACTGCTGCACAGAAACAGTTATTGGGGTATAAACTCACATGACTGAAGAGGATATTATGACTAAGAAATGTTGCCTGACAAGTTTTGTGTAACTTAACTTCGGAAGCGGTAACTTCTCAATCAATGACGGACGCACCTTTGACTATTACCGCACTGATTGCCACACTGTATCTGGAATGCATATACTGTAGAGGCCTGAAGTGACTGATGTGACAAACAATTGTATGAAATTGAAATTGCAATCCGTAGACTCAGTGTAACTAGACTACGCACTTAGACCAAAGTGCACTTAGCAGAACAACTTTGTAAACAGGGCTGCTGAAGTCCTAACAGTTCAATCCTGTTGAAAAATAAAGATTCTACATTCTGTATTCTACTTAGCATTCATGAAGGGCACATGTTTGCAAAGTGTGACTTGTTGCCAAAATCTGCCTGAAGCTTGAACATTGGCAGCAAATTTTAATTTGCTGCATCTCTGGTGACAGTTGATTTGCCGCTGCACAACAATGACCCATATAATATAAGGATCAACATTTTTATTTTTGTACTGCTTAATTGGGGAAGGGAGGGAGGAAGGGGACATTTTTAAACAGGAAAAGCACACTAAGTCGAGCATTTTTCCAGATGTGACCTGGGAGTACAAGGAAGTTAAGTGACTTGCTCAGGTTCACACAGTATACAAGTGGTGGCTGATGAGATTCAAACTCAGGTCTCCAGGTTTGCAGCTCGGTGCCCTTAACCACTATGATATACTGCCTTCTTGAATTGAATTATTGAGCAACAATAGAATTAAAAAAAGTGCCATTTACTTTCTGTTTGTAGTGACATTTGAAGGTAAATGTTATGCACTGCAGAATCTTACTGGCAGAACTCTTATATTTAGGCCATATTTAAATCCTCCTTATGGAAATGAGGAAGTAACAGACTACAATTAGTGCATTTACAGGTATCTCAAGGAAAATATATCAACATGTGGTATATAATATGTGGAGCTAAGTATAACCATGTGTCCAGTGCATGAACAGGGAGAACAGATGGTGGATGCAGGTAATTAAATGGTTGGCTATTGAACACAGGATTTAAATCCAATCCAATCATATGACAGAAATGAGTAGATATTGTTTTATTCAAAAGGATGTCACAATGAAACTGAAGAAACTATTTTCTTAGCTGACCTCTAGTTTTGGGAAGGGCCATCCAACCTCAATCCTGGGCATGGAAAAGAAATCATTAGGGATGTGGTGGGTATTTCCCACAGGTACAGCATAGTGGTGGTAAGAGGAGTTTTCTCTAATAAGGTAGCTTTCTCTAACCAACCATGGGACTAGTGCTGCAAAGGGCATTCAGCTAGAGAGGGGTGGCCAGGGTTTAACCTGTTAATACAAGACAACAGGGAACACACAAGTGGTGGGCAGGGTTGGTGAAATTAGCAAATTCCAATTTTGTGGAATCTTCACAACATTTTTAAAATTTCACAAACTTTTGTGGAATGTCCCAAAAATCAATCCCCTGCTACATATAGGTGACGTACTCCCAGCATCAGTTGGAAGGCAGGTGGCAGTGAAAGTGTATGGAGGGCTATGCTGCTGGCTATCCTGATCTGTGGCACCGACTGTCAGGTATGGGGTTGGGGAGGGGTTGTCAGTGCCGTAAGTGGTGCTGGGGTTCACTGACCACCACTGATGCTGCTGAGGCACTGGGTTCAGGGTTGTGTGCACTGGGGCACCTCAGAGTGTGCAGTGGGATATCATGTTCTACATCAGGAATGGGGCTGACATGTGTTGCAAGGGGACCTTGCTTAATTGGGATGGGCAGATGTGTTGGTGCAGGGGTCCTTGCTAAATCCAGAATGGGGCAGACATGTTTTGGGCAGGTTTCATTCCTAATATGGGGATGGGGCAGACGTGTTGGGGTGGGGATTTAATTCTTACTAGAGGGATGGAACAGACATATGTCGGGGGCTGCAGTGATGCCTACACAGATGGAGCACTGCTGTATGGTGGGGGTATGCATCTGCATCTGAACTAGGTTGGCACACTGCTGTGTGTGGGGGAGGAGCCCCTGGCAAATGGAGATGGGGTGGGTTTGATGTTGGGGCACATGGTTGGTGACATGGCAGCCTGGACCAGGTGGGGGCTGTGAGAGCACTGGCACATAATAGCCTTACGGCAGGGTCTACTCCTGCTGTAACCTGCTCACTACTATGCCCCCTGTGAGCAGCAGTACACACTTCTGTGAATTGTGCATAGTGCAGGCACACCCACAGTAAGATCCTCACCCGCCCCGGCACATTGCTGACCATGCAGCTGGTGGACCCGGTGCATAACTGACTTACGCACTCTTCGTGAATGCCACCAAGGAGCTCTTGGCACCCTGCTGCATGGCATTCACGCATATCTATATCTACACAACCAGTTTTCATGAGCTCAGAGGCATAGAGCATAGGACCCATTGACATTAATCACAGAGAATATGATCCCTAAGGCATCCTTAATAGATAAGATCCACAGTATTGTTGTTTGTTTTACATGAATCCCTTTAAAGTAAAGTTTTCTTTCAGTGCTTCCTGAACAGTAGCATGTTACTCAAGCATTGGAAACACCTTCAGCTGGCAAGAGTGGGGAGATCTACCAAGTCTTTAAAATATATTGAATGACATCTAGACCACCTAACATTTTGAGTCTTTAGATTTATTTATTTACAGTATTTAGCTTTAATTAACCAGGTAGCGTATTAGACAATCACAGTGGCTATTTTTTAGTGTGACCTGGGAGAATTATAAGACAATTCAAAACTGTACAACAACAATACAGTGATACTGACAAGCTGCAGAATAGCAGATTGTCAATTACTATGTGGAGCGCTGGAATTATGATAACAGTGAACGCATACAGTATCTGATGAAGCTCACATTTTAAAAGAGAATTCCCTATTCTTACGATAAGTGCCATGGGAGCATTAACTTCCATTCACAACCACCAGAGATGGGCAGGAGTGACATCAGTTTAATGTTTCTGCCATAGGATGCCACCTCAACAGTGCTGCATGAACTAATGCTGCACTGCAGTCTCAGTATAGGTTGGCTTTAGTTCCTGCGGTGGATTAAGAACTCATGCTCTTCCAATCTTCTGACCACAAAGCTAAGCGTGCAACCAACTGACTCTTCATGAATACAATGGTGGGTTACCAACGACTTTTCAGAAACCAGAAGATTCACAGTAGAAGTGAAATGTCTGGCCAACGATGTGAAATTATATTTTCTACTGAGCCACTCCTTTAAAAGACAGTAGCAGGATGAGATAACTATTTAGTGAACAAGAGTCCATGTTGTTTGAGGTGGGCAGGGTTTTGTTAGCCTGGTACTCAGGTCCTCAACATTTTCTACTACAGATTCATGAAGTGGTTGGACAATGAATTTGTTAACCTGGTGCTTTGGGTCCCATTAATCCTGATCAGAGATCAATGGTGGTGGTAGACAGAGTATTAATTTAGCTTTCAGCACATGTCACTGTACAGTATGTTATTGCAAATGATCCTGGGTGAGGCAGCAAGATGGCGGCAGCTAGAGGCTGTGTTTTAGTTCAGCTTCTTAGGACGCTACCTCTTTTCCTAAAATACACTTACATATCTTGAGCTAAAGAAGTTCAAAATGACGAAATAGTACAACAACAGATTCCTCTAAGCTGTAAAAGAATGAAAGAAAAAGTTATTAGAGAGAGAGGAAAAAAGAAAGGAGATGAGAAAACAGAGAAGCTTATCGCCTCGATCCAGTACCACAAGATTAAAGGGAGGGCTCAGTACACATGGACAGGTACATAGGCATTACATTGTGGGGAAACCATGGGGAGTTGGCTCATCAGCTGTGGCTGAAACCACGACCACCAGCCCCATTCCAAAATATTCTAGCCCTGTCTTGCAGCCACTGGGCTTCCTAAATTGGATAAAATCTCCTTTACAAAACTGGACTCTTCTGAAGCCATTCAAAAGCTTGATATAAAGTGGGATACTGTGGCCACGCAGTGTGAGTCAACAGAACGCTACTTGAATGAGACAAAAAATCTGATGCACTTTTAACAAAGCAGTGAGCTACCTTGTCAAGTAAAACAAAGTCTAATTCTATACCTTTTTCCTCAGTATAGAGGTCTAATACTTTATAGCAGATTATTTTTGGGCCTATTTCATTTACGCTTTCAACCTGCTATACACATTCGCCACAGTAGAATTTGTGCAACTGGCATATACAACAATACAGCAGTGACACAGCACTGAAAATCTGTTGTTACTCAGTCACTTATATCAGTGATTGGTTGAAAGTTATCGGTCTGGCAACTGTAATTACACTAATCTCCTTAATCTCATCCAGCCTGTGTTTTACTGATAAAAAGTGTCAGGTTTCTCTATCTGTTTCCTGTCTCTATCAGAAACTCTGTCCAAAACATGCTGAACTACAGTGCCTCCAAAATGTCTCTTTTGAAATGGATAGAATCAGCTAAGCCTGTTAAAAGAAAGTATCCATTCGATGTTGCCTTGATAGACAGGAGCGACTTACTGTAGCTGAAAGTTCTGGGATGGATGTGATAGAAGCTGCATCAGTGGCTAAGGTGTTAGCTGCATCTCGTTTCACTCCAGCAACAAGAAAAGCCACCCTTCATCATTTGCCAACTACACACCTGACCCAAGCTAAGCTTGGGAGTATGCCACTGAGAATGGGGTGATGGCTGCAGTTAGATATCATCACTTCTGCTAAAGCGCACTTCATGTTTAAAGTTACTGTAGTGTCCTGTACATGTCATGATCAATCTGTTGTTGTTGAAATTCTGAAAAGCAAATACAGCAAAAATAAATGGATTGTGAAACTAAGCTTCTGTACAAAGTCAAGAAAGATAGAAAACCTGAAAATGCTTTTAGCAAAAAAAAGTAATAACCATTTACATATAGTACTGTGGGATTGCCACTTCTTAAAACACCTGACAAGATAGCATGGGATATGCTCAGGAACTTTTCATAGCAGTACTTGGTTATGCAGCTGAAAATTTACCTCCTGTGATAATAGTCTTCAGATTGCCAAGTTAGGTCTTGTCTTCTATTTCAGTATATTACTCTGTTACAGCTGGTACCAGATATTCAAGCGTTAGTATGGGTACTAAGGATTGCTTGCCCATGCTAACCAAGTTTTGTACCCAATCTATGGGTCTATATTCAGAGGCCCCACAGCACAGGCAAAACCCATTAATGTCCAAGCACTAACATACCACTCTGCCCATGCAAATGAGAGGGTCTGCCCTGCATACAGAAGCAGCAGAACATTCAGAGGTTTGCACTGGTGGTAAATACCACCCAAACAGGTGCTAGTTACTGCCTTCACAAACCTAGTCTTAACAGAGTACAAGGCCCTGGTGGCAGGTGGCATTGCTGCAGCCACTGCCCTCACTCTCAAAGCCCATCCCAGTATACCAATAGATACCCTGGTATTCAGTGGCAACCCCACACTCCAAGCTCCTGTCCTGGTTAGTAGTAATGTGTCCTGGTGTCTAGGTGGCACCCCTGCCCTCCACTCACCTATCCAGGTAAGTAGTTAGAAAGCCCTGGTGTTCTGTGGTGCACCCCACCCCGGAGCACCCTGCACTTGCTCCCCATCTAGGTTTGTGGTGTCTAGTGGTACCCCCCACCTGCTGAACACCCATCCTGGTGATTCAGCTCAGTTCTCTGTGGTGAGTGGTCCCACACTTTGGCATCCCAGCCTGTACAGTCCCCTGCCAACCAGGGGCCAATGGCAACCCTTACCAACTCCCAGTCTAAGTAGCAAGACTTGGTGCCCAGTGGACCCCCAACTTTGTGTTGCCAACCAGATCATGAGTATGTTCATTAGCTAGATGAAGAAAGTCACTGCCTGCATTACTCGGTGTCACTGGTGTGATCCTATTGTGGTATGATGAGTCACCCTGCAGTTTGGCACTCCTCGAATAGAAAGTGGGAACACAAGTTCAGAGGTGCTTGTTGCAAACAATGGTTTTCAGTAAGTACAGATGCAACTTATGTTGATTAGCAGCACTGGTGGACAATGGCATGCCTGTGGGCCCCTCCTCTGTCTGCACCCAGCACTTCACTCATCCAACCCCTCATACCTGTGAAGTTGGTGCCATGCGGAGAGCCTGATACAATGACCAGCACAGCCTTCCTTTCACCTTCACAACTGGCTACCATGTATGGGATAACAAGGAGCATGCATACAGTATACATTGTACTGTATGTATGCCACCCTGTCATCCCTTATGGATCTGAGGAATGGCGCTTACAGAATACTGTATATGTACATCGCACTCCTATCATCCCATATGGCAGCTGACTGAGGAGATAAGATGCGGTTGTACTGGTCATCATATTATGCTCCCGCATGGCACTGCCTTCACAAGTATGGGGAGGTTGGCTGGGTGGGTGGTGGGCTGCTTGCACTACCATTGTTTGCTGGCCTGGTTGAAGACCATCAATTGGGTGGACCACTGGACACCAAGGATCACTCTGATTCATTGGTCAGCAACTGAGAGGATTGCCACTGGACCCCTGGATGGCAGGGGACTATACGGGCATGGGCCAGTGCAGGGGCCGCTAGTTACTGGAGTCTTAGAGGTGAGTACCAGGATGAGCGCTTGGCAGGTGGGGGGTAACACTAGGCTCCAAGAACTACCTATGTAGTTCAGGCCTTGGCATCATAGGGCAGGAGGGTCCCTAGACACCAGAGCAAAAGAACACCAGACTGGGACAGGGGATCTGAGGGTGGGTGGGTGCCACTCACCACCAGAGACACATTTCTACTAACCAGCATGGGTTCTTGGAGGGTGGGTAGTGCCACTAGAAACCAGGGTCAAATTTTACATTACTGGGGTGGGTGACTGGAGGGTGGGGTGCCACAGACAACAGGGCAGGCATTTACACTACCAGAGTGGGTGATTGGATGGTGGGGCTGCCTCTCAATACCAGAGTTTACATTAGCATAGAGGAGACTGGTGTTTGTGGTGTGAGGCTGGTCACCACCTTGACTGACGTGGCAGGTGACTGTTTGATGGGTGCAAAACTGCCACCCTTTCCTATACAAATGGGCTCATAATGGGCATGCATATGGCCCTTAATACCTTGCATGCTCAATGGCTCATCTGCATTTTATGGCTGAATATCGCAACTCAGTTCCTCAGTTCCTGGTACTGTAAAGCACGGTAATTCACTTTGAAATCAGATCTATTTTCTGTGACCCTAATCAGCTGCCTGATTTCTGAAAAGCATAAAATAACTCAAAAGCCTACTGACTCTATTTAAAAATGTGGGAACTCTATGGCTGATTGTGAGAATTTCACTGCACTTGAATTGTTCCCAGATTCAAATAAGAATGTTACTTCCACTGTGGACCTGGATCCTCCTCTGAGTAAAACAAAATATGATAGAGAAACTGTATTGGGACTTTAATATCTGCATTGCTTTATTGTACATAGAGATGGGACATCATTTTTGGCAGATTGGACTTTGAATCAATCTAGTTAAACAACAGTTTATGTTTATGCTTCGATATTTCCATTGCAAGTTAATAACTATTTTATGAATATTCAGTTTTTTCTATTAATTCTCCATTCTAACCTTATGAAAATTACATTAGATAATCAGTGGTATATAAATATGTGGGTCTCGGAAGGAGATTAATCTAGTTTAGTGAAAGGAGATTTAAATAAACTTGTAATGTTTCTATAATGATTATATCCAGCAAAGGTAGGAAATCACAGTGGACAGATAAGATTAATAATATTGACTTCTGATTAGTTGAAATTTTTCTTAATTTTACAGACTCTTTTGTGTGTATATTCAACTTAGGAGGTAGTATTTTTTTATTTCTGTCTCTCACTTGAACATTCTGGGCCTGATTCTCAAAGCTCCCAGAATGGCCCAAGGGTCTTGTACCACAAGGAATGGTGCAAAGTGCCCCTTGAGCCAAACGATGCACCAGGAGCAATTCTCAAATGCAACCTGCATCAACCGCAGTATCTGTGCACCAAAGGGGGCTTGTGCTGTCCTTGCAACACAGTTGGCTGCAGCATGGAGCTAGGGGACATGTGGCAGATGCAAGCTGCCATATCTCCTAATTCAGGATTCTCTAACCTCCCTAGAGGATAAAAGTCTAAGTACTCTTATACCAGCCAGAGCTAGTCTAAGGATCCTTAGAATTTCACCCTCTTGGAAGGTTAGAGCACTTGCACCACTCTTGGAGCTCTCCCAGGGCAGGAGGAACAAGTCCACAGTCTCCCTCATCCTCGATCCCTTTATTAAAATGAACACATCCCAGGTGGTATAGTGGATCCTTCCAGCACCAATCCCTTGTATTCAACTAAACGTGTCCTGGTGGTCTAGCAAACCTCCTAGTCTCGATTTCTTTCCTATTGATCTTGATCCTGTCCTTGGTGGTCTAGCAGACTCTCTTTCCTATCCCCAATCTCCCTATAAATATTTATATATATTTCCCTGATGGTCTAATGGACCCCCACCCCAACAGGCAGTGCCCCATCACCCCATTCTCCCATCCCATTCCTGAGCCAGTGACTGGCACAGCCCTCCACTCACCACCACAGCCAGCCACTGACTGAGCTGTCAAGCAGTGCATACTGTATACACCAGGGCTGCTGTCCAAGTGCCACTAACCACACCCACAGCTTGTGGCAAACCCTCAGTTATGCCATCTCTTGGCTCACTGCCACCTTTGCCACAAGCTGTGAGACATTACCGCTGGGACCCTATCCAGTAGTGAATCAGGCACAGGGTTCCTTGCACATTGGCTGGTGGAGCAGCTTGTGTCATGCTTTGTGAATAGAGCCCTCTGTCTTTGGACTTAAAGACTATACTGCAAGTATTTCTATTACATATTTTTATGTACTGCTTTGGATAATAACTGTTCTTATGGCGGCATTTTGAACATCATGGAAGCAACCTTATCAATATAAATTTGTAGTGAAATCACATAAATAAATGTAAATGAGCCTGTGGCTTAATCATCTATTGCCTGGATAATAAATAAATAAGTAAATAAATAAACACACTCACACACATAATATGTGGAGCCTATGTTCTATAGGGAAGGGTAGTGTGAAATGTGGGGTGAAAGTAAGTATCCTGATCTGTCTTGCTTTCTAGAAAGAGTATAGAAATTCTTTTAAAAAAACTGTGTCTTTTGTAATTTGTACATGACCTCATTGTTAGTTTTTAAAGGACATATATGTGTTAACTACATATCAGGTAAGACAAATAATATACAGCTGTTTCAGATGACACAAAGACTGCCATCGTCAGGGTCCAGAACTTCTGCAGCCACAGTTACCCATGCAAAGTGCAAAACATACACACCCACTTCTGGCTGCAGGTAGAAATTCATAATACTCATATCATAGAAATTCATAATACTGTTATACTACTTCTTCTCTGCAGAAGCACAGGCCCAGACCTTCTGCAGCCACACACACCCATGAGTAGTGCAAGACATATACACCCACTTCTGGCTTCAGATACAAATTCACAATACCTAAATTTTAACATTAAATTTTTCTGCAGAAGCAGGCCCAGCACTTCTGCAGCCACAGATTCTATTTCACAGCATAAGACCTACACACCTCCTTCTGCCTCCAGAGGTGCAGGCCCCTGAGGAGCCTACACTTTGCAGCCACAGAAACACATACACACTCAAAACTTACACCCACACTGTAATGTTTCCTAACAGTACAGATGGAGTATGGCTCTTTTAAAGTGCAGCATGCTATATGCATAAATTTGAAGGTACCACATTAGTGCTACTGCATTTGTGTCATCTGGACTCTCTTTGTGTCATTGTGTCATCTGAAACAGTTGTATGTTGTTTGACTTACCTGATGATGGCTGTCTGTGACTGTTTGGCGGTCATGTCCTTCTGATGATTGGGGAGGTTCACGTTAGGAACCCTAATGCCACCTTTCCCTACTTTTATGACATTAACATCAACCCTAACTGGTGCATTACTGAGTCTTTTGCAAAGAATATATATATATATATATATATATATATATTACTATGGATGGATGGATTATATTACATATATATTACATGGATGGGAACTTTTCCACAGAAAAGGACATCATTTATTTCCTAGCTATACACCTGTGACAACAGCTTAATCTGGTTAAAGGTCAGTTGGCATTCATCTGTATCCCCTCCCCAGGTTGTGCCTGAAAATAGGCAGGATTTATCTAGTGCACTTACCCGTCAACAAAACTAAATAAATAAAAAAATATATCAATTAAAAGTATATACCTGCTTTAATCAAACAATTACAGCTATACCAGCACTAGTCAAACAACTGCAGTGATATACCTACACTAATTAAAGCTGTATACCTACATTAATCAAACAACTATTTGGACAATACTGACTACACAATTAACACATCATTATAAAGCTAGCCAAGCCAATTAACAAGCTGCATAAGAACCTGGAAAAAGACAAACAAACCCTCCAAAAAAGCAGAAATCTGCCAAACTCCTACCTGCACTCACTACACCTCATTCCCTCCTTGCTGCAAGGGATCTTTGCTGCCATAATATGATTGCAAATGTGAACTCCATAGCAATAATCATCCTAATGTGGTATATTCAAAAACAATGGGTAAGGTTGGAACACTCAGATATATACCCATCTCGGGAGCTAATTAGGGCAATAAAGACACTTATCCTTTGGGCTCATGGCCTTGTAGTCCTAATTTGCTCCCTCAATGGGTATACATCCTTGCATACCACCCTTAGCCATTATTTATTCTATATATAGTATATACTAACATACTATTTGCCAGCAGATTAGGCCTTACGGTCTATCGAGTCTGCTCGAACCTAGATCCTTAGTTGGATTTGAGCTTAGTATGTATGAATATATGAAAATCAATGTGTGTTCTAAAAGTTATTGTGCATGTTCTCCAATTAATATTCATGAAGCACTGCACTATTCATCACCTGACTGGACAAAATACTCCTGTTCACAAGAAAATCCAAACAAACATGGTGGCACTGTTTACCAATTGGTTCACTGAGATGGTTGCCCATGCACTATTCCTTATATAATATATTCTTTGCAAAAACTGTGTTAATGCATACCAAGTGGTTCACTGAGATGGTTTGGACACAGACTGCCATAATCTGCAGCTCTGTGTTTCTGAACTGTACCAAACTGACGTTTTTCAGCTCATACTGCAGATCATTTGAGGGTCAGGAGTGGAACAAGACTGCATCAGTGAACTTCTCAACTAATTGAGCTACTGATAGCAAGCACGAGCACAAACACAAGGTCTGAAACCTTGTGAAAGTTTGAATCATCAAAATGTAACTTTTGTTTCTATATTGGAGAACCATATACAGTACTATAAAAAATAGTATATGGGCAACCATACACACAACAAGGCTGCATTTCCAACTCAGGATTGAGATGACATCAGGACATCCCAATGATGTCATCACCGCCACTTGATGGAAACACAGCCTTGTTGTGAAGGTGCCCTTACACTATTCCTTATATAATATATTATTTTCAAAAACTGTGTTAATGCAACATTTAGGGTTGAGGCTACAGCATCAAAAGTAAGAAAATGTGGTTTTAGGGTTTCAACTCCTAAAACCCCAATGCCACCCTAAAGAAAATCAGGGCAGAGTCTTCCTAGGGGTTGTCAACCTAAAGCTTACCTGATTCTATACACTCCAGAAACATACATATCTAATAGGAGTGAACTTTAGGGTTGACAACCCTAGGAAGACTCCACCCTGATTTGCTTTAGAGGTGGCATTGGGGTTTTAGGGTTGAAAATCCTAAAACCACATTTCTTACTTTTGATACTGTAGCCTCAACCCTAAATGTTGCATTAACGCAGTATTTTGCAAAGAATATATTATATAAGGAATAGTGTATGGGCAACCATACACAACAATGCTGTTCCATCAAGGGGTGGAGATTACATCATTGGGAGGTCCTGATGTCAATTTAAACCTGTGATGGAAATGCAGTCTCATTGGTGTATGGTTGCCCAATTTTTTGCAAAGAATTGCCATACTTTTGATCTAGTATAATGGTAACCTTATTTTCCTGTTTCCAATGCATCTATATTTTCAGATAGTGTAATCGTATCCTTATCTTTCTGATGAAACCCAGGGTCCTCTGGGCCCTGCACTCCCATCCTCCATATATGCGTGTATATATATATATATATATATATATATATATATCTGTATGGGAAAACTTTCCATTGTAGGACAACAGCAAACAAATTGTCAACATAGCCTTCCTATTACCCCACCTCATCTACTTGATAGTAAAATTGTGAAATCCCACCAAAACATCATTCCACACCACACAGTGTCATTCTGTGCTAGTGGCCTGAAAAGACATTTTGACAATATTTGAAAAATGACAGCTGTCACATTCATGAGGTAGTGTAAAGAAATTGCTATGTTGATAATTTGGATAAATATATGAAAATGACCAAAGTTACAAGTGAGTGTAGCAAAATGTCAATGAATGCACAGAACTTTGTCATTTTAGCATATATTGACCCCAAATTTCAACATACCCTTCTTATGACCCACTTCATGAACAAGTGTAGTAAAATATGTTAAAATCCTGCTTGAAAGGTGATTATGCCAACTGACAGTGAATCATCTTTGGGCAGGATTTGTGAAATGACACCAACATTGTTCATAAGGAGGGTCTCAAAGGGTATGTTGAAACTTTGGTGTAAAAATATGCCAAAATGGCAAAGTTATGCTCCAAAGTTGAAAACTCCATTGAAATACATTGGACCACATTAACCTTAGTTTCTCATATTGTAATCACCAGTTCCAGCAGCAAGGAGTGCCTTAAGTCAGGGGTTGATCTTCATCATGGCACCTGCTCAGGTGAGTGAGGGTCTGTAGGGTGTGAGGGATGTGGTGGTGGGTGCTGAGTATGAGGTGGGATGGGGGTTGGATTGGTGAGGGACCTTTTTGCAGGCTAAAAAGACATTGTGGGACTGTTTTCTTTATTACATGCAAAAAAAAAATAAAATAGGCGTGGGTGCCACTAGCCACCAGGAAAACAATGGTGGCATGGAGAGCAGTGATTGGAGGGTGGGCAGTGCCACTAGACTCCAGGAACTTGTAGAAACAATTGAGGATGGGGATCAGAGGGCATGGGATGCCACAAGGAGACAGGGATCGAGAGTGAGGGCTGTGATTAGACACCAGGAAAATGATAAGAGCAAGGGAAGGGATTAGGTGATGTGGATTCCTCTACACAGCAGGAAAACAGTTTTCCTCACAAAATAAAGCATTATTTTATTTATTGAATTCTTGGATTAACACTTTTGAGAACAAACTCATTATATCGGTTCCACATTAGAGTTGAATAAAACAGTGAAAAAGTTACAAGATTTCAAGAAAACAGAATTTAACAAGGGAAAGATATAGCAAAACAATAGACTTTGTCAATACAAATAGCAATTATGCAAGACTTAGTAGTGTACAAGGAGATCCTTCTACAGTTCAAAGGGCAGGGCCCAACAGGATGAACAGTA
Organism: Neoceratodus forsteri; assembly: GCA_016271365.2. Lineage (NCBI taxonomy): Eukaryota > Metazoa > Chordata > Ceratodontiformes > Ceratodontidae > Neoceratodus > Neoceratodus forsteri. The sequence goes on from CM057450.1 coordinate 237,021,864, forward strand.
GGAATAAGTTGCTGGGTAGGGAGAGATTTATCAACCAGAGGGTGTCATTTGGTGATAATAAGAGTAGTGAGGAGAAAAGAAAAGGGTTAGAAAGAAGTTGGCAAAGGAATAGAGTAGGGAGGTGGGACTGGGATAGGGGAGAGGGGAGGGAGAAATTTTGTCAGATAGAATATAAGGGTGGAGTTATTGGAAGCAGTTGCAGCAGGAATCCGGAACTAGATGAAATCCTTTTCATCACTCGTGATACAAAAATAATCTTTTTCATATCATGAGATATGAAAAAGATTTGTAAACATCAAATAATAATATCTGAGGGCATTTGTGGAACAATTTAAAGCAGAATGCAGCTAAGGGGGTCCCAACAAGCAAGCTATATATCTTGATAGTGCCCCAAAACATCAATTATGTGGTTTTCAATTCAAATTTTTTGGCAAAACACAAAACAGGATGGTGGACAAACAAAAGTATTTTCCTGAAATGATAATGGATGATGTCATTACGTACTAGGAATTTTTTTTTGTTTCATACAACTATTTTGAGGTGTTTACTGACCATGCGAGAACATTTTAAAATCAAATAACTTTAGAAAGGATTAAGATTTCTTCACCAAACCATCAAATGGCACACCTGTGGTCACCCTTTCTATCTTGAACATCTCAGACCAGAATTACATACTGTCTGGTCGGTAGACAAATTCAAAGAAATTCTAATTCAAATTAATGGGGAAAAGACTATGAAAATCACTTTTTCACTATACATTTCTTGGAAACCACGCATCTGACCTGAATGGAACTTTGCATATCCAGAGAGCAACCACAGGAGATGGTGCATGCAAAATTTCATACTAATCTGTTGAATGGCTGTAAAGATATTAACGTGTAAAATTGCCGTTAAACATAGAAACCCCAGTTCAACTCTAAATAAAGAGTGCGACCACACCACTATAATACAGTATATCATTTGTGCATATATACATATAATAGGGCACGGTTGCACCCTATAGTTAGGGTTATGAATGCACTTTAATGTTAAACTTGACATTTTGCACATCAATAACACTTTGGACCCGATCAACAGATTAGCATGAAATTTGGTATGTGGTGGGGCATGGCAGATCTCTTGAAATACCAAATTGTGTTTTGAGTGGAGTTACAGTTTTGCATGGTGAATCACTGATAAATGCACTTTCTGCCAGTTTGAGAGCAGTTTTCTGATTTTGTCTGTGGCTGCATGGCCATCATGTGGTGTGCTGGTCTGAAACTTGGCACATAGAAAGAGCTTGGGTCAAGGAAAATGCCACTTTTGTTTGGGAAACAATATTAATCCATTCAAAAGTTATTAAACTTTTCAGCTCCCATTACAAGTCTATGGAACAATTTACATGGTTGTTTTTGCGAAGAAGAATGGAGTTTTGGCCATCTGGTCACTCCTCATGATCAAAGAATTTGCAGGCTTGCAATCAAAGATTCCTTGATCATGAGAAATTTATTGATTGTGATGGCCGCCATCTTGTTTTCAGTTTGGGGTTGAAAAAACAAATATCTCAGCCCAGGGGTGACTTCTGAAGTAAAACTTGGATGGGTTTTGCTCAGGGGCTTCCTCCATCGAGCCATGCCTGTGGTTTAATGTAGTTGTGTCAAAAATGGAGATTTAAACTTGTAATTATCTGATCGCAGATCACTAATGATCTTTGATCATGAGCCTGTAAATTCTTTGATCATGAGATTATTTGATTGCGATCTTCATTTGTGAGGAGGGACGAAGTGGCCAGATATTTTGGTTGGAATAAAACAAATATCTCAGCCCAAGGGTTACTTGTGAAGTAAACAAGGAAGGGTTTTGCTCAGGGGCTTCCTCTATCGAGTCATGCCTGTGGTTTAATTTATTTGTGTCAAAAATGGAGTTGTAACATTTTAAATTCTTTAATCGGGATCCTGCAAATTCTTTGGTCACAAGATTTCTTTGATCATGAGCTTTGTTCATGAGGATGGGATGAAATAGCCAGATTTGTGCTTTACATATGTCTCTGGAGGGACCAGATAGCCCAAATGTCATGACCAGATGTCCCCTCATGATCAAAGATGATCTTTCATCATGAGGTCGTGGCCAATTCTCGTGATCAAAGAATCTTTAAAGGTGCAAAAACTTTAAATTTAAATATCTCAGAAATGGTTTGGTCTTTTAACTTGAAATTTGGAAGATGTTGAGGATGTCCCATAGATGTGAATTATGGTGTTTAGTGTCAACAAATTAATTTGCTGCAGATATATTCCTTGGACACAGTTTACATTTTGTGGATAGCATTCTGCATTGTGGTAGCAGCTTAATATTTATAGGGTAGTTAGCCTTACTGCCATGGAGGTACTTTTCAGTAGCTAGGTGTGTAAAATGTAAACAGGTACAGAATTATGCCACTCCAACGAATGAAAATCTAAAAGTTTAAAATTAAATATCTTGAAACAATTTGGTCTCTTAACTTGAAATTTGGAGGTGTTGAGGATTGGCCTGTAGATGTGAATTATGGTGTTTAGGTGTCAGAAAAGTTATTTGCTATGGAGATATTGCATGAGCAGTTTACATTTTGCAGATAGCGTTCTGCATTGTGGTAGTGGCTTGACATTTACAGGGTAGCTAGCCTTACTGCCACTGAAGTAATTTTCAATGGTTAGATGTGTAAATGTAAATAGGTGTGGAATTATGTCACTCCAACGAATGAAATTTTGGTTTGTTTCAAGTTGGTGGGAGTGGGGCCCAAGGACTCCATGCTTCCACCAATATGTCACTCTAATGCATCTGATATTCAGTACTTGTACTGTTATGGTAAACAGAAATTTGCAAGTTGGTGGGAGCGCAGGGCCCAAAGGCCGCGCTCCCACCAACACAACGATAATACTTACTATGCTTTTCAAAAAAGTAAGGAAATTCTTTGCAAAAAACTGCATTATTTCAACAGTCAGAGTTTTTACAGCAACAAAAGTGAAAATTCCCCATTAGGGTAACCACATCTTGCACCCCATGACCACCCCTCCCCACCAAAGACATCAGGTGTGCATTGGGTTGTCAGTCTAACTCTCTCTCTCTCCATTCTTCTATGCTGCACCACCTCAGCTTATTTGCACATGAAATGGGGTGAGAGTTAGGGCTGACAACCCCAGTGCACACCCTGATACTGATGATGGGAGTGGGGTGGTAGTAAAGTGCAGTAAATGTTAACCTAATGGGGGAATTTCTGCTTGTCTGTAGAAAACCCTATCTGTTACATTAACAGAGTTTTTGCAAAGAATCTATATATACCTATACATACTTTGCAAAAAATGCATTAATTCACCAGTTAGGGTTCAACTTAATGCAAAACATTAGGAAATGTGGTGTTAGGGTTTCCAACCCTCACTCTCTACTCCCCAAGCAGCAAGGTGGCAGTGGAAGACCAAGTTGATGTGCTCTCCAACCCTAGGAAATGAGAGCTGTCCAGTGGATTCTCAATCTCCTCCTTCCCAGCCAACTCCTGGCAACCTAAACTTGTTGCAGAACCTGGGTTGCTGGCTTGGGGCAATATAGTACAACACCTGCCCTCCATGGCGCTAAGCAGGGCTTCTCTATAAATGTTTTTAATCAGTCAAGCTTGACAATTATCCAAAATATCATTATAACTCTGGAACCATACAATATTTTTCATGAAACCTTCAAAGGCACTACCTTGGTATAGGCCACTTCTACTCTAAAAGTTTCATTAAGTGTATGAAAATCAAACATCATATGTTTGCATTTTGTGGTATTCTATATGTCAAAACCAAATAAGATGCCATCCAAAAACTTTTCACGTCTTGAGACTCTGATAGCCCCATGGTGTATGCTAACTTTTGGCTATTTCATTGAATGTCACCGATGTTATTAAGGTGCAAAAATGGGGTTTAACATTAAACAGCCAACTCAACCCTAACAATAGGGCTGCTACACACTCATATAATATGTATGTATATAAATATAAATATACATATAAATATAAATATAATTGCAACACACTGGACTACCAATCTTAGAAGTTAAGGAATTTGCCAAAAGTCAAAAACTATGTTTGACTCTGCTGGGGTTTGAACCTGTGCTATCTTAGTTATCTGTTTGATAATTGGAAGCCAGTCTCTACCCCACATAATCCCTCAGATGCAAGACACATATTCAGATATAGAACAGGTAAATGAATTTCATTTTCTCCAAGGCCAGCTGGCAGATACCTGTAATGAGAGCTCAGTATTGGAGCATAAAATGAAATTGTCATTATTTCGATCCTGAGCGGATTGAAGGTGAACCAGCCTGCTGGCAGCTGGGAAGTAAATTAGAGATTTACTGAAAGGTGTGTGTGTGTGTGTGTGTGTGTGTGTGTGCAGCGCTCATGCGTGCAGCATGTTGAGGGATCTCATGAAGAAAACATTTGAATTGCATTCCATTTTTGAGATCAGTCTAGGTACTTGTTAGCTGCCATAATATGGATTTACAGGGATGACGGTATAGTTGAGAGCAGCAAAATAGTTGATTACAGGGCAAATAGAAATAAGGCAATGGGCAAGGAAAGGACTTGGCTGAGTGCTACATCAAGCAGCTGCTTGAGAGAAAATCTTTCACCTGAAATAGGGGCACTGCCTTGCCAGAGCCAGTGTGGTGCTTCAATAAATTTACTGAATTTAATCCTGTAAGGACCACAGACAACAAGTGTTCCTGGTTCTCAGAACAATAGCAAAAGGATAATCAGCCAGCATATAATGTTTTAACATATGTTGACCTTCTTGGCTGAAGGCACTAAGCACAAGCTGTGCTAAATCCCTGTATGCAGTGTGTCAATAAAACAGCTTTACCCCTGCGTGACTGCCCACCATAGAACAAATTTCATAGCTCAACCATTCTGTGGGTGTGATGTGTAATCAGTTCCCATATTTTTTCAAGGTATTGCTATGCTGGCGGTGACTATACCATCTCAATGCATTGAAAATGATGACATGATTGACCTCACTCAATTAATTTCAATGAAATTGGTTCTGATTGATCTGTTGGGGTGATGGAAGCCCATCTGTGTACACTGAATGTTCTTTAACCACAGCTTGCATATCCTTCATGCTCATTTCCTATTTACTTTTACTGAGGAAATGGCACGTAAAGGGTGTGGAGACAGCTGGCAAATAAAGCAGGCAATCACAGCACAGCAGAGCATGGAGTACCTGCCTCCTGTTGTTATAGCAATATCATGCAGTTTAGTGTACCACTGAATAATCATCCCCTTGTGGGCTGTTTCTTCATTATTTCAGATATATTGTCATCATTCCAAGTACTCTGAAATGAAAAAGCACAATGCAACCAGTGTTTAAACCACAGGACATCCAGTGTTTAAAAAGATGTCTTTCTTTGTATCATAAACAAATCAGATTGCTTCAGTGTCTGATGCTGCTTGTACTCGACATTTGTTAAGCTTAGCAAATCAGTAGGTAGCCTATTAATACCTGTACTGCAAATCTTCCTTATACTGTAGGCCTACATATGCGGTCCAGGGTGTTTTATATGATTCAAGAGTGTTATCACATGCATAGTTTGGGTTATTAACAAGTCAGTTAAGTAAATTAAAAAGAAAATGCTCCTCTCTCTCTTTTTCACATACACACACACACACACACATTCTTTCTTTCTCTATCTCTCTCTCTATATATATAGATATAGAGCAGAGGCCACTGTTTTCGGTTTTACGGAAAACCTGGTAAAATCAGGAATTAGGGCTGCCTGAACACCGTAAAAACAAAGATTTCATGCAATCTGCCATTTTATACTAGATCAGTAATTCTACAAACTTGTATTTTTCTTATAATTGCTTCCTGAACTATTTTCAACTTGCTTTATTTAATGCTCTGTATATTAAGTCTTCTTTTATTCTGATTATTTATACACACAAAAGAATGACAGCAGAATCCTCGCAAAATCCAGAAATTAGAATAACAATCACCAGTGCAATTCCGAATCTGAAGTATTGAAAATGGAATTTCAGTGTTTTAATCACCGTAAATCAGTGGCCTTGGATATAGGTATAGATATGATATATATATATATACTGTATATAGATACCTGAAAGGCATATTGTTATCATTCAAGTACTCTGAGATGAAAAAGCACACATGTAACCAGTGTTTAAACCACAGGACATCCCAGTGTTTAAAAAGTGTCTGTCTTTATATCATTAATGAATCAGATTGCTTCAATGCCTGATGCTGCTTGTACTCTACTTTTTTTAAGTTTAGCAAATCAGTAGGCAGTGCAAGTGGAAAGTAAGAGGTGGGAAATTTAGGAGGAACATCAGAAAGTATTACTTCTCAGAGAGTGCAGTGGAGCCGTGGAATACACTGCCACCTGAAGTGGTGACTGCAAAGTCAGTGTCACATTTAAGTGCATGTGGGACAAGGCTTGGGCACAATCACACAGCATCAGAGAAGGCTAGGCTGATCATCTTGGGGGACAGGACCCCACTGTGACAGTAGGTCCTGGGAAACCATGTTTGGGCAGACTTGATGGACCACAGGTCCCCTTCTGCCATCATTTTCTATTTTCTATGTTTCTAATAACTAGTTAATGACCTGGTTCAGCTAACAACAATTGCAGTGTATGTTAGAATAAAAAAAAACCATGCACGAAATAACTTTTCACTGCACAGTAAGATGCGCTGACTTTTAGAATTCTGCATTCTGATCAAGCTGAACTAAGATAAGAGATTATTACAGAATTATTGATAAAATAATTCATAAATGGGTGAGCATCTTGCTACATCATTACTACAACCTTTAGAAAAATAATGGTCCCACATCCAGACATCTGACTAAAGTATATAGATGGACATTGTTGTGCATGATTATTCATACCTCAGATAACATTTTTGCAGTATCAAGGTTCAAAGGTCACAGAACGCCATTATGTCACACTGTGGTTCAACAACTGATTCTGCACAGTACCAAGGTTCACAGGTCACAGAACACCATTATGTCACACTGTGGTTCAACAACTGATTCTGCACAGTACCAAGGTTCACAGGTCACAGAACGCCATTATGTCACACTGTGGTTCAACAACTGATTGTTGCCAGGCACTTGTGCCACCCATTTTAGTCATGCAGCCCTCCCCACCACTACCACCACATACAACAGAACAGCCTGCCTTTTTTAAAGTAAGAAAACTCACCTGGCCCTAAGATGCTTAGTACCCATCCAGTCATCCTTTCAGTATGCCATAAAATGAATATCTTTTTATTTACTTTACAAACACATCTCATGATGAGCCCCAACTACTTCCTATTACCAATTTGTTTTGATGCACTTTGTTGAATAACACTACAGCACTCACAATGCACATTAAAACTAAAAAGAAACAGAGAGGAATCAGCGGTCAGCACTGGATGTGTTTGCAAAGTAAAAAAAATATATGTTTTTTGGACATACTACAGTGGTGACTGGTTGGGTACTGAGCAACTAGATGCTGGAATGGATGTGAGCCAGCCAGAATGTGAGCTCCAGTATTTGAGGTTTATTTAAATATTTATCTTTTTTCTTTCAAGGTATTTTGACATTTTATTAAATAGCTTAGAGGGTGGAAGAAGTGAGGAAGAACAGGGACTTCAGCATATTTTTCATGTGCCATTTTGTCAACTGCTTGTTTGAGTTGTTACTTAGTTTTGTTATACTCGGTGTTCCGGAGGTCTCAGGCCATTAGCAGTGTGGCAGGCTGCAGTTTCTGCCGTCTGGTTCTTTCAGCACCTTAGGTCTTTATTATTTTGTGGAATTTCCATTAGTCCAAAAGTTAAAGTTTCCTTGTTTTCTTGTGGGAAGCACTTGTTTATTACAGTGAGTGCTCCACTTTGGTTAATGCCAGCGAAGTCATTTAGTCACTGGTGAGTTTCTTTTGAAGGCGGTTGTTGGAGTGGAAGGGTGCATTGGTCACCTTTTTGTGGATCTATATCAGTTTTCTTTTTCATCTCATGAGGAGCCTGCTGTCTGGAGGAGCTTAGATTGAGGAGTCTCAAATAAAATCCTGTTCAACGGAGGAGAACCGACTGGCTGGAGGTCGTGAGTGCTGGCAATTTGATCTTGCAGGATTCCCTTGAATTGTGAACTTGTTGGGAGCCCTGCAATTTCAAATATTGCTGGAAGATTCAGACTTGGGGCACTGGGTCTCTTGGTGACGGGGGCTGAGTGTGGCCTTGAGCAGTGGGGATACTGTTGGGGAGCTTCTACCAGATGGTGGGGTGCCCAGCTGGAAGGGGTCTGTCCTGGTGGTTGTCTAAGACTGACTGGGGTAATTAGATCATAAGTCCCTGATTAGCAGCCCCCCCTCCCTTGACTAGGGTCTCAGCTGTGACATTGCTGTTACTATCAATTGCTTCTCCTGGTTTGTTGAAGTTGCTGATGTGGTTAACCTGTGGGGTGAACTGGGTGGCAGGTTGGATTGGGTGTCCCCTTGGATAGGGCACTAGGGGTTCTGTGACTGGAGGGTAGTAGGACCCTGGGTCCTGAAGGAGTCCCCTAATTGGTGGCCAGAGGGCTTCTCAGGGGCCCCTGATTTCTTGAGGGACACCTCTCCCAGGCCGTGGTCATCTGTAAAGCTGTAATAGTGGGTTAATTCTTCGGCTGGATTTGCTCCATTCATGGACTGTGGCTAAAGAACTGTTCCTTGAATACAGAGTGACTGCTCCTCTTCTACCTTTGAGGGAGGTAGTGAGAGAACCTCCATATAAATGATGTTGCACAAACTTTTCAGTTAAAACATTTGCCAGAGTGGGAGACTGGCTTTTTCATTGGACAGTTATGATTTATGGTTATTGAGAGGAGAGCTCAACAAAGCAGACTGCAGTTGGTTTAAAGATTGAATCTGTTTCACCAATATTTTGACCCTTCTCCTGAATTAAGAGGGAGTTTAGTAGAAATTGTTTGTTGGTTTATTTTATTTAGAGTGGATTTATTGGTGTTTTTATTTTTGTGGGAGGGTATAGTTTATTTTGGAAATTGTGGGCTGGAGCTTGAGCACTTTTCAGCATGTGTCTGCAGGTTGCTCTCCTGTTAGGCGCTACTCCCCTCCGAGCTACGGACCTCTGCCTTTTAGTTGTCCCCATTACCTGCAGCATTCTATGGCCACTGCAGGCACTGGGGATAGTGGGTAGAAGGCAGAGGGGTGGGGGCCATGGACCAGGGAGGGGGAGAGTGAGTGGCCAGATTGGGGTAGTGAGGACCAGGAGACACCCTGGGGCAAATGGAATCCTGAGCGAGGTTTACCTTGTTTGGTGCCCATACCCAAGGGCTCCATGTAAAGTGGACCGGTCGCTCAGCTGGCCCTGGTGTCTCATCTGACTTGTACGATGTTGTGCAATGCCAGATCTATTAAAAACAAGATGGCCATTATATCTGATCTTGTTGGGTTAGCAGATCTGACCTGCATCACCGAGATCTGGCTGAGAGAATGATGGCCCCATTTTGGTGGCAGCGATTCCAGACAGGTTCTCAGTGATACACCGTGTGAGATTGGATCACAGGGGCGGGGTGTAGCAATCTGTTTTAAATCAGAATTGAACCTCATAGATGTTCCAGTTGAGGAGTCAGATCCTTGAGTGTGCCATGGTCACAGGTGAGGGGTGCAGGATCATGCTCATCTACTGTTCACCCGGAGCCGAGAATTGTTCCTACAGGAAGCCACAGATTTTGTTGTCAACATGGTATTGGAGACCCCAGATTGATTGTTCTGGGCAATTTCAATGCCTGGGTCAATGACAAACTCTCGCCATTTGATCAGGACTTTCTGATTTATGATTTTGTTAGGCTTCACACAGGCAGTTGCTTCTGTGACTCACAGTCAGGGTCACCGTTGGACCTCATTTTTTCCTGGAGATAGAGACTTCCACTTGGTGGTGGAACCGGTCTGATGGTCTGATCACCACACTATAAGGTTCAATCTCCTTGCCCCCCATATGCCTGCCCCTGTGGAGATGGTCCGATACTGCCTTTGCGGAGTGTGACTCAAGAGGTCTTTTGGGGAATTGACCTATCGGGTTTACTAGATGCATTCAAGGGTCCTGAGAACCTACTACAGGCCTATAATAGGGCTGTGGTGGGGGCTCTGAGACCTTGGCTCCTGTCCACATTTGCCCCTCACCCTTCACCTCAGCCACCTTGGTTTGATGGGGCCTTGAGAAAGCTGAGGTGAGGGATGGTTAGAATGCAACTGGCTGAGATCTGGCCTGGATACTGACAGACTTAGACTGATGGAACATTATAGAGACTATCAGTCAGCAATCTCCCGTAAGAAGGCAGAATTCCTGTCCAGGGAGCTTGCTGCAGCTCAGAATTGACCAGCTCAGCTCTTTTGAACTGTGGACAGACTGTGCAATCTAGTCTGTTTGCAAGTTCGTAGAGCGTTTCTCATGATAGGTGTGAAGTTTGCTCACTTTTTGCTGATAAGGTTGCTGACATCAGGTCTGAGATCTGCTTAGCTCGATCTAAGGGGAGGTCAATGGGGTGTCACTACTCTTGATGTTGTTGGATGGAGTTTGAACAGCTGGAGATCATGGATGTTATGTGGATTCTCAGGGGTATGCGCTCGACTTGCTGTAGTTTGGACCCGGACCCTACTTAGCCTTTTATTAGGCTGTATTGATGTCATTGGCCCAGTCCTTGTGGAGATAGTCTGGTGTTCACTGGAGTTGGATGAGTTTCCTTGCTCCCTGAAGGAAGTGGTGGTGACTCCTTCTCAAAGCTGCACTTGACCCAGACTGCCCAGCTAACTACAGGCCTGTTTCTAATCTTCCCTTTGTGGGGAGGTTATTGAGAAAGTCATAGTGCTACAGTTAGAGAACCATCCTACCATCCATGACATTTATGATTATCTCCAATCCAGTTTTCGTAAAGGCATAACATGGAGACCACTCTGGTTCGGTGCTTAATGACCTCCTAATTGCGAGAGATCAGAAATGCCATACCATCTTGATGTTTCTTGATCCTTCCTCCTCCTTTGACACCATGGACCATGAGGTGCTGCTGGAATGCCTGTGTGTCATTTGGGCAAGAGGAGTAGACTATGGGATAAGGTCCTTGTGACTGACCACTGCAGTTTAGAGCAATGGATGTCTGATTAAGTTGGGGTTTACTTCAGCTTATGCACTCTGTTCACTGTACAGGGATTTGAAAGACGTATTCTGCTGTACTGTGTATACATTTATATGTAAAAGGGAGTATTATACCAGGTAGGCTGCTTCTCTATCTTGATTGCAATTACTGCACAGTACCTGGGAGAACACACAGCAGATCTAGTTCCTGACAGACCACGCATGATTCTCAGCAATTTCCAGTTCTAGGTAGCTTGGTTTCTACTTTTCAGATTCTTGATTTTCTTCTACAGGTCGGTTTCAGTCCGACAGGCGCTTGTACAAATTGTAGACCAAAATTAGGGCCTTACACACAAGATCATTTAAAATTCATATACCTAAGAAGTATTACAGCTCTCTGTCTTTGCTATGCCTAAAATTGATTTGATTTTTCTAGTAGATAGAGCTAGGTATTTCTTTGAGTTCTCCTAGTTCAGTTATTGTTTTATTGTCACTACAGTAGACTCTGGGAAAAAGGCCAAAGTCAAATTCATTTCTAGAGTCACTTCTTTACAATCTTTACAGTAGGCTCCAGAGGAGAGTCTAAGTTCTGATTTGCTCTAGAGTAGGCTCTATTTTAAAGGATCTTACTATGATTGTCCATCAGTGTTCAGAAATTAACATGAGGGAGTTGTTTGGTACTGTCTTTGCTATAAGAAAGTAGGTTAAATTAAATTGTATTTCATTATTATTTAGTAGGTTATAAGTAACAATGTGTCTTTTAAGAGTGCCTTTCTGTTTACTTATATATAAATAGAGTTATTTGATAGTAGTTTTGCAGGACGCAAGCAGGAAAACACATATAGTCCCCATATAAATTAATTATGTCTTTGCAAGCAGACAGTTTTTTAAAGAGATAGTACCAGAGGTTCTAAAAGTTTTATAGATAAACGGTTAAATGCCAAACATTATCAGGCTTGAGTATCAAGTAGGTTCCTGAAGACTTTTTGGGAACTCTATTTGGTAGGGTACCAGGCTTTTAAGTTAGAGTTTAGCAGTTTATCGGGTAAGTACAGCTGTAGGTATTTTTCTGTATTCCTAGCAGAAGCTCTTTCTCAAGTTGGTCTTGCTTCTTTTACTTCCTAAATTTCCTGATGTTGATCTACAGGTAGGAAATAGACTTTCATGCAGTAGGGGACACTTAGCTTTCCACTTCCTGTTCTCCTAGTTTACTTCCTGCTTTTCAGTCTGGCATGTACTCTACAAGCAGAGTTCTGCCGTGTAGCAGAGCTGATGACAGCAGACTGTAAGTTAACAATTTTGTTTCAATGAGGATCAGAAATCACTGCTGTATGTTGGAATCCCAGGGTGGGTGCCAGTCTCAGCCTTGCAAGCTGCACAGCCTGGCCCCATTTTCACTGGGTTGTTTTTTTTTCCTGCACACCCTGCAGTAGGCCTAAAATGCAGTCTCAGCCTTGCAAGCTGCAGTCTGGCCCCGCTTTTCACCGGGTTGTTTTTCCTCACATCCTGCACTAGGGCCTGAAATGCTACTTAGTGTAGTGGAAAGTGCTTCTCAGGGAATCAAGACGGGCACCAGAGTGATTTGATTTTCAGGGAATCAGAACGGGCCCGGAGTGCTCAGTAACCCGCAACATCTATTTTTAGGGGGTCAGAACACGATGGGCCCCATCTCTTCGTGATGCTGTTTCCCCTGCACTTTCTAGGGTGTAAACGGTATGAGGATTTAGGGAGACTACATCTCCCCTCAGCTTTTGGGCAGAAACTGTGTGTGTGTTTGTTTTCCTGCGCTTACTACCTGCAAAGGATCGTGCAAGGGAATAAACGGCACAAGGACTTTGAGAGATTACATCTCCCCTCAACTGGCAGCCCCATATCTTTTCCCCGTATTTTTTCTTGCTATTCCATCAAATGCATTCTAATTGAGCCACTCGTCGATGGTGGTCCGGTAGCTTGTCAGCGGCAACTTGTTGACGAATCACTGCTTGACAAAGTGCTGCAGGGATGAGGAACTCCAACGAGCACGTAAAGGGGCTTAAATTATCATATATGAGGCAGCCATCGTCGGCGGGCAGTCGGATTACCTCAGCCACTCGTAGATGGCAGACCTGCAGCATGGCTTAGCGACTCCATTGACGAGCACTACAGCATGGGAGGAGCGCTATTATGGATCCTTTTGTTCACTGTGCTGCCCCCCAAACCGTCAAGAAGTGAGCCAGCTGCCTAGGTTTTTTCAGATCCCTGCATATTCCAGGGGAAGTAAAATAAAAAACCTTAGAAAAGGACTCAGCACAAGGGCAGCTCTGATGGCTTTTACAGGACTGGCACAGTTCTTAAAGGGCCAGCACACTTTCTATGCTTCAGCAGCAGGATATCAAGAAGGAGTAAGCTGAATTAAGGAAGTAGGGCCTTTTGTGGTATTATGGCCTCGCACAAGCCTTCCTGGGGCAGAAAAGGTCAGCATGGCTAGTCCCCCGCTGCTAAAGACCTTGGCTGGGTAGCTTCTCCTATAATGTGCAGAGGGCAACGTCTGTGAATGGGGAAGACGTCAAGGAGGAAGATCCTCCTCGGCTCAGTATCATAGTCCACGGATCATATTAACCGACAGCTTCCAGGGGGACTCAGCAATCTGCAGCCCCCTCTGACACTGCACCTCATAAAACAGTTAAATACAACCCAACAGTTAAATAAAACCAGATATGAGACCTTTCTAGAGGATACAAGAAAATGGACCATCCATATTCTCACTCCTCTATATTCTCACCCCGAGAGGCAGTTGACCTGGGAGGATCAACATTCCGCCGCCTAGGAGAAAGATAAGGTATAGACGGTAACCTAAAGCGTTGCAGGGGGCATTTCTGGCACGCATAGGACCCCAGGTTATTGTCTTCTGAAGGGGGAGCGAATGGCCAAATTTCTGTCTAAATAGAAGTCACTGTCGAGATTTCCCTTGGTTCTCACCCGGCGGCTCCCATCCAACAAGAACAGATTTTTCTCGCTTGTTATCTGCTGTCAAACTGGCCACAGCTTTTCCCACTCTTCCTACCAACAGGGAAATGGCCAAAGGAGGAGTGGCAACTCTCAGCTTCCTCCCCTATCCAGTGTCCCAGCAGATTTTAAGCTTTTCAGGCTCGGAACGCAGCAACGGGAAAAATGGCTAAAACTGCTGTAGAAGCTACCCTCTGATTTCAACCCAAACAGTGAGTCACTGGACAGGACCGTAGAGGCCTTGCTTACACAGCAAATCAGTCAGAAGAGGCTGCACGGGGCGATACTCAATCCCTGGCTCACACAGCCCTGGCTTTGACCCTAGCAGACAGGGTCCTCTCCCAGGAGGTGTTTGGCAATACATGTCATAGTCTAGGGCAAAGGCAATTCAGGTCCAGAGACCCCAGATGCAGAATTCATGGCCAAGCTTATAACTAGGATCAAACTCAACTTCTCGAGGAAAAGTGAGTACGGGTCTCCTTACCTAAGCAATGTAACCTCAGAAGGGATGAATCTAGTGGAGAGGGTGACAGTGATCAACATCAAGTAGTCACAAGCTATCTGGGCCCATTCTCGAGTAGGGGGCAGACCTTCATATTTCTCGAACAAGGGGTCCAAACCAAGTCGGAAAGGTGGGTCCTATGCATCACCAACAAGCCCCTTCTGTGTCGTGCCTCCCTCTCTACGGTGGCTCATCCAAAATGCAAACCCTCTACAGTCCGAGGATATTGTACAAAGTGCCCCTTGAACAAAGGGCAGTCACAGAGATTAACTAAGGACTGCTCCTATTCTTCATGGCGCAAAAAATATATAGGGGTTCAGGCCCCTCCTACATCTCAAAGGATTGAACAAGCAAGAGACCCATCGGCAGATTCCTATTCAGGAATAACACAAGCACCAGTTCAAATTCAAGGTGGGGGAGCAGTTCTATTCAAAATTCTGACATCTTGAGTATTCCCAAGACCCACGGGCATTATTAACGATGCCATCAGTGGAAACAGTCCACTTTAAAGGCCCCACAGCTCGACAAAACAGTACATGCAGGGGATTTTCTGGCACCCATAATGCTGCAAGATGCCTATTTGCTTATTCCCATGCAGTAATGGTGCACGCACTATCCCAGATTCAGAGTGGGAGAGTAGTACTTCCAAATCAAACTCTACCATTGCTGTCTTTTCAGACCCATGGACAGTATTTAAGGTGCTAGTAGTGGTTATAGTCCACTTAAAGGCCCCACAGCTCAACCAAGCATTACAGGCAGTGGCAGAGGTAGTCAGGTCCCCTATGGCACATGGTTTTCCCATCAACTGGAGAAAGAGCTCTCTAATTCCAAACCAGACCTTGATCCTCCTGGGGGACTCACATCATGACACAAGGTTTCTCCACCCGAAAACTAGATTTTGGGATCTGTAATTGCTCATCAAGGAGTTTTGTAAGCTCCTCAGCTACCTGCTTATTTTTTTCATACAGCTCATTAAGACAGATTAAGCCCTTCCTCCAGGGATGATCCCAGAGGTCAGAGGTCATGAAGGGCCACAAGTTAGGCCATCCGCACTAAGTCAGAATCGCGACCAACGCAAGCCTCAGGAGCTGGGAGGGACTTACCTGCATCAGCTGTTGGCATCGGGCAGGGGATTGCTGTTGGACACATGTTACAGTATAAGCGTTTCTGAGGGAAACAGTAGGCCATGCTCCGTGACATGCTGAACAGCAATTCCTCAATCAAGCTAGCCTGATTCAACTGACAATCTGGCAATGCTGACATACATCGACCATCAGGGTGAAACGAAGCTCAAAGATGCTAAAGGAATCCTTCTCTTTCAGTGGGTTGAGCACCACTGAGCGATGTTTGTATTGGGACAGAAAATGTCATAGCAGAATGTCTCAGTCGCAAGGTGGGTCGACCAAGGATCACAGCTGAAGGACAGTGCCTCCACATTCAGACAGAATAGTGGGGCAATACTCGCACAGATCTTTTAAGCCTGCTGGCAGAACTCCAAGGTAAAGCAATTCCGTTCCTGGCTAAGGACAGAACCAGCAGTGGCTCAGGAATACCTTTTCCCCATAAACTGGGATCTGTTCGGTCTCCTGTATGCCTTCCTTCAATACCGCCTCTATCAAGAGTCCTCCACAAAGTGGCCTTGGACAGGACAGTCATGATTCTAGTCTGTCCCTTATGTTTTTTTTCCACACTTAGTTGTTTCTCATTCATTGGTCAGGGCTACCACTTCGAACATTCAGCCTGGGCATTCTCCATCAAGGACCAGTTCTGCACCCCATTTTAACAACTGGTCTCTCTCTAGACCTGGAAAGTGAGTGGAAAAACTTTCAAGGAGCTATGTGCACAGCTCCTGCTATTGACATGATGGGGAACTCGTGTGTCTTTCTTCCTCAAAGTGCATTATAGAATCTGGAGGAAATTTTAATTCTGGCTTCATTCCAGACACATACAGAACGACACAATATAATCACCTGTATTACTGCAGTTCCTCTAAGACAGGTGGACAAAGGACTGCAACCAACCAGCTTACAAAGTACAGTTTCTGCACTGGGGCACTCTTGACAGACCCTGGGAATTTTTGGCTCATATCCCCATGTCTGGTAGTTCTTCAGGCAGCAGCATTAAAACATCTTCAATCCACCAAAGCTATCACCTTGAGTCTTAATATGGTTCTCAAGGCCCCCTTTAGAGCCTCTCAAGCCATCCGTCATGCATCAAAAAAGGTCCCCTTTTTCTCAAAGTTGTTATTCCAGCCAGGAGTTTCAGCAACAAGGCATTGCTTGCCCAAGAGCTGTGCACTCGTTCATCAGGCTGGAACAGTTCCAGTTTTGTTTGCCAAAGTTATGTCTCCCATCTGTTATAATCAAGGGTTCATTCTTCCTTCCTTCTGCCCACTATCTAAAAGCAACAAGGATGGAAAATTTCATACACTAGACCTGGGAAAAGGGAGAAAAAATGTACATTAAGAGAGAAGACGCTATTCACAAAACTTCAACTATGTTCTTGCCAGCTAAAGGGGAAAAAATTGGGGGCAGCAATATAGCCAAATGGATTCTATCTGTCACCTCTACGACTTATGATCAGGCCAGAGTAACTTGCCTGGCCCAGTGAGAGTCCATGGCCCCCTTTGTGGGCGTAATTCAGAGAAGCATCGACAGCACACTCACACTGAGTGGCCTTTTTGATCATCCATTCACACACTATAGCGCAAAAAAAATAAAATTCTCACTGGGGGTGATGTCCTCGGCAGAGGCATCCTTTGGCCACAGAGTATTTCAAGCGGTGGTGAACCCTTATGGGCTCTTGACATTCTTCCCACCTGGGACATCTGGGGACGTACTGCTTTTGTATATCCCAGGAGTAAGGAAGCCCGGAGACCAGCTTAGGAGAGAGAAATCGAAATTTAAATACCTGTAAATTTTCTTTCTCTGACGGCTGGTCTCCAGGCTTCGGATTCCCCTCCCAGAATGTATATAGTTGGCTGGCCTCACAGCCATATATGCCTTAAAATTCTTGTTTTTTGTTCCCAAGTTCTTGTAGTATTACCACATTGGACTGCTTTAGGAAGAACTGAGGAGAACAGGAAGTGGAGGGCTGGATGTCCCCTGCTGCAGAGGTCTGTTTCCTGCCTGTGGATCAGCATCAGGAGGTACAGCCCAGGAGTAAGGAAGCCCGGAGACCAGCCATCGGAGAAAGAAAATTTACAGGTATTTAAATTTCGATATATTGGTTATCTCACACCGTCGGCGGCAGTCACGTTCTTCATCATCCAGCCATAGGCATTCGCGTTCCTTCCGTTCAGCATGTGAGTTATAGTACTGTAGTAGTGGTGGGCGAAGTGGCTAATTTGCTCCATGAAGTGATTCACTGAGTAAGCGGAATCTGCAAGAAATGCATAATGTAAGCGGAATACTTACTTCATAATGAGGAAACTAAAGTCCATTGAAACCAACGTCTTTGCATTATTCTGCCTTCCCCAAACCACTTCTCCACCAATTTTAAGTCGAAGTACATTGAAATCAATGTAATTTGCTTCACTTCGCCCTGTAATTGAGCTCCAAATGAAATTCTGCAGTTATTCATGGGATTGCAGGTCACATGAGCGCTAGATTATTTGGCACAACCTCAATTCTGGCCTGGGTAGTGTGCGTGTGTAGTGGTAGCTGAGACAGTTTACTCTCAGAGCTCTGCGATTCAAAACCTCTAAAAGCTGTTTAAAATGCTTTTTTGAGTAATATTTTTTGCTCAAAATTCAGTACATTGATTGTAGGTAACCCTCCCATGCTCATATCATCGAGTATTTATTGTTGTGTGTGGATTTTGAATGTTAATTTAGGACAGTCAGTCTGTGTACTGTGAAGTGTGCTTTGGGGGAGGGGCGTGTTTGTGGTGTAGATAGAGTAACTCTGAGAAAAAGGCAGTCTTTCTGTTTTGGTTATATTTTTCTTGTATAACTGTGTTAATGTACACACTGTAATATTTTCAGTAATTCTTGACATTTTATTGCTGATTGTTGTGGTGCAGCAGTGTATAATTTCAGTTTGTTTAAAACATTTGGTTATATTACTAAAGGTTTTCAATTTGCTACACATTATTGTAGTGTGTGTGAGTGTGCGTGCGATGTGTGCCTTTAAATCAGACACCTTTTATTGTGTTACAGAGTAATTGCAACAGTGTGAACTTGCTATCCACCGCACCTGCGTGAATTTTTTATACTGCTTTGTGGTATATCTACTGGTAGAGGATTATTACTGCCATGCACTAATCCATCAACTGGCAAAATGTATTTCTTTCGAGATTTGGATTTGTGACTTGTGAGCACTGGTTAGGTGTTGTTGTGCCTTTTCATATGCATCCTTTGAGTGTGCAGCGCAGTCTTAATCTGCTTGTGGTGCTTGCATGGCACCATTAATTCTGAGAGACTGCATTTCTTGTTACGCTCTCATTTCACTTCGTTAGCACTGGGGAATTTTCTGGACACAAGACAGTAGCATTTTGGGGATATACACATTAATTCTGGTGACTCTTTGTGTGACCTGACCACTGCACACATGACTAAGTGCGCCATTAATTCTGGGAGACTTTGCATTTCTTGTTACACTCTTAATTTCATTTCATCAGCACTAGGGAGTTTTCTGGACACAAGACAGTAGCACTTTGGGGATGCACATTCATTCTGGTGACTGTGTGGGTGGGATGCGGCCAATTTTGTTGTCCGCCTTACTTTGTGTTTAAGGCGGAATGACAACGCAAAGTAATAATAACAAGGCAAAGTGAGCTTTTCTATGGGGCACTCCGCAGAAGGAAGCAATGCTAAGTGGCCACTTCGCGTTCACTTCGCCAGCGGATCTTAAATTTGCTGCATCTCTACATACAGTTGCACAAAAAATGATGCTACTGTGTTCTCCCCCTACCGCCTCATGTTTGGGAGGGAGGCCTGACTGCCCGTTGATGTCTGCTTTGGGGTCTCTCCAGATGGGGTCCGAGACGAAAATTACCTACAGTATGTACAGAAACTGAAAGCTCAATTGAACCATGCCTATCAACTTGCCCAGACAATGGCTGCCAAAAGAAATCTCGCCAACATAGAGAGGCATGTTAAAAAAGTAAAGGCTCAAAAGCTTCAGCTTGGAGACTGTGTGTTGTTACACAATTTAGGACTGCATGGCAAACACAAAATTGCTGATAGGTAGCACCATCTTCCCCATGTAGTAGTTGGAAAGTTGAATGATTTACCAGTGTACAAGGTGCGCCCAGAGAATAACTGCAAAGCTGTCAAGACCATGCACCATAACCACTTGCTACCTATAGGCCAAGCCATAAACTGAGGCTGAAACATCAGAGATTGATTCCCCTGGGCCGGTGACTCATGCTGCTGCAAAAAAGAGACAGAGTCAACCTACCCCAGTAGTTACAGATTTAAGGTATCCCCCACAGCAGGCCCAGAATGACAGTGACTGTCAGTCCACCTCTGACGAAAGTGAGTGTGACGGTGCCTATTACTCCTACTGTGAATTGAGTCAGCTGTTTCAAGGTAACCCTGTGACTAATTGTAGGGATGAAGCTGGGCCTTCTGGACTGCCTAACCCCCAACTCGTCCTTGGAGCCAATGCTTCCTTAAAGTAAAGTGCAAGTATTACGTCTGAGGTTGCGGACTCTCTGGGTGGGATATTCAAAAGGTTGTGCCTGGCACAATATTCAGTGGGGCAGGTTGTGCTGCAGCCCCTGATGCCCTAGAGGCACAACAGTAATGTATGTAGTGCAAGTGCAGGCGTGCCCATGCATATGCAGCATATCCTGATATTCAGCCCAGGACGTGCGGTGCATATGCTGGCACATACCTGCCTTGCACTGCTCAGGAGAGCGCAAAATTGTGCCTAGTGAATCCAGGAACAAAACCTGGCCACCCACAGGCGAGCTGCCATACTGCAAGGCGCAACACAGTAGCTGCCTGCTGTGGGTGGTCACCCGACCACCCAAGACACAATCCACATGCCCTGCCCAGGGGCGTCATGCCCGCCGTTCGCGGGCATATAGTACAAACACCCTGGTGGTCCAGTGGACCGCTTTCCTCGCTGATCGTAGGCAGAAGTTGTTTAAATCCTGGTGGTCACTGGACGCAATCCATCATGTCAGCGGGCATAAGTAAAATACTGCCCTGGTGGTCCAGTGGAACCCCTCCCAGTGCTCTATCAAGGCGAAATGAATGAAGAACACCTTGGTGGTCCAGTGGTACCCCTTCCCCACCCACCCTCTGAGGTCCCTGCCACCCTGCACCCCCAGTCATATCCGAGATTCACTCAACTCTTCTCCTCCTGTCACCTCTCAACCGAAACAGACTTTTTGCTTGGCATCTGCCTCCAGACCGGTTACAGCCTTCCCTATACCACCTGCCATTGAGGGCCTGCTAAAAGAAGAATGGCAAGGTCCAGAACATGCTTATCCGGTTCCCCGCCGAATTTCCAAACTTCTGAAGTTTGACAAGAAGCAATCCGAAAAGTGGTTAGACTGCCCCAGAATCGATCCCTTAATTTCTAACCTCACCAAGAAAACTGTCATACCAGCTGAAGGAGGGGCTTCTCTAGGGACCCAGTAGACAGAAAGGTGGACTCCTTGCTCCAAAAAGCTTTTCAGCCTCGGCAACTTCCTCCAAGACAGCTACCATGAACCTATTCTCCACCAGAGCTGCCCTATCCTGGGCATCGGTTACTTTTCAATTCATGGAGGATCCAGAAAAGAACTCCCCAGTATCTATCAGCTGCAATTAAAGGGGTTGGCCTCGGCCTGTGCAGCGGATGTGTCAAAAGAGGCGGTCAGGTGTGCTACATGGATCATGTTCTATAAAACCTCTGTTCGCCGCAACCTGTGGCTTCGGGCATGGCAAGCAGATGCATCCTCAAAGAGCCATTTGGTGAACGCACCCTACGAAGGCAACCTCCTGTTCGGGTCAGCACTGAAGGATGCTCTACAGCCCCCCCAAGGGACCACCACATACAAGAAAGTGGCCTATGGATCCTCTGGAAGGTAGCATTAGAGATGGAGAAAGTAAATACAGCGTTGGTAGGTGGATTGGCAGAGGTAGGAGATGACAGGGGAATAAAGAAAATATAAATGAAAAAAGGAGAAATTCCTTCATACCTGCATAATGTCCTTTTCTGTTATCTCCAGCGTTGTCAATGGGGAGTTAATACATATGGGTAATGAACACTTCCACTGGGGTAGTGGAACAACCCAAAGCTGTCAATCAGCATAGAACCTTGGGCACATGACATTCCAAGATCAATAATTCCTCAGTCACCTTTGTCCATGCAATACCCATATATACACTCATGTAATCAGTACTCTCCATGATGCCAAGGCCAGTGAACTCTCTTCTTAACCTAACACCAATAACTTTAACATGTAAATAATTTATGATATTATAAAAGGAAAAATAGATGACCTACCCCATTCTGGAGATCTGGCTGAAGGAGTCTCACTGACCAATGATCCTTTGACAGGGTTGGCATGCAGTTAATAACACTTGCAACACAAAAAGTGTAAACAGTAATAACATTGAATATAACTGAAGAGAACAAGTTAGCAGCACTGCTCTGTAGGGATTCTGACAGAACCTATAATGGGACACCACCTGGCACAATACTCAAAAATCACAACATGTCAAGTAAAATATAAACATTTCTATTATTAGCAGATAATTCTGGATAACCAGGTGTAATTGCTTTTTCAGAAATCCAAAGTCCTTAACTACATAAGACAGTATTCTCCCATTGGAGCAATGGGTTCCCAGGAGAGGCTCCACTGACAACATTGGAGCTAACAGAAAAGGAAATGACAGTAACTATTAAGGAATTTCTCCTTTCTGTATCGCTCCACAGTCAGTGGGAAGTTAATATATATGGGTTCTAACAAGCAGTACCCAGTCTTAATCTGGATGGCGAGAATATTTCCCATATATAACTCCTATGGATAACACAATAATTATCTGCTAACCACTCCCTGTAAAACTCTACAGATGAAGGCTGCATCAGTGGGGCTTTGGAGATCCACTCTATAGTGCTTAGTAAATGTGTGAACTAAGGACCACATTGCCGCTTTGCACAACACATAGATGCTTCTCCTCTCTCTACCAAGGCCGTAGCAACAATCACCCTGGTGGAGTGAGCCTTTATGAAAGGAGGAGCTTTCTTCTTCTCAGCAGCACATGTCTTGGCGAGGCAAGCCCTTACCCACCTAGCCAAGGTGGTCTTAGAAGACTTTTGACCCTTCTTTGCTGCTTCAAAAAGAACAAACAGACTTTCAGATTGTCTAAACTCTTTCATTCTCTTCAGGAAAGTCCTTATTTATTATTTCTTTATTTATTGAAATGTTTCACTAGGAAAGGCACACTGAACAACAAGTTGCTTGTCTCCTGGTGCATCCTGGGGAAGGGAATGGGAGATATAGTTGACAAGTAAAAACAGACAATATAAACCAGCTACAACACTGATGAAAAAAGGTGCGTAACATTGTGAGAACCCAGGTAGAGAACTAATGGAAGTAAGATTATGCGAACATACAATTGACAAAAAATACATAAGAGGTCGGATAATCTGACAAGAAATAAACAGTACTAGAAATACAATTTGCAGAAATCATAATACAATTTGTAGAAATCATAAAACATACTTTTAAGTGCTGTAGAAGTAGAACCCATGTAGCTACAGTAATTTATGCACTGATACTGTCTAGGGGGGCAGGCACGAAGGGTTAGGTACGAACAATTTGCAGAGGAAAATTTGAAGTGCTGCAGTTAATGAGAGTGCGAGATCAGTGGCAAATCTGTTTAGGAAGCGACCTACAGTTTTGGGAAGCGTATGAGATGGCAGACTGGCCTGCAGTGATGAAGCACAGAGACTGACTACCAGAGTTCTGCATCGTGGGATCTAAGTAGAGTGAAGGTGGCGGGGGTGGGGTGGTTAGGGAAGGAAATGAGATATGTTGGGAGAGGTAAGCCAAATTTTGAGATGAGCTTACGCACAGTGGTGGCAAGCAATGAATAACCAGGGTAGTAGAGCTGACAGTGATGGGTGAGAGGAAGAGGTCAAGAGCAAAGCGACAGAAAGAGTTGAAGAGGTTTTCCAGTCTGGCTAAGGAAGTTGAGGGAGTGGCACTGTAAACTACGTCACAGTAGTCGAAGATAGGAAGGATCATGTTCTGGACCAGTTCGCGCCTTGCCGGGAGAGGGAGGCAGTTCCGGTTCCTGTATAAAGCACCAAGCTTGGGGCACATCTTTTTCAGGATAGCGTCTACGTGGTCAGAGAAGGTGAGTTGTTGATCCAGCCAAACACCCAGCTATCTGAAAGAGGAGGTGTCCTCGATAGCTGTCCTGTCAAGGGTATGGAAGGAGGGCAGGGTAGGGAGTCTTGAGAGTCTCTGCCTAATGCCAAAGGTCATGGAGACTGTCTTCTTGGCATTAAGGAAGAGTTGATGAGTGCGAAATGAGTTCTGGACGTAATTGAAGTCTAGCTGAAGTATGTTTGCAACATCAGAGGGGGACCAGACAGAGGTGAAAAGGACTGTATCATCTGTATACATGTGTATGGAAGCTGAGTTGCAGACAGTTGGGAGGTCATTAAAGAAGATGGAGAACAGGATGAGGCCCAACACAGATGCTTGAGGACACCCGTGTTAATAGGGAGAGGAGGGAGGAGGTGGAATCAGAGATTCCTGACTGATTGTGTCCGTCCAGTTAAATAAACACTAAACCAATATATTAGGCGGAGTCAGGCAGACCGGTTGAGGAGAGGAGTTGAGTAAGAGAGTGTGGAGACTGTGTTGAATGCCTTGGCAAGATCGACAGAAATGGCTGATGTGGCCACTGTCCATCCCTGAGAGGATCGAGTCAGTAACCTTATCAGAGGCGTAGTAGTGGAGTGGTGTTTCTGAAAGCCAGATTGGGAGAGAAATTAGAGTTAGAAAGATAAGGCGATAGTTGGGTCATAACCAGATGTCCTTGCAGTTTTGCTAGGGTAGGAAGGATGGAATTAGGGCGATAGTTCCCTGGTGAAGAGGTATCACCACTCTTGGGTAAAGGAAGAACAACAGCATGCTTCCAACTGGTGGGAATGGCAGCCAAGTCAAAAAAGAGGTTGAAAAGAACAGACAAGAGGGCTGAGATGGCTGAGGTGGAAAGGTATAATAGCTTATTATACAGGCTGTCAGGTGAGCTGCCTTTGGTAGGATTTAGGGCGTACAAGGCCTCCAACATTTCACTCGGTGTAATTTTGGAGAAGGAGAAATTATTTGTTAGAGAGGATGAGCACGTGGGGTTGCAGGGGTCAACTTTAGCATTGGCCTGGTGGCCCGAGGTCAACAGAAACAGAGTCGGGCCACTGTATGTGCCAGCTGCTGGCCCGAATGGCCAGCAAAACTGTATTTCGCCTGGCATGTACTTTCACTGATACTGTGCCTTTAAGAAATCATTATGTGCGCAAACGCAAGAGAGTACAAGTGTCCGCGTGTGCACATCTCAGGAAGGGAACAGTAGATTATGGCGGCACTCTTGCATGCAAGTGGGAGCCCCTCATGACATGTCACTGTAAACCACATGATGGTTTCAGGGCTCCCACCTGCATCACATGATGGTAATCTGTGCTTGTTCGTCGGAACAGTGCGGCGGGAAAAGGAGGTCCAGTGGGAAGACGTGTAACCCCAAGGGGGCGCTATCCTAAGGGCTACTACCCCTGCCTGCCCTAACTGTAGCAGGGTGAGGGGCCCAGATCCGTTGGCGGGTGCCTCCACCCAGAGGTCGGGGTTAAAACAGTCGAGGTTGACTCGGTCACAGCCCTCTGGGTTGCTGCAACCCCTTTCTTCCCACTAGTGGCCCACGCAGTTCAATTCTCAGAGTCCTCACCATATACACCTCAATACCCGGCCCGAACCAGTCAGCTCACACCGGGACCCCTGGAAAGTAAGGTACAGTTACACCACATTCACTATGCAGTATTTCACCATTAATACACAGACTAGCCAGTGTACTTTTGCAAAACAAACAATCTGATTTATTTGAGGGAAGATAACAAGGACCGGGGAGAATCAGGTTGATTAGCTTACCACTACCATATATGAAAATCTACCTATGGCTCTGTGCACAGGCCTAACCTATTAATTACTGTCTATGGGTACCCAAGCCCTAATGGCTAGTTCCTTGATGCGGCTAGTTGGGGCCCTGACACAAGCGAGATTTAATTCCTGAGAAGATCAGATGGAGCCAGAAAGCTCAATTAGTGCAGTCAGCAATATAACAAAATGATTTTGCCTTTGTTTGTAAGTTTTAACAGGGAGCTACCCTGATCCAGTACTCACAACTCCCGCAGATAACCACTCCTTCACCACTTGCAGGGCTGAGCCTGAGCTTCAAAGGCCTCCTCACACATTTATATGGAAAACAACAGAGGGGTACCATACCAGGCGGCTGCTCCTTGGACCCAAATGAACTCCCAACTCTCGGGAGTGTCACTGCAGCTTCAACTTTCCTGACAGACCAAGCACGATTTAGCAGATTCTCCAGTCCTCTTCAGGTTGAGCCTGGTAGATAGCTGTGCAGATACACAGCCTCCTCTGACCGCTGCCCTCGCGGATTTAGTCCGAGGAATGCTGGCGATGCAAACGGCCGCCTCAGGCCCTTCACACACTTCCCGCGCGAACACTCAATGACACAGGAACTCAGAGCTCCTTCCTCACTCACAGTCACAATGCATCTGCCCCTTGGCAGTTGGGGTGTCTCTATTCGGTGCCACCTGATCCCATTGAGGGCTGCAGATGCCAGTCACTTGTTACTGCCCTCTTTGGTGCAAACGCCGCATGGCCCAGAATGCCATTTCACAGAATTACAAGCTGTGTCCCCATTTGTCAGCCGGCTCCATCTAGAGTCCTGGTTTCTGGTTGGCTGCTTTTTACTCCAGATTAGATACCCCTTGCTCCTATTGGACCCCCAAACTGTCCTGGTCCAAGATGGAGGGAACAGCACACAGAGTCCCATCTGCAACAAAAGCAGGTTAAATAAAACTGCATTTTCACTATCACTCTAAATGATTTCAGGCAAATAGTTACACCTGTCAAGGGGGTTCCCCTGGCGCTTTCAGCGACCACAAAGAGGGGCAATTACAGTACAGCTCGAGCGGGACTCGAGCAGGGAAACACACAGTCCCCCTCATAAACAATGATTTTGCCTGTGTAACCCCCCTGCAAATGGGGGTTCCCAAAAGACTTCAGGAGCTTGCTTGAATGCTCCAAGCCTGAATGGTGTTTGTGCTGTTTAAGCCATTTATCAGTGAGTGTTTTTAGAACCTCTGGCACTGTCTCTTTAAGAGCTGTCTGCTTGCAGACATAATTAGTTTGTATGGGGGGACTGTGTGCTTCTCTGTTTGAGTACCACCGAACTGCTGCCAATTTATTTCATTTTGCAGTCACTTGCTAGAGTGCAAAGGAACCTATCTGAAAAGATGTAACTGTTTGCCAGAAATTATTTAGAGTAATAATGAAATTACAGTTTGTCTAACCTGCTTTCTTTGCAGTCAGAACTGTGTCTGCTAGTTCCCATTCTAGTTTTGAACTGCTGAACTGGACCAATCAGTGTGGGGTAAGCTAGCTCTAAAATGGTGCCTTTGGCCTAATCAGAACTTGGACTCATAATCTGAGCCAGCCATGCAAGAGGATTGTAAGGGCAGTGACTCTGGGAGATGTAGTTTTAGACTTCAGTGCCTTTTTGGACCAACAGCAGCAGTCTATTGTGAGTGACAGCCAATCAGCAGTCAAGAACTGGGAGGAACTCAAAGGAAGTGCCCAGTTTTGTCGGTTGGAGCTTCAGTTGAGCTTTGGCAGTGAAGAAGGAAGGAGCCTGTGCTTTTTCAGTGTGCAGTTTTAGTCAAAAACGTGTGTAAGGCCCAGGGTTCCGGTCTGCAGCTTGTGTAACAGCTTGTTAGGACTGAATCCGTCCTGTGAAAAGAATCAAAGGATCTCTGAAGAGTAGAAACCAGGCTCACCCTGTAGAAGACTGGAAGAATTGCTGAAATTTTACTTCGGTCTGTCAGGAACTGAATCTGCTGTGTGTTCTCCCGGTATTGTGCAGTAATTGCGATCGGGATACAGATGCAGCCTGCCTGGTATAGTACTTTCTTTTATATGGATGTGTGAAGAGGTTTGTGTGTACCTCAAGTGAGCCCTGAGTTGACATTGAAGGACCCTATCTTATTTGGAGGTCGTGAGTACTAATTCAGGGTTGCTCCCTGTTGAATTGCCACATTAAATCCAAATGGAATTACTGTACTGCTGACTGTTTAATTCCTCCTTTCTCTGTGTGAAAGGGCCCCTACCAGCTGCCACGGCTTGGACTAGCACTAGGGCTTGGGTACCCAGGGACAGTAACTGTAGGGATAGCCTGTGCACAGAGCCATGAAGTAGATTATTAAGAGTGATAAGCTAATTAACCTGATTTCCCCTGTTCTTGTTATGTAACCCCCTGCAAATGGGGGTTCCCAAAAGACTTCTGGAGCTTTCTTGAATGCTTCAAGCCTGAATGGTGTTTGGCTGTTTAAGCCATTTATCAGTGAGTGTTTTTTTGAACCCTCTGGTACTGTCTTTAAGAGCTGTCTGCTTGCAGACATAATTAGTTTATGGGGGACTGTGTGTTTCTTTGATTGAGTACCACTCAAACTGCTGCCAATTCACCCCATTTTTTGCAGTCACTAGGAGTGCAAAGGGAACCTGTCTGAAAGATGTAACTGATTGCCAGAAATCATTTACAGTAATAATAAAATTACAGTTTGTCTAACCTGCTTTCTTTGCAGTCAGAACTGTCTGCCTAGTTCCCATTCCTGGTTTTGAACTGCTGAACTGGACCAATCATTGTGGGGTAAACTAGCTCTAAAATGATGCCTTGGACGAATCAGAACTGGGACTCATAATCTGAGCCAGCCACAAGAGGATTGTATGGGCAGTGACTTGGGAGATGTAGTTTAGACTTCCGTGCTTTTTGGACCAACAGCAGCAGTCTACGAGGATAATGGAACTAGTCAAGAACTGGGAGGAACTCAAAGGAAGTGCCCGGGTTTTTTTTGTCTGTTGGGAGTTTTCAGTTTGAGATCTGAAAGTGAAGGGGAAAGAAACCCTGTGTCCTTCTCGTGCACAGTTTCTGGTCAAAACGTGCAGGGCCCGGGGGTTCCGGTCTACAACGGTAACTGCTTGTTAGGACTGAATCCTGG
Source organism: Neoceratodus forsteri (assembly GCA_016271365.2). Taxonomy (NCBI): domain Eukaryota; kingdom Metazoa; phylum Chordata; order Ceratodontiformes; family Ceratodontidae; genus Neoceratodus; species Neoceratodus forsteri. The sequence goes on from CM057450.1 coordinate 237,050,707, forward strand.
TCCTGTGAAAAGAATCAAAGGATCTCTGAAGAGTAGGAAACCAGGCTCACCCTGTAGAAGACTGAAGAAATTGTTGAATTACACTCTGGTCTGTCAGGAACTGAATCTGCTGTGTGTTCTCCTGGTTATTGTGCAGTAATTGCGATTGGGATACAGATGCAGCCTGCCTGGTATAGTGCTTTCTTTTTTTTACCATATAAATGTGTGAGGAGTCTCTTGGGACTCAAGTGTAGCTTCCTGCTGACATTGAAGGACCCTATCTTCTTTGGAGGTCGTGAGTACTTAATTCAGGTCGCTCCTGTTGAATTGCCACATTAAGTCCAAAATGGAATTACTGTACTGCTGACTGTTTATTTTTCCTTTCTCTGTGTGGAAAGGGGTCCCACCAGCTACGGTTTGGACTAGCCACTAGGCCTGGGTACCCAGGGACAGTAACTGGTAGGGATAGCCCTGTCACAGAGCCTTAGGTGATAGTGTAAAGTGATAAGCTAATTAACCTGATTTCCCCTGTCTGTTATATCCCTCTAAATAAATCAGAGCTGTTTGTTTCAACAAAGTTATACTGTTTGGAGGTATTTGTCTATGTTAAAGTACTGTACTGGTGATTGTTGCACTGTATCTTATTTTACAGGATGTCCCGTGCCTGAACCAGCCTTGGGGGTAAGTGTATACCAGAAGGTAATTCTGCTATATTGTGGGCCATGGTGGAAGAAAGGGGGGTTGCAGTGTCTCAGAGGGCTGTGACCAAGTAAGTTTCGATCATTGCAAACCTGACCCCTGGGTGAGGCACCATTGATCCAGGCCTCAACCTGTTAGTGGTAACTGTAAGGGTAGTAGCCCCTGGGATAGCTCTATCTAGGGGGTTATATTTGGAGGCTCACCGCTGGGATTGTGTGTCCTCTAGTGGCCATATTTACAAACCACTGTTAAGGGAAAATAAATAAATAAATAAATAAATGGGTACCCGACAGAAGTGGCTGTGGCACCGGCTGGTGGAGGGTGTATTGGGAGGAGATCGCCCCCAAAATGCTATGTTTATCCTGGACATCCCCTGTATCAATACGGACACTGTGCAGGGAGTACTTTCCAAGGTGGAAGGTTTACAAATCCTGTGGTGGTGGGTCTGCACGCTAATCTGCTCACCCATACTTTCCTGGCCCTAGTAGAGTTTAAGGATCCCATAGATAGCTCCAAAGTACCACAGGACCATTACTCCCCAGAGGGAGCCCTCACTGCTTGGAGAGTGATAACTAAGGACAGCAAAGACCTGGGGAATGAGCCCCACCACTATCTGAAACTTTTTGAGGAGAAATTGCTAAATGGTTGCTGGAAGGGAAAACTGTGAGGACTTTGAAGAAACTATTCTTGCCACCTGGGGTGTTCCTCCCAACACCCTCCTGCTCCAGTACCCGTAATGGTGGCTGGAACCAGTGCAGACTCCTATTTCTGCACCTGCCATTAGTCACGTACTTTACCGAAGGTTGAGGATCTTCTCTGCACCCTCCCCACCCCCCAAGGAGGATGACTGGGACCTGATAGACATGTTGCCCCTCAAGTGCTAGAATGGCAATGCTCTCAGTCGGTGTTTAAAGAGGGTTAGTGAGAGCCTCCGAGGTCCTGCCTCTTGCTACCATCCGTGCTAAACGGGCCAGTAACCCTGAAGCGACTGCACGATTCCTATCTTGAGGCCTTGGAGAATGTGCATGGGAGCCCAGATTCTGATGGAGGACCTATGGTGGAGAGTAAGAAGTGACAACAGTACCAAGGGGAGTTGTTGTCTGTGTATGTCTCTCTGGGTGGAAAAATTGTTGCAAGAATGCCTCAGAAAGGGTAGTTTGCCAGCTATTGAACTGGACCGAACCAGACTGGACAGAATCCTTATGTCTGCCTCTTCTCAGAACTGCTGTTGCTTCAGTTACGCCTGGCAACTCGACTGGAATCCCCACCTCCCATGATGAGTTAATGAGAGAGAAATTCGAGGAGTTGAGAAAAGGCGACTCCTGGAGGGATCTGCACCAATAGCTGTGGCTATGACCCAGTGACTGAGGGTGGCCCATCATGAAGTTCAGGGCAGAGGTTGGCAGTCAATGAGTGCTCTGATAAGGAAAAGATATGCCACAATGGGGTAACTGTTGAGAGAGATCCGGGAATTCAAAAACAGTCCCTTTATGAAGGCCACGCCTGCAAGTAGGGCCCCGACCTATATCCGACCGTATCTGCTATGGGGGTGGGGGGATACCCACCATGTATCTCTCCTGCTGATAACAGCTCCGAACTCGATTCTGACCATGGAAGTGGAGAAACTGATAGATGTTCTTAAATGCTTATCACGCCGCAGAGACAGAGATGGCACCAAGGTTTCCAGTTAGTAATACCTCTCGCCCCTGGCTCCCAGTGTGGCACCTCTGCCAGCTCAAACTCCAAAAAGTATGTTTTGCTATTGTGGGTAAGGATGGGCATGAAAAGGAATGCTAATCCCTAAAAGACACTGACAAAGTTGCATATAGGCTACAAGGAGAGCTTCGGAGAACAAATCAGTGGTTAAGAGGTGCAGGAAATGATCCCAGTGAGGGCACCAAAATGCATAATTAAAATGCTTTTTGTGGCTTGAGTCAGTTGCTGAGCCCCCACTACAGCCTCTCAGACTGGTCAAAATAGTGGGTCCTCCATGGAGACCACTGTAAAGGTAAATGGAGTGTCTACAAGAGCTGCATGGACAGTGGCTCCAAGTGATAATTATGTTTCAAGATTGGTATCAGGCATTTGCTGGGACGCACTTGCCAAACCATTAGAAGGACTGCATGTATGGGGGGGTTAAGGAGAAGGTCACCCTATCTGCATCCGACTTGGCTGTCTTTCCCCACCTCCGCGGGCTGGAGTGGCTTAACAAGTAGAGAGACTCCCATTTTAGTGTGTCCCCCCACTGGACTGTATGATGGTGTCCTTTGTTGATTGGAACAAATGCTCATATGTTCAGAAGGCTGGCACATTTGTGTTATGAAAACAGGGGTCAGCATTGGTAGGCTTCTTTAAGAGTTCCGCGCTGCTTTAATTAAGAAGGCCTATGAGGTGGCACAGAGATGCTGAAAATAGAACCAGAGTGACCGGTCCGGATTGTATGGAAGAGGGATCCTGAGTCTCTGATCCTGGCACCAGTCGCCCAGTGTACCTTGAGAGAGGTCCGTTATTGTGAAAGGATTGCGTAATAAAATATTAATGTTGGATGCACCAGGCGTATGGTAATTGCTTAGAGGGACCGCTGGTCGTTTGGTATTTTAGTTCGCTTAGAGCCCATGCTTATGCCATAGAAGGGTAATGGTCCGGGTTCATAATGTGTCTGAAAGAGACATTCGAGTAAATAGAAGGTATCCTTGCTAATGTGTGCATTGTGCAGACACTGCAGTGCTACCCAGCAGCAAGAGTTCAAGGAAGAATGACAAGTAACTTCTGACTTGTTTGATTTCGCAACTCCCCGCTTTCAGCTGAATGGAAAGTGAGGATCAGTGAGAAGCTTGCCCAGAGAGACCAGGTGTTTTCTTTAAAGGAATGGGACGTAGGATGCGCGGAGAGTTGAGCACAATATCCCGCTGCATGACGAAAGACCATTTTGTGAGAGGTCTCGACGCCTGGCACCTGCTGATATAGATGATGTGAGAGGCGGCATCTGCAAGAGATGTTAGCGGCTGGTGTATTACAAGAATCCAGAAGCCCTTTATGCTTCCCCATTGTGGTAGTGGAGGAAAAGAATGGGATAGTAAGGGATGTGCGTGATTTATCGCACCTTTAAACCGGGCGGACTATCCTCGATCAGTACACAATGCCCGCATTCAGGGATGCTTTGGATCCTAAACGGGAGCAAGTGGTTCTCTGTGCTGGATCTCCGCAGGGGTACTACCAGATCCCGGCTGGCCCCAGAGGACCGTGAGAAGACAGCCTTTATCTGTCCGGCTTACTTTAAGTGAATTCATGGGGAGGATGCCTTGGCGATTTTCAGGTGCCCCAGCCACTTTTCTTCAACGATTGATGGAGCGCAAGTGGGGGGGACACATGAACTACTAGGAGTGCCTGGTATACCTAGATGATGTTATTGTGTTTGGCAGCTCACTGGAGGAACATGAGAGCAGATTATTTAAGGTATTGATCGACTGAGGACTTTGGCCTTTAAACTGTCCATTGATAAGTGTCAATTTTTTCAAATATCAGTAAAGTAAGTGGGACACATAGTATCCAATTTAGGGAATAGAGACCAACTGCGCAAAGTTGAGGCCTTGATCATTACCTGGCCACAGCCCAAAAATCTAAAAGAACTGCAAAGATTCCTGGGATTCTGTGGTTATTATCGTTTCCATCATGGACTATTCAAGAGTGATCCTCCCATTTAACCTTACTCAAGGGTATGTCCCCAACCCACACAAAAATACTAAAGTCAGCGCCCTCAAGACTGAAGGAGTGTATTTTATCCGAGTGAAGTATTTGGGGGCCCGCTGGACTCCTGATTGTGAGACTGCTTTTCATGAGATCATCAACTTATACTTCCATGCTCCAGTGCTACCTATGCCGATCCAAGAAAACTTTACGTCCTGCACAATAATTGATGCTAGCTTGCAAGGGTTGGGGGGTGTTGTACTAAGAGCACGAGAATGGCCTGAGACCAGTGGCCTTTGCCAGTAGAAGCCTGACCCTATCCGAAAAGAACTATCCTGTACATAAGTTAGAGTTCCTAGCTTTGAAGGGCTATTGTTGACCAATTCATGAGTACTTGTATGGGGTAAAATAATAGTAAAAACTGACAACAATCCTTTGACCTATGTGCAGACCTCAGCTAAGTTGGATTTTCTGTCCAGGTGGCTTTCTGCATTATCTACATATGACTATGCTCTCAGTCAGCGCAGGTCTGAACCACATAGATGCGCAAAGTTGATGCTCTTCCGGAGGCCTGTTCCCTCAGAATGATTGGGTCCGATTACAGAACTTGACATCTGGGCACTTGGCCGGAAGTTTGACAGGAGGAACAATGTCCACGGACGCAGTGGACTGCATGGTGGATTGCTTGGGACCCTCTGAGAACTGCATACCTGCTGCTTATCGCCACTTTTCTGCACAATAGACATTGCACTGCCCTTATTGGACAATGACAGTATTCAAGCGGGCTCAACTCACGATCCATGATCAAATCAGCTTTAGAAGCCCCATGCAGGAAAGATGTCCAAATTACGCTTCACTGATTTGAGAACTGCACTGTTATACAAAGAAGGTCCTAAGTTGAAACTGATCAATAAACTGTTATATAGAGAAAGAAGGCAGAGGGGGACAAGTAGACAAACAACAACTGGTGCTGCCCACTGCCTTCGAGACTCCGTATTGAGGTCCTTGCACAACCACATGGGGCACCCTTGGTATAGACAGAACACTTGGACTTGGTGAGATCCAGACTTACTGGCCTAAGATGGGGGCTGATGTGGAGCAACACATACAAACTTTGTAGCTGCCAAGCTTACAGAGGAAAGCTTTATTCCCAGAGGCTGCCCTTTGTTAACATAACCACCAGTGCACCCATGGAGCTGGTCTGTATTGATTTTCTGAGTTTGGAGTCAGATCAAAGAAATATCAGTAATGTGCGTGGTCACTGACCATTTCACGATATGCCCAAGCTTCCCCACCAAAGACCAGAAAGCATCCACTGCAGCCAAAGTAATTGTGAGAAAACTTTGTTCACTATGGGGCTCCACAAAGAATCCATTCTGATCAAGGGAGAGACTTTGAGAGTTCGTCTGATCAAAGAGATGCTTTCTGTGGGGAGTGAGAAAGTCCAGAACCACTTTTACCACCTCAGGGGACCCATAGCCTGAACGTTTCAACCGGACTTTGCAGATATGTTAGGCACCCTGCACCCAAAGGACAAGTTTAGATGGAGCCAACAAATTACACCCTGGTTATGCTTATACTGCACCAAAAGTGATGCCACTGTTCTCCCCTACTTGATGTTTGAAGAGAGTCACTATCGTAGATGTGTGTTTTGGGTCTCTCCGATGGGGTTCAAGCCGACAACTATTTACAGTATGTGCAAAGTTAAAGGCCCAGCTAACTCATGCACAACTGGCTCAACCATGGCTGCCAAAAGAAATTGGCCAACAAAGAAAGGTATGATAAAAGGGAAAGCACAGTGTCTTGGAGGGAGATCGGTATTGCTAAGAAATTGGACTGCATGGCAAACAAGATTGTTGGTATAGATTGCACCATCCTCACATTGGTGGGCAACTAGATGATCTGCCAGTGTACAAAGTATGTTTGAGAACAATTCAAAGATGTAAAACAATGCATAGAAATTTTTTACTACCCATTGAGCAATCCTGATTGAGTCTGAGCCTCAGAAGATGCCCCTCTGACCAGTGACTAGAGCTGTCAAGAAAAGATCAATAAGTCTGTACCACAGAAGCAGAGTTAAAGTGTCTCTGCACAGTCCCAGTTGAGCATGACTGTCAGTCCATACAGAAGAAAGTGAGAGTGACTTTGAATATATCCTTCTTACGAACTGAGTAATTGTTTCTGGGCAATCCCTAGTAATACTGAGACAAAGCTGGCCTTTGACTGTCTGCCCCCAGCTTCATCCCTGAGCCACGTTCCCAGAAAGTGAAGGCAAAGCATCAGATCAGATGAAATGGAATCATTGTGTGGTTGAATTGTTTGAGCTGGGAGGAAATGATAGATTGGGGCAGACTGGTGATACAATCTTAACAAGAAGAGTATTTTAGTGTTCTGACAGTCCACTGCTGTGTTCTGAAAGCCCAGGAGCCAAATGTTGTGGACTAGAAACTGTAACCTTGAGCTGAAAGTGCCCCAAGTTCTAGCCTCTACCCCCATGGAGACTCCCCGAGGAAGGAGAACAATGCTGAAAATGAGGTCAGGGAGTGCAGAGTGCAATAGCCCCCAGAAAGATGGTCGAGCTGTAACGTGTGGGCACTGTGTTATGATTCCTCCGGCTGGACCTGCTTCTCAATGTTGTTCATAAAGTGTATGTGTCGGGCTCATTGCCCAAACTGGTGGTAGTGCTAAGTTACTTGTGTTGCCCTTGGTATGGTGCCTTGCCTCGTCAGCTAAGGTAACTGATAGAAGGGTCCCTCCTTCAGGTTTCATGTACAAAGAGGTAATAACTTGAGTAGGTACAATGTGTGTGTTTACTGTGTAAAGAGGAGGACTGCAATGTTTCAGAAATGGTTCTTGGAAATGATGTATTGACTGATGATTACATGGAGCCTAATGCAAATGTATAGGCAGTTGAAACCATGGGTACCGGTTGGACGCGACGTCATTTTCCCAGGCCAGAGAAGGGTAACTCTCAAATGGGGTTCCTAAAGATTTCCAGGAGCTTGCTTGAATGCTCCAAGCCTGAATAAAGCCATGCTAAGAAGCCATTTATCAGTGAGTGTTTTTAGAACCTCTGGTATTGTCTTTAAGAGCTGTCTGCTTGCAGACATAATTAGTTTGTAAAGGGGGATTGTGTTTTTTGATGAGTACCACCCAAACTGCTGCCAATTACCCCATTTTGCAGTCACTAGAGCAAAGGGAACTGTCAGATGTAACTATTGCCAGGAATCATTTACAGTGATAATAAAATTACAGTTTGTCTAACCTGCTTTGCAGTCTGAACTTCTGCCTAGTTCCCATTCTGGTTTTAGTCTGTTGAACTGGACCAATCAGTGGGTAAACTAGTTTTAAAATGATGCCTTGGACGAATCAGAACTTGGGACTCATAACTGAGCCAGCCACAAGAGGATTGTATGGGCAGGACCTGGGAGATGTAGTTTAGATTGTGCCTTTTGGACCAACAGCAGCATTGTGAGTGACACCAATCCAGCTTCAACTGGGGAACCTCAAAGGAAGTGCCCGGTTTTTTGTCTGTTGGGGTTTCAGTTGAGATCTGAAAGTGATGAAAGAAACCCTGTGCTCCTTCAGTACAGTTTCAGTCAAAACGTGCAAGGCCCAGAGTTCCGGTCATAACTTGTGTAACTGCTTGTTAGGACTGAATGGTCCTGTGAAAAGAATCAAAGGATCTCTGAAGAGAAACCAGGCTCACCCTGTAGAAGACTGAAGAAATTAATTACACTCTGTCTGTCAGAACTGAATCTGTTGTGTGTTCTCCTGGTTATTGTGCAGTAATTGCATTGGGATATGATGCAGCCTTGCCTGGTAGTGCTTTCTTTTTTACCATATAAATGTGAGAGTCTTGGAGATCAAAGTAGCCCTGCTGACATTGAAGTACCATTCTTCGAGGTCGTGAGTACTAATTGGGTCGCCCTGTTGAATTGCTACATTAAATCCAATGGAATTACTGTACTGCTGACTGTTACTTCTTTCCTTTTCTCTGTGTGAAAGGGCCCTACCAGCTGCCACTTAAGCCTGACTAGCTTACTAGGGCCTGGGGTACCTAGGGACAGTAATTGTAGGGGATAGGCCTGTGCACAGAGCCATAGGTAGTAAAAGGATAAGCTAATTAACCTGATTTCCCTGTCCTGTTAACTTCAAATAAATCAGAGCTGTTTGTTTCAAATAAAGTTATACTGCCTGAGGTATTGTCTATGTTAAAGTACTGTACTGTGATTGTTGCACTGTATCTTATTTTACAGGATGTCCTGTGCCTGAACCAGCCTGTGTAAGTGTATACTGTGAAGGTAATTCTGCTATATTGTGTGGGCCACTAGGTAAGAGGGGGGTTGCAGTGTCCCAGAGGGTTGTGACCAAGTAGTTTGACTATTGCAACCCTGATCCTGGGTGGAGGCACCATTGATCCAGGCCTCAACCTGTTAGTGGTAAATCAGGCAGGGGTAGTAGCCCCTGGTATCGCTTATCTAGGGGTTACAGTTATATCCTAAATAAATCAGAGCTGCTTGTTTGCAGTTATACTGTCGAGGTATTTGTCAGTAAAGTACTGTACTGTGATTGTTGCACTGTATCTCATTTCACAGGAGGTCCCAGTGCCGGAACTAGACCTGGGGTAAGTGTATGTGAAGGTAATTTGATATATTGGGGCTACTAGTGGAAGAAAGGGGTTGTGTGTCCCAGGGCTGTGACCAAGTTAGTTTAATTATTGCAAACCCTTGACTCTGTGTGAGGCACCATTGATCCAGGCCTCAACCTGTTAGTGGCAAATCAGGGGTGGTAGCCCGGGATAGCGCCATCTAGGGGTTGGATCTGCAAGCATGCTCTTAAAGAGACAGTACATGAGGCTTTGGGCACTCACAACTCTCTATATTTAGCTGCCTTACTTAACACCAGCCAGGCATGGAGCATTTACAAGCCTGGAAGGCTTTTGGGAACCCTATTTGTAAGGTACACCTCTTCCTGGCCTGGAAAGAACTTGAACTGTTCATAGTTATTCTTAAATCACTTTTGGGCAAACAGTTTAACATTATATCACACTTTGGATTACATGTATGGATACTGTGTTCATAGCTACAGTTTATGCACATACACATGCACATAGCTTTTTTTTTGAACTATTACTCTGCCTATGACACTGAAAAGAGGGGGCCTTCCTATCATCTATGAAGGGCTAACTGGGGTAGGGATACCACACTGGCACATAATAGGCTGGAGTTATCCTCAAGGCTAACTAGGGTAAGGAGCCTGGGACACATACACTTTTATGACCATATTAAGGGCAGGCCATATCACTGTGTGGGGAGTCTCCATGGGGTAGAGAGGCTAGAACTTGGGCACTCAGCCCAGGAGTTACAGTTTCTGGAGTCCACAACATTTGCCTGCATGGAGAGCTTTCGACACTGGCAGTGGACTGTCAGGCACTCAAAATACTCTTCTTGCTCGGGTGTACTAGTCTGTTCTAATCATTTTTCTTGCCTGCTCAAACAGTTCAACCATGCACAATATTCATTTCATCTGATCTGATGCTTGCACTTCACTTTCTGGGAAGTATTATTCCAGGGATGAAGCTGGTATTAGACAGTCCAGAAGGCCCAGCTCATCTCCAGTATTGACTAGGGACTGTCTCCAAACACTGACCCCAGTTCGAAGAAGGATAGGTTCAAAGTCACTCTCACTTTCTTCCGATATGGACTGACAGCTGCTCAACTGGGACTTGTGGAGGGTACCACTTTAACTTTGCTTCTGTAGGTGCAGACTTTTGATTTTCTTAGCAGCAGCTCTAGTCACTGGTCCAGGGGCATCTTCTAGGGCTCAGACTCAATTAAGATTTGTCCAATAGGAGGTAAATGATTTCTATGCACTGTTTTTTAGATCTTTGAATTATTCTCAGGCTCACTTTGTACATCAAGATCATCTAGTTTGCCCACCAATGTGAGGGAGATGGTGCCATCTGTCAGCAATCTTGGTGCTTGCCATGCAGTCCCACATTTCTTAGCAACACCCGATCCCTCCTGGAGTTCTTTTCACCTTTATCACACTTTCTTTTGCTTGTCAGATTTCTTTTTGCAGCCATGGTTTGATTTCAGTTGGTACGCATGAGTTAGCTGGGCCTTTAACTTTTGCACATACTGTAAATAGTTGTCAGCTTGAACCCCATCAGGAGAGACCCCAAACACACATCTACTGGTAGTCGAGCTTCTTCCAAACATCAGGCGGTAGGGGAGAATCCAGTGGCATCACTTTGGTGCAGTTGGCATGTACCAGGGTGCTAATTTTGTTGGCTCCATCTAGGCTTGTTGTCCCTTGGGTGCAGGGGTGCCTAGCACATTCCAGCAAAGTGCGGTTGGAACGCTCAGGCTGTGGGTCCCTGGGGTGGTATGGTTCTGACTGCACCCCACAGAGGCATCTCTTTGATCAGACGACTCTCAAAGTCTCCCTTGATCAGAATGGATTCTTTGTGGAGCCCCATAGTGAACAAAAAGTTTTCTACAAGTACTTTACTACAGTGGATGCTTTCTGGTCTTTGGTGGGGAAAGTTTAGCATATCTTGTGAAATGGTCAGTGACCACCAGCACATTACTGATATTTCTTTTGATCTGACTCCAAACCTCAGAAAATCAATACAGACCAGCTCCATGGGTGCACTGGTGGTGATGTTAACAAGGCGGCAGCCCTCTGGGGGCAAAGCTTCCTCTGTAAGCAGCGACTACAAGTTCAATGTTGCCCATCAGCCCCATCTTAGGCCAATAGAATCTGGATTCACCAAGTCAAGTGTTCTGTCTATACCAAGTGCCCCATGTGGTTGTGTATGACCAGTACTGAATCAGGTAAGGGCACTAGCTGTTGTTTGTCTACTTGTCCCCTGTCTACTGTTTCTCTGGTATAACAGTTTATTGACTGTTTCAACTTAGGACCTTCTTTGTATAACAGTGCAGTTCTCAAATCAGTGGGCGTATTTGGACACATCTTTTCCTGCATAGAGGGCTTCTAAAGCTGCTTTGATCATGGGATCATGATTGAGTCTACTAATATCAACATCATTGTCCAGCTGAGGCAGTGCACCAAATGTCTATTGCAGAAAATGGCACAAGCAGCAGGTATGTAAATTCTCAGAGGCTCCCAAGCAATCCACCATGCAGTCTTACCGCGCCCGTGGACATTTGTCTTCCCTGTCAACTTCCGGCAGAGTGCCCGAATGTCAGGTTCTGCTAATCGGACCCAATCATTCTGAGGAACAGGCCTCGGGAGAGAGCATCAGCATCTATGTGGTTCAGACCTGCTCGGTATTAAGAGCATAGTCATATGTAGATAATGCAGAAAGCCACCTATGGCCAGTGGCATCCAACTTAGCTGTTAGGTCTGCACGTAGGTCAAAGGATTATTGTCAGTTTTACTAGTATTTTAGCCCCATACTAGTACTCATGGAATTGGTCAACAATAGTTTCACTTCAAAAGCTAGGAACTCTAACTCTTATGTACAGGATAGTTCTTTTCGGATGGGGTCAGGGTTTCTACTGGCAAAGGCCACTGGTCTCAGGCCATTCTCGTGCTCTTGGTACAACACAGCCCCCAACCCTGCAAGCAGCATCAGTGTGCAGGACGTAAGGTTTTCTTGGATCGGCATAGGCCAGCACTTTGGAGCATGGGTAAGTTGATATATGATCTCATGAAAAGCAGTCTCATTAATCAGGAGTCCAGCTGGCCCCAAATACTTCACTTGGCGTGAAAATACACTCTTTCAGTCTTGAGGGACGCTGACTTTGGTATTTTTTGTGGGTTGGGGCTACAATTTGTATAGTTTATAAAGGCGGATCACTTTAGTGAGTCCTTGATGAAGCTGCCGATAATAACCACAGAATCCCAGGAATCTTTGCAGTTCTTTTAGATTTTGGGTTGCCCAGGTGGTCGCTGGGCCTCAACTTTACTGGGTCGCAGTCTCGCCCTCGGTGGATACTATGTGTCCCATTACACTTTTACTGATGTTTGAAAGAATTGACACTTATCAATGGACAGTTTAAGGCCAAAGTCCTCCAGTCGATCCAATACCTTAAATAATCTGCTCTCATGTTCCTCCAGTGAGCTGCCAAACACATAACATCATCTAGGTATACCAGGCACTCTAGTAAGTTCATGTCCCCACTGCACGCTCCATCAAACGCTGAAAAGTGGCTGGGGCACCTGAAATCCTTGGGCATCCTCCATGAATTATAGAAGCCAAGCGACAGATGAAGGCCGCCTTCTCACGGTCCTCTGGGGCCATGGGATCTGGTAGTACCTACTGCGGAGATCCAGCACAGAGAACCACTTGCTCCCGTTTAGGCAGTCCAAAGCATCCTGAATGCGTATGTGTACTGATCAGGGATAGTCCCGCCGTTTAAGGTGCGATAATCCACACACTCCTTACTGTTCCATTCTTTTCCTCACTCACCACAATGGGGGAAGCATAAAGAGCTTCTGGATTTTGTATTACACCAGCAGCTAACATCTCTTGCAGATGCCGTCTCACATCATCTATGTCAGCAGGTGCCAGGCTGCCGAGACTCTCACGAAATGGTCTTTCGCCATGCAGCCGGATATTGTGCTCAGCTCCTGCACCATCCTACATCCCATTCCTTTAAAAAACACCTGGTCTCTCTGGGCAAGCTTCTCACTGATCTCACTTTCCATTCAGCTGGCAGCGGAAGTCCGAAATCAAACAAGTCAGGCGTTACTCTCATTCTTCCTTGAACTCTTGCTGCTGGGTAGCACTGCAGTGTCTGCACAATGCACATTAGCCAGGATGCAACCTCTGTTTACTCAATGTCTCTTTCAGACACATTATGAACTTGGACCATTACCCTTCTGGCATAAGCATGGGCTCTAGCGGGCAAAATACTAGGCTTGACCAGCAGTCCCTCTGGCAATTTTTCCCATCGCCTGGTGCATCCAATTAATATTTTATTCTTAACATCCTTTCTGATACGGACCTCTCCCTGTAAGGTACACTGGGCATTTGGCGCCAGGATCAGAGACTCAGGATCAACTTCTTCCATACAATTCGACGGTTCCTCTGGTTCTGTTTTTTCAGCATCTCTCTGTGCCTCATAGGCTTCTTAATTAAAGCCGGAACTCTTAAAGCTCTACTAGTCTTTGACCCCTGTTTTCATAACACAACTGTGCCAGCCTTCCGAACATATGAGCATTTGTTCCAATCAACAAAGGGACACCATCATACAGTCCAGTGGGGGACACACTAAGGCTAGGGTCTCTACTTGTTCGGCCACTCCAGCCACGGAGGTGGGGAAAGACAGCCAAATTCGGATATACCTGAATAGGGTAGGCCTTCACTTAACCCCCATACATGCAGTCCTTCTAATGGTTGTAAGGGCATGCCTGACAAATGCTTCTGATACCAATCCTGGAACATAATTGTCACTTGGGAGCCACTGTCTAATACAGCTCTTGTAGACACTCCATTCACCTTTACAGTGGTCTCCATGGAGGGACCACTATTCTGGACCAGTCTGGAGAGGCGGTAGTGGGGGCCTGGGCAACTGACCTTGCCACAAAAGGACGTGAATTAGCATTTTGGTGCCCTCACTGGGATCATGTCGTGCACCTCTTAACCACTGATTTCTTCTCCAAAGCTCTCCTTGTAGCCTATATGCAACTTTGTCAGTGTCTTTTGGGACTGGCATTCCCTTTTCATGTGCCCATCTTTCCCACAATTATAGCAAAACATACTTTCTGGAGTTTGAGCTGGCGCGGTGCCACACTGGAACTCAGGGGGTATTACTAACTGGAAACCTGGGTGCCATCTCTGTCTCGCAGCGTGATAAGCATTTGGAGACATCTCGTCAGTTTCTCCACTTCCATGGTCAAGGAATTGAGTTTGGAGCTGTTATCAGCAGGAGATACATGGGTGGGTACCCCACCCCATAGCAGATGCAGTCGGATATAGGTCAGGGCCTGCATTTGCAGGCGTGGCCTTCATAAAGGGACTGTTTTTGAATTCCCGGATCTCTCTCTCAAGTTCGCCCCATTGTGGCATATCTTTTCCTTGTCAGAGCACTCATTGACTGTCAACCTCTGCCCCTGAACTTCACTTGATGGGTCACCCTGGTCACTCGGGTCGTAGCCACCGCTGTTGGTGCAGGTACCTCCCGAGGTCGCCTTTTCTCAACCCTCGAATTTCTCTCATTAACTCATCATAGGAGGGTGGGGATTCCAGTCGATTTGCCAGGTGTGATCTGAAGCAACAGCAGTTCTGAGAAGGGGGCAGACTTAAGGATTCTGTCCAGTCTGGTTCGGTCCAGTTCAATCGCTGGCAAACTATCCTTTCTGAGGCATTCTTGCAACAATTTTTCCAGTCAGAGACATACACAGACAACAACTCCCCTTGGTACTTGTTGTGCATTTCTTACTCTCCACCATAGGTCCTCATCAGAATCTGGGCTCCCATACACATTCTCCAAGGCCTCAAGATAGGCCTGTGCAGTCGCTCAGGGTTACTGGGCCGCTTTGTTACGGATGGTAGCCAGGGCAGGACCTCGGAGGCTCTCACTAACCCTCTTCGCTGGCCTCCCGAGCATTGCCATTCTAGTGCTGGGGACAACATAGTCTATCCAGGTCTCCCAGTCATCCTCCCTTTGGGGTGGGAGGGTGCCAGAGAAGATCCTCAACCGGTAAGAGTCGTGACTAATGGCAGGTGCAGAACAGGAGTCTGCATTGGTTCAGCCACCATTACGGGCACTGGAGCAGGAGAGGGTGTTGGGGGAGGAACACCCCCAGGTGGCAAGAATAGTTTCTTCAAGTCCTCCACAGTTTTCCCCTCTCCCAGCAACCATTCAGCAAATTTCTCCTCAAAAGTTTCAGATAGTGGTGGGGGCTGATTCCCCCTCGGGTCTTTACTGTCCTTAGTTATCACTCTCCAAGCAGTGAGGGCTCCCTCTGGGGTAATGGTCTGTGGCACTTTGGAGCTATCTATGGGATCCTTAAACTCTACTAGGGCCAGGAAAGTGTGGGTGAGCAGATTAGCATGCCGACCCACCACCACAGGGTTTTGTAAACCTTCCACCTTGGAAAGTACTCCTGCACAGTGTCCTGTGTTGATACCCAGGGGATGTCCAGGATAAGCATAGCATTTTGGGGTCAATCTCCTCCCAGTACACCACTCCACCAGCCGGGTGTTCAGCCACTTCTGTCGTGGGGTACCATTTTTTCTTAACAGTGGTTCAGTAAATATGGCCACTAGAGGACACATAATCCCAGCGGTGAGCCTCCAAGATGTAACCTCTAGTTGGCGCTTATCCCAGAGGCTACTACCCCTGCCTGATTTGCCACTAACAGGTTGAGGGCCTGATCCAATGGCGGGTGCCTCCACCCAGAGGTCAGGGTTTGCAATAGTTAAACTAACTTGGTCACAGCCCTCTGGGACACTGCAACCCCTTCTCCCACTAGTGGCCCACACAATATACTGAATTACCTTCACAGTATACACTTACCCCCAGGTCTGGTCTCGCACTGGGACCTCCTGTGAAATGAGATACAGTGCAACAATCACAGTACAGTACTTTAACATAGACAAATACCTCAGGCAGTATAACTTTGCTGAAACAAGCAGCTCTGATTTATTTAGGGGACATAACAAGGACAGGGGAAATCAGGTTAATTAGCTTATCACTCTAATAATCTACCTATGGCTCTGTGCACAGGCCTATCCCTATCAGTTACTGTCCCTGGGTACCCAAACCCTAGTGGCTAGTCCAAACCGTGGCAGCTGGTAGGGGCCCTTTCACACAGAGAAAAGGGAGAATTAAACAGTCAGCAGTACACTGTAATTCCATTTTGGATTTAATGTGGCAATTCAACAGGGCGACCCTGAATTAGTACTCACACGACCTCAAATAAGATAGGAGGTCCTTCAATGTCAGTAGGGGCTCACTTGAGGTACACAAACCTCTTCACACATCCATATAGAAGAAAGCACTATACCAGGCAGGCTGCATCTGTATCGATCGCAATTACTGCACAATACCGGGAGAACACACAGCAGATTCAGTTCCTGACAGACAGAGTCAATTTTTCAGCAATTCCTCCAGTCTTCTTCAGGGTGAGCCTGGTTTCTACTCTTTCAGAGATCCTTTGATTCTTTCACAGGACGGATTCAGTCCTAACAAGCTGTTACACAAGCTGCAGACCGGAACTCTGGGCCTTACACACGTTTTTGACTAAAACTGCACACTGAAAAAGCACAGGGCTCCTTCCTTCTTCACTGCCAAAGCTCAACCGAAACTCCAACCGACAAAAAACCGGCATTCCTTTGAGTTCCTCCCAGTTCTTGACTGGATTGGCTGTCACTCACAATAGACTGCTGCTGTTGGTCCAAAAAGGCACTGAAGTCTAAACTACATCTCCCAGAGTCACTGCCCATACAATCCTCTTGTGGCTGGCTCAGATTATGAGTCCAAGGTCTCCATTTTAGAGCTAGCTTACCCCACACTGATTGGTCCAGTTCAGCAGTTCAAAACTAGAATGGGGAACTAGCAGACACAGTTCTGACTGCAAAGAAAGCAGGTTAGACAAACTGTAATTTCATTATTACTCTAAATAATTTCTGGCAAACAGTTACATCTTTCAGATAGGTTCCCTTTGCACTCTAGTGACTGCAAAAATGAAGTGAATTGGCAGCAGCTCGAGTGGTACTCAGAGAAGCACACAGTCCCCCATCAAACTAATTATGTCTGCAAGCAGACAGCTCTTAAAGAGACAGTACCAGAGGCTCTAAAAACACTCACTGATAAATGGCTTAAACGCCAAACACCATTCAGGCTTGGAGCATTCAAGCAAGCTCCTGGAAGTCTTTTGGGAACCCCCATTTGCAGGGGGGTTACATATGGATGTGTGAAGAGGTTTGTGTACCTCAAGTGAGCCCTGCTGACATTGAAGGACCCTATCTTATTTGGAGGTCGTGAGTACTAATTCAGGGTCGCTCCCTGTTGAATTGCCACATTAAATCCAAATGGAATTACTGTACTGCTGACTGTTTAATTCTCCTTTTCTCTGTGTGAAAGGGCCCCTACCAGCTGCCACGGTTTGGACTAGCCACTAGGGCTTGGGTACCCAGGGACAGTAACTGATAGGGATAGGCCTCTGCACAGAGCCATAGGTAGATTATTAGAGTGATAAGCTAATTAACCTGATTTCCCTGTCCTTGTTATATCCCCTAAATAAATCAGAGCTGCTTGTTTCAGCAAAGTTATACTGCCTGAGGTATTTGTCTATGTTAAAGTGCTGTACTGTGATTGTTGCACTGTATCTCATTTCACAGGAGGTCCCAGTGCCAGAACCAGACCTGGGGGTAAGTGTATACTGTGAAGGTAATTCTGATGTATTGTGTGGGCCACTAGTGGGAAGAAAGGGGGGTTGCAGTGTCCCAGAGGGCTGTGACCAAGTTAGTTTAACTATTGCAAACCCTGACCTCTGGGTGGAGGCACCCGCCATTGGATCCAGGCCCTCAACCTGTTAGTGGCAAATCAGGCAGGGGTAGTAGCCCCTGGGATAGCGCCATCTAGGGGTTACATTACAAAGTCATGAACTTACGAGGGTGCGTGGAAACTGCGCAATGCTCACTCATACACAGTCATTTTATGGACTTTTGTCACCAAATTTTCAACGTAGCCATTTTAAGATCTCTGCTCATGAACAGTGTAACTGTGATTTTCTTAATCTGTCCCAAACATTGCTTTCGCACACCGACTGCACTACATGTGCGGAAACACATTTTGAGCGAGATGTGAAAAATTGCAGCTGTTCTGCTCATAAGGAAGTGTAATAAAATGGCAATGTTGAAAATCTGGCGCAAATATAAAAAATTCACAAACTTAAGCGAGTGTGCATAAGAATGCAACAACACGCGCTCCTAAAACAGTCATTTTTTAGGATTTTTTTCACCAAATTTTCAACATAGCCATTTTAACACCTCTGCTCATGAACAGTGTCACTGTGATTTTCTTAATCTGTCCCAAACATTGATTGCGCACACTGACTGCGCCATTGTGCGCTACATGCAGGGAAACACATTTTGGGCGACGTGAAAAATGACAGCTGTACTGCTCATAAGGAGGTATGGTAAAATGGCAGTGTTGAAAATCTGGAGTACAAATATTAAAAATTTGCGAACTTACGGGCGTACATAGGAACTGTGCAATGCACGCTTGTAAAACAGTCATTTTTAGGAAATTTTTCACCAAATTTTCAACATAGCCATTTTAAAACCTCTGCTCATGAACAGTGTCACTGTGATTTTCTTAATGTGTCCCATACATTGATTTCGCACACCGACTGCGCCATTGTGCTCCATGCATGGACACACCCTCGTAAGTTCAGTGATTTTTTAGGAATTGTTTCACCAAATTTGTATCATAGGCTTTTTGAGAGCCCATCTAATGAACACTGGCACTGTCATTTTGTTGATCGGTTCCGAAAGGTGATTTCGCGCAGTGACTGCGAAATCACCCTTCGGGCTCAATTAACGCCATGACAGTGGCAGAATTCATGAGGAGGGGTCCCAAAAACCTCATGTTGAAAATTTGGTGCCAAAATTAAAAACAATGCCTGAGATATGCATTAAAGTTGAAAAAACCCTAGTTATTGCATTATACAGCTTACCGGCATTTCCTCAGTTCGCAGTCGGCTTTGAAGAGTGCAGATGTGTTCCCGGTCCAAAGATCGCCGCGCCAAGCTCTGGAGGTAAGTATGGGGTGAGGGGATGTGGGAGGAGGGTGCGCAGTGGGTGGGCTGAGAGACCACCGAGGGAACGCTTTCTTGTTTACAGTTTTTTTTCTTTTAAGGAAGACGAGAACGCTTGCCACGCTGGAATGGGCTCCCAGCGTGGCAGCTGTAAGGCTGTTTGGGGGCTCTGGAGCCGACAGGAGATTGAGCACCCCCATCGGCCATACGGATGTGTGCCACGCTGGGGTGGGCTCCCAGCGTGGCACCTGGAAAGCTTTTTGGGGGAGGAGCCAACTAGGGGATTGGGCACCCCCGCCGACTACACAGTATGTGCATGGGGAGCGATGAGCACGCAATATGTGTGCGTAGGAGAGGGGGAGTGTTGCTCACTGAAGCGTGTGCTCTCCTTTCAACTGTACTGTACTGCATTTTCAACTGCTGTCATAGATAGCTGCAGAGTTGATTGGAGAACTGCGGCCGCACCTGCAGACACACTGACTGATTGGAGGCGGCTGCCACCTCCGAACTCGGGAGTGGCACTATGTTTCTTGCACATGCGTGCAAGCAAACATAAAAACCTTTAGATTAACATTCATAAAATCACTTCCTAGAATAGCATGGTCTAAATGTTGCCTTAGCCGGGAAACGGGGGAATGACATGTATAGACCCAAAAAACATATATATTGTATATGGTGTCATCAGTTATTATAATATGTTTAAATAAATTAATTTATGGGAACTATACGTATAGAGTTCTAGAGTTCCACAGTTGATTTTTGTATATATGAATGAACATTTTTTTGTGAAAGGGTTTAAATATGCTTAGTGGCTAAATACATCTTTTCTCAGGCTTGCAACCTTAGTAGATTGTACCTTTTAAGCAGTGAGTAAATAATTTGTTTACTATACCATAGTATATGGTTAGGGCTTATTGTGTATGGAAAACAAAGGTTTTCCAAATCTTGTTGTAGGACAGTTCAAAGGTCAAAAAAGTTGTTGTACTATCGCTCTGACGTCACATCGATAGTACAACAACTTTTCCCCCTTGAGCTCCTACCTGATTGGTGGAAACAGGCAGAGATTCAAAAAATACATACAAAAATGGCGGACTCATTTAGCGAGCGGTCTGGGGAGCAGACAGTGTTGACACAGACTACCATAATCGGGTCGGTCTGTCAAAAATATCAATTTGCTGTTTTTTTTTTTTTTAACAAAATGGCACAGTTTTTAGTAAAAGCAGAGTGGGACTATGGCGAGGAGCGCGGACAAGACCGGAACATGAGCGCATAACTGCAGCGAGGTGGAGGACTGCTATCTTAGGGACAGGGACTCAAGCGAGGAGGAGTGCAGAAGCGTGAACAAGGTATGAACCTTGTATCTGTTTTGGGGAACCATATACTATAACAAACAGTGGATGGTCGCCCATCCACAACGAAGTCTGTGTTTCCATCTCGGGAGTTGATGGTGCCAGAGACCTCTTGAGCTTCGCTCTTGAGGTCTCTATGACATCATGAACTCCCTTGATGGAAACACAGCCTTGTTGAGGTTGGTTGCCCATCCACTATTCTATATGTTGTAGATGAGCCAGAGATAAGAACATTTATACATGAGGAGCTTAAAGATATCTTTAACCTACTACTACTGTTATGGTGGTTTAGTGATAGTGCGGTTGCCTTTGAAATGTCTTTTAGACCAGATGGGTGTGAGTTTGAGTCTGGGGTATAGCTATTATAAAACCTTTAGATAAACACATATAAAATCACTGATGGGAATTGTTTAATTATTATAATACATAAAGTTTCCATAATTGAAATTTGACAGTATATAAACCCCAATGATGCAGATGGACCCAGTAGAGAGACTGACAGTGCACCAACAGCCCAACACTACTTTATATTCAAAATTTTTGAGTCCGACCACCCGAACCTGCAATGAAGTAGACAGTCTTCCATCTTCTAATGTCTGTGAAACTGATGGCCTTAGTTGAAGCATGCCTACGTGTGTTTGTCTGTGTCACATATACCAGTCAGGCATGTGCGTGACACAGACACATATGCAGGCGCGCTTCAACAGCTTAATCTGGTTCAAGGTCAGTTGGCATTCATCTGTATCCCCTTCCCCCGGGTCATGCCTGAAAATAGGCAGGATTTGTCTAGTGCACTTACCCGGTCAACAAAAAAAAAAAGCTAAAAAAAAAAAAAATAAGGCTGTCAGTGGCATACACACACATTAGAAGGTGGAAGATGGTTCTTCCCCTGTCCACTCCATGCTTTAGCTTAGCTGCTAGGCATTCGAGTACAGCAGTGGTAGCTACATAATACAGCAAAAAAGAGCCAAGAAAAGCGCTTACTTGAAAACGCACATTGATTTGCTATTCATTTTTAGTTCCATTCCCCCTGTTCCCAGGTAGTGATGTAACAATGATTTGAATTGTGTGCATATACTTGTACAGTAGGGTAGGAAAAGATGACCCATGGAACAGATGATGTAGCTTGCAGATCAAACACAATTGATTTTGTCACGGAAACAAAAACAAACAAAACTGGATTTTCATAGTCTCTCTTTAGTCATCCCTATGCTAAACTTGATCTAAACTGCACTCACTTCTAATTGATGCCTACTCTGCTCAGTGTTCAGCTTGCAACAATGGGAACTTCAGGACATTTGTCATATATATATAAAATATACGTGTAAGTAATAGATAACCCACTCTAGGGTGTGCGGTCGCACTCTGATATACGCACGCCTTGGTGTGCGTTGTGATAGTGCATTCAACCACCCAAGGCATACTTAGAGCGCAACCACACGCCCTAGAGTGGGCTTTCTATCTTATAAAATGGCCACACAGTTTTTAAGGGTGGGTGGAAAAAGTAATCCCTCTCTCTAGCTGCTAAATGATATGCTGGCAGTGGTTTAAGATAAGCTTGTGTTGAAAAATGTAGAACTATTTTTTTTGTTGCATTTACTTCATTTCTGTGAAAGAAGGTGGTATTTGTAGGGAGAGGAAGGTGAGCATGATTGGGGAGCACTTTAGTGTAATTGCTAAAATGTTGTTGGTAAATGATATGGTGGCAGAGGATTTAACTAACCCTGTCTGTGTACAAAAAAGTAAGATAACTTAGTTTTTTAAAGTTTTCTGTTCTTAATTTCTGTGGAAAAAGCTCCATTTATAGGGAGAGTAACGTGATCATGGAGCACTTTCACTTTTCATTGCCAAAATATAGCGTGACCGGGCGGTGCGCATTGCAGAAAGTGACAGCCTGTTTAGAGTACAAAATAAGCCCCTCTCTATTTAAAAACTATGAAAAGTCTGTCCCTCCTGTTAGCTTGCCTGAGGTTTTAGTAATAGAAGCTGCAGACTGTATCCAGAAGGGAGTGAGGAGAGACTGAGCGAGTCGGCACCTTTAGGAAGCTAGACGGAAGCCAGAGTGAGTGTTGCCATGGGACAGTAGTCTGTGTGTTAGATAAAGTGCCCCAGCAGATGGATCTGCTGGAACAGTAGTACTTGTGATAAAGGAACTCTGCCAGCATCTGCAGGGACACTAGTGCCTTTGGTGAAGGGAAGTGTCCCAGCATCTGCTGGGACAGTAGTGTCTGTGCTACGGAAGCTAGAACCTAATCTTCTGGAACAGTAGTTGCAGCCAATTAAATGAGTCCTAAAGGGTCCCAAAGCACTCTATTATGCCCTGCCTGGGGTCCCTGGCAAACCTTTTTCTTCTGTAGAGTCCTATGGCGCTGTTACTTGAGGGCACTACATTCTTGTACAAAGTTTGTGTTTGATGTAGCATCTTAGAATGGTGCACTTCCCCCCTCAAAACTGTTGGCAGCTGTTAAATGGGCCCTAATAGGGTCCTTAAGCAGGCTAACATACCCTGCGTCCATGTATATGGTAGGTGGTGTGCATACAGGTAAGTGAGCAGGAAGTGTAGTCTTTGGGGAGGATCCATTTGAAAGGGGGTGGCTGTCTGGAGGAACACATGTTTGGAGGTTTGCCCTCTCTCCTATTGGCCTGCTGCTGGATTTCCCTTTTACTAAAAAACTGTCAGGGAAGGAGGGGGGGTGAAAGTCCATGTGCAGGAAGGCTCCTGTGTGTGGAAGGGGGTGCAAAACCCTCTGTGGGTATGGGGTTGTGGAGCTCTGCATTCAATGGGGAGGGGAGGTGCAGGGCACCAAGTGTCTCCACAGTCCCACACCACAACCACTTTTGCTTCCTCCATATACCCTCAGAGACTTCCCTCCTTCAACTCCCGTTCCCCCAGGCAACTTCCCAGGCCCACCAGTCACCTCCACCCCAACCCACCAGACACTTTCTTCCTTCTCCGGCCCCATTGACGCCCCACCCTCACCAGACACTTCGCTCCCAGCTCCCCCTGACACCTCCTACCCTTGCCCCACTGTGTCCACCACCGTCACTAGACATCCTTCCATCCCAGTCCATCCGGACATCTCCCACCCTTGCCACATCCCCCTGGATGCTTCTCCCTCCCAGGCCCTCCAGACCTCTCACTCCTTATCCCGTGGACACCACTTCCCTTCTTGGTCCCCCATTCCTGAGCACCTCCACCCACCACACAATATGCCCCCACTCACTGAGCACCATCCACCACCCATCACTGACCTGTAGCTACTGAGTCCTTCTCCAGAGCCCTGTCTTCATATTCTTTTGGCCCACACAGCCTTGAAAGCATGCTCCCTGACTTCCCCACCCTGGCTGCAGGCTCTATAGGATCCCCTTACCTAGCACTTGCAGCTAAATATTGATCCCTTTCAGCTATTGCTGTTAGAACCTGGAGTCCCACATCCACCACCCAGCCCTAGCATCTGGCTTACCCTTCTCTTCACCTCAGGCTTCCAGACCCATCGCCCAGCCTATGTCGGGACTCAGTGCACTGCTTGCTACACGTGGATGCCAATGTGGTCACTTCTGGCTCTTACAGTTACAAGAAGCGGGCTCAACGTTCATCAAACACAAAAGAACACCACTGTTGTGTTGCAGGATAGTAATCCAGGTTATTGAATCCAATGTACAGCATCACATACTCTCGCAGCCAGCATTTTGTGCATGCTGTATGTGCCTTCTCAAGGCGTGATGTCATGAATGCAAAACCCTCTATAGTGCCTAATGCTATGACATTTAGAAGGACAGTGCAAATTCATTCCCATCAAGGTGCTACATTTTTTTATAAATCACACAAAGGGGCTGGTGTGGTGGCGCTGAGGGTTGATGTCATACCTCGCTACACGCTGGCGATCCAACTTTGGAAGCGGGTTCTGGTTGACAGGGGTCAAATGGGGGGGATAGGATTGAGCATCTAAGGGATTGCTCTCCTCTCCCAGCGAGAGAGGGCTTGCTTGCCTGACCTTTTTATTTTATTTTAAACTCTTTATTCATTTGCACAGTGAGAGCATCAGACATTAATCATAATATCATATTGCAATAGCTTTCAGTACAACCATACACAGTGTCATCATCCCTTAAGTTCAATGTCTCCATAAAGCTAAATAAAGCTATAGAATGATAGGGAGGTACACCCAGATGCAGTAAATATTCATATAATGGTACAAAAGCAGAGTCTACTTGGGACGTGTAAAAAAAACACTTTTTCCACATTATCTCAAACCGAGAGAAGATTGACCCAGTTCATGATTGATTGCCACCAGGTGGAGGCCAGGCTAGGGTGGCATGGAAAGAGAGGTGCTGTGGCCTGGTGATGTGTGCGTGTCTCCTCATGCATGCTTCATGTTAGCTGCAGTAGGGACGGGAGAAAAGTGGAAAATGGGACCTGGGGCTTAGTGAAGCCCTACACGTCCGTCTGCAGACCCGCGCCACCATGTCTGAACTAGATTGCGTCTTGGGTGGAGTGAGAGGAGGACCCCACTTCCCTGACCTTGCAACAGGGGAATCCATGGTGGTGCCAGACTATTAAGTAGATCCTGGGAGGCAGGCACCAGTCCGTGGGGACAAGGACAGGCTGATAAGCTGCCCCAGGCATCCACAGAGGAGGTAAACCTATGTGGAAAAAATTATACAAAATCTAGTGAGCTCTAATAAACATAACATAATAATACTAACTTTATTTATATAGCACAATTCATGCATTTCAAAGCGCTTTCACAATAAAAAACACAAAACAGAATAAAACCATAATTAGTCAGAATTCAGTAATAGCAGCAACAAAACATACCACAGATTCAAAAAGGCAAGCCTGAATAGATGGGATTTCAGTGCAGCTTTAAAACTCTCCACAGTCAGCCACTCCTGAACCCGACGAGGTAAAGAATTCCATAGGGCTGGGGCAGCATAAGAAAATGTGCGAGCACCAGATGTCTTCAACCGCACCCTGGGAATCTCTAACAATCCCTTGTCGGCAGAGCGGTAACATAACAATATGAAAGAAGCAGATTCTACAGTAAGGGGAACAGGAATTGGGGTAAGGGAAGAGGGAGGGAAGGGAATAGATTAAAAGGAGCTGATAGCCTAATGTGTAATCATAATACACATAAAATAAACGTTTAAATTTATATTAATATTGCGTGATTGTTCTGATATAAATATTATAATAGCAGACCAGTTGCATAACTAAATCAATACAGAATCTAAATTCCATGCAAATGGCGAAAAAGGTTTTTGGTTCACTATCTTTCACTGTTCATTTTCCTTTTAACTTCTTATGTCTACGGCAGTCTCAAACAGTACATAAGTATCTTGACTTAAAAAAGGTCCCAATTGAAAAAATTCATTTCGGCCATACCTGTTTGTGGACCACAGTTTATTTTGCCAAAATATTTCACAACATAGGAGCTTGTTATCCAAGTTTCCCCACACATGCACGAATGGACCGGAGATAAAGCAGGATCTGTGGGGATAATGTAGGCAGGGAAAAATGGGCTGAATAGGTGGGCCAAGGCCAAGTGGACCTTTCATATAGGGTTGGTTAAGTCCAGAAGATGCTCCGGGGCGAAATGGAGCCTGGAACGTGGTGATCCATGTCTAGTCTCCATACCCAAGGGCACCACCTATTTGGATGGGCAAGTAGTCGGGACGGCTCCGGAGCCTTGTCCAACTCGGGCGGTGTTGTGCAATGCCAGATCTATTAAAAATGCAAGTCTGCTGTTATTTCTGACTATGTTGGGACAGCAGATCTGGCATAACCGAGACCTGGCTGGATGGAAATGTTGGCCCCATCCTTTGGGCGACCGTTCCGGCTGGGTACTCGGTGATTCACGCCCGAGATTGGATCGAGGAGATAGTGTCTGTTTTAAGACCAGGTTGGGGCTCATGGGTGTACCAGTTGAGGAAGCTGAATCCTTTGAGTGTACCATAGTGGCTGGTGTGGGTTGCAGGATAGCCCTCGTCCTACCATCCACCAGGAGGCGAGAGGCGATTCCTGCAGGAAGTGGCAGAACCGTCGCCGGTATGACATGGAGTCACCCAGATTGATGGTTCTGGGTGACTTCAATGCCTGGGCGACAACGAACTCTCAGCCTTTGGTCAGCACTTCCTCCAGTTGATGACATCACTGGGCCTTACACAGATTGTTTCTTCAGCCACTCATAATCACGTCACTCTTTGGATTTAGTTTTCTCCTGGGAATTGAGGCCTCTGATTTGGTGGTGGAACATGTCAGTTGGTCTGATCACTACACCATGGGCTTCAATTTTTGTGGTCCCCTTCGTAGGTCTGCCCCTGTGGAGATGGTTCGATACAGCCCTTTACGGGATGTGAGCCCTGAAGACCTGATGGTGGTATTGAACCTCTCTCAGTTTCCGATTGCCAGCTTGGGTCTGGAATCTATGGTCTTGGCTTATAATCAGGCCATTTCCTCGGCCCTGGACTCAGTTGCTCCTGTCCATGTTCATCCTCTCTCTCTCCATCCTTGGGCCCCATGGTTTAATGGGTCCTTGAGGGAGTTGCAACGTGTGGGATGATGGTTAGAGCGTTGTTGGCTGAAATCTGCTCTAGAGGTCGACTGCCTTAGTTTGGAGGAGCATTACCGGCTATACCAATCAGAGATCTCCCGTAAGAAGGCAGAATTCCTGTCCAGGGAAATCTCTGTCACTCAGAATCAACCGGCTCAGCTCTTCAGAACTGTGGACAGGCTGTGCAACCCAGCCTGTCTCCAGCTCCGATCAAGCTTTTTCACAAAGGAGGTGTGATAAGATCGTCAATTCTTTGAATAAGGTTGCGACATCGAATCAGAGATCCACCTGACACACTCTAAGGGGGAGCTGTTGGTCGCAGTCTGGCCATGGAATCTCGGCCTCCTGGTGTTTCTTTGACCCACGATGTCGATTATATTATGGATCATCCAGGGATCGCCCTATATGGTACTTTAGACCCGGGTCCTACCTCCCTGATTTGGGTTGTGTTGAAATCGTGGCCCATTTCTAGCTCAAATAATCTGGTGCTCCTTAGAATTGGGTGAGTTTCCTAGCTCCCTAAAGGAAGCTGTGGTGACCCCCTTTGAAGAAGGCTTCTCTGGACCCAGATATTTTTGCCAACTACAGACCTATCTCTAACCTTCCCTTTATTGGGAAAGTTATTGAGAAGGTAGTGGCAAACCAACTGGAGGACCATTTGACCATCAATAGTATCTATGAACCTCTCCAGTCTGGTTTTCGTAAGAGGCATAGTACCGAGACTGCTCTGGTTCGGGTGCTCAATGATCTCTTGATGGCAAGAGATCAGAGGAACCGTTCTATCTTGGTTCTCCTTGATCTCTCCTCAGCCTTTGACACTGTAGACCATGGGGTTTTGCTCGAGCATCTGGAGTCCATCTGTGGACTGTCTAGTACAGTGCTCAGATGGTTTTCATCTTTTCTATCTGGGAGAACACAGAGAGTTGTGTCTGGGATTTTTTCCTCTGACCCTTTCCTGTGCAGTGTGGTGTCCCTCAGGGCTCGGTGCTTTCTCCCATGTTGTTTGCAGTGTACATGCTGCCCCTCTGAGACATTGTAAGATAGTACGGGCTGAGGTTTCACTGTTATGCTGATGATACCCAGCTCTACCTGTCTTTTGCCCCCGACCAGGTTAGTGCTCTCTCAGTATTTAATAGCTGCCTCGCTGAAATCCATGACTGGATGAATACAAGCTGGTTAAAGCTGAACGCCGGTAAGACTGAGGTTATGGTTGTGGACCCAGGTCATGGAACAGGGGAGTTGTGGTCTGGCCAACCCTCTGGCTTATTGCTGGGGGGGGGGTCAGATCCTTACTTCTGAACGGGTGCGTAACCTGGGAGTGGTACTTGACAACGGGCTGACCCTTCGTCATCAGGTGTCAACAGTCGTTAGGTCTGCATTTTACCATCTTAGGAACATTGCCAGGGTGAAGCACCTTGTTCCATCCAGCGATTTACCCGTGTTGGTTCATGCCTTTGTGACCTCACGCCTTGACTACTGCAGCTCCCTGTACTTGGGGCTTCCTGGGGTTGATATCCACCACTTGCAGCTAGTGCAGAATGCTGCTCCAAGGTTGTTGACAGGGGCATCTAGAAGGACACATATTACCCCTGTGCTGCGCAATCTGCACTGGCTGCCCATACAGTGGTGGATCACCTTTAAAGTAGGTCTTTTGACCTTCAAAGCCCTGCACGGACCGGGCCCCGACTACTTGAAAGAGCTTCTGATTCCTTACAGCCCTGTACGACAGCTCCTTTCAGCCGATGAGGGGTTGCTAGAGGTTCCGAGGGTTACATTGAAGTCTTCTGGGGCCAGGGCTTTTCTGTTTGTGGCCCTAACCCTCTGGAATTCTCTGCCTCGCCAGATTAGGGAATGCACGACCGTAGAATCCTTTAAGCGGGATTTTAAGACACTTTTGTGGAGTAAGGCATTTATGAATTGATGTTGCTGAGAATATTGATTTTATACATGTATTTTTGCTTTTAACATTCATTTGTACAGTGCCTTGGTGCTTGAAAGGCACTTAATAAATAAAGTTTTATTATTATTATTATCTGCTGGCAGATTCTTTGTTTCTACGTTTCTGTTCGGTTCCACTGAAACTAAATCTGTGTCCAACTCCTGCCTGTTTCATGTGCAGTGCTAAAGCATTTTATCTTCCTTCTCAGTGCTACGTACATACTTTCCTATTCTTTGCTTGTATTTTCTACTGGATTTTCCTACATACAGTAGTAGGCTTATCATGCACATGTTGCCAGATACAACATTAATTGGGTGTTACAATTAATGAATAGTCTGGCTTGGAACATCTCGTTGGTAACAGGGTACTACTTTACTATAGTATGTACTCCTAGTTTGTGCTTACAAGCCCCATTATTCAGTCATGGAAGCAACAATGTCACGGACGGATAGAGGAAAATTCTGAGGTAAAACCGGAGATGTTCCTGAAAATAAAGGACACTTGTAAGGTATGCAAAGAAGGGATTGGGGGAGAATCAGGCTGTTAGTACCGGGAAGGGTGGGCTGAGCGAAGTGTCAGCAGGGCACGTGGCACAGCCTGATGTCAGACTCACTCCTGGCATGGCACACTGTCCACATTGCACATGGTACAGCATGGCGTCAGCAGTGCATGTGGCAGTCCCATGGCTGTAGTGCACATGGCACAGAGCGATGTCAGCATTTCACGGTGCACAGAATGGTGTCGCCATTGCGTGTGACTCAGTGCAGTGTCTACACTGCATGCAGCAAAGTGTGGCATCGGCATCACCATGGTACAGCACTGTGTCAGTATGGCACATGGCAGTGTTGTGTCATCAGTGCACATGGCACATGGAAGTGTCAGCAGTGCACATGGCATGGAACACTGATGGCATTGCACGGTACACAACACGGTGTTGACAGTTCATGTGGCACAGCACAGTGTCTGCATATTATGTGGCACAGTGAGTTGGCAGCAGTGCATGCGACACCATGAAGTGTCAGCACTGTACATGACACAGTGCTATATCAGCACTGCACATAGCACAGTGTGGTGTCTGCACTGCCATCAATGCTCTGTACGCTGTGATTTGTTGTCACTGAACTGTGCTGTGTGCACTGCCATCACAGAACTGTTTCAAGTGTATGTCACTGCACTGTGCCACATGTGCTGCCAACACTGCAGTGTGTCATGTGCACCATTGTTACTGTGTGGTGCCACTTTAACTGGCGTCACTGCACTATGCCACATGCTCTGCTGTAATTGCACTGTGTCACATGTGCTGCCATCACTAATTCCCGGAGGGGGGGTGCAGGCCCCTGCATAAGGAGGGGGTGCAGGTACCTGCCTAAGGAGGGGCAGTGCAGGTCCCTGCTTAGTAAGGCAGGTGCAGGCCCCTGCATACAGATAGGGTGGCAGGCCCCTGTGTGGGAATTGAGGTTGCAGGCCCATGAGTGGGGGATGGGTAGGGGTTGCAGGCTCCTGTGTGAGGAGTATGGCTGTCACTGCACAGTGCCATGTGCACCGCCGTTACTGTGCTGTGCCATGTGCACTGCCATCACTAGTGCCTAGTCACATCCCCTGTAAATAAAGAAACTATACCACACTGGTGACAGTGAGGTAGTAAAAGCACAAGGTTTGTGGTTAGTGGTCCCTTGTAATCCAATAAAGCCACCTGACACCAGATGTTGTTTTAAATCAGTTGCAATTCATTAATACCCAAAAAAAGCCCCAACAATTTTACCTCTAAAATGATTAAGTCTAAACAGCTGATGGCTTTTTACCACCAGGGCTACAGGTGTTCAGAAAAAAAGAAGCAAACTTGCTCCCTTTTCCAGCATCTATAAGTAGCCTTGTGGCTATTCCTCTTGACACACTGGACATGCCCTGGTCCTGTATTTATACTTAACTTGTTTACATCAAAAATGCATAGTGAAATTTCCAAACTGCTACAGCAAATTTTAGCCTAGACACCACGTCATTCAATAACATCATGAGACAAGGTTTAAAAGTACAGTGGCCATGAGATACCTCGGTCATATGATACATTTGACACTTTGCCAAGACAGGAGTTTCATTTATCATTATCCTGGATGGAAAAACAAATGGTCAGGGATTTTAGATTTATCAAAATAGCTTGCTTAGCAAAAAGAAAACAAATGAGGGACTTCACTCCATTTTAAAATAACTCTTACAGATGCAAAAGTAGCCTTGTACTAGACAGTGGCCAAAACAAGGATATAATTATTCATATCAACTCTGTTACATTTTTTTTTAAACACAAGAAATCATGAAATGAGGAACTGTATTAGCCAAGGCTTGAATGGCAGTTAGTTGAAGCAGCTGTATGTTATCTTATCCATGACATTGGGTTACAGAAAACATGTTTTTGTACAAAATATCTCTGTTTGAGCAGAACAAACTAATTTTGCTTTTAAAACATCTGTTCCTAAACACTGCTTATGCTCTTCACCTACTTTTCTACAGTTATTTAAAGGGCCTCAACACCTTTTGAACCCAGGCAGCCACATACATGGGGTGGTGTTATGTAGTTATCTGCTAGCTACTTGCACTTTTCATTAGCCACTTCACTAGCCCTGTAAGCCTTTTTACACTTTTTCTATGTTCTCAACATTTTGGTTAGACAACTACATATAAATGTTGTTGTTGATAAACTTGTATAAAACTTTGGTCACTGGTCACTAAAACCTTGGCCACTGGCCACTTTTAACAGTTCCCACCTCAAAGGCAAGGGGGAACCTTATGGGGACCCTGAACCTTTGCAAAATTTAGGGAGGCAGTATAGTGCAGTGGTTTAAGGCTCTGAGCTGCAAATCTGGTGACATCCAGCAGACCAGACCTGGGTTTGAATCCCACAGCTTCCACGTACATACTGTGTGACCCTGAGCAAGTCACTTAACTTCCCCGTGCTCCCAGGATGCTCCTGTAAAAAAGCTTTCAGCTTAGTGTGCTACTCCTGGTTAAACTAAAAAAAAAAAAATTTGAACATAAAAATATAGATGCTAATTATTAAACAAATGTTTTTAGAGTTTCTCGCCCTGCTATTTTATCTTGGGACC
The DNA here is from genome assembly GCA_016271365.2 of Neoceratodus forsteri. NCBI lineage: Eukaryota > Metazoa > Chordata > Ceratodontiformes > Ceratodontidae > Neoceratodus > Neoceratodus forsteri. The sequence goes on from CM057450.1 coordinate 237,082,757, forward strand.
TCTGATGATGGGCTGCTATTACATCTATTACCAGGGAGGAATAAAATAAGGACACATTAGTTGAGTGCGGTATCCAAACTCAGCCATATTCCAATGGGAGATATTTAAGACAACAGGTATATGCATAAATTGTACATTATTTATAAAGGTTTCAGGTATTGAGGTGGCAGTTAATCTGCTAGGGGGACTTGATGTTAATGGGGACACTTAATTTTGATTTTGGGGGTGAGGGAAGACTGGTAAGGGGAGTCCCGAACCCCAGATAATACTTTGATTAATATATTTAATATAACTAAGCATTTTTACCTTAATCTATTAATTGCATGCTAATACTTTTACCTTACATCATTTTAAGCTATCATAATGCAAGCTACAATTTTAAAGCTAGAAAAACAATTTATAATTGATTACATGAAAACCTTTTTTAAAACTGGTTGCCAGCATACTGATAGTTAAGGTAACCATGAAGCATCCTGTTCTGGAGTTGATACAATGGTAATCACAGAATGAGCAAAAATGGAATGGTATATTTGTGATGAAACAAAGACTAGGCATGTCAACACCACAAGTGATATGTATTAAGCAATAAGGTATGACCAGGGGTTAGATTAACAGTCTGTTAATCACCCCCCTAGGGGTGTAATGTGGCACAAGGCACAGCCGAGTGCCATATTGCCCCTAGGGGGTGACTGACTGTTAATCTAACTCCTGGGAGTGCCTTATTGCTATTATAAAACGTTTTCCAAAAGAAAAGTGTTAAAAGTATCCTTTATGAATGTTTTCCTCATTTAGAGGGATATTTTAATAAAATAGTTCTTCCACCAGCAGTTTAAGAATGCTGGTTCAAAATCAGAATGCATCATTCCACACATTCAGCAGTGCTAGAGGATGGAATGCTGACAGGAAGAATCCATGTGCCATGGTGATCAGGCTGTACATGACAGTATAACATGGATTAATGTAAGGCTGTTGGAATCCTAACAGTCAATCAGACTGCAGCATTTCTGAGAGCCTTTTATAAAAAGATAGTGAACATTTGGCCCAGATATTCAAACTGCGCCATTCTGAGCGCAAGCCCCTCACGCTGCTCAAAATAGTTCTCGAGGGTGTGGCATCAGTGTGATATTCAGGAGTTGCGCTATTGAGCAACTCCTTTGAATATCACCCCAGCCACAGCACTTGTGCATGTGCGCAGTGGAACTGCGCCACCGCAAGTTGCCAGAGTTGAGCATTAAACTTGCAGTGGCGCAAGTACCATTGCGCCATGCTCAAATTTCGATATTCAAAGGTGACATGCAAATGGGGCATAATTTATACAAGGCACAGGGGGCCATTTGCATCTATTTATAGCCCCATTTGCATGCCATTAGCATGTAGTGCGCCGATCCCGAGGACTGCGCTGGCCCTACCAGGCAACAGCCGTCGGGGACAGCGCACCCTGCAACCGATGGTATCTATGAAGTCTACATTTCCCCACACACATCTCGAAGCCCGATCGCGGGCATTACAGTTACATGAACCCCGCCACACATCTCCCACAGCCCGATCGCGGGCAGGCGTGTATGAACCCCCAGTGCCCGATCGCGGGCAGAATATAACCCCAGAATATCTCCTGGTGGTCCAGTGGACCTAAAGCCCGATCGCGGGCAGAATGTCCGCTACAACCCCCAAACATCTCCCTGGTGTCTAGTGTCCCCACCCACCGCGAAGCCCCTCAACCCCGCTCCCCCACGCGGCCGGCGGGCGCTTATCCACCGCCTGCCGCCCCGCCGCCCGCCGACTGACTGTCGGTAGGGCTGCCGCCCGATGGTGCAGAGCTACAGCCAATGGGCGTACGCTATACCGTACATGACAGTCCAGATTTATGAATGAATCACGTCATAATATGCGGTATGGGCTGCCGCCCGTGGCTGTAACTCACCAATGGGCGTGCAGCCTACGGCTGATCGAGCGGCAGGCGGATGGGATCTGCCGCCCGCCAGCTGCAGGGGAGGCGGGGGTGGAGGGGCGCCGTGTAAGGTGGGTGGGAAGAGACACTGAACGCAAAGATATTCAGAGACCTGTGACGTCTGCCAGCGATCCTTCTGATCCACTGAATATTGAGCAGGTTCATGTAACTGTATGCCCGCGATCGGGCTGTGGGAGATGTGGGCAGGAGGGTTCATGTTACGTTATGACTGCGATGGGCTGGTGGGGGCACAGGGACCAAGTTGGGGGCCAGCCAGGGGTGGCAGCTGCTGTGTTAGCCCCTGCAATACAGCAGCTCACCTGGGTGGCCTCAACATGATCTTTGTTGGCTCAAGGTTGTGCAGGCGCAGGTTGGGGTTGCGCATCAACTCTCTGCACAACCCGACTGAATATCGGTTGCGCAGGTTATGCATGGTTCCTCCCTCCTGTTGAGCATGCATTCATTTGCATTGCTCTTTTGCGCAACCTGTTGTCAGTGGAGCAACTGCCTCCTGCTGAATATCGCAGAATAGCGCAATGTAGGACTTGCTCCCTGTTGCGCATGGAGCAACCCTTTTGAATATCTGGGCCTTGATATCTATAATAGTGCAGAAAACAATTGAATAGAATGTACAACAAAACATAACATAACATAATGGCTGGTATCAACAATCAAAAACAAAAAGTTAATTGAATCCACTTTGAGAGTGGATAAGTTAGATGTTGCCTATCTGTTGAGGTGTGGCACACCCTTGGAGCTTGATTGAAGAATATGTTGATAATGTCTCTTGTCAGATAGTCATTATAAAACGTATATGACCAGTTTAGAAAGTTCATACAAGTAACAGTCTATGAAATTAACAGTCTGTAAAGTTCATATAAGTAACCACAAGTTGGCGTAGTTACAGTACAGGTAAAATGTCATTTGCGGAAAGGTAGTAATTTGACAAAACACATGGAGCTATGCAGACAGTAATTTAAAAACAAAACACCAGCATACTAAGAAAGTCAATGTTTAGGCTGCAGGTTGCTGGGTAACTGAATTTGAAAAGGGTCTTGCCAGGGGCACATTAGATTACACACCAAGTCCTGCTAATGGAGTAGCCACACATACACTGGCATGTCATTTGTGTTGTGGAGGTCGATCACACCATTACACAAACATTATTAGTCCATAAAAAAGTAGTAACAGTTTACAATAAAACTATTTAAGAACACAGTCCATAACAGAGCAATAAGTTTGTATAAAGTACCAGCCAGGTTTAGAAAAAGCAGCAGTGAAGAAAATGGATGTCTTGCTTGAAGATTAATTGAAGAAAAATCATCTTGCTGAAGTTAGGGGATCACCCCTGCCCCAGACTTTGCCTTATGGTAAGCAGATAGGGTTGCCACCATTGGATGAGATGAAAACCGAATACTAAACCACACCCCCAAACTCCACCCTAACTCCGCCCTTTTATGTCTTGTGAGGGCATCGCTTGGACTCTGATTAAGCTGATTTATTCAGAATTGCTGCTGTTATTGCATTGTGTACAACTTCTTTAAAGTACATCATGATTATCATTTTGGTTTGTTTGATTTGGATTTAAATATTTTAAATTTCAGTGTGTGTTAACATTTGATGGGGTTAGAGATGGGGTTCAGGGGACTTTCCATCCTGTGTACACAGCTTAGCTGACACGTCGAGTGACTACAAGGACACCTCTAACAACCGACTATTTTGTAACAAGTGGCCTTTTCTGGTAAAACTCTTTCAATAAATAAACTACACCCGTAATGGTGGCCGAGATGTAATTACAAATATCATCTGCTATTTTAAGATGTGCTACTGTCCTTCCCATTGCTCCTACTCTAAAGCTATTTGTAATGTCACAGAAGTTTTTAAAAGTGGTAGGAACTATTGTATGCTGTTAAATACCCTATTTTATTTCCGTATCAGTCATACATACCAGATAGCATGATATGTGATATGTAGTATGAAGGCAGTATAGCGCAGTGGTTTAAGGCTCTGAGCTGCAATTCTGGAGACCAGGGTTTGAATCCTACAGCCCAGACTTGCATACTGTGTGACCCTGCACAACTCATTTCACTCCCCTGTGCTCCTAAGTTGCACCTGTAAACAAACTTCAGCTTAGTGTGTTTCTTCTGGTAAAAAAAAAATAATGTTTGATAAATTACCTAAATTTGCAGTGCCATCAAATCTAGATTGTGTTCCTTTCTCCTCACCAGCTAATGCTCTCTGTCCCTTCCTTTTCTCATTTCTGTAGCTTAGCATGACATTAGCCACACTATTCTGTGCTGTTCATCTGAGATGCCTGGAATGGTCTTCCTGGAATATCCAGGTAGTATGAAAATGGACAGCAATAACTACTGAGGAGAGAGAGGTGTAGTACTGCTAGAAATGAAATAAAATATTAGATTATTAATTTAACAACAAATGGGGTAACAAATATTAAAATATAGGACAGACCCTAAAAGAAAAAATGGTGAGCATTTAAAGGTATAAAAGTATTCCTTATCACAGCAGTCAAAGACCATGCTCACAATGCAGCCTAGAAAGGATTAGGTTGGTTTGCTGTTAATGGTCTTAATAGCCCTACTTTACACCTTTCAGATTTACTGGTATACAAACAAAGGTTTACGTGACATCAGAATTTGTTTGTAATATGAACACATAAGTAAAATGGTGAAGGATTTAACAGAATCTGTTTTACAAGTATGTGAGCATTCAAAATAACTGAAAAAGTACTACCTCTGAATAAAACTGGATTAGCAGGTAAAGTTTCTGAAACACATTGTACAGTCCTCGCTGGACAAGAGGCTACCCTAATGTGGTGCCTGTCTGAATGTCTAAGGGTTTCAGAAAAATGAAGATATTAATTAAGGTGGTATTATTTACCCTTCCCATGAATAATCTTCCAATTTGCTGGTGTGAAGTTAGAGGTGACAACTGAGCAGACAGGGACATTGGTGGCTCTTTTATGTGCCCTGCACTTGAAGGCACTTCCTGATTAGCATGCACTGCAAGCAAGCAAGCATACTGAAATGTCAAACACTTGCTTACAGTCAGATGAGAAGAAAATGAAACAGTTAGTGGGGAATCTCAGAGGTGCTGCTTGATTCACCATAAAAACAATTTGCAATGGTGAAAACAGGAGGACCGAATCTGGACCTAGAAAACCGAATCATTCGGTCAAAACCGAGTAGGTGGTAACCTTATAAGCAGAAACAATAAGCTTGATTGCAGAGTCTGAATTGGCTAGACCTTTTCAGTCGATTTAAAGTTCTACAAATAGATGTAATTTTGCTGAAAACATTACACTTGCAGAGGTAATAATAACTTGTTTCATGCAATAGTCCTTATATGGAACCAGTCAGGCACATAGATGGTGATGACATTGAAGCTGTGGCAGTTGATTTCTCTTCAGGAAAAAAGATAAAGGCTTTTGCAGCTTAGATGAAAGTGTTACTGCTGTTGTACGTGGAGATGTTATGTGTGCCACACCATGGAAACCTGCAAACTTGCAAAGTGTGTTAGAAAATGAGTTAAGAACACATAAATAACAAATCTGTTAAACCAATCACCCTTTTGTTTTGTAAAGAGTGGTGTGAGAGAGCCTAAATTTCTGACAATTGTGGAAAGAGAAAAATAAAAATGGGACATCAACCGCACACCTGAGGGTGCAGGGCGAGGTCCAATCATACCATTTGACCATCTGTGAATCCATGACAATGTTATAGTTACACCCTGCTTTTAAATCGCAGAAGAGGCTATGACAGTGATGAACATGATTTCCCTGTCTATGTGTTACTGGCAGGCCTGAGACCTGTGTTATACAATCTTGTAATGTTACAATAACACACTTCAAACAAATAGTTTATGGCAATATGCCTGTTACACTATGCAGTAGTGGGACAAATATATATATTGTTGGCCTATGCCAACTAATAATAGTGTCTGTTGCACCTGTGACAAATGAAAATGGTCTACCATGGAACCTTGAAGCATAGGTTCTGGAGCAGAATCTAAATTCTGCCATATTATAATTATTAAGATTTACAATGACAAAACCTGCATAGAATGCACTTTATTTCCCAAGGGTACCTGTGAGTAATGAAACAAACAGAGCATTAATTTGTCTGGAGCTTTGCTTGGAACATATTGTATGGGTTGGTCAGCAATGCTGGCCCCAGTATCTAGGTTGGTTATGGGCCTTAAACACATTGATAAATGTGAGCAGTTTTCTGAATACACACTTGATAAAGTATAGCAAGATGTACATCAAAATATTATAACATAAGCATAAAACATAAGCATTTTTGCAATAGAACAATGTCAGCATTGAGCATAATCTTTTAAACAACAGAACAAATGTAGACTGCAAGTTTAGTTCAGAGTCCAGGAATCTTAGAGCATTGTGACTTTACTTGCTGAACATAACTAGGGAATAGAGTGCAGAAGCGGGGCACAGTTCAAGTTTATAAATTGCAGTCCTTGATAAAATTACTTAGTTTTTGGTCGAAGAATTATTTGAGCAATCCACCACTCTGTTTTTGTTAACTTGTAAGGCTTTTTCAGGGTATGCGATGCTTTAGAACTTTGAAATTATAAAAACTTGTTTGTGCTTTTAGAAGACAGATGATTGCATCCATTGCTGTAAGGCTATGGGAAGTTATTTTGTATTTGACAGGATAAGAAAGCTGAAAAGATGATCAAAAGAATATGAATGTGTGAAAATACATACACAATCCCCCCTGCAGCTTGACTGATTACTTGCTGGGAGCAGAAGCCCTTGTACCAATGATAAGTGTGAGGTTTAACTGTTTACACTTGAAAAAGCAGAGGGACTGAGCTGGGTTATACTGTTAAAATACCTTGGGTCTTTTCAAAACCTGTAAATAAGAAACAGTTATTAGCAAATACATGTTTCCTTTTATTTACCCTATGGGAGAAAGTGATGTACCTTGTAACCTTTGTGGGTGTTACACTGGAAGGAAAGGTAGTATGCCTGTCCTTCAAGCTCCTACTGTGGTGAAAGAGGCAGCTAGAATACTGTAGCAATAAAAAGGTTAGCTGTGGATGGTGACATGGATATTAAATCAGAAATGGTCTGGCAATATTAGTAGCCAGTCATGCAGCACCTCAGAAAGGTGTACACTGGATAAATGGTAATGGGGTGGCCCCATTGCAGTCCCCACCAAATACACTTTAAATTATAACAGGATAATATTACAATTTGTTTAGTAAGTTTCATACCTTACTATAAAGATGGGGAACTTTCTTTTCTCTAGAAGAAAGAGAAGAAACAAACAGACAAAAAAAACAAACCCAAAGATACACAATTCTAAAAATAAAACAATATTATTCTGATAGGATAAAAGAAGTCAAGCGTCCCTGGGTTCCCTTATCCTAAGCATGGCAAAATATCAGCTGAGTTTACAAAAGATCCGGATTGATGGTAATACCATACATACATATCTCTTAGAATGCATTTTCAAAAGGAAAAATGATTACACCAGGGTCACACATAAAAACAAAAGCCATTGTTTTTAACTGTAGATGGTAAACTCTCTCAAAACAGCTGTAAAATTTCTTTTTAACAGTATACTCTTACAGATATATATATATATATATATATATATATATAGTAAAAAATATGGGAGATGATGAATAATTCCCCCTTCCAGCTCGAGTGCCTTACATAGTATGGGAATCATGTGATATTGCTCAGGAACAAAGGAGTTGTGCTTACAACCAAATATTTGTGGAGGAAGGCCTTGAGCATTGCCTGTGTTGGCTGCAAGCCCAGAAAAAAGATGTTTGTCCTTTTTACTCATAGTGCCAGTACTGTAATAAAAGTAAATTGTAGGGTTCACCCTTGGTGTGCTTCCATGAAAACTTACATTTTGTGTGAAAAGTTGTGCTTTAAGTAGGAACACACTTCAAGTTTGAACTGGTAGTAATGTTGAAACATAAGGTCAAGTAACATGCAAAAGGTTTCACAGTGTGCACGCAAGGGTAGCTCAAACCCAGTTGTTTCTGTAGTGTCCTTGAACACTACTGATATTAAAATATCTTTTAATAATAATAGAGCACAAAATAAAACTGCTGGCCAAGACAGTACACACACACACAAAAAAATACTTAACACAAAATAAGACTGACATTATTTGACACCAGTTTGCTGAGGTAATGCCCATAGTTTCATTATAAAACTGTAAGTGTTTAGATATGTGCTGCCTACTACCTATCTTGTAACACACTACAACTGCTTAAACCAACAAATTCATATATCTACATGCCACATCTTTTCAGAACAAAACTTTTTAAACACCTTCCAACTCCTTTATAAAATGAAACTTCCTTATTTCTGTTTATTTGAAACCAAACAAGATCTTATTTGAAAATACAGCACAACATACCATCTGTAAGTGGACACATCTAGTGTAACATGGTTATACCCTTTGGCGCATAGCTAAAATTTGTTACTCGGCCATTTTGAAATCTTTGTGACGAACATTTTAGCAAAAAGTTTCTGGTTTTAATTAGAAGTATGATAAAGCCATTCATAGCTGTTAACACATTACATCTTTACCTAGCATCTGCTTGGCACATTGTCTGCAAACTACAAATCTTTTTACACATTGCAATCTATGACGTCATATCTCTTCATCCTCAAACTGACTTACTCCGACCAACATCCTACATACAAAAGTCCTTCCCTGACCCTATCTAGGCAGCACAAATCTTTTATTAAAAATAAAACTAATTAAAACAGTCAGATATGAGGCAAAGAGGCTTTTTTCTTTTACTGTAACATGCTCTGTTCGAAAACAGTCAGTGCTATCTTGCAACCTTGAGAACAGAACATAATTACAGAACACAGATATCGCTGGAAAATAAAGAGAGAGAGAGAGAGAGCATCACCTTGTTTAGTATATGTAGTACAGAAATGAAACAGACAGACAACAATTAAAAAAAAAACTTTTAAAACAAAATACACAGGCTTACCCTGTACCACGGTATCTTCCTTCTTCTGTCCTAATACTCCGGTCCAATCCAGAAAAACGACCACAAAACCTTGATGATTACCTCCAAGTGCTGCAGCTATTAACCCTTTCAAAGAAGGTTTCCTTTGTGGCCATTTAAGTAACCTGCCAAGCCAAGTCTTTTCCCAGAACTCTGATTTGCAGTTCAACAATACAGTCTGTAGCAGTACTAGGTTGAAATCCAACTGGTGGAAGTCCCCAGTACCTGGGTTTGAGATCAAATATTTTAGCCACAATAAGAGGCTGGAAATTGAAATTGATACAAAAAATTAAAGCTGCCCAGATAGTGAACATGGGGTTGGGGGGTGGGTTTCAAATCAACCCATCTATAGTCACACCTACTGTGTATGCATCCACAGTGGTTTATTTTTTTTTCTCTAAATGTTGCTTATCTAACGTTACTTGATCAGACACCGCTTTTCTACCAAAAGCAGTCTGAACTATGAAAGCCATCATCAGCTTTAACAGTGTATACTTTTATTGACCTACTATCTAGCAGGCACAAATTACAAGGGCATTTTCCCTTGTTTGTTCGAGAGATTTTTCCTTAATACATCTCTCCACATATCCTTAAACTTGGGGCCCTCAAACCCCCACATACATATACATTACCCTTACCCAGCTTTTAGCTGCTCCATAGACCTTTACCTGTAGGTTCAAGTCCACTCAAACACTCAGAGTCTATTAGACTCTTTTTACCAGCCCCACAGTTAGGTTATGACCCTTACCTGTGTGGACCCTGTTTAGAGTAAACACTAGGATTTACCAGATTTACCAAGACCAGAACCAAAACCACCTCCTGGCTGGCTCGCCAATTTGTAAATAATGAAACTATACCACATTGATGACAGTAAAGTAGTAAAAGCACAAGGTTTGTGGTTAGTGGTCCCTGGTAATCCAATGAAACCACCTGATACCAAATGTTGTTTTAAATCAGTTGCAATTTGTTAATACCCAAATAAGCCCTAACAAATTTACCGCTAACATGATTAAGTCTAAACATCTGATGGCTTTTACCACCAGGACTACAGGTGTTCAGAAAAAGTGAAGCAAACTTGTTCCTTTTTCTGGGTGCCAGCATCTATAAGTAGCCTTATGGCTAATCCTCTTGGACACACTGGACATGACACCCAGGTCCTGTATTTATACTTAACTTGTTTACATCAAAAATGCACAGTGGAAATTTCCAAACTGCTACAGCAAATTTTAGCCTAGACACTACGTCATTCAATAACATCACTAGACAAAGTTTAAAAGTACAGTGGCCATGAGATACCTCTGTCATAAGATACATTTGACACTTTGCCAAGACAGGGGGGTTTCGTTTATCATCATTATTGGATGGAAAAACCAGTGGTCAGGGGATTTTATAGTTATCAAAATAACTTGCTAGGAAACAGAAAACAAATGAGAGGACCTCAATCCATTTTAAAATAACTTGCTTATAGATGTAAAAGTAGCCTTGTACTAGACAGTGGTCAAAACAAGGATATAATTGTTCCTTATCAACTCTCTGTTACACATTTTTTTTAAAACACAAGAAATCATGAAATGAGGAACTGTATTAGCCAAGGCTTAAACGGCAGTTACTTGAAGCAGCTGCATTTTATTTTAGCCATGACCTTGGGTTACAGAAAAACATGTTTTTGTAAAAAAATATCTCTGTTTGAGCAGAGCAAACTAATTTTGCTTTTAAAACTCCACCTACTTTTCTACAATTATTTAAATGGTCTAAACACCTTTTGAACACAGGCACCCACATACATGTGGTGGTATTATGTAGTTATGTGCTAGCCACTTGCACTTTTCATTAGCCACTTCACTAGCCCTGTAAAGCTATTTACACCTTTTCTATATTCTCAACATTTTTAGTTAGCCAGCTACATATAAATGTCATTGTTGATAAACTTGTATAAAACTTTAGTCACTGGTCACTAAAACCTTGGCAACTGGCCACTTTTAACACCCATCTCCCCATCATGTGGCACATGATCCCTGGTATTCCATGGCATCTGCATACCTGATGTAGACCAAGCTGCATGTGTGCTGCTTTCACACAGAAAATTAAATTCCTCCTCCTAGCAAGGTAATAGATTGTGTGAATTATTTTTAAAACATTCTCTGGAGTAATAGATGAAAGCTGAAAACAATCACTATGCACTGACCCAAGTTCAGGGAATGTGGTCAAAAGGCAGGCATGTCTATGTTACCTCTCACTCAGCAGTGCCACATGCATGGCCAACACTGCAGTGTGCCACATACACTGCTGTCATTTTTCTATGCCACATGCACTGCCAACACTGCACTGTACCACGATACTGCCATCACTTGTAGTGTCCTGCACTGCTGACACTGAACTATTTCCATGCATGTGGCACAGTGCAGTGTCTGCATCACATTTGGCACAACGCAGTGTCGGCAGTGTATGTGGCACAGCATGGTGTCATAGTATACATGGCATCGTGCATTGGCACAATGTGGTGTCAGAGTACACGATGGCACAGTGCAGGTTCAGCATCACACAGTGCATGACTTCTGATGTATGTGCATGGTAACATGACTCCAGAAGCAGCATGTGTACATGGATAGTAGATGGGGAGGGGGGCACATAAGAGGTGTCTTGGTAGGTGTGGTTGGTCACAGTCACAGGTATGTAGAGACACTGGCCGGGGTATGTGCATGGAAACACATGACTCTAGAAGGAACGTGGGTGGTAGCTGGGGAGTGGGGTTTACATGAGTGATGTCAAGTTGGTGTTGGGGGGTAGAACAAATACATGGGTGGTTATATGTATGTGGAGATGCCGTTCTTGGGTAGGTGGGATGGTTGAGGTTCAGGTGAGGTCCGGGAATGTGGACACATTGTGCCATGGTAGGTGGGGTGGGGGAAGTGAATATTCAGTCCAGGGTATGAAGGGAGATGGGGAGGGGCGTACACAGTGCTCCTGTGTATGTGGGGGGGGTAAATGGGTGGTCCCAGGTATGTGGAGACATCATTCCAGGGTAGGTGGGAAGGGTGGGTGGTGACATGGGTGGTCTCGGGTATGTAGAGCCATCATGCCAGTGTGAGGTGGGGGTGTGTGTATGCGGAGACACTGTGCCACCATAGATGGGGTAGAGGAGGTATATATTAACCATTCCAGGATAGGTGAGTAAGGGGAGGTACACAAGTGATGCAGGAGTAGGTGGGGGTGGAGGGTGGCAGGTACATTTGTGGTCCAGGGTATGTGGATATACCCTGCTATTGCAGATGGGGTAGGGGAGGTACATATTCACCGTGTTAGGGTAGGTGAGGAGGGGGTGGTACATGAGTGGTGCTAGAGTAGGTGGGGTGGCAGTGTGGCAGGTATATGAGTGGTAACATGTTACATGGAGGTATAGTGCCATGGTAGGGGTGTGCGGGAGGTACACATACAGTCCTGGGTATGTGAGACACCATGCCGCAGTATGTGGTGAGGGGGAAGTGCATGGGCTGTGATGGTATACATGCATGGAAACACATGTCTCTAAAGGGATCGTTCGTGTACATGGGTGGTGCATGGGTAGACGGTGCTGGGGTGGGACAAGTACATGGGTCTACTACACGTGCATGGAAACATGTGATGATTGTGTCTGGGTTTCCCCTAAACACAACAAAAACAGAAGTTCTTACTTTTAATTATACCCCTTCGATAACTGTCAAAACACGTTTCAAAATAAGATGGAACAAGACTGCTATAAAGTATTTCGGAATACACTTGACTAAACACCTTGAACATTTAGACCGCCTGAATTATTAACCTCTTACTCAGCTAGTGGCTGCAGACTTACAAGCCTGGGCTCATCTGCGTCTTAGTTTTCTGCAAAAAGTTGAGGCTGTCCACTTGAACATATTGCCCGCATACTATATTACCTTCAAATGGTACCTATTATACCTGATCACAGCTATTTTCAGTACTGGAATATGCTCCTGACTAGATTCCTATAGAATGGGGCTCGACACAGGGCATGCTTATCTCTTCTCCAGCTATCAATACCCAACGTGGAGTTAACTTTCCCAATCTCAAATTATATGCACAGGTTGCCCAATTAAAGATAATGGGGCCTATTCACTAAGGGGGTGGAGCAAGCATGCAAAGCGTAGCGCAGCTCTCCTGCAGGAGAACCATGTGGAGACTGTATTCACGAAGCAGCGGTCCCTGCCTGGCTCCCTTCTGCGTCCCCGCCCCCCCCAGGCACAGAGGTGCACGGGGGCAGGGATGCGAGCCCAGGTGGCAGCCAATCGGCTGCCCTACCTGGGCCCACAGTGGATCCCTTGTGCCAGTATGGTGCCATCTTGCGGAGGGGTGTAGAGCACCAGCACTGTGGCCTGGGGGGGGCATGTGTTGGCCACCTGGCCCGATCCCCAGCCCCCGACCACAGGGGCACCTTCCTGCGAGAGTCCGATGACCCCCGCTAGCACCATCGGGTCAGGCGGCAGCGACTGGAGGGGGCACGTAGCCAGTACGGCTGGTTTCCAGAAGCACAGCCACTGGCACCCTGCGTATGGCACTCTGCCCGCTCGCACATGGCAGAGTGCCAGAACGCCTCTGCGGGTGTCCCCAACCATCTCGCCAAGCCCACACTACTCGGGATTGGGGAGCACAACATGTTTGGGAATGCTGTGGTGGGTGCACACGGATGTGGGTGGGCTATGCGCCTGGGTTACGTGAGGCGCACTGATCCGCACTATTCGTGAATAGGCCCCAATATGTTTATGGACTACCACAACATTCATAGCTTATTGGAAATTAAAAACATTGAATTTGTTCTAAATGATTTATATATTTTAGAGGAGATCCTCTGTGCTTCTTCCCTGGGATATCTTCCATTTAATCAGTTTACTTCATGCACGGTAACAGCTTTTAAAACATGGTATGATTTTATGCAGTGAAATGCGTACCAAGGTCGTGATTATCTTCTTATAGTACCTAGCCGGGATGAGGGCAATACCTTAAATGCATTTGACCCCTTTCTTAAGTGCTGGGCCAAAACTGGACTTATCTGTTATCACCAGTTTTTAGATACAAATGGGTTGCTACCTTTTCAACAGCTGAGAAATGCCTATAATCTTTAAAATAACAATAATTTTCAGTACCTGCAAGCACAGGCACATATCAGTGCCCTGCCTAAGCATCTATGCAACTTGCCCACCCCTTCCTTGGCCCTTTTTATGATAATATAGCAATATCAACTTGGCAACAAGGCTCTCACCTGGTGGGACAGCTTTATGGTACCCTAAGGGACCTTTCACAAGATCCGACACTAAAGATCTTACAGAAGTGGAATAAATAGTTACAGTCTAATTGTACCTTAGAACAGTGGGCCAGATATACAATCCCAAATTATAAACTTAGCATGGCCCCTGTATAAGGAATTTACATGAAATGTAGAACTCCATTATTTCCAGACTCCGTGATCCTTAGTAAATATTTGGGTCCTCAGGCAGGGCATTGCTGGAGGAAATGTGGGAATGCAAAGCTGATTAAGCGTATGTATTCTGGACTTGCCCAGTTCTAGCTACCTACCGATCAGGCATTTCTAAAATCCTCAGCACCTACTTTGAGATTCCAATTCCCCTCTCTCCAACTCTTGTTTTGATGACCATCCCCCTGGAGGAATGTAGACTGCGAGGTAGACAACGGAAGTTAATGTTGTTATTAGCAGGAGCCAAAAAGATGATTACTAGGTTAAGGTTTAAACCTTACCCACCTACTGTCCAGCAGTAGGTTACATTCGTGGATTCTTTATATAAACTGGAAAAACAGACTTTCCATTGTATTAACTATATTACAGTCTTTGAGGAAACTGAATAATAAATTGCACTCACACATGCTTTTTGAGTTTGTCTTGGCGCGCAGGCACAGACAAACTCATTGACATGAGAGGTACTATACAGGGGTGTGAGGGGGGTGCGCCCAGTGGAGAGCTCCGTAGCAAGTGGCAAGCCAATGGCAGGCTGGGGATGACTCAGTTTCTGTTGTTGGGGCAGGTTGGCCAACTTTTCAAGGACAGAGCAGCACCAATAGTGGTGCAGCTCGGTCCTTTGATGTGTAAAGTCCTGCATTACGTTGACTTCCTGGTTGCGCGTTCACACTGCTGTAGCGCTTACAGTGTGAACATGCTGTGCCTGCCAACTGCGCCTGTTTTCCTTGTTTTCGAGTTCTGTGTTAGCATGCTCTGCGTACATCATTCACTGTCGTCGACACAGTCCTGTTAGCTGCAAACACAGCGAACACTGGTATGTGGCTCAGGGGCGCCAACAGGAGACAGCTGGGACAACTGTCCTGGGTCCAGTCGCTCAGGGGCCCATCCATCCAACCGATTGCACCCCCCCCAATTGCTCACACAGCAGGCTGAGATGCTGAGCCACAATGCTGAGTGGCTGAGCGCACCGCCCCCCCCCGAGCGAGGCTCGCTCCACACACCTCTGACCACACACCTCCCCATGACCCGTCACCCACCGGCTCCTTGCTGCTTCCTAAAAGATCCAGTAGGTAGGCAGGCAGGCTACAGCCCTCTGGGTTGCTCCCTTCAGCTGGCTTCTCCTCAACCTTGACTCTACCACCCGGTCTCCAAATGAGTCAGTCCCACCCATTCTAGCAGACTGTGCTGGCTGCCAAGGGGGCTACCAGTTGCTCAGCTCATCCTCTACTTGATAACTTTCTGGAATCGGATCAGATTCAGAGGAGTCAAACAACATGCCAGCCACATTGGTAGGTGGCAGGTCAGTCTCATAGCAACAGCCCAGGTCAGGTCAGAGGTCACTCAGGTCAGACCGGCCGGCAGATCAGAGGTCAGGTCATTGGGCCATGGCCACGCCAAGTGACACTGCACGCACTGCGTGTTTTCCTTGAGGCTCTAGAAGGAGTGGGAGACAGAGAAGGTGTCACGCATCAGGACTCACTTAAAGTTGCTCGCTGACTGCTTTTTGCTTTTTTTTCACATCAAATCGATCGTTGGACCACGACCTACCCGGACGGACCATACCTGTCTGGATCTTCAACTGGTGGTGGACTGTGGATGACAAGGAGGCTGCTGCTGCTGGAGGGGAGCCGAATTCCTCATACATATTCCTGGGGGGCTGCAGGGGTGGGGGTAGCTGGGCCTAGGACCTGGGCTATACTACCACTTTGCCTCTGCAGTCAAGTTTGAAGCTGGGGTGGACGGACAGGACGTGGAGCTGGGCGGAGCCTGGACAGTTAAGTAATAGTATATACTAGTCTGTGTCTGTACTGTATTGTGACTAGTAGTTTGGTACTTTGGAAGGAATAAGGTGGGCCAGGCAGTGAGGTGAGTGGGGTGGCTAGCTGCTGATACAGTAAATACACCTGACTCACTCAACTCACACTTAGTTGAGTAAGTGTCTTAGTCTACCTTATCCTCCTCAGTACCTCGCTGTATTTCTAGTTTTAAGACAGAGTGGGACAAAGCAAGAGGGAGGGCTGGGTGGCGGAGGCTGGGGCTGTCATGGGAATGACAGATGGGGAGGGTTGGGGCAGCTGCAATCTAGGTGCTAGCTGCACACGGCAGACATTGATAGACTGGGTGGTCTGTTTCTTCTGGCAGATTATGTATGTTCATACTTCAAAAAAAACTCAAAGCACCTGACCTTCCTTCCTAGCCTAAGGCTACCACCATTTGATACACAGCACCACCTACTTAAGCTATACTAGCACTAGCAATAGTAGCAACTAGCAGCTGCCTGCAAGCACCTGTATCTGATTCCGTGTCATTCTAAAGTAGGCAACTAAGGGCCAAAGGCAAAGCTACCCACCTAACTAACAGCTATATTTAGCTCCTCTACCTAAAGGGGCGCGGCTGGCAGCGCATTATTTGTATATAAATTTACTTATTTATGCCCAGTGGCGCTGTGGGTTGAGGCACTGGATGCCACACCTCGTGTCATGCCAGCGACCCGGGTTCGGGAACGAGCCTGGGCCACAGGGGGTCGGCGGCGGAGAGGAAGGATCGAGCATCCAGAGGACTGTTCTCCTTCCTCGGGGGGATCCAGGGACTTTGCTCAGCACCACAGTGACCTCCGTTGGAGACTGGAGGTACTGCAACGCTACAGGGCTTGGTTAGAGGGCTGCGGAGCCACGACAAGATGTTCCCTGGTGTCATAGCAAGTCGCAGCTCCGCCTGAGGGGGCAGGGGTGAAGGCGGAACGAGTTAAAAATACAGAAAAAACCCTCCACCTCCTGATAAGTGATGGAGGGCACGGAGGGGGTCGTCCACCACGCCCAGAGTCGGGTTTTCCTCGCCTCCTGTGTGCTCCCATCTCGCGCGCCTCCGCCTGACTAGATTCATAGATAGAGCAAAGGAGGAGTTAATCTGGCAGTCCTGCCTCAGGGACTCAGAGCTGGGGCCGGGCAGCAGTGGAGGATGGAAGGGGTGAGAGGGGCTTCAGACGAGCGAGACAAGGACCAGGACCCCTTGTGACCACTCCTGAAAGAGTTCAGGTGAGTGGAGTGAGAAAGAAAGATGTTAAAAAAAAAAAAAGTACTTATTTATTAATTTATATATGTCTTACAAGGGGATGGGAGGGTGAGGGGGGGCCCAGTCCTGAAGGTGTGTCCCAGGCCCAGAAATTTCTATCAATGCCCCTGCTTGTGGCTACCAGGAAAAGAGAGGCAGGTTCCGTTGCGGCGGGGGTTAAGCTGTTCCTGTTGGTGTTGTGCTGCTGCTGTACAGTTCTGCTTGGAGTTCACAGCAATTCCGCACAGGTTTTACTCTGTCTTGAGATTGACAGTGTCTGTAACGACAATGTTTTTGTTCCTCCCTTAGTTCTCTGCAACACTAGCAAATCATTAAAGTGTGTGCAGCACAGCGAGATGCTCTTACCTGGTAAGTATAGCAAAAAGACAAAACAGCAGGGGCATACCATGGAGACGGCAGATGCAAATGCAATGGAAAGATGCGTGCCTTATGCTCAAAGTCAGCTCCAACTGCCCCCCGAGCTGTCCTGTGCTGCTGCAAAAGTTCTGACCCTGGGTGGCCTTTTTCTGTAGTGTTGTCAAGTCAGGTCGGACTTCTGCAGCTGTAACACGCTGATGGCCTGACATTGCTGTGACCCTGAGCCTGTGGAGCCAATCAGGTGTGCTGCCACCAAGGCAAGGGTCAGAAAAGTTCTGTAAATGTTTTGCCGCCTTCACCCGTGCCTAGCCTAGGAGTCCACGCAACTCTGCAGCCACCCACAGTATTCTTTTTTGCCTGGATCAGTGGACCACAACGACTGTAAACACCACCGGCAACACAACGATTTTAATCCGATTGTCACTCTGAGTCCTACGGACTGAACCCTCTCACATCAGCACCAGGCGGCTGTCACTTCCTCCAGCATGGAACACCACAACGCGGATCATTGGTCGACTACTATATTGCCCAAGTCTGCTGCCAGCCACTGACAAAACCAGCCTGCTAAGTCCAGCGGCAGTGCGGTGACGACCCACTTCCCCAGCCGACCCAGCCTAAGGACAAAGAGGAGACCCAGGAGAGCTGCCTGCCTGCCCAGTGCCTGCCTGCTGAATTTGAATCTGACAGACAGAGAGGGTCCTGAGTCTGCTTGTGCTAGCTAACGCCTGGCTTGAGTAAGTGAGTATATTTTGCCTCTCTTCAGTATACTGTGGGTACTGGGGCGGTGGGAGAGGCTCCAAGGAGAGAACACACACAGCATCCTGACCCTGCTACTGTAACTGTCTGGCAGGTGGTGAATGACTGGTGGTGGTACTGGTAGTGGATACCTGTGCTGGAAAGGGTAGGCTGGATTACCCTGCTTCTTTTGGTGGTAGGGGTTATGTCATTGCTTTGCCTGGTGGCTCAGCCTGGGGGATGACTCTGCTCTGTCTTGCTTTGGGGTGGGGGTATGGTCTGCTTTTCTGGCTGGGGGTGGCCCTGCTTTTGTGGCTCTGGGTCCCGGCTCCGACCAGGATAGGGATGGCCCTACTTTTCTGGCCTATGGGGGTGGTCCTGCTTTTCCCCCTGTCCTGGCTTTGGGAGGGGGACCCTGCATCTCCTGACTTAGGAGAGTGTGGCTGAGCAAAAACAAGTAGACACATTCCCCCCCCCCGGAGCCAGGAGAAGTAGGGTCATCCCCTCCCCCAGGCTGCATGAGCCAAGAGAAGCAGGGCCATCCCCTCCTCTACACGAGCCTGGAGAAGCAGAGTCATCCTCCCCTGAGCTGCTTCATGTGGCTCGGGGAAGGGGGCTTCTTTCTCCTGGCTTGGAGGGGCTCCATGGAGGGATGGCCTGCTTCTCCTGCCGGGGGCCTGACATTGACGTTATTAATAATCTTAGAGTTATTTCTGGCTACGTAACTCTTAAATCATTGAACTAACTTGAAAGAAACGTTCTTTAACACTGACGATATGGGGCACACTATATTATTCTTTAAAATAAGAAAGTGCGATATATTATGGCCATTTGCTATGTACTTTGAAGACCAGTGCTATGATTTTCAGTGCTGACAGAATGAGTGGTATGATCGGAAATGTGTGCTATCAATCTCTTAATACATCCATAGTAGGTAGTAGGGCTCGAAAGTAAGTGTTTCCACCACTAGTGTGCCAGGCTGGTTACTGGGAAAATCCACTAGCCACACAAACGTATCTATTGTCCCAGCTGGTGATTCCGGTTCCTATATGTGCCCTGGATGCCAACTGTGGTGCCCACCCGGTGCCCTGGTAACCAGCAGAAGCTGGAGCCGCCACTGAAGTCAGGTGTGCTGTTTTCCGAGTGCAGAAGGCATAACCCAGCTTGAGTAATGAGATGTGACACAGTGTGAGAGAAAAGAAGCTGTGTGGTGCAATGCTTCATGCCAGTGTGTTTATTCTCATACTTATTTATCTGAAGAACAGTTTAATTGCTTGTTTTGATGTGTGCTGCTTGACGGTTTTTGCCACCACGCGTTTCCACATAGCTTGGCCTCTTGTCAACCAGGACATCAGAGTAAAAATTTTACAATTTCAATTATCTTCTAGTTTCACTGAGTGAGGATCCTGCCCGTATGGAGTTGGAATGCTCAGATACACAAAAGGGATTTAGGACACTAGTCTGTGCACCCTGAGCGCCAACTGATGATGTCTCATTTCAGACTTTGCTGGACTTTATGCAGAATAAGCTAGGCTTGCTGCTGAGGAAGGTGGATCCCACTAAGAGAAATCTAGATGAATTCCTGGATGTCTTCATATCTTATTCTGTGAATATATCATTCCATTTACCCTGCTTTGGAAGCTGCTACCATGGCACAGAGCCGGTATATTACTGGCTGTTCCTTTTAAGGTGGAGACGCCGTATGCTCTGCACAAGCATCGCTGTGCCCTTTACTTTGTGTGGCAAGGCAGTGCTGATATTAGGGTAATGCCAACCCTGCGTCGCATGGTAATTAAAACCCTGAGGAGTACGCCACATCGCCCATTTGCTTAAAGATAACAGGAAATAATTTCTAACTGCCAGCTTTGTATAAAGTACTTATCCTCAGAAATGATATGCATTCCACTAAAATATTCATGTTTAACTGTACCTGATTAAAAAAGTGATACGAAAAGCTGTATTTTGCATTGGTTTGTTTTTATGGGGAACATTCTATTACAGTTCTCTTCATGGAAACAGTAATTTAGAGTTTTAACTATGTCATGATTTGTGCACAGAACTCGTAAGCATAGTTCTGATAGGCCAACAGCTCATAATTAGCACTCTTTATACAAACTGTGACATAGTAAAAACTCCGAATTACTGGTTCCATGAAGGGAACTGTAACAGAATGCTGCCCATAAAAACTAAACCATGCAAAATGCATTTCTGTATCACTTTTCTATTCAGATGCAGTTAAATATGGATGATTTAGGGGGAATGTATATTATTTCTGACAATAAGAACTTTTTACAGTGCTACCAGTTAGCACAGATTTCCTGTCCCCTTTACGTTCCCATGACCTCCAACACTAATTTTTCATTTCCTTAGTTTGTATGCTGTACTTTTCAATCCTACTAGATGCATTAACATAGTTTTTGTAATTAATGTCCTTACTTTTTAAGAGAAACAAGAGACCCATGTTGCTCAATAAGATAACTTTATTAGGGGCCGGCCCGGCCTGGTGGCACAGAGGGCTGAGGCGCTGGTGCTGTACTACACCACGCTAGTGACCCGGTTTAGGAACAACCTCAGCTCACCAGGGTGCCAGCTCGGGGTGGAACAGGATTGAGCTATGGCTCTCCTTCTATAGGGGTGGATGCCTGCTCTGCCATAGTCCCACTCCCACCGGGTGGAGGTCTGGTGGGTAGGGGCACTGATCCTGGCATGTGCATGTACCTCCACACACATATACGTATGTGTACACCGTGGCCAGGGGGAAGGGAGCAAAATAGAAAAAACAGAAAGTATGTATTTAAAAAATAATAATAACTTTATTTGGCTACTGTTTAAAAGCTTCTCCCTTAGTGGCATTCCCTGCACCACACCTGAATTTTGCTCTGTGAGTCACTCCTAAACCACCTGTATAGCACTGTGCGGTGCGCCAGACCAGTTGCTTTCTTCACAAGTGGCACTGTGGGCCACATGCAAAGCACTAGTCCCTTCGGGAGGGGGGGTGGACTGCTGTGGTGATATGCATTCCTTTTAGTCATATGGTCAGTGTAAGTATAATGCTGCCGTGGGTTTAATTTTAGGTTTAGTTCAACTTGAGAAAAGTTAATTGTTGCATACTGTTTGGATGAGAAGTTGTAAGATCAGAATTCAGAAGTGGTTAGGAATCTCACTTGAGGAAGTTACTTGTCTGTGCTGCAGGGTTTTTTTTTTGTACATGAGCTAGCCCTGGATCGCGAGGGACTTCTCAGGTAGCCCTCCCCCTCACCGTAGCACCGCAGCCATCCAGAAGGGCAGAGACACAGGCAGCCCTAGGTTGCGAAGGACTTCTCAGGTAGCATGCACTTGAATTTTTAGCTGAGGGATTTCAGTAATTATTTATTTATTTTTTGAGCCAAGACAGAGAACTCAGTAATTCCTGTTAATGTAATTGCTGTGGGGGCACAATCAAATTCGAATTACTTGAGCAGCTCTCATGCTGTATCATGGTGCTAATCTTGCTACCGAATTTCTAGTCAGCTTCTAAAGGGAAATTTTCTGTGGGCTATTAATCCGAAACCAAATTTAGTTTACCTTATATGGTGCAGCATGTAGTGTAGATCCTCTCCCTTGCTACCGCCTACTCCTCCTTCTGCTGCCTTATAAATCCGCCTCTCTCTTTCTTCAGGCAGCCCTGGGTTGCGGGACTTCTCAGGTAGCCCCTCCTCACCGGAGAACCACCGCAGTCCAGAAGGGCAGAGACACAGGTACACAGATCGCAGATTTGGAGGAAGAGCGCCAGTGTTTTTGAACTGTATGTGTTTGGGTCTGGAACAAAGGGTCTTGCTGTTTGGTGCCTTTTTTTAAAAAAGAAAAGGAGACTTTCACATTCTTGTCGACAGAGCTGTGCTGATAGTTTTTTTGCTCATGCCTTTACAAATATGCCTACAGATCTTGGCCATGTTAACAGTACTTTAAGAGACTTCTGGTAGCTTAATACTTTGCTGGCAGTTTTATCAAGAGCCTTAAACAGACACTGTCAACCCACTTAGGTCTCAAAGTGTCCCTAGTTTAAAAAACATATTTTACGACTGCCAACATTCTGTAAAGATTGATAATGTAGCTGGTAGTTTGATTCTGACTTTTTTTTTTTTTATAAGTGAAAAACAGACTGCCCACCACACTGGTGTTACCACACAAACGCAGGTTTGTTTACATTCTTTGATCAGCTCCAACTGCATCTTTCCTGGACTTGGGAACACCCAAAACACAGTCTAGCCCCTCACGATGCAGTGGGAGTTTAGGAGGCTACTACCTCATAAGTGACTGCACTGTTTGGATGTGTTTGTAATGCTCAGGAAGTATGCAGTAAGAACAGATCAAGGATTGTAAACAAAATAGAAACATAGAAGTTGACGGCAGATAAGGACCGCAAGGCCCATCCAGTCTGCCCATTTCTTTTTCTACCTTATGAATGTGCCATCGGCCTTTGCTCTGTCAATGGCCTATCTATTCATACTCATCCGTATTGCTCCCTTATGCCTATCCCATGCCTGTTTGAAGCCCTGCACTGTATTCACATCCACCACTTCCTGAGGTAGGCTGTTCCATGCATCCACCACCCTTTCCGTGAAAAAGAACTTCCTCACATTACCCCTTAATCGGCCTCCCTCTAATCTCATGCTGTGTCCTCTTGTCTTGCTATTTTTCTAATATTGAAACATGTTAGACTCTTTCACCTTGTTAATGCCCTTAAGGAGTTTGAATGTTTCAATCATATCACCTCTCTCCCCTCCTTTGCTCTAGGGTATACATATTGAACTCGGTTAATCTGTCCTCATATATTTTCTGATGCAGTCCCTGCACCATTTTGGTCGCCCTTCTCTGGACTGCCTCAATTTGGTTAATGTCCTTGTGAAGGTGTGGCCTCCTGTACTGCACACAGTACTCCAGATGGGGCCTAACCAGAGACTTGTAAAGAGGGATTATTACCTCCCTCTTCCGACTTGTGATACCCCTACTAATACACCCCAACATTCCTCTAGCCTTACCTACTGCTTTAGTGGTCTGCTTGGATGATTTCAGGTCATCGGTGATGATGACACCCAAGTCTCTTTCTTCCCTTGTGACTGCCAGCAACTCCCCCTCCCAGCCTATAGGTAGCTTCAGGGTTTCTCTTCCTTATGTGCATGAACTTGCACTTCTTTGCGTTAAACCCCAGTTGCCACTCTTCTGACCATTTTGCTAGTTTATCCAGATCTCTTCTCATTCTGCCCACCCCATTTGGATCATTTACTCTGTTGCAGATCTTGATGTCATCTGCAAACAGACAAACCTTCACCTCCAGTCCATCTGCAATGTCACTGATGAAGATATTGAAGAGGACTGGCCCAGGACTGATCCTGAGGTACCCTACTTGTGACTTACATCTCTTCTGACTGTATACCGTTGACCACCACTCTCTGTTTTCTGCCCATCAACCAGTTTGCCAGCCAGTTGATCAACTTCTGACCCACCCTGAGCCTACCCAGCTTATTAATCAATCTTCTATGTGGAACAGTATCGAAAGCTTTGCTGAAATCAAGGTAGGCGACATCAACTGCTCCCCCTTGGTCCACCACTCTGGTTACATAGTCAAAGAAATCTATGAGATTAGTTTGACAGGACATTCCTGTTGTAAACCCATGCTGTCTTGGATCCTGTGCTCCTGTGGATTACAGCGTTGCACTTTCCTTTCCTTAAGAGTGCCTCCATAATCTTGCCCACTACTGAGGTAAGACTGACTGGTCTGTAGTTTCCTGCCTCCTCCCTGCTACCACTCTTGTGGGCGGGATCACATGAAACCCTTCTCCAGTCTTCTGAGACCTCTCCTGTGCTCAGAGACTCACTAAACAGTTCTGATAATGGCTCTGCTATTTCCACCTTTAGCTCCTTAGTACCCTAGGATATATGCTATCAGGTTCCATTGCCTTGTCCACCCTGAGCTTAGTGAGCTCTTGTAGACCCTTTCTTTTGTGAAGGGACTAGTGCACCTCCTTCCTCCCCTGTGTTCATGGTGCTGAGCTGTGGGCCCTGCCCTACCTTCTCCTTAGTAAATACTGAGCAGAAGTGTTTATTTAGAATAGATGCTTTACATGGTCCTCCTCCTCAACGCCCCTTATCCCTTTTGATCTTAGCAATACCCCTCTGGACTTTCCTCCTTTCACTAATGTCTATAGAAAGTCTTGTCACCTTCAGCACAAGGGAGGAGTTGGACAAGGTTCTAGTGGAAGCCATCCATAAGATGGCGACTAAAGGGGAACTGCTGCTGGTAGGTGACTTCAGTCTGCCAGATGTTGATTGGAGCATCCCAGCCGCAGCCTTTAGCCATTAGCAAGGACATACTGGACTCCCTGCAAGGGTATACCTAAAGCACATAGTGCTTTAGCCCACCCATGAGGGTGCAATTTTGGACCTGGTACTCACCAACGGGGACAGAATTGCAGATGTCATGGTGGGTGGACACCTAGGATCCAGTAATCATCGCACGGTGTGGTTCAATATGAGTACAGTGGCAGAGTCAAGCCACACAAAAGCGGGGGTCCTGGACTTCAGGAGGGCAGACTTTACAAAGTTGGGAGTATGACTCATGAAAGCCCTAGCAGGAAGGGAGGACCAGACAGGGGGGGTTGAGGAACAGTGGGATTATCTAAAAGGAGCCATAGTGGAGGCAACAAACCTTTGCATTAGGCAAATAAAGGCAAGAGAAAAAGAGAACCACTAGGGTTCTCAAAGGAAGTGGCCAGGAAGGTAAGTGTGAAAATTTGACTTTCAGGAGTACAAGGAAACACAGGAGGAGGAGGACAGGGTAGTGTATCTGGATAGGCAGAGGGGCCTGGGAAGGCAGACAGGAGTGCAAAGGCACACACGGGGCAAAAATAGCCCAGGCAGTAAAGAACAAGGACAAGACTTTTAAGGTATGTTAGTGAAAGGAGAAGGACGGGGGATTGTAAGGCTTAAGTGGGAAGAAGGGGAGTGTGCGGAAGGGGACTTGGAAAAGCAACAATCTTGAACAAATATTTTTGTTCAGTATTCACAGAAAAGGAAGAAAGTAAGGGACCACAATTAAGTGGCAAGAGCAATAAGGGGAGGGGGGTGGACACCAGTCCATTTATGGAAGGGAAAGTTCTAAAGGAACTCACAAAACTGAAAGTGGACAAAGCAATGGGACCAGAGGAGAGTCATCCTAGAATATTAAAGGAGCTTAGTGAGGTGCTGGCAGCACCACTGGCAGCCCTGTTCAATGAATTGCTGGAAACAGGAGTGGTTTCAGAGGACTGGAGAGAGCGGATGTAGTCCTCTACCCAAAAGTGGGAGGAGGCTGGAAACTATAGACCAGTCAGCCAGACCTCGGTGGTGGGGAAAATAATGGAATCACTGCTAAAAGAAAGGATTGTGAACATCTTGAACCCAGCGGAGCACAGGATCAAGGCAGCATGGATTCACAGCGGGAAGGTCATGTCAAACAAATCTGATGAATTTCTTTGACTGGGTGACCAGGGAAGTGGATTGGGGAGCAGTGGATGTGGCCTACTGAATTTCAGCAAGGCCTTCAACATCGCTTCCTACATAGGAGGCTTGTACCACAAGCTGGGCAGCCTGGGAGTCGGTCCCAAAGTGGTAAACTGGGTTAAAATTGGTTGAAGGATAGAACACAGAGGGTGGTTGTAAATGGAGCTCAATCTGAGGAAAGGAGGGTGCCCAGTGGGGTGCCATAAGGATCAGTTCTGAGGCCAGTCCTATTCAGTGTCTTTATAAGAGTAAAGTTTTTTTTGCCTTGTCCTCAGGAGCTCAGCCTCCGCTACCTTCAGCCCTGCCCATCCCTGGGACTTACCTCGGTGGTGTTCCTCCCAGGCTTGCCCCCAGGTGGGGCCACTGAGAGACACTCGATGTGGAGCCTGAACTAGGTTCCTGGTAGGGGCCCTCATTACCAGTGGTCCTTTCTTGCTTACCCCAGGTGGGGCCATGAGTTCAGGCCATTCCAAATGGAGGACTGAACTATGTCACCAGCTGAATGTTGCGGGTGGGTGCAGTGGGCCCAGAGGAGTAGGGCATCATTGATGGGGCTGGCATTTTTGCTGCTTTTGTTCCCTAGGAGGCGTGGTGTGCAATGATATGGTACGCTAAAGCACACCTCCCCCATTTCTCAGCTCTAGCAGCAACTAATCTTCCCCTGGCCTCCACCAGGAGTCGATCACATGTCAGACGCTAATCCTGTCTACCCTCCAGAGGAGGACAGCAGCCCATGGAATGCTCAGTCTTCCTCCCCCCAGCCAGCCCTCTGACTCCCTGGGTCCATTACCGAACCCAGGGTGTTGGCGTCGTGAGCGGAAGCCCTATTGCTGCGCCGTAGGGCTGACTCCAAGTAAAGGTTTTTATTAAGAAAGTGTGTAGCATTATGCTGCCCAGTGGTGCTGAGGGTTATGGGGCTGGATGCCACACCTCACACCACGCCAGTGACCCGAGGTCGGGAGCGAGCTCGGGTTGCCGGGGGTCAGCTGGGGAGGAGAGGATTGAGTGTCCAGAGGACAGCTCTCCTCTTCTGGGGAGGGTTGGAGACAAGAGCTGCTGCAGCAATGGCTCCTGGTAGTGACTGGAGGATGGTGCGCTGTAGTTCTGAGAGTGTGGGCATGGCAGGGCAGACATTGGACGTGCAGTGTGTGGGAGCACGAGCTGCAACGTCCTATACATCAGTGCAAGCCCAAGCCGAAACAAGGAAAAATAGAGAAAAAGGAATCCTCCAGCACGCATGAGGCCTCGGCCAGCTGGCGCCTCACCAGACGCACCAGGATTCTCCCTCCAGCCTGGCTCACCAGGAACTCCCCAGTGCATGGGGTAAGTACCCACTGGGTTGAGACCTGGGATGTGTGCAGGGGAAAGAGGTCTAAAATGGGATCTGCGGCCGGTGGGGTACCGGAGGTCCCAGGCTTAAGGGGCACCAAAGGCAACACCCTCAGCTGAGGGGGTAGAGACATAAAATAATTAATAAATAAATACATAAATAAAAGAAAGTGAGTAGCACAGTCTTTGCAGATTACTCTGTAACAAAACAGGGGTTAGCCCCCCACATCGCTCACCACGTTTGTCCCCTTGGGCGCAACAGGTTCTGTATTTTGTATTGATGGGAGAATGTTGGCCATAGCACCGAGTAAACTCCTGTATTCTTTGTCAGTAAGTGCCATGGAATCTTTTACTTCCACCTGGACAGTGACCAGAGATGGGCAGAAGGTGTGGTGATAGGTGGCGCTGTAGCTTAGCTAGCCTATCTAGTTTATGGCTTATGATATTTTCTCAGAAATTGTGCTAGGGGCTCTCAACAAGTATGCTCCCTTACTAAAAGTTTGTGCCAGAAACAAATCCTGTCGGTGGTTTACAGAAGACCTGAAAGATGCTTTGCAGAGTAGGGATGTACTCTGGAGAACTGCTAGGAAAACTAATTTAATAATTGACTGGAATTCTTTCCGGAGGGCGAGGAACCTCTGCACCAAAATGGTCGGAGAAGCCAAAGCTAATTTCTACCGCTCTCAGCTGGAGAGCTCCTCAAGAAATGCCTCCAAATTCTGGAGGACTATCAAAGACATTGAAGGTCATACCACTGTAAATTTCCTACCTACTAAATTATTGATCGATAATACTGTCATCTCCGACAGACCGTCTATCCTCGATGCTCTCAATAATCATTTTGCCACTGAAGGGCTAGCCTTTGACTCCTCTCCCGCAAATATCCTCCGCCAACAACTTAGATTGGATACACAAGAAAAAAACATCCTCAGTCCATCCTTCTCTCTGCAGCCTACCTCCCTGAAAGAAGTCGAAGATCTTCTCCTTCAGCTGGACACTAGGAAAAGTGCTGGGGCCGGCTTCATTGACCCGTACTTCTTAAAGGTTGGCTACTGTGTCCTCGCAGTCCCAATTACTCATCTCTTCAACTTATCCTTGTCCCAGGGTGACCTACTGCCCATTTGGAAAAATGCACTTGTGGTCCCTTTGTTTTAGTCAGGAGATCCTAGTGACCTCAATAACTACAGACCAATGTCCCTACTTCCAATCCTGTCAAAGATGCTGGAGAAAATCGTGAACTCCCAGGTTCGGAAGTACCTGGAATGAGAAAAATTGCTCAACCCGTTACAATCCGGTTTTAGAGCACAGCACAGTACAATCTCTGCTCTAGTCAAGGTGACAAACAACTGGCAGCTTGAATTAGACAAAAAAAACTTTGCGCAGTTTTCATGGACCTAAGCAAGGCGTTCAATACCGTTGATCACAGACTGCTTCTGTCGTCCCTCCGGAACACTGGTTTGGATTTCCTATCCCTTAAATGGTTCTCCAACTACCTCTCAGGACAACTTCAACAAGTAAAGGCAGAAGGGGAAGTTTCTCCACCAAAACCCCTATTGAGGGTGTACCACAAGGTTCCATTCTTGGTCCCTTGCTCTACACCATGTAGATGCCCCCATCAAAGAAGCACAAATACACCTATTCGGATGATACGGTACTCTATGCTAGTAGCCCCACCACATCTGAAACAGCCTGTAAAGCCCTTCAAAATGAATTTAATCTGCTGCAACATCAGCTTATAAACCAGAAACTGCTCTTAAATGCAAAAAAATCCAAAGCAATGTTCCTCTCGCCCCTTCAAAATGCAATAAATCCTGCAACTGCTGGGACACTCCCGCAGATCACTACCATTCTAGGTGAGCGGTTGGACTACATACCAAAGTTCAAGTACCTGGGGGTCTGGTTAGACCATAGACTTACTTTCACAGATCACTTAGAAGAACTGGCAAAGAAACCTGGACAAAGACTTGGTCTGTTCTTTAAGATTAATAATCTCCTTACAAGAAGCGCTAAACTGAAACTGGTTCAAACTACCTTTCTTTCCTATTGGATTATGCAGACTTTCTATATAGTCAGGGACCAGCAGATACCCTAGCCAAACTTGATACGCTTTATCACAGAGCCATAAGATTTATCACGGGTCTTCCATACTCAACCCACCACTGTGCATTGTACACGCAGTGGGATGGTCATCCTTGCTTACAGACGGCAAAAAAATGCTGCCATTTGGACATACAAAGCTATCTCAAATAAACTGCTCCAGTATATCTCTGTCTGTTTACCTTTGTACTCTGGGAAGTATGCCCTGAGAAGCACCTCTTATATCTACCTTTATGTTTACAAAGCAAAATCGCAGATTACAGAGCAGCCATCAGCTTTGTTCTCCCTCAACTGTGGAACAAGCTGCAAAAACTTTGAAATTAACTCACCCCATCAGCCTAGCAGCTTTTAAATCTCTATATCTACATCATAATAAGGAGTCCTGTGCCTGTCTACCCTAAATAGTGACTCCTATAAGTCCAAGCCACTCTAATTACTACTGTTAAAAGACTGATCACATCTATAATCGACTCTTCCTCTCCCTTTTCTACCCCATATCTGTCCTTCCACATTCTTTGATCCTGGTTCCAGCTCTAAATTCTCCATACCGTATCGCTATATATCTTTATATTAGGTTTTATTTGTGTTCGTGCACTTGATATGTATATTTCTTTACTTTTATGAAAATTGTGTCCTACCCAAAACTAGCTGTATCTTCTGTTCCAAACATATATTACTGTAGTGCTACTGCTGATACTTTGTATATTCTGTATTATAGTATCTCACTTTATTTGTATTATTACTATTTTCTTCTGTGCTGCATCCTACATATTGGTCCTCTGTTCCTTGTTAGATTCTGGTTAAACAAAGGCTTTGACTGATTGATTGATTATGTGGACTCTGGGAAGAACTACCCAGAGGAGCGTCCTGTTAATAAAATAGTTGCCATCTTACCTTCAACCTGTGTGCTGCATGGTTCTTAACAGTGCTCACACGAAATGGTGTCAGAAGTCAACAGAATCAACCCCATCTGTAATTCTGAGTTCTTCGTCAAGAAGTCTTAAGTCAGGGAATCAGTAGGTGCCTGCAGGAGCACGGCACAGTGTGTTTTATTATTTGTGTAAGGAAAAAAGCAGGAGTCTTTAGTTTTGCAGGTTGCACGTGGTCCAGAGCAAGAGGCGAGTCATCAACAGAGAGGCTAAGCAAGAGCCAGAGCACGAGCACAAATATACGCAAACATATGAATGTGCCAGCGGATAAAGGCCTTACTGTCTATCTAGTCTGCTTGAATGTGCAGTTCCCACTACTTTTACAGATGGAACTGTTCCCCCTCCCCATATCCCCCCCTTGATCACTGTCAAATCACCCTCCCCTCTCTCTCTCGCCTCTGTTTGCAACTTTCCCCCTCACCCTGTCCCAACCTCCCTGGAAGCTGTCCACCGTTTTTAAGGATACCACCTGTGGCAATTCATTCCACTTAGCCACCACCCTCTCATTGAAAAAGTGCCTCCTCGTCTCCCTCCTGAACAGTCCCCCACCAGCTTTAGGCTGTTACCCCTAGTGGTCTCATTTACGCTAAGGCTGAAGAGGCACTCAGCGCTCACCCTGTTTATATCTTTAAGGTACTTGAAGGTCTCAATCACATCCCCTCTCCTTCTGTCATCAAGAAACGACATGTTGAGCCCCTGAGCCTCTGCTTGTCGGTGTTGGTTTGCTGATCCTAGATGATCTTGGTTCTCTCTGACTGTTTCCAGTAAGTTGATATCCTTCTTAAGATAAGGGCACCAATACTGCTCACTGTAGTGTAGGTGCGGTTCCACTAGAGACCTGTACAATGGCAGAATGATCTTTGCCTTCCTGCTGGTAATTCCACTGGCTATGCAGCCCAGCATCCGATTTGTTTTGGCCGCAGCCTTCCTGCACTGTGCTGAATGTTTAAAGTGCAGTTTCCTAGTACCGCCCACTCCAAACATATAATAATCCTCACCTGGCACCAAGTGGACTGAAACATCTTTGTTAATTAATTGCTGCCTGTTTTTAATAAGAAAAGAGATCATATTTGGCTCTGTGGCGCTGACAGACAAAATGCTTCTACTTCCTATACTGCCAGACACGCCCCCGTGCTCGTACATTTTGTGATGTTAGTTAATGGAGAACGCGGGGGTGTGCTCCATACAGTAGAATAGGCATAGTTTCTAACTGCTTTTTATTATACTTTAGAGTTCTCTGAGTATATCAAATCAAGGTCACTGCTGTCAGGTATGCCTCAAGAGCACTGACACCAACACAAAATGCTATGTGCACATTGAAAAGAGACATTTGTCCTACGTGGGCATGTGAATGCTTTAGTTGTTACCTTGTGGAGCACAGTTCATTCTAGAGCCACACAAACCTTTGGTAAGTCTGTTGGGAACCAGAAACCTAAATGAACTTCCCTCAGAGAATACAGAGGTTCCACATGTCATTGATGAGATGTATCTACACCAACGTTCATGTTCTGGGCAAGTCTTTCCATACTGCTGATGCCCTGTCAAGAGTGCCTCGAAGGACAACTTACAGAAGGAGATGAAAACCTTGTGGAAGAAACAAATATTTATCTAGGTCAAATATGAGACACACTTCCAGCATCAGACAGCAATCTTGATCAAATCAGACAACAACTACAGAAAGATAATGTATGTCAACAAGTCATAAAGTTTTGCCAACACTGTTGGCCACCAAGGATTCAAGGTTTGGATACTATCAAACCATCCTAGTATGAACAACATACCTTGGCAGTTCAAGACGACTTATTTCTGAAGGGAGCCAGAACTGGGATTCCACAATCTCTTAATTATTTGTTTGTTTATTGCAAAGTTTCACCAGAAAAGATCTGCTAAGCTGCAACAACTCATTTCCAGATGTGTCCTGGGGAGAAGGGAAAATGGAGAAGGTTAAACAGTAATAACTATTAAAAATATAACAATAGGAGTAATATACACTAATATACACTAATACAGTATTCCAAAGAAGCATAATCACAAATATTAAAGGCAAGTTACATAGATACATAGATGTGTCGGCAGATAAGGGCCTATGGCCCACCCAGTCTGCCCATTTGAGCTTGTAAGTTCAGTTTATATTTTCCTAGAAGTCTGTTGCCCCTTACCCCTGACCTCCAGAATTCCTTTATGTCTATCCCATGCATTCTTAAATCCCGTGATTGTTTCAGCCCCCCACCACTTCCTCTGGCAGGGTGTTCCACTTGTCCACCACCCGTTCTGTGAAGAAATTTTTCCTCACGTTTCCTCTGAATCGTCCTCCCTCCAACTTCATCCCATGCCCTCTAGTCCTGGAACATCTTTTTCGCTTAAAAATAGTGTATTCCTGCACCCTGTTCCTCCCTGTAAGATACTTGTATGTCTCTATCATATCCCCTCTCCTCCTCCTCCTCCAGGGAGTACATGTTCAGTTCCTTCAACCTGTCCTCATTGGACTTGTGATGCAATCCATGTACCATCTTTGTTGCCCTCCTCTGAACCTTCTCTACCCTGTCTATGTCCTTGCATAGGTAAGGTCTCCAGAACTGTACACTGTACCTTAGGTGGGGCCTCACTAGTATCTTGTATAGTGGAATTATGACCTCCCTTTTCCCACTGGTGATGCCCCTGCCTATGCATCCCAGCATCCTATTTGCTTTACCTGCTGCCTTGTCACACTGTTTCCCTACATTGAGGTCATCAGAGATGATAACCCCAAGATCCCTTTCCTGCTTGGTGCATGCTATATCCTCACCCCCCAACTGATATATTGTGCCAGGGTTTTTGTGCCCCATATGCATTATCTTGCACTTCTTTGCATTGAATTTCAACTGCCAACCCCTGACCATTCTTCAGGTTTCTGCAGGTCCCTTCTCATTCTGTCTACACCCTCTGGTGTGTCTACTCTGTTACAGAGCTTTGTGTCATCAGCGAACAGTGAAATTCTGCCTTCTAGGTCCTGCACAATGTCACTGATGAAGATGTTGAATAGGACCGTCCCAGCACTGATCCCTGTGGTACCCACTGGTCACTTTTCCTCTGTGGAGTGACAGCCATTTACCACCACCCTCTGTGTCCTGCCGCCCAGCCAGTTACCTATCCACCACACTACTGTCCTGCCCACACCCATATTCCCCAGTTTGTGTAAAGTCTTCTATGTGGCACAGTGTCAAAGGCCTTGCTGAAGTCCAGATAGGCCATGTCCACTGCCCTCCCTGATCCACCTCCCTAGTCACCCAGTCAAAAATTCAATGAAGTTGGTCTGACATGACCTCCCCTGGTGAAACCATGCTGCCTTGGGTCCTGTAGTCCATTGACAACCAGATGTTCCACCAATCTCTCCTTCAGTAGTGCTTCCATGATCTTCCCCACTACTGAGGTGAGGCTGACAGGTCTGTAGTTCCCTCTCCTCTTTGTTCCCACTTTTGTATAAGGGACTACATTTGCTGTCCTCCAGTCTTTGGGTACGCGCCTGTTTCCAGTGATCAGCTAAACAGGATAGCCAGAGGTTCAGCCACCACCTCCTTAGTTCTTTAAGGACCATGGGGTGCATTCCATCTGGCCCCATTGCTTTATCAACTCTTATTACTTCCAGTTCCTTCAGGACCCTTTCTGTAAAGGGACTTGTGTCCATTTCTGCACCATTCTCACCCTTGTACTCCTCTGGACCCATTCCCTCCTCTTCCTCAGTAAAGACCGAGCAGAAATACCTGTTCAATTTGTCAGCTTTACTGTTGTCATCCTCCATGCGGCCCCCATCCTCCCTCTTCAGTCTCACTGTCCCTCCCTTTGCCTTTCTTTTTTCACTTATGTACCTGTAAAAGCTTTTGTCCCCTCTACCCACTGATTTTGCAATGTGTTCTTCTGTCTGAGCTTTGGCTTCCCTTACTGACCTCCCTGCCTCCCTTTGCTTCTCCTGGTACTTCTCCCTATCCCCTTCCACCTGTGTCTTTTTGTATTGC
Organism: Neoceratodus forsteri; assembly: GCA_016271365.2. NCBI lineage: Eukaryota > Metazoa > Chordata > Ceratodontiformes > Ceratodontidae > Neoceratodus > Neoceratodus forsteri. Next base: position 237,117,230 of record CM057450.1, read on the forward strand.
CTGAATGCAATCTTTTGGTTTTCACTTTCTTGCTACCTCTTTGAAAACCATAATGGCCACCTCTTCCTTTCCTCTTGCTAACCTGCTTAATGCATAATTCTGTTGCTCTTGTAATCCCCATTTTAAATACTGCCCACTGTTCCTCAACCCTGATTCCTGCCCCATTCCCTTAATGCCTCTTTCAAGTATCTCCCATTTTCCCAAAGTCTGCCCCCTAAAATCCAGGATACATGTTTTTGTGTGGTTTGGTTCTGCTCTTTTGTGATTTCAAACCACAATGACTGGTGGTCACTGTTCTCAGGTGCTCCCCACTGTTACCCCCATCACACTGTCCTTGTTTCAGAGCACAAGGTCCAGTATTGCCTTCTGCCGAGTTGGTTCCATGACCAGTTGCTTAAGGAAGGCACCCTGAAGGAGTCCAGGATAAATCTGCTCCTAGTTGATGCTGCTGCTGGGATGCTCCAGTCCACGTCTAGAATATTGAAGTCTCCAACCAGTACTACCTCACCCTTGTCTGCCATCCTTTGGATGGCTAGCATCAACTCTATCTGTTTCTTCCTCCTGGGCTGGTGGTCTATAGACCACACCTGTGCGGATGGCTGGCCCCATTTTCCTTTCCAGCTTAACCCACAGTATCTCTCCCCCATTTTGTTCCTCCTGGATCTCTGTAGTTAGTACTAGTAAATATATATACATATAAAATTTGCAAGGAAATCCCCGTTTCCTGATTGGCTGAGACTTGGTTCTAGCCATGGCAGTAACAGAGTACCATCAATGGTTAAAACAAGTCAGACTTCTTTATTTAAAAACAGTGGACAGCTTCAAGGGAGGTCCCTGCCAAACAGGGCAACTCAAACAATTCATAAGCCAGCTATTTTCTTATTTCCATTACAAACATGGCTGCAGCCTTTACTCATATATAAAAAACTTCAACTGGGCCCGAAAAATAAAAATCCATTAAATTAAATAAAGTAAGTAAACAATATTGTATTATTTACATGTATGAGTCCCCCTTACACATACACAATTTTTTTTAAATTGCGTACTATTCAGAGTTTCCATTGCTGGTGTTTCTTTGATGACCATGAATAATCTGCCTCCTATCCCTACCACTTTGCCATAGAACTCCCCGCTTCTTACCTGGCAACTGATACAATTGAGGTTCTGGCTCCACTTCAGGCCTGTGTCTGTGTCTTTGTTTGTATGCCAGTTGAACTCTGAAGAATTTTGAATTCATGTATTTCATGTTACTATTCTGTATGTGTGTGTGGGGGCATTCTACTACTGGAATAATGCAGAGCTTTGAATTCCTCTATTCTATGGTAAACAATCACACAATGTATTGTGTGAAAAGAAAGACAGATGGCTGACAGGAGAAAAACATCTGTGGAGGGACTATTTTACATTATTTAGCAACATTTTAGTTTTTTTGTGACTTTGAAAACTTTTAGAATTTTTTTTTTTTTTTACAGTTGCCTATGGGCCCATTTTATATAAGCAATAAGACATGGCTGGGTGTTGGTAGTACTGAGATTCCTGCACACCCAGAGGCTGAAGGCACTTGGCCTGTGGCCTCATGCCTCACTATGCGTCTGGGTGTGTGGGTATCTTAGTACTACCAACACCCAGCCATGTCTTACTGCTTATGCAGTAAATAAAACATATTAAATTAGGTGGGAGAATTTCTCTTATAGGTATAGAAGGGGGATGAGTGGAACAGCAGGACTAGAAAAAGGAAAGAAGACAAGAAGAAAAGGGTTGTGGACAGTTGCAGGTAGGAGAAGAAAGTCCTGAAGAAGAGACTTTAGGAGTAAAGAAGGGGCAGAATGAACTGACAGGAAAGGAGGACCAAAGTTTAGGAAAGCAGTATGAAAAGCAGAATGGGAAATATTGCTGTGCAGAGGGTAAGAGGGAGAAGGGGAGAGGGCAGAATGGATTAAAGATAGGAAGGAAGGGAGCTAAACCAGAATCTGGATCTAAATGAGGCACAATGGAAAAGGCACCTGGCATCAAGAGATGGGAGAGAAAGGACAGAGTAGAGTGAGTAGTAGTGGGTATGAGGGGATCAGTCTAAGGCAAAATGACAAAAAGAGTGAAAGAGGGGGTCCAGTCTGTCAAGGGAGGATTTGGGAGCTCCACTGTAGACTATGTCACCATAGCGAAAAATTGGGAGAATCATTTTTAAAACAATTTCTCACCAGGCAGGAAGCAGGATACTTGCTTTAGTCCTGTACAGTACACCAAGCTTGGGATAAAGCTTATGTTGTATGGCATCAATATGCACTGTGAAATCAAGACATCAGTCAATCCAGACACCAAGGTACTTAAAAGAGGAAACATCCTCAACCTTAGCATCATCAAGACTATGAAACAAAGTGAGAAGAGTGAGTCTGGTAAGTCTCTGTTGAGTACCAAATGTCATGGAAACTGTTTTTCTTAACATTGAGAGATAGTTGGTTAGACTGGAACCAGCACTGAGTGTTGTAAAATCCAACTGCAGCTGTGAGGTGAGGTCATGGAAGTGGAGCCCGATGCATAAAGAACTGTATCATCAGCGTACGATGATTGAATGCAGAGGAACAGACAGAGGGAGGTCATTCAAGAATATTGAAAAGAGGACAGGGCTCAGGACAGACCATTGAGGGACACCTGAGCAGATGGGAAGTGGTGATGAAATAGTGTTTCCTATTCAGACAGCTTCAGACCTTCTCTCAAGGTAAGAACAAAACCAACTGACTGAAGAGTCAGAGAGGCCTGCTGCTTTAAGCTTGTCCCCAGAAGGGATGTGCCACAGTGTCAAAAGCTTTTGCAATATCAACAAATATGGTGGAGGTGATCAGTACCTGATCCATACCTGTGAGAATGGAATCAGTGAGCTAGACAAGGGTGATACAAATGGATTGGGCGCCATGCCGGTGACCCAGGTTCAGGAATGAGCCCGGGACATCGGGGGTCAGCAGGGGAGGGAGGAAGAGGATTGAGCGTCCGAGGACAGCTCTCCTTTCCTGGGAGGGAGGGGGATACATGCTCGGTGCCTGACTGGCCTCTGGCGGAAGCCGGAGGCATAGCATACCCATGAACGTACAGAGGGGTCAGGAAGTGGCAGACGTCAGCGGAGGCACCTTGATGTCAGGGCGTGGGCCACTGCCAGAACATTGGAATAACACCCGCGGCACTCCTGGGTAGACGGAGCACCAGGTCCCGATCCCCAATACCCCTAGCTGCTCCGGTGACTGGCGTCCTGACAAGACTCAGGAATTCGGGGTGCTTGCCCCCCAACCTCGTCCCCACCTGGGGAGTAAGCCAAGGCTACATGGGGGATGGACCACCATGGGATACAGATAGGAGGTGGGGACTAGAATGGCTATAGGCACCTCCCGAAGGAAGTGGAGTGCCACGGGAGGAGGAGGAGTACAAAACAGAAAGTGAAAAAAAGAAATAGATTGGAATTTCATAAAATCAGACTGGAAAGGGGTGAAAAGGAGGAGTCAGGAAGAAAGTGAGTTGAGACAGAACAAGGTGTTCCTGTAACTTAGCCAAGGTGGGAAGGAGAGAGAGAGAGACAGGCAGGACCGATGTTACCAGGAGTAGAGAAATCACCACTTTTGTGGAAGGTATGACAGTAGTCTGTTTCTAAACATCAGTAACAGTTGCAGAGTGAAAATAAAAGTTGAGGAGTAGGGTAATAGGCAATGATGGCGGGTGCTGAGAGAAGCAGAAGATTAGGGTCAAGGCCATTGGGTCTACCTTCCATCTCCGATCTGAGGATTAAGGGCTAGTAGAGCCTTTAGGCAAACAGGGGAGAGAAGCGAAAAGAGGAAAGGAAGGTGAGAGATGGAAGGAAGAGGATGGGGAGCAAAGGATGACAGAAAGGGCACAGATAATGAAGCAGGAGTTAAATGAAAAGGCAACAGCAGAAGGGTCAGAGATAAGGAGTCACCAACCTTGAAAATGGGAGGGAGACTGGGTCTAAGGGAGAATGGAATGGATCACCTTCCAAAACTTGAAGGTGATTAATGTTGTTTTGAGTGTGGATGCAAAAATACTCAGACTTCGCAAGTCTGACAAATTTGGTACATGTATTGTGAAGGCATCGATAGTTGGCCAAAGAGTCTGGAGACAATGATCTTAAACAAATGCCAGGCACAGTTTCTGGTGCAGAGACAAGTAAGCACCTTAGCTGTTATCCAGGGAAGATGAAAGCCTCAGACTCTGTTTTCTCAGGGATGCATGACAATCCCATGCAGACAAAATTTTAGACTGAAAGTATTGCAAGGCAAAATTTATATTACTGGCTGCAGGATGGGGACTAATTAGATACCCAGAGAACAGCTAGAGAGAGGAGAAGTCCACTGACCTAAAGAACTTGAGATGGATGCATTTGGCAGGGCTTTAGGATGATGAATCTTGCACACACAGTAAACCATTTGATAATCACTGAGAACACCAGGAAGGATACCTGCACCCACTACATGGTGGGGATGAGAAGAGAGGACACAGTCTAGCAGAGAGTGATTTAAAGACTTCAAGTTTACATGAGTGGTTTCAGTAATCAATTAAGTCAATTGTAATGGATTTACATGTTGTGAAAGTTTATTTGCATTGGGGGAGAGAAATTTATATTATAGTCACTGTGCATAAGTAGCTCACATCTGGAGGAGTTAAAACAGATAGAGGAAAGGAACTCAGTAACCAAAGTGGGAGACATACCAGGCAACAGTAAACACCAGCAATAAAGATGGGAAGAGTGAAGAGAATGGAAAGTTTAAGGAGGTGCATGCCATAGGAAGAGGGGGAAGAGACAGCAGGAACAGTCACAAATTGGATCCTAGTGGATATGTAAACTGCAACACCACCGCCTTTGGATGATGCTGCGTGTAAGGTGTGTAGCCAGATATAGTTACAGCAGAGTTCTGGACCTTAGGGATCTACAGGATGCTACCCTGAAACTACTCCATAAAGGAAGGCATAGAAAAAGGTTGCAGAAGAGCACAACAGACTGTGTGGTGGCCGAGGCTTGGTACACAACTAACAACCCTGATAAACAAGTGTAATGTCTATACCAAACTCCATAGCAATCCACTAGAACAATTGACTCCATCTACATTTCTGGACAGACTATGGCAAAAAGTTGCTATAGGTCTCTTCAACCTAAAAAGTTAGAAATTGCTCATAGAAACATAGAATTTGACGGCAGATAAGGACCGCTTGACCCACCCAGTCTGCCCACTTCCCTACCTAATGGATAAGCTAGTTAACCAGCAGCCTACTTCTTTCTACCCCCACTCCCCATAGAATTTCCTTATGACTGTCCCATGCATGCTTGAATTCAACCACTGTTTTTGACTCCACAACCTCCTCCGGAAGGCCGTTCCATGCATCCACAACCCTGTCTGTGAAAAAATACTTCCTTACATTACCTCTGAGCCACCCCCCCATCTTCAAATTGTGCCCCCTTGTTCTTGCACAGCTCTTTTTTTGAGAGATGCTACCCCCTTGGACTTTGTTGATTCCCTTGAGGGTGCCTAAGTTTCTATCATGTCCCCCCTCCCTCCTTTCCTCGAGGCTATACATATTAAGCTCCTTTAGTCTCTCTTCATATGTCTTCTGGTGCAGACCCTGCACCATTTTAGTTGCCCTCCTCTGGACAGCTTCCATCTTGTCTATGTCCTTGCGGAGACTGGGTCTCCAGAACTGCACACAGTACTCCAGATGAGGTCTCACCAGCTGTCCATACAGAGGGATAACAACTTCCTGTTTTCTACTGGTGATGCCTCTCCCTATGCATCCCAGTATCCCCCCAGCCCTCCTTGCTGCCCTCTCACATTGCTTGCCCACCTTTAAGTCATCTATATGACTACCCCCAGGTCCCTTTCCATTTTGTTGTTGTTAGTATCTCACCCCCATTGTACTCTTCCCTGGGTTTTGTTTCCCAGGTGCATTATCGCACTTCTTAGCATTGAATCTAAGCTGCCATACATTTGACCATTTCTCTAACCTTGCCAAGTCCCTTCTCATCCTTTCCACCCAACCTTGTGGATTAACTCTGTTGCAGATCTTTGTGTCATCTGCAAAGAGACATACTTTTCCTTCCAATCCCTCTGCAATGTCACTTATAAAGACACTGAAGAGGACCGGTCCTAATATTGAACCCTGCGGTACCCCACTAGTAACCCCCCTTTCTTCAGAGTGGACTCCATTTACTATTACCCTCTGTGTCCTATTCTCCAGCCAATTCTTTACCCAGGCTATCATCTTGGGACTCACTCTGAGGCTGGCTAACTTGTATATTAATCTTTTGTGTGGGACTGAGTCAAATGCCTTGCTAAAGTCTAGGTAGCCCATGTCCACAGCCCCTCCCTGATCTACTACTTTGGTCACCCAGTCAAATAAATCTGTTAGATTCGTCTGGCATGACCTTCCTGCTGTGAATCCATGCTGCCTTGGGTCCTGTGCCCCTTTGACCTCTAGGTACTTGACAATTCTTTCCTTCAGAAGTGATTCCATCATTTTCCCTATCACTGAGGTTAAACTGACAGGTCTGTAGTTTCCTGCTTCTGCCCTGCTCCCACTTTTGTGAAGGGGAATCACATCTGCCCTCCTCCAGTCCTCAGGTACTACCCCATCCTCCCATGATTTGTTAAAGAGGGTAGTCAGTGGTGTCACTAGTTCTACCCTTAGTTCTTTTAGAATTCTGGGATGAATCCCATCAGGCCCCATTGCTTTGTCCACCTTCAGTTTTAAGAGTTATTTCAGAACCCTTTCTTCTGTAAATGGGCTGGTATCAACTTCTGTATCCAGAGTGTTTCTATTGTTTGTTTTAGGTACCTCGCCCTCTTCATTTGTAAATACTGAGCAAAAATATTTGTTTAGTATCTCTGCCTTTTCACCGTCACCCTCTGCCCACCCCCTTCCCTTTATTAAGCCTCACTATCCCTCCCTTAGTCTTTCTTCGCTCCCTGATGTACCTAAAAAAGGTTTTATCCCCCTTCTTAACTGAGTCGGCTATCTTTTCCTCAGTTCGGCCTTTGCTGTTCTGACTGCCTTCCCAGCTTCCTTTTGTTTTAACTGATACAATTCTCTGTTCTGCTCCTTCTGTGATTCCTTGTACTTTCTGAATGCTTTCTTTTTCTCTTGAACCTTCACTGCTACCTCCTTTGAGAACCATAGTGGTTTCTTACATCGTTTTGTTTTATTTGCTTCACACAAAGGCTTGTTACCTCCGAGATGGCAGTTTTTATTATTCCCCATTGTTCTTCCACCTCTCCTTCCTGCCCATTTGCTAGTGCATTCCTTAGGCACTCACCCATTTTGGCTTTCAACAGCCTCTGCTGTGTTCTCAGTAATGGTACAGTTATGGACTGTTGTGGACTATCATTTGAGTTACATTGAAGTTGTTCATCTGAACCTTACCACTGCAAGTCATGTTATCAAATACTTGAAAGCAATTTAAGCTCACCCTGGAGTGCAGACCAGACAATGGTCCACAGTTGAATTCTTCAGCTATTCCTGATTTTGCAAAAGACTATGGCTTTGTACATCTCATAAGAAGTTCAGGATATCCGCAAGGAAATGGAGAAGCTGAAAGAGCATAACAAAACAGTAAGAAGACTTACCAGGAAAGCTAATGATCTGTTCAAAGCTGCCTACCATGTCTACCAAGCCACACCACTTGCCAATGGCTACAGTCTGGCAGAAAGGCTGATGGGCCGAACACTGAGAATAACCATACCTATTTTGCCATCTCTTTTGAATTCAAAACTTCCAGACCAAGGAAAAATCCAAGGCCACAAGGAGTTTTCATGTTTCAAATGCAAACAATCATACAACTTAGGACACAGAGCTCATACTTTGCCACAGCTTCAGCATGGAGAATGGGTTTGGATTTGGACATGAAGATTTCGGTATAGGCCACAGAACAGCTGTCATCTCATTCCTATCTTCTGCAGAGTCCGCAAGGACAGTTGAGACATAACAGGCGCCCCTTTGTTCTCTTTCACTCCAGAGATGGATAGGGCCATGGACTGGAAGATGGATTGTCACCACCTCTAAGGGATCCACCAGAAAATCAACCAGAAGAGGTAAAACCAGTACCACTAGAAAATATTGTACCATTACTGTGAATGCAGCAGAGGCTGTTGAAAGACAGACCAGCTACAGAACAAGCAGGCATGAGATGCAGTGTCATGACCTGATCGAAATTGGTGTTGGTCAACCTCAAAGACTGGACTTGTAAAATAAAAAAGGACTGAATGTGACATGCCGCTCTAGCTGGTGGGTTTCCAGCACCTGAACTGGAATGCATGAAACACCTGCTGGGTCAGTAAAATCCTTCTGCAATGCATTTGAAGCTAAATTAAGTACTGTAGTGATACTTCAATGAAAGTCAGACTGAGCAGGGTGCAATCTGCACAAATGAGGGTACACTTTGGATCAACTGAGAATGACTGCAACCATCACAATGTGCAGGATCATGAAAAAACTTAGGGGTAAACACGTTCCCCAAAAAAAAGCAACACAAGGGCATCTGCTTTTCTTTATTGATTTTCAGCAGGAATGCAGTTATGTTTTCCAGATGTCAGAAACCAAACACCTGCAGCAGCATATCATGAACTTACAGAGCCATGCTGATCCAGGTGCTGGAAACCTGACACTACAGCAGCGTGTCATGAACTTACAGTGCCATGCTGATCCAGGTGCTGGAAACCTGACACTACAGCAGCGTATCATGAACTTACAGTGCCATGTTGATCCAGGTGCTGGAAACCTGACGCTACAGCAGCATGTCATGAACTTACAGTGCCATGCTGATCCAGGTGCTGGAAACCTGACACTACAGCAGCGTGTCATGAACTTACAGTGCCATGCTGATCCAGGTGCTGGAAACCTGACACTACAGCAGCATCTCATGAACTTACAGTGCCATGCTGATCCAGGTGCTGGAAATCTGACACTACAGCGGCGTGTCATGAACTTACAGTGCCATGCTGATCCAGGTGCTGGAAACCTGACAGTGACAGCAGCGTATCATGAACTTACAGTGCCATGTTGATCCAGGTGCTGGAAACCTGACAGTACAGCAGCATCTCATGAACTTACAGCGCCATGCTGATCCAGGTGCTGGAAACCTGACACTACAGCAGCATGTCATGAACTTACAGTGCCATGCTGATCCAGGTGCTGGAAACCTGACACTACAGCAGCGTATCATGAACTTACAGTGCCATGCTGATCCAGGTGCTGGAAACCTGACACTACAGCGGCATCTCATGAACTTACAGTGCCATGCTGATCCAGGTGCTGGAAACCTGACACTACAGCAGCGTGTCATGAACTTACAGTGCCATGCTGATCCAGGTGCTGGAAACCTGACACTACAGCAGCGTGTCACGAACTTACAGTGCCATGCTGATCCAGGTGCTGGAAACCTGACACTACAGCAGCGTGTCACGAACTTACAGTGCCATGCTGATGCAGGTGCTGGAAACCTGACACTACAGCAGCGTGTCATGAACTTACAGTGCCATGCTGATGCAGGTGCTGGAAACCTGACACTACAGCAGCGTGTCACGAACTTACAGTGCCATGCTGATGCAGGTGCTGGAACCCTGACACTATAGCAGCGTGTCACGAACTTACAGTGCCATGCTGATGCAGGGGCTGGAAACCTGACACTACAGCAGCATGTCATGAACTTACAGAGCCATGTTGATCCAGTTACTGGAACCTTGACACTACAGCAGCGTGTCACGAACTTACAGTGCCATGCTGATGCAGGTGCCGGAAACCTGACACTACAGCAGCGTGTCACGAACTTATAGAGCCATGTTGATCCAGGTGCTGGAAACTTGATACTACAGAAGGACGCCTCCCCCCCCCTGAATTTTTGGCAGCCTCAGAGCGGATCACAGAGGGTCCAGGAGGTCGCGAGGGCTGTAGGAAAGGACGCCCTCCCCACCCCCACCCCAAATTTTTCAGCAGCTTCAGAGCGGATTCACAGAGGGTCCAGGAGGTCGCGAGGGCTGTAGGAAAGGGATTTCCCCACCCCACCCCAGAATTTTTCGGCAGGTAAAAAAGTGCTTGCCATGAGGAGCCCTCTGTTCCAGCACTCTATGGAGGATCTGAATTAAGGACTTGCCACCATTTTGCCCTACCTGCTTTGTTGCTTTTTATTAATTACTGTCGGCCTAGGCTTGGAGATATTTTTAGTTACAGAATTCCATGCCCTAAGGCATAAAGGCTTATTTCTACTGTGCTTTAAGACCACTTCAACTGCATTTAGGATCTTAAGATTTCATGTAAAATATCTGCTGTTGTGTAAAGATTTCTCCTGCTGTAGCATGCTCTTAATTTTCAAATAAGTGTGCTGCACCCCGAGAAACCTCTGTTTCCTGCTTTACAATTGAATCTACAGTCTGTAAGGCGCTACACAGGTTGGAGCTTTTAAACGGTACTCCACTTAATCTGAATTGGGACCTTGCTTCTGGTGTGCGTTTCTGTCCTGCCCTCACTCCCTCCTCCTCCTTGCTCAACTGCCACTGTATATATAGCTTACCTCCCTGTGCTTTCTCCACAGCTTCAGGGCGGATCCACAGAGAGTCCAGGAGGTCGCGAGAGCTGTAGGAAAGGATGCCCTCCCCGCCCTCCCGAATTTTTCGGCAGGTAATATGCGTGGCTTCCACGAGGAGCCCCTCTGTTCCAGCACTCTACGGAGGATTTGAATTAGTGGCTCCGCCGACGCGATAGCGTCAACTCCCACCGCTCCCACCACCACCCTTGGTTGGCACTCCCTTATAGGGAGGCCGTGAGCTAAGAACTAATCAGCCCACATCTCCATTTGCAGCTTATACACATTCACCACTAGGGGCTGCTCCTGGTTTAATCCCACCTCCTAGAACTACTCTCATCAACCAGAATGCTTCCTTTAATTCTCCAGCTCTGCTCTCTAATACCGACCACCCTGCCCCCACAACCAATACACTTTATAAATACCCTCCCCAGCTTCGGGCCCAACATTAACCCAGATGCCTGGCTTCCTTCTAACGTATGGGATGCCCCTCTCTGCCTCCCAGTCCCTGTAGATATACAAAAGCATGTAGCCTTTTCTGCTACTATCATTACCTGTGAGCACCACCCTAGGCGTACCATGCTAGCCTTACCTGGCTCCATTTTTTGGCCATACCACCGCCTATCACTGCTGCAGCCCCCCCCTTCCCTCATTTCAACCCCTCCTACTAACTACCCCTCTTATACTCCACCTTCCCATTCCTATCTTCTCAACCACTATGCAGTCAGAAAGCTTGCTCACTACAGTAACAAAAGGTCCTGGTATGCTATTCACAGATTCATACTCCTCCTTCTCCTTATGTCAGGTAACATACACCTCAACCCTGGGCCTCCAGTGACCCATCCAACTAAACAACCCCATGTCTGTTGCCTCCATATTGCCTCCCTTAATGTCTGCAGTCTCTTAAACAAGTGGGACTCCTTCCAGGGTTGGGTCCTGCAGCACCAGCCTGATGTCATAGCCATCTGAGAAACCTGGCTTAATCCTAGGATCCCTGACTCACCCATCACCCTCTCTGACTACAACCTCTACCGCGTCGACCGGATGGGAAAGCGTTGGAGTGTATGTCCATTTACAGCAAGGCTATATTACATGAGCAGCTGCTCCCCACACCCTTGCTGGGTCTAGGACCACAAGCTCTCACACTTAAACTAACCTTGGGATGTTCCCAAACCCCGCTCCTGATCACTGTTGTGTACAGTTCCCCCAGGGACCAAAAGGTGTCCTTCCTCTGATTATTGTCCTATTTGGATACCCTCCCGTCTCATACAGAAAAGATTATACTTGGGGTTTTCAATATCAATTGGCTAGGTAAGGACGCCTCTCTACTCATGGATGCTGCCACAGCCCAAGATCTATCCTAAGTGGTCACATCACTCCACCTGTCTGGACCCGCCGCACGGGGTCCTCCTCGCTGCTAGACCTCGCCACCCAATCGCCATACAAAATCACTAATGTCACTGTCCTCCCAAATGTACTTAGTGACCACTCCCATCCTCTGTTCCTGGACTTGCAAAGCTCCTAGATCTCCTCCAAAATTAATATTGCAGCGTAAACTAAGCCCTGGCAAGCTGACACTTCTTAAAGTTCACCTCAGCGCACTGGACTGGTCTTTCGTTACGAACTCCCTCGACCCTGATAGAGCACTTGACCTCTTCATCCTGGCCTTCAACAACCTATGTGACAAATATGCCCCTCTCACCAAAAGAATGGTCAGAGGCAACACTGTGCCTTGGATCTCTGATCGCCTCCTAGCCTTGATCGGGCGAGGGATTCATTGTGGCAACTCTCCAATGAGTCTGGCCTCTTGCTTGATAGGCAAAAGTACAGACAGGCACAGAACAAGTGCATCTGGGCTGTGCGCATGGCAAAAGCAGACTATTATAAATCCTCCTTAACTACCTCCTTCGGCTCAGGGCGTAAGTTCTGGAACAACATTAAGAAAATCTGTGGAAAAGACCCTAAACCTGTTTCCGCTCGGGTCCTGGTCAATGGGTCTTTGACCTCTGACCCTACCCAAATTGCTGAGGCCTTTAATCATGCCTTCTCAAACCTCAAACATGTTCTCCCCACTAATTTCTTTGATCCACCTTCTTCCTGCATCCCTACCCCCTCAGAAGCCCCCCCTTTTATCTACACCAAATTACACCTGATTCTGCGGCACCGTATCTCATGAAAGCTTTGAGCCTCTCTTTCTTCAGCAGTGACTCCCTTGATGTGAAGCTCCTTTGATTCACCCTCCGGGAGGTCCTAAACCCACTAACTCACATTTTAAACCGCTCCCTGTGTCTAGGTAAATTCCCCTCCAGGTGGAAATCCACTGCCATTACCCCAATCTTTAAAAATGGGGATCGATTGGATACAAATAGTTACTGCCCCATCTCCATACTCCCGCCCCTATCCAAGGCCTTAGAGCGGATTGTGTCGGACCAGCTCACTGATCACCTCTCCAAATATAATCTACTCTGTAAACAACAACATGGCTTCCGCAAAGGGCACAGTACCACCGCTGCCCTTCTTGAGTTTACCACCCACATACACTCTGCGTTGGATAAGGGTCACATCACTGGTGCTGTCTATATAGACCTCACAAAGGCATTTGACACCGTAAACCACTCCCTCCTGCTAACCACCTTGACCAAGCTGGGCTTCTCCCGTGATGCGATGGGCTGGTTTACAGACTACCTCATGAACTGGTCCCAGCAGGTCAAAATAGGGAACACCTTATCCAAAAGTTTGCCTGTCCTCTCAGGCATTCCCCAGGGTTCCATTCTCTGGCCGCTGCTTTTCAGCCTATTCCTCAACTCCCTCCCCATGTCCTGCCCCAGCAATCTTTTACTTTACGTGGATGATGCTGTCCTCTTCTCCTCCAACCCTGACCCCTTTCAACTCCACTGCTCCCTCCAGGCTGCTTTCAGCTATGCTGAGAACTGGTTCGCTGCTCAGCGACTCACTATTAACTATTCTAAAACCAAATTTATGCTGTTCTCCCAGCCGCAGAATGCAAGAAAGCAACATTGCCCTCTAGTTCTAACTGCAAACCAGACCCCCCTTGTGCAAGTGTGCTCCTTTAAATTCCTAGGCATCACTTTGGACCCTGCACTTAACTTCCACATTCATATCTGCCACCTGTCCAAGTCCTTAAATGTCAGGTTGGGACTGTTATATCGCTTCAAACACTGTCTCATCCCAGACGCCCTCAGGCTTGCTGTCTCCTCCTCGGTTCTCTCGCTGTTGGATTACAGCCTACTAATATATGGAGCAGCAAACACCACTGCCCTAGATAGTCTGTGTCACTCCCTAAACAAAGCCTGCTGCCTCATCCTGGGATGTGACTGGCTCACGCACACCTGTGTATTTTATAATGATACTAGCTGGCTAAACCTAGACAACAGAATCTGGTTCCACACCTGCCTCTTGGGTAAAAATTGCCCTTGGTCTCCCCCCAGACTAGCCCCTTTAGTCAACCCTGAACCTAAGGTATCACACTCGTAGCTCTGACAAGACCGTCTTCTCAGTTCCCGGATGCGGACCTCCCTATTCAAAGATCCTTAACTATAGGGCCCCTCGGTGGATGAATAGTGTACCTGGCCCCTTGGCAAATGAACCTAGACTTGGGCTCTTCAAAACCCACCTTAGAGAACATCTCCTGACCTCAAGTGCCTGCGACTGCTCATGATCTGACGATAACCTTGACGATGGCCCCAGGCCTGAGTTTACCCCACCTGCTTCTTCACCTAAGCAGTCATTGTCAAAATTTGTTTCCAAACTGTAATACCTGTCGTGTAATGACCATCACTAAGCAATTCCTGGTATTTGAGTTCTTTCTACTGCTCATTGTAACTGAATGTTTGCATTCTGCTCACTGTATATTTACTTGAACATTTACTCACTGATCTATCGTTAGTACTGTCAGTCTGTATTCTTATCTCTGTGGCGTGGATCCTTTGTAAATGATTCTATGACTCTAAGGTGTTTCGAATTCCAAATAAATAAATAAATAAAAACCTGACACTACAGCAGCATGTCACTGAACTTACAGTGCCATGTTGATCAGGTGCTGGAAACCTGACACTACAGCAGCGTATCATGAACTTACAGTGCCATGTTGATCCAGGTGCTGGAAACCTGACACTACAGCAGCGTATCATGAACTTACAGTGCCATGTTGATCCAGGTGCTGGAAACCTGACACTACAGCAGCGTGTCATGAACTTACAGTGCCATGTTGATCCAGGTGCTGGAAACCTGACACTACAGCAGCGTGTCATGAACTTACAGTGCCATGCTGATCCAGGTGCTGGAAACCTGACACTACAGCAGTATGTCATGAACTTACAGTGCCATGCTGATCCAGGTACTGGAAACCTGACACTACAGCAGCATCTCATGAACTTACAGTGCCATGCTGATCCAGGTGCTGTAAACCTGACACCAGCAGCATCTCATGAACTTACAGAGCTGTGCTGATCCAGTTGCTGTAAACCTGACACTACAGCAGCGTGTCATGAACTTACAGATCCATGTTGATTCAGGTGCTAGAAACACGGCACCTACAGTGGCATGTCATGAACTTACAGTGGCATGCCAGTCCAGGTGCTGGCTGGCCGGTACATGGACCGGCATGTGGCTATGGATGCTGGACTGGCATGTCACTGTAGATGCCAGACTGGCATGTCAGTGAGACATGTTGGGTTTGGTGAGACCTGCCTGGTCTGGAAAAATCTTTTTTCGATGCATTTGAATGTTATTGTTTGTGGTGCTGTACAAAATGCACAGTAAGATTAAATTGAAAATCTAATTTAAAAAATGTCTCCCCCTCACAGATTACATTCATCATGTGGTTCTCCTTGCCTCTTTCCTTTTAGTATTACAGTAATTAGAGTTAAAGCAATGGATTTAAGTCTCTGAACATAGTCAAAATATACTGTTGATACTTTATATGTTACAATGAACTTTGAAACGTTGCTGGTATTGCATTGTACTCGCACTTTCTGTTGGTATGCATTTAAACTGGATTCTGTATTGTTTCAGAAACATATTTTTTGGTTTTAGTTTATTTGTTTTTACGTCCTTGGCTGGGGGGGGTTGTGCCTTTGGTTCCCCCCTTCAGGCCAACCTTCATGGCTGCTGCCCCGGTCGCAGCCAGAGCTTGGACCTCACCACCACAGCCCCTCCAGCCGCATCGCAACAGGTACATACCCCACCACTGCGGAGACCTGGTGGGCGGGCACAGGAAGGAGCTAACTTGTGCACGTCCATGGCAGCACCGTCGGGGCAGCCTTTCATGCTGCCGAGAGATTTCTTGTGTTTCTTCCCTGCAGGAAGGGGCATGCACGAGCGCGCAGCGGAGGGAGCGCACACGCATCCACACGTGCTCCTCCAGGCATCTGCCCCTCCCGACCCTCTTCTGCAGCATCGGCACTGTCCTCCAGTCTCCACTAGGGGCCAATCGAGTGCTGACCACTGATGTTCTCCCCCTGCGGAGAAAGAAGAGCAGTCCTCTGGATGCTCAATCCTTCTTCAACCTTGCCAATCCTCGGCAGCCCATGCTCATTCCCAAACACGGGTCTCCGGTGTAGCGTGAGGTAAGGCATCCAGCGCCTTAGCCCTCAGCACCACCGGACCAGCAAGTTTCACTAAGATTTTAAAATAAAAAGACTTTGTTTTCCCAAAATGCCACACCCCCTGCGGAAGCCTTGCTGAGAGTTGAAGTGCCAGTGCTCTTTGGCATCCTATTCCTAGCTTGTCTATAAATTACCAAATAAATGACTGCATTGAATTTAGGCATCTATTTTCTTTATTGATTTTCAACAGGAGGTGACATTCTTGCGTGTTTCCAGGGGCGGAAATATGACACCTACAGCAGCATGCTGCTGTAGAGCGCTCTTTGGCACGTGGACCGGCAAGCCACTGCAGGTGTACCACATGCCGCAGTCACTGCTGTGTTTCCTGCATATGCACCTACCTGCCACTGTAGGTGTCGGGTTTCCCACATATAGACCAGCCATTTGCATCTCATTGCAGCCTAATTACATTGTGAGGCGCAGTCCTTTGCCTCTTGAATTATGGGCAGGTTGTGAGCACCGCACTGCAGCCTGTGGTCAGCTGGGGTGCTGTCAAATCCATGGGACATGACAGTATGGGCCCCCCCATCACCCGATTCCTGACTACTGGGCTAATTAAATTTCTCTGGCATTGAGTCGTCCCCCCCTTCCTCACTCAATCCCTGACTGCTAGCTAGCTAACTAGAATCTTCCAGTGGCCCCCCCCACCTGATCCACAGATATTTTCCTTGGTGTCTAGTGGTCCTTGATCCTGACCCAGTAGCTCCTGGTCCCCCAACAGCAGCCGGCACCTACTGCTGTCCTCATCTCTTTGTCTGGGTGCCATCTACCCCACACACATCCAGTATCACTATACAGTGCTGTACAGAGATAGAGAATGTGGTGTGACAGTAGCTGAGTCCCAGACTGTGCCTCTGTGCAGGGCGCAGACTAAGTCATGTTTCAGCAGTGCTTCATCTCAGACCCATAACTCAGCCATGGTACACTCTATTGTCCCTAACTTCAGTTGCACCTTCTGAGCCACCCACTCAAAACCACAGTGGTGATAGCTCATACCCCCCCACCCTAAATAGGTGCTTGAACGTTCACTCTTCATGTCTTCATTATGCAGTTCACTAATTCAGATGTATGTTAGTGGCCGCACAGACAGTGCAACCACTAACATGGTGGATTATGACCGCAGCAGGGGTGGGAGTATGGCATGGCACCAGGTGCCTGGTGGCATGACAAGATCCATGCAACAGACACTTTGTGCTACTGCCGTAGTCATCAACACAACCCCCAAAGACTTGGACCTTTGTGCATGCTTCCTATGAATGTCGATTCTGAATTTTAATGTTCCTCTCTGGTCTTCTCTGGTGGTCCAGTTGCCCTGTATCCATTGGTGGCAAATGTTCCATTCCTGGTGTGCAGTGGATACTCCCTTCCTAGCCCTTTCCTAAGCATTCCAGTGTTCGGTAGTGCTGTGCGCCACATAACTGTACCCTCCTGTTGGAATGGATGTTCTGCTCACAAGGCAGCAAACCCATGTAAAAGTGCTCTGGTACTCTTGTGGTCATGGGGTCTCTGTGCCTTTTGTACTGGGTGGTGAGGTGCTGTGTAGATGCTGTGTAGAGCAAATCAAGGCCTTTCATACTGGCACCATGATTAACAGGGCCTTTCCTTTGCCTGTGTTGTGTGATAGCACAGGTAAACAGTTGATACCTCTTTGTGTTTAGACAGAAGAGTATAACATACGGGTTATGAATGATGGAGCAATTGTGTGCCTCTGTAATTTCTACTGTAAGCACATAATCATGTTCTGTCATTGAGATTGCTGAGTAGTATGCAAAGAGACTGTGCTGGTTGCTGTCTCCATGGCTGTATAGAGGCTTTGGTGATTGGGGTGGAGGGTCCTGAGTGAGTGGGTTGGGGGGGGTCAGTTGGACATTTGTGGGGCAGCAATTGGAGGTGGGGTCCACAAGCCCCTGATGGGGGAAACCAGAGTGGTCTTCATTTACTTGACAGGGGTATGATTGTTTATTTATTTAAATTTTGATAACTGTGTGTGCCCACTGAGACCATTACAGTCTCTTTTTCAGGGGCGACCCGGGATTAATTACAAATAACACAATAGATAGACATGTAGAGCAATGCATATTACACTTTACACAATTAGAACAGTAACAAGCAGCAAGTAATCCAGACAATACATTTGTAGGTACACAAGTTGATAGACAATTGGGACAGGAAGGGGACATCATACACTACAGCAAATTAGGCAATTACATATTGGGGCTACACTATAAGTCAAGAAGATTGCATCAGGAATGAGGCACAGAGTTTCTTTAGCGATTTGGCAGTAGAGCCAGAGCAGCCAAGTGTCTGCTCACCAGCATTATTCTTTTATGCATTAAGGGTTACAAGTGCAGCAGCTCTCTCCAGTAGGTGAACCTTGATTCCCTTCTTAAAGCCCCAAGAGAGGTGCATTCCTGGAGATTACCAGGGAGTGCATTCCAGAGGGATGGGATGAAGGCAGCAAATGACCAGAGCCCTTGGGAAGTTCTTACTCTAGGGACATGGAGAAGCTGATGGTCAGAGGATCTAAGTGACCTTCTGTTCTGTTTTGCTGTTACTAAATCAATCAGGCTTGGGGGCGGTGGGGGGGGCATTGCTTAACCTGAGTTTGAAGGCAAGGTACAATGATGGATATGCTAATTTACCTTCTAGGTACTATCAGTTTATTGAATGTAGCACCTGACAATGATGCTCCAGAGGTGGGGCACCTGCTGCAAAGCATCCTGTCCCGTGATACAAGGTTCTTTTTTGGTTTTTTATTCAGATGTTTATGCTCCCTGGCCTGCCAGCAGGCTTTCTGTTCCCACCAGTCTCTGGCTGCTGCCTTTTGCCCCTCCGGGAGCCCCCAGGCCCTGTATCCCCCTTGGATTCTCCCCGAGGCGGGGCGGAAGGGCTGTCCTCCGACCTTCCTGAGCACATATCCGGAGTGGGCCCAGAGCTCTGTGAGGCCGCAGAACCCCGGAGTGCCTGAGGGAGCTTTCATGAAGCCAGCAGCTGATTTCCCCTTTTCTGCAGTCCCTCCTCACTCGTGTCCGTGAGCGTGCGCATGTGGAGGTGCGCAGCAGCGTCATGATGCCACGCAATCTGTCTCCCTAGCTCTGGCACTACTCCCCATCCTCCATTGGGGTAGCAAGGAAGTGGGCTGAAATGCCCACCCTTCCCTGGGAAAAGAGAGCTGTCATCAGACGCTCGATCCTCTCCCTCCTCTGCCAAACCCCCAGCAGCCCGTGCTCGTTCCTGAACACTGGTCGACGGCGTGGTGTGAGGTATGGCATCCAGTGTCTCAACCCTCAGTGCCACTGGGCTGGCATGATACAAGTTTCTAAACCTCTGCATCTCAGTGCTTCTAACAGAGTAAAGACTGGGGACCCGTGTAGCAGAGTGGGTAGGAGGGTACCAGTAGTTACCTTTAGATGAGATTCCTTTGTGAGGAAAAGGCTAAGATGATGTAGAAGACCTAACTTCTGATTCATGGACCTGGTCAGCTGGTTAATATGTACCTTAAATGGACAGTCTTGAGTTAGGTAGACCCCCAAGTACTTAAAGGAATCCACAACCTCAACCGTTGAGCCATTTGAAAGAGTGGGTGACAGTAATTGTGACCTTTGGAGTCCCAGACTTTTAGGGCCAAACAGTATGGCCTTTATCTTTTTGCCGTTAAGAACAAGTTTGTTGGTATCAAACCAGTTCTCAAGTAGAAAAAGGTCTTTCCCAAGTGAATCATTCAATTGGCCAACATCCTGGGAGGACCTATATAATACAGCGTCATCAGCATATAGGGTCAAGTAAGCCCCTCCACAATTTTGAGGCATGTCATTAATAAATAGGGAAAATAGAAGAGGGCCTGGTATAGATCCCTGTGGGACTCCATCCAGGACAGGGCATTTGTCAGATAAAACGTCATGCCATCTGACAAATTGTGACCTTCCATGAAGGTAGTCAGAGAACCACTGTAATGCCAGGCTATCTAGGCCTAGGGGTTTCAACTTCATAATAAGCAGCTGATGGTTCACCAAATCGAAAGCGTTGGTGAGGTCGATAAAGACTGCACCAGTTAGCAGGCCATTATCTAAGGTAGAGAAAATATCCATGGTGAGGCTAACAAGAGCTGTACTTGTCCCATGTTTTTTTCTAAAACCATGCTGCTGAGCTGTTAATAATCTGTGTAGCTTGATATAGTCCAGCACCTGATTATACACAATCCTCTCTAATACTTTTACCCAAAATGCAGAGGAGAGATACTGGTTTATAGTTCTCACTTGCTCACGCATGACCCACCTTTATGTATAGTGGTAACCAGGGCCACTTTCCACACTGCAGGGACTTTACCTTCGAGGAGGGATCTGTTAAATAGCCAAGTAATAGGGGAGGCAATAACATGGGCTGCAGTTCTAAGTAGCCTGGGTTCTAATTTACTGTACCCAGCAGATCCAGTGGCTTTTATATTCTTAAGTGAATTGAGGACCTCTGTTTTTGACACTAACTTGAAGTGGAAGTTAGGTGAGGGGGAGGAACATTGGTGCTATTCTGAGGGGAGAGGGTTGTCCCTGAGTGAGATATCTTAAATTTATCCAGGTCTATAAGAAACACATTTATAGCCTTAGCAGAATCCTGGGGGTTCTTAAGTCGAGCACCATTTGCTATTAAAGGAATAATGCCTGACAGGGTGGGTGTTATGCTGGGATAACATCCTGCCTCGGGTGGTTGGGCCCGAGGCCACTGGCAAAGGGCATCCAACACCCGAGAAGGGATGTTGTACCAGCATAATACCCACCCTGGAGGGCATTATTCCTATCATACAATGGCTAATGTTTAACTTGAAAGAAAAAAATAAATAAAAACAAGAGTTTTGTACAAAAGTTTTTTTACTTGATTTCTGTGCGTGGAAGTGTATTTACACAAAAAGGAGTTCCTTTTTTCTATCTGTCCAATAGGTGGTGCTGTCTGTGTGCAGTACATGGATTTTGTTTTAGTATTTGTGTCTCTGTCCCCACATGTGCTTTAGTTTCTTTCCCTCTGCCGTACCCCCCCCCCGAACTGTGTTGTGGTTGTAGTTCACACTTTGCTACCATATTTAAATGTTGTTCCAGCATATTATTTTGACCGCCATTTACAGCTCCTGTCTACAGTCCACTACCACCACTCTCAAAAGGATGTCAGGCAATTGAATTTAACAAGATACAGGAAAGGAGGTAGGGAGGTTGTAGGGAGAATGTGTTTTCCCCATATTTGCTGATAAAGAAACATGCTGAAAATTGAAAAAAAAAAGGAATACGAGTTTACGGTTATGCCGAGTGAAGACAACAGCCACGCGCTGACTACTCAAAGACATGGTTTCCTGTTTTTCTTGGGAGTTTAGTGGGGGGCGAGAGAGC
Organism: Neoceratodus forsteri; assembly: GCA_016271365.2. Lineage (NCBI taxonomy): Eukaryota > Metazoa > Chordata > Ceratodontiformes > Ceratodontidae > Neoceratodus > Neoceratodus forsteri. The sequence continues at coordinate 237,138,796 of CM057450.1, forward strand.
ACTGAGCTGATTCAGAGTGGGCAGGGATGGCGATTTTTAGCAGGGTGAGGAAGTACAGATGAAGCTGCTCATGGAGACGGTTGCAGAGTGTTTTTTTTTTTCAATTATTTATGCGGTCCCAAGTGTACTAGGACTACAGCCGGGATGTTGGAATCATGGAATCATGGAACAGGATTCTTTCTTGCCATTGTATAATATGTAACATTCCTCCTAAGTGGCACGCCCCTTGAGAAGAGTATTAATTTGGGACCAGAATTTTCTTGAGCCAGAGAGATTTTTATTTTGTAAATTTCTAAGATACGGTCTTTGAAGGGGGGGCGCTGCTGAGCTCCAACATGGTGGCAGCTTTTTAACAAAGCTCGTCTAATTTCTCTCTCAAACTACTGCAAAGTGCAACTTATACCTACTGAAGAGTCACAAACTTTATACCATCTGCAATTGGATTATTTCTGCAGAAGAATGAGCCCAAAAAAGGACCCAAAACAATCATCTCAGTCTTGATGTCTGACTATTGGCGCAGAGCTCAGCCTCCAGCTCGGGGCCTACTGCCTCTACTTTGATGGCCCCAGAGCTTCCTACGATGCAGATCCTTTTAATGCTAGCAAAGATCCAGGCCACTGGGGGAGAAACAAACAAGCGTTTGGCTGCCGTGGAGGCAAAACTACAAGACAACGACTGCAGCATTCAAGACAATGCACATACCATCAAATATATTAAAGAAGGTGGAGAGACAACAAGAGTGTAATGCTGTCTTTGTAAGGGACCTGCTGTTTGTTAAAGCAAAATAGAAACACTGGAAATTCCTTCAGAGGCAGGCAATATCAGAATTGTGGATTCCCTCTAAACACGCAGGCTCCACGGAGCTACAAAATACGGTCCATAAAATGATCTTTCATGACCTGCAGCTCTTACCTTCTGCTGCTGGAATTCAGATAATAAATGTTTTCACAATTCCTCAGAAGCCCAAGCCACGAGGGGATCCCCAGCAGCCACTTACTGCAATCGCCACTCTCTCTATCCCAGTGGCACGGATTGCACTTTTACAGGCAGTGCGCTCCCGGGGGAAGATAAGCTGGGAAGTACATTGCCTATCTTTGTTTCCAGATCTGGTGGCACAGATACAACAAAAGAAAAAGGAACTCCAAGTGATCAAAAAACAACTCTTACAGAATAGTTTCGAGGCTAGGCTAATTTTCCTGCTAGACTCTTGGTAAAGCATGCTGCTAAGTCACATGTGTTCATTGACCCCAACGTGGCATCAGCGTTTGCGAAAAAACTGATCTCCAGCCTTCAACCCATAGACAACTCCTCAGATGAAGAAGGGTGACTTTATATTTCTTTAATGAGGAGAGATTGCTTTAATCTCAGACTGGGAAGTCTAACGCGCCTAGATTGGGACTAATGGTGAACTTTTTTCCGTACAATGGGTCAGTTAATTTAAGTGACATCCTTATACCTGTTGTATGAGGGAAATGTGGTTAATGTCCTGTACTAGAGCTGTAGCCATGTTGGTAATGCTAGGTTATATCTACCTTACAAATTCTCTAGGTGAATGATGTGAAAATAATATGCTGGTGCATATGGCACCTCTCAGTTTGCGAGCTGAAAATTGTTCCGATTCTCGTCTCCTGCTCTCACAGGGCAGGTTGCCATGCTTCGCACAAAACCTGTGGGTACTTTAGTCAGCTTAATTGAGGCCGGACCTTCTGATTTAACAGTGTGAACAGTAAGTAACATATCTCTTACTCCTCCAAAACTAGTTCTTCAAGGGAACTGTCCTCCTGGCTTATTAGACCTGTTCTTTTATTCAGAGTGAGAGTATCATAACCCTACAGGATGAACAGTTTGGACTATACTCCTACTAAATATTTGGGTAAACAACACTAACTGGATCTCAATACGTTTTTCTATCTAAAATGTTCTGCTACCATTTCTGTACAAGTGCTGTGGAGGTTTGCATACCTCATTTGGTATTTTTTATGAGAAGCAGTATATGCTGTACCATCGTAAAATCATATAAATAAAAAGTTTAAGATACTGTCTTTTAGCTAGTTTTAAATCCTTTTTACACTTGTTTCGTAACTCATTCTCTCTTGCACGGCCATTTTGGGTCAGGTTAAGCAATGGATGGTTCCAACACCATATGGTGCTACTGATAAGATGGTTAACTCTGTATTTCTGCCAGTCCTTAGTCTGGTTAGAGGATTTAAATGTACCCCAAGCCCTTTCTCTCACCCTCATTAGTTTTTTAGTTCTCAGGACAACTGTCTGGACTGCAGACCTTTGACCTAATTTGTTTTGACGGGTGTGTTTATTTGCAGCCAATAGGATAAGAAAGTGGTATAGCTGCTTACCTGTTGGATTCTCATAAGAGGCTGAACGAAGAAGGCAGCAATTCATTTCAGGGAAGTGACTGTTAATTTTTGCTGAATTTTTGCAGTTGTTATTGTTTATTTTGCAGTTTATGGTTGCTTTCAGTTGGCACCAGCTTGCTTTCTGGATTCATTTGGAAAGTTACCTGTTTGGGGGATTTTGTAGGCGCAGCTGAGTGTTTCTGTGGGGGTTTGCTGATGTAGCTGATTGTCTCTGGTGGTCAGGAGGGAATACTGAGTTTCAGTTCAACACAGAACCTGCTCATTGCTGGTTTTAGTGCTTTCATACTTCTTATTTCTCTTGGGAAACAGTTATGCTTATTTTGTGTGTGTTTCTCTGTATTGAGAGAGGAGGTAGCTGGACTCCGAGCAGAGTTGGTAAGGATACAGGTGATCTTCTCCCCATACAGAGACTACCCTATCCACCACCACTTCCTCAGAGATTGCCAAGAAGGAGGGAAGGATGGACTATAGTGGGCTCGGGGAAGGTGCAGGAGACAACACGGAGACACATCCCCCAGCCAGTCGCACTTCACAAGTTGCATGCCATCCTGGCAGAGCATAGATTCTGCGCAGCATCTCCAGAAGTAAACACCATGGGGGTTGAGGGGGTCATCCAGGATGGAATCCCAAGGGCAGATGCAAGGAGAACACACAGGAGGAGCAGGAAGCAAATCTTGGTTGGGGACTCCATTGTCTGGGGATTGAGCTGGGGTCAGGTAGCAATGGTGAGAGGGAGGTAATATGCCTACCTGGAGGCACAGTTTGGAAGGAGGGCAAGCGAATCCTTAGGACTGCAAGGGTGGTAGTGGGGGGGAGCTGGACATCATTATTCACTTTGGGACTAATGACATGCCTAGAGAGGGGGTAGAAGTAAGAAGAATACAGGAAGAGTTCAGGGAGCTGGGGAGGAGTCTTGGACAAGTAGCATACTCTGTCACCTTCTCTGAGGTGCTACCTGTCCACAGCAAAGGTGAAGGGAGGGACATCTGCATCGCTGAACTCAACAAATGGCTGAAGAAATGGTGCAGAGAGGTGGGGTATGGCTTCACTTGGGACTGGAACCTCACCTGGAGGGACGAAGGACTATATTCTCCAGATGGTCTGCATCTATCCAGGGTAGGCAAAGGTATCCTCTGTGAGAAGTTTAAGTGCATCCTTAGTGATAATTTAAACTTGCCAAGGGGGAAGGCATAGATAGTCAAGGGGATTATCATAGCCCCCCCCCCACAGGACATAACTGAAAGCAGCGAGGACCAAATAACTAGCACAATATCTAACCATAAAACTACCATGGTTACAATGTGGGAGAAAACAGAAGGTACATCAATAATGCAGCACGGGGCAAAGACCAATAAACAAGGTACATTAAGGGAGTAAACAGAGTGGAAGGTCATGTGCACAAATGCTCAGAATCTGGGAAACAAAATCCCAGACCTAACGGCACTGATGGCAGACACACACCTGGACATTGTGGCTATTATGCAGACATGGTACACAGGAACCATGACTGGGATGCAGCCATACCAGGGTATACACTTTTTAGAAAGGATAGGGATGGGAAGAGGAGATGGGGTTGCTAAGTATGTAAGGAAGGGATTAAAGCTATGGAGGCTAAGGGGTCCAGGGAAGAAGCAGAGACATTGTGGGTCACTCTGAAGTCAGGGAACAAAACAACCATCCATGCTGGAGTAGTCTACAGGCCTCCCATGCAGGGGGAGGATATAGATCTAGTATTAGTGGAAGCCATCCATAATATGGCAGCAAAAGAGGAAGTACTACTAATGGGTGACTTCAAAGTGCCAGATGCAGATTGGAATATCCAGACTGCAAGTACATCAAGGAGCAGGGACCTCATGTTTGCCATGTATGGGGCAAACCCAAGGCAACTGGTGGTTGAGCCCACCAGGGAGGGGGCTGTGCTGGACTTAGTGCTGACAAATGGGGACAGAATCATGGATGTTGATGGTGACAGTCCCTTGGTACCAGTGACCACAGAACTGTGTGGCTTACAGTCAACACGTTGGCAGAAGAAAGCCATTCAAAAATCAAGATCCTAGATTTCCGGAAGGACAACTTCATGGAGATGGGGGAACAGCTCAAAATTGCCCTGGCAGCAGAAGATACGGGGGGAAGGGGTAGAAGAACAGTGGCTTAGGATTAAGAGATCCATAGCAGGAGGAGTGACAAGTCAATGTGTCAGATTGCTTAGCAAAAGTAAAAGAAAGAAGTGGCCACAGTGGTTCTCTAAATCATTAGCTGAGAAAGTGTGAGAAAAAGTAAGGCATTCAGGAAATACAAAGAGACACAGAAAGAAGACAGACTGAAATATCTGGAGAAGCAGAGAAGCTGGGAAAACTGTAAGAGGCTAAGGCAAGAACAGAGGAAGGAATAGCACAGGCTATTAAGAAGGGAACAAGACCTTCTTCGTTATATTAGCGAGAGGAAGAAGACCAGAAATGGTATTGTTAGGCTAAAGAAGGGAGAGAGTGGGTGGTTGGAGGATGACCTTGAAAATCTGAGGTATTGAACAAATATTTTTGCTCAGTATTTACCAAAGAAGAGGCAGGGAGAGGGGCCAAGACTCACAAGGAAAGATGTACAAGGGGGAGAGGTGGACACCAGCCCATTTACGATGAACAGAGTTTTGAAGGAACTAGGAAAAGTAAAGCCAGACAAGGCAATGGGGCCAGATGGGATTCACCCTAGAGTGTTGAAGGAACTCAGGGAAGTCCTAGCAGGTCTGCTGACAACCCTATTCAACCAATCACTAGAGACAGGGGAGGTACCTGGGGACTGGAGGAGGGCAGAGGTGGTCCCCTTGCACAAGACTGGAAGCAGGGAGGAGGCAGGCAATTACAGACCTGTAAGCTTGACCTCAGTGGTGGGGAAGCTAATGGAGTCCCTGCTTACGGAGAGGGTAGTGAAGTTCCTGGAGTCAAGTGGTGAAAAGATCCAAGGCAGTATGGGTTAATTGAGGGTAGGTCCTGTCAGACTAATCTTATTGATTTCTTTGACTGGGTGACCAGGGTGGTGGATCTGGGAGGGGCGGTGGATGTGGACTACCTGGATTTTATTAAGGCCTTTGACACTGTTCCTCACAAAGGTTGCTATGTAGTGGGGAATCTGGGTGTGGGCTCTAAAGTGGTAAAATGGGTTGGTAACTGGCTAAAAGGCAGGACCCAGAGGGTGGTAGTAAATGGCATAAAATCAGAAGATGGGGAGACCAGCGGGGTTCCATAGGGATCAGTGCTGGGTCCAGTTCTATTCAATGTCTTCATAAGCGACATTGTAGTGGGACTAGAGGGAAAGTGATGCTTGTTACATGAATGACACCAAGATCTGTAACAGAGTCGATACACAGGAGGGGCTAGATAAAATGAGAAACAACCTAAGACTACTTGAGGAATGGTCAAGGTTTGGCAGTTGGGTTTCAATGCTAAGAAGTGCAAGATAATGCACCTGGGACACAGAAACCCAAGAGAGGAATGCAGGATTGAGAAGGTTCTAGCACCACAAGTCAGGAGAGAGACTTTGGGGTTATCATATCCAATGACCTGAAGTCAGACAAACAATGTGAAAAAGGAGTGGGGAAGGCAAACAGAATGCTGGGTGAATAGACCAATAGCAGGAGTGAAGTGGTGATGCCGCTGTTTAGATCACTGGTGAGGCCTCATCTGAAATACTGTGTCCAATTCTGGAGACTGCATCTCAGGAAGGAGATAGACAGAATGGAAGCAGTCCAGAGAAGAGCAACAAAAATGATACATGGACTGCATCACAAACCTTATGAGGAAAGACTCAAGGAACTAAACAGCTATTCACTGGAAGAGAGAAGGGAGAGAGGTAATAGAGACTTTCAAATACCTTAGAGGAATAAGCAGTGTACAGGAGAGGAGCATATTTCAGAGACTAAAGTGCACAAGGACAAGGGGACATAACATGAGACTGGAGGGAGGGAGACTTAGGGGAATGCTAGGAAGTATTTTTCACAGAGAGGGTGGTGGATCCGTGGAACAGCCTACCAGTGGAGGCGGTGGAAGTGAAAACAGTACAGAGATTCAATAATGCATGGGATAAGCATAAAGGCACCCTTGCTGTACAGCAGATTGGGGTAAAGGCAGTCCTGATAATAGTAGGTTGCCAAACCAAGTAGGGAAATGAGCAGACTAGGTGAGCTCTCGGTCCTTATCTGCTGACAGATTCTATGTTTCTATGTTCTTATTAAAGAAGTCAAGGGCTGTGTCTAAGCAGGGGATGAGATTGATTTGGATCCAATTCACCTCAGAAAGCATTTCAAGAAAGGTGCCTATATCAAAGTTTGAATCTCAGTTTGAAACAAGGACCCAATCCAGCGTGGTGTGGTTGCCTGATGTTGTATTCAGCCTTGTGGGCTCATTAATGATCTGGGTCAGGTTAACATCTTGTAGGATGAATTCTATATCACTGTTGGTTTGTTGACCCCAATGGAGATTGAAATCTCTTAGTATTGTGCTGTACATATGCCCATATGGACAGTATAGTTACCATGCCTTTCACTTCAAGATCATCAGGTGTGCAGTTGTGGATGGGGGTGGCCTGTTGATTGCTGGGACAGAGGGAAGAGAGCGACAGGGAACGAGGAGTAGAAATAGAGAAGAGGTCACCAGAGGTGGTGGTGAGGGGGGAAATCTTGACATGCCAGACATAAAAAAGGACATTTCAGCATCTAAGAGCACCAGAAGTTAATCCCTGCTAGATACATTACAAGACTATCTGACAGAGCAACTGTTTAGGAAATCCATAAGGCAAGCTGCCATTCTCAATGTGGTGTTCACCTACTTGGAAATGGATGGTTGAATGCAGGTTAAAGGACCACTGGAGTCCAGTGACCATATTATGTGGTTCAAGCAAGCCCTGGTTACCACTATAACCTTGGCAAAGGCTAAAGTTCTGGATTTCAGAACAGCAGACTTTGACCAGATGAGGGAATTAATCTAGGATAAGTTGGTTGGAGTGGACAAAATCGGGGAGGGGGGGTGGAGGAATGTGGGTAGTAATTAAAGGCTCCATTCTCGAGATGTCTAAGTGATGTTTGAGAACAGTTACAAAGAGAAACAGGTACAAAAGATAAGTCTTGTTCTCTAAGAAGGTAAGGAAGTCAGTGAGGGCCAAAAAAACTGTTGCTAGTGCCATACAAACAGAGAACCCCCTGTACTTTATTCCAGTTAGAGACAATGATAGCCAATAGCCTTGTCAGAATTCTGATATGCCACCTCTCCCCCAAGATGTCCTGGGAGGCATACATGAAAAAATGAAGATCCAGTGGAGCCTCCTACCTATGCAATGGCTCATTCATTGGAGGATTAGGTACCAGCAGAGAAATCTTTTGTGATCACTGAGGAAGAATACTATGAATCTGAGTCACAGGAAGAGGAAAATTCCTTTGATTGTTGCCCCGATCTGTCCCCTGATCCCCCACTGGACCTGTCCAGCCTGTGACGCCTGAACCTTACAGTTGGGAGGAAGTGATTGCCCAGCAGACAGTCAACTGGGGTCAGGATGCTTGGTAAGAACACATCTGGCCACCTTCAGGGAGAGCAGAAAGCAGCAAGGAGGAGAGGATCATCTGTAGAAGGGCTAAACCCAAGTTTGGAGAGAAGTATCTCTACCTTACAAGGAATATCTGGTGCAAGATTAAAAACCTGAGAAAACAGTGACTAATGGAACACACCTGCAAGAACTACACCTCCTGGGGTTACCCTGGCACTGAAGCAGCCCTAACCAAGGCCAAACAGATATACAAAGACTAAGTGGTGACAGGGAGGGCAGGAAGAGCCCTACAAATGGATGCAGTGATCTGCACTGATACCAACAGCCACCAATCCCTTCACACATTGGCAATGAGGTGTTTTGATGGGGCTATTGTTGACCACCCCCACCCTGGCTGGTACTCATGAGCAGACTCTTGAGCATCCCAGAAAGGTTCCCTCTAAAAGAAATATGTGCACAAAATGTTAATGTTGGCATAGCACCTGGCAGACTGTAAGTTATGGTCAGCTGGTCACACCTTCTGCAGGGCACTGGCTAAAGAGGATGACTTAACTACTGTGTCTTCCCCCAACAGAAGAGAAATGTTCCTGACATGGATCCTGTTCCAGTTCCAAAGGTCATGAAGGAGACTGGATCCATGAGGTCTGTAGGCAGCAGTTCTAGCCGAAAGGGTGAGGGGTCAGCTTACACAGTGGGGGCTTGTCCGGGATGGCCCCAATGTGAACTGCTATGGGGTGTGGAGGGACTAAACTCCTGTTTTTCGGACAAGATGTTTGAAAGGTAACAGTCCAAATTGTGCCTCTTTGATACAGTTTCTGTAGGGAACAGAGTAGATCACTCTGACTGGAAAACTGGATATTACCTCTCTGACCAGAAGATGAGGAATGACTCAGATACTACAAAGTGCTTTACATGGCACAGAAAAGTACTATATGTTGGCAAGTAAAGGACATAGGCTGTTCCCTAAAGAGTTTCTGTCTGTGAGAAGAAAAGTGGAAGTTGTTTTCAAGTAACAGACACCACCTGTCCCTAAAGAGTTTCTGCCTGTAAGAAGAAACGTGCTCTTGGTGTAGCCAAAGTTCAAGTTCTATGAGGACGTTCTTTGTCCTAGCTCCGATCCCAGCATAGGGATGAACAAAGAGACTTCGGCTTAATCCCTAATGCAGGGACCCCATTGGGCTTTGTGTACAGTGCAGTGGACTTTGTACTCTTTGTATCTTCTGCACCTGCAGCCCCCATTAGGGCAAAACATTTGTCTAACACCTTATGAGATAATAAAACCTATTACTTGACACTAACTAAAGGAGATCACATTCCTTTGTGCTTGCTGTGCTTTACTGGTGCCCCATCATGACTGTGCAGCCCCCAGAGCCATAGCCCATCGTAGTCCCTAGGTTAAATATAAATGTTTTGCATAGCCCCCTCCAAAGAGCAAATGCAGGTAGCAACCCCTAGTGAGGAAGGGCAGGCTTACAATTGGTTTTATGGAAAATGCTAAATTCAAGGTGTTGTCATGGAATATGCTAAAAATCATGGAGTTTTCCTAACAGTAGGAACAATCATAGAATCCACGACTTCCATGACAAAGGTAAAGTCTTGCTATAAGTATACCTTGGAAACTAGGGTGTTCCCTTATGGCCTAAGCCAGTGACTCTACGGCCAGAGCAAACAAAATGGAAGATGGGGACACCCCTGCTCTGTCCCACATTCAAGTGAAGTCTGAAGAAACCTGATTGTCAGAGGGAGATTCCCCAGAAAAAACAACGCACAGACAACTGTTAGTGGGTGTTTGACTGGCAATTAATTTATTATTATACACATCACACAATGCTTTTTTTTCACTTTAACTTTACAATTTACAACCTTCCTTCATTTTCCAAAGTTATCCATTATACATTCATTATACAGTCCAACCTTTACATTTTGTTAAATCACATATTTCACTAGTTTTATCAATTTTTCTCTGGTTGCCTTCTCGGGGTCTGGACGTTTTAAAGCCTGATACCCCTTGATATTCTTTTCCTTGAAAACTGTCTGTTGTCCTTCTCTTAACTGTCTGCTGTCCTTCGTCTTCTTGGGATCTGGATGCTTGAAAGCCCAATTCCCCTTCTTCTAGTCCTCTTGCTGCCCTCCCTTTTCCCAGCTGCTGATGGCAACTGGCCCTCATATTAATACTTCCTTACTCATACTTTTTTGCTTGCCTCCACGTCTGGGCGTCTGTGCCCGGCCCATGGATCTTACGTGCGCCCCCTTTTCCACCCCATTTATTTTCATTTTCTTCCAAATTTTCCACTAGACCATCTCCAGCTTATGCGATGGAATGATGGGCTTCCCCCCTCCCCATCCCTCTTTGTCCCAAATTTCTATGCTATCTCCCAATTGAAGTAAATATGTTGCCATCCCCACTGTCAAAAGGTACAGCCCGTCCCACCTGTATATTCCTGGACTGGAAAAAACAATGCCTTTCTGGGCTATGTATGTTCCTCCCACCCCTTTTAACCATGCCGCCACTTTCCTGTTGATCCACTTCCTAGCTCGCTCCACCCCTTTTATGTCCCTGGCCTGTCACCAAGCCATCCGAGGTACCATTTCTGACCATGCTATCCTTGCCTGTGGCCAAAACTGTTGCATTGTCCTCATATCCCCTATCATTTCTTTGCACAACAATCCCCATGGTCGTTCTCCCAGATCATTACCTCCCAAATGTATTATTAACTGATCTGGTCTCGACCACTTTTGTTTCAACTCTTCCAAGGTTGGCATAATCTCGCCCACCTCATGCCCTGTACTCCCTTCCAATAAACCATCACTCAGTCGGGGTCTTGTCCTAGCTGTTTCCCAACTTGGTGATTAGTGGCCCACCTCTCTGCCCAATAAATGTATGAATGCCCTAGTATCCAGACCCACCTGCACCTTTCCTGACCTGTGAAAAACAAACATATATTAAACCATTTTCCTTACATGTCTTATAGCAGTTTGACCTCCACCTGCCTGCTTTTTTAATTTCTTCCTCCGATCCACCTTTCTCTGCTAGAACAGATGCGCTCCAATCCTAAAATGAATGAGAGGAGTAATTCTGTGGGTTCTCCCCAAGTGTGTCATTCCTTTCTTTAAACCCCCCGCTACCTGGAAACACGTCACTGGCTTTCCATCACTATGTGCAAAGAACTGCCTACCCCTACTTTGTCATTTCCCCTTGTATTTCCATAGAGAGGCGACTGGGCATGTTACTTCAGCCTCTTGTTTATCTAATACAATCTCTGCCCCATCCCACTCTAGTCAGTCTTGGAACGTCTAAGCCAAATTGTGGCCCTCTCCTGTTCCCAGTGTATTTCCTTTTCCCACAAATCCCCTATGTCATCCCTTCTGTTGGCCACCGCTACTTCACTGACCCTGAATGCGCCTCTTGCCATCACTGTAAAAATGGCCCTAAATAAGCAGGCTTCGAAATCTGATGTACAAATATCCCATAGGGCCCCAACCAGTCCTTCGAGTTTATTCCCTGCAATGGGCTTTCTTGCATCTGCCTTGCCTCCTTTTAACCGCTGCCATCCCATCAACATGCGCCGCACCACTTTAAACTTATTCAGTTAAGCCCAACCTTTTGTGCTACAGGCCCAACCTATCCCAGCCAACCCCATTGTCCCACTAGCCATTCCCAACTCCCATTTTTTCACCATGTAATTTGTTACCTGGTCCTGTGAAACTGGCTCACTTACCCTGAACCCTTCCTGTTCTCGGAACTCCTGGAACGCTCCTCACGCCCCTTCGTATGCCTTCAGCATGTTAGCCGACCAGGAGCTCCTATATAACAGTCGGGCTCCTTCCAGCCAATTTTCCACACTCTTTCTGATACCAGCGTTCTTTGTGCAGCCGCTTCTGGCGCCATGGACCTGAACCTCTCCAGCTGTAAACGGGAAAGGCTGTCAGCTATGTCATTTTAACCCCTCTATATGCTTGGTTTTAAATTACATGTTTAACTGTAACCCCTCTCAACACTAGTTGTCTCAGGACCCTGTTTGCTGTCCAGAGTGTCCTCCTGCCTATTGATAACTTCTACCACAGCTCTGTTATGGCACCAAAACATGATCTTTCTGTTTCTTAGGTGTTCCCCCCATGTCAACACTGCCACCCATATTGGGGAAAATCTCAAGTAATATTATGTCCTTCAGTAACCCCCTTTCCTTCCAAGACTCAGGCTAAGTTTCTACGATCCATCTCCCCAAAAAATATGCCCCCATCCCAATACAGCCGGAAGCATCTGTGTAGAAGTCCAAATCGTTATTCCCTAGCCACTCCTTCTGCCAGAATGTGACCCCATTGAATTATTTTAGGAATTACTCCCACACTTCTATGTCCTGTCTAATCTCTTGTGAGATGTCCACCCAATGATGTGGTAGTTTTTTTTCCCACTGTCGCCCTGGCTAGTCTCTTGGTGAGCACTCTCCCAGGTGCCACAGCCTTGCATACAAAATTCAAGTGCCCCAAAAGTTGTTGGACCTGACTTAAGGGAACTTTCCTCCTCCTCCTCTTGACCTTCTGTAGTAGTTCCTTGAGCCTGGCCACCTTCTGCTGGGGCAACCTGAAAACCTGCTCCTCTGCATTAACCTCAATCCCCAGGAATTCCAGTTCTCTACCTGGGCCCTCCATTTTCCCCTCTGCGAGTGGCACCCCAATCTTCCTACATATGTCCTCAAAATCTAGGAGCATTGCCCTTGTCTCTTCTTCACTCTCCCCTACCAGCAGAAAATCATACAGATAATGAACCACTGCCTTGTGCCCATACTTTTCCCAAAGTGCCCATTGCATCCAGGAACTGAATGCCTCGAACTTCACACAGGCTGTGGAACAGCCCTTGGGCATTGCCTTCTCAAAATAAAAGAACCCCTGGAAGCAAAATCCCAACAGGTCCCAATCTTCTTTCCTGACTGGTAGCAGCCGGAAACCTGACTCAGTATCAGTCTTTGCTAGCCAAGCTCCTCCTTCGCTCTAATCAATTCTACTGCTTGTTCTAATGTGGCATACGAGACTGTGCTACATTCCCTGGTATGTGGTCATTTACTGATGTCCCTCCGAATATGACAGGTAGTGAACAAGCCTAAACTCCCTTGTTGCTTCTTGGGCACCAAGCCCAATGAGGAAACCCTCAGATGAGGTAATGGCGGGGTCCGAATGGCCCTCTATCCTCCCAGCCTCAATTTCCTTCCTTATTTTCATTAACGCTATGTCCTCTTTACCCTTTATTGCTGTCAAGTTCTTGGCCCTCAAGCACTTTCTCCTCCTTGATACTCCAAGCTGAATCCCTTCAAACCCTCCACTAGCATCTTCCTGCCTTCCTTTCCGGGTATCCCTTCATCCATTCTTTCACTACCCCACCCTTACTGGAGTTCTAGCTAACCCAAACCCCTTTCGTGTTGCCAAAACTCTCTCACTGGCTCCCCGTGTCCCCCATTTCTGAACCCCTCCCTGAAATCCCTCCTCCCCATTCTGGTAGCCCCCTACATCCCCAAAAGGGCTGCCCTTCCCCATTGCCCACTTTTCCTGTCCCCCAGTGCTCTGCAACGCATCGCTGGGTGTTGCCCAGTGCATTTGAAGCAAACGTGTCTGAACTTGCAATTGTTCCAAGAACACGAAGCTTTATTGAATCCCCAGCATGTTTTTTCCTGTTGCCCATTTCCCCCTTGTCTGTTCCCATCTCCTGTCCCTCCGTATCCTGATAGACTCCTCACCCATAGTTTGAAATGAGTGGAATCCCACCTCAGATCTCCCTGGCTGTCATCCTCTATTGGAAAACTTTGTCATACTTTTAGCCAACCCATCTCCATCCTTGCCTTATAATTAGGTGTGTCTTTTATAGTGGAGGCATATGTGAGCAATGGAATGGCTAATTCTGGCTTCCTATCAAGCAGGATGGCGCTGAATATGGAAAAACCCGCCTGCCATACCTCTATATTTTTTCCCTTGCAGCTCACCTCCTCCATCTTATTCCCCATGATCGCCAATGCCACCGCCATCTCAGATTTCCCCACCGTTTCCTTTTGTGCATACCTCTTAGCAGACACCTTGTCCACCAGCGCAAATATATCTACTTATTCCCTGTTCCATATTTTTTCCTTTAATCGTTAAAGTACATGGTCCTCATAGTCATACCTGGTATCCCATCGTTATCCACATTGGCTTTTGTATTCATTTCCTCCCCTGCTGCTTTAATTTCCTGCAACGCCTTTTCCATTTTTCTAAACCTTCTCCTCCATATCACCCAGCATACCTTGTAAATATTCTGTCAGATCCCCCACTGGGATCTGCTCCCCCTTATCCTTACCACTCATGCCCTCCTCTGCATCCAGTTCTTCCACCAGCTCTTGTTCCGACACCTCCCTTGGCATACTTTTTTCTGATGGGCTCTTCCTGGAACCCCCCGCTGGTGTCTTCCACTTTCCCGCTGGTTCAATGGCCTCCTTTTGCCTAGCTGCCTCTCCCCGCTCATTTATCTTCTCCATTAGGCTCTTCCCTTGCACTTTCTTGTTCCTCGCCCTTGGGGCCTCTTCCTCCACTTCCTTCTTCTGCACAAAATCCAGCATCTCAGTCACCTTTTTCATCATTTCTGCCGCCTGCTCCATCATCTGCATGCTTGTAATCTCTGCCATCCTGAATAAGTTAAATACTTGTAGGGGGATATACAACAAAAAAACCAAGTTAACCGCCGCTGCTTTGATCCTATTCTCTCTAACTCACTTAATATATATTATTTTTTTTTATCCCTCAGGTCAATGCTGTGAGAACATTTTCAAGTCCCCCTCATGTTACCACATCCGGAATAAAATCTTGCCACTTTAAGTCTTCTTTGCTTCAAGGCCACTAGAACAGCCTGCATGTTGTTATTTTTTTTTAACTTCTTTATTCTGTGCATTTTCCTTACAAAAAAACCCCAAATGCATCTCTTTTTTATGTTGTCCTTCGCATTCCCCAAACTCGACAGACACAAAGCCACTTGACTAGCTCAGTCACTATGAGCACATGCCCTATAACCTTTAATACCTAAATGACTCTGGTAGTAGCCATTGCCCGCCAGCTAAGTAGGGTTTCTGGTGCATACGTCTTTCAACTCTATATACTTACGATGCTCAGCCTAGTTTTCCTTCCGATGCCCATACTGCGGCCTCGCTATGCCCCAGGCCCCCTCTACTGTGCTTCAGGCCTGTGCACGAGTCCCCAACCCCTGAATCCCCTGCACGGTGAATGCACTTCCTGTTTTTAGGCGAAGTTGCGCCTTTTCAGTCCAGCAGCCAAAAACGGACCACTGACCCCACTGCACTGGGCCCTCTACACGCTCCTTGGAGCATTCTCCTTTCATCTTGGAGCCATGTTGTCCCCAGACTGCTTCCCCAACCCTGAGGCTCCTTTTAACTGCAGCTCCCAACGTCTATCCCCCATGGACTCCGAAACAGCTTCCATAACCTGGAAGCACACGACGCCGTCTTGAACATCCCGTGGCCTATCCCTCGCGGCCTGCCCTTCTCGGCTGACTCTTGACCCTGTTGCGACCCTCCTGGCTTTGTAGGCGCCCCTCCTGAGCAACCAGAGCTCCCACATGGCCAGCGGAACCTAGAGGACAAACCGTCCTTCTACATGGCAAAACCTTCATTGCTGCCACTGTCCATGGCATCCAGTGCCCCCAGAACCTCTGACTGCCTTCCAGCCGCTATATCGTGATAACCCGGCCCCCCAATGCTCGGATGTGGAATGACCATGCGGTGCAATGAAACAGACCAGACCCACAACACTGATAAGACTTTTTCAAACCTACAGTTCTTACAGGACAACTAAAAGAAAACTTCTGTTGCTCAGATTATTTTCCTAAAAGTTAAATTACTTGCTCAGGGCCACACAGTATGCGAGTGGTGGCTGTGGGATGCAAACCCAGGTCTCAGATTTTCAGCTCAGCCTTAAACCACTGTTCAATACTACCTCCCAACCTAACTGTGTCAGAATCATGGCTATGTGCACAGAACCTGCTTCCCGGCCCCTACCGGTTGCGTCTGGGCCTAGTATACCCTACTAACCTTACCTTGATTCAAAATCCTGCCAGTCGATGTGTTGAGTGCTAATTTTGAAAACCCAGCAAAAGAGGGAGACACCCTCCTCTGCTAGCTCCTAAATACCCTCCAAAACCATCCCTTCTCCCTTGCCCAATCCTCACCTGTTTTACCTGACTTGTATTTGTCATGGCAGGCATGACATCATGACCCCCCTTACCTGAGCCCTCCCTCCTTCTTACCACCTCCCACCCCTCAACCTGGTCCTGCTCCTAGCCTAGTACACCCCCACACCCATATCCCACCCGTGCCTCTTTTTTCCAGGAATCCCCCTTACAATTTAGGTTGTCCCTTAAGGGCAACCACATTTGTTAAAAGTGGGTATTCATAAACAGTGATCATCTTAGTTGGAAACTAGCCCATGAAAAGCCCCTTTAAATGAGGTATTGGGTTTCCTGTAGCTGGAAGTAGTCCAGAGATATTGTTGACTATGTCTCCCCATAGGTGATTCTAGTCTACCATCATGTTTAGAACTTGAGATGTCTCTGATGGTGAAACTGTTCATTACCACATTGTAGTTAAACACAGCATCGCCCCTCTTTGACATCATAGAGTTCTGAAATGATGACAATGTTTTCTTATTCTTTTGGTAACTGGGTTTGGCCAACTAGGCACAGTGCCTGTTTACAAGGTGACCCAGGAGCACTGGGGAGGTTAAGTGACTTGCTCAGAGTCACACAGTGCAAGTGGAGGTTGTCTGAATGAAAACCAGATCTGCTGGATGTGCAGCACCAAACTCATTAACAGCTCATTACATTAACCTCTAGGCTCACACTGCCGACCCTTTGTAGTAATGTAGTATTAATATGGGCACACTTACTGATCAGAATTTCTGGACTGATGCTAGCAACAGGTAAGCCAAATATGGTTCTTGGTAAAACTCAGATCCCAGAATGATAGAAGCCTTGCCAATAGTAAAATCTGGACCGCATGCAGATTTTATGCTTTAGATGGAACAGCTTCCTGTCTCCACTGCATGCCCACTATGCACCAGTAACAGCTCCTTCCCCAAAAGAATGCATACCCTGCCCATGGAACAGCCTCCCTCATGAAATGCCCACCCTGCACCCGGAATGTCCTCCCTCCTTCAATGGAGTGTATATTCTCCTGTCCGAATGACCACCCACACCACCTCCCACATGACCTTCCACCCACCCAGAATGTCCCCCACACTCTTTCAGTGTCCTAGCACCACAGCCCTTGCACTTCAGGCCTGATTTCTATGGCAGGGATCCTAGGCTTCTTCCGCAGCATTTGTTGATTCCTGCGGCATGGTTTATTCAGGTCAGTGGCAGAATGCAGCCCTGCTAGTGGCCAAAATATGTTGTGATGCCGTCAATGACATCACATGCTGAGTGTAGTCGAGTGGTTTGAGAATAAACAAGGAATTGAAGGAAGCCAGGCACTGTGGGAAAATTATATACTGGAATAAGAATTCACCATGAGTAGTGACTTCTGTGACACCACATATATTCTGCAGCATGATGTATGCTCTGCAGAAAATGATGCAGCTGTGGAATTGCAGAATTCCAGGGGCATTGCCTACCACCCGCCCACATGCTCCTTGCCAGCTGCAAGGCTAAAAAAGAAAAAGTTACATATTGTTATAACCTGCAATTCTGTGGGGTACTGGGACTGTTTCGGGAAAAGGGTGGGTTTATATTGGTGGTGCAGAAGGCTATTCCGGCAGCTGGGTGGTCATTCTGTGATGAGAGGCACTCGGTGGCACAGTGAAGGTTTGTTGGGGACAGGAGGCTGTTCCAGGTGCAGGGTGGCATTCCATTGGGAGCAAGAGGCCATTCCATTTTCAGGGAGGGCATTCTGTGTAGGCAGGAGGCTGTACCTAGGGAAAGGTGGGCATTCGGTGGAGGCAGGAGGCCGTTCTTGGAGAGGGGTGGGCATTTCTTTGAAGGCAGGTCTGGCAGCAGTGTGGGCGTTCTGTGGAAGAGGGAAGGCCATTCTGGGGGCAGGGAAGGGTGCTGGGCATGCCATGGAAGGGGGGGTAGGAGGCTTTCTGTCCCTAAAACATGCACATGCCAAAATTCTGTAGCAGCTGAATGCAGAAATCCATACACATTTTGCTCGTGTTATGGATCTGGATTTTACCATTTGTGCTGGTCAGGGGTAACAGAAAAACCTATACCCGCCAAATACCTCATTCACAAAAGCTTTTTGTGAACTTCACAACCAATATAGCCACTGTTTATGAATGTTCCCTTTAATACATCTGTAGTTGGTGTTGTATATAAAAGACAAAGAACCTCTGTGCACAAACACTGAGGCAAGGGTTGCCCCAAAGGGCATTTGGCTGGGAAGCCAAGTTTCAAGAAAATACAAAATCACACATGCCCACACAATGCAAAGCATCATGGGCTCATATGCAATACATAGTTCAACTTTGAGATTGTATGGAAAGCAGCCTTTTCTGCTGATTAAGAGGCCAACAGATGATTATAGACACGCCATCTGTTAGCACCCTTTGCAAACTGTGTGAGAGGCCTTTCGGCACCATGCAATTTCTGCTTAAAGTTGAACCAGCATAACATTCTGTGTTGTATATAAACTTTCCGCAACCCAACGTTAGTGATCTTTCCATTTCAGCAGATTGATGCCCTCTGGGCATTCACTGGGAGCAGCTACAGTTTATGGGTTCCGCAAAATGGCAGATGAGATTTCACAGATCGGTGGGCTCTGTCCTCTGCACTCTCCCTTCCTCACATACATCCGATCATTTAGTTTTGGAGACAAAGCCCCTTCCCACCACGAGTAGTATATTATATCTACCCCAACTACTTCTAAATGTTTGTAAGGATTTCGCTGTTTGACATCTCACTAGCTGAAATCTTGTCTGCCATTTTGGGACCCATATACTGCATACGAGCCGAGCAAGTCCCTGAACCTATCCTTTCTCCAGTCCACCCAACTGTGGAAAATGCAGGCTTAGTAAAAGGGTTGAAATAGATGGACACAGGACCCCACTGCAAATGAGATTTTATTGCATCTCAGCAGGGCCAGCCTAAACCATTCTGGACCCCTGTGCAGCCCCCTGCCGGGCCCCACCACTCCATTCCCTGTGCCCCCCCCCCATTCAACATTTACACCTAACTAACCCTCCTGTCCTGTATTAATAAAGCAGTAGCAGGTCTACAAGTTTAACCAGCATATTTTAATTAGTGCCATTGACTGCACTGAGTCATTTGACTTCACCACTGGAAATGAATCACTGGACACTCACACCTCCGATACTCTGATCCGCAAACAAGTTAAACAACTTAGGTTTTCTGGAGGTGTGAGTGAGAGAGAATAGAGAGCATTATCATGGGGCACCAGTAAGGCTGTCACCTGTCAGTTTTTTTACCTGGCGATCAGGTCTTCCGGGGTCCCCATCAGGAAATCCGAGTTTGCACTGTACTGGTCAGGTTTTTGAGCCATTTTGAGTGCTTGCATACTTTTGAAACACATTTTGTCATATCATTCATTGTTTCAGCTGCATGTCCAGGTTACAGACAAGCTCTCTTGTCAATATAGCCCTTTGTTTGTGAAAGCAGTCAACCTGGGAGGTGTAAAGTATGGCTGTTAACACCATTGGCACTTACTTAACCTAATCTTTTCCACTGCAGCATAGCTGCCCCCACCTTTTGTAACAGTAATAGAATAATGCATATGCAGGTGGTTGATATGGAGTTTTTTTAGAGGTTTTTATATTATCACACATCGAGGGTGTGTAAAAACACTCCATGTTACCCACCCTTCATGTGCTTTATTTTATATTATAACAGGCTAGGGTCAATAGCAGGTATGTTCAAATGACATGCTAAAGAAAAGAAAAACCTCTCGCATCACTCCATAAAACAAACAGCTCTCACATAACTCCATATGCAGCGTTTATTATTTCAGTACATATTTCACTAAGAGAGAAGTGAACAGAATGCAATTACATGTAAATTCGGTACTTTTTTTAATCTTTATTTCAAGTTGCATCTACAGATGTCTCGGATAGTTTCAATACAAGGCAAAGTTCATTAGATCATAAATATAAAGCCGCCTGTCTCCAGCTCCCAGGGTCTTCACCAAATGCATGGCAGTGGTGACAGCATTCCTCTGGCGCTCAGAGGGTCGGGTGTACCCTTACCTGGACGACAGCTGATAGCAGCTCCCTCCAGGAAGGAGGCAGGATGGTCAGAGATCTGGCCCTCCAGGTCTGCTCTCAAATCGGCCTTCTCATCAACGAGGCCAAGTCAGAACTCGAGCCGAAGCAGGTGATTCTGTTTATCGGGGCACAGCTCGACTCTCTTCGAGCCAGAGCACGGCTCCCGGCGGACAGGGCCGAGGTTCTTACCTCCTTTGCCCAATCATTTCTGGTTGGGCAATCGCGCCCTGCCTGGGACTTCCTGCGCCTCCTAGGCCTCATGGCGGCCTGTGCCAGCATGGTCCGTTGTGCACGCTGGCACATGCGCCCCCTTCAGTGGGGACTGGACAGCCAGTGGTCACAACGCTGTGATCCATTGGACTAACTAGTGATAGTGACCCAGGAGATGTGGAACGCTCTCCGGTGGTGGACCGTTCCATCTCATCTGCAGGAGGGCATCCCGTTTGTCCGCCCCGAGCCGATGGTCTCTCTGTCGACCGATGTCTCTCTGATGGGTTGGGGTGCCCATCTGGGGGAACACCGGGCACATGGCCTCTGGTCCCACGGGAGTCCCGATGCCACATCAACCTGCTGGAGCTCCGAGCGGTCCGCCTAGCTCTCACCGCCTTTGCTCCGTTCCTCCGGGGTCAAGTGGTCCGAGTCCAGACGGACAATACCACGACCATGTACTACCTAAACCGCCAGGAGGGGCCCTCCATACTTCTGTGCAAGGAAGCTGTCACATTTGGTCACTCGTGCGCAGCCTGGAGGCGGATCTCCTAGCCATTCATGTGGCAGGGCCTCCAGCACCCTGGCCGATGCCCTGGGCGGATGGGGCTGCATCCCACGAGTGGTCTCTCCTGCGGGTAGTACAGAATCTGTTCTCCCATTGGGGCACCTCAGGTGGACCTGTTTGCCTCCAGGGAGAATGCGAAGCTAAGGCTGTTCCATGCCCGCCCCCCTCAGCAGGGCTCGCTGCAGGAGGATGCCTTCTCGAGGCTGTGGACCCGGGGCCTCTTCTATGCCTTCCCCCCTTTTCCCTTGATACACAAGGTGCTTCTCAAAGCAAGGAGGGACAAGGTGCAGGTGATTCTGATAGCCCCAGACTGGCCCCGCCAGATCTCCTCAGCCTCAGCTCCAGGCTCCCGAGGCAGCTTCCAGCTCGCCCGGACCTGCTCTCAGTCAATCAGGGGAAGGTGTTCCATCCGGACCTTCAATCCCTGCACCTGGCCGGCCTGGTTCCTGGCGGCTAGAGTTCCAGGCCTTAGGGTCTTTCCGACGGAGTCCTCAATGTAGTTGAGGCGTCCCGTGAAGTCGACCAGGAAATGCTATGCCTTCAAATGGAAGAGATTTTCCATTTGGTGTCAGAACAAGGGCTTGGACCCTTCCTCCTGTTCTGTCAAGCATCTTGGACTGTTTATGGTCCCTTTCTAATCAAGGGCTTAGGTCGAGCGACCCTAAGGGTGCACCTGGCAGCCATCTCTGCTTACCAGCGCGGGCGGGCGTTAGGCATCGGTGGCGCCAGGAGAAGGTAGTCTGGCGCTTTTTCAAAGGCCTTGATCACATTCCCTCCGGCGAGAACCTCCACCTCCGTGGGATTTACTGCTGGTACTGGCAAAGCTCATGGGCAAGCCATTCGAACCAATGCACAGGTGTGAACTCTCTCACCTGTGTGGAAGACCGCCTTCTTGGTGGCTATCCGTCAGCCAGAAGGATGGGAGAACTCCAGGTGCTCTGCATCGAGTCTCCTTACCTGGTCTTCCACAGGGACAAGATTGTCCTCGCGCCCCCACCGAAATTCCTTCCGAAGGTGGTGTCTGAGTTTCACCTTAACCAGGTGTTGACTCTGCGGTGTTATACCCCAATCACACCTGGAGGCCGAATACAGGCTCCATACTTTGGACCCTAGAAGGCGCTCGCTTATTATAAGGAGCGCCGCGGCGAAGTCGGAGAGGTTCACCAGCTGTTTGTCACCCTACGCTGAAGCCGCACCTGGCAGATCTGCAGCCAAGCGGACGATAAGCAGGTGGGTCACCTCCTGCATAGATCTCTGCTATAAGTTGGCGGGCATGGAGCCTCCCAGAGGATAAGAGCTCATTCTACCGCCATACTGCTGCATCGGTGGCTGCTTCCAGGGACGTCCCTATCCAGGAAATCTGCAGGGCTGCTACCTGGAAGTCAGCACACACCTTCATCACCCATTACCACATCGACCTTGAGTCACGCCGGGATGCTGGTTTTGGGGCCTCGGTTCTCAGTCTCTCTTTCCCAAGTAAGTATCGGAGTTCGCCTTGCCCTCCTCCGGAGAACTGCTAGGAGTCTGCCAGACAGTGTGGATGAACAACATATCCATGTCCCTAGAAATACAGGTTACTCACCTGTAACAGGAGTTCTAGGAATGGTATGTATTGTTCATCCTACATTCCACCGACCTCCCTTGCTTGACGCACAACCTGAGCTTCCAAGCGGGCCAGATCTAGTGTCATAGGGCGGGCCGAGTTTACCACCGGGTGGGTAGGAGGAGCCAGCTTGAAGACCTTCCGGCAAGATTTAAAGCGGCAAGGATACCTGCCAGACAGTGTGGATGAACAACATATACCATTCCTAGAACTCCTGTTACAGGTGAGTAACCTGTATTTCCAGACCTTGCTGCAACAAAGTACTGTTTTAGGAAAAATTGCTTTTAGTGACGAGGCACCAACAAGCTAATCCCAGTCAATTCCTGAAAGATTAAAGCAGCAGTGCAGTGAAGATTTGAAATATGGAGTCACCTATGATTTTAGTTTAGTGACATGCCACTTGATGTCCGTTTTTGGTTACTGTAAGGGTTTCCCTCGGTTCTTTAGTGTTTTTTATTAGTTCAGTAAAAACTGTAATTAATTTGCACAAACTAATGTGCCACCCGTCGGCCGGTACATTGTTTGCACAAAATATAGTTTTATTGAACTAATAAACACAAAGAACCAAGGAACCTACATAACTAAACGGACATCAATCGTCATGTCACTAAACTAAAATCACAGGTGACTCAAATTTCAACTCTTTCATTGCATTTCTGCTTTAGTCATCTAGTATTATAATGTCAGATAAACTTGCGTTACTGATTGACTAATCAATTATTATTATATAGCTGGGAGCGGGTGGGGGGGCCTGTAGCAGTTTCCAGCTTTTATTTTTTTGCCTGTTTTAATTTGTAATTGAATCCATAGGCTTTCAATATCATGTAAGGATACTTTTGCAATATTTACTTCGGTGCAATTTAGTTCATTTTTTATGTGAGTGCAGACAGCTTCCCTCTTTTATCTTTTTGGTTTTTGTAAAAAAGTTTATAGCCAGGAATCTTGCATGACCAGTCATCGGTCTCATCCCACCAAGTCTCTGTTAACGCCACTATATAAACCCATCCACGAGTAGGAGAATCTCTAGTTCAGATTTGTTTATATTTAAACTTCATGCATTTGCTGAAAGAAATTTGTATTTGGACTAATTTGTAATGCTTTTATCTATCTGCCCTGAGCCCCCTCCGAATTCAGTTTAAAGCTTTAATAATGTGGTTTTCAATTCTTTTACCCAGTAATGCATTTCCCCTCTTGCGCAGGTGCAGTCCATCCCAGATATAGAGAATGTTGTTATTTTCGATTGTCTCCCCATGCGCTATGCATTTTATTCCCTTGTTTAGTGTCCATTTCCGTAACCGTTCGTTCAGTGCTTTTATCTGTTTGTGTTTACTCCAGCTTGCCCGAGGGACAGGTAATAGTTTGGAAAAACAGATTTGGTTGCCCTTTTGCTCCAGAGCATCACTGAGGGAAATGACGCCGTTCTTCGTTCCTTCAGGATCAGCGTGTTGAATATTGTTTGTTTCTACGTGAATAACTACTAAAAGGATTCTTGCCTGCGTCCTTCAATATATTGTCGGACATATGTGTAATATTGGCGATCTTGGTACCCGGGAAACTGCTGCATGTTTGATTTAGTTTGTCTGGATTACAGATATATTTATCAGTAAATTTGAGGATGGAATCACCCAATACATAACATTGTTGGGGAGTTGAACCCTCCTGCAGAGTATTGTCATCTAGAGTGGTCGACTATCACTAGTCACATCTGCTAGTGTTTCAATTTCCAATTGTAACAAAGGTTCAGATTGGCTGGCTGTAGTGATTTTAAGAGTCATTGCTCTTCTCTCCTTTTTAGCCTACTTTTTTTCCCTACAGTTGCCCACTCATGGTCTTCCCCCTCCTCTTCCTCCTTTTGTCTTTTTTAATGTTGGTCTCAAGATTTAGAAGTGTTATCATTATTGTTTTTTGGGTCCTCTAACCCATGTACTCCTGCAGTTTCAGTATACTTGTGTAATAAAATATTACTGGAAGTTTTACCAAGTTCCATTTTGAGTTCTGAAATTCTCACTTTGAGGTGTTGCATCTCTCTGCACTGAGCACAGGTAAAGACCACGAAATCAGAATTTGTGGACCAACTAAATTTGTTGCACACTGTACGTGCAGTCCCTATTTCCGCAGTAACACGAGTTACAAGTCCAGTTTCTAAATCCATATTGAATAGGGTGCCAAAAAACAGACTAACGTTTAGTACAGAGATATTAACTCTTAAGTGTTTACTCAATAGTTAAAATTCACAGCAGCCAACTAATTTGTTCTGACCCTATTGCCAGCCTTTAAGGACTGCTGGCATCCCTTATCACATAAACACCTGGATTCTGACGATCATAATACAGAATTGCACACACACATGTGCTTACACACACACACACACACCAGCATCCTGGGGGCAGTTTGGGTAGTCCACTGTACTCAGAAGGGTATGCTGTGCTAAGGTTTGTGTAAACATCTTAAGAAACTGGAAGTACATAGATACATAGACAGTGTTGGCAGATAAAGGCCTATGGCCCCCCAAGTCTGCCCATTTGAGCTTGTAAGTTCAGTTTGTGTTTTCCTAGAAGTCTATTTTCCCTTACCGCTGACCTCCAGAATTCCTTTGTCTATCCCATACATTCTTAAATCCCGTGATTGGTTCAGCACCCACCACTTCCTCTGGCAGGGTGTTCCACTTGTCCACCACCCGTTCTGTGAAGAAATTATTCCTCATGTTTCCTCTGAATCGTCCTCCCTCCAACTTCATCCCATGCCCTCTAGTGCTGGAACATCTTTTTCGCTTAAAAATAGTGTATTCCTGCACCCTATTCTTCCCTGTAAGATACTTGTATGTCTCTATCATATCCCCTCTCCCCTTCCCCTCCTCTCCTCCAGGGAGTACATGTTCAGTTCCTTCAACCTGTCTTCATAGGACTTGTGATGCAATCCATGCACCATCTTTGTTGCCCTCCTCTGAACCTTCTCTACCCTGTCTGTCCTTACGTAGGTATGGTCTCCAGAACTGTACACTGTACTCCAGGTGGGACCTCACTAGTGTCTTGTATAGCGGAATTATGACCTCCCTTTTCCTACTGGTGATGGCCCTGCTTATACATCCCAGCATCCTATTTGCTTTACCTGCTGCCTTATCACACTGTTTCCCTATCTTTAGGTCATCAGAGATGATAACCCCAAGATCCCTTTCCTGCTTGGTGCATGCTATATCCTCACCCCCAACTGATATATTGTGCCAGGGTTTTTGTGCCCCATATGCATGATCTTGCACTTCCTTGCATTGAATTTCAACTGCCAAACCCCTGACCATTCTTCAAGTTTCTGCAGGTCCCTTCTCATTCTGTCTACACCCTCTGGTGTGTCTACTCTGTTACAGAGCTTTGTGTCATCAGCGAACAGTGAAATTCTGCCTCTAGGTCCCATGCAATGTCACTGATGAAGATGTTGAATAGGACCGGTCCCAGCACTGATCCCTGTGGTACCCCACTGGTCACTCTTCCCTCTGTGGAGTGACAGCCATTTACCACCACCCTCTGTGTCCTGCCACCCAGCCAGTTACCTACCCACCACACTACTGTCCTGCCCACACCCATATTCCCCAGTTTGTGTAATAGTCTTCTATGTGGCACAGTGTCAAAGGCCTTGCTGAAGTCCAGATAGGCCATGTCCACTGCCCTCCCTGATCCACCTCCCTAGTCACCCAGTCAAAAATTTAACGAGGTTGGTCTGACATGAACTCCCCCTGGTGAAACCATGCTGTCTTGGGTCCTGTAGTCCATTGACAACCAGATGTTCCACCAATCTCTCCTTCAGTAGTGTTTCCATGATCTTCCCCACTACCGAGGTGAAGCTGACTGGTCTGTAGTTCCTGCTTCCTCTTTGTTCCCACTTTTGTATAAGGGGACTACATCTGCTGTCCTCCAGTCTTTGGTACCTCCGTTTCCAGTGATCGGCTAAACAGGATAGCCAGAGGTTCAGCCACCACCTCTCTTAGTTCTTTAAGGACCCTGGGTGCACCCCATCTGGCCCCATTGCTTTGTCAACTCTATTACTTCCAGTTCCTTCAGGACCCTTTCTCGTGTAAAGGTACTTGTGTCCATTTCTGCACCATTCTCACCCCTTGTACTCCCTTCAGACCCATTACCCTCCTGTTCCTCAGTAAAGACTGAGCAGAAATACCTGTTCAATATGTCAGCTTTACTGTTGTCATCCTCCACGCGGCCCCCATCCTCCCCCTTCAGTCTCACTATCCCTCCGTCTTTATTTTTTCACTTATGTACCTGTAAAAGGTTTTGTCCCCTCTACCCACTGATTTTGCAATGTGCTCTTGAGCTTTGGCTTCCCTTACTGACCTCCCTGCCTCCCTTTGCTTCTCCTGGTACTTCTCCCTATCCCCTTCTGCCTGTGTCTTTTTGTATTGCTTGAATGCAATCTTTTTGGCTTTCACTTTCTTTGCTACCTCTTTGGAAAACCATAATGGTCTCCTCTTCCTTTTACTAACCTGCTTAATGCATAATTCTGTTGTTCTTGTAATCCCCATTTTAAATACTGCCCACTGTTCCTCAACCCGATTCCTGTCCCATTCCCCTTAATGCCTCTTTCAAGTATCTCGCCATTTTCCCAAAGTCTGCCCCCCTAAAATCCAGGATACGTGTTTTAGTGTGGTTTGGTTCTGCTCTTTGTGTGATTTCAAACCACAATGACTGGTGGTCACTGTTCCCAGGTGCTCCCCCACTGTTACCCCCATCACACTGTCCCTGTTTGTGAGTACAAGGTCCAGTATTGCCTTCTGCCGAGTTGGTTCCATGACCAGTTGCTTGAGGAAGGCACCCTGAAGGGAGTCCAGGATAAATCTGTTCTAGTTGATGCTGCTGCTGGGATGCTCCAGTCCACGCCTGGAATATTGAAGTCTCCAACCAGTACTACCTCACCCTTGTCTGCCATCCTTTGGATGACTAGCATCAGCTCCGTATCTGTTTCTTCCTCCTGGGCTGGTGGTCTATAGACCACACCTGTGTGGATGGCTGTCCCCATTTTCCTTTTCAGCTTAACCCACAGTATCTCTCCCCCATTTTGTTACTCCTGGATCTCTGTGGCCCTTATGTCATTTTTCACGTACAGTGCCACTCCTCCTCCTCCCTTCCTGCCTGCTCTCTTTCTTCTGAATATGTTGTAGCCAGGTATGGCCATCTCCCAGTCATTGTTATCATTACACCAGGTTTCAGTGATGGCCACAATGTCCAGGTCTGACTGCACCATGACAGCCTCCAGATCTTCCATCTTGTTGCTAAGGCTTCTGGCATTTGCACACATGGCTTTCCATGATTTGACCTCCCTAGACGGTTTCGCTGTTCTACTCCCGCCCCTTCCTTGGTTGTCCTTTATCCCCTGGTTCTCCTTGCTGTCTGCCCTTCTGCTGAATTTTGCCTCTTTTCTGCCTATCCACCTCTTGGGCACTAATCTCCATCTTTTGCATACTGCTTTGCAAAGATAGCCACTCCTCTGGTTCACTGGTTCCACTGCTAGCTGTGGGGGGTGAGCAAGTAGGTACCCTCCTTGCTGGCCTGCCACCCACCTTTCTTAGTTTAAATGCTTGTCAATGTAGCATTTAAACTTATCATTGAGTGCTTGGATTCCCCTCCAGGATGGATGCAGGCTGTCAGGCTTGAACAAACCTCCATCCCTCCAAGTGGGTCTCCAATCACCAATGAATCCAAACCCTTCCTCACAGCACCAGTTCTTCAGCCATGAGTTAAAGTTCCTGGTGCATGCACTCCTATGCTCTCCCTTGCCTCTCGCAGGAAGTACTTGAGAAAGTGACAGAAGTAGCTACTTGCTTGAGACCCTCCCAATTTCCTAAACTCTTCCTGAACTTCTTTGGCTCCCCATTTGCAGGTCATTAGTACCTAGGTGGATAACCCACATCCAGCTCACCCTCCTGCCTTGCCTTCCCAGTGATCCCCAGGATCTTCCTTCCATCCCTCCATGCCGTGGCACCTGGTAGGCACCTCACCTCCCTGTCCTCCCCCTCCTGTGTTCCTAGCTGGATCCCTCTTATGATGGAGTCCCCCAACAGCATTCGCTTCCTCCTCCTCTGGGGTCCACTGGTTTCCCCGCTGAGGTCACCTCCTTGGCTAACCTCCACATCCTTTCCTTCCACTTCTCTGGGTACCTCTATTTGGTTGTCCTCGTTTGCCAGTGTGGCATATGAGTTCTTGAGTGGAATAGGATCTGGGATGTGCCTCTGCTGACTGGCTCTAACCCTCCCTGAGCCCACTGTCATCCAAGTGCTCCTCGTTCTCTGCATCCTTTGAGGCAGTTGCATTGGACTGGGTGGTCTCTGGATAGGGGTGATGGTACTCCTGACCCAGTTTACTTCCGCTCTGAGTCTGGCTACCTAATCCCGCAGTCCAGAGAGATGCATGCAGATAGGACAGCACCTCAGTGTCCAGAAGGTCTGCCTGAATATGGCTGCCCCACAGCCACTGCATTGCACCACTCCCCACATTATACTGCAGTTATACTGCTATTCCACTACTTGTCTGCTACTGAAGCTTCCTAGTTCCCTTTTATTAATTTACTGTCCTAAAATCCTGCCACTGATCCTCAGATAATTTTCTTTAAAAAAAAAAAAAAAAAAAAGAAACCAATAAATAAATAAATGAGTCAAAACACTTGTCGTGCTTGGGGTGGGCTTCTTCCCTTATGCCCCTCCTACTTCACACCCTTACTATACCCTGTGTTTAGCTCCTGTCAATCAGATTTTTTTTTTTTTTTTTGTGCCCCTCCTCGCGCCAGATTTTCCGCCCGGTCACGGATCCCCTGCTGCGGCATCCCCCCCCTTGAGCCGCGCTCCAGTACCCCTGGCACCCCCTGCGGGATGTGGCACCTCGGCCCTTAGGGTGCCATGAACTACGGAAGGGCTGGGAGCCGTGCTCATTGGGGGAGCCCATTGCAGCCCGAGGGACGGCATCATAGAGGCGCCGGAGGTGAAGCAGAGTTTTTCCTTTAGAGGCGGAAGCGGCAATGACGCCAAAGGCCTGCCTCCGCCCCCATCTGACGTCAGATCCCGGGTGCTTGGGGTTCTCCCAGTCTCCACCAGGAGTCCACCATGCGCGGCGATTCACCACCCTCCCGGATAGGAGGCAGTGCGTGGGAGCGCTAGATCCCTTCTCCCCGCGACCCGAGTCCATTCTCAACCCGGTCAAGGCCGCAAGCGGAAATCTGTTCACAAGGCCAAGGGCCGGCTGTCAATCAGATTTAACAGTGCATATAATTAAGAGTTGGGGAAGGGGGGGCAAATTTGCAGTAATTAGACAGCACAGAATTAGTCTGATCCTCTGGTCTGGCAAGTACTATAAAGAAGTGTTATGAATTGTAACAGTTGACTGCTGCTAACAACCCTTGTACTTCTACTCCTGATATTTGGCAGACTAGCTTGATATAAAGGACTATAACCGTACCTACGAATTATAAAGATTCAGTCACTGGCCTGCTATGCCAAACACTGCAGTAAATCAAAATTCCTGGCAGACACGTGCACAACGTGCACTCCCTCAGTGTGCGTCTGCTCCACTCTCTAGAGGCCGAGCTTTAGTAATATGTGACCTGGAAGTAACTGGGGTCGGGCTCCTGTTCCAAGTCTGGAGACTGTAGTATTTTAAAATGTCAGAACATTTCTGGATGCCTATTAGGCAAAAATCACCAATCTACAAAGTTGGAAATTAAAGAGACTTACCAGTCTCAGCATTGGCACCTACTAGATCACTGCCTTACCCCTTTCATATGTTATTGCTGCAGAGATTATGTCTAGTAATGCACAAGATAAATGCTGTCCCTCGTAAACTTAGCCCCACCGGGTCCCAAGGACTACCCAGTTTCTGGGACTGCCCATGCTCTGCCCCTGCACTCACTAAAGTTGTGGTGTGATGCTAGGGAGTGCGCGGGGACAAGTGCCATTATAGTCTATGGGGGGTAACTTTCGATCTTTTTTAATATTGTAATGGGCAGTTGGTGATGAAACGTGGGCACTGATCGACTAACAAGGGCCAACCCCCCCCCCCTTGCTTTTTTTGTTTTTGTATATCAGTTCATTTAGTCAATTAAACTCTATTGAGCACGTTCATTTACAAGGAGGTCCTGCAAAGGACAATGTAAACATACAGAAGCACCATACAAGGATTGGTAGGTAATACATATACAAGGAAGATACACGTGTAAAAAAAAAAAAAAAGAAAAAATTTATGCAACACACAGCACCCTCTCTCTGCAAGATTTGGGAATTCTAAGGTAGGGTTCTAGCCAGTTACACACAGACATCACTTTCTGAGCTTGGCTCCACTCACTAGGGGCCAAGGTTTAGTAGAATGCGACCCAGAAGTTTTTTGTATTTGTAGCACAAAGCACTCAACTCTCTGCAAGATTTGGGAATTTTGGGGTTGGGTTGCAGCCAGTCTCACACATACACGCTCGACCCTTTCTGAGCTCGACTCCACTCACTAGGGGCCGAGCTTTAGTAATATGTGATCCAGAAGTAACCGGGTCGGGGTCTCACTGTAAAGTCTGTAAACCGTAGTATTTTAAAATGTAAAATGTTTCTGGATGCCTGTTAGAAAAATTGCCAATCTGCAGAGTTGGAAATTTAAAAACTTGGGGGGTGGGGGCAAAAGTGAGTCATTTTATTTATTTATTTTTTGTCTCTATGAACTACTCCCAGAGATATTAAGTATGCTCATTTTACCAACATACTAATAGCTTTTTATTTGGACAGTGAGCCCTATTACTGAGACTCTATTTCTTCTTCTTCACTCCTCTTTGGGGGGTGCTACGACTGCACCTTTCCCCTAGCCAGGAGGACACTAGCATGGAGTGTTTGAATGCCTAGCACCGCATTTTCTACCCACCACCAACACAGATAAAGCACCTTGCCTCTGCAGCAAGCCCTGAGGCCAAGGTGTCCCAAATATGACCAGGAAGCTGGGTCTCCAAGAAGCTGAGCAGAGCCCTACTGCCATATCATTGTGTTGGTGACAGCCATTGCTGATTATACTGTGGCAGAAAAGAATCATGAACTCTGATTGGTCAGCTGAGACCTTGACCCGTGATGTAATCATAGTAC
Organism: Neoceratodus forsteri; assembly: GCA_016271365.2. NCBI lineage: Eukaryota > Metazoa > Chordata > Ceratodontiformes > Ceratodontidae > Neoceratodus > Neoceratodus forsteri. Next base: position 237,170,427 of record CM057450.1, read on the forward strand.
AATATCATGGATCAAGTCCCAGTATACCCATGACCACTTGAAATGTAAAGTAAATCTAAATCACTGGGCAGTTTGCCACTACTTCATTAAAAATCCTTCCCCCTGGGCCGGCCCGGTAGTGCTGAGGCGCTGGGCGCCACACCTCGCTCCACGCCAGTGACCCGGGTTCAGGAACGAGCCCAGGCCGTCGGGAGTTGGCAGAGGAGGGAGAAGATCGAGCGTCTGGAGGACAGCTCTCTTCTCCTGGGAGGGAGGGGGGCTTCTGGCTCAGCATTTGACTGGCCTCTAATGGAAGCTTGAGGCTCAGCAAGCGTAGAGCTGACTCTCGGGGAGGGGGGTGGCGACATCAGGCAGTGATGCCTTGACGTTGGGCACGTGCCACTATCCACAAGAAAAAGGGAAAACAACTCTCCGAGTTTTGGGTAGACAGAGCCCCGAGGCAGACTCCTGATTGCTCTTGCCTGCCTGGTCCTGGGGTCTCTCGACGAAAGTTGATTGTCGGGGTGTTCCACCCCACCTCGTCCCCGTCCAGGGGGATTAACCATGGCTCCATGGGGGATGGACTGCAGGATCAGGTAGGTGGAGGAGTAGGGGCAAGTCCTTTATTGGGGCTCCCAAAGAAGCAGTGCTCTGGGAGCGATGGAGGGATAAAAATACAATTTCAAAAAAAAAAAAAAAATCCTTCCCTCCCCACTGGCCCAAAGTAAGCCCCAAACCATTCTCCACACATTTAATGTGTCCAGCATGACACAAAATAATCTCATTTAGGTATTTACTTTTTCCTTTTAAATCCAAAGCACAAAAGGAAGCAGATACCGCAGTCCATTTCAAGCACTCCCCGCCAACACCACAGTAGGCTTCACTGTCCTACTCTCCGCTCAACGGCCCACACAGGGTAAGCATGTGTGCTGCAGTTCAGAAGCACATGGTGCCTTTTAAACCCTTGCTGTCACAATCTAAATCTTAAATAAAGCTGTTGCTGCAGTCAGCTTGAAAATATCCCCCTCCCCATCTGCCCCCACTTATACGTTGCTAAGTTGCCGCATTTTCCATCTGCAGTTTCACTTCTCGACTACACTTGTTCTCCCATTACAAACATTTAAGTACGTTCAGCCGTACCAGGAGAACAAACACTGAAATGTTTTGACTGAGGCCTGCAAACAGAGCATGGGGGGATTAGAGAGCAAGAGAAATCAGTGTTGAGGTAGTGGGCAGCACCACACACTGGCCAAAACAGGACTTTTGTTAACATGTATACTTAATGCAAAAATAACGAGAAAATATATCTTTCCTGTTTTATACAAACGAGCCATTGTATAATCACTAAAATGCACTCCAGAGGTGTTAGTTGTGCTGGGATAACATTACTCCTCGGGTGATGGATGCATTCGGTCAGGGGCCTCGTGCCCACCCACCTGATGTGTGACATTACCTAAGCATGACACACCCTGTTGTGCATTATTGCTTAAATATTGCAGGGCTTGGGTGTTGTGACTCTCACATTTTGTGGTTTTTCATTCTCGTCTTCTGTTGCTGTCTTGTTGTAATTCATAAAATGCTTAACTTCCAAAGACTGCTCTATCATGAAAGTTGAGTTACTAGAAAAAATCTTTTAGTGAGGATTCCTAACTTCATGTCAGTAATTAAGTCCCTTTTTATTGCTGGTAGGGGCAGTATTCGTTACCCTTGGGGTTCCTTCATTGCCTCGTTTTTGTGAATTTCTCCAGCACGTCTGTTGCTGACACACGGTAGCTGTGACATTCTTATTCTTGACTTTGTGAATAACTAACTGGATTTCATTCACAGGCGGATCAGCTTGCCGGAAGCCTTTCTGACAGCGGATATCATACTGAGCACGCTACAGAATATCAGCGAGGGGCTTGTTGTTTACCCAAAGGTAAGAGTTTTCATGTACAAGATGGACTTCATTTAATCAGCTTGCAAGAAGTCTGCTACTGAGAGAGAACACAGAGAAATAGTCAAGGCAATAGATGCAAGTAAAAATGGCTTTATTCCAAATGGTTGAGTTCAGTCAGTGTAAATCTCCAAGACCAGATGTCCCGGTGCTTCAGCCATTATTAGGTCTTCCTCAGGGGGCGACTCTGGTAACAGCAGTGATTCTATTTAAACCAAAATTCATGCCGACATCACTGATCACATGTAAGGACAAAATGCCGTAATTACACGTAAATATACTTACAGTACATCGTATTTAAGCATATGTGTGACGTTTGTCAATAAAAAATATATAATATAAAAAGAACAGCTTAAATTCAGACTTTGTTTGGAGATGGTCTAATCAATATCATAGATTGACATTATCAAGTTTTATTTTTAAATATATTATTCCTTTTTGATATAGCCCATAAATATAATATGTAGAGAACTACAATCAAACAAGGGTTTGTGCACAGCAAAGAATATGTAGCAAGGGTAATTTATTACACTATCATTAGTGGTTTCACATACAAATTAGAGGAAATTGAGAAAAGAAAATAGAAATAAGTTAAATGCTGGTACAGTTATATGATGGAAAAGGGGGGAGAGGAGGCCTGTGGTGGCCACTAGGGAATGAAATGCGAACGGTTAGTAGTTACCGGTTATCTTCAGGAACATCTCCCTCCATAGAGCCACACCTTTGAAACTAAGCCATCAGGATAAGGACCTCTCAGCAATGTTTGCCTAGGTGGGGTCGCTCATGTTGATACTGCATGTGTAACATTGGCGGCCACCACTTGTCAAATCGTGAAACTACTTTTGTCAGTTTTGGTCAAGTGAAGTTAGTTTCACTTTCTTTTATCGTTATTGTATACCTTCATCGGCTACTGTGAAGAAGCCACCTTTTCGCTTTCTGTTGGTGCAGTGTGAAGCTATTTTGATGCAGTGCATCACACACTGTGTTTGCTGTTTGCATGAAGTGAAGAACTGAATTGTCAGGGCTTCGAGACCAGGAGCAGATGCTGCTGGAGGGATTTAGAAAATGTCCTGCAGAAAGTGGAGAATGCCAAGTAGACAGCATCAGTGTCTACTCTGGAATCTCCGGCTCACTCAACCGTGTTCAGTACCCGGTTTCTGCCACCAGATCTGCCATTGGCAAATACAACAGGTCTTCTCGTCGGGTGGCCATACTGTCACCTTCACAGGAAAAACGCCATTTGTCAAAAAAGTACAAAAAAAAGTTGTTTTTGGAGTGTCAGTGCAAATATTCAAAGTCTCCCTCCCGGTGCAGGTTGCTGCTGAATCCCCATGAGGATTAGTCTCCAGCCGTTTCACCGGACTCCATTGCCGGCTCAACAGTCATTCAGAGACCAAGGTCAGACAGGAGTTCTACTGCTGCCAGGGTTGTGCAACCTATTCTCAGCGTGTCATCAAAAGGCACTGTCCCGTCATCGCTTTCCCTGTCTGCTTTGCCAACTAGCGATGTTGGTACTCTTACTGCTATTTTGGCTACTATCTATAAGTTACTTTGGCAACTTTTGCCATCCCTAACGTTGACAGTTACTCTGTCAGCGGCTCAGCAGTTCCCATCAGCTGTGAGTGCCTCTGGGACTGTGGTCTCTGCCACTGTGCTGCCTCTGCCTCTGCCTTACTAGCCTGTGGCCTCTGTGGTCCCTCTGGTCCCTCCTCCTACTACTACTCAGCTTGAGGAGGAGAAGAATGAATGTAATCCAGACCATGTTGATGTGGAGGAGGGAATGTAGAGGGAGAGCAACCTGTTTATGGGTTTGAAGCAAGTGCCACTGTCTTCTCCTGTAGTGAAGACACTGTGGCCTCAGGGTCTCCCCCAAGGAAGCCTAATTTCAGGCTTTGCTGTACCTTATGCTGGACAAGGTAGCCTTTGCTGCTGAGGAAGAAGACTTCTCAAAGAGGAGTCTAACTCCTGGAGCTCTCCGCATCTCTCTTCATGATCATTCCATCCGTTTACCCTTCCTTGGGGGATGATACCGTGGCTGCCTGGCACAGACCAAGAACATTACCAGCTGTCCCTAGTAAAACAAACAATATTCTGCCCCCTACCAGGGCTTTATATACCACTTAGTCTGAAACTGACTTGATGATCATTATGGTCACTCATGATCAGTCCAGAGCTTCCCTCTATATAAGCTCTTTGCCCTCTGACAGAGAATTCAAAAAATTGGACAATATGGGTAAACGGACTTTTGTTGATGTATCTATGTAATAGGGTAGACAGTCAGGAGGTGGCCTCCAGTATGAAGGAGGATCTCAAGAAATTTGAACAATGGTCCAACGTCTGGCAACTTAGATTTAGTGCTAAAAAATACAAAGTGATGCATCTGGGAAAACAGAACCGGAGAACTCAATATTCCTAGATGGGCATCGACTTGAAGTGACCAGGACTGAACGGTACTTGGGTGTAATCATCTCAGACGACCTTAAAGTAGGGATTCAATGCGAAAAAGCAAGCAGTATCATTGGATGCATAGGCAGGGGAATAGCTAGCAGGAAACAAGAAGCGATTACTCCACTCTATAGATCCCTGGTGAAGCCACACCTGGAGTACTGCATCCAGTTCTGGAGGCCCCACCTAAAGAAGGACATAGTGTTTGGAATCAATTCAGAGAAGGGCCACAAAGATGGTGCAGGGCCTCCATTGCAAGCCATATAAGTCTAGACTCCAAGACCTAAACTTGTACTCTCTGGGACAGAGGGGATATGATGGAAACGTTCAGATTCATAAAGGGTATAAACACTGTTCAGGTAGACAGCCTCTTCCATGCAAACGGAGAGGCGTGTACAAGAGGGCACAGTCTACGCCGGGGGAGGGGCTCAGAGGCAGTGTCATGAAGTACTTTTTTATGGAGAGGGTAATACACATGAAATAGCTACACCCAGAGGTGGTTGCAGCAAAGACGGTGAATGCATTTAAACACACATGGGACTGGCACCACAGTGTAAACAAAACAGCAAAATATAGGGGAGGGGAGTAGGTTCATGGGCAGACTAGATGGGTCACTCTGTCCCCATCTGTCGTCAAATTCTTATGTTCTTATGACTTAAGAAGCCCCGTCATTGGGCCTCAGTGTTGCCAGGCTTACATGATTAAAAAGCAGAGTAGCCTATGGAAATCTTTGTCTACTGTGGTGGCTAAATTGCCGGACTGCACTACTAAGACAGAAGTCCAGCAATGTGTTGTGTATGGATTAGAGGCCAATAAGCATTTACAACATTCCACATACAAGACCGCTAATGCTTCCACATGTGTTGCTGGTTTTGCTACTGATGTTTAACAGTCTATCCTTAATATGCCCTTTTTTTTTTTTTGAACTTTATATTTATTAACTTTCTGTATAAATATACAGTACATAATAGTACATTTCTCATACAGGGTAGTCATATAATTGTCAGGAGTCACATGACCCCTATAGCAAATAATATGGAGAAAGTAAAGCAGAACATCCAGCAATCTGTTACAAGAGGAGTTGGGGTATCAAATAAAATGTTAAAGTCCAAAATGTCCAGTAGATGCCAGCCTCTTCAAAGGTAGAGGTATGTCCTTTAGGGAGAATACCAAAGTTAGTATTACTGCAATCAATTTAGATTGCTATTTAACCTGTATTTCAAAAAGGAGTAAGTCCAGCAAACATACTGAACCCTCCTTACAACACTCCAATACCCTAGTGGGCTAAACCAACAACAGTTTTCTCCATCATTAGCTGCAACTAGCAGCACTTTAGCTTTAATTACTAAAGTTTTCAAACTTCTAACTTTAACTCTAGATCCAGTTTAAAATGTTGAGACAAAAAGAGACAGTTGCTTGCAGGGTAGGGAAAATAGCGCCAAGCAACATATCGAAATGGTGGGATCCCCACTCTCACTATATAGTGAGCAACAATTATATGTTTATTCAAAATAATAATAATCATGTACCCTCTGAGCTTCCCTCCCAAAGTCCAGAAATGTCCTTGGATTAAATGGCTTAAACTAAAGAGAAGAAAATAATACCCTCTGTCTCACATAGCAGTGGATAATGATGCGGTGAGGTGCTGAGAAAAACGCAGCACGAGTGATCGTCTCACTGCTTAGACTCACTACTCTCAAGGCAGTCCTCTGTATCCGATTCCGAATGAACCAATTCAGGATGGCCTTCCTGCGACTTAAATTCCCCTTCTACCTTCTCAAGCCAGCAACCAGCGTCCTGGGGATTGTTAAATTGACATGATTTCCCTCCGTAGGCAATTCATAGTCTGGCCGGTAACAGGAAAGAGTGAATTACACCCAGATTTCTCAAATGTTGTCTCACTGCTTCAAAACTCTTCCTTCTTGCCCTTCCCTGGAAGGAAAGATATGGAAATAACTTCACATCTGAGCCATTGATTTCAATCGGGTAGATGGTTCGAGCAGCTCGAATTCTCTCATCTCTTATATCAGAATCAGCTGATTTTAAAATTATTATGCGTGGTTGATTAGGGACAGCCGAGCGGATATGAGGATTGACTCAATAGGCTTTCAACAAAGGGAACCACTGAAAGTTCTCTGGTAGATTAAGTATTTCTTTTAGCCAAGAAGTCAGAAATGGTAAAAGACCAGTCCCCTCCACTCCTTCAGGAACTCCAAGTCGAATGTTCCCTGATCGGAGCTCATTTTCCATTGCCTCCATTCGGCTACGAATCTGCCCATTTTCTTTAGACAAAGTTGCTGCCATCGTCCTAGTAGATATAGACCTTTTCTCCACTTCTGATACCGTCCCCGTTAGCTTCTGGATCGCTGCATCGTGTGTCTCCAACTTTTGGAGAGTTTTCTCTATTTTAGAACCATGGCCCGCATGGATTCAGTCATAGCGCTCCATGGTGGTTCTGGTGAATCTTTAGCAGCACCACTACTCGAGCCTGCTGGTTCAGACGCCTTGCAGTTTCTACCTTCCCATCTTCGAAATTTAGATCAGTCTGCTTCTGATGATATACTGCATTGAGTTCTGGAGTTATTCTGTAGAACCGAAAACTTCTTGCTTTGTTTTTATTGCCACGATGTGAGGAGGTGCAAGGAAGTTCGACCAGCCTGGAAGATGGCTCTCTGGCGCCCCCCTCTTTAATGTGCCTTTTCATAGACCGGTTATTTTTGCTATGATGTGGAGGCCACATTGAAGGAGATAGTTTTCCAAAATAATTCTTTGCTCATTGAAGTCCCTTGCTCTCCAGGCCTTACATGGGCTTAGGGGTTGAACTTTTTGTAGATGCTCCTGTTCCTCCTGTGCATGGAGTCCTGGTTAGTCTGCCACTGGGCCTCCACTCCCAGGCTCAGTTTTCATGTGCCCATTTTAAGGCCTGTAAAGGTATGGGAGCTGGCTTTACCCCACCGTACATTCCTCTGTCTGTGCTTTACTATAGGGGTCAGAATCGCCCTGTTTCTGAAAAAATGGCAGGAGGCCATACCACAGGTAGATTCTCGATTATTATTTGGGAAGGTCATGTGCTGAAATTAATTGCCCCCTCCCTCCTGTGAATCCTCCCAGCCCATGTCACTACCCTCCAGAACAATTATCGATCCTGTTGACCGAATTACTGTTCTCTTGAACAAGAGGGAAAGTCAGCCTGTACCCCTGGCTGAACTGAGCCGGGGTTCTATTCAAGTATTTCCATGGACCTTAGAGGCCTGAATGAATACATTTCATGCAAAAAAGATTTGCATGGTCTCTCTTCAGTCCGTCCACCCTGTGCCGTCACAGACTGATTGGCTTTGCACTCTGGAAATGCAGTATGCCTGTCTGCAGTAAAGATTCACTGCAGCCATCAATAATAACTTCACTTCCTTTTAGATTGCCAGCACTTTCAGTTTCATGTCTTACCCTTTTAATTATCCTCAGTGTCTCAGGTCTTTACCAAGTGCTTCCCTGTGGTGGCCATGGCCTTACGACGGGAGACCCTGTACATATTCCCTTACATGGATGATTGGCTTCTCAAAGTGCCTTCCAGGGAAGCAGCTATACAGACTTTGAACTGGGCTCGCCAGTTCTTGCCTTTTTTTTTTCCTGGTTAGCAAACCCAAATGAGCTGTGACCCCTTGCCAGTGTCTTCGGTTTATCTGTATGGTTTTAGTCCTGACTCATGTAGCCATTCCTGCCGACATCCTGTGCCAACACTGTGACAGCCAAGGTGACACGGATCACCTCCATCACCCAGTTCCTTGGATATTCATTCTTCAGTACCTGAGCCTCATGGATGCTGCCACTGGATTGTTTGCATAGCCCGATTCCATATGTGCATTCCCAAGGAGATGCTTCTTGCCCAGTAAGCCCAGGCTTCCCAATATCTGGATCTCCCTATTCTGGCACAAACTCCTTATGCTGTTTGCAAGACCACTCCCATCTGCTTCAGGAATCCCCATTTCTCTATCCATCCCTGCAGGAGCTCCTCACTGTGGATGCCTCCAGGATGGGTTTGGCACCCATTTGGGTGCACTCAGTATCCAGGTGGTTTGGCCGTCCTCTGACCACTCCCTCCATATCCACATTCTGGAGGTGAGGATTGTTCTTCTTGGCCAGCAGGCCTTCTCCCCCAGCATTCAGGGCCGTCCTCTGATGGTAAGGACAGACAACTTTTCTGTCTTGCACTACCTCAACAAATGAGGGGTAACCACTTCTACCCTGTTTTTGTGGATTGGGCTGTTGCTCATGACTTATGCATCGTTGCCATTTATGTGCAGAGTACTCTCAATATCTCTCAGCAGGTAGGTTGTTCAGTCCCACACACACACATACACAAAAAAAAACCCCAAACTCCTAGACAATGTGGTTGCAGCCTTTCTTTTTCCTGGCAGGTACTCCATCGGTGTTCTGCCCTGGTCAGGGCCCCTGGACTTCCACCAACTGCCAATTGCCAGCTTGTCTCCTGGTCATCCCCGGCTTGCCCCCGCCCCCCCCGGAGGGCTGAGCTGCGCACTGGTTCCCCAATTCCAGTGTCGCGGAACAAGGATCTAGTTGGGAGTACTGCTGGAGACGGTGGCTAATTGAAGCCCAGGGAGGGCTTCATTTAGATTGAGGACCCATCCCCTCCCTTTTCAGTTTTCCTCTGGGAGGCGGGGACTTGCAGTGATGTCCAGCATCCTCCCTGCCTCCAGTACATGCGAGCGCTGGTAGCTGTGTGACTCCCAGCCTCCACCAGGGGTCCGTCTAGTGCCGGGCACTTTTCCCACCCTCCCCCCGGAGAAGGAGAGCAGTCCATGGGACGCTCTATCCTTCTCCCCCTGGCCGGCCCTCCAGCGACCCGGGTCTGTTCCTGAATCCAGGTCGCCAATGTCACAAGCGGAAATCCAACCACTGCGCTGACAGGCCGGCTTGATTGCAGACTTCTTTACCCATAGGGGTTGTCCAGAGTTGGATATTTTTGCATCTCCACACAATGTAAAACTCCCGTATTTCTGCTTGCCTGCTTCGGGGCCTAGAAATTTTTGGCGACACCCGTTGTTGCTCACTGGAAGTAGAGGTTACTGTATACCTCCTGCAACCGCTGTATGCCTCCAGTCCCTCTGATTCACAGGGTATTGGTCAAGCTTTGGGCGCTGTGGGCCACAATGATATTGGTAGTGCCCTTCTAGCTCAGACAAATGTGGTTTCCCTTCTCTGCCAGAGTATGGTGGAACCATCTATCATGCTTCCTCTTGAGAGGGACTTCTGCCATGGATCAGTGGCAGTCTGTTGCATCCGGACCTTCAGTCCTTGCAGTTTCACACATGGCTCATGAGTTTGTAAAACTGTGCCACTTCTGGGTCACTCAGGCAGTTTTGGATGTTCTTCTAGTGGTTCATAAGCCTGCTGTCACACACTTCTTTCCTGAAATGGAAACATTTCAGTATTTTGTGTTTCCCCTCTCTCTGGGCCCTTTCTTGTGTCCAGTGCAACGTGTCTTGGACTACCTCCTGTCCCTTTCGGACTCTGGCCTCCTATACTGGTTTTTAAAGGTACATTTTTCAACCATTTTGGCCCATCTTGCCCTCCTGGGGACAAGACAGTTACTCAGCTGGAGGTGTCATGCAGGTTTTTCTAAGGGCTTCCCCATCTGCATCCCTCAGTCATTTGACCAGTTCTAGTTTGGGACCTTAACTTGATTCTAGAGTCTGTTCTACATTATCCATTCGAACCTGCCGTCATTTGTGTGGTGTGTTTTGTTTGTTTTTGTCCCCTGGAAAATGCTCTTTCTGGTATCTTTTTGCCTCAGCTTGCAGAGTTTCCAAGCTGCAGACTTTGATTTCAGATCCACTGTACATTCTTTTTCCTTTTTTTTTTTAATCTCTCTCCCTCCGGTCGCAGCCTGCGGGGGCCCTCTCGGGCATCCTGATCTGTTCCTGCCCGCCTCAGGTCCTCCCATCCCGAGCCTCCTCTCTTCTCTCCCGCCCCCACCCGGTGCTGTCACCCACCCCATAGAGCTGGTGTTTTCCTGCTCTGGAGAAGGCCCTCCCTCCCCGAGCATGGTGTGCAGTGACTCTGTGGCGCACGGCAACCCTGCCAGCATCACCATGCTCCCCCTAAGTCCTTGTTGGTCCTACGGTGCTCCCTGATCTCCATTGGGGGCCGCTGGGATGCCGGACATCCCGAAGCCCTCCCCCCCCCAGGAGAGGAGAGCAGTCCGCGGGACGCTGATCCCCCCCGACCCCGGCACCTGAGCTCGCCTCAACTCTGGTCACTGGCGTGGCTCGAGATGTGGCATCTAGCACCTCAGCCGTCTGCGTGGCCGGGCACTGTACTTTCTTTTTGATCAGGATTTGGTGTGCACTCATTCTCAGATCCTTCTTTAAGTCATTTCAGAGTTCACATTGAACCAGACAGTCCCATATTTGTTCCTTCCCCCTCAGAATGTCAGAGAAGTTATCCTGCATTCTCATGCTGTCCATAGAGCCCTATGCTTCTGTTTGGCTTGCACAAAGGACTGCAGAAATTCCTTTTACAGCTTTTTGTTTTGTTTGTCTCCAAGATGGTTGGTGCCAGTTTTCCATGTCGCACCTTTCCGAATGGTTGGCATCCTGAACTTCTTTTTGTTACCAGAAGCACTGTAAAGAGCTTTCTAGACCTGTCTGTGGATATGCCGTCTGTGGCATGGCCACTTCTTTGCCTTGTTCTTAAGTCTTGGCAGTTGATATATCCTCTGCTGCCACCTAAACTTCTGTCCATACTTTCACTGAACACTGCAGTCTGGATCTGGTGTCCCATAGACAGGCCAGCTCTATCTTGCCATCCTCCAAAATCTGCTGTCTTAAGGGTTTTACACCTCTTCTTCTCGGGCTGCAGTTTTACACTGCTTGGGATTCTTTCCAAAGATGTGGCTATATGGAAGGTGATGTCCACGAAGAAGATGGTTTAGTTAGTTACCAGTAACAGTAAATCATTGAGAGCCGCCTGTTGGAACAGCTGTAGCACTGCCGCTTGCAACACCAGCGACCAGGTATGGAAATGAACCCTGATCACCAGGGAAGAGGATTGAGTGTCCCAGTGACACTGTTCTCCTCTGGGCGGTGATGGTATATCTCTGTTGCACAACTGCCATGTGGGTCAGCACAGATGGCAGTGCAAGATATAGGTGCCATTGTATTTGGTAGGGTGGTTATGTGACAGGGGACCCCTGTCATAGTGGACACCCTGGGATAAATTGAAACCCCTTCCCAAACAGTTTATATGTTTTGTATAATGTCCAACTTGCTACTTGGCTGGTTAAAACAAAACTGAGTACAGTTACAAAACAAGAGGGCAGTTTTAATATAAGAATAACAAACGTCTGTGTCTATTTTTTCTAGATGTTAGCATCCCTCTTCTAAGATACATTTTGCTGCAGACAGCATGAAATAATATGACCCTGCAGGAGCATATAGGAGAGCACAGAATGTTCTCACCTCGAATCTGACCTTTAACAATGTTGTAAACAAGTTATGTAATGTGCTCCAGGTGGCTGCCAAATAACTGTTTTCTGTGGTGCAACATTGGCCCCTAGTGGCTAGTGTTATGTCTGCTGTTCATCAAAAGGCAGTGGAAAGTTTTTCCAACTTCTAGTGAGCTTATAAAAAGCCCTACCTCAGTGCTAAGATAGAAGAGAGAGATTGGAAGATGAAAGACCTCCTTGTAGCGTGTGCTTTCACACTGTTTAATTCATGCTAGACTGAAGAAAAGCCTTAGACATTGTTGAAGCTAAGCAGTTGACTGACTTACCATTTTGCTTGCTGTATGTTTTACTTGATGAAAATAAAATGATAAATGCAATAATGCATTTTTTTATGCACCTGATTTGTGGTCTGCCAGAAATTGTTATCCTAAACCCACACCCGGTGACAGGCAGGAGACTGGTTGCAGCAGCATGCACACTTGTGTGCACTGCTGCAATGGCAACCACTTAAAACTCTAGGCAGTGGGTAGGGAGTAAATGACTGATAATACCCCTCCAGCATTCACAGGCCCTGCACCCTCAGAGGCCGACCAGGTTAGCATCTTGGTCCTTCCTGAGATCCCCTCAGTCTCAGGAGTGGGAGGCACCACCTTGGAGGGTAAGTCGTGGTCTCCCAGTTAGACCAGATGGTGGGGTGACAGGGTTGGAAGGACCCAGCAGACATTCTAAATGGGGTTCTTCCCTGAGGTGTCGGCCAGAGGAGGACAGATAGAATTGGGCTGGGGTGGGGCAGTAGATCTTTAGAGAATGTGCCGTATAGAGACACAACTCACCCTCCATTTACTTCCTGTATTTTAGGTGGTATACTCTGGAAGACATACCTGTTACTGCACAATTGTTCTTCTCCTTTCTACACCCTTCCAGTTAGGGTCTTTTCTTTCTGTAACCACCACCTTTCTAACCCATGTATTCTTCATATTCATAACTCTCTGCAGTCTGCGTGCTCAGTAGAACTGCCCGGAGCAAATGAAACTATATGCTAATGATGGAATCATCATTGGCTTGTGATAAACATTCAGACTGCTGCCCTTATCTGCTGCACATTCCATCAACGCCTCAAGATTTCTTGTCTCACCACAAGTCAAGATGCACAGGAGACTTTCAGTCGCTCGTTGGTTGATTGTGAATTATAATTTAAATTATACTCTGTATTCTTACTGCTGCCTTCATTTATTGTATTTTGTATTCTAACGTTAACTTTAGTTGGTTTTATTTAGTTTTTAGTGTTGTTTTCTCTGTTCCTCACGGTTTGGGATAACTGTTGAGGAACCGAGTAGTTTATCTTTAGTTGCGGAACTTTTCCACTATATTTCTGTTTATTTTACTATTTAAATTGTTTATAAATATATTTTGAAACCACTGACCCAGTTTCTTTTCAACTGCTAATCCGGTTGCAGTGAACCACTAACCCGGTTCCGAATTTAAAAACTGTCCGTTCATTTTGAAGAACTTAATCGGTTCCTGAACTGACTGCAAAAAAAAAAAGAAAGGATTTCTGTTTGCGGTTGTGGTTTTTCTCCTAGAAATGGAGTTGTCAGAAAAACCTAAGAAAGACGGGTCCCCCAGGTTTTAAAAACTGTATCAAATGTGGGATGTGTCTTCCAGAGCAGACAAAACATGAACGTTGTGTTGTCTGCCTGGGAACCGAACATTTGTCTTCCAACTGTGAAATTTGTAAATCTTTTCCACAAAAGACTGTGGAAAAATATTAGAAAGGTTGCAGAAGAGACTGGATAAAGGTGTTTCGGCTCTGACCAGCCAACACCTTCAAAATCTCGGGTGAAACCGCCTCTCTTCCTTACACATCCCTGAAAAGGGTGATTCAGGCACCTTAAAGAGGTTGAGTGGGTTGGCTGACTTCTGGTCCCTCCAAGAAAACCAAAAGACCAAGTACGCCGAACCCCAGGAAAAATCAAAAGGATTCTTCTGTGCCTCACAGTCTGCCAGCTGTTGAGGAGATTGCCAAGACCATGAAGGTCATACAGGCAATTCATGGTTTTATACCTTCTCCAACCCTCCCTCCTCCAAGGGTTCAGGAACATACTCCTTCCTCTGACCTCCCCTCCCAGGATATGGACTTTGGGTGCTATGATTTACCAGAGGCTGATGATGATGGTGAGCTTGTTGAATGGAGATCTTGCCAGAGCAAGAATTTGGTTCTCCTCCAAGGCCTGAGTTTCTCCTCTCATTTTTCCTTTGTAAGGAAAATCGTGGATGCCCTTGATATGGCTACCACTGAAGTTATAGAAGATTAGGAGGAGGACGAATACATGGAGATGATGGGGTTAACACCCACTAAGAATATTTTTCTCCCTATAAATAAATTCTTTAAAAAAGATTTATTTGTTATCCTGCAGAACCCAAACTCTGTCACGCCTCTGGATAAGAAGGCGGACAAGAAGTATCAGCTGGACAGACAAGGAGCTGAATTTCTTTACTCTCACCCTGATCATCAGGGTATAGTCCAGCAGGCAGCCTGTAAGAACGCTGAGGGTTCCTCTGTCCTCTCACCCACCTGAGAAGGATTCAAGGAAAATAGACGGTATGTCTAAAAGGTCATTTAGCTGCCTCCTGTGGTCAGACAAGCTAATTACCAGGCCTATGCTGCACAGTACCAGAAAATACTATGGCAGTCGGTTTTGGCAATGTCAGAGAAGGTTTCCTTCCCTATCTCTGATGACCCAGCAGAAACAGCCAGATTTGGATTGGAAGCATCCAAATACCAGTTCCAAATAGCAGCAGATGCCAATTATAATGCCACTAGGTGGATGGATCTGACTGTAGCCCTGAGAAGGTTTGGTTGGCTAAGGACTACAAATTTAAGACAGGATACCCAGACTAAGGCCATGAATTTTCCTTTTCAGGAGCATTCCCCTTTGGTAAGCGTACTGAAGAGTACATGAAAAAGGTGGATGAGTATAAAGCCACCTGTTCGAGCAACTCTTCCAAAGAAAGGCCTTCCACCTCATACAGGCCTTATGGAAGGGGAGGCAGAGGAAGGTCCTCATATAGCAGGCCCTTCTATCAGGCTCAGGCTGTCCCATAGTTACAGCCCTAACCATAGCAGACTGGGTATTACATGGCCCGAAGTAGGAGGGGTTCCAGGAGAGGTTCCCACTCCACCCAGGCTCAGGCACAGCGTAAACAAAATCCCTGACTTCATTGTCAAGGCTGCCTCCCTAGTACTAGTAGGGTGCAGACTGACTCACTTTTTCCAGGTCTGGCAGGCCATTGCCACAGAAAAGTGAGTTTTGGAACTAGTGAGTCAGGGACTGTGCCTGAGCTTCAAATCTCTTCCTCCTCTAAAGTCAAGGCTGTTCAAACCAGATTCTCTCATAGAGAAACAGCTTTTGGAAAAAGAGGTTCAAGCCTTGGTCCACATAAAAGCAGTGGAGCATGTACCAAAACTTCAAAGAGGAAGAGGCTTTTATTCTCTGTGCTTCCTCACCAAAAAGAAAAGTAGGGAGTGGCGGCCTATACTAGACCTTAAGCATCTAAACAAGTATTTTGTAAAATCAAGATTCAAAATGGTAACTCTGTCTCTGATCTTACCAGTCATTCAACAGGGAGATTGGCTGGCATCTCTGGATTTAAAGAATGCCTATTTCCACATCCCCATAAGGGAGTCTCTCAGAAAATATCTCTGATTCAGACTTCCTTCAGGCCACTACCAGTTCTAGGGACATGGATATGTTCATCCACACTGTCTGGCAGGTTCCTTGCCGCTTTAAATATTGCCGGAAGGTCTTCAAGCTGGCTCCTCCAACCCACCTGGGTGGTACAGCTCTCGGCTCCGCCCCATGATGCCAGATCTTCCTTACCACTTGGAAGCTCAGGTTCCCTCCTTAATGCTCTGCGTATAGACTTGATCCTAATTCTTGGTTCACCAAAATAATTCTAAAGTTCTCAAGACTTGGTCTAATTACTCCCTCAGCTCGATGGCGGACAAATTGACTCTCGGATTTCGCAGTGCCCATGCGGGCAGAAGATGTCCAGGACGGACCCGCACCCATGTGCGCCTACTGCCCTCGGCCTAGATCACTGGGCGACCCTCCGCAGGCCCGCGGTAGTTGCGTCGATCGCTTTTCGGCCAACATCCTAGAAATACCACGCTGCCCCGTTACAGTTAGCCGCCCGAGAAGCGCCACCGGTGAAGTCCAAGGAGGTCTGCTACGGTGTCCGCTGCTGGAGCCTCGGCTGAGCAACTCGAGCAGATGATTGCCCCGAGCATCCTCATCTTCCTCGGTTGCAGCATTTATCCTGCTCTTTCTGGGATCCTCCCACACAGCTTCTTTTCAGGAGCTTTGCCAGTCCCTTTCCACCGAAGGGAGAAGGGCCATCGACACTTTTCTCGGTCCAAAAAGAAGGACTTGAAGGGTAAGTCCCACAGTCGACGCTCGTGGAGCGGGAGAGGTCCCTTCCCCAGACAGTCGACACCGACCGGTCAAGGTTGTGGCTAAGGCGTGGCTATTTCACGGGTGTCCCCGCTAGGTCAGTCAGCCAAGACAGCCGGGCCGACGCAGTCAAGATCTTTCTCGACCACTGGACGGCTGTCGACTGATGAAGCAGACAACCCTTCTTCACCAGTTCTCCGGTGGAGACCGAGGACTTGCTCTCTGCCTCCTGTGCCGGAGTTCCCGGTCAAGGCTCCTGAGCTAAGGGAAGAGCGGGTGTCCCCGCCCCTCCCAGACCCGCCTCGAAACCCCGAGGGTCTCGGTCTCGGACTCTATCTCAGTCCAGCCGATCCCACTGACATCGATTTATCTCGGCCCCGCACCGGTAAGCGGTGGCGCCTCGCCCTCGCCTTCCTCCGGAAGAGGAGAGGCTTCGTGCAATTAAGCGCTGACACCACGAAGACTTAATGTGGCAGCAGCCCTTTTGTCTGGGAACAGTCGGCACACCGCCGCCCGACTCATCAAGTGGCTTGTCACCGAAAGCGTCGAAACAACCTCGCTGTAGTCGAGGTGCCCAAGCCTGGGCCGGTTGTTCGGTTGAAACCTGCTGCCCCACCGATTTGTGGTGAACCACCGCCTCAATAACCCAAATCGGGGCGCCGACCAAGGACTCTGTCGGGTCAGGGTCTGCCCACAGGTTGTCTGTCACCCTCACTTCCGACCGCCTCTGCAGATGGAGGGTGGCTCAGGCCCCAGGCAGCTCTTCGTGGACTCCTCGGAGTCTGACGACGACTTCTCCCTGTTTTCTAGGCCCCTTGACCTGGAGTCCTCCTGGGGGCAATCGGATGGACGAGAGCCCATCGTCGCTCATGGGTCTGCTTCGCTCATCTCGGAGTCCACCGGATGCAGCTTGAGCCCCAGATCCAACGGACCAAGTATCCCTGACAGAGATACTGGACTGAGGGATTCGCCCCGGAGGCTTTTCCGGTGGCTGAAGCCATTGTTGGCCCAGCCTTGAGCTCTGGCAGCGCCGGCTTCCTGCTCCGCGCCTTTGGCCAGGATGGCCAGGAAGTATGCGGTCCCCTACCGGCTCTTTGTCCGGTTTTTGGAGCACCCTCTGCGGAGGGGTTAGTCACCGATAGCTTTCCGAATTCCTGGAATGCTAGGGATGTGATAAGCCTCCGCACAAGGAGTCCAAAAAGCTGGACTATGCTGGGCGCAAGGTGTACGCTACGTCCTCCCTAGGCCTCTGCCAGGCCAGCTCGACTGTGCTGATGGCACACTCTCCCACGCCCTCATGGGCTCCTGGATGAGGTGATCCCTCATCTCGGCCGACCTGCAGACCATGGTCAAGCAGGTACGGGATCAGGGAAGGAGGTGGCTAAACAGCAGCTTCAAATGGCTCTGGACATTGGAGACTCCTGTGCCAGATCAGCAGCGGCAGCGGTGGCCATGCACCACAGAGCATGGCTGAGGATATCCACCTTCACGGCGGATACCCAGAATAATTGGCGGACGCCCCTTCTTGGGACTGACCTGTTCGCCCTGGAGTGGAAGGCCACCTCCAGCGGATCGAAGGACAAGGGTCGCGCCGGCAACATAAGTCCTTTCGCCCTTCTGCACCTGAAGTGCACGTCCGCCCAGCAACACCAGCATCAGGGCTAGCAGGCTTGTGCTTGGCATTCCAAAGCTAAGCCTGTGGCTTCTAATAGGAAGCAGGGAGAAAGGCCCAGGAGATCCCTCGGCCGGCCCCTCCTCCAAGCCTGCCCAGTGACGGGTTGAGGGTGTCGCCCAGCCTCGCCACTCCCCCGGTTCCCCCCATGGGGCGACTCCGCCACTTCCTTTCCGCCTGGTCTGCTATCACCACGGACCGCTGGGTGTTGGAGGTGGTAGGAAAGGACCTGCTTCAGGAGTTCGAGCAGGCCCTGCCCTTCCGAGCCGTCACCCCTCGGGGCTACGGGGTCCGCAGCCTCTCTGTCGGCTCACCGAGCCGACATTACCCTGCTCCTCGAAAAAGAGGTGATCAGGAAGGTGGCGGATCCTCCACCAGACCCGGGGTTTGTGTCCAGGTACTTCCTGGTCCCGAAACGGACAGGGGGCTGGTGCCCCATTCTAGACCTGCACGACCTGAACAGGTTCCTAAGGTCTCGAACCTTCAGGATGGTCACTCTGGCTCAGATCATTCCATCCTTGGAACGAGGCATGTGGTTCTGTTCTATGGACCTCCAGGACGCGTTCTTTCACGTCCCAATCCGTCCGTCCCACCAGAGATTCCTCCGCTTCAGGGCAGAGGGATCCCTCTACGAGTTCAGGGCCATGCCCTTCGGCCTTTCCCTAGCTCCCAGGGTCTTCACCAAATGCATGGCAGTGGTGACAGCATTCCTGCAGCGCCGAAGGGTCCGGGTGTACCCCTACCTGGATGACTGGCTGATTGCAGCCTCCTCCAGAATGGAGGTGGAGCGGTCCAGGGATCTGGCCCTCCAGGTTTGCTCTCAGGCTGGCCTCCTCATCAACGAGGCTAAGTCAGAACTCGTGCCAAAGCAGGTGATACAATTCATCGGGGCAGAGCTCGACTCTACGAGCCAGAGCACGGCTCCCGGCAGACAGGGCCGAGGTTCTTTCCTCCTTTGCCCAATCATTTCAGGTTGGGCAATGCGCCCTGCCCGGGACTTCCTGCGCCTCCTGGGCCTCATGGCGGCCTGCACCAGCGTGGTTCATTGGGCCCTTGCTACATGCATCCCCTTCAATGGGGCTAGCCAGCCAATGGTCACAGCACTCCAACCCTTGGATCAGCTAGTGACAGTGACCCAAGGGATGTGGAACGCCCTCCAGTTGTGGACCGTTCCAGCACATCTGCAGGAGGGCATCCCGTTCGTCCGAGCTGACAGTCTGTCTATCGACCGATGCCTCTCTGATGGGTTGGGTGCCCATCTGGGGGAGCACAGAGCGCACAGCCTCTGGTCCCCTCGGGAGTCCCGATGCCACATAAGCCTACTGGAGCTTCGAGCGGTTCATCTAGCCCTCACCGCCTTCACTCCGTTTATACGGGGTCAAGTGGTCCAGGTCCAGACGGACAATATCACGACCATGTACTAGCTAAACCACCAGGGCGGGACGCACTCCATGCCTCTGTGCAGGGAAGCTCTCCGCATTTGGTCCTTCGTGCGCAGCCTGGAGGTGGATCTCCTTGCCATTCATGTGGCAGGAGCCTCCAACATTCTGCCAGATGCCCTAAGCCGGATAGGGGCTGCGTCCCACGAGTGATCTCTCCTGCCGGAAGTAGTACAAGATCTGTTCTCCCACTGGGGCATGCCTCAGGTGGACCTGTTTGTCTCCAGGGAGAATGCGAAGCTGAGACTGTTTCATGCCCGCCCCCATCATCAGGGCTCGCTGCAGGGGGATACCTTCTCGAGGCCGTGGACCCCGGACCTCTTCTACGCCTTTCCCCCATTTCCCTTGATCCAAAGGTGCTTCTCAAGGTGAGGAGGGACAAGGCGCAGGTGATTCTGGTAGCCCTAGACTGGCCCCGCCAGTTCTGGTATCCAGATCTCCTCAGTCTCAGCTCCAGGCTCCCGAGTCGGCTTCCAGCCCGCCTGGACCTGATCTCAGTCAATCAGGGGAAGGTATTCCATCCAGACCTTCAATCCTGCACCTGAAGGCCTGGTTCCTGAGCGGCTAGAGTTCCAGGCCTTGGGTCTTTTCTGACGAGGTCAACGTTGTTGAGGCGTCCCTGTAGGAGTCGACCAGGAAATGCTACACCTTTAAATGGAAGAGATTCTCCATTTGGTGTCAGGGCAAGGGCCTGGACCCTTCCTCCTGTTCCTTGGCTAGCATTCTGGACTACCTGTGGTCCCTTTCTCAGCAAGGGCTTGGTCGACGACCCTCAAGGTGCACCTGGCAGCCATCTCTGCTTACAGAGCGCGGGCGGGAAGCAGTCGGTGGCAGGAGGAAGGTGGTCGGTGCTTTTTCAAAGGCCTTGATCACATATCCTCCGTGCGAGAACCTCCACCTCCGTGATCTACTGCTGGTATTGGCTAAGCTCATGGGCAAGCAGCTGTCGAACCGATGCACAGGTGTGACATCTCCTCACCTGTCGTGGGGACCGCCTTCTTGGTGGCTATCATGTCAGCCAGAAGGATGGGAGAGCTCCAGGCGCTTTCCATCGAGTCTCCTTATCTGGTCTTCCACAGGGACAAGGTTGTCCTGCACCCCATCCGAAATTCCTTCCAAGGTGGTGTCGGAGTTTCACCTTAACCAGATGTTGACTCTGCTGGTGTTCTACCCCAATCACACCTCGGAGGCTAATATAGGCTCCATGCTTTGGACCCTAGAAGAGTGCTCGCTTACTACAAGGAGCGGACGGCTGAAGTTCGGGGAGAGGTTTTCCAGCTGTTTGTCACCTACGCTGAAGCCGGATCTGGCAGACCTGCAGCCAAGCGGACGATAGGCAGGTGGGTCACCTCCTGCATAGATCTCTGCTATAGGTTGGCGGGCACGGAGTCTCCCAGAGGGATAAGAGCTCATTCTACCTGCCATACCGCTGCATCGGTGGCTGCTTCCAGGGGCGTCCCTATCCAGGAAATCTGCAGGGCTGCTACCTGGAAGTCAGCACACACCTTCATTACCCACTACCACATCAACCTTGAGTCACACCGGATGCTGGTTTTGGGGCCTCGGTTCTCCAGTCTTTATTCCTCAAGTAGGGTGTGCCTTGCCCTTTCTCCCGGAGAACTGCTAGGGAGTCTGCCAGACAGTTGTGGATGAACAACATATCCATGTCCCTAGAAATACAGGTTACTCACCTGTAACAGGAGTTCTAGGAATGGTATTTGTTGTTCATCCACACGACTCCACCAGGCTCTCCTCGCTCGACGCACAACCTGGCTTCCAGCGGGCTAGATCTGGCCATGGGCGTGAGCCGAGAGTTTTACCACCCGGGTGGGTGGGAGGAGCCAGCTTGAAGACCTTCCGGCAAGATTTAAAGCGGCAAGGAACCTGCCAGATGGTGTGGATGAACAACATATACCATTTCTAGAGCTCCTGTTACAGGTGAGTAACCTGTATTTCTCAGCCCTGCCCTTCGGTCTCACCTCAGCACCAAGGGTATTTACAAAGTGCCTGGCAGTGGTAGTAGCATATCTTCAAAGGTTGGGAATTTCAGTTTTTCCATATCTTGATGACTGACTAGTCATGGGAAAGTCATCACATCAGGTGAAAGAGCACCTGGCAATGACAAAAAACCTGTTACAATCTCTGGGCTTCCTGTTGAACCAGGAAAAGTCCATTCTCACACTAGTAGCATTTCATTGGAGCAGAACTAGATACTTTAAAGGGAAGAACCTTTCTTCCAGAAGAAATGGTTCAGAGTATCCTGCAACTGATTACCTCATTCAAGCTGGGCAAGCCATGTCCAGCAAGGAGATACTTGCAGATACTGGGGCACATGGCTGCAGCAACAGTTGTCTTGGGAGCAAGACTCCGAATGAGGGATCTCCAGTTTCTTCTCTGGGCACATTGGTGCCAAAGGAAAGACGAAATGTCAAAACTGATTCCAGTAACAGAATTTGTGCTTCAGTCCCTGCAGTGGTGGACGGATGCTTACAACCTAAGAGCAGGACTTCACTTTCAGAGGGAAAATCCTTCAGTCATCCTTACAACAGATGCTTTTCTGTTAGGATGGGTTGCTCATACAGGAGAGCACACTACCCATGGCACTTGGTCAAGTGTGGAGTCTCTCCTCCACATAAATCTGCTGGAGCTCTGAGCAGTGTTTCTGGCCATAAAATGTTTCTCTCAACTTATACAAGGAAAAGTGGTGCAGGTCAGAACAGACAGCACCACAACAATGTTCCACATAAACAAGCAAGGGGAGAAAGGCAGGATCAACCAGACAGATCACGAATGGTCTCTAAACAGACAGGTAGTGGATTCAGTGTTCAGAAAATGGGTCACTCCAGAGGTAGATTTTTTTGCCTCTCATGAGAATCACCTACTGCCCCTGTTTAATTGCAGGCCACCAGCCAAGAGTACAATTCCACTGGATGCCTTAGTCCTAGATTGGTCAGGAAGACACCTGTATGCCCCCCGCCCTTTTTCCTCTCATCTTCAGAGTCCTGATCAAACTCTGGTCACAGCCCAGCTCCATGATTCTGATAGCACCGAACTGGGCCAGGCAGCCATGGTATCCACTTCTGTTGTCCATGTCGGTGTCCAAACCAGTTCTCCTACCCAGGAAGTACAATCTCCTGACTGCCCATCAAGGGAAGATATTGTACCCGCACCTCAGGTCTCTCAGGCGCAAGGCCTGGCTCTTGAGGACCTAGAATATTCAAATCTACACTTTTCTCAAGCTGTTCTGTATATTCTAAAAGGATATAGAAAGCCTTCTAAGAAACCTACAATGCAAAATGGAAAAGGTTTTCAATTTGGTGTGATGCCATGCAGATTTCTCCTTCCCTGGCAGAAATACCAGGTCTACTGGAGTGCCTCACTGATTTGCACTCACAGGGATTGAAATACACATCCTTAAAGGTGCATTTGGCATCCATTTCAGCTTTTATTTCTGCTGGGAAAAATGTTTCCATTGTATCTAGTCCCATTTTCAAAAAGTCCTTTAAAGGGTTATGCCATTTGCATCCTCCTGTTAAAGAGCCAGTCCCTGTGTGGGACGTGAACATTTGCATTGCTCAGCTTATCAAACCTCCCATTGAGCCAGTGTCCTTGCTCATCTGCAGTATGTCGATGGAAAACTGTGTTTTTGGTTGCAGTTACTTCTGCTAGGAGAATAAGTAGTGCAGGCACTATGTCGTTAAAAGAGATTATTTATCCTTTCAACCCGGCCCGATGGCGCAGAGGCTAAGCGCTGGACGCCTACATCACTCCGCCAGCGACCCAGGTTTGGAATGAGCCCGGCCGTCAGAGGTCGGAGGGGGGGGGCCAAGCTGCAAGCTCTCCTCTCCAGGGAGGTGCTGGGGTTACCTCCGGCTAATGGCTGCCACCTGGTGGAGGCCAGGGACAGCCCTGGCCAAGGAGGAGCCAGGCACTAGGCGAGTGGGTGGGAGGAAAGGGGCTGTTACTAGGGCCATGGGACTAATGCGTCCCTCCACAAGCATGCGTACCCACTTCTGGGGCCCCGGGAGTAAATGGAGGAGAAAATCTTCACCAGCGGCAGGATGACACCAACTCCCTGCAGACACTGCATAAGGTAAGCCCCGGTAATTCCATGTGACGGGGCTGTCTGGGGGAAAAAGGCATAGAAAATGACATGATTAAAAAACAAAAAAAAAAGATTTATCCTTTCATAATGTTAAGGTTGTGCTTTGAACCAATAGGAGGTTTCTTCCTAAGGTGGTTTCTGATTTCCATTTAAATCCGTCCATAACACTGCCAGTCCTTTTTACAGAACATGCCCATTCAGGGGAGCGCAGACTCCATAGTCTGGATGTAAAAAGGGCATTGAGTTACCATCTGACCCACACTAAGGATCATAGAGGTGATAAACAGCAACTGTTTCTCACTTATGGGAATGTGGGAAAAGGCACCCCAGCTTCCAAGAAATCAATCTCTCGCTGGATAGTTCAGCGCATTCAGCTTTGCTATTCAAAATCTGGAAAGCAGGCCTAAGGGCCCATTCTACCAGGGGCACAGCTGCTTCTGTGGCAGCCTCAAGAGATGGTCCCTTAGTGGAAATCTGTAAAGCAGCTACCTGGAGAACAGTACACACCTTTACTAAACATTACAGTTTGGACATATAGTCCAGAAGTGATGTCAGGTTTCGCACAGCAGTTCTGCAGAGTCTCTTTCCTAAGTAGGTTCTCTTCCCACCTCCAAAGGTACTGCTTTGAAGTCTGCAGAGAGTTACGAATTTGAAGAATACATGGGGTTAGAAGAAAAAATTACCTTAGTAGTATTGTTTCTTCCAATGTATTCTTCCACATTCATAACTCTCCCTTCCCTGCCTCCCCTCCAGAACCAGAGCCTTTGTATGGTCTGAGTCTTTTTGCTTACTAGTCCCAAACACAGGCATACATATTTTAATCCTGTGGGATTTTAAGATCTTACTTCGAGAGGGCTCTTCCAGTAGGTAATTACATATAGGACTGACGCCGGCCGGCGGCAGGACCCCACGGAAAAATTTCTAGCTAGCAGTCCCTGGTGAGGACCGCCCCGTCAGGTGACCAGCGTCATCGGCGTGGGTATAAAGGCGGTCCCGACGCCATTCTTCCAGGTTCTTTTCCGCCGTTAGCTCGTGCAGCTACCGTGGTAAAGTTCGGTACCGTCAGCCTTATCTTTCGTCGGTTTTACCGAAAATTAGTTATTTTTTCTTATAACGTCAGGTCATCATCGGTGTATGTCGTCCCCTACACCCTCCGAGCACAAAAACAAGTGCGACTCATGCGGCGCCCAACTGCCACACAAGGACGGCCATTCCCTGTGCCTTTTCTGCCTAGGCCCCGATCACCCGGTCGAGAAGTGCCAGCACTGCCTTAACTTCAACGCGGCTACCCGAAAACGGCGCCAACAGTCCCTGGAAGCCCATCTACTCAAGAAGAAGATGAGTTCCATGGAAAAGGAGCTAAAATAGTTAAGGCAGGCGTCCACTTCCCTGAAGGACATCGGAAGAAGAGGGACAAGGAGAGGCACTGGGAGAAGACCTCCCTCAGCGAATCTCCAGCGGGAGGCATGAGACTCGGAGTATTCCCCAGAGCCGCTCCTCGGCGGCCACCTCGAAGGTTTGGGCGGGCGTCGGCCCGCCCGTCTGGCTCACGCTGGGCCTTGCGGGCGCCTCTGGGCTTTGGAGGCCTCCGCCCCAACGGTTCAGGCTGCAGGCTTTGCGACCCACCAGCGTGGGCAACTCCACTAAGTCGGACGTCGGCTCCTCCGGCGTCCGCGTGGAAAGGTCGATGGGCCCGACCCTTTGAGGCGGCCACCACCCCTCTGGACCCGGCGATCCTTCCTCTGCCCATCTCCGCAGATGGCTCCCGTAAGCGGACGCTGGCTCCTCCAGCGCCCGCGGCTTCGCCCTCAAACCGCCGCGTCTGCTTCTCCGGCGCTCAGCGGCCAGCGGAACCGACGACGGACCCCCCACATCCGTCTGCACCGGTTCCCGCAGCCTTCGCTGCCATCCGGGGCTCAGAGTGCCCCAGCCTCACCCGGATTTCTCTCCTCCATCCCGGATGATGCGGAGATCTTCCTCCTCCGTCAGACCCTCCTCCGTTGGAACCGGATCTGGCGTCCGGCCCCAGAGCACCGACCCGGCGCGGTACCTTTGCTGATAACTCCTGGCGCAGTTCTGCGGCACCAGGAGACATCCTGCTTCCGGATGTCCCCTTCCCGTGAGGCCCTCCGCCTTCTGGGCCCTCAATGTGGACCGCCGGGAGGCCTCGGCAGACCTTGTTCTCACGGCCCCCCCCCCACCCGGGCTCCAGTACCCACCGTCTTATCCGCGCTGTGACGCATTATCTGGCACTGCAGTACCTGGCGCTGGTTTTCCCGACACTGCAGTACCCGGCGCTGGGTTTCCGCAGCCGGGTTTCGGATACTCTCCCTCACGGGTGTAACCCGTACCCTTTTCCCCCTCCTCCTCCACCCCCACAGCCGCCGGTGGATCTGCAGGAGACTCTGGCCTCCTGGTGGGCTGAGGCCAAGGCTCAGCTCACCAAGGAGGTCGAGAGCCGCCTTATGACGATGGTGCTGCCCCAGGTTCCCCTACGTCCGAGGCGGCAACTCCCTCTCCACCTCCGGACTCCAGGGCTCTCCCGTCTGGGTCCAGAGAGGGGCAGGACACGCGTTTACGGGTACCACCCAAGGAAACCGTTCCTCCCCCGAGTCGGATAAGGGAGTCTTATTCTTCTTCTTCCTCTTCACTCTCGGATTCCTCGGACTCTTCCGAAGGGTGTTCCGAGAGAGACGACGAGCTCCACTCTCCGTCGAAGCCCCGGCCGAGGACTTCTCCGAAATCTCCTCCGGAGGATCCATCTTTTACGGAGTTGTTCAGAAAAATCCAGGAGGTGCATCAGTGGCACTCTTTGGAACCAGATCCTCAATGACTGAAACTCGCTGAACATCTGGATCTGCCCGTGACAGCTCCTGCTTTAGTGCCACCCTGGATAGAGCCTCACGCCGACCTTGTCACCACGATATGGAAACAGCCGTCGGCGTTAGCCCCACTTCCAAGGAAGTCGAACTGGCTATACCAGGCTCCTGAGGGTGTTGACTACCTAGACTCTCACCCTCGGGCCGACTCGGTCGTGGTCAGCGCCGCTCATGGCTGGTCGGCTCACCCAAAACATCTCAGCTCATCCCCTCCTGATAAGGAATCTCGTCTTCTGGACCAGTATGGACAAAAGATTTACGCTTCCTCCACACTGGGAATTCTGGCCCTGAACTACGTCGGCTACATGGGGGATTACCAGAAGACTGTCCTTACTCAGGCGGAATCTGAGCTGGACTCCCTGCCTGACTCCCAAGTCAAACAGGAGTTAGCCGACCTCGTCCGTTCTGCTTGTTCGGCCAGTCGCCACATTCTGCGGGTGACATACGATGCAGTGGACACTGCCGGGCGGAGCTCCACTTTCGCCGTGGGTCTACGACGTCATGCCTGGCTCCGCCTGTCAGGGTTGGTCCCGGAAGTGCAATCCACCATTCAGGAAGCACCTTTCCGGGGGTCGGTGCTTTTCGGAGGTGATGTCAAGGACATCATCACTGATTTGCAGGAGAAGGGGACGGCCCTGAAATCTGTGGATTCCATGTACCGTCCCCAACAACAGCAGCGCCGTCCCTTTCGCAGACGGATTCAGCCAAAGGCGAAACCACAGGGAAGGCGGGCCACCCAATGTCGGGCCCCCACTGCTGCTAAGCCCACCCCGCCCAAAAAAGCAGCGGGTGCTTCAGCTGCCGCACTGCCCCACACCACCTGACTCCTTTCCTCTCCCACCGCCTCTGGACTTCCCAGAGGAACTGGTAGGAGGGAGGTTTTCCCTCCACCTTCCGGGATGGGAGAGGATAACCACGGATTCTTGGGTGCTCCAGCTTATAGCGGAAGGGCACTCGATAGTTTCTTCAGAAACCACCCCGCTCTGAGGTCATCTTATTCAAGGGAACACCTTTCTTTGATCTGGGAAGAAATCTCAGCTCTTCTCATGAAGCAGGCGATAGAACCCGTCCCCCTTCATCTTCAAGGAACGGGTTACCATTCCCATTTCTTCCTCATCCCAAAGAAAACGGGAGATCTCAGACCTATTCTAGATCTCAGTTCCCTAAATCTTTTTGTAGAATACAAAAAGTTCAGGATGCTCTCTCTGCAGAGCCTTCTGCCCCTCCTTCGGCTGGGTCAATGGCTTTGTGCACTGGATATGCAGGATGTCTATCTGCACATTCCCATTCGCCTTTCTCACCGCAGGTATCTTCGCTTATGCTTCAGGGGACCACTACCAATCCAAGGCGCCCCTTTGGTCTGTCTCGGCCCCCAGTTTTTACCAAATGCCTGGCTGTGGTAGCGGCCCACCCGTACTATGGGAGTACAGGTGTTCCCTTACCTGGACGACTGGCTCCTCATGGCCTCTGGCCCAGGAGGATCTCCTGCTTTCTTTCCTCACCCAGCAGGTTTTCACTTGCCTGGGTATCACCATCAACCATTCCAAGTCTCATCTGGATCCTTCCCAGAGGCTACAGTTCATCGGGGCTATCCTCGATACGACCATGAGCAAGGCCTTCCTACCTCTGGACAGGGCGGCCTCCCTTCAAACCCAGGTTTCTCTGCTATCAGAACGCAGGAGGGTCTCGGCGAGGTCGGTCCTCCGTCTTCTGGGACTAATGGCGGCTGCTATTCCGACGGTCCCCCGAGCTCGTCTCCACATGAGAATCTCTCAGTGGACTCTTCGCTGTCAGTGGGATCAACTTGTGGACGACCTAGATCAATTAGTTCTGATCTCATCGCCGATGGTGCGAGACTTGCAATGGTGGATGGTTCGAGAGAACCTGTTTCGGGGGGTGCCTTTCTTTCATCCTCCCCCCTCCCAGACTCTGACTACAGACGCATCAGGCGAAGGTTGGGGAGCTCATCTAGGTCCTCATTGGACCCAGGGCTCCCGGTCCAGGCTGGAACAAGCTCTCCACATCAATGTGCTCGAGTTTCAAGCTGTGCTGTACACTCTCCAGGCCCTTCACCAATACATCCTTCCTGGACACCTAGCCATCCAGACAGACAACATGTGGTGTGTGGTACATCAACAAGACGGAGGAACTCTGTCCTACCCTCTATGCAGGGCGGCAATGAGGGTCTGGGATTGGGCAGCGCAATACGACCTTCACTTAACGGCATTTATGTTCCAGGAGTCGACAACACTCCGCAGACAACCTAAGCCGCTCTTCTGCCCTGGCACACGAGTGGAACTGACCAAGGGTACTGACGATATCTTCAGCTTTGGGAACCCCGCAGGTAGACCTGTTCGCCTCTCCCCAAAACGCAAAACTCCCCATCTTTTGCTCACTCGTTCCAGAGCAAGGCACTTTCTGGAGCGACGCTCTGTCTCTAGACTGGAAGGACAGATTCGTCTATGCTTTTCCCCCAGTTTCTCTGATCCCCCGAGTATTGCAGAAACTATCCTCAGAAGGAGCGAGAATGATTCTGATCGCTCCTTTCTGGCCCAGGCAATTCTGGTTCTCTCTTCTACAACAATATTCAGAGGTTCCTCCTCGTTCTCTTCCTCTTTCTCGAGGTTTGCTGACCCAGGATCAGGGGACCCTGGTTCATACAGGCCTCAAATCCCTTCAACTACATGCGTGGCTCCTGCAGACCTTAGCCCAATCCCTGCTTTGGTGTGTCTCCAAAGTGGCGGAGATTTTAGTGGAGGCTAGAAAGCCCTCCACCAGGTCCACTTATGCCATGAAGTGGAAGAGATTTCTATTTGGGCGGCCTCCAAGAACGTGGAACCTTTCCTGTTCAGTGGCTTTTCTGCTGGAGTACTTGCGTCATTTGTTAGAGCCTGGGTCTCAGCCATTCCTCCTTGAAGGTTCACATGCAGCTCTCAGCCTACCATGTTCCCTTCGCAGATAAAGCTTTCGCTCAACTGGAGGTCTCTAAGACCTTTCTCAGAGGGGTCCTCCATCTGAGACCCCCCATCCGTACTCCTGCCCCGGGACTTGAATTTTGTTCTCGAGAAACTTACTCTTCCTCCTTTCGAACCTGCAGCTTCTGCAGATTTGAAATTTCTTTCGTGGAAGACGCTCTTCTTGGTGGCCATTACTTCGGCTCGAAGAATCTCCGAGCTTCAGGCCCTGATGTGCAAAATCCCCTACTTGATTTTTCACAAAGAACCAGTGGCTTTCACACGAACCCTAAGTTTCTACCCAAAGTAGTAGCAGAGTCTACCTTAAATCAGTCCATAGAGCTATCTGCCTTTTTACGCAGCACTCTAACCAAGGGGAATATCTACTCCATACTATGGATGTTCACCGGATTCTGAGATACTACACCAACAGGACGAAGGATCTGAGAAAGACTGATCAGTTGTTCGTCTCTTTTGCCCACAAAAGGGAAGGCAATGCTGTTTCCAAGCAATGCCTGTCTAAGTGGTTGGCTCATTGCATCACTTTCTGTTATGACAAGTACAACAAGACACTCCCGGGTCAAGTAAGAGGCCACTCCACAAGAGGGGTAGCTGCCTCTGCGGCTTGTTTCAAGAATGTGTCTGTGGCAGACATATGCGCTGCCCGCCACCTGGACTTCCGTCCATACCTTTACGAATCACTACAGTTTGGACATTGCCTCTCGCCGTAGAGCAGGCTTCGGGCTGGCTGTTTTGCAAGGCCTCCAATCTTGAGGCTTGCACGGCTAGTACTACCTTTTCAAGTAGTTCCTCCTCCCGGTGCCTTTCTTTGTTCCAGACTGCTTGGGATTCTGTCCTATATGTAATTGCCTACTGCAAGAGCCCTCTCAAAGTAAGATAGTACAGTTACGTAAGAACTTACCGTAACAGTAGATCTTCGAGAGAGGCTCTTGCAGTAGGTAATACCTTCCTGCCCTCCATCCCCCTAGGCTTTTTCAGCTCCTTTTCCAGGAATGAAAACATCCGCTTTTCTCTTGTACGGGCCTTCCTGGCCTGTGGCGGGAAAGGACTGGAAGGCGGGCGTCCGGGACCGCCCCTTTATACCGACGTCGTATGACGCCGGTCACCTGACGTGGGGGCGGTCCCTCGCCAGGGACTGCTAGCTAGAAATTTTTCTGTGGGGTCCTGCCACCAGCCGGCGTCAGTCCTATATGTAATTACCTACTGCAAGAGCCTCTCTCGAAGATCTACTGTTACGGTAAGTTCTTACGTAACTGTACTTTATCCTTTGTTTTTCCAGGTGATTATGGTACTTCAGGAGGGTATCTGGTAATAAAATCATTATTATTGCTATCATTATTAGTGCTGATATTGTTTCAGCTTTAGTATACAATATATAGTCAAGCTTGCATTAGGCAGCCTTAATAGTTAGCTTAGAATATATTGCCTTGTAGGCCCTAGAAATCTGAGATGTTGATGGAACGTGCAGCAGTTTGAATGTTTGTCATGAGCCAGTGATGATTCCATCATTAGCATATAGTTCCATTTTCTCCGGGCACTTCTTCTGAGCAGGCAGACTGCAAAGAGTTGTGAATATGGAAGAATATATTGGAAGAAACAATATTACTAAGGTGAGTAATTTTTTTCTTCATGTCAGCCTGGTCCAGTTCTGGCCTCCTGTTCCTGTCAGTATGGTACGACTCCAGTGTTTTCTTAGGTGGGAAACTGAGGAGGTATGACGTATGAGGTCACCCATGTTATACCGATGCCACATATTTTGCATAGACAGCACCATCGTACATCGACTTGGGCATTCCCTAGCTTGGCAACAGTTTCTGAGTGATCGTGACCCCCCAGCTGCTTACAGTTCTAAAGGTTTGGTTCTATGGAGAAGATTCTCTTGAAGATTACTGTTACATAACTAAATGTGGGGCATACAGTGGATCATAGAAAAAAGTTAATAGAATGGTGAAGGAGGGCTCTGCAGGATCCTGCCATTCATAGTCCATCTCTGCCCCTGGCCTAGTTCCACCTCCCTAGCTGGGAGAATACCTTAACTACTGCATCCTCTGTGGTAGAGGGAACCAGGGCAGAATGGGGTCAGGATAATAAGAGTACAGTGGGTTGTGGAGCAGCCTCTGGTGCAAGAGACTCTTAAGGTACTGGAAGGAGGTCCAAACCATGTTCATGGGGCACCCTCTGTTCTCTCATTCACTGCATCGGGTGAGAGAGTCCGTGTTCAACTGAGGAGGGATGAGCAGAGTACATCACACTGTGTAGTACCTCCTTTTGGCTGTGTTATGAGTGGGCGAGTGGTATATGGCTATTGTGCTGGAAGTATGGCCAGAGTACAGTGAAAGTGGAGCAGAGAGATCTCCGGGAAAATGAAATATGAGTTTGGGGTGCGAAAATAAAACGTAGTCCCAGTGGTGCTTAAACTAACTCTGGGCTTGGTGTGTCACGTTAGTGAGGAGCTTGGTCCTGGGGAGGAGGGATGATGTCCTGTCTGGAGTAAATGGGCATATGCCCACAAAGGATGAAACCACTTTCATGTTTTAATTAAACCCCAGAAACCGAGTGCTGCCACAGTTGCCCTTCTTCCAGTTGAAGGGCAAGAAAATGTCTGCCTTCACAGCGCATCAATGCCACTGCTTTGATTGAACAGCGAGAGTGCTTAAAGGAAAACTGTCCACAGCACTGGAGGCAATGCCAGGGCTGCCAAAACACCTGATTACAACAACATACATGGTTTAAGATAAATGCAGTGAACCTTTCTCTAGTTATTTAGCTTCTTAATAGTTCTCCTGGATGTGCCATGTCAAAACCGCCGCCGTACCAGAAGACTGAGAGTGCCCCAGGCATCCTGTCCTGTGCTGGAAGGCTCGTACAAATGACGAGCGAGGCATATCTACACCGGAGAAAAAGAACTATTGTGGCATGCAGAGGTATGTTAACTGAATCTCTACAGCCAATTCCCGGTGAAAACGGAGCCGTGTAAGGTACTTAAAATCGTTCGTAAAGTTGCAGCCCTAAGTTCAGTCATGCGCAGTAGCACCAGCGCTACTGCGGAAGCCAGCTTTCGGAGGACTAGTTGCTACTGCGCGCTGCGAACTCAGGGCTGCAACTTACTGAATGATTTTAAGTACCAATGGCTCCGTTTTCTGAGAATTGGCTGTAGAGGTTCAGTTAACATACCTCTTCATGCCACAATAGTTATTTTTCTCCGGTGTAACTACGCCTCGCTCATCATTTGTACGAGCCTTCCGGCACAGGACTGGATCCCTGGGGCGCACTCCGTCTTCCAGAGCAGCGTTAGTTTTAACATGGTGCACCCAGGAGAACTATTTAGAAGCTAAATAACTAGAGAAAGGTTAGCTGCATTTATTTTAAACCATGTACGTTGTAATCAGCGTTTTGGCAGCCCTGGTGATTGCCTCCACTGTTGTGGACAGTTTTCCTCAAGCACCATATGGTCCATCTATCTTCTCGAGCAGCCCATTGCTCACCACTGCCACGCTTTTGCCTCCAAATGTGGATTCCAGCATTTACACCCACTATCGATCTCCCAGGTGACAGCAAATTGCAGTGCCATCACACCTGTGGCACAGCCTACACTACTTCCACAGTATTGTAGAGCCTGAAGGGACTTGGGCTCCATTTTGTTTGGCCTCTGCTTCTGCTGCACAGCAGTGACTAGGTACTGATACAAATTCAAGTTTAACTGGCAGATTCTCACCCTTGCTCATGGTGTAATGAAGGCATTGATTTATTTGTTTACTGAAGGAGCAGCATCCAGTGAGTGTACCAGACAAGAGATTTTACCTGCTTAGGCTGCCTTTGGTGTCTGAGACCTGAATGTGATGAATCTGCAGATGAAAATATGTGAAGTAATAAAACAGAGTGCAACATCTTCTGTTTTACTCTGCCTTCCCCTCACAGGTGATCGAGAGGCACATCCGCCAGGAGTTGCCATTCATGGCTACGGAAAACATCATCATGGCTATGGTGAAAGCTGGAGGAAACCGTCAGGTAGTGATGCCAGCATCTTCTCAGTACTTAACCATTGTCTCGGGGGGGGGGCAACTAAATTCTACTGTGTGAGGGGAAAATGGGCATCTTGTTCCTGTCCTCTCTCTCCCCTTGTCTGTTTGCAGTTGTTATTGCCCACAGTATTTATTTTTTGTTGACCGGATTGTTGCGCTGGACAGCAAAGCTGCCTATTTCTAGGCACGACCTGGGAGGTTACATTCAGCGGGGTAGGAAACAGTGAATACAAAGCATAAGTCAGGTGACAATAAGCAGTACAGTTAGCCAAAGCATTACACAGGTAAATGATGTAGCAAGAAGTCAGGCAAGGAATTGGTTCAGAAGTGCACATTACAGTGGCATAGAGAGTTGAGTACAGAATCATGGCCTAATGGGGCATTAATAACATTGCACAAATAGAGGATGAGTATGAGGGATGATTGTTCAAGTAGAGCTACGGGAGAGCAAGACACAGAGATAGGATCACGTATCGGGGCAGGCGCTAGGAGGGTCAGGGGAGAAACTGAATTTGCACCCACCACAGGAACATAGTTCAGAACTGGCAAGAACCTTCTGGAATTCCTGCTTGAAGCTCCGGGGGGAGGGAGTATTGATTATTTTATTTATTTAATTATGTATTTATGTCCTTGATAACCGGGTGAGCAAACTGATCCAGAGGTCCATTTTCAGTCGCGACCAGGGCGGCAAACACAACAAACATCAATACAATACAGAGATACAATTAGAACAAAACAGGACTGCCGAATACACTTGATACAAGGTCAAATTACATAGTACAGATATTTCAGAGACCTCTGTACATACTGGTGTAGTGACATACAGCAAGTGGCTATGTAATATAAAAGGCTTAACATGGTGATTATGGTAAAGTATTACATGCAGTGTACATACAGTCACCGGGGAGCCAAGGAAATAAATACAGTTAAAATGAAGGTTCAGTCTATCACCAGGAGTGGTTTAGGCACAAGTCATAGGCAGAAATGCAACTTAAGTTGCAGAACCTGCTCACAGTTCAGAATAAGACAGGTATTCATATCCAGATTGGACAGAGGAGCAGAACAGTGCAAGAGGGTAGGGGTACTGGGGATAGGGTGAGGACATGAATAGGGGCTATGTCAGGATATGGGCCCTAGTACTGCCTGGAGAACAGCTGCAGGTACAAGCAGCCTCTGCCATTAGCCACGATCTTTAAGTTTGCCTTTGAAAGGCTGATGGGAGGGGATGATTGGATGGGTAAAGGAAGTCTGTTCCAGAGGGAAGGGGCAGAGACAGAGAAAGCTTTACTACCCATGGTAGTAGTAGTAGTGCGAGGGACTTCCAGTGGGGGAATGGAGGAGGCCCAGGGACTCCGAGAGACCACTCTGTCAGTGAATAGGGAGGAGTAGGGGGACAGCTGATGGTTCCTGAGTACACTGTCAGCAAGTCTGCCCATAGTGAAGTCAAAACAACCCTGCCCAGAGCTATCCTAGGGACTGGTATAGCGAGCAGTGGTGGGTGATAAAAGGGCTTGAAGGTCAAAGCAGCAGATGGAGTTGTATGTAAGCGGGTCCGTAGGGAAGTGGATGCAGTAATGTATATGGGTTTGTGAGTTCCTGAGAGCCAGCGGGAGGGAGTTCTGTAATTTTGGTGCAGTAACAGAGAAGGCGTTTTCACCCATTTTTGTGTAACACTTTGGTAGGGCAAGGTAGGACTTTATCAGCTGATCTCAAGGGGTAGGCAGAGTGAACAGATTTTTAACAGTATGGTCAGCTTGTTGGGTTTCTAAGAGATGATTATGTTGATGAACCCTCCAAAGATCACAGATTTTAATGTATTTTTTTAAGTTTCTGAAGGTTTAGAATAATTTTTGCATAGCTGCAGTCTGTGTGTGTGTGTGTGTGTGTGCGTGTGTGCATGTTCTGCATTGCTCTGAGATCCCGACCACATCCACCAAACCAACTCTGGGATGCTGCATTGTCCCCACTGACATATTTATACAAGTGCATCGATAGTACAGAATTAAATCAGAACCATTCCTCAGGGGTCTAGATCATTTTTAGAACTAGGAAGTATTTACTGCTAGCTTCCACCACCTGGTAGTATTTTCCTCCAAATGGCAGTAATACCATGTGTCAAACCTGTCTCGCACCTCCCACCTCTAAACTAAGTCTCAGTCCCACTGGGTGTCTGCTGCCACTGCCTCTCCATCTGATCCTCTCTAGAGGGTTGATGTGACCTTATGGTTTAAATTTTGCCATGATGCATCATATGGTACTGCCAAGTTTGTGTATGTGTACCAAATATTGCAAAATTGCTGACTGGAAAACTAATTCCTGAAATCAGAAAGTGGGAGTAAATCATGCAAAACTGGTAGTAAGATACTGCTTTACTCCCCTTATCTGTTATCCTGATTCCTTCCACTTCTTTACCCTGTACTTCTCCAGCACTGCTCCCTATATTCTGACCTCCCTCCTGTGTCTAGAGAGTAAGCTTCACCCCCTGTGCTTTTTTTGTTTCCTTTCTTCCGTCCTTCTAGCCATTCATTTCTCTCCCCTCTCTCCTTCCTTGACTGTGACACCTGCTTCTCAGTCCCCAGTCCAAAACCTTGACAGAGCATACAACCTTCGCTCTTGTCCCCAAACCTCCGTAATAATGCCCACTTTACCCTCTGATCCTAGTCTTCCCACTTGCCTTCAGGTATCTCCTCCATGAACTCTTCTCACATGCCTGTTTCTGAAACTAGCCACTCTTCCCGTCACTTCTGATACTCCCCCTCTCCACCTTCTTTCTGTCTCCCAGCTGCCACCATTGTTTTTATGAGTGTGGTTTTTATGGGGTAGGCAGAAGTAGGCTGCTGGTTAACTAGGATCTGCAGCTTATCCAGTAGGTAGGGAAATGGGCAGACTGGGTGGGCCAAGCAGTCCTTATCTGCCGTCAGTCTGTTTCTGCTCCAGTTTTGTCCTTTTACCTCCTGCCTTCCTGTGAATCATATCTACTACTGTACTTGTATGTTTGTTTTGCATATTTTTGCATGTTACATGTAATGTTTACGCAGTAACATAGCAATTTAAGGTTGGAAGGACTTGCATCCATCATGTCTCCCCAAAAACCCTGTAGCTTTACAAGCAGGGATGAATAAATATGCTGTGTAAAGACAGTCATTTTTTTTTTCATACAGGTTGTTATTCCTCTGTGGCAGGCTAGGTGGCTATCAGCCCGTCCCACAGTCCCCGGCCGTCCCAGAGTCTGCATTTCACCCTCCAAGACTGGGCGGGCCATTGGTGCTACGGGTTGGGCTTCATGGCCAACTTCCAATTTTCCACCTAATTTTTCTTCCTCGAGCTGCCCCTCGAGCCCATGTGCAGGTAAGCGTGACGGACAAGCTCTGCTTCATGAGACGTGCCCTCGATGCCAGTGTTTGGCTGGCTTGTGTGTGTAGGATCCGCGCTACCACTTGACACCTCCAAGTGGCAGGCAAGCAGCTAATCACACAACCCCCCAAGAGAGGAAAGCAGTCTGATGGGATACTCGATTCTCTCTCCCCGCCAGGACCCCTAACAATCCAACTCCATTCCCGAACTCGGTCACCAGTGTGGCAGGAACTAGGTGCTAGGCATCTCTGCCTCCATGCCACGGTAATGGCTTAAAGACGTAGTAATTTAAAATGGTGAATTATACAGGCCTTTTGTATTTCCTGTGGGTTTTTTTTTTTTTTTATACCCGGGGTGGTTGCAATATTTATTTTTCTTATATGTCGCTTTGTTTTTGTGGGTTTCTCCAGCCCTAAATCCACACGTCCCTGATGTAGTGTGTGTGTGTGTGTGTGTGTGTGTGTGTGTGTGTGAGGCATGGGCACGACGCCGCTTGGGACTCCCTTACTTCCAGTCGCACTGCTGACCGCTGGCACCGAACCTCCATTCGTGACTGCGGCACTATGGTGTGGGACCCCACCCATTACCCTGGAGAGGAGAGCCAATGTCGATCCTGCCCCCCGGTGCTGGCACACCAGTGACCAGAGGTTGTTACCGAACCTGGGTTGCCGCATAGCACCAGTGTGGCATCCAGCGCCCAACCCTCAGTGACACTAGGCCGGATATTTTTTTTGGTAATCTATACTTTGTGCTTTTGCCCTGCCCCATCACTGACCCATCAAGTGGCCTTACCCAAATATCCACCATGAAGGCTGGTGTACCACCTTTCCTCCTGGTTTTCTTTTTGGGACATCAGCTTTCAGAGACACGACTCATCTGCCGATGTCACCCCACGTACAACTGCTTCTGCTGCTGTTGTTGCCACCTAGCCCACCAAGTGGCAGTGATGTAGTGGGATACAGGATCCTCCCCTGCAGTCTTTAGAATGCTCAGTCCTCCTTCACCCAGCCGACTTTGTGACCCTGGTCCGCTACCATACCTGAGTGTGCAAGGTGATATGAACAGTGCCTCAGCCCACTACGCCTGTGAGCTGGCCTGTAATTACTATTTCTAAGAGCATCGATACAGTTTACTAGCCACACTCTGGCAGATTTCTGGAGACAGGCAGATGATCAGAAGTCTTCAAGCTAAGCTTGTTCAACCACCTGGGTGGTATATCCTTTGGTTCTGCCCCATGACATCAGGTTTTTCTGCTGGAAGGGACAGGTCTCTCCTCTGCTGCTCTGCAGCATTGGAAGGAATTTTGGTAGTTCAACCGCTTTTTGGCGAATCTTGAGTTTACAAGTCAGTTTTCAACTCGTACACGCCCTCCAGCACCACTTGCATTGCTAATCGATGATTGAAGCAAAAACCTTGATTCAAATTCTGCACCCAGTGCCAGCAGAAAATCTCGGCCACCAGTCTGCACAGCACATGCCTTTACTGCCTTGGCAAACAGCATGATGTTGAGTTCCTTGTTTGTCTCATCGCTGTTCTCGGCTGGAGCCAGCACCGGAGGATCATTCTCTGATTTTCAGGGAGCTGTGTCTGGCCCTGCAGACCTTTGGGGAGAGCCCCTCTCATCACAACAGAAAGCAACAAGCATCATTGCTGTGGACGTGGGAAAGATCCCGCTTTTCCTACTCCCTCAGCTTCTCCGACCACTTGATCCTGGTCAAGCTTCTCTCAGCCAAGGGTAAAGTCAAAAACTCCTTGATACCCCTGTCAGGCTTGTCGACCTCGATGCCAGTTGAACAGAAAGTCAAGACATTTCTTGAACTGTCGACCAGCTGTTAAAGGAGATAGACGAGGAGTCACTCTTCCAGGCCCTGGTGCTCCCAGTCCTCACTCAGGAGGATGTGGTCCAGTCATCTCAGGAGTGGCCTCCACTGGTGGTCATGCCTCTGTTGCCTAATGCTTAATATGGCAAAGCATGTGGTCTACCTTAACCCGTTGTAGGATACCAGTCTACAATCCTAAAGTTGATGGTTAAAGCGTCAACGCTCGCGATCCCGCCTGACCGGGAGACGCTGCCAGCAGCACTCCTCGATGTCCTCAGACAAGGAGCGGCATTAACGCAAAATGTGTTGACATTACGAAGAGCTCCTCTGACAACAGCAGACTATTGCTGGGAGGGCCTGAAATGTCAGATGTTTTTGTCCTTCTCTGTTGTGGATTTTTACTACGTTTGCACTAAATAAATGGGGAGATTTTGAACTACATATGAATGGACTTCTTGTTATTTATGCTTGAGGGTGAGTGCCATGACATTTGTTTGCATATTGCTGGGAGGGTTAGGGCTCTGCCCCCTGGACCTGCTGTCCCTTGGTACTCACTATTTGTTTCCACGCCATTCCATGCCTCACAGATGTCCCTTACATCTGCCTCTCCTCCCCTGCGGTTAGAGCCACTTCCAGTGGTGCTCTGACTAGAGTCCTGTGCTGCTGTCAGCTTGTCATACCAGCTTTCAGTGGAAATCGTATAGTTCAAGGATACTAGAGTGCTCCACGGTGGTAAACGGTCATGGGCAGTTTGAGGAATCCTCAGATTCCAAAGGTGAGTCGTCCAGGCTTCCACCAGGATTCACACTTTCAACCAAGAGTTGATCGAAGACATGACTACCAACCATGGGCCTATGTCTTTTGGGGCTTTACTCCAACTGATGTCGGAATCTATTAATGTGCCCTTTGAACCAGTTCAGAAGCAGGCTAAATACCCCTTCACTGACAAACTGGACAAGGATGACATGGGTGAATCCATTCTGGGACCAGCTATGGAGCTTTGGCAGCATCCTGCATGTCACCCTCCACCCATATGGTCTGCAGGTATGCGGCCTCTGTGGGGCTCCCCTTGGGTTCTCTGACCATCCTTCAGCTCAACACCTGCGTCAGACTCTACTTTCAATATATCGGGTGACCAGGGGACATAAGCAAGCCTCCGGACAAAGAATCCAAGAATAACTGATGCGCAGCAAAAAAGATTCTACACTGTTGCGTCACTGGGTCTCAGTCAGGTCAGCTCTGCTGTCATGATGGCTAACTGTGGTCACTCCCTGCTGGGTGTGCTAGATGACCATCTTCCTCGCCTTCCTGTAGATGAGCACTTGCCAGTGAAGTTAGTTCGGGACCAAGATCAAGTCGCTGGCTAAACACCAGCTCCAGATGGCCTTGGATATAGTCAACTCTTGTACCTCTGCCATAGCAGCAGCCATCACTATGTGTCGCAGGGCCTGGCTGTGGCTTTCTACCTTCTTAGTGAATACTAGCAGAAGTTGGCTGATGTCCCTTCTTGGGCACCAGTCTCTTTGGCTGTGGGGCTAAGGGACATACATGGATTGAGAGTCCAGTGCCACTCTTTTTCCATGGCTTTGTCCCAGAAGGACCAAAAGCTCAAAAAGAAGGCCTTCCAGTATCGGCCCTTTCAACGACAGCAGTCCCAACAGTGGCAGTATCAGCACTGGTGTCTGAAACTCAAATTTAGCCACCAGGGGGCCGGGGGGGGGCAGAGGTGGTGGTGCTTCGTTGGCCTCTGCTGCCGGACTCCCCTCCAAGGCTTCACAGAGATGGGTTGTGGGGTGTCATACCCATGCCCATTCAGCCCCTGTCCTGTCTCTTGGTAGAGGTCGACTGCGCCGCTTGCCACAATGCTCCACCATTACCTCGAACAAGTGGTGCTAGAAGTGGTGGGCAAATGGTTGCCTCTAGATTCTGAGGCTGTCTACTGTACTAGTTCTGCACTCCCCAGGAGTCCAGGATGTTGCAGGACACACTGCCCACCCTAAGGATAGACATTACTCAGCTCCTAGAGAGAGAGAGAGAGAGAGGCCATACCCTGTATCTCAGATGCTGTGGCCAGTCAGGGATACGTGTCCAGGTACTTCCTGGTTCCAAAACAGACATGGGGGGGGGTGGCACTCTATACAGGCTCTGCACGATCTGAACCAGTCCATACGGAAGTGCAAGTTCTGGG
This sequence comes from Neoceratodus forsteri, assembly GCA_016271365.2. Lineage (NCBI taxonomy): Eukaryota > Metazoa > Chordata > Ceratodontiformes > Ceratodontidae > Neoceratodus > Neoceratodus forsteri. The sequence continues at coordinate 237,211,160 of CM057450.1, forward strand.
TGATCACTCTGAATCGGATCACACCATCTCTGGAGCAGGGCATGTGGTTTTCCCTGGACCTCCAGGATGCGTTCTTCCACATTCCAGCCTGTCCCATTGCTGGTACCTTTGGTTCCACACAGAGGGGGGTCCATGCCTAGGGTCTTCACCAATTGCATGTCAGTGGTGGCAGCCTTCCTCTAACAGAGTTGTCCAAGGAGGCCATGAAAAGGTCCAGAGATCTGGCTCTCCAGACCCGTCAGGAGTTAGTCCTCTTGGTTAACCCAATCAAGTTTGAGCTGGTCCCCTCGCAGGTGATCAAGTTCATCGAGGCAGAACTAGACTCCCTGTGAGCTGGGGCCTCCCTCCCTGCAAACTGGGCACTAGATGTTTCCTCCTTTGCCTGATCATTTCAGGTTGTGCTCTCGGTGGCTGCTGGGGTACATGGTATCCACCACCAACGTGATCCCTTGGGTCGCTAGAGGATGTGTCACCTGCAGTGGGGTTGGGTTGTCAGTCCCAGTGCCCAAGTCACTTGTACCAGCCGATCAGATCAGCCTCAGCCAATGGGGGATGCCATCTAGTGGTGGCTGGACCCACAGCGTCTGAAGGAGGGAATCCCATTTTTTCGCCAAGAGCCATCCGTCAGGCTCTCAACTGACACATCTCTGGTGGGGAGCACACCCGGGAGACCACAGAACCCATGGGTTCTGGCCACCGCAGGAGTCCCATCACCACATCAACATGCTGAAGCTCTGTGCAGTGCATCCGACTTTGACGGAGTTTGCTGCACTGGTCCAGGGTCTGGTCATGCAGATCTAGATGGACACCATGACCATTTTTTTACCTAAATTGGCAGGGTGAGACACACCCCCTTCCATTATGTTGGGAAGCTCTCCGCACCTGGACCGTTGTGCACATCTCCTAGCGATTCACATTGCATGAGTGTTCGGTCAGCTGCCAGACACTCTGTCAGCTCAGAGAGAGATATTGCACGATTGGTGCCTGTATCAGAAGGTGGTAGATCACCTGTTCTCTCAGTATGGCACCCCTCAAGTGGACCTTCCCACTTCCCATATTCCAGGACACTGTTGGGGGATACCTTCACAAAGTCCTTCCTCTTGGTCCACAAGGTCATGATCAAGGTCCAGAAGGACAAGGTGCTAATGATCTTGATAGCTCCAGACTGGCCAAGTCCGTTCTAGTACCTGATCTCCTCAGCTTTAGCAGTAGGCCTCTGTGGCAGGGTCCTCTACGCCTTGTCCTTTCAGAAGCTGTGCTCCATGTTTTTGGAGGCATCTCGTAAGGAGGTGACATGCAAATGCTGTACATTCATGTGGAAGAGTTTCTCGTTCTGGTGCCGGGGCAAGGAGCTTAATCCTCTTACCTGTCTCATGATGAGCATCCTCAACCATCTGTGTTGGGCCTGCGAGCGACAACTCTTAAGGTGCACCTACATAGAAACATAGAATATGATGGGAGATAAGGACCACTTGGCCCACCTAGTCTGTAGTCTGCCCATTTTCCCTACCTGTATCATATACCGCATATCCTAAATGATCTGTAGCTTACTCTCTCCTTCCTATTGCTAGAGTTCCTTTTATGTCTGTCCCATGCGTTTAATTTCCCTACCGCTTTTGCACCTACAAACTTTGCCAGAGGCTGTTCCATGGATCCACCACCTTTCTGTGAACATAAGAAAAGCCTTGGCAGATGGGGACCGTCTGCGATCCATCTAGTCTGCCCTAGAAACTACCTCCCTCCCTATGCAACCTTCATCCCTAACTTGTCCTTTATGTCTCTCCCATCGAGTTTGAAAAATATTTTCTCACGTTACTCAAAGTCTACCCCAATCTTCATATCATGGCCCCTTGTTCTTGAATATCTTTTTTTTTTTAAAGATGCTACACTTGTACCTTATTTACAGCCTTGAGGTATTTGAAAGTCTCATCATATCCCTCTCTCTCTCCTCGCTCTTCCAGGGAATACATATTGAGATCCTCCAGTCTCCTCATGACTTTTGGTGCAGCCCCTGCACCATTTTGTCGCACTTCTCTGAACCGGCTCCACTCTGTTCTTCCGGACATGTGGCCTCCAGAACTGGACACAGTACTCTAGATGAGGTCTCACCAATGTTTATACAGTGGCATCACCACGTCCTTCCTTCTGCTGGAGATACCTCTCCTGTGCGTCCTAGCATTCCACTGGCTCTTCTCACAGTCTTCTCACATTGTTTGGTAACCTTTAGATCATCTGATATGATTAATCCCAGGTCCTTTCCTGTTTTGTGGCTGTCTGCTCCTCCCCCGCCCGAGTTATGTACTCCTTTTCTGTATTTCTGTGCCCCAAGTGCATGATCTTGCAGTTCTTTGCATTAAATCTTTGCTGCCACACCCTTGACCACTCCTCAAGCTTGCTTAGGTCCCTTCTCATTTTCTCTACCCCTCCTGGAGTGTCAACCCTGTTGCAGATCTTCATGTCATCTGCAAGCCACCTGGCAACCATCTCTGCATACTGGGCGTGGGGTGTGGCCCAGGAGAAGGTGGTCAGGTGCTTTTCCAAAGGCCTTGGATCACTTTTTCCCTCCGGTGCATGAAACACTCCTCCCTGGGATTTACTGCTGGTACTGGTAATGCCCATGGGGTCGCTTGAGCCAATGCATAGGTGTGTGGTATGTCACACCTGTCACATAAGCTGCCTTCATGGTGGTCAGCACTTCATCTAGGAGGACTGGTGAGCTCCAGGCACTCTTGGTGGAGCCTCCTTATCTGGTCTTCCACAGGGACAAGGTCATCCTTGATCCCCACCCAAAGTTCCTCACAAAGGTCATATCAGAGTTTCACCTTAACCAGCTGATTAACTTACTGTTATACTTTACCAGCCCCACCTTGGAGACTGATTGCAGACTCCATACTCTAGACCTGTGAAGGTCGCTTTCATACTGCACAGAGCGCATGGCTCGAGTTTGGGGTGAGGCTCACCGGCTGTTTGCAACATACACTGAAGCTGCACCTGGCAGACTGGCAACACAGTGAATGATTGCCAGGTGGATCACATCTGCGTCAACCTCTGCTATAGGTTGGCTGGTAGCGAGCCGTCCAAGGGGCTTAGGATTAATTCCACCAGACATACTGGTGCCTTAGTTGCTGCTTCCAGGAATATCCCCATTCCAGCGGTCTGCAGGGCTGAAACCTGGAGCAGAGCACACACCTTAATATCCAGTTACAGCATCGACATTTTGAGTCATTGGGATGCTGCTTTTTGGTCTTCAGTCCTCCAGTCTCTGTTCGCCAAACAGTGGTGTGTGGTCTGCCCCCTCGTCCCAGAGGACTGCTTGGAGTCTGCCAGAATGTGGATAGTGAGCTGTATCCATGCCCTTAGAAATATAGGTTACTCACCTGTAACCGCTGCTGTAAGAGTGATGTACAGTTCACATCCACACAACTCATCCAACCTTCCCGGTAATGGGCACACAGATCCCCGTTTTCAGTGCGAAAAGCTCTGGCATCACAGGGCGGAGCCAGAGGATATACCATCCAGGTGGTGAGAGGAGCTTAGCATGAAGACTTGTGACAATTTGCCTGTCTGCATGAAACTGCAGTGTGGATGTGAACTGTATACCACTCCTAGTACTATGGTTACAAGTGAGTTGTGTATATTTTATGCCCCCCCCCCCAAATCAGCCAGACCCCCTGCCCCACCACCTTACTCCTTCCTCACATAACTCCCATGGCTTCCCTCCCCTATGGCAGGGCTATCAGGGGTTCCCCAAGCCTCTCTGGTGCCTGAATCCAGTGGAGGAACGTGCCTTTTGTCGGTGATGTGAGGCCTGCGGATGACCAGCATCATCCTGCAGCTTCTTTTTTCTCCCTTCCCATCAAGAGAAGAGATGCAGTGTGCTTTCAAAAACACATGTCCGGCATGCGTGAGCAATGCACCCACCCATATCCTCCTATCCTCTGCCAAGTCTGGCTGTCACTCCACCTGTGAGACTATAGGTGACACTAGCACAGCAGGACTCTTGACACCTCCCACCTAGAGGAGGTAAGCATTCTGTTTGACATTGAGCCTGAAGTCACACCACACACACACACACACACACACACACACACAGACACAGACACTTTGCTGGCTCTCTGGCTTTCAGAGTCTTTTCCCAACCCTGTCTTGCCAGCATTACAAGTGGCAGTGCTCCTGCTGGGCCAGCTTTCCTGTGGCCTGTTTAGCTTTACCTCCCTTCTACTGTAATGCCTCCACCCCACCCACCCATCCAGATCAGCTCTGGAGGAAAAAAGCCTAGAACCTGTGTGCCTTTGCATGACAGAAATGTAAATAAACGAACCTGTCTGAAGGTGAGCCCTGTGAGCTTGGTCACATATCTGACGCATCTTCTTGAGCCGAAGTTAGTTGTGAGAAAGACTGGGCAAGAGCGTATGACCAAGCTCCAACAGCGTGTTCCTTTTCAAGAAAAAATGTTGTTTGATGTTCCTGCAAGTGTGACTGTGCCTCCATTCATTTGAATTTGAACCTTTTGTGCATAGTGGAGGTTTGTGTTTCTTTTCTTGCTTTTTAAGTCTGGATTTCTTAGTGACAATCTTCCAGTTGTGGGAGAATTGACAGAAATGATACATAGACAGGTACTGAAGAAGAGGAGCTCAGCAGAGAACAGTGCGTGTGTTACCTGGAGCGTGGCATCCTATTTCTTTTTGATTCCGTTATTTCTTCTCCCTTAGGATTGTCCATGAGAAGATCGGTCCTCTCAGCAAGCTGCTGCTGTGGTCAAGCAGGAAGGGGTGACAATGACTCATCAGTCGAATCCGAGGTGATCCGTATTTCAGTCCCATCCAGGGGCAGCTGAAGAGCCTGCTTGACCCCAGTTCTTTCACTGGGCGTGCTCCACAGCAGGTAAGAAGGAGGAGAGAGTGGTCATGACTTATGAATGCCAAACCAGTGGCTAGCACAGCTGGGATAGTGAGAAATAACTTCTGCTTTGAAATGAGTGAAAGATATGGTATACTGTAGTACTAAAAGCTGCTCGGAGTCTTATTATCGAAGATGAACGTCAGCTGTACTTTTTTAAATGGCGAGCATCCCGTTCCAGCTCTGTAGATAGCTATGTGACCCATTACCTCTGCCACCCCTCATAGGTTCATCAGTGGCTTACTCACTCAGCAGGAGCCTTCTGGTGAGACGGATACCCCGATCTTGACAGATCAGTCTGGTGCCCATCAGTAATCTGGGTAGTGTCCAGGACCGATACTGAGCCCCGTACATGAGTTAACCACGGGAGCTGCCGCTGAGCAAATGCACTCCCGCAGAGAGTGAATATGTCACCTTTGTGATGCATCCACTCCTCGCCCCAAAGAATGAGAGACCAAAGGTCAGTACCAATCGTGGGTGTCTCATGCTGCCACTGGGCCAGCCTAGGTGAGATGAGGTGCAGATGTGTGATAAATGGACGGATATTTTGGGGGGGGGCGCTCGCTAGGCTGTGAATGTAAGGACAGCTTTCTGTTCATATGTGCCTATGCCCATCGATCCACGTTCATGACTTATTTCATAAAAACAGTAATTTCACACACTGGGTGTGCCAGTTCAGGAAAGCTGTGATGCCCTTTTGTACAAAAGCACTTAAAGTGCAGCCAGGGTGGTCAAAGTCCACATAAGTTGGCATTTTGCATCTCAAAGAAAGTTTGATAAACTTATGTGGGTGATTTTTTTTTGTTTTTGTTTTTATAGAGGTGGTTGTCCAGCTGAGTAATGTGGGTTAGTTAGTTATTTATATATTTTTTTGAAGTAAAAATATCTTGTGATTTAAATAGGGGCACAAATGAATCAAAACTGTTATCGTAATTTGATTCTTTGAACCCTATGCAATTTTGTAAGTTTTTTCCATTTGTGTGCTTTATCTGATGTCTCCTGTGTAACCCCGTAATGATTCCTTTTATACTGCAATCCAAACAAAACAAGAATAATTGGGGGGGTTTTAGTGACCAGCATTATTAAGGGCAGAAAAATCACGGTCAGGTGACTAGTTGGCCAGTAACTTTCAAAATCTGGAAGACGGACCAGCACATTTAGTGGCAGTTCGCCACCTGGCTATCTGAACCCCCTGCACTTCTCCCTTTTTCTCTCTTGCACTGAGGTTAGTACCCTCTCTCATCCCAATAAAGTTAAAATCCATAGCAGACTTGTGCATTTTTGCAGTCTGGTGAATTGTGGCTGTTGGAATCACTGCCCTATGGCTCCCACCTGTGACATACCAACCAGCATTGTGCTACCCCTCCAGATTGCCCTGTCCGCACTCTACCACCTGCACAGCCCGACCTCTGGCAAATCTGCCCACATTGCCCCTACCTACAAGGTACCTGCCAGCCCTGTACCATCCACACCACCTGCAGTGTGTATCTACCCACAGTGTACTTTCATATGACATACCTGCCAGCCCCATACCGCGTGCACCACCCCATTTGTGATGTACCTGCCTGCACTGCATATCTGCATTAGCCCTGCCTGAGATGCACCTGCCACCTTTTTACTACCTGCACTGTCACTCACACTGGTCCTCCCACTATACACCACCCAGCGCTGCACTACTCTCAGATGTGTAGCACCTACCAGCGCTGTACAATCCACACTGCTCCACCTACAGTGTACCTTCCTGCACTGCTCTACTATACCTCCAGCAGTACACCTGCCTGTGACACGCCAGCACAGCATCACATGTACTGCTCTTGCCTGTGACATCTCTGCCTGCACTGCCCACATTGCCCTTGCTGATATCTCTCCCCCAAAAACCATGCACTGGTACCTCCCATCTCCCATGTGGGTTTGTAGCCCAGCTGCATACTCCCAGGCTTGATTGGTAGCACAGGCTGGCACAGTCCTTGCTTAGCTGTTAGATCGACCCTGTCCCTCTTAAGCCTGGTCATTAGCTAAGCCCTTTCCTAACCTTTTCAGTAGATGGCCCTCCACAAACTCAGTATGCCATCAGCTGCAAGGTAACAAACAGCTCCTCGATTATAACCAGGAAAACAACCTTTTTATTTGCTAAACAACCATGTCTTGTAATTATCTCCAAATGAGGTTTCCTGCCTATCCCTTACAGCTAGTCACACAATAAGGTGCACTGCATTAGGTACTTCAAATGGTGATCAGTACTTAATGTAGTAATTTTTCATCAGAGAACACACACACACACACATGCGTGGGGATATCGAGACTGGGATGGGCCCTTCTCAGACCTGCTGAAGGAAAAAAAAAAGTAAAAACATGGGCAGCATGGGTGTTTGTGTGGGTTTGGAGCCCATCCTAGATACACTATCAGATATGATGGTGTGGTGGGTGATAAGCCCAAGATAGGCTTTGGACCTACTAAAGAAATTAACACATCCAGTTCCAGGTGACCCAATATCCATCCCACCCCCAGCTGGACCTGGCACAGCTGGATGGGGGCATCTTTTCTGGATGATCATTCACCTCCAAGAGGAACCTTGGTAACAGTGGTGGGTGCTCATCTCTCTGCCCATCTTGCGTCCCCCTCCTCACAGTAGCTGGGGACATTTTGAGTGAGCACCAAGTGTGTCATCTGTGTCCCCTTTCCCTTTAGTAGCAGCCTGGATAGTAGGGAAGGAGCAACACATGATCTTGGTCTTGCACTCCCCCCGCCCCTCCCCCAAGCTGTGATCTGGATAGCTGGAAGGCTCACTGGCTATACACAAACACATCCACACACCCTCCGCCACCAAGTAACAGCAGGGTGAGTGGGAACAGCAGCCACTGGCTGAATTGCTTAGCGGAAAGAACAGCCACCACCAGGGCAGCACTTGGTAACCTGCAGCAGCAGCAGGAGTCTAGACCTGTTGAGGGAGGACTGGTCATATACCCTGTATGAAGTACCCAATGGGCCAATTCTCTTGGTCCCCCTGAGGCAGTACTTTATACTGCTGGTAGAACAGCGTACTGTAGGACCTCTGTAGCAGGTCAGGCAGTACTCCTAAGGTTAGTTTGTAAGACAGTGATGTCTACACATTTTGAAAAATGCAGTGCATCATTCTGCCTCCTTATCGACTGCATCATAACACGTTGTCAGGTACATCCAGAAAGCAAAGTGAAGTATACATTGGAAATGTAATAGCTTAAAGGAAAACTACACCCAAAACTTGAAAAAATATATGTTATGCAGAGTGTTTTAATTTGTAGTGAAGTTCTAGTGTTTCCTTCCCTCTGTCTGGTATTAGGAGCTTTTCCCAAATTAGCCTGCTAGCTTTATGCTAGTTTTACGACCCCTGGGGATCTTCATACCTGATAGCGTAATTGTATTTCTTCTTCCCACAGTGCATCTTGTCTCATGTGTCTGTGATGTAAGAGAGACCCAATATTCAGCACACACATGCTAAACAAACTAAATATATTGGAAGCTTTACAAGCTGCACAAAAATGACCAGCAGCAAAGTCTTTCAAGACAGTAAAACCTTTAAGATGAGGGTGGTCACCAAGCTGAATTCTACAGATTTTAAAATATAGGCATCTCTATTGTTGTGAACTGATTGTAATGCAATGCTTTCTGCTGGATTTATGGGCTCTGCTACATCACCATCACATGAAACAAGGTACATTGTAGGACAAAGAAATACAATAAAACTATTTGATATGGAGATCTCCAGGGGTCGTAAAACTACCCTAAAGCTAGCAGGCTAATTTAGGAAAAACTCATAATACCAGTCAGAGGGAAGGAAACAGTAGAACTTCACATACAAATTAAAACACTCTGCACAGCATATATTTTTTCAAGTTTTGGGTGTAGTTTTCCTTTAACAAAAATTGTTTAAAGAGCAACAATTGTGCTTATTGTTTAACAACCCCTCATGCCCCCACATGCTACCTTACGTAAATTAGACTGAGACGGTCCACTTTGCAGAATTTTCTGATACTTTGTTCAGGGAAGGGATTGTAAATTCCCATCGGACACCTGAGCCCTTCCTCTTCACGGATCCGATGATAGCAAGCTTCATCCCGTGCTCACTCTCCCATGTTTTGTGATGTAAGAGTTAATAGGGCATGGGGCGCTTTGAGTTCAGTGGGGTTTTATAATAGTTTAGAGGGCCACTGAGGTCAAACTCTATTTCTCTGCCCATATTGATGCCATCCACACCAAACGTTACCTCAAGCTTAGTGCCTTGTACTGTAACAAGGACTGCCTCTCCCTCCAGGTCCGCTGAGAGTTGGTTACTAAATGATCCTCCTGGTGTTTGACTACATGGATGGGTCTGTGGCACTGCTCCCGCCTCTTCCTTAGCCAGACTGGACACCCTCTGCAGTACCTTCTGTCATGTTGCCCACCAACTCCCCACCCTGCACTCACTATTGTTTTCTTGATTCCTCACTTTCCAGCCTCCCTCTGCCTCGGTGTCGCCTGTTCCTCTGTACCTCCTTTATTGCCAAATACTGGTTTGGCTTCCTTTCCTCACTCCTCTTCCCCTACTCTTACTTTCTGTGCACCAGAGACTCCTGAACTTTTGCCATTCCTCATCCTCACTTGTGTTATTCAAGCTGCCTTCTCCTACTGTTCCCCCCCACTTCCTCTGGCACCAACTCTCTCTCCCATTGTCTCTTTCCTTCCCTACATGCCTGTAGACGCATGCAAAGGCCACTCTTCCTCCTCCTCCCCATACCTGTCGCTGCCTCTCATGAGTCCCTTCCACTTTCTCCTCACAGCCTTCCATGCTTCCCTGTTTACCTTCTGTTACTCACCTACCAGCACCCGCCATGGTCTTGGTTCCCTACTTGCTTTTCAGTATGTTGGTGCACCATTTTGTTGCTCTGTAGCGCACATTGTATGCTACCACTCATAGCGCTGTCATTTCACTCAGTTTTTGGTTTTTAGTGCCTGCAAAATGTATATTTTTGTATGCTACACTTTAAATACTTATAAATGCTCATTATTGTATGTACCGTACCTCCACTTTCCCCCATCCACCGGGTCGCACCAGGAAATGAGCTTTGGCTCAGTGTGCCTTTTCTGGTTTTCAGATTTTAACTAAATAAAATCAGAGGCACAGCTCAACTGACAGAAGCCTTGTTAGCTGAGCTGCGGCTTCAGTTTGACTCCAGTGGCCCACTAAAATTTTTAAAAATGTGCATCATCTTCGAGGATATCTCTTTCATCATGCCACACCTATGGAACGTATAGCCGCCAGGCTCTAGGAACACATGAGAACTTTTGCATGCAGCCCACTAGGGTCCGCTGGCAATGTCTGATGTCGCCTCTTCCATACAAGTGTAGGCGGCCCCATCCCTCCTCGTTTTTTCCCGCTGTCGACCATACTTGTCTGACCTTGGTGGAAATGACGCTGTTGGCAGCTACACTTTTATTTTACCTTTAGATTTTTAGTACTTGCTTTTGGCACCTTTCTTGTCACTGACAGTCCTCTTATTTTTTTTTTTTATGGCTGGGGTGATGGGTTTATGTCCCATCTCCCGTCCTTCCTGTACTTGAACCTTCTTAAGCCGGGCAGCCTGAGTAGGTGACCTTCTTCCCTTTCCCACCAGTGGGTGGGGCCCACTTACATGGTCCCTCTCATAGTCATCTGCCTTGATGCTGATGTACCTGCACACTTTGGCCACCTCTGGGAACCCACGACCAGGGTTTGGTCTCTTTGCCACTGGGTCTTTTCAACTGGTTTGCTACTGTCTACCACCGGATCTTCGCCTGATGTCGATCCTCACCACACTAACCATTGTTAAGACACTAAAGGTTGGGGTCTTGGCTTCTACCATACCCAACCTATACGTCCATTTAAGATGACCCACCGCTGATTCTCTGCTCCTCCCGATCATTGCTCAGATACCTAGGTTGGGGCTGAGCTTGCACTACTGTGCCTATACAGACAGATTGCTCATCGTCGTGGGGTCCTACCCACCATCTGTTTTGGCCCTTTGATCATCCTCAACTCCTGCGATCAAGACCTACCTCCGGCGCTGCCAGACCCTCTTAGGGCGGTACGTCGCTGTGTTTGTTGGGGCTTCCTATCCCCCAACGTCAACAGGTACGATGGCCACTTTCATGCAGTGGTGTCAACCCCTAGTACTTTACCTACTGTACTCATGTGGGCAGTACGCTGCTCATCATCACTGGGGTTCTACCCATCGTTGACTTTGGCCTTCTGACCTTCATCAACCCCTATGGTCAAGGCCTTCATCCGGCAGGACCAAACCTTCATAGGGTAGTACGTTGCCATGTTGGGGCTGTCTGCCTCCAGTAAGTGCAATTGCGACCACTTCTACACAGTGGCGTTGATGCTTTGAGCATTGCTTTGAGTTTTCAGCCTGCTTGCTTATTCTAACACCGAGTGAGTTGGCATACTACCCTTCGGCAATGCCAGACATGATCACATCCACTTCATTATAGTGATATCAACGTTTTAACCTACTTGCATTAGTGCGTTTGCATCCTACTTCTCAGCGATGCAAGACGCAGTCATGCCCACTTCATTATATTGATGTTGATATCTTAAAGGGGAAGGAAACATTTTGGGGATTACTCAAATTGTGAAGCCCATGAAAGATATTTCAAAGAGGTACTGAGCTTCCTTGTGGATGTCAAGACTCCAAATATATGAGCATCTAAATCATCTGTAAGCCAAAACAAGGCAGCAGTCATTTCATGAAATCTTAAAACAGAAGTGATGTCACTGAGGCCAGCTGTATGTGAGTACAGCTTGCCCTCAGACACTGTCACTTTGTGTCTCAAGATTCCATGAAATGGCTGCTTCCCTGTTTTGATTTACAGATGATTGAGGTATTCCTATCTCAGGACTCCTGACACATACAGGTAAGCCCAGTACCTCATTTGAAAAATCTTTTCATGGGCTTTTACAATTTAGTGATCCTACAGTGTTTACTTCCCAGTCTTTGGAAACAGTGCCGCTCACTAGGGGTTGGGTTCTCCATGATACAAGTACAGTCATGGAACTCACTTGACATTGAAAATAAAATGATGTTCAGTCTTGGAGTCAGACTGAAGCAGTTTATTGTGCAACACACTTGATGCAGAAGTGGACTTTGAAAAGCCTGTAACAGGTGAACGTCAGTGTTTTTTTCCACCTCTGCATCAGGTGTGTTTGCACAATAAACTGCTTCAGTCTGGACTTCTGATGAATGGACATCAGTTTATTTTCAATGGCAAGTGAGTTCAATGTTTACTTCCCCTTTAACTTACTTGCAGTATGCCTTCTCTTTCTTTGTCAGTAGGTCTTACTTTTCTGTTCCCATCTACACTTTCTAATCTATAGGGGTAGCAAGTTCCCCTTCCATCGTTGACGGAGTTGAGGCTGACAACAGATTCTTCTATCGCCAACAGAGGCAATGTCAAGAGGGCACACTGTCTTATCCTTATGGTAGTGGAGGCTACCACCTGGAATAAGGACTTCAGTGCATGGACACCTCCCCCATATCGGGAGTCCCCTTTCTACCTGTCCTGGATGCACCAGTTAATACATCCTGATGTCCAGATGGTTCAGGCATCTTTCACTGGATAGAACTGGCATATACCCTTATAACCGGGCACCTCCCCATTAGTCATCTTCTGACCTAATACAGGAGGGTATCATACTAGGTCCTACTTGCAGCCACTTATACATCACAAAATATGGGACCCGGATAGGTGGTGGTCCTACTGAGGTAGACTCTTGCCTTCTTTGCTGTACCCTGAGCAGGTTCAGTAGCTTTTCCACCCAGTTAGGCTGGGTTACTCTGTCACTGTCAGGCCGCTAATATGCTGGTCACAGTCTCAAACAGGTTTTCTTGCCCTGTCTTTTTTCAGGGCATCTCTATCTGACATGGGCGCCTCTACTAGCATGGCTCCCAGAGAGCCCCTGTTCATCTGTCCCTCCGGAACAGTGGCACACAGGCCTGCCATACTGGGATTTCTCTAATCCACCCAGTGGATAGTAGTTCCCAGACCTACATCTCTCTGGCCTGCAGGAAACCTTGCAGAGCCATCCTTCCAGTGCTTGTAGGCTTTGTCCTAGGGGGTATTCAGATTCTGTTTCAGAGAATAGTCATGGGACCTGTACCATTAAAACAAAGGAATCCAGGGTACCCTTGGCACTTCCAGTCTCCAGAAGGATGGGAGACCTGAGGCCCATTCAGGACTTCAAGCAAGTATGACCACCCTATGAAGCCTGCTCTTGCTTCCGCACACAGGGAGCTAGGTGTGTTTCCTTGACATGCAGGTTGCTTACCTTCGTATCACACTTTGCAAACCTCACAGCAAGTATTTGAGGTTCCTGTTTCAAGGAGAACATTACCCATTTAGGGTATGTCCTCTTGGCTTATCTCCTGTGCCACAGGTCTTCCCACATGCTTACCAGTGGTAACTGCAGCCCTTTGCAGGGAAGGCCTTTCTGTCTCCCATTACTTGGATGACTAACTATTAACAGGTCACTCCAAGGAGCACTTTTTTCATGCCCTAGCATGTTCCAGACACCTATGTGATACTGTGGGGTTTTCTGTCAGTGGGCCCAAGTATGTCTTGCCCTTTGCCTACATTTACAGTATATGAGGCACTCTTGAACACAGCCCAAGACTCTGTCTTCCTGCCGCTGGACAGGGCCAAATGTCTGCTTACATAAATCCAGATGATCTGCCGCAACAGGGATGTTATAGTCAGGATATTCCTGAGGCTCAAAGGTCTGATGGCAGTAGTCATTGTACCACTGGCCAAACTATGTCGAAAATCCTCAGTGGACATTGAGTCCAATGGAATCAGTGTGCAGAAAACTTAGAATATGCTATAGATGAGTTGTCCTCAAGTGGCCTATATAATTACAGATCCATTTGTTCTCAGGCCCTTTGTTAATACAGAGGGCCCCATCAGTGTGATGCATCCTGTCAGCAGGCAGAAGGGGACCTCATTCCTCACCACTGTGCAGGGAAGTCATAAGTGTCTGATATTTAGCTGTAGAACATGGTCTAAAACTGTCAGTAGTCCATGTTCCTGGTGTCCAACCTTCTTAGCAGATAGGTTAAGCAAGTCACATTGCAGGATACATGAGTGCGAGCTGCTGACCTCTGCGACAGAAGCCTTGTTCCACACATGTGGTTGTCCAGAGTTGGACCTTTTTGCGTCCCCACACAGTGCAAGACTACTGATCCTCTCTGGCGCACAGCATTATCTTTCTCGAGGAAAGAGTGGATCTTACTTCAAGATACAGCTCTTGCAGCAGGTAACACCATTAGGACTGAAGCCGGCAGGCGTCAGGACCCCACGGAAATCTTCTAGCTAGCAGTCTTCAGCGGGGACCGCCTCCGACGTCGGTCCCGCCCCCGACGTCAGACGTAGGTATATAAGGAGGCGGTCCCACCAGATTCTAGTTCTTTCCCCGCCGACTTCTGTATGTCTCGACCCTTGGTTCGCTTTCAGTGCGCAACGCCTGGTTAAGTTCTTCCTTCGGGAAAAGTTTGTTTTTCGGCTCAGTTTCTATCTGATGTCCTCTCCAACCTCCGTTGAAGGCCATCCTTCAAGTGCACCTGTGGGAAGCAAATCCTGCCTAAAGACCTCAAGATTTGGCTCAGGGCCCGTGCCTAGCCCAGACCACGACACCCGGGACTGCTCCTTCTGCCAGGGATTTAACAGCCGGACCCGGATCCGTCGCCAGAAGGCCATTCAGGCTTTCCTGCTCGAGGAGAAGATTAAAGCCATGGACGCAGCCTCCAAGGGGGAATCTTCTGACAAGGCCCGGAGACACCTAGAGAAGCATAGGGAGAGAGTGAGATCCAGGTCCCCGTCTAGGGCCTCTGACTTCCGTAGCTCCGGCTTCCGGTCCGACCGCTCCCCCTCCCGGGCCCTCTCTCAGCCTCCCCCTGCAGCGGTGAAGACCTCCTCGGGTTCCTCTTCTCTTTCGCAGGCCAAGACCTCCAGACCTTCTTCGTCTTTAACCACCAAGGCCCTGTCGAGGTCAGGGGACCGTCACCACCATCACAAGTCCAGTTCCCGCCATTCGGAACCTGACGCCAGGTCAGTCTCTTTGCCTCCTCCTCCCCAGCAGAAGACCAAAGAACTGACTTCTCTCAAGAGATCGTCGGCCCCGACGCCAGCCCCTCCGACGTCGGCCAAACACCATCGGTCCCGAGCACCGACGACCACCAGACACCCGTCGCCGGTCAGGCCTTCGCCTCCACGGATGCCGGCCGGGGGACCGACGTCCACATCTACCGAGAAGAGGACCCCCTCGCCTCCCACCGACGTTGGTCAAGAGGCGATCACGGAGGAGGAGCTGACCCAGCCCGAGGACCAGACGGGCAAACCCGGTCCTGCCGTAACCCCCAGGGAACCCACGCTGGAACCTGAGGAGCCGACGCCGGAACCCAACGACCAGCCATCGGCGCCCGGTCCGTCGTCAGGCCTCAGCATATCCAAGGTCAAGGAGTTGTTTTCTTCCTGGTGGGACACCATAAAAAGGGATGTGGTTCCCACACCACCTCCTCCTGCTACTCCGCCGGCCCCCGCGCCCCCTACTTTCCCAGGGATGCGGGCGGTACCTTCCCGGAGCCCTACGGACCCTCCTAGGGGTAGATCACGAAATAGGAGACCTCCGTCCAGATCTTCTTCAGGGTCACCCAGCCCCAAGAGACCCAGAAGACGCTGCCGTTCGCCTTCGACTGAGGACACGGGGTCGGACTTCTCAGACGGATCCAGATCCCCCTCTCCGATCAACGTCCCTTCTCCATACCCACGTGAGCTCCAAAGATCTCCTCCAGATGACCCATCGTTCTCAGAGATTATGAGGCATATCCAGGAGAACATGGGCTGGGATGCAGAGGAACTAGACCCCGAGAGATTACGCCTTGCCAGATATCTTCGGCAAAAAGATCCTAAGCCTGTGGTGGTGCCACCCTTGGTGGACACTTTCGTGGACGTCACCAAGGCAGCGTGGAAACGTCCACACTCATTTCCGGCGATGCCGAAGAAAGCTGACCGCCTGTACAAGGCCCCTAGGGAAGACCAGTACTTGGCATCACATCCTCTGGCCGATTCTCTAGTCATTACAGCCTCTCATGACCGGTCCCAGAGGCTGCAACATTTGAGCACCCTGCCACCGGACCCAGAGTCCAAACAGCTGGATGCTATGGGCAGGCGCACGTATGCGTCCGCTACCTGCGCCATCAGATCCCTCAACTACTTGACCCACATGGAACAGTTTCAGAACGCCTTGTGGGAGCAGGGACTGGATCTGGTGGAAAAGATGCCAGAAGGTGAGCAGAAGGAGGAGTTGCTACAGCTCCTTCGTATGGGTTCGGACGTGGGAACCCAGGTGCTGCGAGCCACGTATGATTCCGCGGACTCCTCGGCCAGAGCGGCAGCTTCAAGCGTATGCCTCCAGAGACACTCATGGCTCCATGTTTCCGGATTCACCCCGGACGTTCAGAACAACATCCTGGACACCTCATTTCATGGAGAAGTTCTTTTTGGTGAGTCCTCTGAGAAGGTCATCACCAAACTTCAAGAGGCCGGGAAGGCGGTACGGTCTGTCCAGGCCATGTACAGACCCAAGCTTAGTTCCTTTCGTAGGAACCAAAGCCGTTTTCGAGGCCGGATGCAGAGACAGCAGTCCCGCGCCGGTCCTCAACAGAGGGGCTCCTTCTCCCGCAGAGCCCAGGGGAAGTCAGTCAGTGGGCCGAGGTCAACGACCAGCTAAGTCGACCCAGCCTGCTGGACCCTCAGCCGCCACAGCATGACTCCTTCCCGGCACCCGCCCCTCAGGATCAACGGGACACCAAGGTCGGGGGCCACATTGCGGACCACCTGCCAGGGTGGCAGTCCATAACCACCGACAGGTGGGTCCTTCAGTTGGTCGAAAGAGGCCACTTTATAAAATTCGTGGACAAGCCACCCACAAGGCCTCTGCTCTCCCGCTACTCGGGTCAACACAAATCACTCATCAGGCAAGAGGTACTTGTGCTCCTGCAAAAGGAAGCAGTGGAGTATGTCCCAGAGAGCCAGATAGGATCCGGATACTATTCCCACTTCTTTCTGGTTCCGAAGAAAACAGGGGACCTCCGTCCAATCCTGGACCTCAGCGACCTCAACATGTCGGTCGCCTACAAACGTTTTCGCATGGTGACCCTCCAAGGACTCATTCCCATGCTGAAAAAGGACACCTTCTTAGCGTCCCTGGACATGCAGGATGCCTACCTGCACATCCCAGTAGCTCAAGTGCACAGGAGGTTCCTGCGCTTCGAGTTTCTCGGCCACCATTTTCAGTTCCGGGCCCTTCCGTTCAGACTGTCTTCGGCCCCCAGGGTCTTTACCAAGTGTATGGCAGTCGTGGCAGCATCTCTGAGGAGACAGGGCCACTACGTGTTCCCGTACCTGGACGACTGGCTTCTCATGGCTGCCTCCAAAGAGGCACTGTTGATGGCTATTCAGAGCACCCAGGATCTGTTCCAGTCTCTGGGGATTCTTACCAACTACGAGGAGTCTCTCCTAGTACCGTCCCAGAAGCTGCAGTTCATAGGCGCAGTTCTGTACACTGTCCAAGGGAAAGCCTTTCTTCCCGACGAAAGAGCGGAGCACATCAGATCCCTCATCAGGGATCTTTCAGTGAAAAAGACCGTCCCCGCCAGGTTGGTCCTTCGCTTGCTCGGACAGATGGCTGCGGCCATTCCAACCGTCCCTTTAGCAAGGCTCCACATGCGGGTAACTCAGTGGATGCTCAAGGTGCAGTGGGACCAAAGGCAAGACCACATGCAGCATCCGGTCAGAATCACGAACGCCGTGATTCGAGACTGGCAATGGTGGCTAGACCCAGGGACACTTTCTGCGGGTGTCCCGTTTACCGCGCCATCCCCGAAGGCAATCCTCTCCACAGACGCCTCAGGGCTGGGATGGGGAGCGCACCTGAACGGGGTGAGGTCCCAGGGAACATGGACCCCTCAGGAAGCTCACCTCCACATCAACGTGCTGGAGATGAGGGCGATCCTTTACGCCCTGCAGGCCTTTCAGTCAGAAATACCGTCGAGTACCCATCTGCTTCAGACAGACAACACTGCGGTTATGTATTACCTCAACAAACAAGGAGGCGCACACTCTTACCCTCTCTGCAGGGAAGCTATGAGGGTGTAGGATTGGGTAATCCGACACGGCACGAGCCTGATTGCAGTTCACATTCCCGGAGTGGACAACACAATCACGGACGGCCTGAGTCGTTCCCAGGCCAGAGTCCACGAGTGGGAAATTCTTCAGGAGGTAGTGGAGGATCTGTTCCTTCAATGGGGCACTCCAGAGTTGGACTTATTCGCTTCCCCATCCAACGCAAAATTGCCCAATTTTTGCTCGCTAGATCCAGGGCCTGGTGTTTTCTGGCGAGACGCGTTGTCCCTCTCCTGGGCGGACAGATTTCTCTACGCTTTCCCTCCCTTCCCGTTGATCCAGAGAGTTCTTCTCAAACTGCGCAGGGAGCAGGCAACAATGATCCTGGTAGTGCCTTTCTGGCCCATGCAGATCTGGTTCCCCATGCTGATGCAATTGTCCCGGGATCCTCCAGTTCCGTTGCCTTTCAGCTCCCACCTATTGTCTCAGGAGGAGAGTTCACTAGTCCACCTGGACTTACGCTCACTGAACCTGCATGCATGGCTCCTAGAGACATAGCCATTATGCGATACGGGGTCTCGCAAGAGGTGACGGAAGTCCTTTCCGTGGCCAGAAAGCAGGCAACGCATGTGATGTACGCCATGAAATGGCGCCGTTTTTGCTTATGGTCGCAGGCACGCGGCCTTTCCCCTTTAGAATGCCCGGTGAAAGGGGTGCTGGAATACTTTCTTTCCCTATTCCATTCGGGTCTCGCCTACCCTCCATTAAAGTGCACCTCTGCGCGATCTCTGCATACTGCACCCGGTGGGACAGCGCACAGTGGCACAGCTTGATGCCTCTCGAGACTTCCTGAGAGGGGTGTTACACCTTAGGCCACCCATCAAGGATCCCGTTCCTCCTTGGGACCTACTCTTTGTCCTGGAACAACTCACGCCCCCTTTGAACCTGCCGCGGATTGCGAGCTGCGTTTTCTGTCATGGAAAACTTTATTTTTAGTTGCTGTCACGTCAGCAAGGAGAGTTTCCGAGCTTCACGCTGTTATGTGCAAGGAGCCTTATTTAATTTTTCACCAGGACAGAGTCTCTGAGGACGAATCCTAAATTCCTGCCTAAGGTGGTCTCTGCCCTCACTCTCAACCAGGACATCGATTTGCCTGTGTATTTCCCCAAGTACTCTAATAGAGGAGAGGCGCTGCTTCACACCCTGGATGTTCACCATTCCTTAAGGTTTTACCTGAATAGAACTAAACAGCTTCGCAAGTCAGAGCAACTATTTGTTTCCTTCGCTGAGAGGATGCTGGGCCAACCAGTCTCAAAGCAGACCCTTTCTCGCTGGCTTGTCCAGTGTATTTCATTTTGCTACAACAACAAGCATAAGCCCCTCCCGGGTACAGTCCGGGGCCACTAGACAAGGGGGGTGGCTACCTCCTTTGCAGCACTGCGTAACGTCTCCACCTCGGCCATTTGTGCTGCAGCTACCTGGAGCTCCGTGCACACATTTATTAGGCACCATAGCTTGGATATTACATAACGGCGGAGAGCTGGTTTCGGCCTGGCCGTTCTACAGGGTCTCCTGTCCTAGAGTCAGGACTTGTTCAAGATCTTCCCACTTCCTCCTCCCAGAATGCTTACAGGCGCTACTGCTTGGGAATCGGTCCCACGGAAGAGTCTGCTGCAAGAGCTGTATCTCAAGTAAGATAGTACAGTTACGTAAGAACTTACCATAACAGTAGATCTTCGAGAACAGCTCTGCAGCAAGGTCCTTCCTGCCCACCATTCCCCTTGAGGAGGTATGGCCTACCAGGCCTTGGCAGGAGCTTTTGCTCTTTTCTTCTGATGGCGGATCCTCGTCTCCCTTCTGATGTCATCCTGCGGCCGGAGTCTCCGCGAGAACTGGGGAATCTTGCGGACAGCCTCCTTATGTACTACATGCCTGACGGGAAGGGTCCCCGCTTGAAGACTGCTAGCTAGATTTCGTGGTCCTGACGCCTGCCGGCTTCAGTCCTAATGGTGTTACCTGCTGCAAGAGCTGTTCTCAAAGATCTACTGTTACGGTAAGTTCCCGTGAACTGTACTTTCTAGGACATGGATATGTTGTTCAATCCACACTTCATGGCAGGTTCCTTGCCTCTTTAAATCTTGCCGGAAGGTCTTCAAGCTGGCTCCTCCCACCCAACCGGGTGGCAAACCTCTGCTCTCCCCATGACTCCAGATCTTCCTTACCACTTGGAAACTCAGGTTCCTCCTTAGCGCTTCTGCGTTTGACTGATCCAAACTTGGTTAACCCAAAACTAATTTTAAAGTTTACAAGACTTCGTCCGTTTCTTCCTTCCGTGGCCATGGCGATAGTCGACTCCTGCTTTCGCGGTGCCTATGCAGGCAGAAGATGTCTTGAACCGATCCGCACTCCATGTGCATTTATTGCCCTCGGCTGATCACGCATCCGCAGGCCTGAAGGGATTTGTGCAAGTCCTTCTCAGCCAATGTCTCTGAAGACTGTGGGTGCCAGACTCCAACTTGGGCGCTTGAGAGACATATTCCACCAGTGAAGTCAAAGGAGGCACGAGGCGTGTGTCCGCAGCTGGCTCCGGTTGAGCAACTTGAGCAGATGATCGGCTTTCGAGGAGGAGGCAGCCCAGGCCCCATCTTCGTCCTCCTCGGTCGCTGCAGGCCTATCCTGCTCTCCTTGGGCTCCTCCTACACAGCTTCTTTTTATGAGCTTTGCTAATCCCCCTTGGCTCTCTCGGTCCAAAAGAAGGACTCAAGGTAAGTCCACCCATCTCGTGTTCGGGTGGAGTGAGAGGTCCCTCCTCAGACAGTCGATAATTTACCGTCGAGGTTGGCGTTAAGGTCGCTGTCTTCACAGTGTCTCCGCCAGGTCAGCTGGCCGAGATACTCTGTCGATGCGGTTTAGATTTTTCGACCCATCGGAAAGGCTGTCGACTGCTGAAGCCGACAACCCTTCTTCACCAGTTCCCCGTGGAGACTGAGGACTTGCCTGCGCCTCCTGTGCTGGAGTCCCCGGTTAAGGTTCGAGTCGAGGAGGAACGGGTTTCCGGCTCCTCCCAGACCCACCTCGGAAACACCGACAGTCTCAGACCTCTTCTCGGTCCAGCGATCCTGCGACACCGGGCGGTCTCGTTATCGAGGAAAGCGGCGGTGCCACTGCCTTGTCTTCTTCCTCCTCGAGGAAAGGATTCGCCAGTTGGCCGACGCTATGAGGACTTAATGTGCAGCTCTTCTGACTGGGAAATGTCAATTCCATCGCCTTTCCCCCTCGCCATTAAGTGGCTGTCACCTGAACGGCCAGCAACCCCTGGTTGTCGAGGAGCCCAAACCGGCACCAGTTGTTCGGCCGAAACCAGCTGCGCCACGTATTGTGGTGGAACCCCGCCTCTACAACCTAAATCTGGGGCTGCGACCAAGGATTCTCGGTCTGGTCAGGGGTTGCCCCATCGGTTGTCGGTCACCCTCACTCCCGACCGTCCTCGGCAGGTGGAGGGTGGCTCAGGCCCTCGGCAGCTGTTCGCAGACTCCTTGGAGTCTGATGACGACTCTTCTCTGTTCTCCTGGCCCCTTGACCTGGAGTCCACTGGGGGACAGTCGGTGGACAAGAGCCCATCCTCGTTCATGGGTCTGCTTCAGCTCATCTCAGAATCTACTGGGATGCTGCTCGAACCCCTGTCCAAGTGGGCCAAGTATCCCCTCATGGAGTTACTGGACCGAGGGGATTCTCCCACGGAGCCTTTCCGGTGGCTGAAGCCATTGTTGTCCCAGCCTTGGAGTTATGGCAGCGGCTGGCTTCTTGTCCTGCTCCTTCGGCCAGGATGGCCAGGAAGTACGCGGTCCCCACCGGTTCACTGTCCGGTTTTTCGGAGCACCCCTCTGCAGAGGGGCTTGTGACCAATAGTGTTTTCCAGCATTCCGGGAACACAAGGGACGTGAACAAGCCTCCTGACAAAGAGTTAAAAAAGCTGGACTACGCTGGGCGTAAGGTGTACGCTGCGTCCTCCCTAGGCCTCCGTCAGGCAAGTTCGGCCGTACTGATGGCGCGATTCTCACCCCTTACGGCTCCTGATAAGGTGATCCTCATCTCCGGCTGACCTCCAGACTACGGTCAAGCAGGTGTGGATCAGGGAAGGGCGGTGGCGAAGCAGCAGCTCCAAACTGTTCTGGATATTGGAGACTCTTGTGCCCGGTCAGTAGCGGCCGCAGTGGCCATCTGCCGCAGTGCTTGGCTGCGGATGTCCACCTTCACGGCAGATACCCAGCGCAAGCTGGCAGATGTCCCCTTCCTGGGTACCGACTTGTTCGCTCCTGGGGTGGAAGGCCATCTCCAGAGGATCGAGAAGTTCATTGCCACCTTGGACTTCCTCACATCTGCCCAGAAGGACAAAGGCCACCAGCAGCAGCGTAAGTCCTTTCGCCCTTCTGCCCCTGCGGCATGTCCGGCCCAGTCACTCTGGCTCAGATCATTCCATCCTTGGAACAAGGCATGTGGTTCTGTTCTCTAGACCTCCAGGGCGCGTTCTTTCACGTCCCAATCCGTCCGTCCCACCAGCGATTCCTACGCTTCAGAGCAGAGGGGTCCCTTTACGAGTTCCGGGCCATGCCCTTTGGCCTCTCTCCAGCTCCCAGGGTCTTCACCAAATGCATGGCAGTGGTGACAGCATTCCTACGGCGCCAAAGGGTCCGGGTGTACCCTTGCCTGGACGACTGGCTGATTGCGGCCTCCTCCAGACCGGAGGTGGAGCGGTCCAGGGATCTGGCCCTCCAGGTTTGCTCTCAGGTTGGCCTCCTCATCAACAAGGCCAAGTCGGAACTCATGCCAAAGCAGGTGATACAATTCATCAGGGCAGAGCTCGACTGTCTTCGAGCCAGAGCATGGCTCCCGGCAGACAGGGCCGAGGTTCTTTCCTCCTTTGCCCAGTAATTTCAGGTTGGGCAATTGCACCCTGCCCGGGACTTCCTGGGCCTCATGGCGCTTTCACCAGCGTGGTCCATTGGACCCGTTGGCACATGCGTCCCCTGCAGTGGGGACTGGCCAGCCAGTGGTCACAGCACTCCTGTCCTTTGGACCATCCAGTGGCAGTGACCCAGGAGATGTGGAACGCTCTCCAGTGGTGGATCGATCCAGCTTGTCTGTAGGAGGGCATCCCGTTTGTCCGCCCCGAGCTGACGGTCTCTCTTTTGGCCGCCTCTCTGGGTTGGGGTGCCCATCTCGGGGAGCACAGAGTGCATGGCCTCTGGTCTCCTCAGGAGTCTCGATGCCACATCAACCTGCTGGAGCTTTGAGCGGTCCGACTAACCCTCACCGCCTTCACTCTGCTTGTACGGGGTCAAGTGGTCCAGGTCCAGACGGACATTGCCACAACCATGTACTACCTAAACCACCAGGGCGGGAAGCGCTCCTTGCCCTGTGCAAGGAAGCTCTCTACACTTGGTCCCTTGTGCGCAGCCTGGAGGCGGATCTCTTAGCCATCCATGTGGCAGGAGTCTCCAACACTCTGGCCGATGCCCTAAGCCGGATAGGGGCTGCGTCTCACGAGTGGTCTCTCCCGCCAGAGGTAGTACAAGATCTGTTCTCCCACTAGGGCACGCCTCAGGTGGACCTGTTTGCCTCCAGTGAGAATGCAAAGCTGAGGCTGTTTCATGCCCACCCCCCTCAGCAGGGCTCGCTGCAGGGGAATGCCTTCTCAAGGCTATGGACCCCGGGCCTCTTCTACGCCTTTCCCCCATTTCCTTTGATCCACAAGGTGGTTCTCAAGGCGAGGAGGGACAAGGCGCATGTGATTCTGGTAGCCCCAGACGGGTCCCGCCAGTTCTGGTATCCAGATCTCCTCAGCCTCAGCTCCAGGCTCCCGAGGCGGCTCCCAGCCCACCCGGACCTGATTTCAGTCAACCAGGGGAAGGTTCTCAACCCGGACCTTCAATCCCTGCACCTGACAGCCTGGTTTCTGAGCGGCTAGAGTTCCAGGCCTTGGGTCTTTCCAACGAGGTCCTCAACGTTGTTGAGGCATCCCATAAGGAGTCGACCAGGAAATGCTATGCCTTCAAATGGAAGAGATTCTCCATTTGGTGTCAGAGCAAGGGTTGGACCCTTCCTCCTGTTCCTTGGCAAGCATTCTGGACTACCTGTGGTCCTTTCTTAGCTAGGGCTTCGTTCGACAACCCTTAAGGTGCACCGGGAAGCCATCTCTGCTTACCGGGCGTGGGCCGGGAAGCAGTCGGTGGTGCAGGAGAAGGTGGTCAGGCACTTTTTCAAAGGCCTTGATCACATATCCCCTCCGGTGTGAGAACCTCCACCTCCGTGGGATCTACTGCTGGTATTGGCTAAGTTCCTGGGCAAGCCATTCGAACCGATGCACAGGTGTGACATCTCTCACCTGTCGTGGAAGACCGCCTTCTTGGTGGCTGTCATGTCAGCCAGAAAGGATGGGAGAACTCCAGGCGCTTTCCATCGAGTCTCCCTATCTGGTCTTCCACAGGGACAAAGTTGTCCTGCGCCCCCACCCGAAATTCCTTCCGAAGGTGGTGTCGGAGTTTCATTTTAACCAGGTGTTGACTCTGCCGGTGTTCTACCCCAGTCACACCTCGAATGCCGAATATAGGCTCCATACTTTGGACCCTAGAAGAGTGCTCTCTTATTATAAGGAGGGAATGGCTGAAGTTCAGGGAGAGGTTCACCAGCTGTTTGTCACCTATGCTGAAGCCGCACCTGGCAGACCTGCAGCCAAGCAGACGATAAGCAGGTGGGTCACCTCCTGCATAGGTCTCTGCTACAGGTTGATGGGCATGGAGCCTCCCAAAGGGATAAGAGCTCATTGTACCCGCCATACCGCTGCTTCCAGGGACGTCCCTATCCAGGAAATCTGCAGGGCTGCTGCCTGGAAGTCAGCACACACCTTTATTACCCATTACCACATCGACCTTGAGTCACGCCAGGATGCTGGTTTTGGGACCTCGGTTCTCCAGTCCTTGTTTCCTAAGTGGGGGGTGTGCGCCTTGCCTCCCTCCTCCCGGAGAACTGATAGGAGTCTGCCATGAAGTGTGGATTGAACAACATATCCATGTCCCTAGAAATACAGGTTACTCACCTGTAACAGGAGTTCTAGGAATGGTATATGTTGTTCATCCACACAACCCACCTGGCTTCGACGCACAACCTGGCTTCCAGCGGGCTAGATCTGGCGTCGTGGGGCAGAGCCGAGAATTTTACCACCCTGGTGGGTGGGAGGAGCCAGCTTGAAGACCTTCCGGCAAGATTTAAAGCGGCAAGGAACCTGCCATGAAGTGTGGCTGAACAACATATACCATTCCTAGAACTCCTGTTACAGGTGAGTAACCTGTATTTCCTCCACACCTTTCCTCTACTTCAGAGAGTGCTAATCAAGCTCCAAGTGGAAAGAGACTCCTTGCCCCGTGAGGCCTTGTCGGGCCTACTGTTGTAGGAACAAGGAACCCCAATCTATCAAGACCTCAGGTTCCTTCATTTTCTTGTATGGCTTCTGAAAACATAGCCATTGCCTGCTTTGGAGTTTCCTAAAAGGTGGCTGATGTTTTGGTTGTGGCCAGAGAGCCTACGACCAGGGCCACTTATGTGAAGTGAAAGTGGTTTGTTTTGTGGGCCGCTTCTTGTCAATCGGACCTAATACTTACAGATCAGTAAACTAGGTTCTGGAGTATCTTGTCCTTGTCGGATACAAGCTAATCATACTCTCTTGTTATCATGCACTTGGCTACTATTTCAGTTTTCCAAGTACCAGTTGCTATTCTTACAGTTGCCCAGCTGGAGGTGGCCGATACGTTTGGGAAGCCATCCTGTGCTTGAAGTGTCCTACTCTTAATATAGTCCTGGCTTGGGACCTGAATTTTGTGTGGGAAACACGCACTGTGACTCCTTTTGAGCAAGCCATCACGTCTGGCCAACACTTTCTTTCTTGGAAAGTGTTGATCTTACTTCGAGAGGGTTCTTGCAGTAGGTCTTTACATATAGGACTGCGCCCCCTGGCATCAAGACCGCATGGCAAATTTCTTGCTAGCAGTGTACAGCGGGGGACTGCCCCTGGCGTCACATGACAGGACATCGGTGTGACTGTGTATATAGGGGGCAGTCCCCATGCCCACCCTCCCAATTCTTTCCCATCATCGGACCTCGCGGCGAACAGCTTCAGTCGTCCTCCATTTCTGACTAGTATAATTATAAGTTTTTTTCATATTCTTCTTCATAATCATGTTGTATGTCTTCACGTAGACTGAAGAAAAAGTGTTCGAAGTGCAGTGCTCAGATCCCACATGGGGATGACCACTCCTGCTGTGATCTTACTTCGAGAAACAGCTCTTGCAACAGGTTACACCATTAGGACTGAAGCCGGCAGGCGGCAGGACCCCACAGAAATTTTCTAACTAGCAGGATTCAGCGGGGACTGCCTCTAACGTCGGTCCCACCCCCAATGTCAGGCATAGTATATAAGGAGGCGGTCCCCCAGAATCCCCAGTTCTTTTCCCGCCGTCGACTCACCAGCATCAGCCTCTCGGTCTCTACTTAGCACACGACGACTTAGAACTTCAAGAGTTTCTCCAAACTAATGTTCTCTCCAACTCCTTCACTTGAGGGACACCTTTTCAAGTGTGCCTGCAGAAAGCAGATCCCTTTTAAGGATCCTCATTCCTCCTGTGTGTGGTGCTTAGGCCCGGACCACGACACCAAGGCCTGCACTTTCTGCCAAGGGTTCAACAGCCGCACCAGGATCCGCCGTCAGAAGGCACTTCAGGCTTATAGTGCCTTCAGAAAGTGTTCACCCACCTTGGATGTTGTCACATTTTGTTGTGTTACTACCAGAATTTTTAATGCATTGAAATTATTTTTTCCCCCCTTGATTCACACAGCATACTCAACAATTTAAAGGGGCAAAAATATTTTTGTTGTGTAACAAAAATTTATGAAACATTAAAAACTGAAATATCTTGTTTACTTAAGTATTCACCCCCCCGAGTCAATACTTTGTAGAAGTGCCTTTGGCAGCAATTAGAGCTTTGAGTCTTCTTGGGTATGTCTGTATCAGCTTTGCACATCTGGATATGGGGATTTCCCCAATTTTTCCTTGCAGATTTGCTCAAGCTCTGTCAAGTTGGATGGGGAGCATCTGTGAACCGCAATCTTTAAGTCTTTTCCATAGATTCTCAATGGGATTCAAGTCTGGGCTTTGGCTGGGCCACTCAAGGACATTCACCTTCTTGTTCTGAAGCCACTCCAGTGTTGCTTTGGCTGTATGCTTGGGGTCGTTGTCCTGTTGGAACGTAAATCTTCGCCCCAGTCCAAGGTCTATTGCAGACTGATGCAGGTTCTCCTTAAGGATGTGCCTATATTTGGCTCCATTCATTGTTCCCTCTATCCTGACAAGTGCCCCAGTCCCTACGCTGAAAAGCATCCCCATAACATGATGCTGCCACCACCATGCTTCATGGTAGGGATGGTGTTACACAGGTGATGAGCTGTGTTCGGTTTGCGCCAGGCATAGCGCTTTACATTCAGGACAAAGAGTTCAATTTTTGTTTCATCAGACCAGAGAATCTTTTACCACATGGTCTCAGAGTCTGCCACGTGCCTTCTTTCAAATTCCAGGCATGCTATTATGTGGCCTTTTCTCAGGAGTGGCTTCCGTCTAGCCACTGTCCCACAGAGGCTACATCTGTGAAGTGTTGCAGAGATTGTTGTCCTCTGGACAGGTTCTCCCATCTCAGCCATGGAACTCTGTAGTTCTGTCGGGGTGGTCATTGGGTTCTTGGTCACTTCCCTGACCAAGGTCCTTCTTACCCGGTTGCTCAGTTTGGGAGGACGGCCTGCTCTAGGAAGAGTCTGGGTGGTTCTGTAATCTTTCTATTTCCTAATGATGGACTTGACTGTGCTTCTGGGAACTTTCAACACCCTAGAAATGTTTTTATACCCCTCCCCAGATCTATACCTCCTCACAATTCTATCACGGAGTTCTACGGACAGCTCCTTGGTCTTCATGGTAGAGTTTCTGCTCTGACATGCACTGTCAACAGTGGGACCTTATATAGACAGGTGTATTTCCGCTGAAATCATGTCAACCATTTGAACTGACCACAGGTGGACTCCATTCAAGTGTGAGTGATCTCACAAGGAAATTGGATTCACCTGAGCTCAATTTGGAGTGTCATAGCAAAGGGGGTGAATACTTATCAAATCAAGACATTTCAGGTTTTTATTTTAAATTATGTGTACAAAAAATTCCAGAAGTTCTAGAGACATGGATATGTTGTTCATCCACACTGTCAGGCAGGTTCCTTGCCTCTTTAAATCTTGCCGGAAGGTCTTCAAGCTGGCTCCTCCCACCCACCTGGGTGGTAAAACTCTCGGCTCTGCCCCATGACGCCAGATCTTCCTTACCACTTGGAAGCTCAAGTTCCCTCCTTAACGCTCTGCGTGTAGACTGGATCCTAGTTCTTCGGTTCGCCCGAAACTTATTTTTAAATTTTCAAGATTTCTGTCATCTTTCTCCCTCACGGCTGCGATGGACAAATTGACTCCCGGATTTCGGCGGTGCCTTTGTGGGCAGAAGATGGCCAGTATGGACCCGCACTCCACGTGCGTCTACTGCCTCGGCCTAGAACACGACCCGCAGGCCTGCGAGTCATGCTGTTCGTTTTCCGCCAACGTCCTATAAGACCGCTGCCCGGCTTGGGCGCCTGGAAGCGCCACCGGTTAAGTCGAAGGAGGCCCGTTGGGCGGTTACCGCGGCAGCTGGCTCTGCTGAGCAACTCGAGCAGATGATCGCCCTCGAGGAGGAGGTGGCTCAGGCCGCATCATCCTCTTCCTCGGTCGCCCCATTTATCCCGCTCTCACTGGGTACCTCGTATTCAGCTTCTTTCAAGGAGCTTTGCCAGTCCCTTTCCACGAAGGGAGAGGGGCCATCGGGACATTCCTCTCGGCCCAAAAAGAAGGACTCAAAGGGTAAGTCCCATCATTGGCGTTAGTAGGAGCGGGAGAGGTCCCCTTCCCCAGACAGTCGACTTCGGTCGAGGTTGCGGCTAAGGCCGCTGGCTTCACGGCGTCCCCGTCAGGCCAGCTGGCCGAGACACCCTCGATTTTTCTCGACCCGTCGGACGGGCTGTCGACTGGTGAGGCCGACAACCCTTCTTCACCGGTTCCTCTGTGGAGACCGGAGACCTGCCTGCGCCTCGTGCCGCAGTCCCCGCTTATGCTTTTTCCAAGCCGAGGGAAGAGCCGGGTGTCCCCGCCTTCCCCCGCCCTCGAAACGCAGAGGATCTCGGCCCTGTCTCGACATCATCTCGGTTCAGCTGCTCCCCGACATCGGCGGTCTTGATCTTGGCACCGAGGTAGCGTCGCCACATCCTAGTCTTCCTCCTCGGAAGAGGAGAGGCTTCGGCACAGATTACGTCGACGCTACGAGGACCTGATGTGGCAGCAGTTACTTCTGTCCGGGAACAAGCTGTCGCCTTCCCCGGCCATCAAGTGGCTGTCACCCGAGCGGCCGAAACAACCCCTCGCTGTAGCCGAGATGCCCAAGCCTGGGAAGGTTGTTCGGCCGAAACCAGCTGCCCCACCGATTGTGGTGGAACCTCCACAACCGAAATCGGGGGCGCCAACTAAGGACTCTCGGTCAGGTCAGGGCCTGCCCCACAGGTTGTTGGTCACCCTCACTCCCAACCGTCCTCGGCAGGTGGAGGGTGGCTCAGGCCCCAGGCAGCTCTTCGCAGACTCCTCGGAGTCCGACTCCTCCCTGTTCTCCAGGTCCATTGACCTGGAGTCCTCCGGGGGCAAAGTCGATGGACGAAAGCCCATCGTCCTTCATGGGTTTGCTTCGACTCATCCCGGAGTCCACCGGGATGCAGCTTGAGCCGGTATCCAAATGGGCCAAGTACCCCCTGATGGAGATACTGGACCTAGGGGATTCACCCACGGAGGCCTTTCCGGTGGCTGAAGACATTGTCGGCCCAGCCTTGGAGCTCTGGCAGTGGCCTGCTTCCTGTCCTGCACCTTCGGCCAGGATGGCCAGGAAGTATGCGGTCCCTACCGGCTCTTTGCCCGGTTTTTCGAACACCCCTCTGCCGAGGGGTTGGTCACCGACAGCGTTTCCGTGCTCTGGGAATGCTAGGGACGTGACAAGCCCCCGACAAGGAGTCCAAAAGCTGGACTGTGCCGGGCGCAGGTGTATGCTGCGCCCTCCCTTGGCCTCCGCCAGGCCAGTTCGCCGTGCTGATGGCACACTCTCCCATGCCCTCATGGACTCCTGGATGAGGTGATCTGTCATTCTCGGCCGACCTGCAGACCACGGTCTGGCAGGTGCGGACCAGGTAGGGCAGTGGCTAACAGCAGCTCCAGATGGCTCTGGACATCGGAGACTCCTGTGCCAGATCAGTTGCGGCGTGGTGGCCATGCGCCGCAGAGCATGGCTGAGGATATCCACCTTCACAGCGGATACCCAGCACAAACTGGCGGATGTCCCCTTCTTGGGAACCGACCTCTTCGGCCCTGGAGTGGAAGGTCACCTCCAGAGGATCGAAAAGTCCAATGCCAATCTGGACTTGATCACCTCCGCCCAGAAGGACAAAGGCCGCTGACAGCAGCAGCACAAGTCCTTTCGTCCTTCTGCGCCTGCTGCACGTCAGGCCCAACAGCACCAGGGCCAGCAGGCTCGCGCTTGGCATCCCAAACCCAAGCCCGCTGCTTCCTCTAACAGGAAGCAGGGAGGTAAAGGCCCAGGAGGTCCCTCGGCCAGTCCCACCTCTAAGCCTCCCCAGTGACGGGCTGAGGTGTCGCTTCTAGCCCTGCCACTCCCCTTGGGTTCCCCTGTGGGGACGTCTCTTCCACTTCCTTTTCGCCTGGTCCGCTATCACCACAGACCGTTGGGTGTTGGAGGTGGTAGGAAAGGGCCTGCCCCTGGAGTTCGAGTAGGCCGTGCCCTTCCGAGCCGTCGCCCCTCGGGGGGCTATGGGGTCCACATCGCCTCTGTCGGCTCGCCGAGCCGATATTGCCCTGCTCCTCAATAAAGAGGTGATCAGGAAGGTGGCGGATCGTCCTCCAGACCCAGGGTTTGTGTCCAGGTACTTCCTGGTCCCAAAACGGACGGGGCTGCTTCTCATGAGTGGTCTCTCCTGCCGGAGGTAGTACAAGATCTCTTCTCCCATTGGGGCACGCCTCAGGTGGACCTGTTTGCCTCCAGGGAGAATGCGAAGCTGAGACTGTTTCATGCCTCCCCCCCTCAGCAGGGCTCGCTGCAGGGGGATGCCTTCTCGAGGCCGTGGACCCCGGGCCTCTTCTACGCCTTTCCCCCATTTCCCTTGATCCACAAGGTGCTTCTCAAGGCGAGGAGGGACAAGGCGCAGGTGATTCTGGTAGCCCCTGACGGGCCCCGCCAGTTCTGGTATCCAGATCTCCTCAGTCTCAGCTCCAGGCTCCCGAGGCAGCTTCCAGCCCGCCCGAACCTGATCTCAGTCAATCAGGGGAAGGTATTCCATCCGGACCTTCAATCCCTGCACCTGACGGCCTGGTTCCTGAGCGGCTAGAGTTCCAGGCCTTGGGTCTTTCCGACGAGGTCCTTAACGTCGTTGAGGTGCCCCGTAAGGAGTCGACCAGAAAATGCTACGCCTTCAAATGGAAGATTTTCTCCAGTTGGTGTCAGGCAAAGGCCTGGACCCTTCCGCCTGTCCCTTGGCAAGCATTCTGGACTACCTGTGGTCCCTTTCTCAGCAAGGGCTTTGGTTGACGACCCTTAAGGTGCACCTGGCAGCCATCTCTGCTTACCGGGCACGGGCTGGGAAGCAGTCGGTGCAGGAGAAGGTGGGCGGGCGCTTTTTCAAAGGCCTTGATCACATATCCCCTCTGGTGCAAGAACCTCCACCTCCGTGGGATCTACTGCTGGTATTGGCTAAGCTCATGGGCAAGCCATTCGAACCGATGCACAGGTGTGACATCTCTCACCTGTCGTGGAAGACCGCCTTCTTGGTGGCTATCATGTCAGCCAGAAGGATGGGAGAGCTCCAGGCGCTTTCCATCGAGTCTCCTTATCTAGTCTTCCACAGGGACAAGGTTGTCCTGCGCCCCCACCTGAAATTCCTTCCGAAGGTGGTGTCGGAGTTTCACCTTAACCAGGTGTTGACTCTGCCGGTGTTCTACCCCAGTCACACCTCTG
The DNA here is from genome assembly GCA_016271365.2 of Neoceratodus forsteri. Lineage (NCBI taxonomy): Eukaryota > Metazoa > Chordata > Ceratodontiformes > Ceratodontidae > Neoceratodus > Neoceratodus forsteri. Next base: position 237,243,412 of record CM057450.1, read on the forward strand.
AGGCCGAGTATAGGCTCCATACTTTGGACCCGCTCGCTTATTACAAGGAGCGGACGGCTGAAGTTCGGGGAGAGGTTCGCCAGCTGTTTGTCACCTATGCTGAAGCCGCACCTGGCAGACCTGCAGCCAAGCAGACAATAGGCAGGTGGGTCATCTCCTGCATAGATCTCTATAGGTTGGCGGGCATGGAGCCTCCCAGAGGGATAAGAGCTCATTCTACCCGCCATACCGCTGCATCGGTGGCTGCTTCCAGGGATGTCCCTATCCAGGAAATCTGCAGGGCTGCTACCTGGAAGTCAGCACACACCTTCATCACCCACTACCACATCGTCCTTGAGTCACCCCAGGATGCTGGTTTTGGGGCCTCGGTTCTCTAGTCTTTATTCCCTAAGTAGGGGGTGTGCGCCTTGCCCCCCTCCTCCCGGAGAACTGCTAGGAGTCTGCCAGACAGTGTGGATGAACAACATATCCAGGTCCCTAGAAATACAGATTACTCACCTGTAACAGGAGTTCTAGGAATGGTATATGTTGTTCATCCACACTCCCGATCTCCCGGCTCGCTGCACAACCTGGCTTCCAGCGGGCCAACTACGTCATGAGGCGGAGCCGAGAATTTTACCACCTGGGTGGGTGGGAGGAGCCAGCTTGAAGACCTTCCGGCAAGATTTAAAGCGGCAAGGAACCTGCCAGGCAGTGTGGATGAACAACATATACCATTCCTAGAACTCCTGTTACAGGTGAGTAACCTGTATATTCTGTTACTAAGCACATGTTGATTAAAGAGATGCATTTTGTTACTAATGGCATGTGTTGATCAATGTTCATTTTATTACTAATGGCGCATGTTATTTAATGATTTACATTCTGTTACTAAGCACATGTTGATTAAGGATATACATTTTGTTACTTATGGAGCACGTTGATTAATGATACACATTCTGTTACTAACCTTGCATGTTGGTTAGCGTTATACAGTCTCTTTTAATCGTGCATGTTAAATTAACAATATACATTCTGTTACTAACAGCGCATATTAATTAAATGATATGCATTCTGTTACTTACCTTGCATGTTGATTAGCGTTCTACATTCTCTTGCTAATTGTGCACATTGATTAACAATATACCTACTGTTAACGGCACATGTTGAGTAACAATATACTTTTTTTTTTTTACACTAGCGGCACATGTTGATTAAATCTGTTACTAATGGTGCATGTTGAGTAACACTATACACTCTTACTAATGGAGCGTGTTAATTAACGATGTACATTTTGTCACTAATAGTGCATGTTAATTAATACACTTTCTGTTACTAATGGTGCATATTGATTAATACATGGTGTTACTAACGGCGCATGTTGATTAATGATATACATGCTGTTACTAACAGTGCATGTTGATTTACATTTTGTTACTAATGGTGCATGTTGGTTAATGATATACATTCTGTTATTCAGCACATGTTTAAGGATTTACATTTTGTTATAGCACGTGTTGATTAATGATGCATACATTCTGTTACTAACGGTACATTGGTTGATGTACATTCTGTTAGTAATGGTGCAAGAGTAATATACATTCTATTAGTAATCGCATGTTGATTAATGATGTACATGCTGTTACTAATGGCGCCTGTTGATATACATTTTGTTACTAATAGCGCATGTTGGTTGATATGTGCTGTGTTACTAAACACATGTTAATGAAGGATTTACGTTCTGTTAGTAATGGCGCATGCTGATTAATATACATTGTTAGTAATGGTGCATGTTAATGTTATACATGTTGTTACTAACGGCACACGTTGATTAATGATATACATTCTGTTACTAGGCACATGTTGTATAAGGATATGCATTTTGGCCCCCATATTCGAAAGTCCCTGGGTACATGACGTAAGTGCCTGTGCCGCACATCTCAGATGCGCCACCCCAAAAAATTGCCATATTCAGCGGATGCACCATAAGATACACCAGCACATCCCTGGCTGAATATACCAGAGATGCACCATAGTGCAACGGCACTTGCGCAGCGCATCAGGGCAGGACTGACTATAGCAAGTGGAGCAACTCGGCCGGAGACACTGGAGCAATATGACAGGACTAAAGTGGGACATGAGCCGTGTGCAGGGGCACAAATAGGGGGAACCAGCAGCCACGGCTATGGGGAACAGAGTGGCACAGCAAAATTGCAAGATGTGCAAAGTACAGCACCCCATGGGCAGAGGACAGAGTGCCACACACAGACAAGTAGGCAAGGGGTGTAGCAGGCACTGTGGGCACGGCACAGATGAGGGTCTGGATGAATTGCCATAGCACTTGGGGTGCCAGTGAACAGCACGGCCCAGACAGGCACCGTGACAGCAGTGACGAAGAGCCAAGCGTGACGGATGTGTGTGCCAGAATACAGGCACAGTGGGATACGGGCACAGTGGCACACAGACAAGTGGCTGTAGGCCACACAGGGTGCCCATGCCCATGGGCACACAGGACAGCAAACAGCGCTGCAGTGCAGCATGGCGAACAGGGCAACAGCAGTGGCATGCACAGCACTGTAACAGGGGCATAATGCAGGTGCCAATGTGGGCAACAGTGAGTGAAAGCCCAGATGCAGCACAGGGAAGCCTATGGCAAGCACTGTGTGGGCAGGACCGGTTTCACACGGTGGACGTGCATGACACAGCACAAACACAACCATGTTGTGTAGCCCAAGGGGCAGTGGGCCACATATGCTACAGAACAGCAGAGTGCAACTACTGTGCAAGAATGACCACAGACACAGGGAACGTGTAATCAAACAGGATTTAATAAAAAACGCAACTGTATAGAAAAAACAACCAACCAGCAATAGTAATAACAGTGGAAACATAGGCAAAATGGGTGTGGTGAAGGGCTGACCTGGGAACAGGGAATGCGGGGGGGGAGGCAACTGTTTACAAAAGGATCTTCAGTGTGAGGGGAGGAATGACATGGGGCTGTTTACAGATAAATAGTTGAGGGGCCACACAGGCCTACTGCCCCTGGCGGTCCAGTACAGGTGGACGTTGCTGTTGCATGCCTCTCTGCAACACCTCTGTCAGGTCTCGTATGGCGTGCAGGAACACCCCATGCCTCAGTACATGGCACCCTGGCATCTAAAGATGGCCATGAGGATGGCCTGCGTGGAGTGGCCCTGGGGTGTCTCCCACGACGAACATGTCATGCTGCACCCACAGCCTGATGACCTATGTGGGAGAACAGAGGACATGTACTCTGTGTCATGGCACACACAGGACATGCTGTCTCCCCCTGAAGGAAATTACGCCAGATGCCAGACGCTGCGCAGGACCCAGGAACAGGCCCAGCAACACACCACACACATGACTGACCAGCAGGACGCCAGCCAACAAGGCCACACAGTGACTGGAATGTGGCACAGGGTGATGTGGTGTCAGCATGTACATACAGTGGCTGTTGCCAAGGGACATGATCTCCCCCCCCCCCCGGCACTGTGTGGAGCTGATATCCATGTGCACCATGTGTGGAGGCCCAGTGGCACCCTGCGTGAGCAGTGCTGGGTACCCATGGTCCTGATGGAACACACGATACAGGACAGACACACATGGGCACTATGCATGGCAGGACTGCCACACGGTGACATGACAACGTCCACAGTGTGCGGACCAACACATCTGGGGCATACACAGCATGCGGCCAAGGGGCCGCAGTGGACACTGGACATCCACATCCCACCAGATCCACAGAGCACTGATATCTGCCACACAACACCACACTTACCTGCCACAGGACGGGATGTCCATGCAGCCGCAGCCCGTGCAGTCTTTGCCTTTTCACAGTTGTGGCCCATGTCTGCCACCCGCTGGCACTCTGCCTGACCTGCAAGGGGAACAGAATGGAAGAGCACAATGAGCAGCATGCTGGCACTCCCCTCAAGCCCCCTCCCATCCACGCCAGCCTCCACTCCTCTAAGCCCACCACGACCCACGCAGCACCCAAAACTAACCTAGCCCCCACCCTATGACTGCCAGACCAACATGTAGGCAATGTCAGCATGTAAACAGACAGTATGTACCTGGGCATGGCACAGCCCCCTCTGCGGGCTTGCTCCTGGAGCCAGCACAGTCTCTCAGGGTCCCGCCATCTTAGGTCACCATAGTGGTGCCTGTACTGCTCACCAGTGTGAGGCACCCCCGTCTGCCTCACAGGCGCCCAGCCGGCCGTGACCAAACCTGGGCCCTGGCCTCCTGCAGAGCCTCCGTGCCAAACAGCTGGCCCTCAAGTGGCATGACCAATACCACAAGGTTGGCCAGCTCTGTATCAGGGCCCTGGGCCCAGCAGCTTTTTTTTTTTTAACTTTGTTTATTTTTAAACTTACAGTTTACAAATATCCAAATGCCAGACATCACATAGTACAAGATTTAGGAGCCATCCAATGGCGTAGACTTATACAATCTAAGCATTTCGTTTACGGATTGAGGGGGAAGTCCATACAATTATCTGAAAGAAGGTATATTAGAATGGCTACACTCTACAAGAGAAAGGTCTATCCAGCTCAAGATGCTTAAACGCAAACATTTTAAATTCAACAACCAGTGCTGATTGGATCCTTCCCCAAACATTTTAAATCCAGCATAATGCTGTCCCTTCTTAAGGCTCTGTAACAATATTCCTTTATGACTAAACATGGTATAACTAATGACTAATATAGTGGCTCTAGGCCTGCAAAAAAGCAACCGCGGTTATTTCTATGAGTCTGAACATCTAGCCCGTTTATACTGTCCCGATATGCAGAAAATGGCTTCAGGTGTCCCTTGGAAAGGAGAAAGAAAAATTATTTGTTACCCATTAGGACTACAATAAGCCATATTGAGTTGTACAATACAGTCCCTATGGCCTAGGTGAGATTCAGGTCTCCTCTTCGTATTTAGATTCAGTTTCTTGAGGTGTGTTAATGCAGGATGCCCTAAATTCAGCCTGTATCAACCGCCTGCCAGCCTCCTCCAGGTCGTTGAGTTGAAATGTATGTCCACGTAAAAGATCCTGAGGCGAGCAGGCATAAGTAGTAAATGTGACACCTCCAGACTACGCAGTTTGGCACGGACACCATCAAATCTCTTGCGGTGGGCACTAGTCACAAAGGATAAGTTGGTAAAGAGATGCAGAGGTAGTCCCCTTGTAATGAAGATGATCAGCATTACGTGCCACTCGCAGAACAAGTTCTTCAGTGGATGCACACTCCGTCACCAACAGCACTGTCCTTGGTAAGTCCTCCTGAGCACCCGCTGTGCAAGGAGAGACCCAATATGCTCTCTGAAACCTGACGCTTAATTCGGAATCCAAATGAAAGGCCGCAGGTAACCAGTCCTTTAGAAAGGCTAGTAAGTCAGGCTCTTCAGCCCCCTCCGGTAATCCAACTATCTGGACATTCGGGGCCCTGTTGGCATTCTCGAGTGCTTCCAGCCTATATTTTAGCTGGTTGTTCTCCTGGACCATCTTAGTGCCATAGCTTGCGAAGTGGAGCTTTCTGCTGCAGTTGCTGTCTTGGTGGCGTTTTCAATTTTAGTGTCTTGTTCTTCAAAATGTTTAAGTACAGCTTTGATCTTCATATCAGTAGCCCTCATAGAGGTTTGAAGGGTTTTCCAGGGCGGATCTGCATTGTGTTCGAGTGGTGTAGAAGTAGAAGTAGCGGCCTGGTACTCACTTTACAATGAAGGTTTTGAGCCGTTTCCTGCTCCACACGATGCGTCTTTCCCAAGTTAAAACTGGTACCATTCGATGCAGAATTGTCTCTTAGCACCGCTGATTGCAAAATTCCCAGTCCAAAACCAACAAATAACAGCATAAAATGGAAACATTCTTGTTTTTCAACAGAGCTCTTAATAGAAGACGGCTGCTCAGTAGAGTACATAGATGCATAGACAGTGTCGGCAGATAAGGGCCTATGGCCCACCCAGTCTGCCCATTTGAGCTTGTAAGTTCAGTTTGTTTTCCAAGAAGTCTGTTGCCCCTTACCCCTGACTTCCAGAATTCCTTTATGTCTATCCCATGCATTCTTAAATCCCGTGATTGTTTCAGCTCCCACCACCGCTAGAGAGTGCTCTCTAGCCCCGGCCCAGCAGCTTGAGCATGTGCCATGATTGAACTTTAAGTCCCTGCAGCTGGTGTGTCTGTGAGGAGCACTGAGTAATATGTGTGTGTATATGTATGTATGTATGTATGTGTGTGTGTGTGTGTGTGTAATATGATTTGTTTTTCGTCTCTCTCCTATAGCTCAGCTGAATCCCTGTACTTACGGGGATCCTGTCTCTCTGCTAGCACAGATTTTCAGCTTCAGTGTGCCAATCTGTTCCACACAGCTTTCGCCCTGTAGACTTTTCCCTGTGTCACTGTTTAGAGCCATCTTCTGTATTGTATTTAACTTGGTATCTCTGTTGCTGTGTCTAAGATTGTTAGAGTATAGGATTTACAGGACTTTAGAATTTCAGTATTTTCTTTGCTGAAAATCTCCATAGCCAGCTGATCTGTTTTATTTGAATCCAGTGCAGCTACCAATTTAATTTCTCCCTTGTTTCACTCCCCCCCCCCCCCCACTGTGATCCCCTGTTTTACAAATCTCAGTTACAGAGCTGGTGTCTCGCTGTCTGCCCTCTGATTTGACCCTGTTTTAGTAAATTGTAGCTCATTGTCTGGGTGCTAATTTTATTTTCTCTCCTACCACTTCAGAGTGCTATTTAATCCCTGTGCTGTCCCTCTTTTAACAGGCGTCCTTGTAGCCCATTGGGCTACGTACCGTCATCTGCAGTTCGCCTCCTGCATGCCTGGACACCACTCTGCACCTCTCTGTGCCAAGAAGCCTGCTGCCACCGGCCTCCTGGACTCAAGCATCAAGTGCGGCCTATACACAGCCCCGGCCTGCACTTCTGCTGCAGAAGTTTTCGCCCTCCACCTACCAGGCCCCCTTTAAATACACTTAAGCTCCTCCCTCCCCTACCCTGTCCAGCCCCATTGGCTTCCAGTAGTAGAATTCTGGAGCTTAAAGCTGTCTAAACACAGAACTCTCAGAAATCTGTCACTCGCTGCTACTAGCTCTCTAAACTTCTCATGAGGGAGGGCTGTGCCCCCTCCTCGCACCAGTTCTATTGCCCTTGAACTGCTCACTGCCTTCCTCTGCTTTTTGCTGACTCTGCCCCTCCTGTGGGGAGCCCTTGGGTCACACCTGGACAGCTAGATGAGACTGACTTCACCTTTTTCAGTCTAATTGCCTGTAATAGACAGCCCCCCTGGCCTATCTTCTGTTTTGATCTTAGGTGCTTCCTGCATCCTGTCATAATGGTCAGGAGTTCTGGCCGCATGGTAGGGCCCCCCCCCCCCCAGGCATCTCCTATGACTTACTGGTGACTAGCCCTCTCAGGGGATATTGGGCTCAACCCTGGTCTTCCCCAACAAGCCTCCTCCTCACCGGTGGACTGGTCGAAGGGCAGTCGGTTAAAAATAGCCCACCTCAATATCCGTAGCCTCCTGCCCAACCTGGCTGACCTCCTTGTGTGGGTCACTCACCATAAGCCTGACATTCTGGGTATAATGGAAACCTGGCTGAAGCTATCAACCCCGGACTCTGCATGTGCACTTCCTGGCTTTGACCTAGTCAGGCAGTACTGCCGGGGGAAAAAGCAGGGGGGTGGGAGGATGGTATCCTGGTCTACTACAGGAGCCACCTTACTTCGGTTCTGTCCTGCCAACAGTCTTTGCCTTCACCCTGTGAACTGCTGCACACAGTTCTGTTACTCGGGAACACTAAAAAGCTGCACATTGCCTGTACTTACAATCCCCCCTATGGAGGGCATATCGGGGTTGTCCTACCTCCTTGACACTGTTGGGTCATTGACTGGGAATAATGAGCTAATGATACTGGGCGATCTCAACTTCAACTGGCTTGGTGGTAATGCTAAGATGTATGATCCCCTGCTTGCTGGTCTCTCGCTGTCCCAACTCATTAAGTAACCCACTAGGTGGTCCTCCGCTGGTGGCATAGGCTCCCTCCTAGACTTGGTCCTGTCCAGTAGACCAGAGATGATTAGCTCTTCTGGCATTCTTCCTGATTCCCTCCATCTCTGAACACTCCCCTGTGTTCTATGTATGGAAGATCTCCTTCCTGAAAATTCCTTATAAAGTCATCCTGGTTAGGGACTTCTCCAGGTTCAACCTGGGGTCTTTCCATAACAATCTACGGCCTACTGACTGGTCTGTGGTTTGGAATGCTCAGGACTCTGCCTCTGCAGTCAGTCATTTTCTCCACACCTTTGGGGCGCTGCCAAGATAAACATGCCCCTCTCATCAGATGGAGGGTAAGAGGGTCTGCTACCAGGTAGTTGCTTGGGAGCCTCTTTACCCTCATGAGGACTGGAAATGACTGTTGGGCCAAATTCAAGGTCACGATGGATCAGACCATATTATAGCAGAATAGGAGGCTCAGGAACGAGTGTAAGAAAGCAAACAGGGCTGCCAAAAGTGAATTCTGCAAAGTGACACTGCTGAATTCAGCTAAAGACCCTAGGACTTTCTGGAGGAACTTTTAAGAACATAGTAAGTGGTTCTCCCAACCATGAGGCCGCTGACATGCTCATCGTGGTACTAGTTGTGACAATCTACTTACCATCGGCAACGCATTTAACTCACACTTCTTGGACCCATCTGCATTCTCCTCCAGTGGTTGTAATAGTTGTGTTCATGACCCTACTTCAGAACCGGCTCCCAGCTCCCGCCCATTATTCTGTTTCAGGGCTCTGACGGCACAAGAGATGCTGATATTGCTCTCTGGTCTCACCCCATTCTCCTGTGCTGGCCACGATAGCATGGAACCTAAGCTCCTCCATCTTGGTGCCTCTAATATTGCCTCCTCGGTGGCCCATATCTTCAACTTATCCCTAGCCTCTGGGGTCATCCCTCACATATGGAAGGTGGCTAGAGTTGTCCCCATTTTCAAACAGGGCAACAGTAAGATTCTTGACAACTACCAACGGATAGCCATATTGTCTATCAGTAAACTTCTTGAGAAATTTGTGGCTGGACAACTCAATGAGTATATTCAGTCACACGAGCTGTTGTCTCCAGAGCAGCATGGCATTCGTAAAGGGCACAGTACATCCTCTGCCCTTGTCACTGTCGCATCTGGGATCAGAGCTGCCATGGACCAGGGTAAAAATTCTGGTGCCATCTTCATCGATCTATCCAAAGCATTTGATCTAATTGACCATGCTCTACTCTGCTCTCAGCTTAGGTCCTTTGGCTTGTCACCCCCTGTACTCGGTTTGTTCACCAACTACCTACAGGGCAGACAGCAGCTGATCAAATACAGTAAGGTGCTCTCGGACACCATTTCTGTGTCCTCAGGTGTTCCCCAAGGTTCAGTCCTGGGGACCCTCCTCTTTTCCATCTTTGTCAACAATCTGCCCACTACCTCTTCCTACTGTAGGTCCATTCTGTATGCTGATGACCTGGTCATACTCACCCATTCTCCGGACATTGGGGTCATAAACCACCAGCTGAGCTTGGACTTTGAGTAGCCAGTCCTGGATAACATCTCACAAGCTGGTCCTCAACCTCAAAAAAAAAAAAAAACAGGCCATGCTGTTTGGGTCCCTGGCCAAGATAAAGTCCCCCTGCCCCTCAACCTCAAAAAAAAAAAAAAACAGGCCATGCTGTTTGGGTCCCTGGCCAAGATAAAGGCCTCCCCTGCCCCTTTGTGTATCACTGGTCTTGACGGTGCTCCTGTCCTCATCACAGACTCCATCAAATACCTTGGGGTGACACTTGACCCTCAGCTCGACCTTGGACTCCATATCCAGAATGTATGCAGAGCCATTAACTGCAAACTGGGTCTGGCCTATCGAGCAAAGAGCAATCTCACTTTTGCTGCTCGCCTTGCACTGGCTAGAGGTGTGTTTCTCCCTTCCCTCTGCTATGGGCTGCTCCTGTTTGCTCGAACCTCCAAAGCCCACCTCTCTATGGTGGACCGTCGCCTACAACATTTGCCGTTTTGCCCTTGCTGCCCCTCATCTCCCCCACCACTGTGACCTGTATAGTAAGCTTAATTGGCTCTCCACGCCCAATTACTTAAATTTTGTCCTGGGCTGTTTCACGGGCAAGGTCCTTGGTACTAGCACCTCTCCCCCCCAGATTGGCGGAGTTCTTCATGCCAGCTGCCTCCTCCTCATACTCCCTCAGATCCCTGGGCCCTGCTGTTTTTAGGATTCCTGCCACTCACACTCAAATGGGGGACAGAGATTTTGCCTCCTGTGCCCCCAGATTATGGAACTCCCTTCCTGCCCAGGTCCGCTCCTCCCCCTCCCATGCATGCCTCCGAACCTCCCTGTGGAATCATTTGAAGCTCTCCTCAGCGTGTAGTTGTCCCAAATCCATAATCTCACCTGGTCCCCTGCACTGAACATCCTTCCTAAGGTATAGCCTGGCTGCATGGTTTTTGTCCTTGACACAGTGTATATACCCTATGTATAAGGTATTGCTCTGACTGTGCCCCCACTTTTTTGGGATCCTATACTGTATATAATTTGTATATAATGCGCTGCTCACAGCCTTGGTGACTTGATGTATATGCTCAGGCCATTTGTGTGTACCTACTGATTATGTGATGCTTCTGTTTTCCCTGACTCTCTGTAACTGCCTAAAGTGTATCATGTTGTCCTATGTCATATTTATTTAGTTAGTTAGTTAGTTAGTTAGTTAGTTAGTTAGTTAAACATCAGTTTAGAAACCTTTGAGCCAGAGGCTCATTTACAAAGGTACCTCATCACAGAGAGGACATCAGAACAGTAGTACAAGGGACACAGTACTTACAAACAAAAAAGTTACAGTTCAATTACAATTTTGTTACAATAGAATACAATCTCCAACGAAGCAAAAGACAAAAGGTGCAAAACTTATGGTCGGGGAAGAGCTGGTGGGAGTAGAAGGAAGGGAGATAGGGGAGGAGGAATTAGTAGGGAAAGGAAGGGGGGGTGCCGCTCAGTGAGCATTGTCAAACAGATTATATATATTTTTTTTTTTTTTTTTTTACACTAGGCTAGCGGCAGTTGCATTTGCAAGAGCTAAGCAGGAAGTTTCTGAGCCTGGGCTTAAAGCAAGCTAAGGTTAGTGAGTTTGAGACATATTTCCTTGTACTCTCTCAGGTCGTACCTGAAAATAGGCAAATGTCTTGTCTAGTGTACTTACCTGGTTAACAGAAGCTAAATAAATAAATAGCCTCAATGCCCAAGCACAGCGCAAGTCCCCACATTTGCATCTCATTACAGGTCGCACATGACCTCATTTGCATGTGCTGAGCCATAAATGAGCTGCTCTGCACCACCACACACCACTGGTGACTGGCAGATGCTGCAGCTTGAAGGCTGGTTTGTTACAGCTACACTGTTACAGGGTGTATAGCCATGCATCCACCATGCCTGGAACATGCGCAGCAGGACTTGGAACTATACTTATTCCTGTCACTTCTCCACCACTCTGGTACTAGAATGGTGGAGGAGGTGAAGAAGAGATGTCCCAACTTTACCGAGGATGAGTTGAAGGCTCTAATCGAGGCCTATGCCCACATGGAGGACCTTCTGTCGGGGAAGACAGGCATGCGGCAGGAGAGGGCACAATAATGGGATGTGGTGGCCCAAGTAGTGAACACCCATGGCGAGTACAATCTCACTCCTCATGAGTCATGAGTGCATGAAAAGAATGAATAGTGAGAGGACCAGGCCAGGGAGCACCTGGCCACCATGCGGGCAGCCTGCAGGCCACAGGGGGTGGGCCACGCACAGTGCCACCTCTGATGGCCAGTGAGGAGCTGTTTGTATCCACCCTTTCCCGTGCCTCTGTGGAAGGTGTCTCTGGTGGAGGATTCCAGACGGGAGGAGGCGCTTCACAGCACTGGGAGTATGCATGTCACGTCTGTAGGGCTGCATGTTGTGGTCCTGGGTGTGCATGGTATGCCACACACTGTGTCACCATGGCACTGTGCAGGGATGCCGTCATTGTACGGGCCTCTCATGGGCATGCAGTGACCCTGTGGCAGCCCTTGGGAGCTGTAGTGGCAGGCTGTGACACCGTGGATATGGGCCTGCAGGGATGGGGCCACCATTGGTTGCCTATGGCCATGTGTGCACCTGAGCCGTGTACGTACACCAGTCTTGCCAGTGTGGTGACCTGCACTGGGCAGCCACTGTTGACAATGTGCTCACCCACAGGATGCAGTGTCTGCGCCGGGGGGGGGCATGTACACATCCTGTGCCCCCAGGCTGTACACACTGCAAAACCGTGCGGGCACAACAGGCTTTCATTGCACACACTGCACGATGGTGTGTGCAACACAGGCCACAGTGTAGCACCATGCCATGTGTGGCAGTACCAGCACACCTGTGCTGCACAGCGCACTGTCCCATGAATATCAGTCAGTGGACCCCATGGACATGATACCCTGACCATGCACTCCATTCTGCCTTACAGCACCATCATGCCTCAGAGGTGCTGCAGAGTCCAGGCCGCAGATGGAGGGGCTGGAGGAAGAACCCAGGCCATCTACATTAGCCGGGGCCATTGCACCTGTGTTCCAGGACCTCCTGGGGCTTGCAGATCTGAACACCCTGATCAACTTAGAGTTGCCAGATGAGCTCACAGTGCTAGCATCTGCCACGGAGGACGATGACGATGATGCCATACAGATAGTGGCACCAGCACACAGCAGTGTCACTGCCACTGTGCCGGTGGCCACATGGGCAGCAAAGGACAGGGTGAGGAGCCCTGCCACCACACATCCCCCACCAGGTCGCATCAGTGCTGCCCGCACCTGCGGCAGTTGTGGGTGGCCAGGGCCAGGGTGTGGCTGTGGGGATAGGGGCTGTCCCTACGGTGCAGCAGGGTGCTGTGCAGCAGCAATATCCTGCATGGGCTCATGACGCGCCTATATCGGTTCCCCTGTGCCTGCCCACGCACAGTCCCCACCCGAAAGTCAGCCAGCCATGCAGCTTCCACAGCCCATGAATGTGGCACTGCAGGTCAGAACACCTCTCCCCCAAGTCATGTCCCCTGCCGACGGGCTGGATGAGCACACCTGGCTCCTGCGGGCATCTGTGGAGCACCAAGCTGTGCTCAGGGAGGTGTGTCAGGGACTGCGTGCACAGGTGGGCATCCTTGATGACCACGTGTCTGTGGGGCGCTCCTGGTTGATCAGCAAGATATGCCAGCTCCGGGTGGAGGTGGTTGGCAAGCTTCGCCAACTGCAGGCAGACATGGCCACAGGTTTCGAGAGGATTGCACAGGCCATTGAGGTGGGCTGTGTTGCCCTGGCGCTCCATAGACTCATGAATGCTTGCCGCACCTCACGTAGTGACACCAGCACTCCCGCCAAGAGGCATCGCGTAACACCCTTGCTGTTGACTCCATCCCCTGCCACAGGTGTTCCAACACTCCTGGGTCCCATCTGGCTTTCAGGACTGAGACATCCACAAGAACACGGTCATGATCCCATGGATCTACCCCTGCTAGGGTGGCTGGGTCACCCGCTGAGGTGGGTTACACCCCAGAGGCAGTTACCCAGCGTAGGTGTGGCCGCCCACATGTCCGTGGCGGCTGTGGTGGGACACAGTGATGCCACCTGTGTGCAGTCATCATGGCCCATTTTCCATGCGGGCGTTGATGTCCACACACCCTGCTGGCCATGCCCAGGGCCACATGCAGTGGCTCATGCGTGCACCTGTGGCATGCATGTCCATGCTGTCTGTGTGGTATTCTGGGCATGAACTGGGGCGCTGCTGTTGTGTTGTCTGGCATGGGCATGATGAGTGCAGTCTTGTGTGTCTGCTATGCATGTGTGCAGGCAGTGTCCTATGATCCATGCTAACCACCACAGTAACCCTGTGTGCACCCGTACATGAAAGCACTGCAGTGGCCACACTTGCATGGGTGTGTGCTTCCACCGTTGTGGTGCTGTGTACCGTGCTGTGTCTGCTGACCTGAGCATGTGTTCTGCCCCCACCCCCACCGGCCATTTTCACAGCCCCCTGTGGTCTTTCTCTGGTACTCACCTGCGGTCTTCTAAGTACTTCTCCACAATTGTGTCCCTGTGCCGCCGTGCCTTGGCGGCCAGCTGTGGGTCCTTACGGTCATGGATTGCCTGCCCACCCCAGCGGTGGTCCCTCATGCTCTGAGCTGTCGCCCACCTCAGCACGAATTCCACGGTCCATGGCCATGTTGTGTAGCATGCAACAGCCCAGAAATATGCTACAGGCCTTCTCTGGGCTGTATTGTAGGGCACCACCTGACCTGTCCGGGCATCTAAATCGCATTTTCAGCATGCCGAACACACACTCGATGATATTGTGTGTCACAGTGTGTGCCTCATACCTATTCTCCACCTCAGATGAGGACTGGTGTATGGGAGTGAGCATCCATGGCCGTAGGGGGTATGCACTGTCACCTGGGGGGGACATAACATTTAGTGTACATCATGCGTTCCCACGCGTGTCTTTCCCAGCTCCTGTGACCCCCCCCACTGCCATTTCCACCCCTGCCCCCCCGGTCCTGCACACACCATTACACCAGTGGGTACACTGCATGTGTGTTGCATGCAGGGCACTTTCCGGGAATGGTATGGTCTCCCACAGCCACGCCCTGCCCTGCAGCCACACTCCTGTCCAGCTATGGTTCTCTGTACCACCTCAGCACCTGTGTGGGGCCCAGGCTCTGTGCCACCGCATGCTTAGCCATGTGTGCATGCTGTGTGTGTGTGTGTGTGTCTACTGCCACCTCCGGTTCCTAGTGCAGTGGGCACACGTGGCCCACGGCACACCATGCCTGTTGGTTGTGACGAACCCCTGTCAGTGTCCACTGGTATCTCCACTGGCTGTATTGTGCACCACAGTGTGCTGTATGGGCCCGTTGTCCAGCCCCTCTCACCCACTAGGTGGCCACTAGGTATCTTCCTGCTCTTGAAAAGGCGGCACAGGGCCAACTGGTGCCAGATGTTGGCATTGTGTGCACTTCCAGGGTGTGTGGCACAGACATTGGTGATGCGCCCAGTAGCATTGCACACCACCTGGCAGTTTATGGAATGGTAAGCCTTCCTGTTGACGTGGGCAACGCTCTCAGGGCCAGGTGGTGCGCACATTGCCACATGGGTGCAGTCTATGGCCCCTAGCACGCCTGGCATACATGCCACCCTGTGGAAGTGTTGCATGGTTTCTGTCCACTCTGCCTGTGTGCTAGGGAATTTGATGTACTCCGAAGCATGTGGCAGCAGAGCAGTGAGGAATTGTGTGAGGAGATGAGATGTGACAGATGCCACCCTCTGGCATCTGGAAGGTGCCTGTGGTGAGGAGGCACATTGCTGCTGTCACCTTTGTCTCCACCATCATGGCATGACTCCTGTGTGTTGGTCTCTGCAGGTCATCATGGAGTAGCTCACAGAGCTGTCTCACCAGTACCCTGTTGAGTCGGTACCGGCCTATGAACTCTGTGTCACTGAGCTGTTCATATGTGACACGGGCACGATACCATCTCTGTTGGGCATACTGCCTACAGACCCTTTCGTGGCCACGTTGTTCCTCCCTTCTTCTCACTCCCCTCATGACTGCTGCCATTAGAAATGCAGACCCATTCATGGCTGCTTTGTGGAGCAGTGCTGCTATATGCTTGTGGTTGGCTTGCACTCAGGCATGCTTTTTATATGCCTGTCTTTCCACAGCGTATCTGCATGATGCACCATTCATTTTGGCTGAATATAGGGCTGTGCAGCACATTCGTGGGGACGCCCCCTCCACATGTGCCGCATACATTATAGTTGTGCTTCGGTGCATCTGGAGATGCATGGTGCATCCGTGTCTTTTGAATATGGCTCCAGCGCATCTGCTGAGCTGCGATGGCGCATCTCCTTTGTTGTTTAGTTGTAGCCTTTACTAATGGCACAAGTTGATAGTTATACATTTTGTTACTAACAGTGCACGTTGATTAATGATCTACATTTTTGTTACTAATGGCGCATGTTGATTAACGATATACATTCTGTTACTAAGCACATGTTGATTAAAGAGCAGGTTCCTATTACAGTATCTGTTTTGCTGCTCTCCCCCAGCCTGGTTGATAACTGACCTGTTCAGTAGTTCTCTCCTAAAGTGTGGTGAAAACATCCGTTGTTGTTTAAAAGTTATTTTACTCCTAATTTCCATTTTCGGCATGCCAGCAAAAAAATCGACTTCCCGGTCCTAATATCATGCCCCAGATCGCCCATGCAGCCCTGTTTTGTAATGTCACAAAACGGTGGGCTGCAGGAACGCCTCCTCATTGAATACTAAATGTATATTTCCACATATTTTATACCCTTTACAGTTGGGATTTTATTAAATCAAAGTGATCGACTAGTAGGGTCCCTATTAGTTGATCGATTGTAAATGAGCCCCTGACTCAAAGATTGTAAATCCAACTTGTACAAATAAATATACATTTTGTTACAAATGGCACATTTTGGTGGTAATGATGTACATTTTGGTACTAGCAGCACATGCTGATACATTTCTGTTACTAAAGGTGCATGTTCATTAACAATATACATTTTGTTACTGTGTATGTTGATTAATGATGTACATTCTGATCTTACTTCAAGAAACGGCTCTTGCAACAGGTTACACCATTAGGACTGAAGCCGGCAGGTGCCAGGACCCCATGGAAATTTTCTAGCTAGCAGTATTCAGCGGGAGCACCTCCGACGTCAGTCCTGCGCCGTCGTCAGGCGCGAGTAATGGGCGATGCGGTTCCTCATAATTTCAGTTCTTTCCCACCATCGACTCACCAGCATCGGCCTCTCGGTCTCCTTTCTAGCGCACGATGACTACAGAACTTACGAATAACTTTTCTCTGCAAAGCTGATGTCCTCTCCAACTCCATCTCTTGAGGGTCACCTTTCGAAGTGTGCCTGCAGCAAACAGATCTCTTTCAAGGATCCCCATTCGTCCTGTGTGCATTGCCTAAGCCCAAACCATGACACCAAGGCCTGCACCTTTTGCCAGGGTTTTAATAGCCGCACTAGGATCCGCCGTCAGAAGGCACTTCAGGCATATCTTCTTGAGGAAAAGCTTAAAAGAATGGACCAAGAACCTTCCTCCTGGGGAGAATCGTCATCCAAATCCCCTAAGCACCGGGACAAGCACCGGGAGAAGGTGAGGTGTCGGTCCCCTACTCTGGCCTCGGACTCCCGCAGCTCCGGCTCCAGATCGGACCGCTCTCCTTCCAGGGCTCGGTCGCAGCCTCCCCCAGTTAAGGTCAGGTCTTCAGGTGGTTCTTCCTCGCTCCAGCCTCTTAAGACATCGAGGCCCTCTGCTTCATCAACCTCTTCCAAGGCCTCTTCGAAGTCTGGTGAGCACCATAAGTCTTCTTCATCCACCCATCGTCAGGACACCAATTCCAGGTCGGTCTCCCAACCACCCAGAGGTCCTGATCTGGCACTTAGAAAGACCAAGGACCTGACGTCCCTAAAACGGACGTCTGACCCGACGTCAGCTCACCACCCATCGGCCAACACTCCAAATCAGCTCAGCGGCCACAGGAGCCGGACGATACGAGCTAGGCACCTATCGCCGGCCAGGCTTCGCTCAAGGTCAAAGGCGTCGGCCAGGGGACCCGATGTCGGCTACTCTGGAGCGAAGACCACACCCCTGCGCCGCTGCGTGATCGCCGGGTCGTGAGGATTCCACAGAGGAGGACTCCCCACAGCCCGAAGACCAGGCGAGCGACACCGAGGATGCCGGGCTCCCACGGGGACCTGACACCTGACCCCGGCGACAGACCACCGGCGCCAGGCCCGTCGTCGGATATGAACATTGCAGAGGTGAAGGAGCTCTTTACCTTTTGGTGGGACACTTTCAAGAAGGATGTGGTCCCCGCCCGTCCTCCTCCTCCTACTACTCCTACCCCTTCACCGCCTACGCCTCCTCCACCTAAGGGGCTAGTAGGACGACCACCATCCCCCAAGGAGCAAACTCCACCTCCTAGGGGCAGATCTACTGACAGGAGAAGGCCTCCTTCCAGATCCCCTTCAGGGTCACCCAGCCCTAAATGACCCAGACAACGCAGGTACACTCCGTCGGGGGAGGATTCAAGATCGGATACTTCGAAATACTCCAGATCTCCTTCTCCGCTCAGCATCTCTTCTCCTGACCCACATGACCTCCCTAGGTCTCCACCGGATGATCCTTCTTTCACCGAGATTGAGGCACATCCAGAACAACATGGGGTGGGATGCTGAGGACCTTGACCCCGAACGACAACGCCTTGCCCGCTACTTTCGGCAAAAAGACCCGAAGCCTGTGGTAGTGCCACCCTTGGTGGACAGCTTCGCGGACGTCACCAGGGTTGCGTGAAAGTGTCCGCAGTCCACTCCTGTGGTGCCAAAGAAGGCTGACCGCCTGTACAAGGCTCCTAGAGAGGACCAGTACTAGGCAAAGCAACCTCTGGCAGATTCCCTAGTCATCACTGCTTCACATGACTGGTCTCAAAGACCCCAGCATATGAGCACTCAGCCACCGGACCAGGAATCCAAGCAATTGGATGCCCTGTGGAGGCACACATACGTGGCTGCTACTTGCGCCATCAGGTCTCTGAACTACCATACCCATGTGGTTCAGTTCCAGAATGCCCTGTGGGAACAGGGCCAGGACCTGGTTGAAAAGCTTCCCAATGGCGATCAGAAAGCGGAGCTCCTAAACCTCCTCCGCATCGGGTCAGATGTAGGGACCCAAATGCTTAGAGCCACATTCGATTCTGCGGACTCTTCGGCCAGAGTTGCAGCTTCTGGCTCCATGTCTCCGGAGACGCTTCTGGCTCCGTGTCTCCGGCTTCACCCCGGACGTACAGAAAAATATTCTAGACGTCCCATATAACGGCAAGGTACTCTTTGGTGAATCCTCGGAGAAGGTCATCACCAAGCTCCAAGACGCAGGGAAGGCAGTCCGATCTGTACAGGCCATGTACAGATCTAGGCCTAGTTCCTTTCGTAGGAATCCGAGCCATTTTCGCGGCCGGCTACAAAGGCAGCAGCAACGTTCCGGCCAGCAGCAGAGGGGCACTTTCTCGTGCAAGGCCCAGGCCAAATCGTCCCCAGGCAGAGGCCAACGTTACTCAAAGTCGGCCCAGCCCGCAGGGACAAACACTGCCACAGCATGACTCCTTCCCGGCCCCCGCCCCTCCTCTGGATCAACAGGCAAAGAAAGTCGGGGGTCGCATCGCTCGCCACTTTTCAGGGTGGCAGTCGATCACCACCGACAGGTGGGTTCTACAGTTGGTCAAGAAAGGCCATTGCATAGAGTTTCTAGACCCACCTACAAGACCTCCCCTGCTTTCCCGTTATTCGGGTCAGCATGCCCTGCTCATACAACAGGAAGTGCTCGCACTTCTGGAAAAAGAAGCTATAGAGCACGTACCAGGGAACCAGAGAGGACTAGGATATTATTCTCACTTCTTCCTGGTTCCAAAGAAAACGGGTGACCTCCGTCCAATACTGGACCTCAGCGACCTCAACGTTTCGGTCGGGTACAAGTGCTTCCGCATGGTGACCCTCCCTGGTCGGATTCCCGTGCTGAAGCAGGGCGCATTTCTAGTGTCCCTGGACATGCAAGACGCCTACCTGCATATTCCTATCGCTCAAGCGCACAGGAGGTTCCTGCGCTTCGAGCTTCGGGTGTTATTATGGTTCCAGCTCTTCCCTTTGGGCTGTCATCGGTACCTCGGGTCTTCGCGAAGTGCATGGCGGTTGTAGCCGCATCTCTGAGGAGACAGGGCCACTACGTGTTCCCCTACCTGGACAATTGGCTTCTCATGGCGCCCTCACGGGAGACCCTGAGGTCTGCCATTCACTGCACTCGGTCTCTGTTCGAGACGTTAGGCATTCTCATCAATTACGAGAAGTCACGCCTGGTTCCATCACAGATGCTGCAATTCATCGGAGCAGTTCTGGACACCGTCCAAGGGAAAGCTTTCTTCCCCCCGGACAGAGTGGAACACTCATCACGGACTTGTCGAAGAAGACCGTCCCAGCCAGACTGGTCCTTTGCCTGCTTGGACACATGGCTGCGGCCATTGCAACAGTCCCGCTAGCCCGTCTCCACATGCGGGTAACCCAGTGGATGTTACGGGTACAGTGGGACCATCTGCAGCATCCAATCTGAATCGCGAAGACCGTAATTCGAGATTGGCAATGGTGGCTACATTCAGGTTACCTCTTGGCGGGAGTCCACTTCATAGCGCCGTCCCCGACTGTGACACTCTCCAGACGCCTCAGGGCTCGGTTGGGGAGCACACCTCGACGGTGGCCAGTTTCAGGGCCTGTGGACAGCCCAGGAGTCTCATCTCCACATAAACATACTGGAAATTAGGGCAGTTCTTTACGCCCTGCAGACCTTCCAGTCAGAGACTCCACCGGGTACACTTCTGTTACAAACAGACAATTCCGCGGTGATGCATTACCTCAAAAAACAAGGAGGCACCCACTACTACCCGCTTTGCAGGGAGGCCATGAGAGTGTGGGATTGGGTCTTGCAACACGGCGCAAACCTTATTGCAGTTCATGTTCCAGGAGTGGACAGCGTCATCGCAGACAGCCTGAGCGCTCTCAGGTCAGAGTCCACGAATGGGAACTACTCCAGGAGGTGGCAGACTATCTGTTTCGCAGATGGGGTACTCCAGAGATAGACCCCTTCGCGTCCCCATACAACGCAAAACTGCCCAATTTTTTGCTCGCTAGATCCAGGGCCTGGTGTTTTCTGGAGAGACTCGTCCCTCTCCTGGGCAGGCAGATTCCTCTATGCCTTTCCTCCTTTTCCGTTGATCCAGAGAGTTCTTCTAAAACTCCTCAGGGAGCAAGCGATGCTCATACTGCTCGCACACTTTTGGCCCAGACAGATCTGGTGCCCTCTCTTGCATCAGCTATCCCGGGAACCTCCAGTGCCTTTGCCAATCAGCTCCCATTTGCTGTCTTAGGAGGCAGGTTCCTTAGTCCATCCGGACCTACGTTCCCTGAACCTGCATGCTTGGTTCCTAGAGACATAGCCATGATGCGATACGGGGTCTCGCAAGAGGTGGCAGACGTTCTTACTGCTGCTAGGAAACCGGCGACCTACGCCATGAAGTGGCGCAGGTTATGCTTATGGGTTCAAGCATGCGGCTTTTCGCCTTTGGACTGTCCAGAAAAGCTGGT
The DNA here is from genome assembly GCA_016271365.2 of Neoceratodus forsteri. Taxonomy (NCBI): domain Eukaryota; kingdom Metazoa; phylum Chordata; order Ceratodontiformes; family Ceratodontidae; genus Neoceratodus; species Neoceratodus forsteri. The sequence continues at coordinate 237,264,654 of CM057450.1, forward strand.
ACTGAATTACCTGCTGTCCCTTTTCCACTCTGGCCTGGCTTACTCCTCGATTAAGGTACACCTTTGTGCCATTTCAGCCTACCACGTCCCTGTAGGCCAATGCACTTTGGCCCAACTGGACACAACGTGTGCTTTTTTGAGGGGCGTGCTCCACCTTAGGCCCCCGATTAAGGATCCAGTCCCACCATGGGATATACCCTTCATCCTGGAGCAGCTCACGCTGCCACACTTTGAACCAGTCGCGGATTGCGAGCTACGTTTTCTGTCTTGGAAAACGTTATTTTTAGTTGCGGTTACTTCAGCCAGAAGAATTTCTGAAATGCATGCACTTATGTGCAAAGAGCCTTATTTAGTTTTCCACCAAGACAGGGTATCCCTAAGGACTAATCCTAAATTTCTGCCTAAAGTGGTCTCAATTCTCACCCTTAATCAGGACATCGATCTACCAGTGTATTTTCTGAAATACTCTAATCGAGGAGAAGCCCTTCTGCACACCCTTGATGTGCATAGGTGCCTCAGATACTACCTGACCAGGACCAAACAACACCGAAAGTCGGACCAACTTTTTGTCTCCATTGCCCATAGGATGAAGGAAACTCCTGTCTCGAAGCAGTCGTTGTCCAGGTGGCGTATCCAGTGCATTATGTTCTGTTACCAGAAGCATAGCAAACCCTTACCGGGCGTGGTTAAGGGTCATTCCACCAGAGGGGTGGCTACCTCCTTTGCAGCCTTAAGGAGTGTGTCCACCTCAGCTATTTGTGCTGCAGCTACTTGGAGCTCCGTACACACTTTCATCAGGCATTGCAACCTGGACATTGCATCAAGGCGAAGAGCAGGGTTCAGTCTAGCAGTCCTTCAAGGACTTCTGTCCTAGGCTCGAGGTATCTCGAGGATTTCTACCTTTCCTCCTCCCGATGGTGTGTGATTGCCAGTATTGCTTGGGAGTCAGTCCTAATGGTGTAACCTGCTGCAAGAGCTGTTTCTCGAAGTAAGATAATATAGTTACGTAAGAACTTACCGTAACAGTAGATCTTCGAGAACAGCTCTTGCAGCAGGTACTTTCCCTCCCACCATCCCCGCTGGAGGTAGGTCGTAGTCAAAGCATCCTTCTCCTAGGATAGGGCATTTATTGACTCCTTGTTTTGCCATCTGATGGTGGATCCTTGGTCTCCTCTTCTGATGTCATCCAGCGGCCGAGAGTCTCCGGCAGGAGAACTGAGGATTATGGGGGACCGCCTCCTTATGTACTACGCCTGACGTCGGGTGGGACCGACGTCTGAGGTGGTCCCCGCTGAATACTGCTAGCTAGAAAATTTCCGTGGGGTCCTGGCGCCTGCCGGCTTCAGTCCTAATGGTGTAACCTGCTGCAAGAGCTGTTCTCGAAGATCTACTGTTACGGTAAGTTCTTACGTAACTGTACTTTACTAATGGTGCAAGTTTCAATACTTTTGATTTGCTGACATCTCAAGTGTTTTGTGATGCTTTTGCGTGAAAGCTACTATAGAAAATGAAACTGTATTGGGAGATCTTAAAGGACATCTCCCTCCATAGAGCCACGTCTTTGGAACTGTAAGCTATCGAATTGTGTTGTATTTGTTATAGGAACAGACTGGTGCACTTTTCACCTGCACCTCTTCTTTCCTTCTGGACTCTGAGGAGCTGGACTGTTGCCACCTTTCTCACCTCTTTATCAGGTGAATAATGGCACACTGTGTATGTGGCTGCCTATTTTCCCTGTGTTCTTCTGTCTGTTACTGTATTACACCTGCAAAAAATAATAAAGAGCAAATTAAAAAAAGGCATTGCGACTAGACCACTTGGAAAGTTTTGCCTAGCTTGGGCTGTCCATGTTGACATATGTCTGCATGGCCTCTGTATATTGTGAGCAGCCCCACACCACCTAAGTTTTTATTCTTCCTGCCTTCGACTTCACATCAGATCATGATTTTCTGAGGGTTTCTTTTTCTTGGTGTCTTTAACAGTTGCTTAACCCTTACTTTTTACTGCTGTCGTTGAAACCATCACTTTGTGTCTCCGCTCTGACGCTGCTTACTGCTTTTCTGTGCAACTCCTTTTTGTAACAAACTACGAGGCCCTGGGGCTGCTTCGGTGATGGGCTGTCCTGCTTCTCTTTGGTTTCATTACTTCCACTTGGTCTCTGTCTTTGAGAATGGCACTGCTACCTCCAAATTGTCTTTTCTCTTCAGCTGTGCCGTTGTATTGACGGCTCTCTGCCGTTGAGTCACTTCTCCCTTTGCGTCCCAGTGATTCACAGTCTTTTTCCTCCACTGCAAACATTATGATCATGTCCTGTACCTCTGTTGTTGCTCCAAGCATCTGTGGGTCACCAAGTTTTGTTTCTGGTGCTGGCCTCAGGTCCTTATGCTGATCTGTAGCTCGCTGCTTGCTGGTTGTAGCCTAGTTCTGCTTTGCCGCTGTGCCTGCTGCAGTCTTGCTTTGTTTGTTGTTTAACTTAAGAGACCATTACCTTCTTTGCCATCATCATTCTCATCCTTGGCTCCAGCTGCTCTGCCAGTAATTACGTGGCACAGTCGGTTTCTGGCACTGCTTGGATCCTGATGTTTGCCTGTGCCTCCCTGCTTGCTGGTTGTTGCCTGGCTCTGCCTCATCGACATTCCTGCTGTAGTCTTTGTCTTTGTTTTCTGTTTTACTCCATGGACTGTTGCCTTCTTGGCTGTCTGCGCTGTCATCTCCAGCCACTGTCATTATTACGAGGTCGGTTGCTGGTTCTGTGCTTAGATCCTTGTCCCATAACTCTTGTTTGCATGTCATCACGTGACTCTGCCTCATTGACACTCCTGCTGCAGTCTTTAACTCTGTTCTTTGTTTTGCCCTAGAGACTGCTGTCTTTTTTGCCATTGCCATGTTCTTCATTGACTTCTTCTGCATCAGCTGCCCTTATGACACTGTGATCGGTTTGCCAGCTCTGTGCTTGGGTCCTCATTCTGTCCTGTAGCTCTCTGGTTTAATGGTTGTCACCTGGCTTTGCTTCATCATCGCTCCTGCTGCTCACATGGCTGCTGTTCTCTGTTTTACTCCAGAGGTTGTTGCTGTCCGCGCCATCAACTGTCTGTCTTTCTACTGCTCTGATTGTCCCATTGATGTCTTGGTCAGCTATGGCCTCTGACTCGAGCCCTTTTTTTATCCCTCAGCTTTTTGCTATCAGGTTGTCATCTGGCTCCATTTAGCTGTCGTTCTTGCAACTTTATCATTTCCAACTGGCTTTGCCGGTGACTTTCTCGTCTTTTGCTTTGCACAGCAATTTATCATAGCTTGTGTTCCCCTACTCGCAGCTACCCTGGCAATTTTAGCATGACGTAGCCTGGTGTTTCCTGGGTGGCAATCTGCATTGGTCATCCTTGGGGTAATTGCTTGACAGCCTGGCCATCATTTAGTTAAAAATGCTGATGCACTGTGGTTTCAAGCCCTATTCTCTGGGTTCTTTTGGGCCTTCTGGCCCCTTGCCGTCTTCTGTCTTGCCATCGGTACTACTCCTGTCATCACCGTTGGTGCCATGGTGACGCTTCCTGTCCCTTCAGTCCCTTCAAAATTCACATTGCTGACACTCCTGTCAGCAGCTTATTTGGGTGACCCACTGTCACTTGCCAGGTGAACACCAGTTCCTGTTTGGGTACTATTACATGCCTGTTGCCCATTATTGGGCTCTTTGTCAACATTAACATCATCATTGCTGCATTTTTCATAAGCATGCAGCTGCAGACATCCTCTCCACAGCCCTCTGTACTACTGTTTTTTTTTTGTTTTGTTTTTTTTATTCTGTTCTTTGCATAGATCCAAAGACTACGGCCTCTCCTACATAACATATTCATTGTCTGCTCATCCCCATCACCAGTATTGCTGTCGGGTTTTAGTAATTCAGTCCCCATTTGACTTTTTTTTTTTCCTTCTTTCCTCCTCCCAATAGTGCTGTTGGGATGTAGCTCCAGCTTTTACAGGTGTGGTGGGCTGGACCTTTTTGGGTCAACTCCGTTATTACTCATGGGTCTGACTCTTGCCCTCTTTTTTTTAATTTTGGGGTGGGGGTGAGATTGTGGAGGTTTCTGTGCTCTGCTCTTCCTGCAGAAGCCTTTGTGGGAGGTGCTTCTTGCCCGGGCCACTTGGCTCCCCTTGGTTCTTGTCAGCAATTCTGGGGCAGACAAATTTGTAATGTCCTGCCTCTTTGCCTTTATCCTGTCTGGAACTGGCTTGGTGGCCCTTGTGGCTGCTCTTGGTAGATCTGTAGCCTCATGTTTTGTGCACTGTGTCCTTTGTCGAGCCATTGGGTGCCTACCCTTTGTGTCTGTGCCACCATAAGCTTACATACAGACTTTTTGTGTCTTGACATGTGTTTCAGCCATTCATGGTCACCAATGATTCTCCCGCGCCCCCGGCTCCTTTTGTGGTCTGCTTACCTGAGAGCCTTTTCATGCCAGACAAAATCTGTGCACGTCATTTTGTTGTGTGTTGCTGGGATGCTAACAAACACCTCCCTGTGGTTTCCAGGTTCTGCTCCTGCTTGCCATCTTTCTTTTTTTTTTCTCCCCATGGCCAGACTTCCGATGTTGCCTTGCTCTTTCTGCCATCATAATATTTGGCGTGGGGTTAGATTTCACTTAGAAAGTGGCTAGCCTACGTCCTCCCTGCCTTCCCTTATTACATGATACTACTCTAAAGGGCAGCACGTTTTGTTTTTATGCACCAGCTGGCACCTTTATTGGTCTTTTGGACTGTCCTGCTGGTCCCTCCAACACTGTGGTCTGGGTGCTTGTATTCTGGGTAATTTCTCTTATGGATAGGGCTCCCCGACATAGGCTGCCTGTTGCATTTGGACCTCCCATCCCAGCAGCATCACGCTCAGCTCGTGCCACCACAGCTCAGTCCTGCTGGGTTTTCCCACACTGTCTCAGACATTCTTTTGGCAGCTTAGCCACCATCTCCCCAGTGCCTGGACACTTCTGCTGTCCAGTAGGGTGTGCTTTGGTCTGTATCACGTCTCTCTTGGATTCTGGCCTCATGCTCTTCAGTGCAGATTTTCTTTGGCCTTTTATGCTTTTCTTGCTCTCCAGGAGCACAGCTGTAGCTCGGTGGTGTCCCACAGGTACCACATACTGTACTTCTCCTGCTTTGGCAATCCCCCAGTCTGTAGACTGTTTTCGGTATGGGACAATCATTTGGTTCTGGAGTCCTTTATACAGACTCCATTGAGATTTGCTGTCATCTGTGGGATATGTTTCCTTTCCTGAACAGCAATTTGTCTGGTTGCCATCCCCTTGGATCGTCAGGGATTCATAACTGCAGGCATTGGTTATGGTTCCCCTGTTCTGTATTGTTCTCCAAGATAGGGTATTCACTCTGTACCCATCCTTGATTTATTTATAAGGTAATCGCTGTCATTGCGCTGCTTCAGGTGCCCTACAGTCCTGTATTATTTTTTTTTTTTTTTACTTCACCTTTGAATGCGGGCATAGTTATCCTACATTCTCCGGGTGCCCATGGAACCTTATGTTTCTGTTTGGCTCGCATGATGGACTGCTCACAGTCCTCAAATTTATTTGTTTTGGTTTTGTTCACCACCAAGATGGTGGGTTCCCATTTCTGGGTACTACTTTAACAACATGGTTGGCATATTTTTTTTTTTTCCTGAAAGTCTAGTAAGGTGCTTTTTAGTCCGGTCCAGGGTTTGCCACCTGTGACATGGCATCTTCAGTGGCTTGTTTTCATTCCATTTTCACAGCTGATATATGCTCGGCTGCAACGTAGACTGTTATTTCTTTTTTCCCTAAATACTGCAGTTGGGATGTGGTGTTTTGTAAACAGTCTGGCTTTGGCCTTGCTGTCCTCCAAAGCATGCTGTCTTCTGGGACTTTATTTCCCTCTTGTCTAACCTGCCTCCATTGTGCAGTCTAGCTTGGGAATCATTCTACAGGTGTGCATCTCGAAGAAGTCAGGTTAGTTATTTGCCGGTAACAGTAGAGCGTAGAGAGAATCTTTTCCATAGAGCCACAGCTCGCCCTCTTCTGTATTTTCGGGTGGTATGCTCTGAAAGACATGCCGTTACTGCGCGATTGTTTTCTTTCTCCTCTGCCGCCTCCTCTTCCTTCTTTCCTCCTCCCCCCACTTTCTCTCTTCCCTCACCTCTGGTTTCCTGTCTGTATGGTACAACTCCAAGCTTGTCTCCAGCAGGATGGGGTCTCTCACACTGTATAGGTGATGCCAACATATGTTGACATGGGACGCCCCAGCTAGGCAAAAGTTTACAAGTGGTCCTGATACTGACAGCTTACATTTCCATTTTTTTTCTTCTATTTGTGCCCCTGTACTCTGCCCTGAACTCCCTCCAGGGTCATTTGGCTACCCCCATTCCCTTTACCTCTTTTTCTCCAGTGTCATCCTCCACAGAGCCATTGCTTATGCCCCACAGGTGGGGTCAAGGTGGAGGAGGGTTACCCCTGAACTTCTGTGTCTTGTCAGGAGGCATCCTTGGTGAGGAAGGGGACCGGATGGTGCCAGGAGCCCTTTGTCTAGTAGGTGCAGGGTCTGCCCTTTTTCTGTTTTTTTTTTTTTGTTTGTTTTTTTTTTTTTATTCCCCAACCCCACCCCACCTCACAGCCCTCAGGAAATATGCTTGCAAGAGTGCATGCGCACACACGTGCACGTGATGTCACCCGCAGCTGGCATGGTTACTCCCATCCAGAGTCTTGTCATACCCTACCGTCCCCTGCATCCAGGGGCAGCATAGCTGTGGCAGATGTGACCCACCCTCGTCAGGGAAAGAGCGCGTTTTATGAGTTGCTCACTTCCCACTGCGACTCTGGCTAGTTTCCAAACCCGGGTTGTCTGTGTCCGAGCAGTAATGCTACCACTTTATCAACAAGCCAGCCCAACGGCTCACATTTCCAAAGGTGTGGCTCTATGGAGGAGATTCTCTCAAAGATCTACTGTTACTGGAAAGTAACCTTTTAGTTGAGTAGACCATTATCTCAGTGGTGGAATAGGATATTTGTTGACAGCCATGGTTTTTTAGGTTATTTAGATGTAACTGGTATCTGATTCCTCTGCTCCCTTTAATTCTCATATTGGCAGGTTGTGAAGTTCCTGAAGGAGGAAGTGTATCCCCTGCTAACGCCATATGAAAGCAAGATGGACGTCAAGATTGAACTGGAACTGTAAACAGATATAGAAACTATATATTATTTTCTGATTCCAAATGAAATCTTGAAGAACAGCAAATAAAAATATTTCTAAATGCCCACTGTTCCTCTGAGAATTCATAATAAAAATGGAAGTAGCTCAAAATCATACCATGGCACTTGTGGATATGGGCTGGGGTGGCACCTTAAACAGAGGGCTAGGTTTTCAGAGGTTCTGTTGAATCCTGGCTCAGAATACTACTGTGATGAGTTTGGAGTTCTCAGATCAGGGTGGACGGGAGTCCCGTTACTGTCATGTAGAGTGCTATTTAGCGTACTGGAGGTGATGCATGGCATGAACTGTTAAACTGAATTATCCCTTTTTCCTGCTGAGAGTGTGATGAGGAAGTTCAGAGAGAGAGCAGCCACCAAGCTGCATGGGAGGAGCAAGGGTAAGGTGCTCCCCCTTTAAAACAAAATAAAAAACGCAATGGAGTGAAATTGTCTGAGTTTTTTTTTTTTTTTTCCGAGATTCAGTCTGTGGGAGGGGGAAAGAGGGAGGTGATGAAAGTGGGAGTAAAGGCAGCCAACCATGGCAGTGTTGTTATGGGGGGCTGATGTGACTGCAGCCACCCAGTCGCTTAACAGCATTCCAATATTTAATTCCCATATGACCAGAGAGACAGGGGAGTTCATGACCTTTGAGTGTTCCAGCCACGGAGCAAGTGGATGGTGTCTTCATGGGACCCTGGTCATCATACCATCTGGTCCAGGTAAGGCAGGCCTGACTTATAAACAAGGGATTATCTGCATTGTGTTAAGATAATGCTGCATTTTATGGTCTAGGGAAAAGGACGTTATATAACAAGTACAGTGTTGGGGGTGGAGGGGAGATAATAGGGAGGGAATGGCATCTTGGGAAATAATCCTGCTGCACAAAAACTTTTCTGGAGTGAGGCTGAAAGCAGAGTTCACAGAGTAGCCTTGTAAGCAGAAGGGAGTATACAGTAGATGCATTGGGTAGGGGGTTTGTAGACTATAGAAGCAAAAAAGAAAAAGCAGGGGGCAGCTTAAGGCTTGGCTTTGGCTGTCTCCACCAAAATCCTGAGATAAATAACCATGAGCTAAGCCATGTAGCCAGAGCCAGATGGCTGCTGAGAACCTTACCTGAGTGCTGGTCCACTAATGGAGCCCAGCTGCAGTGTCTGGGAGAGCCGAGTAGTTGGGTCGGCTTAGACATCCCGGCAGGCAGACGGAAACAGAGAGAAAAGAAAAGTTCGAAAGATAGAGTAGGCATTGATTTTACCTTTATTATTTGGCTATAACTTGAAGGCAGATGTATTGGAATCCGGTTGGGGAGGAGACGGCAGTTGTTCATCTTCGCAAGGAAGGGGAAGGTATAAAGTTCTACCAATAAAGTAAGAGACATTGAGGAAGTACATTTCTCACAAGTCATTTTAAGAACAAGTGGCTGTGGAGAAGGCCATAAAACCTGGAGGGGGGAGGTTGCTCTGGGACAGACAAACAGAATGGACCTTGGTACCCACCCCAGGAGTAAAGAATCCTTTTTTAGGGCAGTTGAAATGTATTTACCAGATCTTACTTTGAGAGACAGCTCTTGCAGCAGGTTACACCATTGGGACTGAAGCGGCAGGTGCCAGGACCCCATGACCCACTGTAGCTTGATATTCATGAGGGGACCACCTCCGATGTCGGTCCTGCCCCCGATGTCAGGCGTAGTACATATGGAGGCGGTCCACCATAATCCCCAGTTCTTTTCCTGCCGTCGACTCGCCAGCATCGGCCTCTTTCTAGAGCATGACGATTACAGAATTTTCGGCAAATTTTTTTCTCCGCACAACTGATGTCCTCTCCAGCTCCATCTCTTGAGGGTAACCTTTCGAAGTGTGCCTGTGGAAAACAGATCCCTTTCAAGGATCCTCACTCTTCCTGTGTGCATTGCCTAGGCCCGGACCACGACACCAAGGCCTGCACCTTTTGCCAGGGTTTCAATAGCCGCACCAGGATCCGCCGTCAGAAGGCACTTCAGGCATATCTCCTTGAAGAGAAACTAAAAAGGATGGACCAAGAACCTTCCTCTAGGGGAGAATCTTCTTCAGAATCCCACAAACACCGGGACATGCACCGGGAGAAGGTGAGGTCTAGGTCCCCAACTCGGGCCTCAGACTCCGCAGCTCCAGCTCCAGATCGGACTGCTGTCCCTCCAGGGCTCTGTCGCAGGCCCCCGTTAAGGTAAGGTCTTCAGGCGGCTCTTCCTCGCACCAGCCGCAAGACATCGAGGCCTCGCTTTTTCAACCCCATCCAAGGCTTCAAGTCTGCTGAGCTTATAAGTCATCTTCTTCCACCCGACGCCGGGACACCGACGCCAGGTCAGTCTCCCAACCACCCAGAGTCTGGATCTGGCACCCAGAAAGACCAGGACCTGGCGTCCCTAAAATGGATGTCAGACCCGGCGTCGACCAAACATTCAAAAATCGGCGGCTCACAGGAGCCCCCATTTTCCTGCTGAACACAGTCACCGGCCAGGTGTTCGCCAGGTCAGGTGTCGGCCAGGGGACCGACGTCGGCATCTCCGGAGCAGAAGACCGCACCCCTGTCACTGGCAGATGCCGGTTGTAGGGAATCGACAGAGGAGGACGCCTCACAGCCCGAAGACCAGGCGGGCGAGACAGAGGATGCAGGGCTTCCACGGTAACTCTCCCTGGACCGGGAGACACCCGGGGACCCGGCGACAGACCACCAGTGCCAGGCCCGCCGTCGGGTATGAACATCGCAGAAGTAAAGGAGTTCTTTACTTTTTGGGGGGACACCATCAGGAAGGATGTGGTCCCCGCCCGTCGTCCTCCTACCCCTTCACCTCCTGCACCCCCTCCTCCACCTAAGGGGCCAGTAGGATGACCACCATAACCCAAGGAGCAGACTCCACCTCCTAGGGGCAGATCTACAGACAGGAGAAGGCCTCCCTCCAGATCTTCTTCAGGGTCACCCAGTCCCAAACGACCCAGATGCGCCGGTATACTCCGGGGGAGGATTCAAGATCGGACACTTCGGAATAGTCCAGATCTTCTTCTCCGCTCAGCATCTCCTCTCCTGACCCACATGACCTCCCCAGGTCTCCACCAGATGATCCCTCTTTAAGTGAGATTATGAGGCACATCCAGGACAACATGGGGTGGGATGCTGAGGACCTTGACCCCGAACGACAACGCCTTGCCCGCTACCTCCGGCAGAAAGACCCAAAGCCTGAGGTAGTGCCACCCTTGGTGGACACCTTTGCGGACGTCACCAAGGCTGCGTGGAAATGTCCGCATTCCACTCCTGCGGTGCCGAAGAAAGCTGACCGTCTGTACAAGGCTCTGAGAGAAGACCAGTACTTGGTGAAGGAAGCAACCTCTGGCAGATTCCCTGGTCATCACAGCCTCACATGACTGGTCTCAAAGACCCCAGCATATGAGCACTCAGCCACTGGACTAGGAATCCAAGCAATTGGATGCCTTGGGGAGGCGCACGTACGCGGCTGCTACATGCGCCATCAGGTCTCTGAACTACCTTACCCATATGGTACAGTTCCAGAACACCCTGTGGGAACAGGGCCAGGACCTGGTCGAAAAGCTTCTCGATGGCGACCAGAAAGAGGAGCTCCTCAACCTACTCCGCACCGGGTCAGATGTAGGGACCCAAGTGCTTAGAGCCACATACGATTCCGCGGACTCTTCGGCCAGAGCTGCAGCTTCAGGTGTTTATCTACAGCGACACTCCTGGCTCCGTGCCTCCGGGTTCACCCCGGACGTACAGAAGAATATTCTAGACATCCCGTACAATGGTGAGGTACTCTTTGGTGAATCTTCGGAGAAGGTCATCACCAAGCTCCAGGATGCAGGGAAGGCAGACCAATCTGTACAGGCCATGTACAGATCCAGGCCTAGTTCCTTTCGTAGGAACCAGAACCGTTTTTGCGGCCGACAACAAAGGCAGCAGCAACGTTCCGGCCAGCAGCAGAGGGGCACTTTTTCGCAAGGCTCAGCCAAGTCGCCCCAGGCAGAGGCCAACATTACGTGAAGTCCCAGCCCAGAACTAATGCTGCCACAGCATGACCTCTTCCCAGCCCCTGCCCTCTTCTGGATCAACGGGCAAGGAAATTGGGGTCGACGTCCCGCTTTTTAGGGTGGCAGTCGATAACCACCGACAGGTGGGTCCTTCAGTTTGTCAAGAAAGGCCATTGCATAGAGTTTCTAGACGACCCATCTACAAGACCTCCCCCTGCTCTCCTGTTACTCGGGTCAGCATACCCTGCTCATACAGCAGGAGGTGCTCGCACTTCTGGAAAAAGAAGCTATAGAGCACATACCAAGGAACCAGAGGGGACTAGGATATTACTCTCACTTCTTTCTGGTTCCAAAGAAAACAGGGGACCTCTGTCCAGTACTGGACCTCAGCGACCTCAACGGACCTCAGCGACCTCAACGTCTCGGTCTTGTACAAGCACTTCCGTATGGTGACCCTTCCGGGTCTGATTCCCATGCTGAAGCAGGGTGCTTTTCTAGCGTCCCTAGACATGCAGGATGCTTACCTGCATATTCCTATTGCTCAGGTGCACAGGAGGTTCCTGCGCTTCGAGTTTCAGGGTCGCCATTATCAGTTCCGAGCTCTTCCCTTCAGACTGTCATCGGCACCTCGGGGTGTTCATGAAGTGCATGGCGGTCATAGCCACATCTCTGAGGAGACAGGGCCACTACGTGTATCCCTACCTGGATGATTGGCTTCTCATGGCGCCCTCCCGGGAGGCCCTGATGTCTGCCATTCACTGCACTCAGGCTCTGTTCGAGACATTGGGCATCATCATCAATTACGAGAAGTCATGCCTGGTTCCATCTCAGACTCTGCAATTCATAGGAGCAGTTCTGGACACTGTCCAAGGGAAAGCTTCCTTCCCCCCGGACAGAGCAGAACACATGAGATCCCTCATCAGGGACTTTTCGGTGAAGAAGACCATTCCTGCCAGACTGGTCCTTTGCCTGCTCGGACACATGGCTGCGGCCATTGCAACAGTCCCATTAGCCCGTCTCCACATGCGGGTAACCCAATGGATGCTACGGGTACAATGGGACCAAAGGCAAGACCATCTGCAGCATCCAATCCAGATCACTAAGGCTGTAATTGGAGATTGGCAGTGGCGGCTAGATTCGAGGAATCTTTCGGCGGGAGTCCCCTTCACAGTGTCGTCCCCGACTGTGACATTCTCCACAGATGCCTCAGGGCTCGGTTGGGGAGCACACCACGCCGGTGTCCGGTCTCAGAGCCTGTGGACAGACCAAGAGTCTCATCTCCACATAAACATCCTGGAAATGAGGGCAGTTCTTTACATCTTGCAGGCCTTCCAGTCAGAGATTCCACCGGGTACACTTCTGTTACAAACAGACAATTCCGCGGTGATGTACTACCTCACCAAACAACGAGGCACCCATTCCTACCCACTTTGCAGGGAGGCCATGAGAGTGTGGGATTGGGTCTTACCACACGGCGCAAACCTTATTGCCGTTCATGTTCCGGGAGTGGACAACGTCATCGTAGACAGCCTGAGCCGCTCTCAGGCCAGAGTCCACGAATGGGAACTACTGTAGGAGGTGGCAGAGGATCTGTTTCGCAGATGGGGTACTCCAGAGCTAGACCTTTTCGCGTCCCCATCCAATGCAAAACTACCCAATTTGTTGCTTGCTAGATCTAGGGCCTGGTGTTTTCTGGCGAGATGCGTTGTCCCTCTCCTGGGTGAGCAGATTCCTCTATGCCTTTCCACCTTTTCCGTTGATCTAGAGAGTTCTTCTAAAACTTCGCAGGGAGCAAACAACGCTTACACTGATCGTGCCCTTTTGGCCCAGACAGATCTAGTTCCCTCTCTTGCATCAGCTATCCCAGGAACCTCCGGTGCCTTTACCAATCAGCTCCTATTTGCTGTCCCAGGAGGCGGGTTCCTTAGTCTATCCAGACCTACGTTCTCTGAACCTGCATGCTTGGCTCCTAGAGACATAGCCATGATGCGACACGAGGTCTCGTGTAAGAGGTGGCAGACATTCTCAGTGCTGCCAGGAAACCGGCTACCCACGCGACCTACGCCATGAAGTGTCGCAGGTTTTGCTTATGGGTTCAGGCGTGCGGCTTATCGCCTCTGGACTGTCCAGAGAAGCTGGTATTGGATTACCTGCTGTCCCTTTTCCTCTCCGGTTTGGCTTACTCCTCGATTAAGGTGCACCTCTGTGCCATTTCAGCCTACCACATCCCTATAGGCCAATGCACTGTAGCTCAGCCGGACACGACACGTGCCTTCTTGAGGGGTGTCCTCCACCTTAGGCCCCTGATTAAGGATCCAATCCCACCATGGGATCTACTCTTCGTCTTGGAGCAGCTCACGCTGCCACCTTTGAAGCAGCCGCGGATTGCGAGCTACATTTTCTCTCTTGGAAAATGTTATTTTTAGTTGCCGTTACTTCAGCCAGAAGAATTTCTGAAATGCATGCACTTATGTGCAAAGAACCTTATTTGGTTTTCCACTAAGACAGGGTGTCCCTAAGGACTAATCCAAAATTTCTGCCTAAGGTGGTCTCAGCTCTCACCCTTAATCAGGACATCGATCTACCAGTGTATTTCCCGAAATACTCTAATCGAGGAGAAGCCCTTCTGCACACTCTTAATGTGCATAGGTGTCTCAGATACTACCTGACCAGAACCAAACACCACCGAAAATCGGACCAACTTTTCGTCTCTTTTGCCCATAGGATGATGGGAGCTTCTGTTTCAAAGCAGTCGCTGTCCAGGTGGCTTATTCAGTGCATTATGTTCTGTTACCAGAAGCTCAACAAGCCCTTACTGGGCGCGGTTAAGGGTCATTCCACCAGAAGGGTGGCTACCTGTTTTGCGGCTTTAAGGAATGTATCCACCTCGGCTATTTGTGCTGCAGCTACTTGGAGCTCCGTACACACTTTATCAGGCATTACAGCCTGGACATCGCATTGAGGCGAGGAGCAGGGTTTGGTCTAGCAGTCCTTCAGGGACTTCTGTCCTAGGCTCGATGTAATTCGAGGATTTTTTACCTTTCCTCCTCCCGATGGTGTGTGATTACCAGTATTGCTTGGGAATCAGTCCTAATGTTGTAACGTGCTGCAAGAGCTGTCTCTCACTGTAAGATAGTACAGTTACGTAAGAACTTACCGTAACAGTAGATCATCGAGAACAGCTCTTGCAGCAGGTACTTTCCCTCCCACCATCCCGCTGGAGGTAGGGTGTAGTCACAGCATCCTTCTCCTAGGATAAGGCATTTACTGCCTCTTTGCCATTTGATGGCGGATCCTCGGTCTCCTCTTCTGATGTCATCCAGCGGCCGGGAGTCTCTAGCGGGAGAACTGAGGATTATGGAGGACCACCTCCATATGTACTATGCCTGACGTCGGGGGCGGTCCCTGCTGAATACTGCTAGCTAGAAAATTTCTGTGGGGTCCTGGCACCTGCTGGCTTCAGTCCCAATGGTGTAACCTGCTGCAAGAGCTGTTCTCGAAGATCTACTGTTACAGTAAGTTCTTACGTAACTGTACTTTACTTTGAAGGGCTAAGTCAAAGGTTTTCCTCCGTTTCATTAGAGGAGGGGAGGAATAAAGGTTTGTTGTTTTGTCAGCAGTGACCCCCATTTTACTGACAGGGAACATATACCTCGATATTGGTGGCGAGATTGAGGTTCCTGTGACATTGCAGACAATAGGAACTCAGCCTGGCTTTCTAGTCTGGGCAGGAGCACTACTGGTAAGTGCCCAGAGGGAGAAGATTGTGATTAATCTCTACCACACATCTTTTTAAGTCAGTGAAGAATTGCAGAATTCAGTTACTCCCAGTAACCAGGGGTAGAAAGAGTTATTTCATTGATGAGTTTGTGTTTGAAGGTCTTTCATCTTCAATTTAAAGTTTAAGACACTGTGTGGTCATATTTCATAAACATGAAATCATTTGCATAAAGACAGGCAATGGGAAGTTGGGTGGGGGGGGGTGTCCAGGATGAGGACTCAAGGAACAGAAAGGATAAATGTTTTGCTTTGAGAGCAAATTACCATGTCTGTTACATTGTATTTCTTACAGTGTGAATGGAATTCTATTGTAAAAAGGGCCAGAGTTTTGTCAGATTTAGAGACTGGGTGCAGATGTACCATACATCCAAGAATCTCACTTATCCCCAGTAGAACACACCAAACTAAGATGGTCCTGGGTAGGAGTGATATGGGCAGCATCTCATCAATAAGAGAAAGGGGTTAGCCTTTTTAATCTGCAGGGGCCAAGAACAAGAGTGACCTGAGTAGGAGATAGATATGCTCAAATATGTGAGAATTATTGTGGCTATTTACCATTTATGTGCCGAATACTCAGGCAGCTCCCTTTTTCAAAACAGTATTTAACAATTTAGCATAGTGTAAATTGGGGTTAGTGGTGATGGTGGGGTGACTTTAATTGTACCCCCAATCCACTGGTAGACCCAGGGATGTCACGCCAAGAAAACATGCGTTGGGGGTTACACAGTTAAAACTGAATTACAGAAGAACAGTAAATAACACTTTTACAGCCCTTTCTCCATCCAAAAAGCAATACTTAGCTGGGAATTGGGGGGGTTCAGGGCCCCCAACTTTGTGGGCATGACAGCCCTGTGTAGACCGCACCTTTAGGAATGTAGGGTCTGACAAACAGGCTGCACTCGCAAACAATGGTAAGGGAGTTGGGAGTGGTGGCTATATTGAGGGAACAAAATTAGGCTGTCAGGGACTATAGGTTTTACACTCCCGCCAGTACTCAAGAATCGATCACAATATTTCCTCACTCAAAAGAGTAGGTTACTTCATTTTGAGGACAGTACAATTGACTTGACCCATTTAGATCACACACCAATCTCTGTTTCGATGTGGTTGGAGATGTATAGTAAATGTACTCTGCTGTATGAATACATCATTGGTCAGTGACCAGAACTTTGTAGCATACATGGCTGAGGAGATAGATCAGTTTGATGCTCTAAACAGGAGTGGGGGAGAACTACGCAAGAGATGAAATGGGATGCCCTAAAGGCTGTATTGAGGACGGATTGTAGCAGTGGTCTCAGAAAGAAAAGAAAAAAAGCCCTAGGGGTCCAAACATCCCTTGAGGAAAAGTTGGCAAAACTCGAGATACAGCACGATACATAAATGAGTGAGGAGTCCCTTAAGGCACTCTGCAAGAGGTAATGGAAGAGTTAAATGCCCTTTTACAATGTAAAGCAAAGTGAGTCTCTGTACCAGGGCACAGGTTATTTCGTAGAGACAGGGTGATTGGGAAAGGGGGGAATGGCACTGTATGTGAAGGAAGGACTGAAGTGTGTAAGGGAGGAAGGTAGTATGGAGTCACTTTGAATGCAAATCCAGGATTCCAAGAATAGGATTCTCAGAATGGGAGTAGCGTACAGGCCGTCATCTCAGACGGAGGAGTTAGACAGGGAACTAGTGGGACAGATCGAGGACCTGCGAGAAGGGTAGTGTGGTGATTGTGGGGGACTTCAACATGCCAGGAGTGGACTGGAGTACCCCAACAACCAAGAACAGAAGGGAGCAGATACTGCTGGATGCCTTCCAGGACAGCTTCCTGCTGCAAATGGTCAATGAACCAACCAGGTTAGGGAATACCCTTGACCTTGAGCTGGCAAATGGGGACTTTGTGAGAGAACTTACGGCAGAAGAACCGCTGTCAGGGAGTGACCACCACTCAGTATGACTCGCATTGGACATGGGCAAGGAAGGAGTGAAATCTGGCACAAGTGTGCTGGACTTCAGGAGGGCCGACTTTGGGAGGATTGGGGAAGTGGTAAAAGGGTATCTGGCCAGAATTCAACCTAGTATGGACACTAACCAGAGGTGGGAGCTCATAAAGCTGGGGATAGTTGAGGCAACCAAAACCTGCTGCAAGGCCCAGAGCAAGAAGGCTAGGGCTAAGAAACCGAGCTGGTTGAGCAAGGTGGTCATGGAAAAGGTAAGGAGAAAAACAGCTGCCTTTAGGAGGTACAAGAAAACAGGGAGGGGGGGGAGGACAGGGAGGAGTAGTTGACGGAATCGAAGGAGGTGACACGGGAAGTAAGGGGAACCAAGGCATCTACGGAGCTCAGGCTGGCACAAGGCATTAAGAAGGGGGAGAATGACTTCTTTAGGTACATCAGGGAGAAAAGGAGCTGTAAGGACCACACAGTATGGATTAGGAAGGAGTTGGGTTCAGTGGAAGCAGGGTACAGTAAGGCAGTAGCGCTAAATGATTACTTCTGCTTGGTATTTACTAAGAAGAGGGAGGTGATACCCAAGAGGGAAGGGGGTGACAGATGGGGAAATCATGGAGCGCAGCGTTCAGGAGGGTTTGAAGGCACTGAGGGTGGACAAGGCGCCAGGCCCAGATGGCGTCCACCCCAAGGTACTGAAAAAGCTGGCAGAGGTCCTTGTGGGACCTTTGGCAGACCTATTTAATGCCTCTCTACACTCGGGGGGTGTACCTCAGGACTGAAGGATGGCTCATGTGATGCCCCCTCCACAAGCGTGGCCCCAAGGATGAACTGGGGAATCACAGACCGGTGAACCTCACATCCATCATGGGTAAGGTAATGGAGACTATCCTGAAGAAGAGGCTGGTGGCCCTCCTAGAGGCCAGAGGACTACAGGACAGCAGACAGCATGGCTTCATACGTGGCAGATCCTGCCAAGCCAACCTGGTGGAGTTCTGTGACTGGGTAACAAGGCAGCTGGAGAGGGGCTATGCAGTGGATGTCCTGTATTTGGACTTGGGTAGGGAGCTGGCTTCAGGGAAGGCACCAGAGGGTGGTGGAGGATGGGGAGCTCTCACACCCAAGGGTATTGACAAGCGGTGTTCCACAGGGCTCGGTGTTGGGACCAGTGTTGATTGGGATATTCATTGCAGCCATATCATTGGACATCAAAGCAAGATCAGTCAGTTTGCTGATGATTCTAAGATGGGAGCGGGGGTGGATGACCTAGGGGATGGCAGGGGTTGCAGGATGATCTGGCAAAGCTTGAAACCTGGTCAGACACCTGGCGACTGGGGTTTAATGCCACAAAGTGCAAGGTGCTGCATTTTGGGATGAAAAACCCAAGGAGGAGTTACCAGCTGGGGGAGTGCAGCTAGCCCAGACAGAAGAGGAGAAGGATCTGGGGGTGCTCATTACAGGGTCAGTGAACAACACTGCACAATGTAGGAAGGCAGCTGCAAAGGCCAAGAAAATACTGGGTTGCATTGCAAGGGGTATATCCTCGAGGAGGGAGGAGGTGTTTCTGCCACTGTATAAGTCATTAGTTAGACTGCACCTGGAGTACTGCGTGCAATGCTGGCACCCGTATCTGAAGAGGGACATTAAGTTACTGGAGGGGGTGCAGCGCAGGGAGACAGATTATCAAGGGGCTGGGGGACTTATACGAGAGGAGGCTGAGGGAGTTGAACATGTACTCGCTGAAGGAGAGGAGGGACGGGGGGACATGACTGAAACCTTTTAAGTACATGAAAGGAATAAACAAGACTGGTACAGAGAGGCTGTTCAAAGTAAGGACAGGGAGGGACACCCAGGGGCCATGATGAGACTTGAGGGAGGAAGGTTCAGGAGGGAGATGAGGATACACTTTTTTACAGAGGATGGTAGCTGGGTGAAATGCGTTACCTGCAGAAGTGGTATCCAGTAGAACAGTGGACTGCTTCAAAAGGGGATGGGACAGGACATGGGGGAGGGTTAATGGAGGGGAAGGGTGGAAGGGAGGGGCAGCTGCAGAATAAGGGGGCTAGCTGCACATTCGTGCAGACGTGATAGACCTCTAGGCCTTTATCTGCTGGCAAATTTCGTATGTTCGTATGAACCCGCACATTTACTGGCCAGATATATTATGAAACAGGTAGGGCAGCTAGGCTCTTCATCTTTAGATTACCAAAATCTGACACAGAAGACAGTTCTACAAGTAAGAGACCCAGCAGACTGTAACCTTATTCATGTACTGCCAAATGAAATAGCAGGGGCCTTCAGGCTCTGTTACTGAGGTATACAACAGCTAGGGAAGGGGAAGAAAATATTAGGAAGGATACAGAGGCCTTTTGGGCTCTCTGCCTTTGCCTTCTGTATCTTATGAAGCCAGAGGTATGTTAGATGAGCCAGTTCAGATGGAAGAGCTGCTAGAAATAATTTAGGAAGCCAGAACAGGGAAAGCACCTGGACTGGATGGTTTTAATCCTGAGATATATGAAGCTCTTGGGGAGTCTTTTACCCCAATACTCTTTCAGACGATTAGGGCTTGCACAGTTGAAGGAACTATCCCAGGGTCCTGGAATTCAATGGTAATCACAGCTGTCCCAAAGGAGGGCAAGGTGAAAGATTCATGTTCATTATACCATCCCATTTCCCTTCTGAACCATGACCAGAACCTGTTCACAAAATTTCTAGTAAACAGACTTTAAAAAGTGATCACCTTACTGGTGCATGAAGACCAGGCCAGTTTCTTACCAGTGAGTCACCAAAGCATTAATATGCAACACCTGCTGAATGTCATAACGGGGTCTGCAGGGGACAGTACTGCACAAGTGGCAATGTTGAGCGATGCGAAAAAGCCATTTGACTGCTGAAATTGGACATTTCTAAAAGTTACACTTAAAAAAAAAAAAAAAAAAAAAAAAACTGCCTTTGGGGACAAATTGCTCAGTTGAGTGATTGCCCTTTACTCGACACCAAATGCTTGTGTAAGGGTAAATGGGACGGTATTAGACAAACTGGAAATAAAATGGGCACACACCAAGGATGCATCTTATCTGCTGTCCTGTTCATGCGCAGCATTGAGTCTTTGGCAGTAGCAGTCTGAGAGTGTGAAGGCATGGGGGGGGGGGATAAGATCTCATTATACACACAGTGCTGTCATTTTTCTCAGAAATCTGGAAAACCCGACTCACCCCTTCATAAATTTACTTAGGCAATATAATGACCTCTCAGGAATTAAAATCAGTTGTGATAAGACAGAGATATTGTCTATAAGGAGCCAGGTTACTCAGAGTGTTGGCATTGCTACCATACAGATGGGTATCTACTAAGGTCAGAGACCTACGAGTAATACCTGTACACATTCTGAATACGAGAGTCCAGAATTACAGTAAGATAAAGTGGGAGGTTTTTGAAGATATACATCGATGGGAACAGCTTTCCTTATCCCTTTCACAGAAAATTAAAATCATAAACGAATGCACTACCTAGATTTTTTTTTACCATCAAACTCTGTCCCTGTACCCAGAACAGACTGGCAGGAACTCTGTAAGATACTCTCAGAATTTATTTGCAACGGACATTGCCTCAGGATTAAATGGAAGGTGGTGGGGTGAGTCCAAATCAGAAGGGGGTCTGGGACTCTTGACATTTTCATCAGTAATAAATGGCTGCACAACTGATATCCCATACTAAAAATGCTGCAGCCTTCCAGCACAGTGGCATGGAAGGCAGTGGAACAGGGGAGCCTTGAGGGAGGTAACTTGGAAAACATACCCTGCCCTGACTTAAAACTTAATATTGAGGATTCTTCTGGTCTACCGTTCACCTGGGTGGGACCAGAGTTTCCTGCAGGAGTTGACTGCCTTTGTCACCTGGAGGGTGTTGGAGTCGCCAAGATGGCTCATTCTCAGTGACTTTAGCACCCCTATGTGACAGTGTTGAATAAGGCACTGCCCCATTTGTTATGCAGAAAGAGTTTCAATGCAAGGGTCTGTTCTATCCTCTCCTTTTCTGTCTCTTGTCTGTCTGGTTGCGCTACCAAATTTTCTTGTGAGACCTAGAAGAACTGATCACTCCAGTTTTGCAATTCTCTGCCTCTTGCTATCTCTCTGTCTTCACTTGCTGTTCTGTCTTTTCTCCCCCCCCCTTGCAGATCTGCGGTTATAAAAAAAAATGTGAACCTCTGTGTAAAACTGTATGTGATACTGGGATAACTTTGTTTAAAACTGTAGTTTTACTGTTGAAACAATTGCAAAAGGCTATTTGGAACTCTAGGGGTTAACCTGAGATGCAGTTTTTAAGCCTTTTGCAGAGCTGTAAATAAGAAATCAGTTCTGGGTCACTCTGTTCTTTTTGCTGCACCTGCATCGAATTTGACAAGAACATTCTGTGAGAAGCAGGCTCTCTTAACGAGTTCCCAAAGACTTTTAAAAAGAGCAACAGTGTTTTTGCTAGCGAGACAGAGAAACTGAAACTTGGAATTGAGATACCCTCAGGACTGTTTGTACTGCCTTTATAAATGGCTATACTGAACAAATTTTAATTTTTTAAACTGTTCTTGAGAAAAATAAAATGCTATTTGCGAATTTTGAAACTGCTGCTGGTTTTTCCTATGCTTCCTGACCTGTGCCTCGACGACAGGCTCTTGGGCTTACTCTTGAGACTGCAGCCAGGACCCACTGCTCCGGGCATGCTCTCAATCTGGTTTTCTCCCTGGGGCTCGAAATTGACACCATTGAGATTGATTAAGTTGTTTGGTCGAATCATTGCACCGTCAGGTTCAGCTTCATAGCCCCCCTGAATGTCCCTTCCCCTGTGGAAATGGTTCAGTTCCGTTCTTTGAGAGGGTTACGACCAGTGAGACTGATGGCGGAGCTGAAGATTTCGTCTGTGCTGGAGGCTTGCATGGATGATCCAAGGAACACCGTGACGGCCTATAATAGGGCTGTTGTGGAGGCCCTGGATCGTCTGGCACTGATCCGTGTACGCCCGCTGGTTTCATGTCTCAGCTCGCCTTGGTTTGATGGTGAGCTGAGGATGCTGAAAACAAGGGGGCGGAGGTTAGAGAGGCATTGGGGGAAGACCAGGTCCCAGGAGGACAAGCTGGCTCTGCTTGCTAATTACGAAGAGAATCAGAATGCAATCATCCAAAATAAAAAGGAGCTTTTATGTTTAGGATAATTGCAGCTGGGAAGAATCGACCAGCTCAGCCCTTTTGGGTTGTGGACAGGCTATTACATCCGGCCTGTCTGGAACCCGTTAGAGCTTTTTCAGTTCACAAGTGTGAATAGTTCACTTGGAGAAATCCCAGCCCTAATGGAGGACACACTGGCTGAAAAGAACCAAGTGGAATAGCAGCATCCAACAGTGGTGGACCGTGGATAGGCAGATGCACTCAGGCACCCTGAGGAGAGTTTCAACCGGTGAAGACAGTGGTGGGGCTTAAACCAATGTTCTGCGACCTTGACCCAGGCCCAACACAGTTGCATCAGGGTCCTGGGTCCAGTTGTTGCCAAGATTGTTTGGTGTTCTCTTGCAGTGGGGATCTTCCCAGAGTCCCTTAAACAGGTTCTGGTGAAGTCTCTGCTGAAAAAAAACATCTTTGGACCCTGACCTCTTGGTGAATTACAGGCCTATCTTGAACCTCCCCTTTCTGGGGAAGGTTCTTGAGAAGGTGGCCACTGAACAGCTTGAGAGTCACCTCACGGACTTACAGATTTACGAACCATTCGAGTCCGGATTTAGAGCCATGCGCAGCAAGGAGACTGTGTTGGTTAATGTGTTGACTGACCTGCTCAGGGTGAGGGATAAAGGAGAGCGATCGAGTTTTCATTCTCTTCGATCGGTCAGTAGCGTATGACACTGTGGACCATATGGTGGTGTTGGACAGGCTGAGGGAATATGTAGGATTCACCAGCAAGGTCATCAGCTGGTTTCAGTCCTTTCTCTGGGGCAGGTCTTAGAGGGTGGTACTGAGGAACTATTCCTCAGGGCTGATGGCCCTGCTCTGTGAAGTACCCCAAGGTTCTGTCCTCTCCCCCATGTTGTTTGCAGTTTATATGCTGCCCCTGAGCAAGGTCATAAGGCGGTATGAGCTGAGGTTTCATTGCTATGCCGCTGATGTTCGTCTCTACTTCTCCTTCACACCTGGGAGATATGATGCAGCTAACGTGCTGAATAATTGCCTGGCCAAGATCCGGCTTGGACATCGTCAAACTGGCTGGGTCTTAACCCAGAGAAGACCAATGTGCTGGTGGTTGAGCCGGGTCGAAGTGGGGGAATGGGGGTGTCTGGGGATAAGTTGGGGCTTTTTATTGGTCCAGCCGAGCTGGAGGCCTCCCTGAAGGTGAAGAATTTGGGCATTGTTTTGGACAATGAGTGGACACTTGAAGCTCAGGTGTCAGCTGTTGTCCGTACCAGTTTTTACTATCTCCGGAACATCGCCCAAATTAAGTCCCTTATTCCCCCTGATGACCTGACTGTGCTGGTACATGCGTTTGTCACCTCGAGGCTTGACTACTGTAATGCACTGTACCATGGGATCAGAGGAGGTGTGATGTGGCAGCCCAGTTGCTGACTGGACATTTGAGGTTCAGTCATATTACTGGTACGTGAACTGCATTGGCTGCCTATGCACTGGCGCAACACCTTTAAAATAGGTCTTTTTTCCCTATAAGGCCCTACATGGGTTGGACATCCCTACACCCCGAGTTGCTCTCTTAGATCGGCAGGGCAAGCCCTCCTGGAGGTCCCTAGAGCCAAGTTGAAATCTTTCAGGGATCAGGCATTCAGGGTGGCTGCCTAGATCCTTTGGAACTCATTGCTGGGGTACCTTCAGGAGGCACCTTCCCTAGAGGTATTTAAAAAACCTCTCAAAACGTTCCTCTTCCAACAGGCCTTTGGGCCCTGAGGAATCATAATTTAACCACTAGACAGCCTAGGAATTAGTTTGCATTGAATTTTAAAGGATTGTATTTATTGATTTTATATGTATTGCATTTGTCTTCTATGTACCTAAATGCTGTTTCTTTACACTTTGTAAGGGTGCCCTGAGCCCACAGGGATCTGCGCCCAAAATAAACTCTACTACTACTAAAACACTTGCCTGTGAAGGGCATCTTTATTCCATTGTCACAATACTTGCTAGCCCAGTGGGACATGATTAAACAGAAAATTAATTCAGTAATTATCAATTAGACTGGATCCCGATTAGCATGTGCCCAGATTTCTACCCCAACTACAACTGACACTGGATCTAAGAAGTGGTTTAGGTTGAGTCTTGAATATTTCGCACAGTTTTGTCGTGTAGGGCAGCTGAAACCAGATTTACAAAGGGAGGTCCAGCTCTGAAGAGAAGCGTTACACAGCAGCAATGCCAAAATGGGTCCAAACCAATAGGATAAACTTTCAGAGTACTTTCAACAACTTAATACTGTGCAAACATGCCGTATTTTATTAAACTCGTATTGTGAAGGCATTCCACATGTAGAACACTAGGCAGGTATATCTATGTATTATCTCAAAAGGCAGGTACATTCCAGGTCTCCTGTAGTCATGTCGAACCAAATTTGGGGGACCAACTTTGCTTCCCAGCCAAATGCCCTTTGGGGTAACCCTTGCCTCAGTGTTTGTTCACAGAGGTTCTTTGTCTTCATAATGTAATTAGATGTGTTATAAACTTGGGATTTAAAAAAGCTCCAAAAATGAAGACATCAATTGAATATAAAAGAAGTTATGCAAAGTTCAACAACAACTTATTTCGAAAGCATCTGTGGGGATTACCATGGCCTAGAATTTTCCTAATACCTGACCTAAATTTAGCAGTACAGGAGTTTACACATATGTTTATTGCTGCATGTGATCAATTTGCACCTTGGAGGAAAGTTAAACAGAAGCAGAATCATCTGCCCTGGATGACTCCTACCATAAGTTAATTAGGTTAAAAAATCAACTTTGGAAAAAAGCTAATAGGACCTTGAAAATTGAAGTATGGATAGTTTTAAAAAGTAAGAAATAGCGTGATCCACAAAATCAGGAAATCAAAACTAAATATTATAAACTAAGGATAAATGAAACAACGAACCTAAAAAATACCGTCTTTGATAAAGAGTCTTATAAACTGGTAAAAATCAAAAGAAATAAAATTGAGACAAAATGGGTCTATCTTTGAAGCTGAAAGAGTGGCGGAAATGTTAAATCAATACTTTATTGAACTTCCAGACTTGGATACTGAACTTGAACCTAAAAAGAATAATGTGCAGTATACTGACTTAAATATAAAATCTGATAACAAAGAAAATCAAATTCCAATGTTTAGGTTTAAAGTAGTGACTATTTCTGAAGTACATAAAAGTATAAGTAACTTAAAGATCAATAAGGCTTGTGGCCCTGATGAGATAGAAAATAGATTTTTAAAGGAAGCTGTACAAGAAATAGCACCCATTTTGACTGGTATTTTCAATTGGAGTTTAAGGGAGGCATTTTTTCCCTCAATATGGAAGCAAGCAAAAATAATTCCTATAGGTAAAGGGGGTGACTCTATGGCTACATCTAATTATCGTCCTATAGCACCTACTGTCAACTGTCTCAAAAATCTTGGAAAAAATTGTTCATGGACAACTAATGCAGTATTTGGAGAAATATCAGAAAATAACCCTGTTTCAGTTGGGTTTTAGACAGGGTAGGTCCACTGATACTGCACTCACGGACTTCCTAGATTTAGTTGCTACTCTCTTAGGGAAGGGGAGGTCGTGGGTGCGGTATACGTGGACCTATCAAAGGCTTTTGATTTGGTGAATCATTGTACCTTGATCAAAAAATTGAGCATGGGAATAGAGGAAGAGTCTTGTGGATGGTTTACATCATATTTAGAGAAGAGGACTCAATTTACTATAGCAAATGGTTATAAGTCCGGATTGGATTATGTGACCAGGGGGGTACCCCAGGGTTCAATCCTGGGGCCCCTCTTATTCTTGGTTTATTTGGATGATTTACCAAGTTTGATAAAATATTCACAAGTTAGACTTTACGCAGACAACACAGTTTTGATTGCATCAGGTAAAAATTCTGAAGAAATTGTACAAAAATTACAAGGTGATTTCTTAACAATGCAATATTTTTTTTCTTCACTTGGACTCTTGATAAACAGCAAAAAAACACAAACTATGCTTTTGGTAGTGAGAAGAAAAATCAAGTGTCCTCAAAATTAATAATTAAGACTCTGGAAGAAAATATTCTAGAACAAACACAAGTCTATAAATATTTGGGTATATACATTGATCAGGGTTAAATTTTGAACGATATATAACAGAATTAATAAAAAAAAATTCAAAACTAGGGGTAAGGAGAAGGATTTCAAATTGTCTATCAAAAGAAATGCATTAAATATAGCAAATCAACTTATATTACCAATGATAGATTATGGGAGCTATATTTATAGACATACTTCCAAAAAACAGTTACATCATCTGGATGTTCTTTACAATAAAATAGCAAGATTTGTATTGAAATGTGACATTGGCACCCACCATTGTGATATGTATACAGAACTAGGTTGGAATTCATTACATCAGAAAACTGAGAGAAATTGGTTGAACCAGATAAAAGGATTAATTAAAAATTCATCACAGTACTACTTGACTAAAACATTAATAAAACCTAATCATGGATTAAATCTGCGGAAACAAGGTGCTAGAGATTTTCTGGTCCCAAAATTAAAAAATGGTTTTGGTAATATAATCCAATATAAAGTTTCTACAAGTTGGAACAGACTTCCCCCTTAGCTTAGAGATCCAGACTTGTTTTTTACAGAATATAAAACTGCAATAAAACACAAATTATGTTTTTGATGTTTGTGTAATAGGTAGTTATATGTTTAAGAGGTTTGACTTATGTCTTGTATCCTTTGATGTAATGTACATTTTGTGATTATTTAAACATTTTTACGACGCAGGATTGCCTTGTAAATAGGGACTTTTTGAACCCTAATGGCAAATTTCTCTGTATAAATAAAATTTTACTACTACTATGTCCAACAAGAAAGCTGTCTTTTAAACACTTCTTGCTATGTGGCACAGGCTGTGAACATTAACAAACTGCTTGATCCATGCTATTGGACCAACTCTGCTGAACGACTACATGCTGCCACTTATGCCCTGGTAGTGGTGGCATGTAGCGTGGTTTAAGCAGGCATGCCTTCACAATATGAGTCTAATAAAATACAGCACGTTTGCACAATATAAAGTTGTTGAAAGTACTCTGAAAGTTTATCCTGAATTGGTGCTGACCCATTTTGGTGTTGCCACTGTATAACACTTTGTCTTCTTCGAACTTCCTTTAGCTCTGATATTGTGCACGATTCATGTTACTGAGCCCCCGTTTTGTGTTATTCTGGAGTACCAGCTCCCTCACGCTGATCATTTCCTATATCTGTAGGTTCAGCACTTCTTGAACCAGATGAGGAGGAGGGAATGTTTTCTAATTAATCTTAAGTCAAAATTTGGGCTGTTAGAGAAGGGGGCTAGGAAAGTTTTCCTCCCTCTACATGGTCAGAGCATAGGGGAACCCAGGTATGGAAAAAATCCAAAAAGCATAGGAAACTAAATAGAGCCCCCCACAGTATTGCTGTGAAAAATTTTTGGCAGAATATACACAGCACAGTGGCATGTTGGTGAGAATTCAGATGGAAGGTGGCAGTATGCTGCCTTATGACACTGGATAAATAACATTTCAGCACAACCAATTTGGACAGCTCTCGGAGGGGTTGCGGAAGTAAAGGGATACCATGGCGTATCATCTGGGGATACCCTCAGATTGCCCCATTCTGGGAAAAGTTAACAGCATAAAAGATATTCTTAAAGTTGAAGGGGAACTAGGTTTTTATCATTTGGTTTTGGGTATGCCCCAACAAAAGTTAAAAGATGTATATTTAATAATTTTGCTTGCAGCACCAGGAATGACCATTACTAAGAACTGGCTGTGTTTGTACTGGCCAGAGGAACCGGTCTGGTTCAATATTAATAAACTGATAGACAGTGGAAGGAATTACATCCTTGGTCTAGCTAGCCATGGACAGAGTCAATGCTAGGTGGCTGCTGGGTGGAGGAACATAGTGGGCATTTGGTACTGGATCAGTTAATTCAATTTTTTGGTGATACTGGTTATGATGGGAAACTAATAATGTCATTGATATCACCTGCAAAAGAATCAGAATGTATAATTTATTGGAATATGATGAGACGCACTGTGTAAGTTTAGGGGACTATCCTAAAGCTACTTTATTGATTACAGTATGATACATGGTTCAGACAACAAGATGCAAATTGTACTGTGTAAACTGTCACTTAACTGTATCACATATTGAATCAACTGCAGCTTGTTTTTCTTATCTAAACAAAAAGATGTTTCCCAAAAAAAGTGGATAGGGAAGAATGCAAGCCTCCAGGAGTGTGAGGTGGGATATAGTCAGCAGAGCAGCCATCTCCATTGGGGGGGAGGGGGTTGCCCCTTGCAAAGGGGCTGCTGTCTTTATGTTGGAGGCTGGCAGCAATCTGCACTAGCTGGCGTAAGGGAGAAAGGCTGAGGGGTAAAGCTGAGTGGGCAAAGTAGTCCCAGAGGCAATTCCACTCTCTTTAAGGACCAGTGGATGGAAGGTGGTGGACAGGGAGAAAGGGACAAGGAGAAATTTCCTAAGGGATGGAGGGGGACCACCCCTGGCAAAGCAAAACCACTTCATTCCATACAAATGTGCACAGCCAAACCTATTGTAATGGATGGCCACACAGTTGCACTTAAGCCTCAGTGGTCTCCTGGGAGTGTCAACCCGGGTTGGGGGGCAGCAAGCCAGAAATGTCCTCATACTATGGGACTCTAAGGGAAACTGGCTGCAGCAGAGAGGGTCAAACCTAAAGGAGCGCTGCAAAATTACTTGAAGGGAAAGTCCATGTGCTGCAAACAGCATTTAGTGGGTAGCAGTGGCACTACCTATATTGCAAAATCAATGCTCCAGAAAAGCAAAGAAATGTCTTATATTTTGCATTTATCCGATTTCTCCTGTTCCTCCTTAATTTTCTCACTCTTTCACCCTGGTGATCTCTGGCAACCCCCACTGTACTGGAAGTGATGTTCACTACGGGGAAGGTAATCCCAGTACTGAATGTCATTGTGTAGTCGATACAGGAACTGTATTTAAGAGGTCTTAAAATACAAGACAGCACATCATAGTTGATAAAGTAGGTCAGAATTTTAAAGAAAGGTCAAAGGCTGATCTGTATCCTAAAAAGCGCTGGCAAAGTGAGCATAGAAGTGATATAGACTTCTTAAATATACCAAAAAATCCAAAGGCAAAACACTGTGTTGACTAAAATGGACACAGCCAAAGATATTCTGCTGCTGCTATGCAAGGAGGGGGCCCTTAATAAATGCATGACGTACAATATTAGAAGTAATTCTACTGAAAGCAACTACAGTGTGTACAAAATATGTCACTAAATGAGTTAAAGCAGACAACTGAAAACTTGCATAAGGTCACAGAAATAAACAGGATTGAAAGCTTTATTTCAAATATTGAGGTCAAAAGAGAATATTAAACAAGTGAACAAGGGCAAAAAAAAAAGGCCTTGGGAATCACTGTAAAATTCATGGAACTCTGAAGTAACAGAACAAATTACAAAGAAAAGGAGAGACGATGATGGAGTGGCAGGGGCTTACGATTGGACACTGATTAAGAAAATTAACATTTTAAAAAAGGGAGAAGAGCACTAACAAAGACTCCATTAGAAACAACTAATAGGCTTTCAGTGTTGGCAGATGCAATTGAACCACTAGGAACTCCCAACATACCAGCTAGTCAAGAGACAGGTTCACGTGTTAACATTGAAGCCACAAATTCTGACATTGTGATGAGTGCGTCCTCATCAGAAGTACAAGCACCTGCTGTGGATGGACCTAATAAGGACCAAAGTGATACTAAACCAGGAACAAAGAAGAAGAAAATGATTATAGGGGACTTGGTTGTCCGATTTGTAGATGGGCACATTCTAATTGCTGATAGACTGCATACCACAGTAACCTGTCTACCAGAGGCCAAAATCTCAGCTGTAAATGAGAGAATAGGTAAACTGGTTAACAGGGCTGAAATGATTATACTACATGTGGGAACAAACGATTTAGGGAGAACACATGAGAAAGACATCTGTTATGAACTCATAACGTTATGTAAAAAATTGAGAGAAAAGGGCTATAAAATTGCAGTTTCAAGTAATTTATCTATACCAAAGGCAAGATATAAACTTGTATCAATTCTTATGTTTTTTTGGGGGGTTTTTTTTGCATCAAATAAGTGAAGAGAGGCTGCTGTTTATCAATTGTTGGGATATTTACTGAGTCAACAAGCAACTTTTTTCAAAAGATGGCCTGCATTTAAATAAAATGGGCACGGAAATACTGGCAAAAAGTCTGAAATCAGCATTCACGGTAATGGATTTGACTAGATACTTGGGGCGGGGGGGAAGCTATGACCTAAGTATATCTAGTTGGCAAAAATCAGCATAGAACAAAATAATTAATAAAAAAAAAAAATCCATAACAGAGAGTGAAACAGAATGGTGGAAGGCCTTAGTGATTAATTGAAGAAATTTGAGAAATAAAGATAAATGAATTGCAACATATTCTCCTAAAGGAAAACATTCAGATGTGTGCCGTAACTGAAACTTGAGGGCAGGACAAAGACTGGGGCTTAAACATAGAAGGGTATTGATTCTTTTATAAAAATAAAAAAAAAACAAAAACACAATAAGGGAGGATGTGTGTCAGTTTATGTTAGAGGGGATTCAAGTTACAGCATCAGACGGATACGATGAGGCGTCTGGGGTAGAGCAGGTTTGGATCAACTTGCTACCAAAAGACAACAAAATCACCCTAGGGGTTTGTTATAGATCACAATCTTTGTCAGTTGATCAAAATTAAGATTTTCTCAAAATATTTAAAAAAATTAGAAATGGGAAGTAATTTAATTTTAGTAGGGAACTTTAATTGCCCAGGTATCGACTGGCAAGAGAAAACGTTACACCACAATATTTGAAGAGTTAATGGAGGCATTAGATGAGCTGACTTTGAATAATTATGTAGATGAAAACACAAGAAGGGAAAACATACTCTGTTTAGTCCTGAGCAATATGGATGAAGATATAATGAAACTCCAGAGTCATGGGATAAATACAAAAACAAAATGAGAACCTGTAAAAGATTAATAAAGGGAAAATGAATATGGTTTAGCAAAATATACAAAGGATAATAAGGCTTTTTATACGTACATAAATGGCCTCAAAAACTCAAAATCTCAAATTGGTACCTTAAGAGTTAATGAGAACATAAAATGTGAAGATATAGCAGAAGCATTTAAGAACATTTTTTAGTGTCTACAAAAAAGGAAGAAATGATACTAGCAGAGGCAGGTGTATCTGTATGAGAATATCAGTTGAGGTACCTGAAGTGAAAAAGAGATTACAAAATCTAAATGTTAATGAGCTGGTGACGTTCAGGAGAACTTTAACAAAACATTATATTTTAGGTGCTGCCTAGCTTGTATTTCCCATTAGTTCTGTATTCCTCCTCACCCTTATTTAGTAGTGAGGTCATTTGCATGAAAACAGATCTTTGCTCCTGAAGAGTTCATCTACTTCTGCTGCTTTCACGCTACCTGTAGTCATAAAGCACTGCTTGTGACCGCACAGTTACTCCCATGGCAACAGATTGTGGTGTCACAACAGAGTATTATGACTTGAAGTAGGGAGGTAAGCTATAGAGGCAGATGAACTCTAAGGGACAACAATCACATAGTCATACACATTTCATTAGTAATAAATTATGGGAGGAGAAATATACTAAATATAAATGGAATGCTAGCAGAATTGTACTTATGCTTTTCAAAGTTTTCTTTGAGGTGTCAGTAGCTCTTTAATAAATCCTCTGATCCTGATGGATTACACCTAAAATTCCTTAAAGAAACATCTGAAATGTGGGGTGGGCCCCCTAGCAATATTCCAGAAATCGCTGGATGAGGGAAAGGTGGTGGATGACTGGAGAGAAGCTTATGTGGTGCCCATCTTCAAGAAAGGAGATAAAACTGATATTAGAAATGATAGGCAGTGGAGGGCTGAGGCATCGTGCCTTACCTCCTGCCATGCTAGCTACCCGTGTGAGCAGGTGGCCAGAGGTTGGCCGGGGAGGGAGAGGATCGAGCGTCCAAGGGACAGCTCTCCTCTCCCAGAGAGGGTGGGGACCATGGACCAGCATTTGCTTGACCCTTGGCAGTGGCTGGGTGTCAGCATGCCATGTCCCAGACATTAAGGTGGAGGAGGAGCAGCTGTCTGACATGCAGTGCGCGGACGCATGTGCTGCACATCATTGGCAGCATTGCATGCTCCTCACTCAGAAAAAGTGAAGCGGAAAGAGGTCCCCGGCCGTGGAGCATGATGATGGTCTCTTCCCCTCCCCCCAACAGTGCCGACCCAAGAGGACTTCTCCCCAGCAGGATCCGTTTGTGGTGGGTAGAGTCACTCCTCACCACCCCTGCCATGAAGGTTAAGCCGTGGGGGCATAGGAGAGAAGGTCCAGTGTTTGGATGATGGGGTGGGGGGGCTGAGGTAGCTGGCCGGGGACCACAGGGAGAAAAATGATTAACAAAAAAAAGAAATTATAGGCCAGTCAGCCCCACATTGGTTGGGAAAATTCTTGAAGGAATAATTAAGGACAAAATAGATATGCACATAAACTCCCGACTGGGAGTGTCCACAATACTGTCTGGTTTCAAAAGCATGGGGGGAGAGATCTAGGACACTGGCAGTGGACTTCGGGGGGGGCAGACTTTGTGGGCATGGGAAATATTCTCAAGGATCACTTGAAGGGGATTACAACAATGACAAATGTGGAAAAGAGATGGGAAGGCATAAAACCGGTACTTCATGAGGCAGTCAGGACCTGCGCTAAGGTGAAGCGTAAGGGAGCAAGGTCACATAAACCATGCTGGTGGTCCAGTGAGGTTCAGGTAGCAGTCGGAGAAAAGAAGGCTGCCTACAAAAAATATAAAACAACGAGAGGGGATAGGGAAAAGGAAATGTACCATCTTGCATCTAGAAAAGCCACCCAGATGGTGCGGGGGGCACGGGATACAGGAAGGGGGAAAGGGGTTCTTCCAGTGCATTGAGGAGTGGAGAAAAACTAAGGGCCATCTCGGCAGATTGAGATCAGAAGGAGGGTGGGTGGAAGAGGTGAGGGACCAGGCAGAGGTATTAAATGAGTACTTAGCCTCTGTGTTCACTAGGGAGGGGGATGGGTTATCTACAAAGCAAGGCATGATTGGGATAGAAGCGGTAGTGAGTGGGATCAGGGGAGCAACAGAAATGGAGCAAGAGGGAGGGAGAGGTAACTCAGGGGTGTCGCATCAGGATAAGGATAAAAAGGCCAGTAAGGTGGAGGGGATGGATGATGCTATCTCCACCAAAAGGGTGTGGTTAGCCCTTAAGGCCCTAAAGAAAGAGAAATCTCCTGGTCCGGATGGCATTGATCTGAGAGTACAATGGAAATTGGCGGATATACTGGCTGCACCCCTGGCGGAGCTCTTCAACAGGTCACTTGAGACAGGGAGGGTACCTAGGGATTGGTGAGAGGCACATGTAGTGCCAGTCCATAAAGAGGGGTCGAGGGAAGTATCGGGTAACTACAGACCCATCAGTTTGACCTCGGTGGTGGGAAAATTAATGGAGAGTATACTAGAGGAACAATTGGGGATGTACATGGAGGTGGTGGGTGGTCTGAATAGTTGGCAACATGGGTTTGTGCCAGGTAGATCATGTCAAACCAATCTTGTGGAGTTCTACGAATGGGTAACATCAGAACTGGACAGGGGAAAGCCTGTGGATGTATTATTCTTGGACTTCAGCAAGGCATTTGACTCTCTCCCTCACAATGGTCTGGTGGAGAAACTGACAGGGTTGGGAGTAGGCCCTTTGATGGTTAGATGGATTGAGAACTGGCTAGCTGGACGCAGTCAGAGAGTAGTGGTTGGTGGGGAGCTCTCGAACCCTAAAGAGGTCGGTAGTGGGGTACCGCAGGGCTCGGTCCTGGGTCCGATCCTGTTTAATGCATACATATCGGACATCAGGGAGGATATAAGGTGTGAAATGAGTGTCTTCGCTGATGACTCCAAGATGGGAGCAGTAGTTGAGGGGGAAGAGGGGAGGCTGGCCCTGCAAGGGGACCTGGACACCCTGGAAAGGTGGACTCACACATAGAAATTAAATTTCAGTATCACCAAGTGCAAGGTGTTACACCTTGGGCAGGGAAACCCTAAACACAGGTACACCCTGGGAAGGGAGGCGCTGGAGGCCTCAACAGGGGAAAAAGACCTAGGGGTCATGGTGGGTGCATGTATGAATAACTCTGAGCAGTGCAGGATAGCGGCTAGCAAAGCAAACAGGATGTTGGGATGCATCGTAAGGGGGATCACCTCTAGGAGCAGGGAAGTGATTCTGCTGCTGTACAATGGACTGGTTAGACCACACCTTGAATACTGTTTGCAGTGCTGGAAACAACACTTGAAGAGGGACATACAGCTCTTGGAGAGGGTACAGAGGAGGACAACTAAGATGATGCGAGGACTAGAGGATTTGATGTATGAGGACAGACTTGAGGAGCTCTGCCAGTTTTCATTGGAGGAAAGGAGAGACAGGGGGACATGATTGAGGTATTCAAGCGCCTCAAGGGAGTAAATAGGGTAAACATGGAGGGGATCTTTAGACTAAAGCAGGGAGGTATCACCAGAGGGCATGGTTTGAAGTTGGAAGGTGGAAGGGTGAGGGGGAAAAGGAGGAGATTTTTCACTGAGAGGGTGGTGGATCCTTGGAACAGCAGCTGTCTGGCGAGCTGGTTCAGAGATCCACAGTGTAGGGTTTCCAAGAGAGGGTGGGACAGACACAGAAAGTTTGGATGTATTAGATGATGGCCTGGCCCAGGGGGTGGGGATGGATGATAGGGTTTCCTGGAACACAAGGTGGGGGGGGAGGGCCTTGGTACCCAACTAGGGATCTGAGGTTCGAGCAGGCTCGATAGACCGTAAGGCCTAATCTGCTGGCAGTATGTTAGTATAAACCATAGTGGATTAAATGACCTACTACAGCATGGATTCACTAAAGACAGGAGTTGCCTAACTAACCTTTTGTATTTTTTTTATGCTGTTAGTAAGGCTTTAGAAAACAATCTACCTATGGGCATGCTGTTTTTAGATTTTTCTAAAGCGTTTAACACTGTATCTCATCTGGAAGTAATCAAAGCAATTAATGAATTGGATATAAGTTCTAAGTTGGTAAAGTGGGTGTGCTCCTGGCTGTCTGGGAGAAGACAGAGTTTGCATAAAGGGACACTACTCTAGCTGGAGTGACGTTACCAGTGGAGTGCCACAGGGTTCAATCCTGGGGCCATTACTGTTCTATATTCTGTTTAATCCACGAGATCTTCTGAACACACGCGGTTATGCAAGTTTGCTGAGGACGTAAAGTTAGGAGCTATTATTAGTAACAAGGGTGATGTGGATCGATTTCAAAGGGAAATTAATGACATAGCTGATTAGATTGAGTGCAAAAAAACAAGTTTTAATATTGATAAATGCAAGATAATCCATTATGGAAAAGGAAAAATGAAGTCAACCTATGTTTTGCAGGGAAGGAACTTCATAGGAACAGAAATGGAGAAGGATTTGGGCGTACTTGTGTCTAGCAAACTAACATTTGAGGACCAGATAAAAAGTGTAACCAGCAAGGGAAATATTAGGCTGCATAGCAAGACACGCAAGAAGCAGGTCAAGAGAGGTGGCAGTGCCATTGTATCCAGCTTTGGTGAGGCCTCATATGGAATATTGCGTCCAGATTTGGGTGCCATAGAAAAAGGGAGAGGTGAAAAGGTTGCAGAGGATACAGAGGAAGGTGGCAAAACTGGTGAATATCAAACACCTGATTTATGAGGAGAGGTTAAAGGAGCTGGCTTTGTATTTGTTGGAATACAAAAGGAAGCAAGGTGATTTATGCCTAGTGTACAATGCTAATAGAAATAGTGATGTATGGGAATGTATTGGGTTGGAAAAAAGAGCAGCATAAAGCTACGAGGACTCATGAAATAAGTTTAAAGGGAGAACTGTATGGTAGACGCAGCCAGCAGTCCAGCTAGCAACAGCTCTTTTTTTTGAGTTTCTATGTTAGAACTCTCACAATCCTTAAAACTTCAATTTGGAGACTGATGACAATTAAACTGCATAGCTTGAAGTAGCTCACTTCACTGAACATTTGGATACTAAATTTATCTCCATGGGCAAACGAAAGAACTCTGCACAGCAAGATTTCTTTCAACCGCATGGCAAGGGATCCAAACAGACTGAACCCACTAAATCTAATCTGGCACTTGCAGGCTTCTCGTCAGCTACATTGGAGTCTCTTCAAATTGCAGTTAATTCCTTAACTAAATCGGTACAAAACATTGACCAAAAACAAACCGGCCTGGTGGTGCTGAGGGTTGAGGTGCTGGATGCCACACCTCACGCTATGCTGGCGACTCGGGTTCAGGAATGACCTCGGGTCATCGGGGTGCTGGAGTGGGGGGGAAGGGTGGAGCAGGATTGAGCATGCCGATGGGTAGCTTTCCTCTCCTGAGGGTGGGTTGGCAATCCCCCCGTTCTGCTCCCACCAGGTGGCAGTCCAGTGGGCAGTGTAGGTGGAGAGGGGGTAGCAAACAGATCTTCCTGGACTAAGTCTCCATCACTCATTCACACTAGTGGGATAGCGCCGGAGGCGCTAGGACCAAACAGGAGCCAAAAATTTTCTGAAGGGCCGGCGCCGAGGTAGGACCACGCACGCACGGCACCGCGAGACTGACTCGCGCCTGTGTAGGCTATCTCGGCATCGACCCTCCAACCGCCTCAGTTCCTTTTCTCCCACCGAGTGCGCTTGGATGTCGATGTCGCTCGTCTGCCAGAGTCAAAGTTTTCATCTATACGACAGCAGCTTTTAGCGTTTAATTTAAACGTTTTCATTTAACTATTTAGTAGTAATTTTTTATTTTACGAATATGAAGAAATTCTTTCCTGACATCCACGGAGTCATCCTTAGACGGTAGCGGTGATGGTAGGAAGACTTCATTTGAAAGTTGTTATGGCAGAGGGGCTGTGCCCGGTCCGCCACCCTTAAGTAACGGGGGGTCTGACTACAGACAGTCCTGTGCTCGGCGAGGAGGACAGTCCACCGAGCTACGAATCTGGCGGTGCCAGGGATCCGCTCTGCTTAGCCTCGAGCTCTTCTTCGTTTGGGAAGAAGAACGGTGACGCACGCCAAGGCTGCTCCGTGGTATGTCTGCACGAGGATTGTTCGTTGGTCGGGCGACAGGCCTGAACCGACTTCTTGGGTTCCCCCTTGGCCCCGCTCCTAACGGCTGCATTCTCGACCCCGGACTCCATCTCTGTCCTCATTGGAGTTCCGGTGAGCAGTTTCACCTCTGGGCTGCTCTTGTGGAGCAGGGGGTTTGACTCCTTTTTTCCTGGTTGTGTTCCTGGTTTCGGGGCCTCCGGGCCTTGGAGCCATTGGACCGGAGCCGGGTCAGTTGGATCTGTATGAGCACGGTGCCCTCTTGGTGCCTTCGCCATCCTGTCAGCCCCTCGTGCCTACCCCCTCTTCCTTTTCCATGCAGGGGCCGGCACGGGCACCACCTTTCTCTTCTTTTCCATTGGCTTTCCATGGTGTTTTTCCTCCGGGACTCGGCGCCGTGGCTCGGTGCCATGCTTGGCACCATACTGGGTGCTGCAGTCGGCGCCATGGCTCGGTGCTGCGCTCGGCGCCGTGCTCGACACCATACTGGGTGCCGCAGTTGGCGCCGAGCCCTGTGCCGTGGTTGGCTCCATACTCTGTGCTGCAGTCCGCGCCGTGGCTCTGCGCTGCGGTCGGCGCCGTGCTCGGTGCCGTGGTCGGCACCGTGCTCTGTGCTGCAGTCAGTGCCGTGGCTCGGCACCGTGGGTGCTTCATTGTCAGCGCAGCTAGTGGTGCTGTGGGTGTCTCACGGTGCCACTGATGATGCCCTCGCCGAGCACCCGGGTGTCGCGGGCGGTGCTGCCGAGCACCACGAGGTGGCGCCATGGACCAGCGTGCTGCGGGCGATACCGTGCACCCCAGGTGCGTGATGAAGGCGGTGTGCACCAGCGGTCACTGTGGGCGACGCCGTGCACCCGCGGGTGCCGTGGGCGACGCCGTGCACCCCAGGTGGTGCCGTGGGCGGCGCTGAGCACCCAGCGGATGCAGCGGGCGGCACCGGTACCGATGGTGGCATGGGTACAATGGTACCATGGGTGCCATGGTACCATTTGTGCCATGGGTGTCGTGGTGCCCTTGCGTGCCATTGCTACCGTTGGTATCAAGGATACCTGCGGGTTCTGCCGTGGGTGGCCTCTGGTGTCTCTCAGGTTGGCATGGTTACTGCTTGGTGCCCTCCTGTGCCACGAGTGATGCTAGTGCCGCAGGGGTGCCAGTTGGTGCCGTCTGACAGAACTAGGGAAAGATCTGTGTTTGCAGACCTCTCTTCTGCAGGACTTGTGTTGGGATGTTTCCATGGAATGAATTCCTATTCTGCGGATTATTTCCACACATTTTAGTGGGTGGCAGTCTGCATCGGATCTCCTCATCCAGCGATTTTCCGCTGATAGGACTCTTCTGTTCTGTTTCTGTCAGCGGAATCTCTCATTCCGCTCAGCACTTTCTCAGCCCCCTATGTGGTGCCAAGCTCCTCGACACCCTTTCTGGTGGCGGAGTCTCTAGTGGCTCTAATCGAGACCTCTTTTTGGGGTCCTTCTGTGGTAGAAAGGCATCTGGATGAGTCTCTCCCTATCCTTCTGGTCAGTGATACAGCGGATGACTCATTTTATATACTGAAAGACACGCCCTCTCTATCATGAGTCTGTGATGCAAGCTCTTTTAGCAGTTCCTCATTTATGGGGTCCACCATAGTGTTCAGACTGGATCTGTGGACTATATACCTCTGCATCTTTTTCAGTGGTCAAGACAATTACACTCTTTGGAACATTTTAATTCAATGGTCAGGAGCTGCACAGACTGTCCCGCTCCTTTGATAGGGGTATACAGCCTGTTTTTGATGCTGTCCCTCTGGTGGCTGCTTCGCCACAGGTAGTTAACATCTGTCTAGCTATTATTAGTCCAGTCAGGGGTTCAGTTATGGATCTTCAGGCTCCTCCTGCTCCTCAGAGGGATGACATCCTTGTCATTTCTGTATCAGGCAATCCTTGCCAAATAGCAGCCAGCAACCTTGTCAGGCTCAGACTAATGATTTAAAAAAAAAAAAAGGGGGGGGGCCAGAATTATCACAGCACAGGGCCTAGTTAGAATTTCACGATACCACACTTGGATCTGATCAGGTTCCGCCTCAACCCTGAGGCGGTCGTCTCTAAACCTCAGTAAAGAGTACCTGTTTTCTTCTACCCCTTAGGGGGCAGTCTGATCCAGCGGTGGTATAGCTCACCTCCTTTCTCTAGAGATTTTCTCTTATTCTGAGATATTTCCAAAACCTAGGCATCTAACCAGTCTGTTAGTCCCCTTTTTTTTTTTTTAAATCAGGCTTTCTTCTCCTGATCAGAGTCTTGCAGCAACAGAAGACACTCTTCGGCAAGTCGGAACTTAGATTCCTACTTCCATGTTTGCTTCAACTTAACAGATGACATGCTTCTTTCTTGACCATTGGTCAAGTAGGTTCTTTCTAAGGTAGCTTCGCAAATATTCACATACAGTCATACTACCCTGAACCTGTACACTTTACCTCTGGCTCTTGCAGTTCCTGAGGTCCTTTACATTAGATTAGTGCATGTCTTTGACACTATTAATTTTGGTCCTAAATCAAATCGTGAGGCCAGGTTCTTGCCGCTGTCCTAGAGTAGTTGCGGCTGACTGGCAGACTTTAATTTTTTGCCCATTGTAGTTGTTGGCAAGGTGACGAGTTACAACTCAAGCGTTTATCTTGTAGGCACTATGTTATAGATGCTCTTACAAGACAGCTCTTTTTATTAACAGGAGAGTCCTTGGCTGTCCTTTCTGAGTGAACCCTATCTCCTACCACTCTACTCAGGGTTGTTGATTTTAGCTTGGTACTCTCCCACTAGTGTGAGTGAGTGATGGAGACTTAGTCATTCACACGCCCACCCACCATCCCCTGGGTTCACTCGTTTTTCTTTCCTGGTCTTCATGACCTATGGTTCGGACTATGAAGACATTGTTCTTTGACCTTTCTTACAAAGGCCATCTGGGCCCTCTCAGGCCCAGACACTCAGAATGAGTTATTCTCATTAGTTACGCTGCACCTCCTTGGTCAAAAAGGTACTGAGGCGGTTGGAGGGTCGACGCCGAGATAGCCTACACAGGTGCGAGTCAGTCTCACGGTGCCGTGCTTGCGTGGTCCTACCTCGGCGCCGGCCCTTCAGAAAATTTTTGGCTCCCGCTTGGTCCTAGCGTCTCCGGCGCTATCCCACTAGTGTGAATGAGTGATGGAGACTGTCCAAGAAGATCAATAATTACGGTAAGTATGTAATTTCCATTTATGGGAGGTGGCAAGGGCTGAGCTGACTCCACGGGGTGCATAGCGTGCCTACACATGCTCACACAGCCATGGGCTGAGGGGGAGTCAGGGGAGAAAACTAAAAAATGCCTGTGTGTCCCCATTACGAGTTGGTGGGAGAAAGGTGACAGGGACCAAACAGCTATAAGAAAAAAAACATTTGACCAGAAACTGCATGAATTCACTCAACGCATAACTGCAGCTGAAACGGAAATTGAAATGCTGGAGGAGATGGTTAAAGAATACGATGGCACGGTGGGGGAAAGCTTTGGCCACAGCAGCTATGGTGGTTAAAGAGCAAATGGCCCTGAAAACTCTAATGTAGCAACTGGAAAATATGGTGCGTTCTTGAACGTACGCATAGTAGGTCTTCTCAAAGGCTTGGAAGGTGACAATCCATTAAACTTTCTGCAGACCTGGAATCGAAGTTTCTGGGGGCATCACTGATCAGGGCCTATAGGATTACCCCTCAATGAGCAAGGTCTGCAGCAGAAAATCCGTGGCCTTCCATGCTACTGGTGTCAACTTCAGTTGGCAGAGACCACTTTCTGGGGACTGTGCGGAAAAAAAGCCCCATAACATACCAAGGGGCTAAAGTAATGTTTTTTCCAGACCTTTCATATTCAACCTGGACCCACCGCAGTTATTGATGGAGTGAAACTTAAACTTCACGAACTGGAGATTCCTTACTCTCTCTCATTTCCAGCTTGTTTATGGTTTATTTATTTTATTTAGTTAGCTTTTGTTAACCAGGTAAGTACACTAGACAAACACATGCCTATTTTCAGGTATGACCCGGGAGAGTACGGAAAATCAAAGAACATACAGAGTACAATTTGAAGCAAGTAGGGCAGATGCACAGATGTCAGGAGAAGCATAACATACATAGTAAGATATCTCGGGTCACGACAGTAATCATAGTCAGTATGCTAAGGTACAGCGTCACTGACACAACATCACCAGCAATATATATATATATATATATATATATATACACAAAATTTACACATTTGCAAGATACATGGAAAGAATACACTCAAGTGTACTGTGCAGAGGACCAGGCTAATCAGGGAGGGTTAAGAAAGTCACATACTGACGAGAGCTTCAAGTGGTTCCACAGGGAGGTGCATAGGCCCGACTGAGGGGAGGTCTGGACCTGGACAGGAAAGGAGTTCCACAGTCTAGGGGCACATGATGCAAAGTCCCTGTCCCCCATTTTGGTATGAGTAGGAGGGACCTTAAGGATAGCAGGGCCCTGTAACCTTAGGGGGTAGGTAGCGGGTCTGCTGGCACAAGGAGCTCCACCATTCCGGGGGGGGGGGTGCCAGTACCCAGTACCTTTCCCATGAAACTGCCCACAACAAAATTCAAATAATTGGGGGGAGAGCCAGTTGAGCTTACTGTACAGATCACAGTGGTGAGTGAGACGAGGGACTCCAAGAGCAAAACGGCAGATGTTGTTATAGGCAACGGTCCATCTAGAGAGGTGGATCTTGGAGGTATTGGCAAACAAAAGGAGCCCATAACAGAGGGATGGTAGAAACACCCCTCTAGACAGTGCTAGGCGAGCAGCCAGAGTAAGGTTATTATTTGCCCTGTAAGCCAGACCCAATTTCCAGTTAACAGCTCTACACGCATTTTGGATATGCTGACCAAGATTGAGCTGCGGGTCAAGTGTCACCCCAAGGTATTTGACGGAATCGGTGGTGAGAACAGGAGTGCCATCAATACCCGAGATGCACATAGGAACAGAGGAGGCCTTTAACTTGGCCAGGGAACCGAACAGTTTGGCCTGGGTCTTTTTAAGATTTAGGACCAGCTTATGGGATGATATCCAGGAATGGACACTCCTGAAACCCTCACTCGGTGATTAATGACCCCAGTATCCTTTGAATGAGTGAGGATAACAAGGTCATCAGCATACAGGACAGCCCTGCAGGAGGTCTCCAAGGAGGGAAGGTCATTGATGAAGATGGAAAAAAGCAGGGGCCCAAGGACTGACCCCTGAGGGACCCCTGAGGACTTGGGGGTGGTGTCCGAGAGCACCTTGCTATGTTTGGTCAGTTGCTGCCTTCCATGAAGGTAGTTGGAGAACCAACTCAGGGCTGGAGGGGATAAGCCCAAAGACCCAAGTTGAGAGCATAGCAAGGCATGGTCAACAAGGTCAAAGGCTTTAGAGAGATCAATAAAGATGGCCCCAGAGAGTCTGTCCTGGTCCATAGCAGCCCTTATCCCAGAAGTGACAAAGACCAGTGCAGAGGTGGTGCTGTTCCCTTTTCGAAAGCAATGCTGCGAAGGAGACAGAAGCTCATGAGCTTGGATATAATCCAAGAGTTGTCCCGCCACAACTTTCTCAAGGAGCTTGCTGATGGCAGGCAGAATGGCAATCAGATGATAGTTGTCAAGGATCCTGGGGTTGCCCTGTTTGAGCACAGGGACAACCCATGCCACCTTCCACAGGTCTGGGATAACCCCAGAGGCTAAGGATAGGTTGATGATATGGGCCACAGGGAGGCAATGTAGGCAGCGGCAAGGCAGAAAAGCTTTGGTTCCATGCCATAAAGGCCAGCACTAGGAAAGGATGAAAGACCAGTTAACAATCTCTGCATTTCTTTTACCATCACAGCCTTGAGATAGAATGGAGGACGGGGGAAGGTTCTATTTGAGGCAGAGGGACTTGGATAGGACTATCATGACCAGTGGAGGAGAATAGTGAGGTGAACGCAGATAGGTCCGAGAAGTGAGCATTGAATGCATTTCAGCATTGGCCGGAGGCACCACCAGTTTACAGATGCGAAAGAGGCTAGTAATTGTGCGGATCGGATTCTGGCAAAACAATGGGCAGAGATGGGTGAAGAGCTATCCAAACGCGAGAATGCGATCTGAATCCCATGGCCAGGTATAACTATGAAAGTCTCTAATGTGCTCTAAAACAAGGTTTGACTGAAAGCCTGATTTCCTGAATTCTACCTCAGGGCACAAGAATCCAAAGACTAGAGACTTGCAGTGCCTTGACTGAGGTGTGATTTTCAGATGCCATGAAGCAAGCAGTAGTCGGATATGCACTTGCATTTGAGAGACTTGTCAGTTACATTTTTTCTTTATTTAAAATACTACATATGTTGCACATTACTAGTTCCAATTGAAAGTTGATATATGTTTATGTTGGTTAAATTTGTGGAGAGGGTACAGAGGAGGACAACTAAGATGATACAAGGACTAGGGGATTTGACGTATGAGGATAGACTTGAGGAGCTCTGCCCGTTTTCATTGGAGGAGAGGAGAGACGGGGGGACATGATTGAGGTATTCAAGTACCTCAAGGGAATAACTAGGGTAAACATGGAGGGGATCTTTAGACTAAAGCAGGGAGCTATCACCAGAGGGCATGGTTTGGCTATTTTGGGCTGTATTTAATGACCTACAAATGAATATATGTGGAGGTAAAACAGCGGATGCCTTCTTACCACTACTTTTGTGCCATATGGAAAGTCGTGGAGGGGGGCTCTCTGTGGCATGGCTAACTTAGATAGCAATACCTTCTGGGTCGGGAGTTGGTAGCATTACGAGGAATAAGTTGACATACACAGTGTAACCGGGAATCTACGTTGACATAGCCAACCTTTTTAAATCTAGTTGCAGAGCAAGATTAAACCTTGTGATAGCTGCAAGGTGAATCGCCATGCTACCAGCCCAAGATTATCTTCGTCTCAGTGGATGAAATGATAGGGAGATGTATCAATTCCTCGAATGAGCACTCATTACTACGTCATGCTAAGAATATGCCATTTACGTTCTTTGGTTGTGGGAGTCCTGGGGGCTCGAGAAACTTGTAAAACTACTACTTTTACTGCCATAATCTTTAATAAGGACCCAATTATTTAAGAGCCAGTTATAAAATGTAGGATTATATTAAAAGTTTGCCTATATTAGTGGGCATTGATTGCAAATGTGGCTCAAAATGAGAATTATATCTGTACTATAATATCTCTCTCTTCCTCCCATGATGTACCAAATGATACTCGTCCAACCTATGTAACATAAATGGATTTTGTATACAGTTGAACCTGTTCAGTAGTACCACGTCATGTACATTGACAAAATGCTATAAATAAAAAGTTAAAGAAGTCTACAAGAGAAATGTAAGAGGAGCATGGTTGAACTAAAGGGTTGTTTCAACT
Organism: Neoceratodus forsteri; assembly: GCA_016271365.2. Lineage (NCBI taxonomy): Eukaryota > Metazoa > Chordata > Ceratodontiformes > Ceratodontidae > Neoceratodus > Neoceratodus forsteri. The sequence continues at coordinate 237,309,439 of CM057450.1, forward strand.
TGGAATATTACCAAGAGATGTTGTTGTGACACTTGGACAGCTGTTTCTGATTAATCTATGCTTTTTGTAATATAAAAATGTGTTATTGGCTACTCTTTTTAATAAATCATGGGAGGATGGTGTGGTACCCGAGGACTGGAGGAAGGCGGATGTGATTCCCCTTCACAAAAGTGGGACCAAGACAGAGGCAGGAAACTACAGACCTGTCAGTCTGACCTCTGTGGTAGGGAAAGTGATGAGTCACTTCTGAAGGAAAGAACAGTTGAGTACCTAGAGGCCAGTGGAGCACAGGACCCAAGGCAGCATGGGTTCACAGCGGGAAGGTCATATCAGACAAATCTAATAGATTTCTTTGACTGGGTGACCAAGTAGTAGACCAGGGAGGGCCTGTGGACATGGCCTACCTAGACTTAGCAATGCATTTGACACAGTCCCACACAAAAGATTAATAGTCAAATTAACCAGCCTGGGAGTGGGACCCAGGGTGGTAGCCTGGTAAAACATTGGCTGGACAACAGGACACAGAAAGTAATTGTAAATGGAGTCCACTCTGAAGAAAGGGGGGTTACTAGTGGGGTACCACAGGGTTCAGTATTGGATCCAGTCCTTTTTAATGTCTTCATCAGTGACATTGCAGAGGGACTGGAAGGAAAAGTATGCCTTTTTACAGATGACTCAAAGATCTGCAACAGGGTTGATACACAATGAGGCATGCAAAGGATGAAAAGGGACTTGGCAAGGTTGGAGGAATGGTCAGAAGTATGGCAGCTAGGATTCAATGCAAAGAAGTGCAAAATAATGCACCTGGGAAACAAGAACCCAGGGGAAGAACACACAGTGGGTAGGGAGGTAGTAACAACAACAAAAAAAGAAAGGGACCTGGAGGTAATCATATCAGATGACCTTAAGGTTAGCAAGCAATGTGAGAAGGCAGTAGGGAGGGCTGGGGGTATACTGGGATGTATAGGGAGAGGCATCAGCAGCAGAAAACAGGAAGTTGTTATCCCTCTGTACAGACAGTTGGTGAGACCCCATCTGGAGTACTGTGTCCAGTTCTGGAGACCCCATCTCCGCAAGGACATAGACAGGATAGAGGCAGTCCAGAGGAGGGCAGCTAAAATGGTGCAGGGTCTGCAAGAGAAGCTGTATGAGGAGAGACTAAAGGAGCTTAATATGTATACCCTTGAGGAAAGAAGGGAGAGGGGGGACATGATAGAAACTTTGGCACCTCATTGGAATCAACAAAGTCCAAGAGGGTAGCATCTTCAGAAAAGAGACTTGCAAGAACAAGGGGACACAATTTAAAGATAGAAGGAGGGCGGTTTAGGGCAATGTGAGGAAGTATTATTTCACAGAGAGGTAGTGGATGCATGGAACAGCCTTCCTGAGGAGGTTGTGGGGTCTAAAACTGTGGGAGAATTCAAGAATGCATGGGACAGACATAAGGCAATTCTTGTGGGAGGTAGGAAGAAATAGGCTGTTGGTTAACTAGGATCTGCGGCCTATCCTGTAGGTAGGGAAATGGGCAGACTAGATGGGCCTTATCTGCCGTCAAAGTCTATGTTCTATGTTTCTATGTTATTAAATGTCTCTCTTGAGACATGCTGTGTTGTGGGAGGACCCCCCTCCCCAGGTTCAACTACAAGCTGTTGTCCTAAAAACCAGGAGATAATTACAGGCTAGAAGAGACTTAAATTAAGGATCTCCTGTTTATCTAACTTAATTGTAGCTGCCAGCTGCTAGGATAGGAAGTCATAAACTTTTATGATGTTTAGAGGAAGAAACCAGGTTGTGTCACTTAGGTGCGAAATCATAAATGTTCCTTTGATGTCTGTGTAAGAGCAGGATGCTGCTCATGGATGAAAGAACGAACTTGGAAAATTACAAACTTGCTTGGGAAGTCACATGGGGAAATGGGTTTTTGCTGATGTCACCTATCTAATTTACCTTCTGAATGATGAGACATCCTGGTGGTATGATTTTTAATAAACCGAGGAGGAGCTGGGTGACATCATGGGAAGGCAGGCTCAAGACAGTTTTAATTATGCTGTGACTGATCTTTATAGAGACACATGTTTGGACTCTGAAGCTACAACATCTACTTTTTTTAGCACTATTAGAAGAATAAATTAGATAGGCAAGTCTAAGTGTATGGTTGGTAGGAAACTATACTTTTAAACCTTATTCTCTTAAGTGAGTGTACATTTTGTGATATATTGTTCTGTATTTACATTTTACATTTTTTTATCTATTTTAAAGTAAACCTCTTATTTTAAGAGACTACTTTGTGTGACTTTGAAATTCTTTCTTTGACAAGTGAAGCATATATGGTTAAAGCTGACACTGATGAGTAAGCTTACTGGTTTACCAAACTGGGAAAAGGTAAGCGTTTATTCTGAGGTCTTTTATAGAGTTTTTAAGGGTTCATTTTGTACACTTGGTTAGGTGTCTGAGGGCGAAAGATATCTGGCCCCCCGAAGAGCAGAATTATCTGAGCCTATACATTGGGTACGCTAACAAGAGGTTCTCAGTTTGAATTCCTCCAGAACTTGAGACCAAAGTTTGATTCGAACCCACAAAACAGACAGGAGGGTTACCCTGTTTCTGTTCCTGTTCACAATACTGCGCTCGGAGGTTGGCACTGTGGGAACAGAGGGCCTGACCTGCTGAGTGGGGTTGTGAAAGATTGGTTGGCAGTGGTGTGCAGAAGTTTGGTATTATAAGCTTTTATTGTTCAGTGTGTCGGCTTGATACTGTCAGCTCACTTGCAAAGAAAGAAAAAGGCAGTGATTTATTTTTTAAAAGGAAACAGAACTATATCACTTTGCTTATGGTCACGTTCCTACCTGTTTTATTTATTTTTTCTCTAAAGTGCAAGTCAGAGTAGCCATAGTTAGGGAAGAAGATGGCTTCCAACTACAGTGGGCACACTGTAGACTACTTAAAGCAGTTGTGCAGGGACAGAGGAATCTCGTTCAAGGTGAAAGCCACCAAGCAGAACCTCGTGGATGCCCTGATGGTAGCAGATACCCAGAGCATCGAGTCACAGACAGTGACTGTAA